>CM048750.1:379516001-380816501 GCA_026315105.1 Locusta migratoria
TAACTATGAAAATTTTTGAGAAAATAGACACTTCGTTATCAAACTGGGGTATGAAACTACAAGATATGCAAAAACCAAATATTTTCACGCGTTAGTTTCCTCAAATTCGACAGAGACGTAATAAGGAGTGAAAAAAAAAAAAACAAAAAACAAAAAAAAAAAAAAAAAACACGCAAACGAAAGTAGTGCTTTTTTAATTTTTTAAAGGAAAATGAGAATCTGTAAAAAAAAAAAAACTAAATACAAGAACTGATGTAGCCTTGCTCCCTTAACATGCAGAATGTTTTTACAACAAGAAAATCGAAAATTTTATTTTTGTCATGAATTTCCTTAGTCGCCGACCAGAGCCGCGCCTTGGGAATAGGCAGCGGCTGCCGTCGTGTTGCGGCCTCGACACCATTCGCCACGGCCGGAATAGGCAAGGGGGTCGAGGACGCAGTCGCAGTTAACAGCCGCATCTTGGACAACCTACCTTCAGGCGCCTCGCCGTCGGAGGTTCGAGTCCTCCCTGGGGCATGGTTGTGAGTGCTTGTTTACCTTAGTTTAAGTAGTTTGTAAGCTACGGACCACGCAGTTTGGTCCGATAGATTTTCAAACATTTGAACATTTTTTACGAAGCCGAAAAATGGCGGGTGTGTAGTTTGTAGATAGAAGATGTTAAGATAAGGAAGGATTTTGTGATAGGGACAAATTAAGTGATCCTTTTGCATTTTATTTTCCGCAACTCTGAAGCGTATGTTTCGTTTCCCCCCTGAGGGGCTCAGAAATTAATTTGCTGAGTACGCACGTGGCGAACCCGGGGTCCTGAGCCGTGGGCTGTGTCGCGCCAACAGTCCGCTACACCGTAAGCTATGTGCGTGTTTCAATGACCATTGTTCGGCGCGACGGTGGAACGTTGTACGTTTCAGAGCCCGGGGATCTTGGCTTAATCGCCCGGGTCGCGAGGACGGTACAAACCTCTATAAAAAAAAAAAAAATACCTCAATCTCAAGGTGTGCAACGTGCCGAGGAGATGCATGGCTGTGTAGGTTGAACAGCCGCTAGCGAGAAACCTCTGAGAAACCTGCCGCACCTCAGTTGTATAAGGCATATCCAGGCAAGCGGGGCTCTGCCTAGGTGGATCTTTAGTTCCCTAGCTGCTCGTGGGACGAAAATGAAACGAGCATATAAAAGCTTGGCCGGTCGCGAAAACGGCGTCTCTAAGCGTGGTAGAAGTGCATACAATGCCGCACAATATGACCTTCAATCGTTTCCTTCCCTAGCAACCCCATGGGAGGAACGACGGGCGAAAGACAGGGTTCAGCCATACTCTCCTAAATTTCTTGTCTCTCCCATAACTGATGGGGAAACTTTCAGCAACACTAAGCCACTCTTCTTCGTGGATAACTTAGAAGACAAGTATGGCGAAGTTTTAGGGATGTCTAAGATGTGAAGCGGTCCTGTCCTCATAGAAACAGCATCCCCAGCACAGTCACGGGCACTTTTAGCCTGTGAAAAGCTGGGAGATGTTCCTGTGACCATCACCCCTCTGAAGAGTCTCAATATGGTTCAGGGGATAATTTACCATCGAGATCTCCTTCTGCAGTCGGACGACGAATTACGCGCCAACCTTGAACGACAGGGTGTCCGCTTCGTCAGGCGCGTCTACAGGGGTCCTAAGGACAACAAGGTAGCCGCCGGTGTCTTCATCCTGGACTTTGAGAGCGATTCCTTGCCCGAAAATGTCAAGGTTATGATATACCGGTGCGACATAAAGGCTTATATTCCTCCTCCAATGCGGTGCTACAAATGCTGCAAATTTGGGCACATGTCCTCGAGGTGCGATTCCAGCGCCACCTGACAAAAATCGGGGCGTCCATCCCATCTGGACGCTCCTTGTACTCCTCCGCCTATTTGCGTGAACTGTAAACAGCACCACCCCTTGCTCGCCAAACTGCACGATGCTCCATAAAGAAAGGAAAATTATATATTTATATTGTCATATAAAGAGGCCAAAAAGAAATTTGAGCAACTGCACCCAGTGGCATTGAAGACGTCATTTGCGACTATCATGTCGTCACCTTTTCCTTCGGTGATGGCAGCCCCCATGTTTGTGCCAACTTCTATGGGCCCTCAGGGCCGTAAAACTGCATCAGCCCCCTCAATGTTTGAGGGTTCTCCACCATGTGCTCCCCCCAATGAACCTCCTGGGGGGAGCACATCCCTCTACATCATCGGGGACGGTGGTCCCCGTCACTCATCTGGAAAAGCAACAACTTTCTCCGGCTCCTCTCGCTCAGGAGGGGTCCCGTGGGACGCTCTCTTCCGAGGCCTCTCAGAGTACCACGGAGGGTCCCAGCCCACGGCTATCGGCCTCACACACCCTTTGTGAAAGGTCTCCGCACTCTTCGTCGGACCCTGACACCGTCTCTGAGAAGCACTCTCAGTCCTTAAAACCGAAAGGACAGCGAGAGAAAAAGAAGAAAAAGAAAAAGGAATCTTCTGTGGCTCTAAAGCCACGCCTTGTCACATCTTCCGCTTCTGTCGACGAGTTGGAGATCCTTGCATCCCACAAGGATCTCGCTCTCCTGGACTCTAAAGAACCAATGGTTCTGAATCCAGTCGGTACACATTCGACAGCAGCAGGTAGTGAAGCTATGGAATAATCATCCTTACCCTATCGTGGCCTATCCAGTTAGCAATAACCAAATTCTGCAGTGGAATTGTGGCGATTTTTTCTCCCATTTGGAAGAGTTACGGCAGCTTCTTACCACTTCACCTGCACTGTGCGTTGCCCTGTAGGAAACCTGGATTCCCCCGGCACGATGCCCTGCCTTACGAGGCTATCAAGTATATTACCGGAATCGCACAGATTATGACACGGTTTCAGGTGGAGTATGTATATTTGTCCTTTCGTCTGTCCACAGCGACTCTCTCTCCCTCCAAACGCCTTTAGAAGCTGTGGCAGTCAGGGTAAAGACTACAATCGACCTCACCATTTGTAGTTTATACCTGCTCCCAGCCGGCGTAGTACCCAACATGTCTTGGCGGCACTGATTTCTCAACTCCCCTCACCTTTCTTACTTTTGGGCGATTTTACCGCCCACAACCCCCTGTAGGGGGTACTATGATTACTGGCTGTGGCAGAGATGTCAAGACTTTATTATCTCAGCTCGACCTATGCGTTTTAAATACCACTGTTGCCACACACTTCAGTGTGGCTCACAGCACTTACTCTGCTATTGATCTGTCGGTATGTAGTCCTGGCCTTTTACCGTCTGTCAACTGGAGAGTGCATGAGGATTGTGTGGTAGTGACCACTTCCCAATATTCATCACTACCACGGCCTCAGTCCCCTGGATGTTTGCCCAGATGGGCCCTTAATAAGGCTGATTGGCATGTTTACTACCGCTGCAAACATTGGCCCTCCAACGGATGCCACTATAGATGAGGTGACTGAAACTCTCACTGCAGCCATTATTTCTGCGGCCCTAACATACGATCCCTAGCTCTTCTGGATCCTCTCGGTGGAGGACGGTGCCCTGGTGGTCGCCAGAGATCGCTGAGGCTATTAGGGATCGCAGGCGTGCACTCCAGCGCCATAAGAGACACCCGTCCTTAGAGAACCTCATTGCGTTCAGGCGACTCCGTGCACGAGCACGTCTTTTAATTAAACGTCGTAAGCAGGAGTGTTGGGAATGGTACGTGTCTACCATTGGCACATGTACCTCTCCATCCCAGGTCTGGGAGAAAATCAGACACCTCTATGGATACCAGAGCGCTTTAGGCGTGCCAGGGATTTCTATGAATGTAGTAGTTTGTACAGACCCGGATGCAGTTGCTGAACATGTCACTGAGCACTTTGCTTGTAGTTCTGCATCTGTGAATTACCCGCCATCCTTCCGTACCGTGAAAGAGCGGGAAGAACAGAAGCGACTCTCCTTATCGACCTGCCAAATGGAATCCTACAATGCTCCTTGAATGGGAATTCCTCGGTGCCCTTGCATACAGGCCTGACACTAGCCCTGGGCCAGATCACATTCATAACTAGATGCTGAAACACCTGTCAGTGCAGTCCACAGAAAACATCTTATCCATGTTCAATCGCATCTGGAACGATGGTGTCTTCCCGTCACAGTGGCAAGAAAGTATCATCGTGCCAGTAATTCAACCAGGTAAAAACCCATGCGATTTGGACAGCTTCTGACCCATCAGCCTCAGCAATGTTCTTTGCATACTGCTGGAACGTATGGTGAGCCGGCGGCTGTGCTGGGTACTAGAGTCTAGAGGCCTGCTGGGTCCATGCCAGGGCGGTTTCCGTCAAGGCCGCTCCACTACAGACAACCTCGTTTACTTGGAGTCCTGTATTCGTATGGCCTTCGCTCAACATCAACATCTTGTTGCGGTATTTTTGATTTGAGAAAGGCATATGATACAATAGGTTACAGGGTTACATCGCTTACAGGGAGCCATTCGGAAGGCTCTAGCCCATGGCTCCCAGTTCTCTCCTGTGAAGACCAGTGTTATAAACTTCTGTCGGTGTCGGACAGTTCATCCACAGCCCGAACATTATCTCAACAACCACCTATTAGAGGTTGTCGACACTCACAAGTTTTTAGGGCTCATCTTTGACTCTCGGCTGATGTGTCTCCCCCACATTCGTCAGCTGAAACAAAAGTGCTGGCGCCAACTGAATGTTCTCCGTCATCTGGGCCATACGACCTGGAGTGCTGATCAGTCCACACTGTTGAGGTTATACCAAACTTTGGTGCAGTCCCGTCTCGACTTCTTTGGATGCCTTCCTATGGCTCCGCATCCCCCTCGGCATTGCGCTTGCTGGACCCCATTCACCACTGTGGGGTTCGCATCATGACTGGTGCCTTCCACACCAGTCCCATGAAAACTTTACTTGCAGAGGCTGGGGTCCCACCTCTGCGGCTCCGCCGCCAGCAACTGCTCGCGGCCAATGCTGACCATGTCAATAGCTCGCTAGGCCTTCCGAATCAACATTGGTCACATGGTCGTCCAACAACAGCGAGCCCATTCCGGGCACACGATCGCCTTCTATGTCCAGTCCCTCATGTTGCATCCCTGTCACATCTCCGTATTGGTCCTGTACGCATACGACCCCAAGGTGTGTACCGAGGCCATGCTCTAGGCTGGACTTGGCCGATAGACCCAAATACTCAGTTCCTCCAGATGCACTCCGTCGTCAGTTCTTCGCTGTTGTTGCAGAGTACACTGGATACAACATAGTCTATACGGACGGTTCGTTGGTTTGTGGTCGTGTTGGTTTTGTCTATGTCCATGGCGATCACGCCGAGCAGCGCTCTCTGCCAGATGACTGTAGTGTTTACACTGCAGAGCTGGTGGCCATTCTCCATGCTCTTGAGCATATGCGTTCCTGCTCAGGTGGGTCTTATCTTCTCTGCAGTGACTCCCTGAGCAGTCATCGCGCTCTGGATTAATGCTACTCATGTTCTTCTTTGGTGACGGCTATCCATGAGACACTTTTTGCTCTCGATCAGTCAGGACGTTCTGTGGTCTTAATTTGGTCTTCTGGTCACATCGGCATCCAGAACAACGAACGAGTTGATAAGCTCGCCAAACAGGCTATCCATGCGTCTGTATTAGTGATTGGCCTCCCGGCTTCTGATTTGCAGTCTGTGTTGCGCCATAGAGTACGTGAGCTTTTGGCCGCCGAGTGGCTTAGCCTGAGCCATCCCAACAAATTCAGGGCAATAAAGGAGACCACGGCTGTGTGGCATTCTTCCATGCGGGCCTCTCGCCGGGACTCCGTAGTCCTGTCCCGGCTCCGCATTGGCCACACTTGGCTGACCCATGGTCATGTCCTCCGTGGTGAGGACCTGCCTCGTTGTCGTTGTGGCTCTTCCTTGACGGTGGCCCACATTTTTATGGACTGCCGTCTTTTAGCCGCCCGGGGGAGGGATTTTAATTTTCCTCCAATTATATCTGAAGTTTTACGTTACGATGCCATTATGGCTGATTCTTTTTTAGGTTTTATTCGCGACAGCTGTTTTTACAACTCTATATGAAGCATTGCTTCAGCGCTTTGTATTCGTCTCTCTTGTCAGTATGTCCTCCGCTTGCAGGTTTCCTTCTGTTGCCCCGTGGCTGACCCTCCCTATTTTAATTTCATGGTCGAGCAACCACGAACTTCGGCTTTGTCGTTCCATATCCACACTTGTTTGCTGTTTCCATGTGATTGTCTTCTTTTGTGTTGTCTCCTGCCATGTTGTCCCTTGTCGAATTTGTTGATATTTTGTTGATTGAGTGGGGTTTTCCTCCCGTTGCAGTTTTAATTCTGGGGGAATTTTTCAGTATTTCCACACTTATCTCGCCCTTTGATGGAATGGGGGACTGATGACCTTCGCAGTTTTGTCCCTCTAAAACACCAAACCAACCAACCTTTCGATTCCCCATTCATCCAAAATGTAGGCTACTAGCCGCCACGCATATCACCAACGTGCAAGGATTATATATATATATATATATATATATATATATATATATATATATATATATATATATATTGGGCGAAAATCTGTTCTTTAGAGTTTATGTCATCAATTATAATTATTATTAGCTTCATTGGCCACATTGGGCCACTAGAGTCGTTCCGGTTCTTGCGTTCTGCCCAGTACCTCTTCATTCCCTCAGTTCGCTGAAATCTCCACAGCCCTTACGTGTGTCGTGGTTCTTAAAAAGGGTGTTCATCCTCTCTTTGTCCTTAGCATCAGCAAGTTTGAGGCCAACCGCCTCGCGATCCTGTTGAAATTCTTTGACTCAATCTCCTCCTGTCTTCTTTCCGAGACTTCTCTAGTTGTAAAATTCTGTTCTCTGGTAGTCTTAAGATGTGAAGGAAATAAGAGATTCTTATCTTCTTCATTGTGCTGGTGATTGGCTCAATCTCCCGATAGACAGTTTCATTAGGAGGGATTCCCCGGGCTCCTTCAACATGGTGTTTCTTATTTATACACGTTCTGATAATTGTTCTTTCAGTTTTGAGTAGCTGATCAGTTCTTCTTTCATTTTTTATTTGGAGCAGTGTTTCACAGGTAATAGTGGCTTCCGGGAGAGTTACGGTTCTGAAGTGTTGGTTCTTAGTGTCTACTGAAAGGCATTTCTTATTATATGTTGACCAGGTTAGAAGCTGTGCCTTTTTCATTTTCTTCATTCTGTTTATCCATGTTGCTTTCTCATGTAAGTTGTGCGTAATGATTTCTCCACGACATTTAAATTGTTAGACTATGTTAAGTTTTTGATTATTTATGACGACTTTATTTATGCAAAGAGGTTTCATGGGAATGATCACCGTTTTTTCGAAAGATATTTGTAGTCCTATATTCAGAGCGATTTTCTGGAGATTGGTGATGTGGGATCGAACTTCTTCCATGTCAATGGCTAAGAAAGCTGAAGCATCTGTAAACCCCACGCAGTTTGTTCTTATTGAGGGCCTTGCTCCAATTTTTATTCTAGGTGCCTTTTGTTTTTGCCAAATGTTCATAATGTAATCCAGGGCAGCATTAAAAAGAGTAGGGATAATCCATCACCTTGTCTAAGGCCAGTTTTTATTGTGTAAGTTTTCGACATTTCTCCCCTGAACATTACAAATGTTTGTAATTCTTATGGAACCATACTAAGTTGGTCATCAGGCCCTAGACTTTCTAAGTTGAACTAAGTTGAGGATGACACAAACATCCATGGCCGAGGGAGGATTCGAACCTCCAACTCTGGAGGCCGTGCGGTCCCTAATATGGCGCTCCATACAGCTCAGCTACTCCTGCACGGCCTTGAACTTTACCTTCGAACTTGTTTTGGTGAGAGATATTTCATAGTTTATTACTAGTTTTTGGTTGAAGGCCATATTATCTAAGGATTTTTAAAAGTGTGGGTCTATGAATACTATCATACGCCTTGTTGAAATCTATGGATAAGATAAACAACGGTTTATTTCTGCCGAGCGGTCTAAGGCGTCTCGTTGCGGAGCGCGCCTTGCTCCCCGTCGGAGGTTCGAGTCCTCCCTGGGGCATGGGTGTGTTGTCCTTAGGTTAGTTTATCTTAGTTTAAGTAGTCTGTAAGCTACGGACTCATGACGACGCAGTTTGGTCCGATAGATTTACAAACATTTTACTTATTTCTGTATTTGTAATAGTCCATTGTTATTTTCAAGCTGAGAATTTGTTCTGGGCAGCTTCTGTTCGGGCGAAACCCTCCTTGATATTCTCCAAGTTATGGTTCCAGAGTGTTCTTAATCCTGTTTCTAAGTTATGCGGGAGAAAATTTTGTATGCGTAATCCAGAAGGGTTACTCCTCTGTAATTATGCAGGTTGGTTTTATCTCCTATTTTAAATAACGGGTAGTTTATTCCTGAGGTCCAGTAACTGGGATTTTCTCCCTAGCCCAAATTTCGACTAGACGTTGGTGCATATTTGTGATTGCAGGCTTCCTTGCATTTTTTCAGATTTTCGCAAAGGCTAGATCTTCGCCACATCACTTGTAATTTTTCAGTTCCTTAACTGGAAATCCTACCTCATTGATGGTCAGAGCATCTATTAGATCTGTGGTGGTTAAAGTGGGTGTGTCAGTGTTTACTTGGAAAGTTTCCAGTGGGTCATCACAATTCAAAAGTTTATTGAATGTCCGTGCAAGGATCTCTGCATTTTATTACTATGGGCCAGCTTTCCATCACTAGGTACCTTTTTATGATACTCAAAAAATATATATTGCGTGCACACTGCAAATTTCTCGACTTTTGAAAGGCGGCATCGCGGTCTGGTAATGAATGTAAGAGCATATGGAACAGGTACCCAAGTATGTGAATCGCTCGAAATCTTCTTGAGTAATATAAGCCGGTACGTTGTCCTCGATAGCGAGTGTTCATCAGAGACTAGGTTACCATCAGCAGTGCCCCAGAGAAGTGTGACAGAACAGCTTTTTTCGATTTATGTAAATGATCTGACGGTCAGAGTGTGTTACAATATCGCCGGCCGCGGTGGCCGAGGGGACTGAGGCGCTTCAGTCACGGTCTGCACGGCCACTACGGTCGGGGGTTCGAATCCCCCCTCGGGCATGGATATTTGTGCCGTCCTTAGTTGTAAGTAGTTCATAAGTAGTTTGTAAGTTTAGGGACTGATGACCTCGTAGTTAAGACTCATAGACTCTACAAACATTCGAACATTTTTGTTACAAACTCGGTTGTTTGCTGATTTTGTTCTGGTGTACAGGAAAGTGAGGTCATTGAATGGCTGTAGCTGCACGCAGAACGACTTGGGCCACATGTGTAGATAGTGTGGGGAATGGCATCTAGCTTTAAATGTAGAAAAATGCAGACAAACTGGAGAAACAATCCCGTAAAGTTCGGAAAAAGCATTAGTAGTGTCCTGATTCACAGAGGTGTGTCAATTAAATATCTGTACGTAACGCTGCTCAGCGATATGACATGGAACGAGAAACTAAGTACAGTCGTGAGGAAGGTGGAGCGTCGACTTCAGTTTATTGGAAGAATTTTGGCAAGGTGTGGTCTGTAAAGGAGAACACATATAAAACGCTTTTACGATCTCGTCTTGAGTTTTGCTCAGGTGTTTGGGACCCTCACCATTTACAGTATGGGTATATGGGTATGTTCAGGCGTTCTCACGAATCACAGTAAATTATGGGAGATACTTCACATGCATTCCATTGCTTTTTTTCAATTGATTCTTGATTATTGTACCTTCGTAGATACTAAAATGAGCTCTAACATGGAAATTAAGTGTTTCCGAACACATGTCCACATAACATATTTTCCTTCTTTGTGTGTGAGGAACGTTTCCTGAAAGTTTGGCCGTACCTTTTTGTAACACCCTGTATACTGAAAAAAATATTGAAGAAAAAGTCCTTAAAATTACTATTCACTACTAGCAACAAAAAGTACATATATTGTCAGCTATATAGTGCTTCCAATGTACCTGATGTAGTAAATGTCACTATTATGCCTCTCATCTTTCTAGAAAGTAACTCATAATGCAACGTTACCATGTTTTTGACTACTTCTACGTGGCAAAGGAGGACTAATAATGTAATCAAGCGCACATGTGGTAAAATTTTTGAACTGTTTAGAGATAATGGGGAAAAATGAGGTATATAGCTGATCAGCTTTACTATGAATTAAAAGGTTAATTCGTCTAGTAGTTCTAGTAGTTTCGGAGATTACCGTGTTCAAACAATCTGACACAATCTTTAAATCACGATATCTTCCTTTTTTACTACCCAGTCTCGATTAAATTGTGTGACTATATTGCTTCACAAACACTGAAGCTGCCTTTGAAAACCCGTGAATAGTTTTGGAGATAAATGTATTCAAATAAAATAACTATGGAGACGACCTTTTTAAAGTTTCATTTTTACGGTACGGTATGGATAGAAGATATCCAAGGCCAACGGCGAGAGAAGTTATATTAGGCACACAGAGAGAGAGAGAGTAAAGAAATTGCCCTAGTTCCTGGAGTTACACAGTACTGAAGTTCCCCGAGTATCTCTTTCAATTAATTAAGCCAAGATCGCGGCGGAGAGGTATTCCGTTATAAAAGAGTAGCCGGCAACGGGATCTCGCGCGCCCTCCAACACTGTAAGGTCTGAGCCACGGGCGGCCACGTCGCTTCGAGGGCGGGAACTGCAGCCTGCGGAATCTATTATCTCGAGCTGCTGCTGGAGGTTGCTTTATGGCGTCGCGATCGCCTTTCAGAGACTCATAAAAGGAATATCCCATTACACCGAGCAGCGAGTCGCATAATTTTAAAGGGGACGAGCCGGCGAGCCCCGAGTGAAAAATTGCAGTGCGCCCTACGGTAAGGGCGAATTACTCACCCGGCCGACCTATAAAGGCCCGGGCGGGCGTGCAGGCGCCGTGACGTCACCTGCTTGCGAACATTCTTCACGGCACCTGCCACTGGAGCGCGTACGAAAATATTTCAGCGCGCGAGTCGATAATGGTTGCGCTCTGAAGGAGTGGCAATATGGCCTGCTAGCAGGGATGCATGTAGACTCTCCGGGACACAGAGAAACATTCCAATTCTCCCGTCCCGCTCCCCGCATCACCACTTTATCACACAGCTCCTTACTTAACAGCCATATACATGGTGTCGCAGCTATCTTGTCCACCTAAAATATCTCTGGAACAATAGCAGCTACTGGAATACGAGTTTCACCGGTATCAATGTTCGGCTGGGGCCCATGAATGTACATATTTGGAAACATTCTAAAACGAAAGCGAATGTGTTTTTTAACACTAACTTATATTTTTTTTAAATGGACAACCTATATTTTTTCTTCAGCAATCCATAGCATGACAAATCACATAAACAAGTGCGTTGATTGCATCGCAATATTCAAATTACATCTCTAGATATTGCGACGAGAAGTTGACGCTTGAAAAACCCGAAATACGCTGCTAGCGCACGTCCTGAGGCTCAGGCGTGAACCCCACGCTGCTAGTAATCGCCATGTATTATTTGTTTCGGACCTCTTGATAAATATGGAAGTATGATTACGCATGTCAATCACATCGCGATTACGGGCAGCATGGGGTTCACGCCTGAGCCTCAGGACGTGCACTAGCAGCGTATTTCGGGGTTTTCAAGCGTCTACTTCTCGTCGCAATATCTAATTGGAATATTGCGATGCAATCAACGCCATTGTTTATGTGATTTGTCATGCTATGGATTTCTGAAGAAAAAATATAGGGTGTCCATTAAAATACACACACACACACATATATATATATATATATATATATATATATATATATATATATAAGTTAGTGTTAAAAAACACATTTGATTTCGTTTTAGAATGTTTCCAAATATGTACATTCATGGGCCCCAGCCGTACATTGATACCGGTGAAAATCGTATTCCATAGCTGTTATTGTTCCAGAGACATTTTAGGTGGACAAGATAGCTGGAACACCCTGTATACAACCACTCTCTCAAACAAAGATCTGTACCAAAAGATGGGAAAGTCGCAAAGCTCACACCTATATCAAGAAAGGCAGTAGCCGTAACCGACTAAACTACAGGCCTATTTCATTAACGTCAATTTGTAGCAGGGTTTTGGAACGCATCCTTTATTCAAATATTATGAATTATCTCAAACAGAATGATCTATTGAGCCTAGGTCAACACCGATTTAGAAAATATCGTTCACGTGAAACACAACTAGCTCTTTACTCGCACGAAATAATGAGTGCTGTCGACAGGGGTTCGCAAATTGATTCCTTATTTCTTGATTTCCAGAAGGCTTTTGACACCGTACCTCACAAACGGCTTTTAATCAAATGGTTATGGTTATGGTTTATCGAGACTGGATAGGGGATTTCCTACCAGAGAGGACACAGTATGTAGTAATCGATGGTAAAGCGTCCACTAAAACCGAGGTGATATCCAGCATTCCATAGGGTAATGTTTTTGGTCCTCTACGGTTCCTTATTAACATAAACGATTTGGGAGAATATCTAAGCAGCTGTTTGTAATCTTCTCGGGTCTGCAGCCGGATACTAAAGTCAACTTAACACAATATTTCGGCGGCGCATCTGACGACGTTCAAAAGAAACTTCATCCTGGTGCGGCTGTTCCTCCCAGGTTATATGGTTTACCCAAGATACACAAGCAAGAGGTCCCTCTTCATCCGATTGTAAGTAATTTGGACGCTCCTACTTATAACTTGGCGAAACATTTAGCATCTGTTCTTAGCCCACACGTGGGGAAATGTGAACATCACATTCTGAACTCTATGGATTTTATACAACGTTTAAAATCATTACGCCATAGTTCTTAAGATTTGCTCGTGAGTTTTGATGTAGTGTCGTTGTTTACCCGGGTTCCTCTGGAAGAATCTCTGCAATTGATTGGTGAAAAGGTGGACAAAGGAACAGCTGAGCTTTGTCGTCATGTACTCACATCGACGTACTTTTTATTTAATGACAAATTTTATGAACAAACTGACGGTGTTGCTATGGGGAGTCCATTATCCCCCATAGTAGCCAATCTTTTTATGGAGGATTTCGAAGATACGGCTTTGAAGACGGCGGCTCTTAAGCCAACTTGTTTTTGGAGGTACGTCGATGATACTTTTATGGTGTGGCCTCATGGGGAAGAATCTCTCAACCGCCTTTTGGACCATTTTAATTGCATGCATCCCAACATCAGATTCACAATGGAAGTCGAGAAGGAGGGGAAGCTTCCGTTTCTTGATGTTCTGGTTTACAGAAGAGATGATGGGGAAACTGGGACATAGCGTTTATCGAAAACCTACGCACACGGACCGCTATCTGCATGCCTCAAGTTGTCATCCTCCGGCCCAACGTACTGGCGTTCTTCGGATATTAGCGAGAAGAGCTTACGCCATTTCGGATGCAGAAAGTTTGACGCAAGAACTAGATCATCTAAAAGTTGTGTTTCAACAGAATGACTACACAGATAAGCAGATCCGCTGTGCTTTACAGTTTGTTCCTTCACCTGAACCATTAAATGAGACCCATACATCAGTTGCTTTCCTACCTTTCACCGGGAGTATTTCTTTAAAGATAGGAAGAATTTTAAAAAAGTATGACATTAAGAGTGTTTTTCGTCTGCCAGTAAAGACGAGAGCACTTCTTGGATCTGTGAAGGATGATTTGGGCCTGAGGAAGCCCGGGGTATATAAGAGTTCCTGTCAATGTGGGAAAACGTATATTGGTCAGACTATCCGCACCGTTCAGGACAGGTGTATTGAACATCAACGGCACACACGTTTGCTCCAGCCCGAGAAGTCGGCGGTAGCTGAGCACTGTCTCGATGAGGGACATAGAATGTTATATGACGAAACTCACATGGTTGCCTCAGCATCTCGTTACTGGGACTGTGTCTTAAAGGAATCCATAGAAATTCGATTATCTGACAATCTGATTAACAGAGACAAAGGCTACCTTTTTAGTAAATCCTGGATCCCGGTGTTATCATATGTTAAAAAACAACGGTTGGTACTTCATATATCTGAATAATAATTTTATCATCGATTATCGATTTCGCCGGACTCTACCACCGGAGCGCTGTACGTCTTGTGCGCCAGAGGGCAGTCACTGTCACTTCTTGCGCACGCGCTATGGGCCTTCCTCGATGTATAAAGGAGCCGCCGATTGCACTGGTAACTCAGTTCCGGCGGGATTGTCTATCAGCAAGCTCACCTGAGGATGGCGGGCAGTTGCGCCGCCGAAATATTGTGTCAAGTTGACTTTAGTATCCGGCTGCAGACCCGAGAAGATTACAAACAGTTATTAAGCCGGGAAAACCTTTGTGGTCACATCAGAAACCTCTACGAGGAGGAGATGGTTGAATCTGTGGGAAGACTGGATAAACTCCGCAAGAAGAAGGGTAAGCTGCTGAGCGTTCTTGCATTTTTATTGAGATGTCGTAATGAAAGTATCATACCGAAGTTCGCCAAGTTTGTGCATTATATTGATACGAAAGTGGCCAATAATATAAAAAAACGTGCTATTCTTGCCCTAATAAGAGAGCGCATTCGGTATACTAGAAGACAATTGGATCTCGTATCCAAGGACTTATTTTATTTACAGCTAGAGGTATCTTCAAGGCTGTCGCCTGTATCTTGGGAATGGGTTGATAGCTCTTAGTGGGCTATGTCAGACTGGGCGCATAGAAGCGCAGTCAATAAGCAGTCTTCCAAATTTCAACGGCTGTCGAGGCCTTCTACAGCGCCTAACATCAATCGAAGAACTGTTATTACTTTCACTGACAAAGAATTGGACGACGCCAAGTTATCGGTACTGGAAAAAGGGTTGAACTTTGCCCCCACACCCAAGAATGTTCCACTTACTTATTTTATTTGTTTAGTCGAACAAGCAGTGTCCAAACTACCTGGGGACCAGGCGGAGGAAATTACACAAGAGGTTGCTCATAGGTTGCGTCGGGCGCCGCCTCCACGGAGTAACATCTCTCCTCTTGAAAGGGCAGCAATTCGGTCCCTTAGAGAAGATCAAGATCTAATTATTTTACCAGCAGATAAAGGCAGTGCCACAGTTCTTCTTTCCCGGGATGATTATCTACAAAAAATGGACTGTTTACTTGACGATTCAGCTTATCGCAGACTGCAAAAGGATCCAACTGAACGGATAAAACGTATGACGCTTTCACTTTTGAAGAAGAGCTCTTTATCTGACGACGTTCAAAAGAAACTTCATCCTGGTGCGGCTGTTCCTCCCAGGTTATATGGTTTACCCAAGATACACAAGCAAGAGGTCCCTCTTCATCCGATTGTAAGTAATTTGGGCGCTCCTACTTATAACTTGGCGAAACATTTAGCATCTGTTCTTAGCCCACACGTGGGAAATGTGAACATCACATTCTGAACTCTATGGATTTTATACAACGTTTAAAATCATTACGCCATAGTTCTTAAGATTTGCTCGTGAGTTTTGATGTAGTGTCGTTGTTTACCCGGGTTCCTCTGGAAGAATCTCTGCAATTGATTGGTGAAAAGGTGGACAAAGAAACAGCTGAGCTTTGTCGTCATGTACTCACATCGACGTACTTTTTATTTAATGACAAATTTTATGAACAAACTGACGGTGTTGCTATGGGGAGTCCATTATCCCCCATAGTAGCCAATCTTTTTATGGAGGATTTCGAAGATACGGCTTTGAAGACGGCGGCTCTTAAGCCAACTTGTTTTTGGAGGTACGTCGATGATACTTTTATGGTGTGGCCTCATGAGGAAAAATCTCTCAACCGCCTTTTGGACCATTTTAATTGTATGCATCCCAACATCAGATTCACAATGGAAGTCGAGAAGGAGGGGAAGCTTCCGTTTCTTGATGTTCTGGTTTACCGAAGAGGTGATGGGACATAGCGTTTATCGAAAACCTACGCACACGGACCGCTATCTGCATGCCTCGAGTTGTCATTCTCCGGCCCAACGTACTGGCGTTCTTCGGACATTAGCGAGAAGAGCTTACGCCATTTCGGATGCAGAAAGTTTGACGCAAGAACTAGATCATCTAAAAGTTGTGTTTCAACAGAATGGCTACACAGATAAGCAGATCCTTCCTCGATGTATAAAGGAGCCGTCGATTGCAATGGTAACTCAGTTCCGGCGGGATTGTCTATCAGCAAGCTCACCTGAGGATGGCGGGCAGTTGCGCCGCCGAAATATTGTGTCAAGTTGACTTTAGTATCCGGCTGCAGACCCGAGAAGATTACAAACAGTTATTACGCCGGGAAAACCTTTGTGGTCACATCTAAGCAGCTCTCTTAGGCTGTTTGCAAATGACGCCGTCATTTACCGTCTTTTAAAATAATCTGATGATTAAAACCAACTGCAGAACCATCTAAGTAAGATATCACTACGGTGTAAAAATTGGCAATTGACTCATTATGTAAATGAGAAGTGTGAAGTCGTCCAGATGAGTACGAAAAGAGATTCGTTAACCTTTGTTTACAAGTTAAATCAATCAAAAGTAAATGCCGGAAACTCCTCTAAATGCCTAGGAATTACTATTACCTCAGACTTAAACTGGAAAGAACACGTAGATAATGTCATGGGAAAGGCGAACCAGAGTTTTATTGTCAGAACCCTTAAAAGATGCAACAGAACTACAAAAGGGACTGCATACACTAAGCTTGGCCGGCCGCGGGTGCCGAGGGGACTGAGGCGCTCCAGTCACGGTTTGCACGACCACTACGATCGGGGGTTCGAATCCCCCTCTGGCATGGATATTTGTGCCACCCTTAGTTTTAACTAGTTCATAAGTAGTTCGTAAGTTTAAGAAATGATGACCCCGTAGTTAAGTCCCATAAGCTATACAAACATTTGAACATTTTGAACACTACGCTTGTCCATCCTTTTTTGGAGTATTGCTGCCCACTGTGAGATCCTTATCAGGTGGGTTTGACGGAGGACATGGAAAGAGTACAAAGAAGTGCAACTCATTTTGCATTGTCATGATACAGCGGAGACAGCGTTACGGAAAAGATACAGGATCTGGAATGGGAATCGTTACAAGGGCACTTATCGCTGCGGCTTGGGCTACTTACGAAACTCAAATCGCTAACATTCTCCTCCGAATGCGAAAATATATTATCGACTGTCACTTACATTGGTCGAAAAGATCATCAGAATAAAATACGAGAAATCAGAGCTCGAACAGAGAGAGTCAGGTATTCTTCCTTCCGGCGCGCTATTCGAGAATGGAATTGGAGATAAATAGTATAAAGGTGGTTCGATGAACGCTCTGCCAGGCACTTAAATGTGATTTACAGAGTATCGCACGTAGATGTAGTAACGAATATGCCATGTAATGTTAATAGCAGTTACTGTTTTTATGGCGAAGAAGAGAACAGGTAGAGTACGAATTAAATCGTACAGTTACACAGATCACTGGCGTTAAGAAATGGGGAGGGGGGGTGGCAGGCAGTGGTAGAGCGTAGAATTAAAAAAAAAATGTATATATTTTTTTCCATGCTTACTCTCCCACCCTACCGTCCATCATCTGCCCCTCCCCCAGGGTAGCCGCACTGGGCCACCGGGTGACGAAACATTGTTCCTAATGGGGCCTGCTTACCGGCCAAGCTGCCAGTCGCTGTGTTCGACAATCGGCACACTTCAGTCGGCGTAGCAGCGGTAGTAACGGCACACTGTAGTCTGAAGGGTCCGAAAAGCTGGCCAAAAGTCGAAAAATGAAAATCACAATTATGATTTCTGTTGAATTTTCCGGGTTACATGGTCGTGGTCGAAGAAACATATCTGGTAAAACTGACGCTTATATAAGAGACTCCCGTCATTTTATTGAGAAAATTGAAGGACTAATACTGGCTCCTGGAGACATTCTTGTAAGTTTTGATATAGTGTCCTTGTTCACTATGATTCCTGTCAACGAAGTAATGGTTTATATAACGGATCTTTTCCCAGGAGTTTTGACCGCTCTTTTTCGAGTCAGTTCCAATGGGATGATGAGTTTTATGAGCAAGTTGACGGTATCGCAATGGGTAACCCGTAGGTCCTGTAATCGCTAATTTTTACATGGAAAGATTCGAAGAGTCGGCTGTGGAAAAAGCAAATAGGAAACAGAATTGTTGGTTTCGAGACGTGGATGACACATTTGTCGTTTGGTCACACGGTAAAAAATCATTATAAGACTTCTTTAATTATGTGAATAGTGTTAATCCAAAGATCCAATTCACTATGGAGATGGAAAATGACAATGAAATATCTTTCTTCTATGTTTCAGTTATGCGACAGACGGATGGAAGTTTGAAGCAGAAGGTTTTCCGGAAAGTCACGCATACGGACAGATACTTGCACAAGGATACCAACCATCATCCTCAGCAAAAGAGAGGGGCCATTAAAAGTCTTATTGACAGAACGAATTCGTACGCCAGAACACCTAGATGTCGAGTTACAGCATCTGATACAGGCTTTTGAGAAAAAATGGTTATACACGGAAAGAAGTAAATAGGGTTCTGCGACCAAGGAACGGTAAAAAAGAAGACAGCAACAAAACAAGATGGAAGAACACCGTTTCTCCCCCCTTCATTAAAACATTTACGGATCATATAGGAAAGATTTCACGTAAACACGATAACAGACTGGTTTTTAAAGCAACAAAAATGATTAGTTAGGCACTCCGATCTGTAAAGGACAAACGCCCTCCTCTATCATGAAGTGGGGTGTATGAAACTCCGTGTTCTTGCGGAAAAGTGTATATTGGTACTACAAAAAGAAGTGTGAATACTAGACTAAAAGAATACCAAAGTCTTTGCCGACTGGGTAAAATTGAGAAATGAGGTGTAGTTGAACATGTTTTCCAATCAGGAAATCATGAATTGAAGTTTTCCGAAACGGAAATTTTATCTACAACGACGAACTATTATCCACGACTGTACAGAGAGGCAATCGAATTATACAATCATGAGTATAATTTTAATAGAAAGGAAGAAGCAATGAAACTTAATGACATATGGACTGTGGCTCTTCAGAGTAGGTAGTTACACTTTTATCTTTGACCATCGACTATCAAAATCTTTGACAAGCCTTATCTCTGCTGCGCACGTGAACACTTGACCACGCCCCTTTTTCGACAATACCGCTCTCCGACACCCGACTCGTCAGTCGGCAAGACTCACCGCTACCAGCAGCACCTCTGAAGATGACCTGCGCAGCTCTGGACGAAACGTCAGGAGCAGATATGTTTCTTCGACCACGACCTTATAACCCGGAAGATTCAACAGCAATTATTTCAGCCGGTCGTGAAAGCCCTCACTGCAACATAATTATGGGTTTAGTCCCGTACAATCGTGTTTAGCGGACAGAGGGCAGCACTATTTATTAAGTCACAGGGAGGGGAAGCTACCATTGATACCGAAGAAAATAGTTCACAGTTACGGTTGGTGGAGTAAGACACTCCACGCAGAACCGATTTGGATTACATGCCGTGCTTTAAGTGTGAATAACTTGTGTTGTAAGGGATCATTTTCAATTTTGTTTGGAGGAGGATGTTAAGGAAGGTACATAGGTTATGTTTCAAATGTTCAAATGTTTGTTATGGGACTTAACTACGGGATCAACAGTCCCTAAACTTACAAACCACATATCAACTACCTTATACTAATGACGGCACAAATATCCATGCCCGAGGGGGGATTCGAACCCCCCGACCGTAGTGGCCCTCGTCCACCGCGGCCGGCATAGGATATGCTTATCAGTTACGTGCTAATAAATTTATGCTTGGTATTTGGTAAAAGTCACTTCAAAACGTAGCTTCATAATGTCCACCATTCATAAGTAGATCTATCTTAAATGATCGGAAAAGTAATAATCGCCGGATATCCTGCGATGTACGACAGTGCAATATGTAGCGTAGGATGCCTTCCGTCAAAATGTACAAGAATTGTCTGCGACGTGTTGCGATTCTCATTGTATTGTCATATTTACTGAGACCGTGCACGGCGAGCCAGCTAGCGCGGAGTGAAAAGGGTCCGCTACGGGTATTCTATGTCCAGTATGCACTTTGTGAGTTAATACAAGTCAGTGGTCAAATATCACTTGCCGCTTATACTACTTTCTCGGTGTTCATTAAATATTGGAGTGGAGAGACACCTGGAGATGCACGCCAATTTGCATATGCCTTTCATTGATTTGGAGAAAACTTATGACAGCCCTTACCTTTTTGTCCTGATTGTGGATGGGCTGGTGAAAGATGTGAAAAAGGAAGCGCCGTGGAATATAATGTTTGCGAATTATGTGGTTCTTTGTGAGCAAAGCATCGACAGACTTGAAAAAAAGCTGGAGGATTGGAGGAAGGCACTAGAAGACGGATGAAAATTAGCAGAACGAAATCAGATTATGTAGCACGGAAGGATGGGCTGATAAGGTCTTGCAAGATCCAGGAGGAGGAACTGAAAATCGGTCTGTAAATTTGAACACCTGGGGACGTACATACAGAGGAATGGAGGACTAGAAAGCGAGGTACAGCACGGAAAACTGTGATTGGATCAACTGGACGAAAATGAGCGGAGTGTTGTGTGAGAAGAATGTGAACAATGGGTTGAAAGGGAAAGTGTACAAGTCGGTGGTAAGACCTATTATGATGTACGGGGCAGAGACATGGCCAATCACAGTAGCCCAGGAAAGGAAGATGGAAGTAGCAGAAATGAGGATGCTGAGGTGGATGTGTGGGGTAACAAGAAAGGACAGATTTAGAAAAGAATTTGTTAGAGGAGTTGTGAAAGTGGGACCCGTGGGGAAAAAGATACAAGAGAGTAGACTAAGGTGGTATGGACACTTGCAGAGAAAAGGGAAAGGTATATCGGAAACAGAGTTGAAGATTGAAGGAGTGAGGAGGAGAGGGAGACCGAAGATCAGGTGGAAGGATAAGATAGCGGGGGACTTAAGGGAGAAAGGATGGAAGAAGGAAGAAGCAGTGAATAGAGTATCATGGAGGAGAAGGATCCGGAAGAGCAACGCCGACCCTACTTGACGTGGGACAAGGCTACAATAAAGAAGAAGATTAAATATTGTAGTTGGCAAAATAAGATAATATTGAATCATGTGTACATTTCTTCAAATTACATATGTTTAAATAATATAAATCTGCTTCTGTTTAGTATTACATGGTATTAACTTACTTAACAGGGTCGGGTGGCAACCAATTAGTATGCAGTCGAAAGGAAATCTACATCCTGATAAAAAATGTCTTGGAGTCGGATTTGAACACGAAGCTCACGGTTGTGGAGGATAAATACATCGGGATATAGTACATGACGTGAAAAAGCTGTTGTGCAGTTCGAACTCGAGATAGAAAGCATCGTCTAGGAAAATCGAACGATTCTTTCAGCAAAATGAGAAATAGCTTTATTCTTCAACAACTTTTACGGTTAGTAAATTTATTTTTAATATCGATGATTTTAAAGGTTTCGATTACAATTGGAATGTGCGTTTTTTTAACATTTCAGTTACAAATTACGTGTAATAAATGAATTTAATTTTTTGTACCATGGTCCTAACTACTGAATCTTCCACTGCACCTACGATTGGTCGACATTACATGGCGTTGACAGGTGCTAGTGATCAAACGAAAAGAAGACGATGTGAACAACTGCTTGTTAAATACAGCACAGAGGAGTTGGCTTCGCGACTGCGATGAAAATCAGTCTGTTGTTGCTTTGTCTGACAATTATGAATCAGACAACGATATGGATAAATTTTGCAACGACAATTTTATTTGCACTGTTTCAAAATGAATACTGTTGTCTTGTTGTTGTAAAAACTTTTGTCAATGTAATTAATCCTATACTTGAAATCAGCGATAACAAATATGCTTATTTTACAAATTTACATTAAAATGTAATACGTTTTTATTAAATAACTTGGATATATTCGATCCTCCATTTGTAATTTTTGACTTTTGTCCTCAAAATCGAATTCGGCGACCCCAAAAATCTTTATATAGGAATTTCCAATCTTATCCGAACATTTTTCAACTTGTGGCCAGCTTTTCGGCCGTTTCAGACCACTGTGCGGCAGCATGAAAGCTGCTCACAGCAATAGCTGAGCCTTCCAAGTGCCGCGGCGTGCCGATCGGCGCAGAGTGAAAGATGGCGCGCCTCCAAATACTGTATGAATACGAAGGGCCGGCCGCGGTAGCCGAGGTGACTGAGGCGCTCCAGTCACGGTCAGCACGGCCACTACGGTCGGGGGTTCGAATCCCCCCTCGGGCATGGATATTTGTGCCGTCCTAGTTCGTAAGTAGTTCATAAGTAGTTTGTAAGTTTAGGGACTGATGACCCCGTAGTTAAGTCCCATAAGCTTAACAAACATTTGAACATTTGAATACGAAGGCCGTCCACAAAGTAAGTTCCGTTTCTATTTCTATCTGCGGCAGCGCTACGATCGCAGTTCCGAATGTGCGCGGCAGTTACACTGACTCAAGAAGAATACATGTACGCCATTTTAAGATCGCTGCTGCCGACGTGTGCTTTGTAGTGCTTCTTTATAATGTCGGCCGTAATTGAAAATGCAGCCGCGTGTGAAATGAGATGTGTGATTCGTTTTCTAAATACAAAGAAAGTTAAAGCTAAGGAAACTCATCGGCAAATCTGCGAGGTTTACGGATAAAATGCTAAGAGTGATTCAATGGGTCAGACTGTTGAATGAAGGACGTGGTCAAGTGCACGATGAAGAACGAATTGGACGCCCGTATGTGGTTACTGATGAACTGGTTACACAATTGAGGAGAAGATTAACCGTAAGTTTACACTTAGTACCCTTGCTATGGAAGTTCCGCAAATCTCACGGTAACCAATTCGTGAAATTGTTGCTAAGAAACTGAAATTTGGAAAACTTTGCTCACGTTGGATCCCCATAATTCTTGCTGAATAACACAAGAGGCACTTCAGTTTTTGAGACGCTACAGAGAAGAAGGCGATGGCATTCTTTCTCCGGTAGTCATGGAGGATGAATCTTGGGTATCGTACGACAGCACTGAAACAAAACGACAATCAATGGAATTGAAGCACACTTCATCCCCAACGCAGGTTATGCCTAAGCAAATCTTTACACCTCGAAAAGTCACGTGCACCCTTTTTGGGACAGAAAAGGAATTTTGCTGATTGAATTCGTACCACGAGGCCGAACAATCAATGCACATCGTTACCGTGAGACCATTAAGAAATTGCACCGCGCAATACAGAACAACCGTCGACGATTACCGTCAAAAGGTGGTTTTTTTTTCCTACGATAATGCTCGAACTCACATGGCGAATGTGATCAAACAACTGTTATGGAAATTCCACTGGAACGTGTTTGATCATCCTCCGTACGGGCCGGACCTCGCTCCTAGCGACTTTCATCTCTTCTTACACCTAAAATCTGTCCTTGGTAGCCAACACTTCATCGATGATGACGATCGAAAGAACATATTACAACCGGATTCAATACACAGTGGCAACCTTCTTTGAAGAAGGCATACAATATCTTGCGCTACGCTATGATAAGTCCCTACAAAATTTCGGAAGCTTTGTAGAAATGTAATTTAACGGTTGTAGATTTTTGTACAATAAATATTTTTTCTGTATCTGTACACGTTTGTTTTATATAACCTAACGGAACTTAGTTTGTGGACATACCTCGTACATTTACTGTTACAGTACTTCATATTGGCAAATAGAAGTGTACAGTTAGAGTATCCGAATAAACCGATTTTCCGAACATCCATGTACCCCGTTCACTTCTAATAATCGACGTTCCAATGTATACCGGGCGATCATAAAATCAGTATAAATTTTAAAACTTAATAAATCACGGAATAATGTAAATAGAGAGGTAAAAATTGACACACGTGCTTGGAATGACATGTGGTTTTATTAAGGCGAAAAAAAAGAAGTTCAAAAAATGTCCGACAGATGGCGCTACATCTCATCAGAAAACCTATAATTACCATAAAAAATTAAGACAAAGCAAAGATGATGTTCTTTACAGGAAATGCTCAATATCTTCACCATCATTCCTCAGCAATAGCTGTAGTCGAGGAATAATATTGTGAACAGCACTGCGAAGCATGTCCGGCCTTATGGTGAGGCACTATCAGTTCCGATCGGAAGATTCACTTGAATGCCAATCTTGTTTAAACAACTGTATTACAGCACCGGTGCATACACTGTTACCAAAATATTCAACACCAGATTAATCGAGGGTAAAAAGTATGACCTAGAAGGATTTTAGTAGTGGTAGCTTGTCATCTGCTGCGACTCTCATTAATGATTTTACTCCGTCATTTTTATTCGTTTTATTTAGTTATTTGTTCTAATAAAATCTCATGTCATTTCAAGCATATGTATCAAGTTTGATTTATTAAGTTTTCAAATTTATACTGACTTTTTGATCACCCAGTATAACATTTTATTTTAATGAAGGATTTTTGACTTTTAACTTTTTGACCTCTGACCAACAAACCTCAAACTCACAACGTGATATCCAATAATTTTTCCCACATCAGAATATAAACGTAAATGGTCTGTTGCGTGTCCGCCAAGACGACAAAATTCCTCTTAACAGCGAGTAGTTTACCTTCAGTAATGTTCTCACATGCATTGACAATGCGCTGACGCATGTTTTCAGCCGTTGTAGGTGAATCACGACGGCAAATATCCTTTAATTTTCCCCACAGAAGGAAATCCTGGGATGTAAGACCCGGTGAACGTGCGGGCCATGGCATGGTGCTTCTACGACCAATCTACCTGCCATTAAATATTCAGTTTACGACCGCTTCAACTGCACGCGAGCCATGCGCCGGACATCCATCGTGTTGAAAGTACAACGCCATTCTGCCATCCAGTGAAATATCTTGCAGTAAAATTGGTAGATCATTACGTAAGAAATCAGCATACATTGCACCATTTAGATTTCCATCGATAAAGTAGTGGACAATTACCTTTCCTCCCATAATTCCGCACCATACGTTAACCCTCAAGGTCGCCGATGTTCCATTTGTCGCAGCGATCGTGGATTTTCCGTTGGTTAATAGTGCATATTATGTCGGTTTACGTCACCTCTGTTTGTGAATGACGTTTCGTCTCTGAAACTAAAGCGTGAAAAAAATCTGTTATCGTCCCGTAATTTATTTTGTCCCCAGTGGCAAAACTGTACACGACGTTCAAAGTCTTCGCCATGCAAATTCTGGTGCACAGAAATATGGTACGGGTGAAGTTTATGTTGATGTAGAATTCTCAACACCGACGTTTTTGGGATTCCAGATTTTCGCTCAATTTGTCTTATTGATGTGAGGATTAGCCGCAACTTAAACACTTACTTGGGATCATCATTTGTTGCAGATCGTGGTTGACGAAAGGTCTGGACACTTGGATGATGTCTTTCAGGATAACGGTCAACATACATAGCACAGGCCCGTTGGGCATTTTGATCACAGTAGCCATACATAAATGCCATACCGACCTTTTCTGCATTTTACAACTAGTCATGTATCACGAAGCAAATACTGTCCGCACTGGCGAAATGTTACGCGATATCACGTACTTATACGTTTGTGACTATTACAGCACCGTCTATCACAAAGTGACAAAAGTGTTCCAAATTAAACATTCATATTTTTACGTACTAGACGAATATGTAATAAAAAACTGGGTTACCTATTTTAAAAAATGCAGTTGATATCCGTTTGATCTTTGGCAACGCCATCTAGCGGGCCAGCCAAAGCGCCATCTGTTTTTCCCCCTTAACCTAGTTTTCAGTTTGATGCTTATTTTGTGATATATTTGAGCCGGTCACTATCATATCCTCTGGGGTTGTAGGCACATCACGGTACACATTCTCCTATAACGTACCCCACAGAAAGAAGTCCAGAGGAGTGAGATCAGGAGAGCGGGCTGGCCAATTTATGCGTCCTCCACGTCCTATGAAACAACCGTCGAACATCCTGTCAAGGGTCAGCCTAGTGTTATTTGCGGAATGTGCAGGTGAACCATCATGCTGATACTACAAATGTCGACGCGTTTCCAGTGGGACATTTTCGAGCAACGTTGGCAGATCATTCTGCAGCTGTTTGGGCCCCTGCAATGAAGTGAGGACCAATGAGGTGGTCGGCAATGATTCCGCACCATACATTTACAATCCACGGTCGCTATCGCTGTACCTGCCGGAGCCAGCGAGGATCGTCCACGGACTAGTAATGCATGTTCTGTAGATTCACTGCCCCATGGTTAGTGAAACCCGCTTCATCGGTAAACAGAACTGCAAGGGATTCTCTGTTAATGCCCATTGACAGAATTGCACTCGATGATTAAAGACATCGCCATGTAATTGCTGATGTAGCGACACATGAAACGGGTGAAAGCGGTGACGATGCAGTATACGCATGACACTACTTTGACTCGGTCCACCGGCTCTCGCATTGTCCCGTGTACTCCTGTGTGGGTTCACGGCAACAGCAGCTAACACACCAAATGCACCTGCTTCTCCTGTGACGGGCCTGTTATGGACACGTTTGCGTGCTACGACCATACCTGTTGCATACAGTTGGTGGTAGATGTTTTGAAATGTGCAGCACGTTGGATGCTCTCTGTCCGGGTACCGTTATGCATACACCCTGCAGGCTTCAGCTGCATTTTGTCGACGCTCGCCATAGATGAGTATCATCTCCGCCTTTTCAGAGTTCGAATACACCATGGTCACAGTTTCTACAACACTACACTATCACAGACGTCTGGTAACACAGTGTACTACAGTTAGTCAGCGTGCAAAGACGAACGCAGTATAACAATAGCAGCAAGCGCTACATGCGGACACTGCGACAGCTAGACCAAACCACAACAGTGCACTACAGCCACACTCGTAAACACGGTCGTCATCGTAAACATGCCCCTGCAGATGCTGCTCGCCGGCCGTGGCCCATGTTTGTTACAACACGCAACTGAACGTTGGAGTTTTCAAGCGTCAACTTTAGGTTACAATATCTCCTGATGTAATTAAAATTTTACAATGCAACAAACGGCACTGTTTACGTATTTGTTTGTGTGTTCAGATGTGCTAACAAAACTAACGGGGTTCCAGAATGAAACTTCACTCTGCAGCGGAGTGTGCGCTGATATGAAACTTCCTGGAAGATTAAAATTATGTGCCGGAACCGGGACTCGAACCTGGGACCTTTGCCTTTCGCGGGCAAGCGCACTACCGACTGTAGTTGTGAGGCGGCATCGTGAGTCGTGTCGGGATAGCACAGTCGGTAGTGCGCTTGCCCGCGAAAGGCAAAGGTCCCAGGTTCGAGTCCCGCTTCTGGCACACAATTTTAATCTGCCAGGAAGTTTCATAACGGGGTTCCATTTATTAAAACGTAGGTTTGTGTTAAAAAACATACTTCCGTGCATTTTTTTATGATTTTTACTAACCAATTACACTAGCCCCTCTCCTCACGTTCGGTCTGTGGAATCGGTTCGTCAGTATTTGATGTGGTTTACGAAATATATCCAGCGGTAATGTTAGGTGACTCACCTTGTATATCGAGGCAAAATATGTCTCAAGACATTGATTTATTGTATGATGCCTCTCCTTCAGATAATGGTATTATCAAGACAAAATATTTCTCTGGTCATTGATTTATTGTTTGATAATTTCGTTTGTAGATAGTTTACTTATCTATCCGTATCTAATGAGCAATCTGTCGATGGGACGTCAAAGCCTAAGCTTCCTTCCTTCCTACAGGGTGTCCAGAAAAGGACTCCCTGATTTCAAAATAAAATATCTCGAAAACAAAGCTCGTAGAGGAATGCAGTAAACGGCATGTTTATTGTGAAAGCTGTAAGACGTTTATACAGCAGTTTGAAATAATAGTTACAAAAGCTGCTAACAGATGGCGCTGTAATCGCCATACGTAATGCCTAGTATAAATAGTGATCCAAAGCCCAGAGCGATCAGATCCACCATTGAAACGTGAAAGGAGGAAGAGATTAAAAACATGTACTCCAATTAACAACGCGTGCTTCTGGTACTAGAGTACCACAGGTTAGAAAGCGAAGAACGCGAAGTTTTCAAGCACGATGTAATGTTCCAATAGGACCCGATGCGAAAACCATTCGTACGCTCTTCGCAAAATTTCACCGTACAGGCAACGTAACTGATGATCTAGTGGGGCATGTTGGCCGCAAGCAAACCGCAGTTACGCCTGAAAATATTGCCACAGTTTCTGGAATTATTCACTGTCATCCGTCCGTATAATTGTATCTGAGACTGGTTTGAAGCTGCATGCTGCACGCAGAAAATACTGAAAAAGAGCCTACACATGTTTCCATTCAAAATGCAAACGCACCAGGCCATATCCGTACGAGCTGTGCAACAAAGGGTTGCCTTTGCTAATCAGATGCTCACAATGATTGATAGTGAAGGATTTGATGTTGGCTGCATCTGGTTTACATATGATGCACACTTCAACCTGAATGGATACGTAAATAAGCAGAAATGGTGATTTTCGGGTTCCGAAAAGCCATATTGGTTTGAAGCGAAAGCCCTGTACTCTCCTAAAGTTACTGTGTGGGCTGCAGTATGCAGCAGAGGCATTAGTGGCCCTTTTTTCATTCGAGAAACGGTCTGTGGTGCACGTTACGTTGCAATTTTGGAACAATTTGTCGCTACACAGCAAGCGTTAGAGAATCGACCAGGTACTGAATGGTTTATTGAAGATGGAGCCCGACCAAATCGGACCGAACAAGTGTTTTGCTTTCTTGAGGAATACTTCGGGAATCGAGTCATTGCTTTGGAATATCCCAAATTTACTGGTGTAGGCATGTATTACCCTCCATATTCGCCGGATTTGACTCCCTGTGACTTTTTTTGGTGGAGCGCAGTGAAAGACATGGTCTACCCGAAGCATCCCGCCACGCTGGACGAGCTTGAATCGGCGATCTCTGTGGCATGTGAATCCATTCCGGTTGAGACACTACGAAATTTGATGGCGAATTTCATTCTTTGTTTGCGCCACCTCTGTATTACCAATAGTGAACATTTTGAAAACATTGTTATGTGATTGTTTGCAAAGAGTGTTTTCATACGATTATTTCACTTATGTACGCTATGAGCTGTACAGCGTACAGTGCCATCTGTTAGTAGCTTTTGTAACTATTATTTCAAACTGCTGTATAAACTTCTTACAGCTTTCACAATAAACATATCATTTACTGTATTCCGCTATCATATTTGTTTTCGAGATATTTAATTTTGAAATCAGGGAATCCTTTTCTGGAAACCCTGTATTTGAGAAAGATTTTGTACTGTCATCTATATTTTCTTATATCATATTTAAATTGTAATGAAAAGTTTTAAAAAGGACCCTCCGCAGCCCCACTATCTTATTGATACCACATTCTTATTATTTAGTGCAGCAACTCCTTGTCATTGTTATTTATAATTGAATTACTAGAGAACCCGGCAGAGGGTCACAACTGCTGATACGTATATTCGATACATAACTTAATCTCCTCGCTCCCGCTTTTTTTTCCATCTCATCCTCCCCCTTCCTTCATCCATCTCCTCGTACCCTCTCCCTCACTCCTCCTTTGTCTCCTCCTCCTCCATCAATCCGTATTGTTTCTATACTGTTCTTTATCCCCTCCTCCTAATATAAACAGTGGTACGTGCAATTCACGGTATCATTTCCTCTATTTTGTACTACTATGAATCTTACTCTCTCTACGCTTACATGCTCCTCATCCTCTGCCCATCACTTCCTGCCCCTGTCGTGTACATCTCCTCCTCCGTATCTCGTTCCCGCTATCTGTGAAAATTCGCACATACCTGCCAACATTAATGGAGAGTGATCTAACGGTGTCGAAACCTACTGCAAGTTAATCTCCGAAATGCGCCATACAGTAATAACGTATTGAACTTCATAATTTCTCTCTCCAAACGCTGTCTGCGATCTTCGTCAGTGTCATTTACTCCACTATCACGTAACTAACATTGAGTTTCGGGTACAACGAGCGATATTATGACGCATCAATGAACCACGGTGTGCATCAATTTGTATGGGACACAAAAATACCATGAACTGACACTGATTTCCGCTCGTGAATAACCGTGCGCTCTAATGCACCATTCTGCGAAATGTGTAGCTTGTCCGCGTCGGAGGTTCATTTTCTCCCTCGGGCATTGGTCTGTCTGTGCTGTTCTGTTTAACTAGACTGTGTCTTTAGGTAACGATGGCCACTGCGCTCAGGTCCCGTAGCTTTTCAAATATTTGAACATTTGATTTGACATCAATTACATCTTTGGAACGCTCCAAACGTACGATCACCAGAGGTAAACGGTTAACACCAAGAAGGTCAGAATAAAAGGAGACGGTGTCTGCGCTCTTAAGCCATAAGGGCTTGGCTAGGCGCCATGACACTCTGACCAAAACAATGATAGCGTGTCATAGCGCTGTCTGTAATTACACTACATACGCAAGTAAACACTTCAAATCGGTTGTTTCAAGTATGTTTCAAATAACATCTGCTAAAAGCAAAATCCTGCGTTTCGTCTGTTTTAAAATAGGTTTAAATGCAATATTCCGAATACCTACTATATGGCAGACTTCTATGTAAAAGATACAATTTTGTTGATTCAGTAATAAATGTATATCGGAAACGAGAGTTTCTTTCTTATTTATTCTTATGATTGATACCGCAACGATGTCTCTTCCGATTTTCGGAAACGGAAACCAGTACTTTTCAAATGTTTGACTTTAGAATGATGTATTATTTCAGTTGTCTACTAGTGAGTCTTACGATACTGAAACCCGACTATATCATTGATTGCAAAATTGCGAAGTTGGTTACTCGGCAGCACAGTGGTAGAGTGCCAGACTGCAAATCCAAACGTCGCGCGTTCGATCCCCGCCAGGTCCTAGGATTTCTATCTGTCACTTTATACTTCTTTCACCTCTGGCAGTGTTGCTGATGTGAAAAATATCGAGTAGCACCGTAGTTCGGAGCCCACGTTAAACTGTAGGTTCACCTATCACTGGCGGGGTAAGTCAGTTCGAAGGTCAGAGGAAGGCCACAGCATACTACCTGCAAACAGGACCATGCCTAGTAAACCACTGAAGTCTCCAAACCAATATTCACAGTGCTGCCTGCTTTACCTTTACTGCGAAGTATACAAATTCCCATAAATGATTTTCTTTGATTTTGATTACTTCGTTTCGTGTTGCGGGAATTAGATATCCCATTTAACACCCATCGGAGTACGTCGCTTCGTGTTTCCTTCTTCTTGTCTCTTGCAGAGAGGCTGTACTCCCTTGTGTTCAGTAGTTACCTTTCTTTAGTATAATCTTGTTTCCTATGCATTGTTTTTCCCCCTCACTTATGATTCTACTAATAGAAATATGTATGTTTTACTTTACAAGATTTGGGTTACGTCCCTTTGCGGGAGTGGAAGTTTCTCCATTTCTATATTTCTGTTATCTTTAAAAAATAAAATGAATAATAAATAAATAGTGTAAGTCGTGAGCATAATAAAGAAAAATACTGAGTAACTCGGGCACTTAACTTTTTCTGCTCGGGACTGTGCACGCGCTGCCACGGTCTTAAAAGAAAAATAAAAAAAAAAAAAATGATAAAAAATTGAAATGTGTTACAGACTGATTACAGTTCTGACCACTAAGTACTGAAGAGGTAACCTAACGATCAGTCCTTGTTGTTAATTATTTAAATAACGAAACAGCACCTAAGGAAAGTTTTTATGAGGTAAAGCAATGTGACTAATAGCATTTATCAATCACCATCAATCTTTGTTTCATTATCCACAACTTCATTCTGTTATCAAATGGTATAGAACTGTGGAAAATTCAAGTACATAAAAATGGCCACGTCTCACAAATGTCAAATGGAGACAGCAAGGATCTACATCTACATCGAATAATCTGCAAATCACATTTAAGTGCCTGGCAGAGGGTTGATCGAATCACCTTTATATTATTTATCTCCCATTCCATTCTCGAAAGACGCGCGGGAAGAAAGAGCACCTGAATCTTTCCGTTCGAGCTCTGATTTCTCGTATTCTGATGATCTTTTCTACATATGTAAATGGGAGTCAACAATATATTTTTGCATTCGGAGGAGAATGTTGGCAACTGGTGTTTCGTAAGTGGACCACGCCGCAGCGATAACCGCCGTTGTTGTAATGATTTCCGTCCCAGATCCTGTATCCTTTCCGTAACGCTGTCTCCCCTGACAATACAAAACGAGCTGCCCTTCTTTGAACTCTTCCGATGTCATCCGTCGAACCCACCTGATAAGGATCCTACACTGGGCAACAATACTCCAAAAAAGGAGGGACAGTCAATTTAATAGTTCTGTTGCATCTTTTAAGGTTCTGTCAATAAAACGCAGTCTGTTTGGCCTTTCCCACGACATTATCTACGTGTTCTTTCCAGTTTATGTCTGAAGTAATAGTAATTCCTACATATTTTGTGGAGTTTACGGCCTTCACTTTTGATTGATTTATCTTGTAGACAAAGTCAAACGGATTTCTTGTCGTTCTCATGTGGACGACTTTACACTTCTCATTATTTAGATTCAACTGCCAATTATTACACCATAGTTATATTTTATTCCGATCGTTCTGTAGTTAGTTTTGATTTTCAGATGATTTTACTAGACGGTGAATGACGGCGCCATTTGCAAACAATCTGAGAGCTGCTTAGATTTTCTCCCAAAATTTGCTTATGCAAATAAGGGACAACAGAGGACCAATAACACTACCCTGTGGAACGCCCGAAATCATCTCTGTTTTAGTCGATGCCTTACCTGTTTCCTCTCTGACAGGAAATCCCCTATCTAGTCGCAAATTTGTGGCGATATACCATAACCACGCAATTTGATTAAAAGCCGTTTGTGAGGTACGGTGTCAAAAGCCTTCTGGAAATAACAGTGTTCTAATTTTCACCAGTTACTTTAGTATTTGTGATTTTGGGGATTGTTGCTATTGCTCAGTTAGCTTAGGTTGGGGTCTAAAATAAATTTCCAATCGCCCCGGTGGAGTGGCGTAGCGTTCCGAGGTGCCTTGCTGCGTCGCGCGCCGCTGCTCGCCGTCGGAGGTTCGAGTCCCCCCCTCGGACATGGGTGTATTTCTTGTTCTTAGCCTATGTTAGTGTAAATAATTTGTAAGCTTAGGTAATTATGACCCAATTAGTTAAGTCCCATCGATTTACAAGTATCTGAACATTAGAAATTTACAATTTTGGAATGGAGTTTTCCATCGTAATAGGTAACTTAGACACAAAAAATTGTATAATGAACTTTGTATATTTTATTTATTACTAGTACATATTTTAAAAAACCCTCATTCTTTTCAACACAACACAGTTGTTTTCTCTTGACGCTGACGCAGTGACACAAATGAAATGGAATTAAGACTCTGGGAAGTATCGACTGCCTCAAAAAATAGACAAAAGGTTCACCGTTTGCCAATGATAGAAATGAAACTGACATGACGGGAGAGCAATCATAAAACAGGCAGAGAAAAATCGTGGCTCACTGTTATCTACCATCCTTATACAAATATGTTTTTGTGGTGTCACACAAGTCCAAAGTGCGCGCCACCTACTTTCGCCGCGTGCCGCCATGCACGCACGGCGCGGCGTTCTTACGACGTCAGCCACGAGCGCCCTCTGCTACAACTCCGCTCGTGGCCACCACTGAACGACATAGTTCACTTGGGACTGAGATAGGAACCAGTTAACACTTCGGAATCAGATAGGCACCAGTAAAGACTTAGCTATCGGATAGGCACTGGGCAGGCCTGTAGCTCAACTATGTATCAGCATTCTGCAGTTCTGAGCTATGTAAAAGTTAAGTATTGTATAAATTCTGTGCAATATATATCTCGTTCTAATTTACTCTAGTGTTTCTAGTTTCTGCTGTCCCACTGGCTGCTCCCCTCCGTACCTGCACAAGCGTGCAACCATTATTCATGTGTCGGTCTTCCTACTCGGCCACCGACACCTACGACGGAAACGAGACACAAAAGCGTCGACGAGGCTGGGACACAAAAGTTTTATTGCGAGGTTGATACGTAATACTAACCATCTCCAAAAAAATTCTAAAATACACCAGTTCCTGGCCCAGTACTTGCTATCTTTGAGTAGTAAGTGTTAGTGACACTAAAACTAAGTTTTGTCTTTGACGGCATTGACCTACTTAAAATTATATATATATTAATCTGCCAGGATTGAAACTTCCTGGCAGATTAAAATTGTGTGCCGGAGCAAGCACTCTACTACTGAGCTATCCCGACACGACTGACGATCCCGCCTCACAACTTCAATACTGCCAGTATCTCGCCTCTTACTTTCCAAACTATACGTTTCTTACACATTCGTAAATAGTATGGTAACAGGGAGGCAAGACTTTCATCTTTAAGAAATCTAAAATCATAACAGAGAAAAATACGCAACGGTACAAGTAAAATGTAGTATATATTACTTCTCGATAAATGTCTTAAAATCACATATTAGCGAGACAATTTACACCTTAAATGGATGCAGTTCTGAATTTAGTGAATGATACCATTTGTTCATTACAACACCTTAAGTGGTAAATAATGTCACCACACACCTTACCTATTACCTTCCTGTCCGCTAAGGAGTACTAATTTATATGGTTGTTCCACTCTGTTAGGTTTTTAACGACAATGACGCTTTTATGCCCAATGCGCACCTAACGGTCCCTGATATCTTAGTACCTTTGATACATCAAATTACAGACATTCGTCTACAAACCGCTTCTGGTGAATAAAAAAAAATCTCTCTACTAAAGATGGGTTTAATATTATTCCCTTCCTTACTGTCTTTTAATGCCAAATGTTTTTACGTTTCTTAGGTTTTTATTAAGAGGTTCAACCAGATATGACGTGAACCTAATGGTGCAACCCATTCTTATTTTAATATTTGGGGCAGATACAACACGCTCCCATCGTCCAGTCTAATAAAGCATTTTAGGAAGTGAACTTGGTGAGTAGCGTTCCTCTTAATACACTCTTCTTTAATGATTTCACCCTCAAAATTTTAGCTAACAGAGACTTTCTTAGCCACTAGGTTTAATTAACAGTGACTTCAACCCAGTAGACGTCCACTTAATGATGTCACAAATAAACATATTTACGTTTCAAGAACTTTTAGGAGGGCCCCCACAAAACTCAGCATCAAACATGAGTATTGACATGCCGTAATAAGTCTTCCCACCTAATGTACTATGGAAGGTGGGTACATATAACAATTTTTTAAAATTTTGTAAATATTAGTTATCATGTTCAAATGTTCAAATGTTTGTAAAGCTTATGGGACTTAACTACGGGGTCATCAGTCCCTAAACTTACAAACTACTTATCAACTACCTTATACTAAGGACGGCACAAATATCCATGCCCGAGGGGGGATTCGAACCCCCGACCGTAGTGGCCGTGCAGACCGTGACTGGCGCGCCTCAGTCTCCTCGGCCACCGCGGCCGGCTAGTTATCATGAACCATGTATTTTATTAATACAGATACATGAAGATGCAACTTTAATGGTACGAAACCGGTCGTGACCTACTAAAGGTTCAAAAGACATGCGGGTTATGAAAATTCATTGAAAGGAATCCTGACATAATTGTATGTGTTACCTTCTGGTATTTCTTAATAATAATCTACAGGGTGTCCCAGCTATCTTGTCCACCCAAAATATCTCTGAAACAATAACAAATATTGGAAAACGACTTTCATTAGTATCAATGTACGACGGGGGCCCATGAATATACATATTTTGAAACATTCTAAAACGAAAGCAAATGTGTTTTTTAACACAAACTTATGTTTTTTTTAATGGACACCCTATATTTTTTCTTCAGCAGTCCATAGCATGACAAATCACAGAAACAATAGCTTTGATTGTATCGCAATATTCCAATTACATCCCGAGATATTACGACGCGAAGTTGACGCTTGGAAAACCCGAAATGCGCTGCTAGCGCACGTCCTGAGGCTCAGGCTTTACGGCTTTAATGCAGGATGTCAGCAGATCGTATTATTCGTTTCGGACCTCTTGATAAGTATGGAAGTGCGATTACGCATGTCAATCGCATCGCAATTACGGGCAGCACGGGGTTCACGCCATTGTTTATGTGATTTGTCATGCTATGGATTGATGAAGAAAAAACATAGGGTGTCCATAAAAAACATAAGTTTGTGTTAAAAAACACATTTTCTTTCGCTTTAGAAAGTTTCCAAATATGTACGTAAAGCGAAATAATTTTAATTAGACACCACTTGGCTTTCGAACTGGTTTTGTTGCTCAAATTCCGATTCGCTCCAGTCAAGTCGCTGGCGGCCATAAAAAAATTTGGTGCCAATCGGTTGAACGTCGCGTGGGTTCGAGACAAAAACAGCGCCAAGTAGAAGAAAGTGTTCTCAAGTGAAGTGTTAAGACGTTATCTGTAATTAAATTACGAGCTGTTAAAGGGCCATCACAAATTGCTCTCTTTTAGTGTTACCAACGTCCTGCAAGTGTTTTACCGGAATGTCATGGAAATTTTATTAGGATGTCTGCGTTATCTTTAGTGCAGCCTCCTTACGCGTAACAAATCTTTTGCCCTTACATCCTCTCCTTTGTACCGAAATCCTCTCCTTCCCTATTTACGCGCTACTCCTCTCGCGCACTCGCATTTTTCTTCTGCATGTGACACATGTTTTCCTGAAAATTACTTTTTCCCGAAGGGGCTTCCGTGAATAACACTTAGAGGGCCCGGGTCCCTCTCCTCTCCTCGCTGCCAGGATGCGGTGTATAAAGGGTGGCGGCGAGGCGCGGCGCGGGCATGAAAACGACTCGGATGAAAGACGGCGGACGCGCCATTGTTGCGCGGATTAAAAAGTGGCGACTGGCGTGGTCGGCGCTGGCCAGCCGGCGAGCCTGCGCCGCCCACAATAGGGAGGGGGGCCGCGGGGGCGGCGGTGGGGGCGGCGGGGGCGGCAGGAGGCGGAGGCCGCGGACACGCCGGCGCGGCCGTCTTTTGTCTGAGAGCGAAATGCTAACTTCCATAGCGTCACAATGGCCGAGGGGTCTTTTTCTGCTCTGGCGGGCAACCAGCTTCCAAAGAATTACTCCGACACAAAACATCCTCGAAATTAAAAAGAGACCGAAGAGACTGGGGGAGGAGGAAGAAAAAAAGTGAAACAAATGGCGGCAGAAAAGAGCGAAAGCAAGGAGGACGCGAAGAAAGGGGTCTCTGGAAATAGTAATCTATCACGAGGATTATCTCCTGCGTGTCTGACAGATACACCGATAAATTCGCTGCCGACGAAATCGGAAACCCTTGTCGCGTCGTTTTGGATTCTGCGCACGTTTCGCTGTTGCTGAACGTGATCGTCTTGTTTGCGTGTCTTGCGGAATTACAGTATACAACAAAGAATGAGGATTTTACTATGCCGCGGTGGAGTAGCGGAGCGGTCTAAAGCGTCTCCTCGCTGCGGAGCGCGTGGTTGCTCGCCGTGGAGGTTCGAGTCCTCCCTGGGGAATGGGTGTGTGTGTGTTATCCGTAGGTTAGATTACCTAGGTTTAAGTAGTTTGTAAGCTACACACTGATGACCACGTGCCGGCCGCGGTGGCTGAGGAGACTGAGGCGCTCCAGTCACGGTCCGCACGGCCACTACGATCGGGGGTTCGAATCCCCCCTCGGGCATGGATATTTTTGCCGTCTTTGGTATAAGGTAGTTGATAAGTAGTTTGTAAGTTTAGGGAATGATGACCCCGTAGTTAAGTCCCATAAGCTTAACAAACATTTGAACATTTTGATGACCACGCAGTTTGGTCCGATAGATTTACAAACATTTGAACATTTTGAACATTTGAGTTTACTATTTGCTGGACGTTGGATAAGTGTGAAGGCATTCGAGGCCGCTGTCAGTCCTCGTACGAGGGGTATCAAGAAAGTAATTTCATTTTCTTTTTCTTTGACACAACATGTCGTTGTTGCGGTCTTCACCTCAGAGACTGGCTTGATCAGCTCTACACGCTAATCTACCCTATATGAAAAGGCGCTCGACGCGGTGCCACACTGCAGACTGCTAACGAAGATACCAGCTTATGGAATAGGTTCACACATTTGTGACTGGCTGGAAGACTTTCTAAGTAATAGAACGCAGTACGTTGTTCTCGACGGCGAGTGTTCATCAGAGACGAGTGTATCGTCAGGCGTGCCCCAGGGGAGTGTGATAGGACCGCTATTATTTTCTATCTATATAAATTCTCTGATGGACAGAGTAAGTTGTAATTTGCGGCTGTTTGCTGATGATGCTGTGGTGTATGGGAGGGTGTCGTCTGTAACTGACTGTAATATCATACAGGATGATTTAGACAAAATTTCTAGTTGGTGCGAAGAATGGCAGCTAGCTCTCAATGTAGAAAAATGTAAGGTGATCCGCATGAGTAGAAAAAACAATCCTAATATGTTCGAATACAGCATTAGTAGTGAGCTTCTTGATTCTGTCGCGTCGTTCAAGTATCTAAGCGTAACATTGGAGAGCGATATGAAATGGAACGAACAGCCCAAGTCGGTATATTTGGGAGAATTTTGGGAAGATGTACTTCAACTGTAAAGGAGACCGCGTATAAAACGCTTGTACGATCACGTCTTGAGTATTGCTCAAGTGTTTGGGACCCGTAACAGATCAGTTTATAGGAAGACATAGAGGCGGTTCAGAGGCGAGCAACTAGATTTGTTACCGTTAGGTTCGAACAATGTGCGAGTGTCACGGAAATGCTCCGGCAACTCAATTGGGGATCGCTGGAAGAAAGACGACGTTCTTTTCGTGAATTTCTGTTGGGTAAATTTAGAGAGCCGGAATTTGATGCTGAAGGTAGTACGTTCTTGCTGCCGCCTACTTACATTTCGCGTAAAGATCATAACGATAAGAGAAATTAGGGCTCGTACGGAGGCATATAGGCATTCTTTTTTTCCTCGTTCCATTTGGGAGTGGAATAGGAAAGGAAATGCCCACGCACCTTACGGTGAATTGCGGAGTATGTATGTAGATGTAGATCCTCTTCATCTCTGAAACAGAACGTAGTTACTGTTGTCGTCTACCCACTGCGAATTTCTTATCAGAGGAAGGGGAGGGCGCAAGCCGCGGTGGCCGAGGGGACTGAGGCGCTCCAGTCACGGTCTGCACGGCCACTACGGTCGGGGGCTCGAATCCCCCCTCGGGCATGGATATTTGTGCCGTCCTTAAGATTAGCTAGTTCGTAAGTAGTTTGTAAGTTTAGGGACTGATGACCCCGTAGTTAAGTCCCATAAGCTATACAAACATATGAACATTTTTTGAAGGGGAAGGCTATGGAGCAGTACAACATCCGCTGCCCGCCTCACGGAGCTTGAAGAGAACCTCGTAATATAAGATTTTTGAAACATTGCGTTTCGTATATCGACGTTAGCGATTGATTGTGTTCTCTTTGCCTGAGCTCGATGCCTCGTGACGGACGGACGACAGAGGGTAGTTGGCTTGACGGGAGAGAGTGCGGTTCCAGCGGCTCACGGCGTGTTTTCCGGGCAACGAGGCGGCTTGTCCGTGCCGGTTGTTTTGGGCAGGTCGCGTTCGTGCGAACATTGGCCGCGTCGTCGGGACCTCTGGAGCTGTGTTTTCGAGTGCTCGTGGTTGTCATCACCCCGTTTACATGGGCTCCCAAAACCGGATTTCGTAAACCGATTTCCCAATTCCGCTTTTGGTTGGTCATGTAAACACTCCAGAATCGATTCTGGAAATTCGCTTCTTCATAGCGGTTTTCCAGTTCCACTATCGATTTTCGTGCCCATGTAAACGCAACCGTTATTAAAGCGTTCTTGGCTTGTCAGATTGTGTTTTCTTGTTAAGAATTTTCGATACATATTGAAAGAGTTATATTTTCTAAAATGAAATAAAAGTACAAATCAAATGTCAAATGTTTGTACAACTTATGGGACTTAACTACGGGGTCAACAGTCCCTAAGCTTACAAACTACTTATGAACTAGCTACTCTAAAGACGGCACAAATATCCATGCCCGAGGGGGGATTCGTACCCCCGACCGTAGTGGCCATGCTGACCGTGACTGGAGCGCCTCAGTCACCTCGGCCACCGCGGCCGGCAAAGTACAAATATTAGAGTGAACATGAATATGTGTAGTTAAATAAATAAAAATAGCGATTTTTCTGACTAAATCAGGAACTGAATCTGCTGTTTTCCAGCCGCCATATTAAGTGGCCTAGGAAATACGATTCAGACTATGCCATGTAAACACGACAGCGAAAAACGGTTTATGATAATCGGTTTTCGTCTTCCGGAAGAAGTGATCCATGTAAACGCAGTGAATAACAGGCCTGCATGAAACAGATAGGAAGAGAAGTCAATCTTGTCTGTTGATGTGCCATCGCGCTTTCCTCGAGTGCCACTAATTGAGACCGAGACTGCTAAGTTCTCAGTGCGTGGACTGACGGTGTTTCCATATGTTTGAGAGTGGAAACGGGTTTGTAACGATAGTGTTGATGCTGAGCTAGTGTGCAAGTGTACGTAGTAACAACATTTAAACAGTCGCAGTAGATTGTTTATGTGCTCACCTAGTCACTGACTAGCGACTATCGACTTGCGATCATTCTGTCTTGGTATTTCTACTAGTGTATAAACATGAATGTGTTCAAAATGTTCAAATGTTTGTAAAGTCTATGGGACTTAACTACGGGGTCATCAGTCCCTAAACTAACAAACTACTTATGAACTACTTACGAACTAGGACGGCACAAATATCCATGCTTGAGGGGGGATTCGAATCCCCGACCGTAGTGGCCGTGCAGAACGTGACTGAAGCGCCTCAGTCCCCGCGGCCACCCCAGCCGGCAAACATGAGTGTGAAATTGGACTCAGTGCATTGTTAACTTAGTTTCCTTGCAGAAAACGCACAGTTGCGTACGTTGAGGCGTGTGTGTGTGTGTGTGTGTGTGTGTGTGTGTGTGTGTGTGTATCGGCAGTTTAATGGTATTACCGTTCTGTGTATGATTGGCTCGACATACCTGTTACTCCAGTTCGTGGTCATTTGTATTGACAGAGCAAGCACTCTTGGAGCAGTATCCTTGGATTTATTTGATCTGGTAATTGATTTACCTTTTTAAGTTATTTGTAGTCTGTTATATAACCTGGTGTGTATGTATCTATCCAAGTCATGCTGTTAATGTGTTATTATTATTAAGGTTACAACGACAGTCACTATTACAACAGTTTGTTGTTGTTACCTCCCGTGATGTTTAGATGTGTCAGTTATTATTTTATTGGTTGAGTTGGTGAATCTTACATGTTCATGCCGTTAAGATTGGGGCTGTTTAGATTAATTGACAGTTACCGATTTAGTTAGTTAAGGTTGTAAATTTTATATGTTCGTGTGTTCGTGCTGTTAATCTGAGCCTGTCTTTTCCATATGTGAGTGTGGCTGGCCAGCCGGTGGCGGTTGATCGTGTCGGGCGGTGCAGGACAGTGCTCGGTGCCCAGGTCCTAAGTAGCTGATACGAGCGGTCGGAAATCTTAAGTTGAGTGTTTCTTCCTTTCGGGCAGGTTCCTCCCGGTACCATCAATAACCATTTGCATATTCTTCTTCTACCTTGCTTGGTAGGCGCCGGTGAGCATCAGTGTACGAGGAACCGTAAAATATACATATTTATTGTTTTGTAACTCTGCTCCCACCTGGTTTGATTTCATGTTTTATTTCCTATGTATGGTTCAATGTTCACTATGATTAATGTATTTTAATGCAGGCCCCATTTAGTAAGACAGTAAGGCGTTACCTAATTAATTATTAATTGTTATTGTAACTCTGTTCCTAACTGGTTTGATATTTCACGTTTTATTTCCTATGCATGATTCGATGTTTTACTATGATTAATGTATTTTAATGCAGGCCCATTTAGTAAGAATTAATATATTTGGGCAGGTTTTATTGCAAGCCTAGCTGGCCGCATCTGTTGTAAATTTAGGTTACTTGTGCCGCTCAGTCATTGGAATTTATCTGATTCACAGCTTCAAGTTGTAGGGGCCTGTTGTTGCAATTGTTGAATAACTATTGTTGTGCAAACGTAGAAAACCAGTAGTGGGTAGCATAAACTGATAACTTGTGTCATTTTCAGTTTTTTTTTTTTTTTTTTTTTTTTTTTTTTTTTTTTTTTTTTTTTTTTTTTTTTTTTTTTGCTGCTCTTGCTTCTGAATAAAGTGTTACCGGTTTAGCTGCATTGTAACAATAACAATCCAATTTTCTCTTATTTTTCTTTAGAAACAAGGACAGTGACTTAACGTCTTTTTTTATATGTGTTTATTTCCGTCAACAGTTGCAATATAATTGTTTAATATCATGTTTCGATCACTTGGATCATCTTCAGATCTTATAGTTGCGGACGCTGCTATAAGATCTGAAGATGATCCAAGTGATCGAAACATGTTATTAAACAATTATATTGCAACTGTTGACGGAAATAAACACATTTAAAATGACATAGTTCAGTTGCGGACACTCTCCAATCGACCATGTCGACTATAGTTTTAATGTCTCTTCTAATGAAACAGTGGTTATGGAATATCGCCGAAATTGTGCAATTGGATTCTTCATTTCCCGTCATAAAGGACACAGTATGTTGTAAGTGACGGAAAGTCATCGAATAGAACTGAAGTGTCCTCTGGCGTTCCCCATAGAAATGTTATAGGTCCCCTACGCTTGCTTATTTTTATAAACGATTTAGGAGACAATCTGCGTATCTCCGTTAGACTGTTCGCGGATGAAGCTGTCCCTAATCGGTTAGTAAAGTCACCAGAAGATCAAAAGCAACTGAAAAATGATTTGGATAAGATAACTGCATGATGCAAAAAAAGGGCAACTGATGCTTAATAAGGACAAGTGTGAAGTCATCCAAATGAGCACTAAAAGTAGCCCGTTAAACTTCATTTGCACGATACATCAGTGATAACTACAGGTTTTAAATTCAACTAAATACTGAAAGTAGCTTGCTATTTTTTTTTTATTGAACAAATCTCTGGTGGTAGAGATCATTGAAAGCAAGTTAAAACGATCAATGCTGCTCCAAATTACTTTGAGAATGGCCACAGTTCTTGCGCAACGGAAATTTCTGTAACTGCTTAGTCCGTAAGGGAACAGCCAGCGTTTTAACAAACACAAAAATAATATACAACAAGGAGTAGATAAATAAACATGGGACGGGGAGCATGAAATTATAAAGCAGAAGTTTGATACTTTAGATTATTATCTACTCAAAAATATAAACAAGCAAAAATGTGGCGAGACCAAATAAGCACGATGAAGCACACCCCTTGTACAACAGTGAATTAAATTATAAAGTCACTGCCCGTAATAAAATGGTTTCTACCCTTTCTCAATATAGCTGGAACGTGCCAGGATATTTGCAGATACACAGGGGATAAAGAAAGCTCACCCATTCACTCACAGACACACGCATATTGCTTGCAACACTTCCTCCATAGGGAACAATTCATAGTAGTTGCAAAACGAAGCGTCGGCGGTGTTAGGACAAGATGGCGGATGTCTTTAAGTTCAAGTTAAAAGTATACTATGCACGGGGAGGCAGCGAAATACTATCCTTTAGTACCAAATAGTGTACAGACACAGTTAATTACATTGAATTTACAAAACGGAAATTAATTTAAAATAAACAAGTGAAGCACACGCAAGAATTCAGCAGATAAAAACCTGGTATCAATAAAGAGAATGGCTGAAGGCCGAAGTAACTACCATTTCGAAAGCACATTGTGCATTCAGTCATACCAAGATAGGAAAGACGGAGAGAGAGAGAATTTATCATGCTCGCGGAAACAGACGCCACACGAAAATATTGGTTAAAAGCAGCAATGAATTCAAACATACTAAGTTTACGCAAAGGCTGAATGCCACATACGTATATTCTAACTTGAGAAAACAAGACACAAAAATGGTTACCAGATAGATGGTCCAACCCGCCACTGCCCACAACGAAACTAAGTTTATTGTGCGGTATCGCTCCCTGTATATCTAGTAAAGCCAACCAATGCCGTTGAACAGTGCAAGGACTCCCTTTACCAGTTCGTAATTAGACACAATTTCTTCGGGTCTAGTTTTCCCAAATGTTCTGTGCCTTCTCTCCAATGCAATGCATTCGAAGATTAGATGTGATGCAGTTTCATCACCGTCATCACAGATCCTACATTTAGGGTCCTCTTCTGTTATTCCCATTGTATGTAGGTGTTTTTTGAAATTCCCATGGCCTGTCAACAATGCAACCATGAGTCTTACACTAAATTAATCGAGTTCTGAAAAATAATAAATACTTCACCCTGAATAGTGAAAGAATTACTTAAGAAAAACTCTCAGTATTAACCCAGGAATTTCTCATCACAAATAAAGTTCTAACAGCATGCCATCCCGTCAGCATGATTTGACGAAATACTCACATCGGCGGTCGCAGTAAGAGTGAGTCCTCAGGCCATGCGTACTGAATGTTAGGGTGCGTTCAAAGACTACCTTCTACCAACCCTCGCTGCCTGAGGGAGATAATACCCTCTGCTACTGTCACGGAGAGGTCTCTTTAATTTCCTCTTTGGACCATGATTATGTTAGTACCACACTAAGAACAAGCCACCTCGCCATCTTGTCAAGTAAGGGTGTGACTCGCTACGTAGCAGACGGCAGTGCAGACGACATACGAAACCATGCATTTTTAACTATAGTAAACGAGGCCTAACCCACGAAGCGGCGACTGTAAGCCATTGTGCGGGAGTCAGTCAATATTAAAAGTAATTTTCCAAATACATACGAACACAGAAGTTCAGTCACACGGGTGGAAACCTATATAAACATGGAGCATTGACCATTAAAAATGGAATAAGATAACTGATGTACAGATAAACAAAAGTAATAGTCAAGAAGCACTTGAGAGTAATGAGAGATAAATGGAACACGAGCAGACATTCGGTGGACGTGCTTCAATACCTAGGAGTAACAAACAACTTAAATTGGAAAGAACACGCAGAAGATATTGTGGGAAAAGTGAAACAAAGACTACTTTTCGTTGGAAGAACACTTGGAAGATGCAACAGTTCTACAGGGTGTCTCACGAAAGACCCTGCCAGGCGTCCGCGGATCGCGCGGTACGGCTCCCGGCCGCCGCCACCGCCATCGCCGGCCACGGCAGCGCTCGATTCTCGGACTCTGTGCCGCGGGCGCTTACACTGAGTTAAAATCTAAGAAACATTACCATCTAAGTAACCTAAGCTTACCCTTATTTACAGTAGGTGTTAAAAATGATATCCCTCTATGGAAACAGCGGCCTGATATCTGTTGAACACATTTGCGAACACTCGTTGAATTTCGGCTGCCGAAATCTGGGAAATGACTAGTCGATCGATCTTTTGCCCTACTCAGATGGTGGTCACCCTTATTATCGGAGGTCCCGCACCTTCTACTATGGTGGACCTTCAATAATTGCACGTGGAACTCTCACACGGTGCCATCTCGCGGGGTGTACTGTGCCCGTATATTCTAGGTGCCTGGTGGTCGGTCGAAGGATTTCTACTTTGCTTAGTAAGTTCCTTGTGTGCTTGATTATAAAGTCGTGTGTAGTGTTCATATGTAGCTCTTCATGTAAATTTCTCATTGGTTGTCGTGGCAGGGAGGACTGTGGATTTGTATAAACGTACTTTGGTCTGTGTTGTCATCTGGATTCTGTTTATTTATTGTTTATTGGGTTTTTCTGTTCCATAGGACCCAATAGAGGAGTGAAACTCCATGGTCATGGAACAAGTCAATACATTAATTGTTACACAAGAATGGTAATAGAAAATTTTTAAGTAGTCCTTTGCACACGACAATCTTAAGACAAAGTGAAAAGAATCAATAAAGAAAAAATGAATTAGCTTAATTGTTTAACTTTTCTAGGAGTTCCTCGACAGAATAAAAGGTGTGAGCCATGAGGTAACTCTTCAATTAAGATTTGAAAGCGTGTGTATTAGTGGTAAGATTCTTTAGTTCTTGTGGCAGCTTATTGAAAATGGATTCCGCAGAATATTGTACCTCATTCCGCACAAGTGTCAAGGTGGCGTGATGCAAATGTAGATTCGACTTCTGTCTAGTATTCACCGAGTGAAAGCTACTACTGAAAAGGACAATAACGGAAACAGTTTATGGGTTAATTTAACCAAATGTGTTGTTTCAATGTTAATTTATTATCAAGTGGCATTCCAAGGTATCGAACTTGTGGAGACAAAGGAATACTTTTATTGTTTATGTGTAGAGTATCACGCAGATCAGGTCGTCGACGGGTGAACATTACTGCCTCGGTTTTGTCAGCATTTATCTTGATCATATTTTGATGTGCCCAAATTACAGTAAGCTGACGTTGGAGTCTGAAGATCGCGGTGGTCATACGCCAACTGCTAGCCACGAATGCAGTGTCATCTGCAACCTGTGCAATTGTAACTTGTCGGACGGTCGTTAGGCCGTTAACATATAGGATAAGCAATGTCGGCGATAAAACATAACCGTGTGGTATGCCTTTTTGGAGTTTTCGAATACCAGACTGTTGATTTTCCAGCCGTACAAAGAATCGTCTGTCTGTTAACAAATTGTCCAATAGTTTGATCAGGTGTAGTGGGGTTAATCCAAGATTATGAGTTTTAACTAGTAAGTTAGCCCTCCATACTTTGTCGTACGCAGACTCGATGTCTAAAAACGCGGCAGCTGTGTAATACGCCCGGTTCTTATTATAAGCCAGAAACTCCGTAACTCGTGAATTTCGTGTCTCTGTGTAGACGTATTTCGGAAATTCGGAAACTTCATCCATTTGAGAATACTTTTTAAACAGACTCCAATAGTCAGTAATTTTTTTAAACAAACATGCGTTTAACGAAACTTCCTGGCAGATTAAAATTGTGTGCCGGAACCGGGACTCGAACCTGGGACTTTTGTCTTTCGCGGGCAAGCGCACTACCGACTGTGCTATCCCGACACGACTCACGATGCCGCCTCACAACTTTACTTCCGCCAGTACCTCGCCTCCTGCTTTCCAAACTTCACAGAAGCTCTCCTGCAAACCATGCAAGACTAACACTCCTGGAATAAAGGATATGGTGGAGACATGGCTTAGCCACAGCCTAAGGGATGTTTCCAGAATGATACTTTCACTCTGCAGCGGAGTGTGCGCTGATATGAAACTTCCTGGCAGATTAAAATTGTGTGCCGGAACCGGGACTCGATCCTGAGGCCTATGCCTTTCGCGGGCAAGCGCACTACCAACTGTGCTATACCGACACGACTCACGATGCCGCCTCACAACTTTACTTCCGCCAGTACCTCGCCTCCTAGTTTCCAAACTTCACAGAAGCTCTCCTGCGAACCATGCAAGACTAGCACTCCTGGAAGAAAGGATATGGTGGAGACATGGCTTAGCCACAGCCTAAGGGATGTTTCCAGAATGAAACTTTCACTCTGCAGCGGAGTGTGCGCTGATATGAAACTTCATGGCAGATTAAGATTGTATGCCGGAACCGGGACTCGAACCTGTGACTTTTGCATTTCGCGAGCAAGCGCACTACCGACTGTGCTATCCCGACACGATTAACGATGCCGCCTCACAACTTAACTTCCGCCAGTACCTCGGCTCCTACTTCCCAAACTTCACAGAAGCTCTCCTGCGAACCATGCAAGGCTAGCACTCCTTGAAGAAAGGATATGGTGGAGACATGGTTTAGCCACAGCCTAAGGGATGTTTCCAGAAAGAAACTTTCACTCTGCAGCGGAATGTGGGCTGATATGAAATTTCCTGGAAGATTAAAATTGTGTGTCAGAACCGGGATTCGAACCTGAGACCTTTGCCCGTCGCGGGCATGCGCTCTACAACTGAGCCATTCTTTTCCACCTCCATAGTGCACTGAATATTCATGTGTTGAATGGGGCCCGTCCACCTAAATGTAATATAATAGCAGTTTAGGCGTCTACTTTACGCTCTCTCAGAATGGATGCTGATATTCTTATCTTGCCTGCGGACAAGGAAAACGTTACAGTTTTGTGGAAAAATGACGATTATATTCAAAAGATCCAATGTCTGCTATCTGATTTGGCATATCGTAGAATCGGTGCTGACCCTACAAAGAATGTTGATTTTGTGTCCCAGCCTCGTCGCCGCTTTTGTGTCTCGTTTTCGTCGTAGGTGTCGGTGGCCGAGTAGGAAGACCGACACAGGATAAAGGATGCACGCTTGTGCAAATGTTCAAATGTTTGTTAAGCTTATGGGACTTAACTACGGGGTCATCAGTCCCTAAACTTACAAACTACTTATCAACTACGTTATACTAAAGACGGCTCAAATATCCATGTCCGAGGGGGGATTCGAACCCCCGACCGTGGTGGCCTGGCAGACCGTGACTGGAGCGCCTCAGTCTCCTCGGCCACACACGCTTGTGCAGGTACGGAGGTGAGCAGCCAGTGGGACAGCAGAAACTGGAAACACTAGAGTAAATTAGAACCGGATATATATATTTCACAGAGACTTAGTAATACTTAACTTTTAAATAGCTCAGTACTGCAGAATGCTGTTACATAGTTGAGATAGAGGCCCGCCTAATGCCTATCGGATAGCCAAGTCTTCACTGGTGCCTATCTGATGCTGAAGTGTTAGCTGGTTCCCATCTCAGTCCCAAGTGAACGATGTCGTTCAGTGGTGGCCATGAGCAGAGTTGTAGCAGAGGGCCCTCGTGGCTGACGTCGTAAGAACACCGCGCCGTGCGTGCATGGCAGCGCGCGGCGAAAGTAGGTGGCACGCACTTTAGACTAATAACCTACTGAAGAAAATTCCTTTGTCACAGGAAACTATCATGAGTTTAAAGTCTTACCGTTATATACCACCTAGATTGTATGGTCTTCCTAAGATCCAACAAAGCTTTTTCGACATGTGAAAGTTTCATTCTGGAAACATGCGTTTAGTTTGTGGTTCATTTTGCTCTCGTTGCGTTTCATATACATCAAGTCACAGCCTCAGTACGAGTATTCATCCCTGCAAATGTCGTCGGTCAGCTGCTTCAGTTGGGGGACAGCAGCATCGCTTCCCCGCTAGGTCTCGGTAGGGGCTCTGGTGCGGCCTCAGTATTCTGCGACGCGGCCAGTAGGAGGTCGGCGCTATCCTCTCAGCCTGCTGACGGACTGGCCACGTGGAGGCGCTTCCGAAAGCACAGTCAACACCTCCTAGAAGAAAAGGCCCTACAACAGGCCGTGGCTACGTCACACTTAGAGGCCGCGGCCGCCACCTCACTGGCTGTTGTCTGGGGCACGCCCACCGCCGCGCAGCGGCCGGCCAGTCAGACGGCGGCCGCGGCCTCTAACTGTGACGTAGGCACGGCCTGTTGTAAGGCCTTGTCTTCTAGGAGGTGTTGGCACAGCCCGCATGTGGAGCTGCGGCCATCCACATCTTGAGGGTCGCCAGCCGGCAGACGCCCGCATCCTCGCTGCCCTCCGTTGTAGTCGTAACTGCGACACGCAGCGCTTCGCATATTCCTTCAGCATTAACACAATTTTTAACAAACAAAAATAAATAACAATAATAATATAGTGAGGACAGTTTACAACTCACCGCAAAGACGTGGCGACGAGCTGCGACAAGCACATACAAAAGACACACACATACAACACATTCAGCTATCGACCATGGCCTTCTTCAGAAAATAGATCACTCACACAATCTCACAGGCACACAACACAGTCATACAACCATCACCTCCGGCTGCCGACTGCCGCACTTCGAAAGTGATTCGAAGTACAGCAGCCGGAGGTGATGGTTGTATGAATGTCTTGTGTGCCTGTGAGATTGTGTGAGTGTTCTATTTTCTGAAGAAGGCCATGGTCGATAGCTGAATTTGTTGTATGTGTGTGTCTTTTGTATGTGCCTGTCGCAGCTCGTCGCCAAGTCTTTCCGGTGAGTTGTAAACTGTCCTCACTATATTATTAATTCCAACCTGGACCTTCCATTATTATAAAAATAAATAACATTCACACTGTGGTGTTGCACAAGTGCATTCTTTATTCCTGTGTCGGTCTTTCTACTCGGCCACCGACACCTATGACGGAAACGAGACACCAAAGCGGCGACGAGGCAAGGACACAAAACACACAATATATGGCATCAACTGTGAATGGGCAAAGCTGAAAATATGTACCCAGCCGAGATTCGAATCCATGTCTCCTGCTTTCTAGGCAGTTGCGCTGACCACTACACCACTGGGGACACAGTGAGCACCGCGTCTGCAAGGACTACCTAAGCACATCTCCCGTCAAATACCAATTCCCAGCTTCACCCTGCCGACAGTACTCAAACTCGTAGTTTTGCAACTAATTTCCGTAAGAGCAAGGGCCACATACTTGCCAATACCTGCCCCACTAACTTTAGGATCATTTCCCGTAAATAAATGTTTGTATAGCTTATGGGACTTAACTACGGGGTCATCAGTCCCTAAACTTACAAACTACTTATGAACTAGCTGACACTAAGGACGGCACAAATATCCATACCCGTGGGGGGATTCGAACCCCCAACCGTAGTGGCCGCGCAGACCGTGACTGACGCACCTCAGTCCCCTCGGCCACACCTCGGCCGGCTCATTGCTCGTCACCGGCATAATATATATATATATATATATATATATATATATATATATATATATATATATATATATATATATAGTGTCCGTATGTTTGTACGTGTTGCATACAAATCTACAGATTTGTTTCAATCTTTAAGAAATTTTGTACACGTACGATTCAATCCATGAGGACGATCGACATAAGTGTAAGAATCATATAAGATATTTAGATCAGGAGCTATGACTACATAAACAATGAGATGCTCGAAAAACTGCTGCATTTTGTGACAATGCTGCTCATTTTCTCCTAAACCATTGGACCGATTTCAACCAAATTTCGTACACACATTCCTTACCGTGAGGTAACAATTGATGCATGGTTAAGAACCACATACGGCACAAGGTTCAAAAGATGTTACGTCATAACCAATAGAAATCGCCAAAAATGCCATATAATGCGGAGAGACTTCCGAAATACTCTGTATGAGAATGACAGTACTTAGCGACTTGCAACAAACTTTATACATAATTTCAAACCTTTATTAAATTTTTTCTCGCTGGTAACTATAGTATAATGACGAAAGGAAAAAGGTTTCTTGCTTACCACTTTTCCGCTGTTTGTGGAGTAAAACTACGGCTCTCGGTATGACGTTACAATTTATAATTTAAACACTACAAACTGTAGCGACAGGTAATTTTACAGACACTATACACATATATAGTTGAATGTAGCTTCTAAATTGTGCACATTCCGACACGTAGTTCATGAGACATGAGCACATTAACAGTAACATTCTGCTGTTTATGGACTAAAACTACGGCATCCAGTATGATGTTACAATTTATCATTTCCACACCACAAATTGTAGCCGCAGGAAATTTTATAGACAGTATACACCCATATACTTGAGTGTACCTTCTAAATTGTATCATAGTACGACACGTAGTTTATGAGATATGATCACATAAACAATAACGTTCATGGAAAACCGCCCCATCAAGCACGAAGTTTTAATCTATTGCTTCTTTCTACTAATTGTATTCCCAAGAGATTGTACATAATACAGCCCTTATACAAGTGAATATATGAAGGAAAAATGGCAGGAGTAAATAAATTAATACCCGGACAACGCCGAGTTTTCAGCTAGTATATATACTTCGGATTCTGCAGTCGTTAATCTTTCATATTCACAGAATTCCTCAGTGGTGTAGTGGTCAGCGCAAATGCCTCGAAAGCAAGAGACCCGGTTTCGAATCACAGCTGAGTACACATTTTCAACTTTGCCCATTCGCAGATGATGTCATATATTATGTAAATGTGAAAGAATACCAACTGCAGGATCAGAAGTGACGTCTGTTCTTTCGGAACAGACGCCACATGTATATAATAACCAGCTGAGAAATGATACTGCCGGAGCACAGGAAAGGCGAATGTGTTCTCTGACACGAAAGTGTGGCACCAGCTACCTCAATCCTCATTCCGACTTCCTCACCAAACTTTGTAAATACTTTTGTCCAGTTAAGCCGTCATAGTCAACAATGTTGTCTCACTGTCGGTGTCTATATGTGTCTCTGTCCGTTTGTTTGCTCTCTCTTCCACTGCCGCTTTCTGTCTATGTCAAACTTTCAATGTCTTCATCCCTTTCCCTCGCGATTTCTCACCGCTGTCTGTTTCTGCCCCTTTCATCGTCTCTCTGCCCCACTGACATTGTCCCATTCACTTCCTGTCCTGTTGCCAGTGTCCTTTCTTTCTCACTTAGAGTCGTCTATCATCGCCTTTAATCACGATTGTCTCCTTAAAACATATGTCCATGGGGATCGTTTGCTTGGGGTTTGACCTGTAGACCGGAAAAATTAGCGCGTGGCTACTGGGGGATGGGAAAAATTGGACAAATTGTTTCGTGCTATAGTATTGGAGAGCGGCACGCTCATGCTTTTTGTATGGTCTCCATTCGTTTCCTCTTTTGCTCCAATTGCTACCATCTGCATCTGTCTTAGTTTGTTGTTGCCACTGTTCCTGACTTCCGACACCTAGTTTCGTTTCACACTGCTGTTTTCATGCATATGCCTTTCTCCTGAACTGACACTTTCTCTGTTCCATCAAATATGGCTCTCTCTGCCTGTTGCACTGTCTTTGTCCTACTCACATTCAGCCGAAAAAAGCGCGAATATGTTCGCATGCTAAAATTTTTGGTGAGGAAGTCGGAATGAGGATTGAGGCAGCTGGTTCCACTCTTTTGTGTCAGAGAACATATTCGCCTTTTCTGTGCTCCGGCAGGAGCATTTTTCAACTGGTTTCCGTCATTTTCCTGTTACATCAGAGTGTACTGCTTATGTAACATGAAATCAATGATGAGTAAAATTTGGATAGTATAATATTAGAACGCATCGTGAAAATTTCGACGATTTGCCATGAACAGAAGTGTAGCTTTGCCAATGCAAGCAGTTGGATCTTTTGATACCAAAAATTATGATTTTTGTAGCGTATTGCGATAACGAATTCACATTTCCCAAAACGGGAAACGGATTTTCCAGATAAACACCTAAACAACATACACATAACATTTTAGTCATTTTCTATTCCTCAAGATACGTTACCTCACAGTCAGAAATAGCGTTTCTGAACCTATTACTGTCGCTTGCTATCATTCACGGACCGATATCTCAAGAGCCATATAGGATATCATTCTTCTCTAAACCTTAAATAAAATGTCGATATGTTATCTAGATTTCATACGTAGCTATGATTTCAAGCCCAAATTAAAGGGGCGATTGTTTCTGTGATATTTACTTATTGCCTTTACCGTGTGCAGAACTCTTAAGCCCGGCTTAAAGGGGCGACAAGTTGTGTTCTTTCTGCTTACTTGTTGATTTTATTTAGGGTTCCTCCAGCCCGAATTAAAAGGGCGTAATTTTCTAATTCATGTTGTGCCAAACCTTTCATCGTTTGTTTATGTTAAAGATCAGAGGCCTGTTTTAAAGGGGCGTTTTACTTGCTTTGAATTGGAATTGGTTTGTGTAATTTAAACCTTTCTTTTAATGAATTGTAAATAAAGGAATAACTATAGCAAGCATTGACTACCTACGTAGCCCTCCCCTCCCCCCCCCCCCGCCTTTCCGGAGTTAATCCCACTTCCACCGACGTTTCGGCCAACGTTACAGTGGCCTTTATCTGCAGTAGCCGAACACGAGAAAGATTGCCGCAAAAAGATAAAATTTAACGCTTCCTGAATACTCACCAAGCAACCAGGAATGGTTAAACGCAAGATAAGGGAAGCCATCAAAATTGTAAAACACCCTAATAACATGTACAGAGAAGATGGACTCAGGCTTGCCCTCTCCTGGCTACCAGCCATCACAGCGAAATAGGCCGCACTGACAACACGCGAGTGTCACTAGTAAGCAACTGCCGCCGCGCGGCCCACGGCTCAAATGTTCAAATGTTTGTATAGCTTATGGGACTTAACTACGGGGTCATCAGTCCCTAAACTTACAAACTACTTATGAACTAGCTAATCCTAAGGACGGCACAAATATCCATGCCCGAGGGGGGGGATTCGAACCCCCGACCGTAGTGGCCGTGCAGACCGTGACTGGAGCGCCTCAGTCCCCTCGGCCGGCGCGGCCCACGGCCAGCAGGAGAGAAACGGAAGCCCTCACCTCATTCGCCGATGACCACCAGTCATGTCTCGCTATGCAGGAAGCAGTAGGCAACGGCTAATCCCCACTCCCTGCACCTCAGCATCCTATCATAATAAAGTTTCCATTCTTCCGCCAAAAATCCACCAATAACATCGCTGATTTTAAAAATTATGACGTAATGTCTAGTTGACAGTAAAGTCAGGATATAGTAACAACCAGCTCACATCAGTATACCCAAATGAAGGCCACTGTAACGTTGGCCGAAACGTCAGTTATTAAATTAATAATAGCCTTCTTACATCATGACGCGGTACAATACCCAAAAAACCTTTATATCATCTGACTCTGGCCGCGGAAACCTACGTAATTATGTTTTTATCATTGTTCGTTATTCATAGGTATGTGTTGAGTTAGATTTAAACTGGGTGGTAAACGTGTAGATCGTACCTAAATATTAATGTGTTGAAAATGTAACTTGATTTTTAGTCGTAGAAGAATATGCAATTTCTTTTTACTACATATTAATTTGTTTTGGATTCTTTTTTTTAATTTTTGTTTATTATTTGATCTTCAGTGAATATGAAGTACACTAAAAAAATGGTCTGGATTTGGGTAGACCCACTAAACGTGCTGCTCATACCAGACAGCGTCGTTTAAATGAAACAAACGAAGTCTGGGAGGAACGCCTATCTCAACAGAGCAAACCTACCTCGAGAACAATTTCAAAAGATATTTGCGATGAGTGCAAAAACAAAAATTGGAAAATGCGTCTTTATATGAAAAAAGTTTTAAACAGGGTATTACTTGACCATAACGACGTTACGATAGGTCACTCAAATATCCGGATAGCCTATAAAAGATTTGGGCGAACATCATTAATTTGCTCGTAAGAATTGGAGTCCCGTTGTCATGGATGGCATAATCCGAACCTAGCCAAACTCTCATCGAACTACCCTTAGAGTACATCCTTTTCGATAAAATATAATCATCGAAATCAGTTAGAGTGATATTGAGTTATTCGTCCATTTGTGACGCACATACTTAATGCAAATTTAAGACTTATTTGATTTTCTTATAGGTTCCATGGTCTGAACTGGACCAAATTGAAATAGGACTGCATGGGAATAATCAACTTTCAGGTAAAAAAAGAAGCATCAAAATCGGTTAACACAGTCGAAGGTTCTGAGGTAACAAATAAAAAAAAATACATTCGAATTGAGAACCATCTCCTTTTTTGAAGTTCGTGAAAAATGCTGAGCCACGTTTCGACCTAAATGTTCAGTGACGCCATTAGAGGCATGACTCGACCCACCAATAATTCCTCATTTCTGAAGAGATTTCTGGGTCTCACAAGCATAGGGTTCTGACATGCGGGTTACCGATTTCGATCGAATTTTACAGGACGTTATAAATTCAGTATAATGAGTAGAGAAGAGAATTTCATGCACTATAAATTCCAGAAATATGAATGGATTAAAGCACTACGAGGGTGATAAGTCGGGTGAAAATATATAAAAAGAGGTTTTAAAGGCGACAACTCAATTTGTTTCTCGACATACTGGCCTTGCAAAGCTATACACTTGGTCTAGCAAGATTCCAATATTTTCAGTCCATCGGCAAAGTAAGCTGTATCAAATTCTGCAAAGTAGTCTCTCACAGCGGCTGACACTTCCTCATTCGATGAAAATTTCTTCCCATCAAGCCAAATTTGGGAATAAGTAAAAGTCACTCGGAGCCAAGTCTGGTGAATAGGGTGGGTAACGGACAGTACGAATCCCAAGTTGTGCAGTTTTGCCATTGCGATATCTGAGGGCTGGAGCATTGTCCTAATGAAACAGCACTATCTTCCGTGGCAGTCTTGGACGTTTTTCAGTAAGTTTCTGTTTCAAACAATGCAGCAGAGCAGCATAATGGGGACCCAGTTATGAATCTGCTTTTTTCCAAATAACTAATCAGAATTATACGCTTCGAACCCAAAAGACATTCTTCTATCAGATTATTATATATCCACAATCGCCGGCCGCGGTGGCCGAGGGGACTGAGGCGCACCAGTCACGGTCTGCACGGCCGCTACGGTCGGGGGTTCGAATCCCCCCTCGGGCATGGATATTTGTGCCGTCTTAGTATTAGCTAGATCATAAAGTAGTTTATAAGTTTAGGGACTGATGACCCCGTAGTTAAGTCCCATACGCTATATAAACATGTATGCAAAATCAAACTATTTTTATCGCTTGAGAAATGTTTTAAGCCGCGGATACAGCACTTATACGAAGGCGGACGCTTAATATAGGCGGCAGTAGCCGCGAGCGTTGCAATGCGCATGCGCATCTGAGGTTCAAACAGTCTTCTGAACCCCCTGGAGGCAGCTTATGGGCGCTGCCGCGGCAGGGAGGGGCGAGGGGAAACGACGCTTTTAACACTGGAGCTAGTAAAGACGCCAGTTTCTGGCTACTCTAGCTCTGGCGGTTATGCACGAATCGTCCCGAAGCAAGACAATGCGGCTACTGAGCTGCTCGCTTTGCGCATGCACAATCGTCTATGAAGGCAGCATCGGCTCTTCATATTTGTTATTGGCGCATTAGAGATTCATCAGAAACACGTCATATTTGGTAAAGTATCTTATAACTATAAATGAAAGCAGCATCAACTGTTAAAGCCTTCATAACATTCTATCATGAATAATAATCGAGTCTCCACCCAGCAAAGAAAGCCATGTGGTTAGAGGCATCCCTGTTCACTGTAGAAGGTAGTGGGTTCGATACCCACTGCAAGAAATTTTTTTACATCCAATCTTCTTTTTAACAGATACGGAAACAACAATGAATTTTGTATTGTTACTTACCGCATATAATAATATGGACTTTTTTGTGGGTAAATGGCATTTATACTCTTCGTTGTAAAAATATTTAACTGAAAACAGAAAACTGGGGAAGAACAGCCTTTTTGCATGCGTAAGGCTAGGGGGATTTCTGCTTAGTCTCACATGACCTGAAGGTAGATTGTCTTGTCTCTTCATTGTATCAGATTCATTTTGTTACAGTCACTTAACAGTGTAATCAGTTACTTACTGTGTTTTATTGTTCACGTGCATATTGATACGAAGAGCATCGTTTCAAGTCGCATTAAGTCCGCCCGTGGACAAAATTGAGTTTGATTCAATTTTGTATAGTTTACATAGCGAACTTTCATGCTGTGAAATCAGAATGTAATGAATCGGATTTACAAACATCGTAAATTGCGTCAGTAAAGTAGCTGTTGTTTAACGTAGCGTAGCGTGTGTTTCAAATCATATTGCGTCCAGCGTGAAGCAGTATTGTCACTTTGCTCTGTTGGCTATCCTGACAGCTGACACGCTATTTTCAACAATGCTGCGCATTCAATAATCGCAGTTATATTGTGTAAGAGAGTAGTTTTTCGATTATGGAAGAAGGAATTACTGTTGGTGATAATTCAACGGGAAGCCGAAAGAGGGGAAAGAAAACCAAACATGCCCATCAAATTAAATCTGAGTCAGTTAATGTTATTCCATCAAGAAACAAAAATAAATACTTAGTTATATATTTACCACAGTAGTCGTTTTTTATTTGTGTATCTTACAAATTATTGGATCAAATCGTATTACGTCCGACACATCTTTAAATTTGAAGAACTGAACAGGAAATTTATGTTACTTTTTCACGTACTCAAGAGTGCACCTTAAATAAAACAACTGCAAAATTTTAAAATTTGTGACATGTTCCTCAAGTTATGAGTAATCAGTTTTTTGCTTCTCATGCAAGTTTTTTGGACATAATACGATTTGAAACGATGCTCCTCCAGTGGCGTAGCTATCATAGGGCTAGGCGGGGCAGTGCCCCGGGGCCCCCGAGCTCCAGGGGCCCCTCGGCCTTCGTGGCCGACGATAGGAAAAAAGTTACAGTAAAGCATCGAATTTTTAAAAAAAATTTTTTAACCTCCCACTGGGATGCTGAAACCATCCCACATGAATATTTTCCCTATTTTCCTTCTTTGACTGGGCTATCAACGAAATGAGACAACAGCACAGTAGTTTAGCGGGAGTGAGTTGTCGGGACTGACAGAAGTCCGCCTGCTGACACCGCTGACGAAAAATATCACACGGGGCATTTTCATATTTATGTCCTACCCAGGTCCAACTCCATCTCTATCCCTCTGCAAAATTTCATCCAAATCACCTAGTAATTTTTGCATGACAGCATAAAAAACAAACAAACTTTCACAGTTATATTAGAGAGTACGATTAAATATTATCTGCTGACACACAATAATTTACTTAGTAGTATTTAGGTTTGCCTTATTATTAGGTCTCCAGTAGGCAGTAAGGAGCTGATGATGAAGTAGTTTTGCATCTGTACAGTATTAGTGTTTAGAGGGCCCCAATGTTTGCCCAGGGGCCCTTGGTGACATACCTACGCCACTGTGCTCGTCATATGTTCTTGCTGTTTATTATCATAGAAAAATGAAAGTTCGGTATCTTTTAGAACTCTGCTTTAAGCTTGGAAGAGAAGTACTTAGTAGGCCCTCGCCTCAGCTCGAATTGAAGCAAGCGCAAACAAGCCGAAGTAAGACATCCTGCAGCTCTTGGAACTATATCTAAACGGGGCCGGGGGAGGGGGTGGAGGGACCGGGACGCTCTACCCCAGCGCCCCTCGCAAATTCGAGGGTTGGGGGCGGCGCCTCTATCAAAATCCGGCACTGAAAGAAGTGAACCCCCAGTCATCTGAAGCACCAGCCGACACTTCGTAGCCATCAACATATTTGTGGGCAGCGTTATTTCCACCCCTCTTCGCTTACTGCCTTAGAGAGTAGGTGTATTTGCAGAGTTTTAAGGAATTTTGGTAACTGTCCCCACACTACCTTGTGTGGAATTGGTTTCGTGTTCTGGTAGGAGTGTTTGTATTCTTATGCTGTCTCCGCTCAGTGGCTACTACATTGTGCATTTCATTCATTGTGGTGCTTTAACGGATGCCGTCATCGACCTGCCTTAAGGTCTGATCATTGTCAGCTGGTGTGCCCAGAACATCATCAGACTTAATGTCATTTGACACCGGCGTAGCGTATCTCGACCCACGTCTTGGGAAAGACGTCGCAATGTAATCAGATGGGGCGTTTCAGGCTGACGTAGCTGGTGTCGCGTCCAGCCAGGATACGTAAAGCCCTTCCTATACGAGACGTGCAACACGCGCAAGGAATGCCACAATAATGTAAATATTTGATTTATTGGTTTTTGTATTGCAGTTTTACTATGGATTTGGAATCTTTGGTGATTATCCATTCTCTTTTTTGCCAGGCACTTAAATGTCATTTGCAGAGTATCCCGTGTAGATGTAGATGTACAATATCAATAAAATTTTCAAAAAACGTTCAAACGTTTGTATAGCCTACGGGACTTAACTACGGGGTCATCAGTCCCTAAACTTTCAAACTACTTATGAACTAACTAATACTAAGGACGGCACAAATATCCATGCCCGAGGGGGGATTCGAACCCCCGACCATAGTGGCCGTGCAGACCGTGACTGGATCGCCTCAGTCCCCTCGGCCACCGCGGCCGGCATAAAATTTTCGATGTATTTTTTGTTTGAGTTCGGTTTGTTCATTTAGTACATTGTTTTGGTTGTTGTGCATATGGGAATATAGTTCGATTTTTTCGAGAATATTCATTTTTGGCCCTTTTTGTATAATGTGTAAAATTTTTAAGGCTTCCTCTAAAGGTTTTACATCGTGTTTTTCCGTGATTAAATGTTGATAGAATTTAGATGGATTATTTTCACTGGCTCTTGTGTGTTCTTTGTATCTTGCTTGAATCTTTCTGCCAGTTTGGCCTATATATGATTTCTGACAAGTGTTACATGTAATTTTGTAGATAACCGGATTATTGTACTGCGGGCCCCAGAGAACGAAAACGCACAAGGAAGTCGTCGTCAGCTGTAGCGCCCCCTTCAATAGACCGTCGAACTACAAAGAAGCGTGCAAAGATAGGCATTTGTTGAGTCGCCTGATTCACGGGTCTACTTCGTTTGTTGTCAACTTACAGCAAATGAATCGCCGCGTTAACATCACTTTTCGAAACTGTATGATATATTGTGACGATTAAAACATTTATTTGTGTTTTAGACTGCCACTGTGAAACTGTACTTAATTGGTTTTTCGTGCAGTTCATGCGTAACTACGTTGCTCACATGTGTTAACGTCCTCATTATAAAATGCGATTACATACTTTCAGCCCCTGCGGTTTGAGGCGCCTATGTATATGATTAACAAGCTCAGGTGTCTATACGTAGGCCTTTCACTTTAATAAGCCTTAAAACGATGCTCACCAAAAATTTTATCTGTTAACTACAGCGTGTTTCAGGAAAAATAGCAAATATTTTAGAAGATGGTAATAAAGACGATTTGCAGTTAAAATTTCATATAATGTATGTCCAATTTTTATAGGATACAGAGATACAGCTCTTGGTATGTACAACAAACTGATTTGGATATTTTGACTGATTCTTTTGTCGGTTCTTGGTAGATAATCATATTGTCTTTTAAATAACCGGTTTTCGACGTAGTTTAAAGTCTGAATATGTCCTAGTAAGCCGAAAACCGGGTAACTAAGTGCAAAGGAACGTGTAGGAGATACACAAAATCCTACTTTTAAGTAAGTGTGTGGTTGTACTACCAAGAACTGACGGATAAATTTCTTGATTTACATTTGCCCTACGTTTGTTTGGATTTCATATTGAAAGCTATATATCTGTATTCAATGAAAATTGAACACAGGTTATATTTAATTTTTAATGCAATTCCTCTATAGTATGACCTCCTAAAATACTTACGACAGTCGAAAAACCACGTAGCTCTGAGCAGGAGACAAGTACACATTCTCAAACGAATTCCTGACTTGGCTTCGTTCCCCATTCGGTCGTCTGCGCATGCGCGAAGCACTTCCGTTCGCGTGAGAATAGGATCCATCCTATACCGTCTACTAGCTATCGTATGCGTGCATCTTGTGCAAGTGGATGCGTCTACACTATACGCGGACGGCGTTACCGGTGCATCATGGGTAATCTCGTAAGCTCTCACTTCCCGTGTAGAAAGGGCTTAATACGCTTATCTCCAGAAGCGTACGAGAAAGGCAGTCGGCGGCGCGCACGTCATATCACGTGATCAAGTGAGTCCTGAGCAGGCGTGATCGCTAACGGATTGGCTAGCCGCTATGAGACAGTGGGCTGTGCCCCAGCGGCCGGCCAATCCGTTAGCGATCACGCCTGCTCAGGACTCACTTGATCACGTGATAAGACGTGCGCGCCGCCGACTGCCTTTCTCGTAGGACTCGCGCAAAGACCTACATAAACAACATAGACTGGCCACAGCGCCGCCATAGTTGAAGCTAATTGGAAAGGTTGCCGTCATGTTTAAGAACGTCAGTGTCACGCCAGGTGTTACTGGGCTGAACCATAGGTTTTATATTAATCATTGCCAGTCCCGATTTTCCTTAATTTCTGGGCGACGCATTTCGTAAAGCAATTCCCACTACGAATAAGCATTTCTCGTTTACTACTGCATCCTAAGTGTAATAACCGTCGAACTGCTGCTTTATTTGATGTTACTACAATGTCAATAATCGTTTGTATTCGCCGACATATCTTCCCTATAAATACCGGCGTATTTCTTTACTGCCTTTCTGCCTTTGGTTCAAACGATGTTTCATGCTTTGAAGTACATTTCGTATTTATCAAGCTTTCCACAATTTGACGTTTCCCTGGAACTCTCCTTAGAGCTTTTGGTTTTTTGTAAGAGCTCAGGAAACGAAAATAGTGTTGGAATGGCATTTGCAAGTAGCCGCTTTCGATCGGTGGTACCATCCATAACTTTTCTTCAAGATGACGAGAGCATATGGAACTATACTTTGCAGGCTGCCACTTATCACGCCTCATACTGGTTACCCATTGGGTTAGCAACTCCTTGTTTTTCAAAGTAAATCTGTGTAAAAAATAGTTTAATTACAGTTCATATACCTAGGCTACTTACCCAATGGTTAATACGCTTTTGTACGCTATATAATCAAGTGTCATTACATTAAAACACACCAAATACATCCGTCCTCTGCCTAGCTTTTTGATGGTCGTGAAGTAAACATAATTTTGAAACTTGGTAATTGTGAAAGTTAAGTATAATGAATATTTATAGGCAAATACACGCTGATACACAATGAAATATATAATTACATATATCTTCCTTTATGTATGATATTCCAACAGTTTCATCACTTCAGTTGCTGCAGCTGTACGCCGAACATACACTTGGCTTGATTTACCACTAATAATAGCGCTTACACGTTAGATTACAAACACAAGCGTCTGCTAACGCTGCTGCTTCAAACTGACGTTCTCAAACATGGCGGCCAGTGTTGCTTAGTGCTGCCACCCAGAGCGCTGTAGCTTGTCTGTAGCCTCTCTATGTTGTTTATATACCTCTTTGGACTCACGTATCTCCAGCACACGTAGCGTTGCTGCGTATCTCGGCTCGCGCATGCGCACTACACTTCTCGACAAACCACGTGCTCTGTTCTGAACAGCTCAGTTACTGCATGTTTGTGTGCTTATTGTGAAAAATGTGTGCATTAATTAGCCAAGTGCGAAAGTATCCAGTGCTCTGGGCCAGTTCTAAAATTACCGTAGGCTAGCCGTTCTTCAGGAGATATTGATTTTCTGTAAGTTGTATCTTGTTTCTTAATGTCACTGCTGCTGACGGATAAAACATCACTGAACTGTTCTTTATAAAGCCTGAAATAAGTATTAAAATTTCATCGTAAAACTGGAGATCTTGCAATAGGTGGTGGTTTTGCCATACGCTGATCTTCTAAATTTTATCGCATGAACCCAGTTCGATTTATTTGACACTGAATACAACAACAACAACAGTTCATCGTCACTTTTGCTACTTGAACTACAGTCCATCCACAGCACACTGAACATGATATCTTGGTCAGAACACGGTACATTGAAGCCTTTTCTGGTACTATTCACAAACATTATTGAAGTTTGCACACCACCTAAGCAGATGAGCAATTACGAAGATGGGGTAGAAAACGTAGCTCTTAATTCGTATCTTTCGGTTTGAAGAGTACGTATCTCTAGTCAGGATACATGCTACATACTGCGACATCTTCCGAAGACGTAGCTCGAAATACGCTATGGCGTTGTGAAATGACCTTTACATGCTAGTATACGGTGTTGCGTTGTGTTCAAATATTTGTAGAGTTTATGGGATTTTCTACGGGGTCATCAGTCCATAAACTTACAAACTACGTATGAACTAGCTAATACTAAAGACGGCACAAATATCCATGTCCGAGGGGGAATTCGAACCCCCGACCGTGGTGGCTGTGCAGAATGTGACTGACGCGCCGCAGAACGCTCGGCCACCGCGGCCGGTGTTGCGTTGTGTCATGTATATACTGTGGCCTTTAAATTTTGATTATTTAATTACACTCTTCTTGTCGTATTATTTACTTTCAGTGAGCCTGATTAGCGCTTTCAGGTATGGGCTTCCACCGCTGATTATCAGTTTTAAATTAGGTGATCAATTTTATTTTGTGATTATTGTTTAAATATTCATTTAAGATTGGCATCTTTTTACTTTAAAACAATGCTTGATTAACAATTTAAGGTACGGACTTCACCTGCCGATGGTCAAATTTTAAAGTGGGTGATCAATTTTATGTTATCATTACTGTTTAAATATTCATTTAACGTTGGCGTCTTTTCCCTTTAAAATTTAAGTTGATTAAAAATTTGAGGTACGGGCTTCACACGATGACTGTCAAATTTTAAATTGGGCTCCACCCACTAATTATTTCATATTTCTAATAAGTAAGTTGATAAAGTAGCAATTGTTTCGTTTCGGTTATCCATTCAGTCCTTCCACTTGTTTGACTGCAAATTTGAGATAACATCCTCTTCTTGTGAGTGAAGGTATTACGTGAAGAGTTTGTAAGGTTTTAGCCTTTGATGTACATGCTATTTAGCAGTTTAGAACGTGAATAGCGATATAGCAGATGTTATCTTTTTCCTAATGGGCAGTAGACCGTCATGAAGGTAAGACGTAATATCACGTACCATTGAATGATTGTAAGTTGCATTGAGAGAATTTGCGTTTAGTATACACTCCTAGCCATTAAAATTGCTACAACACGAAGATGACGTGCTACAAACGCGAAATTTATCCGACAGGAAGAAGATGCTGTGGTATTCAAATTATTAGCTTTTCAGGGCATTCACACAAGGTTGGCGCCGGTGGCGACACCTACAACGCGCTGACATGAGGAAAGTTTCCTACCTATTTGTCATACACAAACAGTTGTTGACCGGCGTTGCCTTGTGAAATGTTGTGATGCCTCGTGTAAGGAGGAGAAATGCGTACCATTACGTTTCCCACTTTGATAAAGGTCGGATTGTAGCCTAACGCAATTGCGGTATATCGTATCGCGACATTGCTGCTCGCGTTGGTCGCGATCCAATGACTGTTAGCAGAATATGGAATCGGTGGGTTCAGGAGGGCAATACAGAACGCCGTGCTGGATCCCATCGGTCTTGTATCATTAGCAGTCGAGATGACAGGTATCTTACCCGCATGACTGTAAGGGATCGTGCAGCCACGTCTGGATCACTGAGTCAACAGATGGGGACGTTTGCAAGACAACAACCATTTGCACGAAAACCTTGAACACGTTTGTAACAGCTATGAGCTCCGAGACCATGGCTGCGGTTAGCCTTGACGCTGCATCACAGACAGGAGCGCCTGCGATGGTGTACGCAACGACAAACCTGGGTGCACGAACGGCAAAACGTAATTTTTTTCGGATGGATCCAGGTTCTGTTTACAGCCTCATGATGGTCGCATCCGTGTTTGGCCACATCTCCGTCAACGCACATTGGAAGCGTGTATTTGTCATTGCCATACTGGCGTATCACCCAGCGTTATGGTAAGGGGTCCTATTGCTTACACGTCTCGGTCACTTCTGTTGGCATCGACGGCACTTTGTACAGTGGCCGTTACATTTGAGATATGCTACGACCCATGGCTCTACTCTTCATTCGATCCCTGCGAAACTCTATATTTCAGCAGGATAATGCACGACCGCATGTTGCAGATCCTGCATGGGCCTTTCTGGATACGGAAAATGTTCGACTGCTGCCCTGGCCTGCACATTCTCCAGATCTCTCAGCAATTGAAAGCGTCTGGTCAATGGTAGCCGAGCATCTGGCTCGACACTACTCTTGATGAACTGTGGTATCATGTTGAAGCTGCATGGGCATCAGTACCTGTACACGCCATCGAGGCTCAGTTTGACTCTATGCCCAGGCGTATCATTGCCGTTATTAAGGCCGGATATATTGTTCGGGGTACTGATTTCTCAGGATCTATGCACCCAAATTGCGTAAAAATGTAATCACATGTCAGTTCCTAGTATATATTTTATTTGTCCAATGAATACCCGTTTATCATCAGCATTTCTTCTTGGTGTAGCAATTTCAATGGCCAGCAGTGTATGTGATAGCTAAGCAAATGGTACATATAAGTAAGTCTGCAGGCTTTCGGAGCCGTGTCATCGATGCTGCTTAACCAACACCACCTAGAAGACAAGGGCTTACAACAGGCGGTGCCTACGTCACACTTAAGAGGACGCGGCCGCCACCTCACTGGCTGTTGGCTGGGGCACGCCCACCGCCGCGCAGCGACCGCCCAGTCAGATGGCGGCCGCGGCCTCTAAGAGTGACGTAGGCACCGCCTGTTGTAAGCCCTTGTCTTGTAGGTGGTGTTGGCTTAACTTGCTTAGCCACATTTTCAATACTACACTAAATAGCTAATGTATAGCCAGCCAAAGCACACATAAGATATCGAAAATGTTTGAAGAGGAATATAACAGTTAAAAACAGTGATTTCGACGGCGAATAATATCCAGTATATCATATCAACCACGGGGCAATGGCGGCGTGGTCCAAGGGACCATGTCACGGATTGCGCGGCCAATCCCGTCGAAGGTTCGAATCCCCCCTCGGTCATGGTTGTGTGTGATGTTCTACGTAGTAGATGTAGTTTGTAAATATAGGGACTAATAACTCACCAGTTTGGTCCCTTAGGCTGACAAACATTTGAACATTGTAACATCATATTTTGTAGAGTAGCGTATAAAACTAATTCTGAAAATTGCATACTTTTGTAAAAGGTTTGGTGGTGCTTACATGTGCAGTTTATAAGTGGTACACACATACTTTCGTTTCTTTGCAAATATAGCTTTCAAAAAAGTCCTGCTATATTTGGACGTCTATTCGTATTTTCATGTCTCGTGTCACCAGCTTCCACTGAATTTCGCCAGCAGAAAAATTCCGTTTATGCTGGTATTTCCCAATGGTTCACATTTTTTTTTTTTTTTTTTTTTTTTTTTTTTTTTTTTTTTAATGTGGTTTGAAGGGCACGCGTTCTCGGCAACTGCGGCTTGGCAGCACTGTGGTCGCAACTGAACGTTGCGGCGATGGTATTCAGATAGTCTACAGGGCTTTTCTGGACGTTCAGTTATCACCCCGGCTATTGAGTCATAGCTTACACTAATACTTTTATCAGATATTCTTACGTACGGTAAATAGATGAGATTATCTTTGCACCAACTAACTTGCATAATGTTGTTATTGTTATTAACATTTCCGTCTTATTTCTACTGGACCGTACGATATACAGCAAAGAGCATATTAATTTCGTAGCTTTTCTTTGTACGAGTCTTGCGTTGAATTCAGTTTCTTATTGCGCGATAAGTAATTAAGATCTTTTGTTTTCTTTCCGCCAGGCAAACTGTTCAGACGTCATTGGTTGGTACACTACAATATATATTTTATTTGTACACTAGAAACATCTTTCGACGCAAGTGCCATCGTCAGGTGTCTTCCTTCAAAAGTAGCCAAGTACTACATAAATAAAATTTAAAAAATTCAGTTATATAGTGCAGTACGTACGGTTTTCAAAAGCTTCAACTGCTTCAGCTGACTATTTGATATTTATGAGCTGTTCTTTAATCTTTTATTCTTATACTTCCATTTATGAATTTTAGTCAGTTATCTATCAGTGTCTCAGAATACTGTAAGTTGGCATAATTTTATTTATTATGTAGGGAGTATGGTTAAAGATTTTTATTAGAAATATTAGGAGGATATATACGAAAAATTGACATTTGACTGAGTTTTCCTAATTTAGCCTTTGGTTAACTTTAGCATTACAGTACGGTCTTTGATCAGTCGTGAACTGTATTATCCTTTGTCGATAATTTTTTTGTTTAAAATGTTTGATTATTTAATAAATTATTTGCGTCGCAGGTTGCATGGATACATACTTCAATTTCTTCTACGATGTTCTTTTCATATCTCTTCTGTGTTAGATGCAGAATTTCGAGTGCATTTCCTGTAGTGCTTGCTGTGCGATTTTTTTCCGATTGTAAGTGCTGGTAAGAAATGGATTGGTTTTCCTCAGTCTCTCTAGTGCATTCTTTAAAAGACTTCCGTCACCTGCATAACTCTGTTTGGTTCCTTTGCCTTAAAATGCCCGTCGAATTGTAGCCTGCCTGTTTTTTGTATGGTAGATAATTTTTATTTTACTTTTTTGTTAGCCTCTATACACCTTTCTTAGGATAATTCGAATGTATAATTTTTTGTAATTACCTTCGGGTCTGCCTTTTGTAATTCCTCGGTATCACTCTTCGTGTTTCACATTTACTTTTCAGCTTGATAAGTAAAATATGCATTAAACGGAAGAGAAAGTCCGCTTTGTGGTAGACATATTTCTGTATTTTCTCCGCCGTGACATGTTTCACCACTTACGTGCTATCTTCAGTCTCTTTATGTCTTTCATTTCTGAAAGTCATTGTTACATGTTACAGTTTTTTTTGTAACTTACACAAAAATTTGGTTCAATTGTTTACATTTGTCAATTTAGTAGCAAATTCACAAATATAGTTTTGTGTCAGTTTTCATAAGGTATCAAAGTTTTCTCGTGTATCATTACGCCTTTAGCTCTATTGCGAATTTTAAGGAATTAAGTAGAATTCTTTTAGACATACATGTAATTAAATGTGTGACTCGGTAGCACGTTGGTTGAGTGCCAGACTCTGTATCCAAAGGTTGCGTGTTCGATCCTCGATGTATCCAAAAGTCACGCGTTCGATCCTCGGTCAATCCTACAATTCTTATCTCTCTCTTTTCAGTTCTTTCCATGTCTGTCAATATTGCTGATGTCAAATATGTTGGAATCCACGTAAAATTGTAGGTCCCCCGATAACGTCTCGCTAAGGCAGCTCCAAGATTTGAGGAAGGCAACGGCATACCACCTCCAAACACAACCATGACTACCTAGTAAAGCACTGATCTTCCGATTGTTGACTGCTTTACCTTTTTAGCTGTTGTTGTTGTCTTCAGTCCGGCGACTGGTTTGATGCAACTCTCCACCCTACTCTATCCTGAGCAAGACTCATCTTCTCACCATAAAAACGGCAACCCACATCCATCTGAATCTGCTTACTATATTCATCTCTTAGTCCCCCTCTGCGATTTTTACCCCACACACTTCCAACGCTAACTTCACGATTCTGGATGTTTAAGAATGTGTCCCACCAATCGCTCCCTTCTTTTAGTCAAGGTACCTTTTTACCTTACCTTTCATATTTAAGTACCTCAGATGACTTTATTGGTAAAGGTTCTATATTGGTTTATGTGGGCAATAATTTACAGCTTGTCACCTGCCACAAGAAATCGTAAAAGAAATCCTGTTAATTGTTTTTTCGACGGGGTATTACTATAAACGCAAACGTGGCTGTTTAGCGCCTTACTTACTTTTTGTTTTCGTCGTCCTATCACTTTTTTCTTTTGTTGTTAATGTTATGTTTTCGGATTTTGGGACATTTGCTGTCTAAGCGCACTGTTTATGACGCCATAATTTATGTGATGTTGTGGTGGCTGTATGGTATTTGTTGTTTCCTAGCATGTTTGTGATGTGGCGTATTATTCCGAAGTGGTTTTGACGTTTCTTACATTTTGTGTGTATGTGTTGGAGAGATAGAGAGAGATGTAAAATAATCTTAGGATGCGTTGCCCCAAAACAGGTCACACACAAAAAAAAAAGCCAGCTAAAAGCTGGATTTGAAGATTTTCAGGTAGTAAACTATAGTCCATTCGCGGAGATGAAACATCAGTGAATGGCGACATGGACTGGCTAAGGTGCTGCCATACTTGAAGCAAATTGAAAGCTCGGCCACCATGTTTTACAACGTCACGTAGGCGTAACCAGTCGTCTGCTATAGCACTAAATCATCACTTTCACTTTTTGCAATGACTTAACAAACCATTCTCTACCCGCTTGATGTTATTTTTATTGCCAAGCTAATAAGGATAAATGATAGACAACAAGTGCGTGGTCGACAAATCGGGAAGTTTAATTAGAAATGTCACATACACTGGATCCATGTACATTTGCCTAATCTGATTATCTCTTTCCTCCGCAGATTTGCCTTTACATAAATGATGTATTCTACATCAGAAGTAATGTTTTAGTAACAGCTTTAGTAGGCTGGAGTAATAAGATTCCTCCCATAATTCCGAGGATAGCATTAAGTGCTCGTAGTTGGTAAATAAACTAGGACTGTTTCCTAACATTCTAAATACATCTACATACATTCGCAAAAGAAAATGTTTCTTCCCTAATGACGTTTCATGATTCCTCTGAACCCTTTCTGCCACTCCGAAAAGTTTTACAGGATCTTTAGAGGGATATATATATATATATATATATTCGGAATAAAATGTCTGCATTTCGTATTCTGGCTCGTAGTCATAGTCAAACTGATTAGGCCTACTGCTCTCTGAATAATTTGCAATAGGTACGGTAACAAAAGACGTTCCATGTCTCCTGATTAGCGTTTTTGTTGTTTGGAGATGTTCAGGGGACGAAAATATCTTCGAAATCCTCTCAACTAGAAGCCGCTTTGTATCATTTGTAGCGTAGATGATTTCTCCTCAATATGCGATGAACAAATGAAACTGTATGTAGTAGGTTTCCACTTATCTCGCCTCATATTGGCTAATCATCGTTTTGTAAGTTTTTTATTTTTCAAAGGAAAACTGAAAAATATAATTACAGCTTACTTTAGTTACAGTTAAGCACATACACAGCCCAAAGGACTACTTTATGCTGAAATGTGGTAAGTACAAAAGACAAGTACACAAAATGTTAGAAACGAAGCCATACAAATATTTACTGAAAATACGATATTCCAACAGTCTCATTACTACTATTCGTACAGTTATATGCTGCGCATACACTCGGCACGATTTCAGCTTAATAAATAACCTTTCAAGCTTACTACGATACATAAAATGTGAAACCAAAACACGTAAATAGCGTCGGCCTAACTTTCGTATTAGGCGCACTAGACGTTGGAAAAAATGGCTGCCACAGTTCCTGGTTGCTGCCACAAGGAGCGCTGTTCACACAGAGACAGCCACTTTGTGTAGCTTATATAGCTCGTTGGTGAATAGCGTACTCAAAGACCTATATAAACAACACAGACTGGCCACAGTGCCGCCATAGTAAAACCGATCGGAAAGGTTGCCGCCATCTTTGAGAACGTCAGTGTCACGTCAGGTGGTACTGGGCATCTGCTAACAACTGAATCATTGTCAGTGTCGATTTTTCCTTATTTTCTGCACGGCGCATTTCGGAAAGTAATTCCCACTGCAAATAGCATTTCTTGCTGCCTACTGCATCCTAAGTGTAATGTTTACAGTCGTGGAACTGCTGCATTCTTTGATGTTCCTATAATTTCTATAATCGTTTGTATTTTTCGACATATATTCTGTATAAACACAGGCGAATTTCTTTAAAATCTTTAATTACCTTTATTCTGCCAGTGGTTGAAATGATGATTCGTGCTTTGAAGTACATTACGTATTTATCAAGTTCTCCACAATTTGACGTTTCCTTGGGACTCTCCTTCAGCTTTTGGTTTCTGTAGGCGCTGAGGAAACGAAAATATTGGCATTTGCCAGTAGCCGCATTCGATCGGTGGTAGCAAACATGAACGTTTCTTCAAAATGACAAGAGCAAATGTAACTATACTTTGTAGGCTGCTACTTATCACGCCTCATACTGGTTACCCATTGGGTTAGCAACTCCGTGCTTTTCAAAATAAATCTGTATAAAGAGTAGTTTCATTACAGTTCATATATCTCGGCTACTAACCCAATGGTTAATACTCTTTTGTACACTATACTATGCATTAAAACACACAAAATACATCCGTCCTCTGCCTAGCTTTCTGATGGTCGTGAAGTAAACATAATTTTGAAACTTGGTAAATGCGAAAGTTAAGTATAATGAATGTTTATAGGCAAATACACGCTGATACACAACGACCTATATAATTACATATCTATTTCTTTATGAATGATATATTCCTACTGTTTTATGACAGCAGTAGCTGCAGCTGTACGCCGAACATACACTGGGCATGATTTACCACTAATAATAGTGCTTACACGTTAATTTAGACTACAAGCAGAACTAATGACGTAACACTGGCAGCTGCCTACAGGGGTAGACAACAAGCATGCGCTCCTACAGTACAGGCTGCTATCGCCTAGCGCTCAGCTGATAAAACTATTCGCGAAACTGCACACGTTGAATTCGTATATTGCAAGCGAGGAAATGTAAATTATATTATCTGCGTTGGACAGTGGTTTTATTGCTAATTAGTTTACTCTGATACTTCTTTACTGAAATCTTTCTCTATACTCCAGTGCTAAACATACGAAATAGAATTCTACCATAACTGCAGAACATGATGCAATTCTCAGAAACGAGTAAAAAGTTCATCTTTAAGTAGTACGAAGAAGAAAATTATCCTGAATGTGTGTAAGACAGAACGAGATTTCGAATATTTTGAATGTTTATAAACCTGACTGGACTGTTGCGATTATCAGTCCCTAGACTTTCTGAAAGCATCTGTCTAGAGTGTAGCATTGTATGGGAGCGATAAGGAGTTCCGACAAAATAAGGATAGAAGCTTTCGACATGTGGTGCTATAGACGAAAATTTGATCGTTAGATCAGGTAAGTATTGAGAAGGCGCTCAACATAATTATGGAGAAAAACGTTTGTTGCATATCCTGACTTAGAGAAAGGATAGGTTGGTGATACACATTCTGAGACATCAAGGAATTGTTAACTTAGCATTGGAATTACGTGTGTGGGGTAAAAAGTAAAGGGAGTCCGATGGACGAATAAACTTATTCTAAAGGATGTAGGTTGCCGTACGTATTCTCAGATGAAAAGGCTTGCACAGGACAGTGTAGCGTGGAGAGCTGCACCAAACCAGTCTGCGGACTAAAGACGACAACAATAAAATGGTTACAAACTACTTCAACGTTACGCTAAGAACAACACAAAAACACACACCCATACCCGAGGAACGACTCGAACTTCCAACAGCTCCGCAACAAATTGTCAGAGCACTCGCCTCCGCGGCGGAGCGGCCGAGCGCATTGAGACGCTATGCTACGATGCGCGAGGCCGTTCCCCGTCGGGGGTTCGAATCCCCCCTGGAACTTGGATGTTTGTGCCTTCTTCAGTATAAGCTAGTTCATATGTAGTTTGTAAGTTTAGGAACTGATGACTCCGCAGTTGTCCCATAAGGTTTACAAACGTTTTTAGAGCACTCGGCCACTCCACTGCGAAGAATGTGATTTACATCAAATATTAATAACGTCATGATATGTTCCTAAAGCTGCTCATTCCACTGGGACTAATGATTCGTCCATTTTGAGTGCTTAGCGAACATAAAACTAATCACACCTTAAAAACAAGAAAGAAAGAAAAGCCTAGCTGAAAAAAAGTCGATGACCTCCATATAAACTCCACAAGGAGGAAAGTGCACCATTTGAATTTTCGCAATGAACTTCCTACCGTTGATGATTTACGCTATGGACAACTCAAATACCCATGCCCGAGGAAGGATTCGAACGCACGACCGCAGCGGCTGTGAAGACCGTGACTGGCGCGCCGCAGACCGCTCGGCCACTGCGGGCGGCGGACTGGAATAAGAAAGGAAATTCTTAGCGGTGGTACAGTGTACCCTCCCCACGTGTCTCTTAAGATGGATTGCAGAGTATGTATGTAGACATACTCACTATCTTCCTGTTTATCTGAGACTGTCAACCTCCCTCTCTCTATCTCTCTCTCAATTACACACTGACGACCTCACACTCTCTTTCACTCCTCTCTCTTTCCTCTCTTTCAAGTACTCACTGTCTCTCTCTTTCTTCACCCCCTCTCATCTCTCTCCTTCTCTTTCTCTCTCTCTCTGTTTCCTCTCTGTCAATTACCCACTCTCTTTCTCTTCACCCCTCTCTCTTTCTCTCTTTCCTCTCTCTCAATTACTCACTCATTCTCACTCTCTCTCTCTCTCTCTCTCTCTCACTCACTCCCCTCTCTCTCTCTCTCACATACACACACTTTCGGTGCATTTGTCATCACTTGCTCGATTTAACACCGTTCCTCTAACGACCCATAACGCTGTTGTCGCTCGTAAGAAGCTAATTGCCGGTGGGTTTGCTTCACTGGAGCACTGCGGGCAGCCGGGCAGACAGCACCTCTGGAACCTACAGAGTGTGGGAGGGGGGGGAGGGGGGGTACGCTGACGCATGGCTGGCCTGGCCGTGACAGCCGACACGGCGGGTGGCTGCGCGAGCTTCGGCAGCCGCGGTCCCACACCTACCGCGGTTTCTGGCTACACATGCAGGTGGTTCTCCCAGTGATCTACTTACATGTACTCTGAAATGTCACAGTAAGCTGGAAGCGTGTTTCCCTATACTTTTTCTCCACGTTATATTTATTTGAAGACCACGTTTTGTTATTTCTGCCGACGTCGTTACCTTGTTGTCTGCATCGGAGCTCGAGATATCGCCGAAGTTACGCAACGCTAGGGATGACCACAACTTGAGTGGGTGAGCATCCGTCCCGCCACTTGCTGTTGCCAATAATTCTTTTCGTGTATGGTGGGGAAGGGGCAGATATAGACTCTAACCATAACTTATTGGTCATGACCTTCAGGCTACAACTGAAAAAAACTGCAGAAAGATAGGAAAATAAGGAGATGGGATTTGGATAAAAACTGAAGTTCTTAAGAATTTCAGAGGTAATTTTAGGCAACAATCGGCAGAGAAGGGGCGAAATAAAACAGTAGAAGAGGAATGGGTAACATTGAGAGATGAAATAGTGAATGCAGGACAGGTCAAATAGGTAGAAAGGGAGGACCTACAAAAATCCGTGGATATCACAGGAAATACTAAATTCAATTGATGAAAGGAGAAAATATAAAAATGTAGTAAATGAAACAGGCAAAATGGAGTACAGATGACTAAGAAATGAGATTGACAGGAAGTGCCAAATGGCTAACCAGGAGTGGCTAGAAGCCAAATGTAAATCTGTAGATGAATGTATAACAAAGGGAAAAGTATATACTTCCTACAGGAAAATAAAATAGACTTTTCGAGATAAGAAAAGCAGCTGTATAAATATCAAGAACTCAGATGGAAAACCAGTTGTTAGCAAAGAAGGGAAAGCTGATAGGTGGAAAGAGTACATCAGCTCTACAAAGGAAATGAACTTAGAGACAATGTTGTAGGAAGGGAGGAGGCAGTAGATGAAGACGAAACAGGAGATACTATACTGAGAGATGAATTTGACAGAGCCCTGAAAGACGTAGGTCGGAACAAGGCCCCGGGAGTAGATGACATACCCCCAGAGCTACTAAAGTCTCTGGGAGAGTCAGCCATGACAAAACTGTTTCACCTGGTGTGTAAGATGTATGAGACAGGCGAAATACACTCAGACTTTAAGAAAAATGTAATAATCCCCATTCCAAAGACAACAGGCGCAGAAAGGTGTGAAAAGTAGAGAACCATCAAAGTCATGGTTGCAAAATTTTAACACGAATTATCTACAAGAGAATGGAAAAGCTGGTAGAAGCTGACCTCGGGGAAGATCAGTTTGGATTCAGGAGGAACGTAGCAACGCGGGAGGTAATAACTTTTTACGACTTATCTTACATTCAGGAAAAGCAAACCTACATTTTTAGCTTTTGTAGATTTGGAGAAAGCTTTTGACAATGTTGATTGGAATACACTCTTTCAAATTCTGAAATCAGCAGGGGTAAAATACAGAGAGAGGAGAGTTATTTACATATTGTAGAAAAGGCAGACCGCAGTTATTAGACTCGAAGGGCATGAAAGGGAAGCATTAGTTGGGAAGGGAGTAAGACAGGGTTGTAGCCTTTCTCTGATATTATTCAATTTGTACATAGAGCGGGCGGTGTAGGAAAGCAAGGAAACATTTGCAATAGAGATTAATGTTCAGGGTGAAGAAATAAAAAATATTGCGTTTTCCTGATGACATTGTAATTCTGTCAGACGCAGCAAAAGACCTGGAAGAGCAGCTGAATGGGATGGACAGTGTGTTGAAGAGAGCGCATAAAATGAAGATTAACAGGAGCAAAACAAAGACAATGGAATGCGGTCTTAGAAAAAAAAAATGTTCAAATGTTTGGAAATTTATCGGACCAAACTGCGTGGTCATCAGTCCGTAGCTTACAAACTACTTAAACCTAGGTAAACTAACCTAAGGACAACACACACACCCCATGCCCCAGGGAGGACTCGAACCTCCACGGCGAGCAACCTCGCGCTCCGCAGCGAGACGCTTTAGACCGCTCGGCTACTCCACCGCGGCCTTAGAAAATCAGGCGATGCTGAAGGAATTAGATTAGGTAACGAGACAATGAAAGTGGTAGATGAGTTTTGTTACTTGGGTAGTAAAATAACATATGACGGTCGCAGTTCAGAGCCGGCCGCGGTGGTCGAGGGGACTGAGGAGCACCAGTCACGATCTGCACGGCTACTACGGTCTGGGGTTCGAATCCCCCCTCGGTCATGGATATTTGTGCCATCCTTAGTGTTAGCTAGTTCATAAGTAGTTTGTAAGTTTAGGTACTGATGACCCCATAGTTAAGTCCCATGAGCTATACAAACATTTGAACATTTTCGCAGAGGAGAGGAGATAAAATGCTGAATGGCAATGGGAAGAAAAGCATTTTTGAGAAAGAAAAATTTGCTAACATCGAAATTTAATTTAAGTGTAAGGAAGTCCTTTCTGAAGGCATTTGTGTGGAGTGTTGCCAAGATTCCATCTTGTGCCGCAAGAGTTGTATCGCGACATGATGTAAGAAGGCTATTACTTTAATAACCGACGTTTCGGCCAGTGTTACAGTGGCCATCCATCTGGGTACACTGATGTGATCTGGTTGTTACTATACTTTATATTTACTGTCAATTACGTCATAATTTTTAAAGTCAACGATGTCATTAGTTGTTTTTGGCAGAAGAATGGAAACTTTATTATAATTTGATGCTGAGGTGGAGGGAGTGGGGGTTAGCCGTTGCCTATTGCTTCTTGCATAGCGAGACATGATTGGTGTTCATCGGCGTATGGGGTGAGGTCTTCCGTTTCTCTCCTGCTGGCCGTGGGCCGCGCGGCTTCAGTTGCTTACTAGTGACGCTCGCGTGTTGTGTTGTCAGTGCGGCCTATTTCGCTGTGATGGCTGGTAGCCAGGAGGGGGCAAGCCTGAGTCCATCTTCTCTGTTCATGTTATTAGGGTGTTTTACAATTTCGATAGCTTCCCTTACCTTGCGTTTAACCATTCCTGGTTGCTTGGCGAGTATTCTGGCATCTTTAAATTTTATCTTTTTGCTGGAATCTTGCTGGTGTTCGGCTACCGCAGATTTATTGTGTTGGCCTAATCGATTGTAGAGTTCATATTTGCATATGCGCGTTGCTACTGCCCACTCTGTCTCACCTATGTATACTTCCCCACACTCGCATTCCACCTTGTATATTCCTGCTGCGTGTAGTGCCTCTATCTTGTCCTTTTTGGAGCCAAGTACATCCTGGATCTTGTGACTACTATAAAAGATGGGCTGGGCACCAACACGGCGAAGATGTTTAGCAATCTGATCTGTGCCTTTTTACATATGCTATAAGTGCTGCTGGCTGCTTTTTATCGTCTTCCTGCCTACTGCTGTTTTTTTATTTTATTTGTACCCTTGGCGGTGTGAATCACTCAGTGATTATAGGCATTGGCCAGAAATGTTATTTGTAGTTTGTTGAGGTCAGCTGTCTTTGTTGTCTTCATCACTTAGGCGCTGCGCGCGAATCGTCTATGCTGGATGGTCGTTCGATTGGGCGTGCAAATACCTGTCGGTATGTGTGTCTTCCCTCATGATCACCATCCAACATAACATCAGACTTCGCATGATCGCAATCAGTGTCGTATCCATGATTTTGGCAGGATGTGATTTGGAGGGAACTAGACCCGTCCAGGCTGATAATTTTCCTGGGAAACACTAGGAACACGGTACTATACCGCTCCCTCCTCCACTATGGATCCGTTGCTGCTGAAGTGCAAAACAGCGGTTCTATTTCGCAATCCCTCTCCAATATAAACCCTCCAACCTCTCACAAGGTTTCAAATGGTCAAATGTTTGTTAAGCTAAAGGGACTTAATTGCGGGGTCATCAGTCCCTAAACTTACAAACTACTTATGAACTACCTTATACTAAAGACGACACAAATATCCATGCCCAAGGGGGCATTCGAACATCCGACCGTAGCGGCCGTGCAGACTGTGACTGCTGCGCCACAGTCTCTCGGCCGCATTTCAAAACTTTGTAAATATTTTTGTTCTTTTTGTCTGATTGTCCACGTTTCAGATCCATATGACACCGCGCTCCACACAAAACATTTGGCGAACCACTTCCAAGAGTAATGGGAATACTTTTGTTTGTTAGCAAATCTTTTACTTTCCTGAAAGCTTTCTTATAGAGATTCTTCGCCTTACTTCCTCTCTGCAACTTCTAGTGGACGTTATCATGCTTCCCAAATATTGAAACAACTGCACCTGTTCCAATACTCTTCCCTATAACGATATTTTGATTGTGTCGTCTTCTTTTCCAATTTTTATGACTTATGTCTCATCAATGTTTAATCGCATTCCAAAGTCTTTACCCACCATTACAATATTTTCCAACATTTCCTGGAGCGTTTATTCTGTTTCTGCTAATACTATCATATCAACTGTATATTTTATAGTTTTTATTTTTCCTGCTCCCACTACAAGTCCTTTTGCTCTCCTACATATTTCAATTTTAATATTTCCCTCAAGGATCAGCTTCCAAAAAAACTATCAAAATTCCATCTTCAGTGACAGTAAGTTCTTCTCAATTATTTCATTAAATTCCCATGCTTCTTCCCCTGAATGTTGCTACATATTCTCGAGTAATTTTACAAGGCCTATCTTTAACCTCTTACCTGACGTGTGTTCTTTACGACACATGGGTATTAAGATTGCTGCGGTCCGTCCCTAGCTATCACTTTCAGAATAACACGTGCACCTAAGTCCTCTAAGATTTGCTGGATGCATTCCAGACTTTATCTCCCTCTACAGTTTTACCCACTACAGCTTCCTCCTTGCACCCGTGCTTATAGCTCGGTGTGTTTGCCCTGTGTTTGTTTTGGTCCACTTTAGGTTACGGTTGTAACACTAAAAGTGGGCCTTTGCGATCGCCTTTTGACAACTATAAATTTAAATAAAAAACGGTTCAACCGTTCATCTGACACGGAAATTGAACTAACGTATTTGTAGAGGAGAAAATTCTTAATAACTTTGCTCTGTTATGTTATTTCCACAACTCCCATCGTTTTAGAGATTTCTGAAAAGTAATGGCGATTTGACAATGTCACTTGATTTTAAGGAAACCAGTAATAAACTCGAAGAAAAAAGACAAACTAACGCGGCAAGACAGGTGATAATACTTTAATGGAAAAAGACAACGAAAATATGGGAGAGATATTAAAATAATAGTTTAAAGAGGTAAAAGTTCAAAAATTTGGATATTCGTCAAACCTAAACTCAAATAGCAAATAATTTTGGCTATTTGTTAAAATAGGACCAGAGAGAATATTACGCGTTGAGTGCATCGCAATAGTAGAGTTGTAATCGTATCGTTCGTAATATTTATTGTCTATGTTTTTATTATTTTTGTCCAAAATGTTGGCAATAAATCACAAAACTAAAGGAAAACGTAAACACACCAATGCTTCTTTATTTCACTATTGTTGACTGGAAATATAAGGAGTGGTTTAAGTTTACCTTTGAAGTAATTAAGTAGGGGGGTCTAAGTTGCATAAAATGGGGATAGTATTTTTTTTAACGCGATGTGACTGAGATGCTAGATCCAAGTTTTCGACCCCGGCAGACCCCCGGATCACTTTTGAACATCCCAAAAACAGCAAAATTTTCGCACTTTTTTTGGTCATTTTTGCCTTGAAGCAACACGTTTTCGACAAACACTGTTCAGTACATTTCTAAACTACATTAAATTTGCTACAATTTGAGACCAAAATGACCTCGGAAGACAATAGTTCTTGAGATACTGGTTTTTAAATATTGACAAATTTTCCAGAATTTAGAAGTTTATGCTAATTTTCATACGCAATTATCTTTATATCCAGAATACCCAATGATAATTTATCTACACTTGTTATACGGAATATGGTGCCAATTTTTTATAGAATTTCAGTGCGTTACAACATCGTTATGTCGTAATGAAGTAGTATGAATGACTTTGCCGAAGAAACTAAAATTCCGAGTGCGTGGCCTGTCTCATGTGCCGGAGTCGGCCTCACCAAGCAGGGCAGTCCCAGCGGCAATTAAAAATAATAATAATAATAATAATAATAATAATAATAATAATAAAAAAGTCTCCTCCCCTGTCTACCCTCCTGTCCACATTTAGCATTCCTTTCAAAACCTCAATATTTGCAGAGGGTCACCTGATCACTTTCACTCATGCCTTCAACGGCTGTGACTCCACGTCGTGGCTCTTTGGCCAGGGAGAATTGAAGTTATTTCAGATACTGAAGAAACATGAAGACCTTAGTCAGCTGCAGTTTTTTTTCTAATCCAGCAGAGCACATGCTGAAGTAGCTGAAGCTGGAGAGAAAATCCTCATTGAGCTGTATGGTGGGGAAAGATGTCAAACCCTGAGCGATCTGCGCTACCAGCTCTTCACAAGGGCTGCAGTCAGTGCAAGTTTCAACTTGACCGGTCTTCCTCCCACGCAATATGCTGCAAAGCTGCATTCGTTTCGTACATACCACCAAGTGCAGCACTGGCTGGGTCACAGGAAGAATCAGAACGAATGGGGATGGGTTTCTACAGCCCAAGGCCTTTTCGCAAAGACGATGTCGAGGGAAATAGCTCCCTCAAACCTGCTTACCATGATTTCTTGCAGTTGCTAGAAAGAATGCAGATATGTTTGCAGCTGTAGGAAAGAGTTTGAAGCGTTTAGTCGACTGTGGAACCAGCAATGATGCGAAAATCTTCCTGAAATTACTGTGGATACCCTCGATATATACCCTCGATTTGGACGATCTCAATGACGACGACGTCGACGACGAGATGGATAGGCTGCACGAATAGGTCGAGGAACAATATCAGGTATACGTATAATCGCATTGCTATTGAAAGTTACCTTTATTCTTATTAATTAATACTTACCATAAATTATTGGTCCCATAACTTCCGCCAGTTATTTCTTATCAATATGACTGTATGTTGTATTTATGTTAGGACTTTACGACAAGGTTTAACCTTGTGATAATACAAACTTACATGCTATTTCAGGACGTCCAAGACGAAAATTGCACGTCTTTAATTAACACTCCGTGTAGACGTTCAATTCATTTACACGTTTTACACAACCTATTGTAATTATTTGTTCAACAAATTTCTTGTATACTCTTATTTTTTCAGTTTGTGTTGCCTTGTGATCAGCGACCTTACACAGAAAATCGCCCCCAGTGACCCTCAGAATGACAAACTAAATAAATATATACCTCTCTGAATCATTTCAGACAGGTTATAGCAGAGATAAAGACGACAGCATAAAATGATACACGAATATTAGCTTAAATCTTAAAAATTCTGAAAATTTGCCAATTTTTGAAAAGCTGTATCTCAGGAACTATCGAGTCTTCCGTGCTCATTTTGCTCTCAAATTGTAGCAAATTTAATATGGTTTAAAAATGTAATCCACAGTGTTTGTCAAAAAGGTGGTCTCAGGGCGAATATGACAACGAAAGAGTGCAAAAAATTTGCGGTTTTTTGGGTTATTCAAAAGTGATCCGGGGGACTGCCGAGATCGGAAACTTGAATCTAAAATCTGTCATATTCCATAGAAGAAGGAAACAAAAAGGAAACCTACTACCCCCATTTTACGATGTACGCCTGGGCACTGAGTCAGAGTTTGGATGGCGTGTACAGGTACAGATGCCCGTGCACAATTCATTAAGAGAACTGACTGGCGCCGGCGCGGTGGCCGAGGGGACTGAGGCGCACCAGTCACGGTCTGCACGGCCACTACGGTCGGGGGTTCTAATCCCCCCCCCTCGGGCAAGGATATTTGTGCCGTCCTTAGTCTTAGCTAGTTCATAAGTAGTTTGTAAGTTTAGGGACTGATGATCCCGTAGTTAAGTCCCATAAGCTACACAAATATTTCATTTCAATAGCTCGGTCACCATTGACCAAACGTTTTCAGTTGGCGAGAGATCTGGAGAATGTACTGGATAGGAGAGCAGTCGAACATTTTCCGTATCCAGAAAGGCCCGTACAGGACCTCCAACGTGCAGTCGTGCATTATGCTGCTGAAATCTAGGGTTTCGCAGGGATCAAATGATGGGGATAGACACGGATCGTAACGCATCTGAAATGTAACGGCCACTGTTCAAAGTGCCGTCGATGCGAACAAAAGGTAACGAGACGTGTAACCAATACCATCACGCCGGGTGATACACCAGTATGACGTTGACGAAAACCCACTGATTCCATATTCTGGTAACAGTCATTGGATCGCGACCAACGCGAGCAGCAATGTCGTGATACGAGAAACCGCAATCGCGATAGGTTGCAATCCGACTTTTATCAAAGTCGGAAACGTGATGTTACGCATTTCTCGTACTTACACGAGGCATCACAACAACGTTTTACCAGGCAACGCCGGTCACCTGTTGTTTGTGTATGAGAAATCGGTATGTCAGCTCATATCACGTCATTAGTGAACCTTACGTTTACAATGCAGATAAGTCAGGTTTTTAAAAAGAAAGACGTGCGAAAAGAACCCTGTGATTCAAAGGGGAAAAACAATGGCAATTGCGTAGTCCACGACTGCACTCACCCATTCATACACGATAATCCCCACAATTAATCTTCACTGTTCATTGCTGTCTAAACTATATGTGTGACTTCAAGAACCAACTGGACGTTTTGGACCAAGTGTCAAACAATGTTCTACGCAGAAAAGCTTGTGGTAGACGCATCAAAGTCTGGAAAAATGGGAAATGATACTATTACACGTTTCTTGCGTCATACATTTCTTCCGTTCTGCGGGAACAAATCTCTTCTCTTTCTAGATTCGTGGTCAGGTCATAAAAGTTCTGATTAATTAAAAGCTGTATTTCTAGCTCACCCTGACAAAGAAGTAGAGACACTTCAGTTTCCACCCGGCACGACGAACTTTATTCAACCGTTAGACAGAATTTTTCCGCCAGTGGAAGGCATTTTACAGAACACTAACAGAGAACATTATTGTGTGCAAATCACTGCAGTTTCCTGTCTATCACCGCGACAATATTCTCTAGTTGCAATCAGTCATACATTATCAGCCCCCCCCCCCCACGGTTTTAAAATGTGATTAAATATGAGTGGCACGCCTCGAAATATACTGATACAAGCTTATATGCCCGTGCTACGCAACGGTTGTTGAAGTAGGGCCTGTGTGTATCATGGTTTTTTAGGGTTCCGGACGTAAGTAAAAATAGAATCCTTATTGGATCGCTCTGTCATTAAACTCATTTGTCCTAGCCAAGATGTCAAATGTAAGTAATAGCCATTGTCCTAAACGATGTATCTTCATAAAAATGTCAAATGAAAGTAAAAGTCATTGTCCGAAAGTTTTTGATTCAAAAGGTGAAAATAAGCAAAATAAGCAAAGAAATGTCCTTAGGTATTTAATACACAAAGCGAAATCAGTAACATTATGTTCAATGTTTGTTGGTATTCGTAGACATAAGACTGCTTAATTCTGTCACATACCTTCGCTTCCTTGTTGTACTACCCCATACTCATTATGCAGCAGTGGTGTTTATTAGTTCTTTGGTGCAGTACAGCGCCTCTATCGCGTGTTTGCTGAACTACGCAATCCATACTTCAAGCATAGCCTACATCTAAATATTTTTCCGTGATCTCACTTTTATGAAACGAAGCTGCTCCATGCAAATCCGTGAAGTAGTTTAGGAGATTAGGTGTTTCTAATAGATCAACAGATTACGGTGTATCTTTTTTCCGTGATCTGATTTTGATGAAATCATGCCTCTATGTTGCCCCAATCTTAGCTCAAATTTCCTGTGAAAACTGCATGAAAATGTGTGCGTAGGTTTTTTTTTTTTTTTTTTTTTTTTTTTTTTTTTTTTTTTTTTTTTTTTTTTTTTTTTTTTAAATACATTTGCGAAACTTGTTAGAAATCGGCATATCTTCATGAATATGATGTAGCTTACATCATACATCTGTTATATTCGCCATTTAAAACATTATTTCATGATCATTCATATCTCTGGACAATGGCCTGAGGCATGGAAAGCTGAAATATAATAAGTAATAAGTATTTCCTTAGTGAAGTAGAAATATCACTGAAAACAATTATTATTCATACGGTTGGCTCTATTTCTGTTAAATGCGCTATTATCGCTCCAAGCGTGAGACTTCCAGCCGGCCGCGGTGACCGAGGGGACTAAGGCGCTCCAGTCACGGTATGCACGGCCACTGCGGTCGGGGGTTTGAATCCCCCCTCGGGCATGGATATTTGTGCCATCCTAGTTCGTAAGTAGTTCATAAGTAGTTTGTAAGTTTAGGGACTGATGACCCCGTAGTTAAGTCCCATAGACTATACAAACATTTGAACATTTGAACTTAAACTTCCATAGCAGTTGTACATATTTTGTGTATTTCAGATTTGACGCTGGTTATCAGATTCACGGTTTCTTAGTGAAAACACTCTGAGTCTCGTTGCTTCGGAATCCTTTGCTCTTTCTTCTTCACTTCTGCCGTCTCTAATTCGTTGCATCCTTTCGCGCAATTTTGTGAGCGTTCCTTCTCTTTCCTCTTCCGTTTCGTTTCGTCGTGCTAGTTTTCTTCGCTTCGAATTCACGTAAGTTTGTGTGAACACAGTCTAACGCTTTGGCATTTTGATGAAGTTATGCGATGAGCTATATTAAATCACCCACACCAACTAATAGAAGTATGACTGTGACTGTAGTCTAGCGCTCTATTATTCATTTGTTAGCCTATCTGCATTTTCATCTTTGTCTCTGTTTATCGTCGGTAAAGTGTGATTGAGGAAAAGGCGCCAAGAAGTTAAAAACTTATATATTTGATATTATGCGTCGTTATTCTCAATTTTGTTACACATTTCAACAGCAGCGCCGAAAGTGGCTGGCAAATTACATTTCCGAAAACGATATTGGATAAGTGCGAATATTGATTTGTAACAGTTTTCACAAATATCTTCTTGAATAGGAATTTGGAATGAATTGTAAGACTGTGTGAATCATGAAACTCTATACAAAAGAGTTTCGCGTGAAAGTGCTGGTCATAATGAGATGTGACAACAACGGTTTCGGTAAAATTTTACTTTCTATCCTGGTGGCCTGGTGTTTTTATGTTGGAAACATCAATAACACGATATAAAACCGTAGCAAAGATGACCGAACCACATAGAGTGTAGATAAATACTGCTGTTCCTGCTGTATGGTTCACGACAAAATATTTGCGTGTCACGCGATTGGCTTATGACGATGTCACATGATTCTAATTATTCAACATCTGTTGCCAACATCATCACAGGAGGCCGCCGGGGTATGAGTAGGACTACGGTCGCATAGTTTTTCTTGACCCAGCTGTCAAACGATAACACCTTTCACAGCAGAGAGTGTTGCGGCTTATATGTATCAGAGATCACTGATTAGTATAGACCACAGAGTAGAAATATCTCTGGAGTGAGAATTCAGATGCGCAGAAGAGATCTTGTGTCGTCAATATCTATTGCCGTTATGGTCACGTGATCTCGGGACGACGTATGTGTGTCTGTAATGGGAATGACCTAATCAGTGACGGTCCGATAACAGTGACTTACGTGAATGCTACTTTTCGGTAGCTGTGACATTACTTGTGATTTGTCACGGTTTAAATCAGAAGTTTGCGAATTCACAGCTTATCCTCACAAAACTTTACCAATTACGATTTCTCCAATATCTGCGAATCTACTATGAATCACCTTATATGCTACTTCAAGGAGACACATTCACAGGTAGCAAATGGCAGTCATTGGCGAATATATATGCTAACTGGTAATTCTGGATAAAATTTTATTTACAACTTTGGCGGCGTAGTGTGCCAATGTTGGTAATAACCATGTAATGGTGTTTGAAAACACAATCACATAGAATAAGAGGAAATCATTTTTCGTGTTGACCGTGAAATAAATAATTAATGATGTTCCTGCTCTATGATCAACAGATTCTTGTATGTACTCATCTTTGGCCAGCAGATTTATTATCCTCGTATTGTTAATATTTTGTTACCAACATTACCACACTCAGTGGCCGAAGCCATAAGTAAAATTTAACAGTATCTCTGTTCAGGTGTCAGTGATATGTTCTTGCCTGTAAAGTGTGAAAAATGAAAATTTGAACAGCATATTGTTAAAGTCATTAAGCAATTTAAAAGATTGAAAAGTCCAGTCTCTTCTCAAAGCCATTCCATATTTTGCAGTTTACTATCGTTATTGATAGGCATTGATTATTTACTTTACAGCAGCTAATATGCAAATGAAAAAGTGCTAATTTAGTAAAGTGTTTCCGACTTTGTTGTGAACATAGGCTATGCTATACATTAAGCTCTTGCAACAAACTTGATTCGACATTCAGATTTGCTGTCTTCAGCAATTAGCAATTCTCAAACAGAGTTATCACGTTTCCACCTCATATAATGGAACACAAACCAAATTTCCAGGGTGTTGCAAAATGACATGATAGTAAACCTTGGCCTTCAATAGGTCTGGAAAAATTACAGACGAAATTGATTCTTCATTACTTTTTTTATTTTTTATTTTTTTTATTTATTTTTTTTAATTGTACTGTCCTTTAGTAATTAACAGATGAAATCTCAAGCAATAGAAAAACAGACACTTGGATGAATGGACTACAAAAAAAAATCTGTATCACATATAGCAACAAATGTAATTCACCTCTATTATTATGAGTAAACAAATGGATCACACGCAACATAACCTTTGAACATATGCAAAAGGGTAATTCACAATGGCCGTCATGTTAAGCTGTACGTTTACGTCACGTCAACTTGCTTAGCTCTGTACCGAGCAATGGAAGTGGAGCTATAACTACTATCCATGATAAAATTTTTGAGTATAGTGTCAAATCTGAGAAAATAACAACTATGAAATTATTTAATGACCATAGTAAAGGTCGTGGTCTTGATCAGTTGTATATGGGAAAGTACTGAGAAGGAAAACATCATATCAGATTATCGACATGAATTTTCTAGCGAAACCATTGACCAATATTCAAACACATAAATCAAAACTCAAAACTCAGCATTGTTCACCTCAGTGAGTTTTAATTTTGAGATATCTGACATTCCGACATTGCTTCTGGAACAACACTCAATGAAAAAAAAATGAAATTTGTAATCAAAAGCACAAAATCAACTACAGAGCGCGGCGAAAATAAATTTCTAAGTCACCAGAAGACGATGTTGTTAAAACTTTGCTACCGAGAAACCCTAAAATGACCTGACGTGATACTTAGTGTGAATTAAAGAACAGCGTCGTCCCCAGATCACGTGATAATTTCAGCTTAATGTTGAGAACATGCGCAGACTGCAATGCTCACTCCAGAGATATTTCGACTCTATGGTTTCAGCCGGCCGCGGTGGCCGAGGGGACTGAGGCGCTCCAGTCACGGTCTGCACGGCCAATACGGTCGGGGGTTTGAATCCCCCGTCGGACATGGATATTTGTGCCGTCCTTAGTCTTAGTTAGCTCATAAGTAGTTCGTAAGTTTAGGGACTGATGACCCCGTAGTTAAGTCCCATAGACTTTACAAACATTTAAGTATATATACTCTATGGTTTCCCCCACACTTCCACGACAGCGATCAATGTTCCACGAGTATTTTTATCTTGAGTCTATCTCGATTTTTATCTTTGTTTTGTGTCTCTGTTCATAGTCGGTAATGTGTGGTTGACGAAAACATGTGATCTATTTAAAAAAATTGCGTATTTGATATTCCTCGTCGTTATTAAAGTCTGAAAGGACCGCATTGTCTGACGATTGAAAGATTAAACAGATTTTGACTGGTACCGTAAAGTTCGTAAGTCACAGAGTATATAGCTTTTCCTAAGAGTATTTATTGCATATTTTGCGAAGTTTTGCTCGACACACTCACCCACTGCCACGCACCGTGACCAAACTCCCTTACTAACATCATTAGACCAAGGGCTGTCTACCAACACAACCACGAGTGGGTAGCAGTATGTGGTCATAGAGAAAAGTCTGTCAGCACGTACACACACAAGCCTTTTATATATAGCCGAATTTTGTCTACGGACGTCTAACAACGTCCGTGATTCGCAGGGCTGTCACATGTCGTCTTTTCTTGTATGTTCTTGGTGCATAAGAAACCTATGTTTTGAACATTGTATCAATATTTTGCATTTTTGCGGTAATTACAAGAAATAAAAGTTTGACGTGTTCTAAACCGTATATGTATTTGTGTCTATTTCGTAGCTGTTTGGAAAGAATGTTGTAGATAACATATCTGCTACATTTGTCAAAGAATTTATTATTATCGTAATTATTAATTATTGTACGATCGCTTTCACTGGGCGAATCAGCTCTCTCACTGCTGTGGCAGGAGAGCGGCGCGTAGCTAACGCCACCTTGTCCCTAGATGCAAATTGGCAATTGACACTAAATAAAGAAAAGTGTGAAGTAATACACATGACCACTAAAAGAAATCCGCTGAACTTCAATTACGCGATAAATCAGTCAAACCTTAAGGTCGTAAATTCTACCAAATACCTAGGAGTTACAATTACGAACAACTTTGACTGGAGAGAACACATAGAAAATATTGTGGGGAAGGCGAACCAAAGGTTACGTTTCATTGGCAGAACGCTTAGACGATGCACCAGCTCCACCAAAGAGACTGCCTACATCACACTTGTGCGTCCTCTCTTGGAGTACTGTTGCCCCTTGTGGGACCCTCACCAGGTGGGACTGACGGAAGATATTGAGAAGGTTCAGAGAAGGGCAGCTCGTTTTGTTTTATCACGTTACGGGGGGGAAAGCGTCACGGAAATGTTGCACGAATTGGGGTGGAAATCATTAAAAGAAAGACGTTATTCATTGCGGCGTGATCTGTTTGCGAAGTTTCAATCACCGACTTTTAGTTCTGAATGTGAAAATATTTTGCTAGCACCCACCTACTTAGGGAGACATGACCATCCCAATAAAATAAGAGAAATCAGATCGAAAACGGAACGATTTAGGTGTTCTTTCTTCCCGCGCGCTATTAGAGAATGGAACGGTAGAGAAAAGTTATGAAGGTGGTTAATGAACCCTCTGCCAGGCACTTAAATGTGATTTGCAGAGTATCGATGTAGATGTAGATGGCGTTGGTATAATGTAACGAGAGAGGTCAGGCAGTTATAAGCGCGGAAACCATGCGAAAATAATGTCATCCAAATATATATATATATATATATATATATATATATATATATATATATATATATATATATAAATGAATTGCTGTTCTTTAGTCTTCGCTAAAACTCGAGAACGACTGAACGTATTTGACTAATTTCAGCCTTGAAATAAGCGTGTAAGTCGAGGAAAGGTTTAAACGGTTATAAAATATGGAAAAGTTGTCCGGAAAACAAGAAAATCGGGAAAAGCTGAAAAAACACCGTTCGTCCAATTGCGATAAAGTTTTGTACAATTCATGTTGAAAGCAAGAAGAAGGTTCACATCAAATAGAAATTCAGAAAAGTCGGCCGGAAAGATGGAAAATTTTGGAAAAACCGAAATTGATGTTTTTCTATCAATAAAAATCAATTGCCACATGGTTGAAAGAGCATCACTTTGAGACAGGACAAGGTTTGTATGAAATTTTTTGGAAAATCTACCGGAAAACTGGAAATTTGAGAAAAACTGAAAGTTCGTTTTTCAATGTGTTTTCGATTGAATTCGGCACTATAACTATTCGCACGACGGAGAGGATTAATTTTTTTTCCACTGTGGTCTTGGAAAACTTTTCAGAAAAAAATAGGGATAGTTAAAAAGAAAAGTCCGTAAATTCGAACGAAGTTCCTCTTTTAGTGTGTTTTTAAATGTACTCAACACTATAAGTTGTGAACCGTTCATCCGAGTGCGATAACAGTTTGATCATTTGACGTTCAATGAAAGATGAACGTTCTGATAAACTAAAAATTTGGGAAAGTTACCCGGAAAATTTGAAAATTCGCGAAAAACTGAAAGAGCTTTTTTTTCAGTGGAATATCAATACCATTCGTTTGATTGCGATAAAATTTTGCATATTTGACGTTCAAAGCAAGAGTAACGTTCTTATGAGAGAAAAATTTGGAAAAGTTTACCGAAAAATTGGAAAATACAGAAAACAAATAGTGATTTTTTTATGACATATCAATTCTATTCATCTGTTTGCGAAAAAATTATGCACATTCGACGTTCAAAGCGAGAGGAAGGTTTGAATGAAGTAAAAGTTTCGGACAGTTGGCTAGAAAATGGGAAAATTTGTAGAAAACTGAAAGAATTCTTTTCTTTGGCATATGAATATCGTTCGTATGATTGCGATGAAATTTGCACATTTGACAATCAAAGCAAGAGCACATACTTATTAGCAATTACGAAGCATTGCCAGGTCAACTAGATAGGCCGGTGAACTTCGTATCACTTACCTCTTAATATAAACCATATTAATTTAAATCATAAGTATTTTAGACCCAGTAACTTTATAAAGGCATCATCTGATAGACTAAGTATCGGTTCGATAGTGGACGGAAAGAGTGGGCAATTCACACACACATCTCTAGGATAATGTTCATGTCACATTCGAGGAAGTTCAGGAAAGGTTTAAATGGTGATACACTACGGGCGGGGGTTCGAATCCCCCCTCGTATGTAGTTGATAAGTAGTTTGTAAGTTTAGGGACTGATGACCCCGTAGTTAAGTCCCATAGACTATACAAACATTTGAATATTTGAAATGGTGATAAAATATGGAAAAATTGTGCGGAAAATTTAGATAAAACATGTTGTGTGCGTTCAGAAATCTACTTTCAAAGAGTAAAGTTCGCTTTACACGATCTGAACCTGTATACGAACTGTCGAAGATTAAAATGAGTTGCTGTTCGTTAGTCTCGCTAAAACTCGAGAATAGCTGCCGATTTGGCTATATATCAATACATAAGCCACTAAATCTATTGTGATGAAATCTGGTGTGGAGATAGCTTGAGCGCTGAAGTACCAGATAACATACTTTAGAAAGTGTGTAATTAAAGATTTTTTTTTTCATTTGAAGTATATAAAGCGAAATATCGAACAATAATTACTTTCTGGAAGAGTTATGTACTATTTGACTTCGTATCTTTGTCGTATCTCAGAAAATGCTTTTATTTGTTGCCACGTCTACCACGCACCTACAGCGTGTTTAATCCACATCCATTACGCCAAAAACGAAACATAAATTTGAACTTGATTTGTCATTCTGACACTAGATTGTTGTTGGGTGCGTTTGAAAATATACTTTGAAAGAGTAAAGTTCGCTTTACACGATCTGAACCCATATATATACTGTCAGTCACTGTCAAAGGTTACACATACACTGAATATATGTAAAGTACACACTGAATATACTGCCACTGCAAAGTGCTTTGAAACTAACGCATTTATTTGTATTTGTTACAGCAAAGATGGCCATGTCGCTACCTTTGTTAACACATATACATATGTACTAGAATACCCGGTGAACTTCATATCACTTACCTCTTAATATTATCCATAAATATGGATACGCATACATTTTTCAATATTTTATCACCGTTTTAACCTTCCCTGAACTTTCACGAATGTGACATGAACATTATCCTGGACATGTGTGCGTGATTTGCCCAGTGTTTCCGCCCACTTTCGAGCCGATACTTAGTCTGACAATTCCTTTATAGCCGGCCGTGGTGGCCGAGGGGACTGACCCGCTTCAGTCACGGTCTGCACGGCCACTACGGTCGGGGGTTCGAATCCCCCCTCGGGCATGGATATTTATGCCGTCTTTATTTGTAGGTAGTTCATAAGTAGTTCGTAAGTTTAGGGACTGATGACCCTGTAGTTAAGACCCTTAAGCTTAACAAACATTTGAACATTTTGACTCCTTTATAAAGCTACTGGGTCGAAAATACGTATAATTGATTTATATTAAGAGGTAAGTGATACGAAGTTCACCTGGTCATCTAGTACTTCATAAAAGTTTTTACAGACTTCCAGGTCATGTCAGCAGCCAATAGACTTCCTTCAATGTTGTTGTTGTTGTTGTGTTGTTTAAGGGGGACTATCCTTCAATGGTAACTCACAGTGGTAAAATAGCAACACAAGTTTCGACATTACAAGTCTGATCATTCCCTTGTTAGTTTATGTACTGTATAAGCTAGGGAGCTGCAGCGGAGAGGCCGAGCGCATTGAGGCGCTATGATACGATGCGCGAGGCAGTTCCTCCTCGGAGGTTCGAACCCTCTCGGGCATAGACGTTAATCTCTTATTCAGTATAAGGCAGTTCATAAGTAGTTTGTAAGTTTAGGGACTGATGACGACGTAGTTAAGTCGTTTAACCTTAGCAAACATTTAAACATTTTAAGCTAGGGAGTAATAACAAAATAGTTAAGTGGCGATCTGCAACACAGTATACACTACTGTCAGTGTTCCGAGAGTATAGGTTTCTAGAAGAATCAAACAGTTTATTGCTTTCCCGAACATATACCTCGAGTAAAGAGCATAAAATTAGACAGAGGCTGAACTGCACTCGTTTTCTCGTCGACCCATAGGTAATTGGAACACGAAGAACAGGGAACGACCGTGTTACACAAAGTACCCTCTATCGCACATCGTGTGGTGCCTCTCGGAGTATATAAAAATATCGTTCTGCCTCTAAAAGGCAGAGGCAGTATTCAAGTCTCTTTTATTTCGTTTCAGAATTCTTGGAACGTCGCTGTACGGCGCACCAACGCCTCACCTTAGAGTGCAGAACATCGACAAACAACCAGGAAGCGGCAAATTCCGGGAGGCAGTGACGTCGAGCATTCTGCCTGTATTCGGAACTGAAGCGACAGGAAACATGTATTTCTGATGAAAATCGCTCCGTGTGGTTGATTCTGTGGAATTAATATCCTATGCTATTTGCTGAATTGATTGGAAGTGACTTCCTGATATTCCAAATAGATACTCGAACAACAGGTCTCTGAGAAAGGACCTGGATATAGTACAACGGCGGTAACTGGAAGCTGTAACGTTACAAACAAGTGGGATGTCAACATCTGTCTGGTCCTGTATTACCGATGTTTTCCGTACAAATAAACTCGCTTCCTGTTATCGTAGCGGGACTGTTTTTCCATTTTTTTCATTTCTCTCTCTCTCTCTCTCTCTCTCTCTCTCTCTCTCTCTCTCTTCAGACATCATATATTGTAGTACTAAATTGCTGTGTACGTTTATCGGAACAATATATACGTCTACATCGTCTTTCGAATAAATCATTTTGAGACTACGATGAATCAACTTGTTCTACTCTTCACTGGATCAGATTGTCTTTGTTTCCTTCACTGAATCAAATTTTCTTTGTTTCCAAATTTCCTTCATCTTTTGAGAGCTTCGGGGTTTCCTTTCTTCTTGGGTTCACTTTAGTCTATTTGTGTCCTTTCTCTCCTGAAATCATGCCTTGTGAATTACCTCTCTGAGGTGTGTCGTATTTCCAGTGTTTTTCATGTGCTGTTCAGTTTCAGTGGGCCATATGGACTGGGGATTTGTAACTGTTGAGAATTTAGAGATCTGCTTGATTAGTCTGTAGTCTACTCTTCCTCATTCCACCAGTTAGTTTTTTTTTCAGTTTTGAACCTTGTGTTTTGTCTTAACCTATATTTAGCACTATTGTTTCTTTTAGCTCCCAGTATTTTCCTTTAATTTCTCTACTTTCCAAAGATCTCCATTTCTCGATAGATTAAGTGTTTCTGCCGCATTCAGAGATTCGGGTCTGGCCACTGTACGCTAATGTCTAAATATTGTGTTCCTTGACAAGAATTATTTATTTATTTATTTATTTGGTACACATTTTTGTGCAGTCCAGTTTTTAAAGCTGTCTTTTCTCCTGAATTGTTCGTTATCCCTTCTCCAAGTTAACCAGAGCAAATTGTTTTGTATACTGTGGTGCTGTGACTGGTGATATTTTGAGGAGCATCAGGGATGTTTGAGAAGAACATATTTTCAAAAATATATATTTGTAGCCCTAATTTTCCTGCTTGTTTTTGAGATTCTCTTATTTGTTCCTGGGCATTGTCTAGTGAGTCTGTAATTAACGCCATGCCGTCTGCGAAGACTAAATAGTCAATAACAATCTTGTTTCGATTCATTCCTAGCTAAATCCTTGTAATACTATATGGCCTTCCTCCATTCTCGGAATACCCTCTCTAACACACAACTGAAAAACAAAGGTGTCAAACCATCTCCTTGTCCCACTCCCTACTTTAGTTCAATCGATTTTGATAGTTTACCACTAAATTTATTATTTGTATTTATTGAAGTTTCTTTGATTATTTCAGTTTTAGTATCGACTCTTAATTCCTTTACGATAACAATCAGTGAATTTCTGTCAATCGCATTGTACACTTTTTTAATCCACAAAATAAATACACTGTTGGCCATTAAAATTGCTACACCACGAAGATGACGTGCTATATACTCGAAATTTAACGAACAAGAAGAAGATGCTGTGATATGCAAATGATTAGCTCTTCAGAGCATTCCCAAAAGGTTGGCGCCGGGGGCGGTACCTACAACATTAGGAAAGTTTCCAACCGATTTCTCATACACAAACCGCAGTTGACCGGCGTTGCCTGGTGAAACGTTTTTGTGATGCCTCGTGTAATCAGAAAAAATGTGTACCGTGAGTTTCAGACTTTCATAAAGGTCGGATTGTAGCCTATCGCGATTACGGTTTATCGTATCGCAACATTGCTGCTCGCGATGGTAGAGATCCAATGACTGTTAGCAGAATATGGAATCGGTGGGTTCAGGAGGGCAATACGGAACGCCGTGATGGATCCTAACGGCCTCGTATCACTAGCAGTTGAGATGAAAGGCGTCTTATCCGCGTGGCTGTAAAGGATCGTGCAGCCACGTCTCGATCCCTGAGTCAACAGATGGGGACGTTTGCAAGACCACAACCATCTGCAGGAGTAGTTGGGCGACGTTTGCAACAGGATGGACTATCAGCTCGGAGACCATGGCTGCGATTAACCCTGACGCTGCATCACAGAAAGGAGTGCCTGCGATGGTGTACGCAACGATGAACCTGGGTGCACGAATGGTAAATCGTCATTTTTTCGGATGAATGCGGGTTCTGATTAGAGAATGACTATGGTCGCATCCGTGTTTGGCAACATCGCGGTGAACGCACATTGGAAGCGTGTAACCGTCATCACCATACTGGCGTGTATCACCCGGTGTGATGGTATGGAGTGCCATTGGTTAAACGTCTCGGTCACCTCCGTTGGCATCGACGGCACGTTGAACAGTGGCGGTTACATTTCAGATGTGTTACGACCCATGGCTCTACCCTTCATTGGATGCCTGCGAAACCCTACATTTCAGTAGGATAATACACGACCGCATGTTGCAGGTCCTGTATTGGCCTTTCTGGATAAGCAAAATGTTCGACTGCTTCCCTGGCCAACACATTCTCCAGATCTCTCCGCAACTGAAAACATCTGGTAAATGCTGGCCGAGCAACTGGCTCGTCACTTACCTTGATTAACTGTGGTATCGTGTTTCATCTACATCTACATGGGATAGTCTGCAAGTCACATTTAAGTGCCTAGCTGAGGGTTCGTCGAACCACCGTTATACTATTTGTCTCCCATTCCATTCTCGAATAGCGCGCGAGAAAAAAGAACACCTGAATCTCTGCGTTCGAGCTCTGATTTATCGAATTTTATTCTGATGATCATCTTTACCTTTTGCAAATGATAGATAAAGGAAGGGAAGGAAGTAGGATAGGAAATAAAGGATTGACAGTGGCCGCTTTTGGGCACTGATATTGAGCAATGACGGACCGGGAATCGAACCCGGGTCTCCTGCTTTAGGCCATCGGTCGCCTTAAACACTTCGCCACCCGTGCTCGCCTCTCGTCCGTCTCAAATTCCCACAAGTTGCAAGCTATGTTTGGTGCGTCTCTATTGTCCATGCCCTCTTACACTCGCCATTACGAATTTCCATGCGAGGTCTCGGACGTATAACCGCATCTGCGGTGAAATAACTGAAACTAACGCCGCTGTCGCGTTTAAATACTTATTGTATTGATGTGTTGTCTGTTCTTTCGTTCGTCCGAAAGAACAGACACCACATAAATACAATAAGCATTTATACCTATTAAGTGGGAGCCAACAATATATTTTCGCATTCGGAAAGGAATGTTTGTAATTAGAGTTTCGTAAGTAGCCCACGCCGCAGCAATAAGCGCCGTTGTTGCAATGTTTCCCATCCCAGATCTTGTATCATTTCCGTAACACCGTCACCTCTGTATCGTGACAATACAAAACGAGCTGCCTTTCTTTGGCCTCTTTCGATGTCCTCCGTCAAACCCACCTGATAAGGATACCACACTGGCCAGAAATACTCCAAAAAAGGACGGACAAGCGTAGTGTATGATGTTTCTTTTGTAGTTCTGTTGTATCTTTTAAGGGTTCTTCCAATAAAAGGCACTCTCTGATTGGCCTTTCCCACGACATTATCTACGTGTTTATTCCAGTTTAAGTCTGATGTAATACTAATTCCTAGCTATTTAGTGCAGTTTACGGCCCTAAATTTAGATTGATTTACCTTGTAAACTATGTACTCATGTGGACGACTTCACATTTATCATTATTTTAGCGTCAATTGCCAAATTTTACATCATACTGATATCTTATGCAGATCGTTCTGCATTTGGTTTTGATCTTCAGATGCTTTTACTAGACAGTAAATGACGGCTTCATCTTCCAACAACCTAAGAGAGCTACTTAGATTTTCCCCTGTAAATAATGAACAGCAGAGGACCAGTGTCACTACCTTGTGGAATGCCCAATATCACCTCTGTTTTAGACGATGTCTTACCATAGATTACTACAAACTGTTGCCTCTCTGACAGGAAATCCCCTATCCAGTAGCAAAGTTGGGGTGATAAACCCTATCCACGCAATTTGATTAAGAACCGTTTGTGAGGTACGGTGTCAAAAACCTTATGGAAATCAAGAAATACGGAATCGATTTGCGAACCTTTGTCGATAGCACCCATCACTTCGTGTGAGTAAAGAAGTAGTTGTGTTTCGCATGAACGATATTTTCTAAATCCGTGTTGACCTTGGGTCAATAGATCGCTCTGTTCGAGATAATTCATAATATTTGAATACAGGATATGTTCCAGAACCCTGCTGCAAATTGACGTCAATGAAATAGGCTTGTAGTTTAGTGGGTTACTCCTACTGCCTTTCATGAATATATGTGTGACCTGTGCATCTTTCCAATCTTTTGGTATAGATCATTCTTTGAAAGAGCGGTTGTATATGGCTGTTAAGTAAGGAGCTATCGCTTCAGAATAATCAGATAGAAATCTAATGGGTATACAGTTCGGACCAGAAGACTCGTTCTTGTTAAGTGATTTTAGTTGCTGCACTACTCCGATGATATCTAATTCTACGTTACTCATTACGGCCTCTGTTCGTAATTCGAAATATGGAATATTGGTTTCGTCTTCTTTGGTGAATGAGTTTCTAAAAGCTATGTTTAGTAACTATGCTTTAGTAGCGCTGTCATCGGCAGGGTCGCCATTACTATAGTGCGGGTATTGTTTGTGCTGTGACCCTAGTATGTTTAATATATTACCAAAATCTCTTTGGTTATCAGTCAAATTTTGAGAAAGAGTTTCGTTGTGTAAGTATTGTAAGCATCTCGGATTCAAGTCCTCGCTAAATTTTGAGCTTGTGTGTAGGATCGCTAATTTTGGGGATTTTGTGTTCTTTAGAATTTAGCATGCCTTTCCCGTTGCTTTTCATCAATGTCCGGACCCGTTTTTGTATACCAAGAGGGATCACACCCCTTCTTTTATTAATTTATTTGGTATAAAACTGTCAGTTGCAGCCCATACAACTTGTTTGAATTTGAGCCACATCTGGTCTACACCTATGTTTAGTGTTAAAACGAGTGGAAGCTGCTTTTCAAGAAAGAATGTTTTTTATCTCTATCTGCTTTCCAGAACAAATACACTTTACGTCCCTTTTTGTTAACTTTGGGACTTTCGATATTCAATCTCGCTACGACAGCTCTGTGTTCACTAATACCAGTATCAATTTTGATGCTCGTTATGAGCTCAGGATTATATGTTGCTAAGATATCAATTGTGTTTTGACATTCATTTACAATTCTAATTGGGTCATGAACTAATTTTTCGAAGTAATTTTCAGAGAATGCGTTGAGTACAATTCGCACGATGTTTTATGCGTACCTCCTGATTTGAAAATATAATTTCGCCAACAGATTGAGGGTAAATAAAAGCACCGCGTACTATTATCGTGTGAGTCGGGTACATTTTTGTAATTAGACTCAGGTTTTCCTTGAACCTTTCTGCTATTGTATCGTCAGAGTTGGGAGGCCGGTAAAAGGAACTATTTATTAATTTCATACGATATTCAGGTACAACCTCTACCTCTACCCATGTTGAAGCTGCATGGGCATCCGTACCTGTACACGCCATCCTAGGTCTGTTTGACTCAATGCCCAGATGTATCAAGGCAGTTATTATGGTCACATCTGGTTGTTCTGGGTGCTGATTTCTCAGGATCAATGCACCTAAATTGTTTGAAAATGTAATCACATATCAGTTCTAGTATAATATATTTGTCCAATGAGTACCCGTTTACCATCTACATTTCTTCTTGGTCTAGCAATTTTAATGGTCAGTAGTGTACATATTTCACGTACCCGATTTTTCTCGTTGCCCTTACGTTCTCTAGGTTTAATGTTTGTTCCGCACATAAATTCCCTTTTGAATCGTGCCTGATACTCTCCTAGATTTCTGTCAACGACTTTTTTTACTATTTTGAGAAATGCCTTGGACAAGTTTATCTATGTCACTGGTAAGAGGGAGAACCCCTACATTTCTTCTCTATTTTACGCGGAGGGTGTAATAGTGCTAAATGTCTTTGAATGTTTCTGTGAAAAATAGTACCACGTTGTCATTAAAGTATTTCCATAATTATATACGTATATTCAGTGCCCCACAAGCGGCTTCTAATGAAATTGCGTGCTTAAGGAATATCTCCACAATTGTGCGATTGGATTCACGATTTCTTATCAGAAAGGGCACAGTTCGTTGTATTTGACGGTAAGTTATCCAGTATAACAGAAGTGATATCTGGCGTCCCCCAGGGAAGCGTTATAGGTCCCCTACTCTTCCTTGTGTTTATAAACGATTTAGGAGACAATCTGAATATCTCCCTTACTGTTCGCGGATGATGCTGTCGTTTATCGGTTAGTGAAGTCAACAGAGGATCAAAAGCCACTGGAAAGCGATTTAGACAAAATTTCTACATGGTGCGAAAATTGGAAATTGACACCAAATAAAGCAAAGTCTGAAGTAATACACATGACCACTAAAACACATACACTGAACTTTATTACGCGATAAATCAGTCAAACCTTAAGGTCGTAGAGTCTAGCAAATACCTAGGAGTTACAATTACGAACAACTTAGACGGGAGAGAAGTAGAGAACACAAAGAAAATATTGTGGGAAAGGCGAACCAAAGGTTACGTTTCATTGGCAGAACGCTTCGAAGATGCACCAGTTCAACCAAAGAGACTGGCTACATCACACTTGTGCGTCCTCTCCTGGAGTACTGTTGCCCATTGTGGGACCCTCACCAGGTGGGGCTGACGGAAGACATTGAGAAGTTTCAGAGAAGGGCAGCTCGTTTTATCACGTTACTGGGGGAGGGGGGGATGCGTCATGGAAATGTTGCACGAATTGGGGTTGGATATATTAAAAGAATGACTTTATTCATTGCGGCGTGATGTGTTCGCGAAGTTTCAATCACCGACTTCTACTTCTGAATGTGAAAATATTTTGCTAGCACTCACCTACTTAGGGAGACGTGCCCATCCCAACAAAATAAGAGAAATAAGATCGAAAACGGTACGGTTTAGGTGTTCTTTCTTTCCGCGCACTATTAGCTAATGGAACGGTAGAGAAAAGTTATGAAAGTGGTTAATAAACCCTCTGCCAGGCACTTAAATGTGATTTGCAGAGTATCTATGTAGATTTAGATGTAGATTTTCGTTAGAAACTGAACTGTTACGTGCCGAAAGTTAATGTATTTGTTGAAGTTTCTGAAAGAAGATGTAATTTTCTGGATTATATTCCAAAGCACGATTTCACAGTTACTATAGGTAGGATTAACATGTGACTGTTTGTGAATGTAATTTACTACTGCATAAATTATAGTACACTTTTATTTAACGGATCACTTACCTTGTTTTCAGATGAATTTCGTGGCGACATAATGCGGGAAATGCGTGTCTGACATCTGTGACGTTTTTCGTCTGTTAGAGAACGTTGTCAGTCAGCAAACGGTGCATTAGGCAGGCGCTTGCCTTCTGCTGGGTTGCAGTTGGCAATGTTTGCCGAGTCCGGCGGTGGGTAACGGCGAGGCGGTCAGTTGCAGCAAGTTGGCGGGCGGAGTGGCGCAGATCAAGTTCCGCCTAACAGCAGCAGCGTTACACCGCACTGGCGGCGATCTCTTTGGTCGGGGAAGACCTCCGGATATGCGACCCACGCGTGCCAACACACCGACTCGCCCACGCCGCGTCCCCTGCTGACGGCTTCTACTGTGGCGAGTCGTTCACTCACACTGCGGCAGTTGGTACTCCGTCTGAGTGCAGCACAGGGGGCGGCTGTTGGCCACTCTGTTGTCAGCGCCCCTGCTCCCCACCTAGAACTGTATGTCAGTTCGTAGTAATTGACGGAAAGCCACTGACTGAAACTAAGGTTTATGCACTGCTTGAAAGAAAAATTGATACACCTGTAAACATGACCTCCATTGCACCTGGAGTATAGTATATACGCTGACGATGGTTTCTACGGCAACCAGCAGATAACCGTACTGACATCTCACCCAGAGCGCCATTAGTGTGTATTATTAAATATGGGATGCTTGCAGCCAGAAGCGAATATAGCATTTTTTTTTTTTTCGTGGGCGAGTCAAGATTAATGTAAAGATGAGTAATTTTAAGTAGACAGACCATGGTATTTAGGAACAATTTTGCTGCCTATATACAGAGGATAAGTTTGGCTAACTTTTTTTTACCGAGACAAGCTATTTGTATTTTTGACATTAAATCATTAAAATATAGCTTTTTTGGAGGGAAGAAGGAGGGAGGACATGCCACCTGCTGGTGTCAGTCACGTGGACCTCTAGACGATATTCTGATCGTGCCGCCAGCACAGTGCAGATATGCCAGCCCAGAAGTGTCAACACTAACTACTGCTGACCAGTTACTGGCAGAGGCAGTAGAGGCAAGCATACCTCTAGATCACCTACCACTCCCGACACAGTATTGACGTGCCTGACTCAAATGATGCCATCAGAGGATCAGTTGGGATGACAGGCCCTGGTCTTATGAAAGCAACTTCTGCCTGAACGCAAGTGATGGTCTTCTGCCCTGTTGAGAGCAGAAGACACGCTTATTAAGAGGAACATTGACAAGTGCTGGGTGAGTGCAGAATGTTAGCCGCGTGGTCTAAGGCGTCATACTAGGGAATGCGTGGACTTCCCCACTGGAGGTTCGAGTCGTATCTCGCGCAAATATGTGTGTGGGTCTATTGTCCTTGGTATAATTTAGTTTAAGTACCTTCTAAGGAAAGGGACTGATGACCATAGCACTTCCGTACAATAGGTTTAGCCGCGGCGGAGCGGCCGAGCGCATTGAGACGCTATGCTACGATGCGCGAGGCCGTTCCCCGACGGGGGTTCGAATCCCCCCTCGGGCATGGATCTTTGTGCCGTCTTTAGTATAAGGATGACCCTGTAGTTATGTACCATACACTTTACAAACCATGGAACAATTGTTTAAACAATAGGTTTACACGCATTTGATTGTCAAGAATCTTACAAGACCCAGCATTTTTCCATATTAGTAACAAAAAGGTGATGTCTTGTTTCAATGAGACAATGTTCACCCATATACTGCACATGAAATTCAACATGGTCTGCAAGACATGATAGGATGATAATTGAGACTTGTTGCTAAACTATGTGTACAAGTCAAGCAGGCATCCCCAAGGCAGTATTCGCTATCTGCATGAGCCAATGTATACCATATGCCTACATTGTTTGAAGTGGAGACTACAATACGTACTAGTACGTGTGTTTCTGCATGGATCAACACTTTGTACCTCAGTACCACTCGAGCTATGTAAACGTAATTAACACATGTACTCCATATGCACAATCTTATAATAAATCTTGAGTGATTTGCAAAACTCTGAGAGGGTGTACTGAATTTTATTTCCGGTAATGTATCTAGTTTTCTCCAGGACACTGTTTTTGGCCCTGTTCCATATCTACATTAACTGTCTGGGAGTAAATCTAGTCACTTCTGATCGGTTGTTTGCGTAGAAGGGCAACAGCGGCACCAACCGCTACTCGCATCACTATCAAGAAATTCGCAGCGACAGATGGTAAGTACACGGATTATTTTTTTTTTTTTTTTTTTTTACAACTCTTTTTTATGTCCCCAACTGCGACCGCATGAGCATACCTCGGGTCGGAGCTTCACTCCGTACGGCGAGAGAAGAGCTCTGACGGCTTGCAGCGCAGTTGCCCATGTTGGAAGAGCAGTGGGTCACTGACTGGGCCGACAGGCGCTAACCTCCCCCTCCCAACTTACGGCCTTGCGGCGGCCGTTGCTACAGGGTCAAAAAATGCTACACGACCCTTTGCAAAATTCTCGTTGGCAGTATTTTACTCAGCTATGTGTTCCTTGGTCAGCTCTTTTTCTCATGTGCTGATAGTATTTGCCGTTTACCCAAACGCTCACAAATTGATTTCCGACATTAACAAGGTACAGAAAAAAAAAAAAAGAAAAAAAAAAAAAAAAAAAAAAAAAAAAACTGAAAACGTTACTTTTATTTTGCGCGTAGGAGAACGGAAACCCCAAAATCGTCGTCATTAGAATGGACATCTGTCGCCACAGGTTTCGCTGTTTTCGCTGTTGCTGTCCTCATCTGCTGATAGAGAAATGACAATATTTTCCATGGCTTCCATGGCTTCTTTGATATTCGACTTTCTAATTTCTTTCCACAAATAATTCACGACGTTCTTCCAATTTTGTGCTGTTATTCGTGTCACAGCCTCATTTACCAGCCCCTCTGTATCTGGCAAAGTAAAAATTTATTTCGCTCCAAGACATCTGATTTTATTTCAGTCCAGATAAGTTCAACGGCGTTCAAATGACAGTGGCATAGGGGAAGACGTGTAGCTTTGTGGCCGCGGTTCTCTGCTAACGAATCGACTGAGTCTTCTGGGGCTTATATCGTTTTACTAATTCGAGAAGTTCTGCTTTTCACATTTGGCTCCATGTGGAATACTATAATCTGTCAACCAGCTGACTATTTGGCCTATCCTTGTAGCACCTGTTGGTGCTTTAGATAGCGATACGGAATGATATGGCACAGCCGTTCGCAATGGCCGGTCTGCACGGCCGCTACGGTCAGGGGTTCGAATCCCCGCTCGTGGATGGATGTTTGTGTCGTATTTAGTATAACATAGTTCATAACTAGTTGTAAGTTTAAGGACTGATGACCCCACAGTTAAGTACCTTAAGCTTAACAAACATTTGAACATTATTTGATATGGCGCATTGTCCATTATAGAAACACCACCAGGACTGGCGTTTGGAAGCAAACGAGGATTGAAACAGTCTTTAAATATTTCAACATTTATTTCATTGTGATAATGGACAGCAGAGGAACTGGCACACAAGCGCTCATAGAGCCAGCGTGAACAACAATTAGTGGCCCTCCCTTACCAGTCGGCATGCCCATGAACCATGACCGAGCGAGGTGGCTCAGTGGTAAGAAAATGGACTCCCATTCGTAAGGACGATGGTTCAAATCCACCTCCAGCCATCCAGATTTAGCGTTTCCGTGATTTCCGTAAATCACTCCAGGCAAATAACGGGATGGTTCCTTTAAAAGGGCACGACCGATTTCCTCCCCCACCCTTCCCCAAAAATCCGAGCGTAAGTTCTGTCTCTAATGACCACGCTGTCGACGGGACGTTAAACCATAAGCTTACTTCATAGTCCCGTGGCGTGTGTCGTCTGTCCACGCGGCGGATCGTGCATGATGCACGTTGACCCATGTTTCATCAATCCATACGACATTCTCCTGATTTGCTGAATGTAACTCACGTAATAAACGACATCTCCATGCTACCATGTCTCCGCGTTCCATTAATACCTTTCTACAAGAAAGTTTTTTCCACTGGAAGCCAATTTTCTTTAAAATAATACAGAGGCTTTTGTTTGGCCTCTGATCAAACCACTGTCTGACAGTGAGTGATGGCATTAATTTTTAAGTGTCGGATACTCCTTCCTGCTATAGTCCGCATAAATGTGCTGTCTGTTTCAGTCACACGGCACAGTCTCTTCCTCGATTTCCCAGGCGTAACAATAACAGGGATCCCAGCTGAATTTGCAGACTCTCTGTCATTTGTGACTCTCTTTGCGGCCACTGTTGAGATATTCAATGTCCCTGCCTCCCTGTCAATCACTCTACTTACTGGTATCAAAGGCCCGCCATTGCCCCTTTCTCTTTCGAAGTAAACACGTAAGCTGTAAATAAATTCGCGTGCTTTTGATCTTAGAGTAGCTCTTTTTCCAAAAGGCCTCTTCTCTTAACTGCCATTATTCACACCCGAACACACACACACACACACACACACACACACACACACACACACACGACAAGAATCTCGGAGAGTTAGCGGAGCACACAAACATAAAGCTGAACGAAGCGCGCGGCACCACTGACAGACTGTGGGTGGCAGTGTTGCCAACTCTTAGAACAAAAATGTCGCTAAATGCGTCCTCAAAAGTCGCTAAAATATTTTCCAACTAAAGAAATATCGTATTACGTCTTCTTTTTATTATACACACCTAATAGTTATATTTTTAAACTACTACTGTTTTCAATATTTAAAGTTGTAAATTTTGTATTTAACTGAAACAATATGCGACGTTAATTTTTAAAATGTCAGTAATGGTAACGCTACTTGTATGTTAACAGTTTCACCTGGAAACGACACAACTATGATATATGACTCAAATCACGCAGTTTTGAGAGTACTTCCATTTAAAGATCTTATGGAAATCATCACTATTTATAGGAACATGCACTGTCACTGTCTTTAAACATTAACCTGAGGTACTTGTTTAAAAAAAGAAAAGGCCACACACAAAAAAGAAAAACAGGGAATTATAGCTTAAGTAACTTGAACACCATCAAACGTAAGTAACTTGAACACCATCACACCAAGGCAGTTGCTTCTCAACTGAATGTTGAAAGCTGTTAGCATCACCAACAAGATACTAGGCTGATATTGGGGAAGTCCCTTCCATTCTGAAATCATATCACACATTGACAAGATAGAGAGGCAGGCTGAGAAATGCAATAAAAATACTGTAGGTTATTACCCGTCCAGTTAGCCGTGTGGTGTAACGGACTGCTTTCCAGTACGTGAAGGTGTACCGGCCCTGATTCGAATTCGCCTGGCGGATTAACGAAAGGGATCGGACTGCTGGCCAGCCTGTATGTGGTTTTTAGACATCCACCTAGGTGAATACCGGGCTGGTCCACATGTCCCGTCTCAGTTACACGACTTGCAAACATTTCATATGACTTTCCACTTTCACACACATATCACACTATACGCAGACATTTGGGGTACACATTTCCTCCTGGAGGTGCTTAGGAGTGTGGGCAGGAGGAAGTGCATCTGGCCACCCTGTAAATATTAACACATGCCAAATCCGCGTTTACCACAATGCCGACCCTGCATGTGCGGGACAAGGGCCAAAGAGATAGATAGAAAAATACTGTAAGTATTACAGATTTCAAGATTATTTTGGTTCAATGGTCAGAAGTCGCCCGTTTTGTCATTAGTCGCTAAAACTTAAATTTTGTCGCTATCTATGGCTAGAAGTCGCCAGATATAGCGACAAAGTCACTACATTGGCAACGCTGCTGGGTGGGGTGTCTCGGGGTGGCCTAGCGGTAAGGCAACGCTGGTGGGTTGCCAGGGTAACGTATACAAGGGCTCAGCACTTGATAGGCCAATGCACATGAGGCACAGCAACATCAATTGTCACAGTTCATCTCTCGCTTCCCACCATTGCCACCTCTCAAGGTCATAGCAACTTTAATCAGAATGTGCCAGTGTTGCGTCTGGCTGCCATACAAGGCACAGCAGACTGCTGAATAGACTAGACTGTGCCACATGCACTATTGGTGCATGCGATGGACAACAGGGAGCAGAACGGGAAGCACTTTGAAGCTCAGCACGGAGCTGACAAGCATGCTATAGTCAATATACAAAAACGAAAGAAAGCTTGTAAAATATGTTGTGGCGTAAAGTCAGCGCCACACGCCAGACCTAAGAGAACGATCGTGGAAAAGGCAGTGATCGACCGAAAGCCAATCGCAAGCAGGTGCCACGCATCCTGGAGGGAGTAACCCGACGATGCACGCCCTCTACAAGCGGCTATATCTAGGCCGACATATGTCTGGACACTGCATCTGTTACTATTCAGAAATCAGTGAGAACTCAGGCAGTTACAAGTCACCTACAAAGTCAGAAATAGGAGGTTTTGTGTCCCAACTTCGTCGCCGCTTTTGTGTCCCAGCCTCGTCGTAGGTGTCGGTGGCCGAGTGGAACGAGACCGACATAGGAACAAAGACAGCACGCTGGTGCAGGTACGGAGGGGAGCAGCCAGAAACTATAAACACTCGAGTAAATTAGAAAGAGATATATATTGCACAGAATGTAACAATACTTAACTTTTACATAGTACTGCAGAATGTTGATACATAGTTGTTAGAGGCCTGCCTAGTGCCTGTACAATAGCAAAGTCTTCACTGGTGCCTATCTGATTACGACGGTCCTAACTGGTTGCTATCTCAGTCCGAAGTGACCGGTGTCTTTCCGTGGTGGCCACGAGTGGGGTTGCAGCAGAGGGCGCTCGTGGCTGTCGTCGTGAGAACGCCGCGCCGTGCATGCATGGCGGCGCGCGGCGAAATTAGGTGGCGCGCACTTTGTACTTGTGCGACACCACACCCCTCCCCCCCAAACCGCCGCGCCGTCGTGGCGTAGGGCTGAGGGCCACGGCGACGGCACTGGGAGGAGGGCCTGGGCGGGGGCGTTACTGGTGGGACGGGCGTCGTAGCTGAGGCTGGGATCGAGACGCCGTCCACGCCCCGGCATCCGCCTTGCGATCCTCCAGGGAACCCACCGAAACCTGGGGAAGGGCGCACCCTGCCGCCCAGATTGAGCAGGTCATCTTCTGAGGTGCGTGGCCCAAGCTGGGGGGGCCCGCACGGTCCCGGAGTCCCTCTCGGTGATGCTGTCAGCTGCGGCGGCGACGGAGGCGGAGAGGCGGACTGCGTAGGAGGCGCGTCCACCTCCATAGGGATCTTGTAGTCCGGGGACGAACGATGTGGTTGTGCTCCCTGGCGGTGAACTGGGTCTGGAATCAAGAAACCCGAGACAGGATCGCGCAGCCTGTGCAAGCGCAATTGGTTTGCGTGGCGCCGCAGCTCCGACCCTGTGGAAGAACGTACAACATACATATTGCGACCGAGCACGCGCTGAATGGTGCCCGGCATCCATGTCTTCTTGTTGCCAGCAAACACCCTGTACAGCACCGGCGTAGAAACCTGAAAACGCGTAGCGCCATACGAACCGACTCGGTGCGTGGGAGGCTGCAGCAGGTGAAGGAGAGTGCGGTGACGGCGGTCGTGTAGCAGCTCGGCAGGCGACGGGCCGTCACGTGGCATGCACCGATACGTAGACAGGAAAATTTGAAGAGCTTGCTGCCTGGAGTGCTGACCTTTCATCTTTTCCATGTGAGACTTGAATGTTCGAACGAAACGTTCTGCTTCACCAGTGGACTGAGGGTGAAAAGGTGCGGTGGTGATATGCTGAATGCCATTCACAAGACAAAACTGTTGAAATTCCGCACTAACAAACTAAGGTCCATTGTCACTGACGACAGTTTCAGGCAAACCTTCGATGCAAAACACTGATGTTAAGGCACTGATTGTACTAGAAGCTGTCGTTGAGTTCATGGCAATCACAAAAGGAAACTTGCTGAAAGCGTCTACAACAATTAACCAGCGCGTATTCCAGAAAGGTCCGGCAAAGTCAATATGTAAACGTTGCCATGGTCCCTTGGGGCGTGGCCAGTCCGAGAAACGTTGCGGAGGAGCCGCCTGATGCTCCGCACAAACCGTACACTGTGACGTCATGCTCTCTATCTGAGCGTCCATACCAACCCAGGTACAATGACGTCTGGCCAATTGCTTTGTCCTAACAATACCCCAATGTCCTTGATGCAGGAGGCGTAATACTTTTCGTTGCAGGGAACGAGGAACAATCACTCTTGCTTGGTCGTTGTCGGTATGCAACAACAGTACACCCTGACTTAAAGATAATGCATGACGTTGTGCAAAATAACGTCGAACCAGAGGCCGATCAATGTCTTTGGCTCTGGCAGGCCACCCTGAGCGAACAAAACGTGCTACCACACTTAGGTCTGCATCCGCAGCTGTTTCCTGTGCAACCCGACGAGAGTTCAATGGAAAGTCTGCGACCGCGGAAGCATCTCTGGAGTCTATCTGACAACATGCCATTTATGAAGAATCAAATGATACATCCTGGCCAACCGGAAGTCGGGAAAGTGTGTCCGCGTTGGCATGTTTAGTGGTAGGTCGGTACAAAATCTCATACTGATAATTAGACAATATCAAGGACCATCTCTGAAGCTTTTGTGCCGTACGTGGCGGAATCGGCTTTGTGGGTGAGAACAACGACGTGAGAGGCTTGTGGTCTGTCTACAAATAGAATTATCTGCCATAGAGATAATGATGAAACTTTGTGACGCCGTAAATGATTGCCAAGGCCTCCTTTTCTATCTGACTGTAATTCTGTTGCGTCGGCGTCAGTAGCTTAGACGCAAAGGCGATAGGTCGATCGTGAGATCCAATGCGATGTGACTAAGGGATTAATTCCTTGGGCATTAATCACATGGCCCAGGTACTCTATTTCAGTTTGAAAAAACGAACACTTTGCTTTATTACAACGTAGACCTGCTGCAGTCAACACTTTGAAAAGGCACTCCAGGTTTGCTAAATGTTCAACTGTACGTCCGGATACCACAATGTCATCTAAATAGTTCGAGCAACACGGTACAGAAACTGTCAGCTGTTCCAAAAAGCGCTGAAAAATAGCGGGGGCGGAAGAACTGCCAAAGGGTAGGCGTTGAAATTGAAAAAGCCCCATGTGAGTATTAATGACGAAAAAATTTTTGACTCGTCATCAAGTGGAATCTGTAAGTATGCCTCTGCTAAATCAATCTTAGAAAAGAAGCGAGACTGTCCTAATTTGTCCATTAGTTCGTCAGGTCTGGGCAGGGGGTAAGTGTCGACAATTGTTTGACTGTTCACTGTTGATTTGAAGTCCGCACAGAGACGAAGTTTTCCTGACGGCTTGGGTATAATTACTATAGGCGAGGCCCACTGACTCGCAGAAACAGGAGAAATCACCCCACTATCTTGCCAACGTTTAAGTTCTTCGGCAACTGTATCACGCAAGGCGATAGGCACTGGTCTAGCTTTACGAAATTTTGGAACTGCAGATTCTTTTAAAGTTACATGTGCCACGAAGTCTTTTGCACAACCTAGTTCCGGCGAAAACAAGTCACTGTATTTTTCACACAATGCATTGATTTTATCCTGAGGCACTATTGACGAAATTTGAAGCACATCTCTTTGAATTGATAAACCAAACAAGTCAAAAGCATCTAGTCCAAAAATGTTCTGTGTCGATTTGGCCTGAAGAACTACAAAAGCAACTGTTTTTGTTACACCTTGAAAAGAGGCGGGCAGGCTACACGTTCCTAGCACGGGAATATTTTGACCGGTATAAGCTGTTAGCACTTGTTGACACAGCGATAATTTTGGAGAACCCAGAAGTTCATAAGTATCTTTATTAATTAAGGTAACAGCGGAACCAGTGTCGAGCTGAAATTGCACAGTCTTATTGTCAATGGAAAGATTCACAAAAAGTTTTTGCTTGCGGCGCTCGACAGGTGCGCGAATGTGGGCAACGTCTGCTACGGTTTGTTTACTGCGCTTGCGCGGGCCGCGTAGTGAAGGAAGCGGCGCAGACTCGGCACGCAGCGGATTAACAACACTGTCACTAGATGGCACTACCGCCAGATCGGCGTCCGCGCAATGCGAGGCTGCTGCACTAAAAGTACTTTGAGTATCTACAACAAATCTACTGTAACTATCTACACTGTACTGGGTACTAATACAAGGAGCAGTTGCAGAAGGCACTAATTTCACTACAGGAATGCACCGTTCATAGTCATTTTGCTTGTCCCGAACCCTTTTCCGTTGCACTGTTTTACGCGCTCGTCGGCGCTTGCTACGTGGTGCACTATATAGTTTTGCCATAGGCGCAGAGCTACTTTCTTGCAATTGAGATCCAAGGAAAGCACTGTTCAATTCAGCAGCCCGTATAACATTTACAGAATGAACTGTTCTCGCACTGTTTCTAACGGTACCGTTCTTTGAGTTTTTAATTTGCATACACACAGACTGCACATGTCCCGATTTGCCACATTGAAAACAGGTCGCGTTGCGACTAGGTCAATGAGCACGCTTGTGGCGAGACACACCCTGAGGGCAAGATTTACGTACATTTTTCTGAAATGAGCGTTGGCGCCCGTTATTCAAATCACTGTTTCTAACACGACGGGGCGACCTTTGTGTCGCACTTTTACACTGGCTACTGTTCACTGTCTGTTCCGCACGGCCTGTACTATTGTAAGAATCACTAGTGCTATACTGACAACTACGGCTAGGAAAGCGTCCGTTGCGGCGCACTGAATTTACACTGTGGCTTTGCATTTCTACATCTGCTAAGTCAAAAGTATCATGCGCTTCTATAAGCTGCAGTACACTGTATAATGAGGGGTCAGACTGTTTCAGAATTGCTGCTCTAATTCTGGGGTCCTGAATATTCTGCATAATCGCATCCCTCAACATCACGTCACTATACAAAAGTCCACAAGAGCAAGTAAATTTACATTGGCGGGTTAAGCCCTTCAATTCCGTAATCCACTCTTGGTGTGACTGCTGCGGTAATTTTTTAAGTCTGAGAAATCGGTACCGTGCAGCGGCTACAAGAACTTTTCTCTCATAATGAGCATTCAGTGCATCTACAATTTGTTCAAAGTCCACATCACAAGGAGATGCGTGGGGAAATAGTTTCTGCAGTAATACAAAGGTTTTGGGGCCCACCACGGACAACAAAAGATGCTTAACTTTCTGACCTGTAATTTGATGAGCCGCGACGAGTTCTTGAAACTGTGCGAAGTAGTCGCTCCATTCTTCCTCATGTTCGTTGTACTGGCGAAAGGTAGGAAGCGGTGCGGCGGCAGGTGTGGGCTGCTGAAGCGGCGGCTGTTGTTGTTGGTTAGCTGCTTGCGCCGTGAGCTGGGCCACAGCCTGGAGAAGTTGTGTTATTTGCGCCGTCTGTAACTGAATAATTTCCATTAAGTTTGGTTTCGGGGTAGTGGCCATGCTGACCGATTAGGCGCCGCGCATACAAGTAAATTATAACAAAACACAAATGCAATATGAAAGAGGACGCTCTGCAACAAAAAAGTCCACAAACACGTAACTGAAAATGTTCCCCAAAAATCTTATAATAAGGGTGGGTGGGTGGGAGCAATTTTTGCGTGCTCCGACTGCTGCTGTCTGGCTGCTGTAAGCGGGCTGGTCCAAGGTTCTATCACTCCTCGTCGCCACTTTTGTGTCCCAGCCTCGTCGTAGGTGTCGGTGGCCGAGTGGAACGAGACCGACATAGGAACAAAGACAGCACGCTGGTGCAGGTACGGAGGGGAGCAGCCAGAAACTATAAACACTCGAGTAAATTAGAAAGAGATATATATTGCACAGAATGTAACAATACTTAACTTTTACATAGTACTGCAGAATGTTGATACATAGTTGTTAGAGTCCTGCCTAGTGCCTGTACAATAGCAAAGTCTTCACTGGTGCCTATCTGATTACGACGGTCCTAACTGGTTGCTATCTCAGTCCGAAGTGACCGGTGTCTTTCCGTGGTGGCCACGAGCGGGGTTGCAGCAGAGGGCGCTCGTGGCTGTCGTCGTGAGACCGCCGCGCCGTGCGTGCATGGCGGCGCGCGGCGAAAGTAGGTGGCGTGCACTTTGTACTTGTGCGACACCACAGGAGGCTACAATGAGGCTACAATCTTAGCAGTCACTAGGTCTTAGCGCAGCTAACATCATACGGAAGACACCGCGCGAAGCAAGAAGAGAGAAGAAACTGACATATTTTCTAATGTTGAGTATTATAGTTTTCAGTCAATAAAACTTGTGTTATTAATCTGAATAGTTGACATCAGTTACTGCACCAGTACCTTTACTGACAACTAGACTGAGACGAGTGCTCAACAAAAGTCAATGAAGTCACAACAAAATTTTAAGGCCATAAGGAGAAGTTGGAGGAGAAGAAATGTAACGTTCAGTTCAGCACCTACAAGTAATTCCAATAATGGGAGCGTGTACAAAGCTTATTACTGCTGATACTTAGGTCTGTGTCGTGTCTGTTGAAATGTAGGTAAAGTTATTCAGATCTGAGGTGTGGATGTTGAATGTACATAACCGTTAATCTTTGCTTAGAGAGTAGACTCGTTGTCCTGTGTTGCACTGCGATTATTCTCTCATTCTCCCGCCACCATAGAGAGCACTGTTACTTAGGCAGTCATGGAGTCATTGATTTTGGATAACATCGTCCAAGAAGAAAAACTGCAATCTTCCTAACGATATTTCTATTGTAATAAAATCTTTATTACAGAGGTAAAAATGTTTTATTTTCCTGGTTTCAACCTAACATAGGTTATCTCCAGAAACGAAAATATCGTGGCAGGTCCTGGACCGTGTAGGACTGCCGTAGCTGTATTCTGGCCTTACGTTGGTATTACCAACACTGGCCACATGGGATGTTTGTTTATTATTTCTGAAGATGACTTATTTTAGGTTGAAACCGACAAAATAAAATATTTGACTGTCATTACAATGTAAATATAGTCATGGATTCAAATTTCAAAACTGCAGTATGAGCCCTCAGTACAGGAATTTTTCTATGCGCAATAAAAGTGATATATATTTTCGATATTGATGATGATGTGATTAAGCAAGTTTTGAGACTTTAACGATGATAGAAGACGATCTGGTATTGTAGAACAACAAACTAAGGAGAATCATTGTTCCATTATTACACGCTCGATGTAGATCATATCTGTATCTCACATTCAGTATTATGGTTAAAGTTCATTTTTTATATTCGTATATTTTAAGTAATTTAAATATTTTAAATGAGCTAATTTGAAGTGCTGACATTTCATATTGTTTGGAATAATGTTATAAGTGTGAATGAATAAGCAGGTCACGGGTTCGAATCCCGGCCATAACACTAATTTAAATTCAACACCTCTCCTTACATGCAATTCTTTAAAGTAGTAGCTGCTTTTTCGCAAACAAAAGGAAAAGATAGATTAAAGATGAAAGCAGAAATAATCTTAATTTCCTGTAAAGGATTGTTCTATTCTCACTCTCAGTTCGTCACTAAACCAATACCATAAAAGAAAATTTTTCATGTTCATCATTCTTATTAGGATAGTGTAATTTATTTCAAAATCAAAAGTTCCAAATAGTGTCCTAGTGATAATTTATTCATTAATAGTTTTCATATGTATAAGAATAAATACAGAAATGGAGACATTTTGTATTTGTGTACTTGGTCTTGCGAGTGTGAAGGTTGGGGTGAGAGTTTAAATTATGGAAAGTTTAATTTTTAAATCTCACAACCACCAACTGCGAACCAAATTTCTAAACATGCAAAAACACTGGATCTGTGATTGCTACTGTTTGACTCGTTTTCTAGGGGATGATATCACACCTTCGCAGCTTTCCTTCCCTGCATATGATTAACAAAAAATTCATAATAAAATCAAGTTCATGAGATATTTTTGAAAACACGTAAAAGTTCACTTTATGTTGTTTATTTCACAATATAGAACCCTGTGGCTTATACGTCTGTACGTCGACACATTTATCAAATAAAGTTACAGCTCGTGAGCCCCCAGACAAAATGAATATTTGTCGCAAATTGTTTTCACACTATATGGCTGTCTCAAACACCGTTTATGTTCATGCCTATGTGAAGACAGGTGTTACATTAACAAATCACAGTCACTTTAGTTCAATGCGATGCACACCTTGTTCCACCGGCTAAAAATTCACAAACACACAGTAGCACTCGATTGAACTTGGTGCAGTCTACGACGAGCAACCACACGTGGCGATTGCCACACACAAATCTAAAGTCTCTACCTGGAGATACACATGCCGACTGCTTGCAGAGCGACGCCTCCCGGCCAGCTAACCCACGTGCTCCCGTCTCGTCACTTCCTGCCCTCAGGCATGTGCTAAAAGCTCAACTGCCGGGGTTTTTTTCCCTACGTCATCAACTTCCCCATGTGAGCTGTTCTAACCGATTGGACAACGTACTGCGCTCAGCCAATACATTTCTAAATCTTTACTTAATATCAAAATAATTACACTACACATTAAATAAATGTCTTCTTAGGTTTTTATATTAGTATAAACATCCTTTGTACTATTTATCATAATCATGCAATTTCTTATATCACAGATAAGTGATTTAACTGTCTGCTTCAAAATAAAATACACAAGATTAATTGAAAATAAAACGAGAAATAGTTAATATATTATTTTTATAAACAAACATTGCCATGATAGTTGTGTAACTGTCTTGTATTCATTGGTAATTTATTACTTTTCATTGTCAATTAAACATATTACGCCAGATGTGACTATATCAGGTAATGTATTGTTTATTTATCAACAGGCCATTTTGTAATGAGGGCCTTAAAGGTTCCTAACTGCATCGTATTACTTCAAATGCAAGTAGTATTAGAATATTTTATTTCACGCTGTGCACTGCACTGCACCTGGCACTCGCCATTGTCCCTTTCTCCCCTCACTGGAAACGAAACTGGAAAATCCTAAGCTGCAACAAGCCACCAACGTCGGCCTGCTCGCTGGCCTCCCGTCAGCTACAAGCACACAGCAAATCTCAATGTGGAGAATTTCTAGCTTTGGCCTAACTATAAATGTTGTCACCCAACTGCATACATTCATTGCTACCATAATTAATAAGATTAAAATTGTGTAACATTTAGTGCAATGGCATGGTCAATGTTTGCTGTGAACTTCCTACTGTTTAATTATCAAATGCTATTAATTACCAGTATTTCTATTGGGCCGTAATCTCACAATACCCGCACTTGCGGCATCAAAACCATGTGCAGGATGGTGCAAGTAGCACCAAAATTAATACATTCAAATGAGCAAAATTTAAAATTACAAAATTATTGAATCGGATTGACTCAAACACTATACCTATTATGACCTGAACTAATGCAAAATAAATAAATAAATAAATAAAAATAAACAGGACAGTGAGAAAATTTCCCAATATTTGTACCATTAAGACCACTTATAGTGTGTGCATATTTTTAAGAAAAGAATCCTTATAACTCATTCCACCCCTGAAATTTAAGTGTGCCTGTTGTTTATATACAGAATTGGCACCAAATTTATAATAGTATTAACCTTTAGTCTTTAGAGGACCTTGTCCTACATGGAGAAACTAGAATTACCACTATAAAAACTTTTGACTGTATACACTCCACTTGTTTAAAGGAAATCTCTCACCACATTGACACTGAGAACCCTAGAGTCATCGTTGCAGCAACTCTTGTCCATGGTGTATGGTCCTATGTCTCCGTCATTACAACCAACATGCTGTTGCAGCTTAGATTCATGGCACTGGATCAAGCGTTCTTGTTTACACACGTATTATGCACCTTACATGGAACAGGAAGAGTAGTAGGCACTCATGAGTCAACATAGACAAAAGTTTGTCTGGATACCAGGATTCGGTTGGATTTGTATCTCACCCCTCTGCCATCCAGACTTGGTGTAATTGAAACTAAGCATTGAGAAATGTACAGTAACATGCAAATCAACAGAATTAAGAACTCAAAATGGCTTGTGTTAGTCATTATCAGATCAACCCAAACCACGATGCCTGCACTCTCATCAGCCATAGGTTCAGATGAAACAGACAAGAGAATATGTGGCCTACTTGGAGTATTACTCCATCATATATAACATCAACAACCTGCCTGTGTCAGAAATATATCTTAAAGCTCAAATAATACTACCAAGCGAATGTTATCATAGAGAATTTCCTCTTTTATCAAAATGACACCTACAATCATAAATACAAATCCTACCCCTTCGCACAAAAAAAAAAAAAAAAAAAAAAAAAAAAATTATTTTTGCTGATGTGAGATTTAATTGGCCCATACTATCCTAAGTTAATCCTAGCACGTCTATACTTCACAGTAACTACAATTCCTGCAGCCTGTGAGCATCAATTGAAAACAATATATATATGTCCTCTAGTCCTGATTGCAGATTAGTATACATAAACAAAAATAAAAACAATTTAATTATCATTCATAGAATTACCTAACTAAATAGTTTCACTACTCATACATAAATTATGATGTCACAATAAACACACTATCCCTCTCAGCTGCTGTTTCAGGAATGAGTCCTGGCAACAATTGCACCTTTCACCAACACATATATATAAACAACAAAAATGAAGCAAGGCAAAAATAGAGAATAAACCAAGTCAAAATAATTATCAAATTGTCAAGTTACTCCACAAAAACTCTTAAATCTAGACATACATAAATCACAAAAAATACATACTACAGAATATACACAAATTCTTAAACTACTATATACACTGCTCTGGATCTCATACTTAATGATTTATAGTGGTTTATGGCAGTTGCTTGTGTAAATATGCCGTTAAATCTTTATAATTTACAAATTTTTTTAATTTCACCCTCTTTATGCATCCCTCCAGACTTAATTCTAGCACTTTATCCTTATATTCCAACTGAGCTTCATATTTGCACAGAAAATCACTTCCTAACACTAGATTTAAACATAGACCTTTCATCACCAACAAATCTTGAATAAACAGCTCCTCCTCAATGATTACTTCAGATTCTGAGTTCCCTGCATTTAACACCCCTATTTTTCTTGCAAAAGCATAATTTTCTTTTTTTCCATGCCACTTGCTCTACTGTTTTTAAATATTTGAGGAATTGGATCCAATCATCTTGCCCATACTTATGGACTTCTTTATTAACCCAACCTGACTTTAACCCATCAATGTCCATTTCATGACACTGTTCATTATTATGAATCATAAAAAATTGTATTTTCTCCTCCTCATCACCTAACCCCTCCTGTACAGCTCTCAGTCCCTCACTTATCTCATCATGATCTGGGGTACAAATGCCTAATACCCTTAATTGATCATACTCATTGTCCCCATTCACAAATTCTTTCAACATATTGTATTAAGTCTGGTCCCTATTATATTGTTTGCCTAGTCTGTCCAAGTAATCATATTTGTGCAATAGCCAATCATCTGGTGCCCACTTCCTAATACAGTTTATTTTCCCAATTAAATTTCTGGTTTGTGCATCTACACTGTCAACTTGGCCCTCCTCAGAGATCTTCACATTTATGTTAACATTTACAGTAGGTCCAGTGTCATTTATTGTCTCTACTGGACCACATTTATTTACATTTAATTTAGAAAAACATTCACTCTCATTCATACATTCCACAACATCTATGCTGGCTCCAGTAACATCAATATTTATATTCATACTTTCACATTCAGTCAACACTTGTGCCTCTGACCTATCCGAAACTATGGCTAACCCAACACTGTTTTTATCCTCTTTAATGTTATTATCAAATAAATTTCGCACATCATATTCCCCTTTACTGTCCTCATTCCTATCCTTTCTCCTCCTGTTTGCCTTTCTTTTGTCATGTTGCATGAACCAATCCAAAAAAATTTCCTCACTACCTATAACAGCATCCATCTGACACATACTTTCCTCTCTTTTCTCCCTTTCCTTATTTACTCTATTTATGTTTTCTTCCATCTTTTCTTTATCCTTGTCCTTGTGAACTCCTACTTCCTCTTTCCTATTATCATCTCTGTCCATGTGACATAGTTTTTCCTCCCTTCTCTCCCCATCTCTATTCCTACTGTAATTATGGTCATTTGATCCCCTGTTATCCCATCTTCTGGTCCTGTTATTAGAATACCTCCTTGTCCCAAAATGGACCTCATTTGGAACAAATATTAGTTTCCCTGATTCTATCTCTGATTTTCTCTCCTACTGTTATCCCCATTCCTATTTCCACCTTACCTCTCCAATTTTCATTTAAATTCCTCTCTCTATTGTGGTTTCCCTGGTTGTGACCCACATTTCTACTGCCTCTTTTTTTTTCATTGTGGTTCACATGCTGTGTTCCCCTGAGCTGTCGTTCCATAACTAAACCCTGGTCTATCTTTTCTACAAATTCAATGATATTCTCACCTGAATCTTTGGGATGGTGAATTCACTGCCAATGCAAATCTGCAGGTAACCTCCTACACAAAGTGGAAATTACTGCTAAAAGACTCAAAGGTTTATCAAAATTCACTAGTTTCTCAAGTTTCTCCTGACGAAATTCCTTCATGCTCTGTTTCCCTTTCACATAGTTTGGCCCGTTCAAGAATTCATTTTGTATCTTAGCTTGCTTCGCCTCCCCCCAATACTTATTTAAAAACAATTTTTCAAACGCCTCAAAAGTAACAAATTTATCAGCACACTGATTTGCCCAATTTTGAGCAGAACAGTCAAGCATTCCCTTTGCTAACTTCACATTACACTGGTCTGACATACCAAGAACAAATTGGTCCTTGCATGCAGCCAAAAAATTTACTGGATGATAATTACCCACTCCTGAAAACTTTTGCCATAAGGTGTCTGCACCATGGACCAATTAGTGTTTCCTGATGCAGTACACAATTCTAGATTATTTATTTTAGTGTTCACCTTCTCAATCTCAGTATTGTTTATTGTCACTACTTGTTCTATCTTTTTCCTAAAGTTACATTCTGTATTCTCTAATTTTCCTGACAACAAAGTTGTGGTTTCCTCAATAGCTGCCACCATCCTCTTGTCAACCTCAGCCAACGCCTACATAGTGCCCTCATTCCTGTGATCACATATTTGTTTCACATCATCTAACTTGCCTCCTACCTCAGTCTCAATAGCACCAATTCTGGCATGTATCTCCTTTTCCCTATTTTCAAACCGTTCTGTTAGACTTCCTATCTTTTTGTCAATGTCTGTGATTGTTTCTGCCTTTAATGCAAACATTGAATTTTGTAGTGCCCCAATGTCTGCCTTAAAGTCTGCTTTCAATTCTGATTTTACAGTTTCTATTTCTGATCTTATTTTTGATTCTAAATTTGAGTTTGAATTTTCTACTTTTGATTCTAAATTTGATGCTAATTTGATTTTGAATTTTCTATTTTTGATTCTAAATTTGAGCTAAAACTCGCTAACATGGCTGCAATCATCTCCGGTGTCAACAACATTCCCCCAATATTTACCCTCTCTGGACTTTCTGGTATGCTACTCTCTGAATCTACGTCGCTTGGCGACTTTTTAAAAACCTGATCCATGATTTGGTACCACAAGAAAGCTTGATTAACACACAAGAATTTATAGCGCCAGCTGCTTTACTTATCTTTTAATCCAGAAGTTGCTGCGACGACCCCAACGCTCGCTGCCGCCTGTTGTAGAAGCTGTGGCTGGAATATGTCCTCACTGCCTCCCTTTTCCTTTGTAGAATAGAAGCTGCTGGGTCCCGACGTTCCGTTGGCGACTTGCGAAGTCCCCACGATCACTGCTGTCCGTTGCAGACGATGAAAGTTGAGTGCGTGGATCCTGCGCGCCACCGCTCACTGCTGCCGGGCCGATGCGCCGTCGATCGCCGGTTACGGATGCCCGCGCCCGAACTCTGCCAGCCACAAACCGTCGTTAACCGCGCGACGCGTTCGCGGACCGTCCACGATTATGCTAACTGTTTTGTCCACTATCAATTTCCTAAGCACACCCTACCTCTCTGTCCGAACAAGGCCAATGTGAAATTATCCCGCTCTCTGCTGCCAGCTGCCACACACACTTGAAATTGTCCGTCGCGTCCGCGCACTTGTTTGCAACTGTTCCTAACCGTTCACTGTCCTATACAACCCCTAATCTCTCCGTCCGAACAAGTCCAACGTGAAATTATCCCGGACGAGCCCCCAAATGCGAGTGTGAAGGTCGGGGTGAGAGTTTAAATTAGGGAAAGTTTAATTTTTAAAACTCACAACCATCAACTGCGAACCAAATTCCTAAACATGCAAAAACACTTGATCTGTGATCTTGACTCGTTTTCTAGGGGATGATATCACACGTTCGCACCTTTCCTTCCCTGCATGTTTATTTCACAATATTAGAACCCTGTGGCTTATACGTCTGTACGTCGACACATTTATCAAATAAAGTTATAGCTCGTGAGCCCCCAGACAAAATGTATATTTGTCGCAAATTGTTTTCACACCATATGGCTGTCTCAAACACCGTTAATGTTCATGCCTATGTGACGACAGGTGTTACATTAACAAATCACAGTCACTTTAATTCAATGCGATGCACACCTTGGTCCACCGGCTAAATATTCACAAACACACAGTAGCACTCGATTGAACTTGGTGCAGTCTACGACGAGCAACCACACGTGGCGATTGCCGCACACAAATCTAAAGTCTCCACCTGGAGATACACATGCCGACTGCTTGCAGAGCGACGCCGCCCGACCAGCTACCCCACGTGCTCCCGTCTCGTCACTTCCTGCCCTCGTGCATGTGCTAAAAGCTCAACTGCCGGGGTTTTTCCCCCTACGTCATCAACTTCCCCATGTGAGCTGTTCTAACCGATTGGACAACGTACAGTGCTCAGCCAATACATTTCTAAATCTTTACTTAATATCAAAATAATTACACCACACATTAAATAAATGTCTTCTTACGATTCTATATTAGTATAAACATCCTTTGTACTATTTGCTATAATCGTGCAAATTCTTATATCACAGATAAGTGATTTAACTGAATGCTTCTAAATAAAATACACAAGATTAATTGAAAATAAAACGAGAAATAGTTAATACATTATTTTTATAAACAAACATTGCCGTGATAGTTGTGTAACTGTCTTGTATTCATTGGTAATTTATTACTTTTCATTGTCAATTAAACATATTACGCCAGATGTGACTATATCAGGTAATGTATTGTTTATTTATCAACAGGCTATTTTGTAATGAGGGCCTTAAAGGTTCCTAACTGCATCGTATTACTTCAAATGCAAGTAGTATTAGAATATTTTATTTCACGCTGTGCACTGCACTGCACCTGGCACTCGCCATTGTCCCTTTCTCCCCTCACCGGGAACGAGACTGGAAAATTCTAAGCTGGAACAAGCCACCAACGTCGGCCTGCTCACTGGCCTCCCGTCAGCTACAAGCACACAGCAAATCTCAACGTGGAGAATTTCTACCTTTGGCTTAACTATAAATGTTGTCACCCAACTGCGTACATTCATTGCTACCATAGTTAATAAGATTAAAATTGTGTAACATGTAGTGCATTGGCATGGTCAATGTTTGCAGTGAATATCATACTGTTTAATTATCAAATGCCATTAATTACCAGTATTTCTATTGGGCGGTAATCTCACAGTCTATTTATTTTGTGCGTATTTTGAATTTTGCAGAATTTGCAGCGTTGGTAGTAATTTTGTGAGCATTGTCACATATGTCGTTTTCCTTGAGTATAGATAGGTCAGAAGTCAGTGCCATTTGGCATATTAGCTACGACAAGAGGAATTATTAACTTCTGTTGTTTTCACAAAAGGTAATTTTCATTTCTCCGCCAGTTTCAGTCCTTAATATGTCAACTTTGTGTAGAACAGATTTTAAATTGTAAACGGAATCAGGACATTTCGGCTGTATTTGTTTTTTCTCAAGATTACGTTTTGCTAAGGTTTTCAGAGTCAGATTAGGGACGACTTCAATTGAACTGTAGTGTCAGCAGTGGCGGTGCGTCCTGTGTGTTCACCGGTTCAGCGAACTTTTGGAAAAAAGCTACTAGTGAAATAATCGTAAATGAATAAGATAAAAATTCTATTTAAGATTTCACTCTTCGTTCTTCTATCAAATCATTTTATTCGCACATTCAGACTATTTTTATCACATGAGAAACGTTTGACGTCGCGGTGACAGCACGTGTATGGGTAACGCGGCCGCCTAACTTTGGCGGCAGTGGCCGCAGCGTTGCAATGCGCAAGTGCGACTGAGGTTCAGTTTCTCTCCTGAACCTCCTGGTGGCAGCATATGTGCGCTCCCGCTCCCGCAAGTGCGACTGAGGTTCAATTTCTCTCTTGAACCCCCTGGTGGCAGCATATGGGCGCTCCCGCAGCAGGGAGGGGCGGGAGGAAACGACGCTTTTGACATTGGCGTTGGAGCTCGTAGAGACGCCAGTTCCTGGCTACTCGAGTTCTGGCGCTCACGCAGGAATGGTACCGAAGCAAACTCAGTGGCGTTACTGCGCATCTCGCCATGCGCATGCGCAAATCCTCCATGGAGGCAGCATCCACCATTCATATTTGTTTTTGGTGTGTTGAAGATTCATGAAAGACACGTTATATTTGGTGAAATACCTTACAATTATATATTAAAGATGCATCAACCGTAAAAGCCTTCACAAGATCCGATCAAGAATAATAATGAAGTCACTACACTCCAAGTAACAAGAATAGAAGAATAGTCGTGTGGGTAGCGGCATCGCGCTGCGGTGTCGCAGGTAGTGCGTTTGAGACAAACTGCAAATAACTTTTCTAAACCCAATTCGGTCTTTAACAGATACAGGAACGACAATGAGTTTTGAATTGCTATTTGTCAGGTTTAAGGCGAACCCGACAACACTAGCGAAACATGAGAAAGAAGACCTCAAGGCGAACGCATGACGCATGGTCCTTTCGGCGTTTGGCGCTATCGGAGTTAAGAGAGGACAATAGAAAACAGCTTCACAATGGCAGAGGTTAGAAGTATATGAGGAAGGAAGACTTGTTCTCAAAAAAAAAAAAAAAAAAAAAAAAAAAAAAAAAAAAAAAAAAAACAACCAGAAATAATTTACGAGAAGACGAACTCCGGTAGTAGACAGTGTGCTGAAAATGACATTTGCGAAGACAAAAACGTCATTTTCTCTATCATATTTCCTTCAGTTAATCATAGTCTCATTATTATTATTATTATTATTTTCCTGTGATAGAAGTTGTCGATATACTTTGTTTCCTTCTGGATGAAAGGACTGTCAGTATGTTTTTATTTGGAAGACAGAAATCGTCGATTTCAATTTCTTTTCTTTATACAAGCAGCCAATGCAAAATAAATTTTTATTTACCACAACAACATGTGATAGAACAAGATGATGCCGATGGTGATTTTGGTGAGTGGATGGACGGGTTGAAGGGGAAGAAGCAGACCCGATAAAAAAAAGTGATAGAGTGCTTGCCCGCGAAAGGCAAAGATCCCAGGTTCGAGTTCCGGTTGTGGCAAACAATTTAAATCTGCCAGTAAGTTTCAAATATCTAACTGTTTGGAAAGATGTGGGGGAGAGCATCCTTCACGCATGCTTAAGGTTAGGAGTGGGTGCTGCTTACAGTGTCACATGGCAGCTTGTCTCTTCAACGAGCAAGGGGCGGGGGCGGCGCCACTATCAAAATCGGGCACTGAAAGAAGTGAATCCCCAGTCAACTGAAACACCAGCCGCCACTGTCAGTGAGAACCACACATCATGTAAACAACCACTTAGGAAGCGGTTTGTTGTGAAGTAAAGTCAGCGCCACACGCCAGACGTAAGAGAACGATCAGGGAGAAGGCAGTGATCGACTGAAAGCCAATAGTAAGCAGGCGCCGCGCATCCTGGAGGGAGTAACCGAAGATGCGCGCCCACTACAAGCGGCTATATCTAGGCTGACATACGTCTGGACAGCCCGTCAGTTACCAGCTACGAAGTGAGAAATAGGACAGTTACTATTCAGGTCAGTTACTAGTGAGAACTCGGACAGTTACTAGTGTGAACTCGGTCAGTAACTAGGTAGCTACGACGACAGAACTAGGACAGTACTAAGTAAAAACGCGGCTACAAACTTCGCAGTAACTAGGTCACAGCACAGCTAGAATCATACAGACGACGCCACGAGAAGAGAGAAGAAGCAGACATACGTTCTTTGTTGTTATGGTCTTCAGTCCGGAGACTGGTTTGATGCAGCTCACCACCCTACTGTATCCTGAGCAAGCCTTTTCATCTCCTCATAAGAACGGCAACACACATCCACTTGAATCTGCTTACTATACGCGTCTCTTGGCCTCCCTCTGCGATTTTTACCCCACACACTTCCCTCCAATGTTAAATTTACGATTCCTCGATGTCTAAGAATGTGTCCTACCAAGCGATCCCTTCTTTTAGTTAGGGTATGCCAAAAATACCTTTTCTCGCCAATTCTGTTCAGTACCTCTTCATTAGTTATGTGATCTACCCACCTAATCTTCAGCATTCTTCTGTAGCACCACATTTCAAAAGCCTCTATTCTCTTCCTGTCCGCACTGCTTATCGTCCACGTTTCACTCCCATACAAGGCAACACTCCACACAAATGCCTTCAGAAAAGACTTCCTTACCCTTAAATTAATATTCGATGTTGGCAAATTTCTCTTTTTCAAAAATGCTTTTCTTCCCATTGCCATTCTGCATTTTATATCCTCTGTACTGCGACCATCGCACGTTATTTTACTACCTAAGTAACAAAACTCATCTACCACCTTCATTGTTTCGTTACCTAATCTAATTCCTTCAGCATCGCCTGATTTTCTAAGACCGCATTCCATTATTTTTGTTTTGCTCATGTCAATGTTCATTTTGTACGCTCTCTTCAACACACTGTCCATTCCATTCAACTGCTCTTCCAGGTCCTTTGCTGTCTCTGACAGAATTACAATGTCATCAGCAAAACGCAATGTTTTTATTTCTTTCCCCTGAACTTTAATCCCTATTCCAAAATTTTCCTTGCTTTCCTTCATCGCCTGCTCAATGTACAAATTGAATAACATCGGAGAAAGGCTACAACCCTGTCTTACTCCCTTCCCAACTGATGCTTCCCTTTCATGCCCTTCGAGTCTAATAACTGCGGTCTGGCTTTTGTACAAGTTATAGATAACTCTCCTTTCCCTGTATTTTACCCCTGCTGACTTCAGAATTTGAAAGAGTGTAGTCCAGTCAACATTGTCAAACGCTTTCTCCAAATCTACAAAGGCTAAAAATGTAGATTTGCCTTTCCTTAATCTATCTTCTAAGATAAGACGTAAGGTAAGTATTGCCTCCCGGGTTCCTACGTTCCTCCTGAATCCAGACTGATCTTCCCCTAGGTGAGCTTCTACCAGCTTTTCCATTCTCCTGTAGATAATTCGTGTTAATATTTTGCAACCATGACTTATCAGACTGATGGTTCTGTAATTTTCACACCTGTCTGCACCTGATTTCTTTGGAATGGGGATTATTACATTTTTCTTAAAGTCTGAGGGCATTTCGCCTGTCTCATATATCCTACACACCAGTTCAAATAGTCTTGTCATGGCTGGTTCTTCCAGAGACTTTAATAGCTCTACGGGTATGTCATCTACTCCTGGGGTCTCGTTCCGACCTAGGTCTTTCAAGGCTCTGTCAAATTCATCTCTCAGTATAGTATCTCCTATTTCATCTTGATCTACTTCCTCTTCCCTTCCTACAACATCGTCTCTCAGTTCATTTCCTTTGTAGAGCTGCTCTATGTACCCTTTCCACCTTTCAGCCTTTCCTTCTTTGCTGAGAACTGGTTTTCCATCAGTGTCCTTGATATTCATAGAGCTGTTTTTCTTATCTCCAAATGTTTCTTTTATTTTCCTGTAGGCTGTATCTATTTTTCCCCTATTTATACATTCTTCTACATCCTTGCATTTGCCTTCTAGCCACTCCTGCTTAGCCATTTTGCACTTCCTATCAATCTCATTTCTTAGTCGTCTGTACTCCATTTTGCCTGTTTCATTTACTGCATTTTGATATTTTCTCCTTTCATCAATTAAATTTAGTATCTCCTGTGTTATCCAAGGATTTTTTGCAGGTCTTGCCTTTCTACCTATTTTGTCCTCTGCTGCCTTCACTATTTCATCTCTCAGTGCTACCCATTCCTCTTCTACTGTTTTATTTCCCCCTGTTTCTGTCAATTGTTGCCTAAATCTCCCTCTGAAATTCACCAGAACTTCACATTCTTTAAATTTATCTAGGTCCCATCTCCTTATTTTCCTACCTTTCTGCAGTTTTTTCAGTTTCAGCCTACAGTTCATGACTAACAAGTTATGGTCAGAGTCTATATCTGCCCCTGGGTATGTCTTGCAGTTTATAACCTGATTCCGGAATGTATATTTTACCATTATAAAATCTATCTGATACCTTCCAGTGTCTCCTGGTCTCTTCCAAGTATACAACCTTCTTTTGTGATTCTTAAACCACGTGTTTGTTATGATTAAATTATGTTCCGTGCAAAACTCTACCAGGCGACTTCCTCTTTCATTCCTTCTACCCAGTCCATATTCACCTACTATTTTTCCTTCTCTTCCTTTTCCTACTACCGAATTCCAGTCTCCCATCACAATTAAGTTTTCCTCTCCCTTAACAGTCTGAATAATTTCCTTTAGCTCCTCATATATTTCTTCTATATCCTCATCATCGGCAGAGCTAGTTGGCATATAAACCTGTACTACTGTTGTCGGTGTTGGCTTCGTATCTATCTTGACAATGATAATGCGATCACTGTGCTGCTCGTAGTAGTTTACCCGCATTCCTATTTTCTTATTCATTATCAGTCCTACTCCTGTGATACCCCCAACTGATTTTGTATTTATAATCCTGTACTCACCTGACCAGAAATCCTGTTCATCCTGCCACCGAACTTCACTAATCCCCACTATAGCCAACTTCAACCTATCCATTTCCTTTTTAAATTTTCTAATTTTCCTACCCGATTAAGGGATCTAACATTCCACGCTCCGATCCGTAGAATGCCAGTGTTGTCTTTCCTGGTGATAACATCCTCCTGAGTAGTCCCCGCCCGGAGATCCGAATGGGGGACTATTTTACCTCCGGAATATTTTACCCGAGAGGATGCCATCATCATATTTTCATACAGTAGAGCTGCATGTCCTCGGGAAAAGTAACGGCTGTAGTTTCCCCTTGCTTTCAGCCGTTCGCAGTAGCTGTGTGGCAAAGCCACATTGGCTGATGTTACAAGGCCAGCTCAGTCAATCATCCAGACTGTTGCCCCTGTAACTACTGAAAAGGCTGCTGCCCCTCTTCAGGAACCACACGTTTGTCTGGCCTCTCCACAGATACCCCTCCGTTGTGGTTGCACCTACGGTACGGCTACCTGCATCGTTAAGGCACGCAAGCCACCCCACCTCGGCAATGTCTGTGGTTCATGGGGGTGGACATACGTTCTAAAGATGAGTATTGTAAATTTCAGTTTATAAATATCTTGTAATACTAACTATATCAATGTTTTAGATGTAAAATGATCCTGCACCAATACGTTTATTGACAACCCGACCGGGGCCAGTGCAACATTGTGACTTGCTACGTATATGTGGCGTGTGTCGCCTTGTAGCATGCTACAAAAGACATCTTGCTGCGTATGTTGCATGTGGCAGTTTAATTTATACCAAAGCAACATAATTCGTGCCACATTGAGTCGGTCTTGTAGGAGAGTGGGTGCTCCAGTGACTGCAGTGGCGGCTTACTTGGTCATTGCACTTGCAGGTGCAGCCAACAATGGAAACGAAAATCAACGCAAAGGGAAACGATGGTGGAAGAGGAAAATATTTAAAGAAGGTCCACAGAATAGTATACTAAGAGATCTAACAACAGATGACAGTGCCTTATTTAGGAACTTTACGAGAATGTCAAATGAGGACTTTGATTATTTACTGCAGTTAATTCCACCTCTTATTAAAAACAATCCAATTTCTCCAAGAATTCGACTGGCTATCGCATTAAGATTTCTAGCCACAGGTGATTTGTAGAGTCATTTATGTACTTATTCAAAGTATCATATTCAGCTACTTACCTCATACTGTCAAAAGTGTGTGAACCTCTTTCATCAGTGTTGAAGAATTACATAAAGGTAAGTAAACAACATGCAATACTGGCTTTTTATATAATTTTTAATTTAACATGAAGTCTACAATATACATAGTCGTCACAAAACATTCCTTTTAACTAGCAAAAAATTGTTCTTTCACTTTCAAATATTTAGAATTCTGGTAAGAAAAATACCAATAGTATCGTACCATATACTGCATTGTATATTATTTTATGTAAATAAATAGAATTCTATGAATGAACTCAGACGTTTGGTGACTTTGTTCCCACGAACTTCGTATGCTGTAGTAGAATGACTTTTGAAACTACTGTTACTCAATTTTATATTTATTCGGATCGGTTTGTTAGAAGATGCTGTTTGTAGCCTATTACTACAACAATATAACTAATTTGGAGTCTGTATGAACAGAGGAAAATTGTCTAATACTTATTCATAATTTTACGGCCATAGTACAGTACTCAGTTATAAAATATGTATGGTTATTGAAATATAGAGGCACGTATAATTGAGCTGTTCATTCTGGCACGTGGTTCCGTCATATCGAGAATGAATTTTAATGATCCACATGCGAACCGTTTCCGCTCCGTATCAGGTTCTGAGCGGCTGTTCTTATTCATCTTACGTCTGTGCTGGCGATGAAATGCACTTCTCAGATTTATTATCGTATTCTTTACAGTGAACTCGTTAATTTAATATATTGAACCGGGTTTCCGTATCACGTCTCTTGCTAGGCAGCTTGTACTTTTACCAGCGTGTCCCGGATTTCTCACAACTGTCAATGGTAACGCTCTGTTTACTCACATAAGAGCTGCTCCCTGCCACAACCCTGGACTGCTTCCGCTTTAGAGTCTTGCTGAATAAGGTTTTACCATTGACGTTTTTGCTCCCCATTCTTGATCAACAGTTACATCTATTTTTATTGAATTTAATATTTTGACGTTCTGCAACCTCAGAGATGAGCAATTTTATTTGTTAGCTACGCCCTTTAGCGGTATTTATTAGTTCCATTTTCATTCTCCCCACGTCAGAATGTGGTCATTGTGGCCTGCAGTTTTTTCAGTCTGCACCTTCTCTAGTGTAATATTTCTTGTTTACCAAAGATTTAACAAATTTTCAGTTGTGTTTTGAACAAGTCTGTAAATCTTCCCGTTTTCAACGTTTGATTATATCCAGAAGAGGCGAAGCGCCTCATGTATCAATAAATTAAACATCAAGTTTATGCAAACAAAACTTTTTTTTATCGAAATATCAATTACGGTTGCTGTGCGAGCGCCACAAAAATATAGAGTGGAGTGATTTTAGTCTTCTCACAAGTGTCAGAAACTTAGGGAAGGCTGGATGTAAAGCATGGCCTCCACGATTTCCGAACGCTATGCCGCCTGTCTACTCCTTATGGGCTCATGTTAAGCAACTTGTGAACGGCGTTCATATCGACGAATTGACAAAGAGACACTTTTCACTCAGTTACACCTGTGGTTTCTTTTAACCTGTGTGGAAAGAACTGTGGTGTCGCACAAGTCTAAAGTGCGCGCCACCTACTTTCGCCGCGCGCCGCCATGCACGCACGGCGCGGCGTTATTACGACGACAGCCACGAGCGTCCTCTGCTGCAACTCCGCTCGTGGCCACCATTGAACGACATCGTTCACTTGGGACTGAGATAGGAACCAGTTAACACCTCGGAATCAGATAGGCACCAGTGAATACTTGGCTATCGAATAGGCACTAGGCAGGCCTCTAGCTCAAATACGTATCAGCATTCTGCAGTACTGATCTATGTAAATGTTAAGTATTACTAAGTCTCTAGGAAATATAGATCTCGTTCTAATTCACTCTAGTGTTTCTAGTTTCTGCTGTCTCACTGGCTGGTCACCTCCTACCTGCACAAGCGTGCATCCTTTATTCCTGTGTCGGTCTTTCTACTCGGCCACCGACACCTACGACGAAAACGAGACACAAAAGCGGCGACGAGGCGAGAACATGAATATCGTTTAGATTATTTTTATAAATGGTGCCACGAACATTCCACAGCACTTATGACAGTCTGTAGTTCTCAAAGAAGCCGAATACATCTCGCTGGACCGCGCCATTTTTTCGAACTACGCGCTGCCGCACACGTACTGTCGCACACTCACCCACTAAGCTCGGGAACTGTCTGCGGCAGCTTGCGACATGAAGATCGTAGTCACCTGTGTCTCGTGACTCGTGCGACGACGTGCGGCACTGTAGCGTGCGGCACTGTCGCATGCCACAATGTTGCAAGATGTTGCCCCAGTGTAAACGAGGCTTTACACATCACTCACTTTATATCGGTCTACTTTCACCGCAATAGCCTGCCAAGTGCACCGTTGTGTTGTCTGCGGCAGCCGCTCGGTGCCACCTCTGTTGCGTCCGCGCAGACGGCGCCCACTGTGCGTGACGTCACGACAGGCAGGGCGCTGTGACAGCCGCGGCGTTGTCACGGGCAGGGCGGCGGCGCTGACTGCCTGCCGGGCAGCATTGCTATTGACAGCGGGATTACGCCGGCCCTGCGTGACCCACCTGTCCGCTCCAACTAAGGCGCCACGGTTAATTGAAATACCGAAGGCTGTCGTCCCATCTCATGCCACACGTCACTATCAAGAAACTCTCAGTCGCTTCTGGTTGTTTCTCGATACTGAGGCCAGTATATCGATGATATATCGATGGAATATCTCCCCAGTTGTGCGGTTGGATTCACGATTTCCTATCAGAAAGAACACAGTTCGCTGTAATTGATGGTAAGTCATCGAGTAAAACAGAAGTGACATCTGGCGTTCCACAGGGAAGCGTTATAGGTCCCCTACTCTTCCTCGTGATTATAAACGATTTATGAGACAATCTGAATAGCTCCCTTAGATTGTTCGCGGATGATGCTGTCGTTTACAGGTTAGTGAAGTCAACAGAGGATCAAAAGCAACTGCAAAGATATTTAGACAAAATTTCTGCATGGTGCGAAAATTGGCAATTGACACTAAATAAAGAAAAGTGTGAAGTAATACACATGACCAATAAAATATATCCGCTTAACTTCAATTACGCGATAAATCAGTCAAACCTTAAGGTCGTAGCTTCTACCAAAGCCAGCCGCGGTGGCCGAGGGGGCTGAGACGCTCCAGTCACGGTTTGCGCGGCCGCTACGGTGGGGTTTCCAATCCCCCCTCGGGCATGGATATTTGTCCCGTCCTAGTTCGTAAGTAGTTCATTAGTTTGTAAGTTGAGGGACTGATGACCCCATAGTTAAGTCCCATAGACTATACAAACATTTGAACATTAAAAAAAAAATTCTACCAAATACCTAGGAGTTACAATTACAAACAACTTTGACTGGAGAGACGCATAGGAAATATTGTGGGGAAGGCCAACCAAAGGTTACGTTTCATCGGTAGAACGCTTCGAAGATGCACCAGCTCCACCAAAGAGACTGGCTACATCACACTTGTGCATCCTCTCCTGGAGTAGTGTTGCCCCTTGTGGGACCCTCACCAGGTGGGATTGACGGAAGACATTGAGAAGGTTCACGTTACGGGGTGGGGGGAGGGGGGGCAGCGTCACGGTATGTTGGACGAAGTGTGGTGGAAACCATTAAAAGTTTCAATCACCGAATGAATGTGAAAATATTTTGCTAGCACCCACCTACTTCGGGAGACATGACCATCCCAATAAAATAAGAGAAATAAGATCGAAAACGGAACGATTTAGGTTTTCTTTCTTCCTGCGCGCTTTTAGAGAATGGAACGGTAGAGAAAGGTTATGAAAGTGGTTAATGAACCCTCTGCCAGGCACTTGCATGTGATTTGCAGAGTATCTATGTAGATGTAGATACGCCCATCGGAGTTGCTGGTCACAGGAACTCAGCGAAATGAAATTGGGAAAACTTCAACAAATTAAAGAAAAGCTCTCCAAGTCTGCAAACGTTTTCAGTTAGTTGGATGAGTAGCCTCTCTACACAAATCTAAATGATATTCACGTTCTTTCCACCTAGGTTAAAAGAAACCACAGGTGTAACGGAGTGAAAAGTATCTCGTTTCAATTCGTCGATATGAACACCGTTCACAAGTTTATAAAGAGGACTTTCACCGTCATGGCCTGCCAAGTGCCGATAAGGAATAGACTGGCGGCGTCGCGTTCGGAAATCGTGGAGGCCATGCCTTACATTCAGCCTTCCCTAAGTTTCTGACACATGTGAGAAAACACATTCGTGAGAAAACTAATATCACTTCCCTCCATATTTCTGTGGCGCTGGCACAGCAACCGTAATTGATATTTCGGTTAATAAACAAATAATGGCTGCATAAACTTGATGTTTAATTTATTGATAAAAAATGTTCAAATATTTGTTAAGCTTAAGGGACTTAACTGCGGGGTTATCAGTCCCTAAACTTACAAACTACTAATGAACTAGCTAATACTAAAGACGGCACAAATATCCACGCCCGAGGGTGGGGATTCGAACCCCCGACCGTAGTGGCCGTGCAGACCGTGACTGGAGCGCCTCAGTCCCCGCGGCCACCGCGGACGGCTAATTTATTGAAACATGAGGCGTTTCGCCTCATCTGGGCATTATCAGACGTTGAAAGTGAGAAGATTTACAAACTTGTTCAAAACTCAACTGAAAATATGTTAAATCTTTGCTGAGCAAGAAATATTACACTAGAGAAGGTGCAGACTGAAAAAACTGCAGGCAACAATGACCACATTCACGTTCTGACGTGGGGAGAATGAAAATGGAACTAATAAATACCGCTAAAGTGCGTAGCTAACAAAATTACTCACCCCTGAGGTTGCAGAGCGTCAAATTATTAAATTCAATAAAAATACATGTAACCGTTGCTCAAGAATGGGGAGCAAAAACGTCAATGGTAAAACCTTATTCAGCAATATACTAAAGTGGAAGCAGTCCAGGGTTGTTGCAGGGAGCGGCACTTATGTGAGTAAACAAAGCCTTACCACTGAAAGTTGTGAGAAATCCGGTACACGCAGGTACAGGTACAGGCTGCCTCGCAAGTTGCTACACTAGCCCTTCCGCCATACCTGTCACCGCTTGTTTTAAATCACCGCTCTGCTTGGTGCCCGCTAAGGCTAAGTGGCTTTCGTCAAATTATAAAACGCAGCTAATATTTCTCTCTACTCTGTATATGGTGATATAGAAGTTATTAAAGCTTTCTCGTTGCACGGCCGTTCGTTTGCTACGTGCATTGGACAGCTCTAGTCACGGTCTGCACGGCCACTACGGTCGGGGGTTCGAATGCCCCCTCGGGCTTGGATATTTGTGCCGTCCTTAGTATAAGCTAGTTCATAAGTAGTTTGTAAGTTTAGGGCTGATAACCCCGTAGTTAAGTCCCATAAGTTCTACAAACATTTGAACATTTTTGGAAAGCTCTTAGAAAAGGAAGTAGGTCCTGCTAAAGCTTGATAAATACCAAATAATCCGAAATAAAAGTAAACCGAAAACTAACTTAATATTATCTTTAATAAACAACTTCCAACATACAAAAAAACATATAAATTAAAAAAAAAGGACATGAAAGTATGGTATCCCCCTATTGCAGTAGTTGTTCAATAAATTGCCAATTGAATGCAATATTTAGCTCTGCCTGACCAGCATTTTACTGGATGATATGACGCTCAAGCTCGAAATTTTTAACTAGCAGATTTGAATGTAGTTTTTTTCTTCACTACCATCAGAAGTTCTTTGAGGGCAAGGAAGTCATTACCGCAATTGATAAGTTTTTCGCGTACTGAAAATGAGAAACATAAAACGATTTTAAACATGTAAGAACTTGCGTTCCTTGGTGGAAACCTGCAGGGACCTCTATTTTGCTTTGTTTCAGGCAGCTAAAAGTCTCAGTTGTCGTGTTAATCACGCTGTGTGAAAACGTATTAAAGAATGTAGCTCGGGTTTCTTTTTTGTATTTGTTATTTTGCCCTATAAGGATTTGTATCTTTCCACTTTGATATTTTGAAATTTTTCAGTGGTATTTTAGTTGTTGGGAAATATGTTTGTTATGAAGAAAAACCAAATCAAATGATATTATGTAGGCATCAGGAGGCTAACAAGTCTCAAATTATATTGAAACACATCATTAACCAAAAGTGTTTCTGCGACATTAATGCTATCTATTTGTGAGTAAATTTTTTTCTTTCATTTTATTAATGGTCAGTGTCCCATGTTTATGTATGTTTGTGCCATATTTATAAATGTTTCCAACCGTGTGATTGAATTTGTGTGTTCATGTGAATGTGAATGTGTGCTCTTCATATTGGCTGACTTTGGCGCAATGGCTTACAGTCGCCGCCTCCCGCTTTAGGCCTCGTTTTGCTGTAGTTGAGAACGCATGGCTTCGTTTGTCGTCTGCGCTGGCGTCTGCTGGCTGGCCAGAGACAAGCTTACTTGGCAAAGTGGCGAGGTGGCCGTGTTCTTAGTGTTGTACCAACCTAATCTTGGACGAAAGAGGTACAGGAGACCTCTATGAATGCGGTTGAAGAGGGAATTTTCTTGGCCAGGTAGCAAGGGTTGGTAAACACTACTCTCTGAACGCACGCTGCGTCGCTTTTCACGCGCTCGATATCCGATGTATGGCGGAGGGAGGTTTTTTCGAGGCCTTAGCGCTTTAGTCTTCATTTTGTTTCCGACGACTGAGGAAGTAAGTACTCCGCCGAATCATGCTGAGGGGAAGGCATGCTGTTAGGACATCGATTTATTTGTGAACAGGCAGTCTTGGTTTTTCACTGATAGTTCTTTTCAGTAATTCTTTCGCTATGAGAGGCGAAGTGTTTCTTAATTTACAGAACTTGAGTAAATTCATTGTAGGTTTATTATTTGCATTTTCATTCCAGTGATGATTGTGTGTCCAGTTTTGCTCAAGTTAGAATACACGTGTGTGTCCTTCAGCCTTAGTGTAAACTTAGTGTGTTTGAATTTCCTTGCTGTTTTAACTGACTTTTTATTTTATTTCGTGGTCGCAGAAATTTTCAGCTTACAGCCGCACTGCGCCCACGCCACTGCAGCGCAGCGCCTTCACACGCAAGTCGTCAGTTTGGTAATGTATGGTAAATGTTCAAATGTTTGTATAGTCTATGGGACTTAACTGCGAGGTCATCAGTCCCTAAACTTACAAACTACTTATGAACTACTTACGAACTAGGACGGCACAAATATCCATGCCCGAGGGGGGATTCGAACCCCCGACCGAAGTGGCCGTGCAGACTGTGACTGGAGCGCCGTAGTCCCAATGTATGGCAAAGCGGTAGTCAGCAACAAATAGTTGTTACATCAGGTTCTGCATATTAGTGGGATTGTGTAGTTAGGAAAATCAACCCTGGACTGATATTCCGGTTAAATTATTCCGTTACGAATATTGTACCAATTCATGATAAGGGTTTTCTTTAACTTGTCAGTCAGTGTTAAATTCAAGCTTCATAATGGTCAGTATAACGTCATAGATTATTCTTTCATATTTGATGGTAATTGTAAACTTGGATGTTCAATCTAGTTTGTGTTTTGTATTGGATTTTCAATGTGAGTCTCTCTCTCTCTCTCTCTTTTTCCTTGCTTAACCGTGTTAATAAACGTATTCTTAAAAAGTTAAGAATGTTTTTCTAACATTAATAGTTGTCATGTTCTAGCTAGCTTATTAGAATTTTGGTGAGGAGAAATTATTAGTTTATATTTTATGCCGCTTGCAGGAAGTGGAAGAGAGATTGCAATTACTATTGAATCAGGGCCATATTCCATCAATAACATAATTTTAATATCATGATTTATTATCACAGTTATTAATTCAGGGTCAGCCGCTCCTGTCTATCATTCCAATTTAATTCACATCCCCACCTTATATATTTAGCCACTTTCCGTCCCCCTTGCTTTTTTTTCTTTCAAAACCCCACACACCCTCCATACTTTACAAATATTGACCGGTTTTGACAGTCTGCCAACAACGAATGGCTCGGACCTTAACGTTGAGCGCTCTGATTGAAGGAATTTAGCTCTAGCGCATGAATTGTCAACTAGCGAGTCATTTTAATCAGGCTATATACACGTAAGGTGGATTGTGAAAGTGGGCCGTGAAACCATTGGGTATCATTGGCCTAGGTAGTAGTTCGACTTCCGGTATGCTCGGTAAAAGAAATACAGGCCTACAGTTAGATCATGTATCAGGGCCCACCGGACAATTACCTCAGAGGAATGTGGTCTCATGAATAACCACTATCCTCTTTTGGAATTGTTCATTGCGGTCAATCTCATGAAACATCTGTGACACCAATTGAAATCGTTTGGGCCTGTTAGATGGTGAATAGCGTGTAATAGCTGCAGTGTGTAACCTGTAAAACGAAAGCGTTTCATTAAAACCTTGTGCACTATAGTGAAGTGTTCAGCAAATGTACGTACCTATTTGTTGCATTGCTGTGTCATTACGTGTGCATGCACAACAATGCAAAATTCCCTAACATAAACTTGAAGAGTTTTCATTTCATTTGTTGAAGGTTTCATTTTACTAAGTCGTTGTTATTCTGTTACTAGTTTAAGCTACATAATATTTTTGTAGATACATTGTACCGGGTTATCAAAAAGTCAGTATAAACTTGAAAACTTAATAAATTACGGAATAATGTAGATAGAGAGGTACAAATTGACACACATGCTTGGAATGACATGGGGTTTTGTTAGAACAAAAAACAAAAGAAATGAAGTTCAAAAAATGTCCGACAGATGGCGCTTCATCTGATCAGAGAGCAACAATTAGCATAACTAATTAAGACAAAGCAAAGATGTTCTTTACAGGAAATGCTCAATATGTTCACCATCATTCCTCAACAATAGCTGTAGCCGAGGAATAATGTTGTGAACAGCACTGTTAAGCATTACCGGAGTTATGGTGAGGCACTATCTGTTCCGATTGGAAGATTCACTTGAATGCCAATCTTATTCAAACAACTGTATTACAGCACCGGTGCATACACTGTTACCGAAACATTCAAGACCAGAAGACCTAGAAGGATTTTAGTAGTGAGAGTTTGTCATCTGCTGCCACTCTCATTAATGTTTTTACTCTGTCATTGTTTTTTAACTTTGTTTTTGTTTGTTTCTAATAAATCCCCATGTCATTCCAAGTATGTGTGTCAATTTTTACCTCTCTAAATATATATTACTCCGTGATTTATCAAGTTTTCAAATTTATACTGACTTTTTGATCACTCGGTATATTGCAAATTAATGTTGAACGATACTGTAATCGTGGAATTTCCAAACATTGGCGAGGATCTGTCTGGTCCTGTAGATGAACAAGACGTTTGCAGACGTACTTTGTACATAAAGCTTAACAAGATCAACCACTCCCATTTGTCCTTTTCTTATAATGAGTATTTCTTTCTTTCCTTCCTTCTTACTCTTTAGCCGTTTTCCCACACATTGCAGGGTCGGCTTGTTAATGTGGATTTGGCATGATAGTAATTACGGGGTGGCCAGATGCTCTTCCTGCCGCCACCCCATGCCCTTGCGAGGAAATGTGTACCCCAAATGTCTGCGTGTAGTGGTATACACGTGAAAGTTACAAAATGTTTGCGAAATTTGTAACTGAGTGGTACTGGGGTACCAGCCCGGTATTCACCTAGGGGGATGTGGAAAAGCGCCTAAAAACCACATCCAGGCTGCCCGGCACTTCGCCCCCTTCCTTTAATCCGTCGGCCGGTTTCGAACCTGGGCCAGTAGGCCTCCCCGTCTCGGAAAGCGGTGCGTTAGACCACACGGCTAACCGAGCGGGTCTTTTCTTATAATGATCATATATGTGCTGTGCTTCTGCTGCCAGTTGAGTCACTTTAGAGAGAGAGGCGTTATACGCGAGGTAAGTATCGAAAGACACACAGTGAAAGTCTTAAAGTTGTGAGGCGGCACCGTGAGTCGTGTCAGGGTAGCTTAGTGGTAGAGACCTTGCCCGCGAAAGGCTAAGGTCCCAGGTTCGAGTCCCGGTTCCGGCACACAATTTTAATCTGTCAGGAAGTTTCATATCAGCGCACACTCCGCTGCAAAGTGAAAGTTTCATTCTGGCATAAAGTATTTATTGGCAAATAATGCTGGATGTTCCTCTTTGACACGATTTCCAAAGGAAATGATTTTCATCATCTTGTTCCTTTGATTGTCACAGAATAATGCTAACTTTATCTCAAGATTGCTGCGTAAGGCTTGTCTCAATACTGTCATGTCATATTTTGGACAAATATTTTAGACGGAAACCTTACAAGAACGACAACAACAACATAAAAATATCTGAATTTTAGATATTATTAATGTTTACAATGGGTCTTACTCTTATCAGATACTGACTGTGTTGTTACTAACAAAACACAGCTGAGCTGTGACAGCCATCTCAAAGATTTGCTTGGGTGCGAAATATTTGAAATTTCAAACTTTTATTCCTTTTAAATTCCTTCTTACGTGGTCATTGTTACCACGATATCTTGGCAACTTCACTGGTGATGACAGCAGTGGCTAACATCGATACCATTTAAAATGATTTCATTTGTCTCCCAGATTTGTGAACGCTTATAGCACTGCAAAATTATAGAAATTATAAAAACGTGTTTTAATTCATCCTACTGGGCATCTTTGTTATTAAAATTCAAAATCATATAATAACAGTCCGGATATCACCTTCCCCTATCTTAGAATTTTCAACACGACTTACTTTCAGGTGAACAAGATTTTCCTACTTGAAAACAAATCCACGAATCGATTCGAAGTAAGTAGTCATACTCGTGTAACTTTCAGCAACAATATTAGACCATAACCGAACTTGAAAAGATGGTGAGAGCCTGAAAGTGACATTGCTGCAAATCGAATTATCTATTTAAAGTTTCTGTTAAATTAGTACTCTTAATAAATATTAAAAAGGTCATTCAATAATTAAAGAGACCAACTGATCTCGAGAAAAAACCGTATATTTAAAAAAAATTCTGTTTTTTTATTTAATCTGTTGAACATCTATGCACTTATTCCAACGGGCTAAAAGAGTGATGTTCCGGTTTCAGAATTATGTATATTGATGTTTCAATCAATTTCCGACAAACTTTTTAACTTCCTCATTGTCCTGGGCCCTCATCCAACGTAACCCCCTTCATTGCACCAAACAAATGGAAATTACTAGGTCTGAATCATGACAGTAAGGAGCATGACGCACTACTTCCCCGCCCATTTTGTCGTCGATGGTTTCAGGGGTTAGTTGAGCAATATGAGGCCATACCTTTTCTTTCTGGAGAATTACACCTCTGAGATTCACGACGTTTCTGTCTCATGGCTGGCTTGAACTTGTTTGAAGAAAATCCGAGTAGTATTGGTTGTTCATTGTATGCTGCTCTTCGACATAATCACAAAAAACTGGACCTTCAGCACCTCAGTACACTGTCAACAGGACTTTCCATGCTGATGAATGGGTTTTGAATTTTTCTTGACAGAGGAGTCAGTGCTTCAACTCCATGCTTTTCATACAATTTGTTCATGTCAGGGAGCGATCTTATAAATGTATTTTGTGACTAATGAAATGCCAAGATCGTCTTTATTTATAACAGACGACCGGTTTCGATGTACACAGACATCATCCATCTTTATTATATAGAAACGACATAGATGGAAGCCTGTGACAATTACTAGAGTTGCTACTTATACCATAAGCTATGATATTACAATGTATGTAAATTCTTACACCCTAGCTTTTCAATGTACTGTTATACGTGTATGAATGTAATGACAAACTGTACATCCAACCCGATATATTAGTTTATGAAATATTATGTAGAAATGTCATAGATGCTGACCTTCTTTCTATATACAAAAATAATACACTGTTCTTTCACAGTGATAAATACTATATGTGCTGTATTTTGTAATTTACTGTGAACGGTGTGCTGTATGTTATTATTGTGCTGTGTGCTGTTTTCATTCCTCAGTCTGTCATAATTTTTGAATGGTGTGAGCTACCTTTACATCTACATCTACATCTACATGGGATACTTTGCAAATCACATTTAAGTGCCTGGCAAATGGTTCATCGGATCACCATTATACTATTTATCTACCATTCCATTCTCGAATAGCACGCGTGAAGAAAGAACACCTGATTCTCTCCGTTCGAGCTCTGATTTCTCGTACTTTATTCTGATGATAATTTCTACCTATGTAAGTGGGAGTCAACAATATATTTTCGCATTCGGAGGAGAATGTTGGCGATTGGAGTTTCGTAAGCGATAAGCGCCGTTGTTGTAATGATTCCCATCCCAGATGCGGTATTATTTCCGTAACGCTGTCTCCCCTATATCTTGACAATGCGAAACGAGCTGCCCTTCTCTGGACTCTTTCGATGTACTCCGTCAAACCCACCGGATAAGGATACCACACTGCGCAGCAATACTCCAAAATGGACGGACAAGCGTAGTGTATGCAGTTTCTTTCGTAGTTCTGTTGCATCTTTTAAGGGTTCTGTCAATAAAACGGATTATCTGGTTCGCCTTTCCCACGACATTAGCTACGTGTTCTTTCCAGTTTACGTCTGAAGTAATAGTAAATCCTTGGTATTTTGTGGAGTTTACAGCCTTCACTTTTGGTGATTTATCTTGTAAACAAAGTTTAACGGATTTCTTTTCGTTCTCATGTAAACGAATTCATACTTCTCATTATATAGAGTCAATTGCCAATTTTACACCATAGTTCAGATCGTTCTGCAGTTGATTTTGACGGCGTCATCTGCAAATAACCTAAGAGAGCTACTTTGATTTTCCCCTAAATCGTTTATGTAAATAAGTAACAGCAGAGGACCAATAATACTACCCTGTGGAACGCTCGATATCATATCCGTTTCAGTCGATGCCTTACCATCGATTACTACGAACTGTGTCCTCAAAGTCAAAGACAACGACAATACATCTCACACAGGAAACATTATAGCAAGCCGAAATATATTATGCAAATTTTTCGAAAACTCGAGGAGGAGGCGGCGGCACGAGGGGAGATGGAGTATGATGAGGATTCGGACGTGCCAGATTACGAGCCCGAAATATTTGAGAGGGAAGAGCATTGCTGTTTTGTCCATTACCTGAAATAGTTAAATGTATTTATGCTATTACATAAAAAAAGGCCGAAGATTGCTGAACTAATGTTTTTCGACAGCAAAAATTTGTTATACACAGCGAAAATTGTAAATAAAAACTTTAAAAACTACATAATGTATCCTGTGAATTCCTAATGTATGTTTAAAAAGACGATAATTAATACAAACATGCATTTATATTCACGAAAAGAGAACGAACTCGGAAGCGGCCATAATGCTGGAAGCTTAAGGACTCATCTTGCACATGCTTTGCAGTACTTCAGCTTGTTACGAATAATGTAATGAAGTGGACCAGTACTAACTTGAACCCTATGAACTACAATTTCTACAGTCTCACTGCGGTCGACACGAAAAATGTTACCAATTCGACTCTCAAGTGAGGGAGCAGAAACTTTCAACTGTTGGGCCAGAACGGTGTTTGTCCGATCATTTGTGAACTTCTCCACGGACTTGTAAAAATTTACAAGACTGATACAACCTTCACCACAAAGAGTTTCCCCAGTATATGTTTACAGATTTTTTGCTTCCAGCAAGTGAAAAGCAAATGACAGAAAGTTGTTCAACTAATGTGAAACTTTCAAGCGGACTCGCTATCTTGAAACGTATTTTTGAAATTATAAACAAAACAATGTTGACCAGCTGATCAGGACTCAACCCAGTGATGCCAACTTCATGCCATAAAAGTACGAAACTTGCCCTACCAACATTCCCCAGACCAATTTGCGCCTAATTATTTACTTACCCTCGTAGTTTGGAATTTAACGAATATTATTCATGAGAAATGAACTCAATAAACTGTATTAAAGCAATTGATCATTATCTAAATTTCGACCACCACTAAGGGTGTTGTCATCAGCAATACAACTACAACATGAGACGTTTACACAAAATGCGCTCATGTTGTATAAAGTTTGCTATTTGTAACAGACTAAAAAAAAAAAAAAAAAAAAAAAAAAAAAAAAGAATGAAAGAAACCTAGCGGCTAACCGCTATTGTCTGAGAAAGTGTCCGCAGACTCTGATACCGGTTTCACATTCGGACACTTTGGCAGTCCATAGTGGTTAGTAACTACGTTACTTTTTATTGTTTAGTCTGATGGTTAAAACAGCAAATTTGTTTTACAATTAACTTTATACAACAAGCAGTGGTGGCGCTAGACGAAAACTAGGCGTCGGCGAACTCTTCTTTGCGAGGCCCCTTTCATTTTTTCAGTTAGGAAGAAAATGTTAACTAAAATGAACTGAATGATCATTATACTAAAATTTTATAAGTATAATATACAAGTATTATTTCAATGACAAAATTACAATAAACAAACACAAATTAAAATGGAGAAACTTTTCGGCTTTTCGTCTCACAGATTTTTTTTTTTTTTTAAGATCACATCTTAATTAATACTAGCCGCTATTTCGGCTTCAGTTGATGGTACTGGCAACGCAGATAGTCTTTCTTGGGTCTTTGTACTTCTCAAGTTAGTCTTAATCAATTTCAACTTTGTGAAGCTTCTCTCGGCAGAAGCTGTACTGACTGGAACTGTGAGCATGATTCTGATTGTTATATAAACATTTGGTTATACTTCTTCCAAATTGTTTTCTAAAATGTACTGAAGAAGTTGTTTTTCAAGTATTTAACTAAAAATTGCCTCAATGCTGCACTCATACGTAAATAAATACGGACAACCAAATAGCTGACGGCCGGGAATGGTCGAGCGCACTAAGGCGTCATACGACGGTGATGCGAGATCGCTCTCATCGGGGGTCGAATCCCGCCCTCGGGAACGGATGTTGTGTTCGTCCTTTGGTTAAGCTAGTGTAAGTTACATGTAGATCGTCGCTACATAACCTAGCAGTTGAAAAGCGCCGTTAAACATCAAATATATAAATATAAAAAAGCTAAAATTTTAGCAATGTTTTGCGAGGCCCCCAAAGGCACGAGCCGTCGTCGCTCGCTGACGTCGCAGGCGCCAAGCGCCGCCACTGACAACAAGAGCGCAATGTTTGTAAAAGTCTCATGTTGTAGTTTTATTTCTGACTAGGCGACCCAGTGAATTTCGTATCACGTACCTATTAATATAAACCATTTTAATTTAAATCATATGTATTATAGACCTAGTATCTTCATAAAGACAGCATCATATAGTCTAAGTATCGGCTCCATAGTGGGCGGAAAGAGTGGGCAAATCACGCACACATGTCCAGCATAATGTTCATGTCACATTCATGGAAGTTCAGGCAACATAATCCTGCAGATTGTGAGATTACAGCCCAATAGAAATACTGGTAATTAATAGCATTTGATAAGTAAACAGTATGAAGTTCACTGCAAACATTGACCATGCCAATGCACTAAATGTTACACAATTTTAATCTGATTAATTATGGTAGCAATGTATGTACACAGTTGGGTGACAACATTTATAGTTAGGCCAAAGGTAGAATTCTCCACGTTGAGATTTGCTGTGTGCTTGTAGCTGACGGGAGGCCAGCAAGCAGGCCGACGTTGGTGGCTTGTTCCAGCTTAGGATTTTACAGTTCGTTTCCGGTGAGGGGAGAGAGGGACAATGGCGAGTGCCAGGCACAATGCAGTGCACAAATATTGTAATACTACTGGCATTTGAAGTAATACGATGCAGTTAGGAACCTTTAAGGCCCTCATTACAAAATAGCCTGTTGACAAATAAACTATACATTAGCTGATATAGTCACATCTGACGTAATATGTTTAATTGACAATGAAAAGTAATAAATTACCAATAAATACAAGACAGTTACAAAACTAGCATGGCAACGTTTGTTTATAAAAATAATATATTAACTATTTCTCATTTTATTTTCAATTAATCTTGTGTAATTTACCTTGAAAGATTCAGTTAAATCACTTATCTGTGGTATAAGAAATTGCACGATTACGATAAACAGTACAAAGGATGTTTATACTAATATAAAAACGTAAGAAAATATTTGTTTAATGTGTAGTGTAATTATTTTGATTTTAAGTAAAGTTTTAGAAATGCATTGGCTGAGCGCTGTACGTTGGCAAATCGGTTACAACAGCTTACATGGGGAAGTTGATGACGTAGGGGAAAAAACCCCGGCAGTTGAGTTTTGGCACACGCGCGCGCGAGGGCAGGAAGTGAGGTCTCCAGAGCACGTGGAGAACTGGCCGGGCGGCGTCGCTCTGCATCAGTCGGCATGCGGATCTCGAGGTGGTGACTTGAGATTTGTCTGTGGCAATCGCCACGTGTGGTTGCTCGTCGTAGACTGCACCAAGTTAAATCGAGTGCTACTGTGTGTTTGTGAATATTTAGCCGGTGGAACAAGGTGTGCATCGAATTGAATTAAAGTGACTGTGATTTGTTAATGTAACACGTGTCGTCGCATAGGCATGAACATAAACGGTGTTTGAGACAGCCACGTGGTGTGAAAACAATTCGCGACAAATATTCATTTTGTCTGGGGGCTCTCGAGCTATAACTTTATTTGATAAATGTGCCGACGTATAGACGTATCAGCCACAGGGTTCAAGTATTGTGAAATAAACAACATAAAGTGAACTTTCACGTGTTTTCAAAAATAGTAGTTAGTACACCCTTTTCTCTCATGAACTTGAATTTATTATGAATTTGTTTTGTTAATCATATGCAGGGAAGGAAAGCTGCGAACGTGTGATATCATCCCCTAGAAAACGAGTCAAACAGTCGCAATAACAGTTCCAGTGTTTCTGTATGTTTAGGAATTTGGTTTGCAGCTGGTGGTTGTGAGTTTCAAAAATTAAACTTTCTCTAATTTAAACTCTCACCCCGACCTTCACCCTCGCAAGATTCACCGCTGTATTTTAAAGCTTTACAGTGTTGACAAATGATTGACATTTACCCAATTGTTACCGATTTGTCGGCACTATAATCTATTTCCGGATCGTAAGAGAATGCTTCTCGTTCCAGGTTCACTGTTGCATTGCGTCTGCGGAATCGATTAATTTCATTTTCCCGTGCTCACTGCTGTTGTGATCGATGTGCCCGAACTCGTTCCATTCTACACCTTTCTACTTCAAATCAATTCACTCTACAACGCAAATCTGCCATACCAATAATAAGCCATTCGCTTTCGGTTTTTCCTAAATCTTTCAACTTTACAGGCGACTTTTCCAAATTTTTATTTGATTCGAACTTTCCTCTTGCTTTCGACATGAAATGTACAAAATTTAATCGCAATTAGCGAACGGTATTGATAGGTCACTGGAAAAAAGCTGTTTCAGTTTTTCACGATTTTCCTCTTTTACGGACAACTTTTCCATATTTTATCACCGTTTAAACCTTCCCTGGACTTACACGAATATTTCAAGACTATAATTGGCCATATCAGTTCAGCCGTTCTCTAGTTTTAGCGAGACTAACGAACAGCAATTCATTTATATATATATATATATAGATGAAGATACCCTTAGTGGTAGTAGAAATCTACAGTTTAGTTACTTTAATGCAACTTGTGGGGGCTCCATATCTCATGCTGCTGTAGAAAGGCCATGTTGGAAATACTTTAACGAATGTGCTAAAAGTCTTGATTAATGTTTATTTTTAGACAGTTTATTATTCTTTGGACCTTGTGGTTCCTGCCCACCGACTCCTTGCGTGCTCCGGGGTTCGTGCACCCCCCAAGAATTTTTTTGGGGTGTGAGTACCCACTTAAAATTGAGGAGGAAAATAAAATTTTATAAATTAAAAAACAAAATCAGGAAAAATCAAAACCTCCTTATGACTCAGGAGGCAATGCAAAATGTAACCATAACGAGAGACGATATTTCATACATGAAATAAATGCTCAGTTTTATACGCGGGTCCTCAAGCGAGTAGTAATGAGTGTGCATGTGTTACCCACTATGCTAACTTTATTCATCCTGAAGCACGTCGGTCCTTTTGACCTATCAGGTGTACGTATTTATGAACATTCAGTTGTGTTCTTTCAGGAATTTACCTTGAAGAATCTGATGCTAAAGTTAATCGTTTTTCATTTATTTTTTCACTTTCCTTGTTATTAAAATTATAGATTCAGTTGAAATTTGTAATGCTTTCCTCTCAAGCTTAACAAAACTTTAGACTATATTAATACTGTCATAGATGTTATGTCTCGAAGTGATGAAAGTTACGATGAAGTATACAGCTTTTGCTTGGAACTGACCAGAAAAAATTTGATGTCGGACTTCAAAAGCTCAAAATGTTTCAAAGATTTCTTTAAACCTTGGTGACGGTATTCTACCAAACGCTTTTGTCAGAAAGAATAGTGTGGCACAAAAAGTTTTATATTAGTGTACAGTGAAAAATTATTACACTGGTCGTGTAGAAGATTTGGGGTGTTACTTATATCGAAATATCCACTTCGGCCAATTACATCGCTTTATTGTAATGTCCTAATGCAGCCATACTTTCCTTTCCTTCCTCCTCCTTCTTCTTTCTATCTTTAAAAGGCCAGACAACTGCCTATTTACATTGATCAAGTATTGATCATTCAAAAATGCATGAATATGATTTCCAGGAGGGTTGGTTTCGAACATTTGTGAACCGTGATATAGAGCACCCATACTGATTTTCAAAACTCGGCGCCTCTGAAGTCGACCTTCGTCCAGAAAAACTTGAGGGCTACTGGCGTGGACAGGCAAGTGGACGTCCACTTACGTCGTCTGTGGAAGAGATGAAGGCGTCAGCTAGTTTAGATGCAGTATTGTATCCTGTCATTAAGAGGAGCTACCGTGTGAGAACACGGTAGGGTGCGTGACAGAGGGTCCTCCAACTTGAGCTTAGAGCAGAGCTGTTACTCAGAGGTGAGGTGAGGTGGCCACCGGCCAAGTTTCCGCCCCCCCCCCCCCCTCCCACCACAGGGGCAAGCATTTACCTGGCCGGCGGTGTCGGTAGAAGGGATAGGATGCCGGCCGGTGGCGAGACAAAAGCCGGGGGCCTGGTGCAGCCAGTCGTAATGAGCGGCAGCCGCTTTGAAGTCGGCGCGATATTGCACTCGGGTGGGGCGGGCTGGCTGTTTGTTGCCGACCGACAAGGCCCAATAAAGCGGCGATAACATTAGCGATGCGAGCGCGCCGGCATTATACGGCAGGTGGCTGCTCAGGACGATGGGCGTGCGGCTGAACCTCCGCAGCAAACGCGTTAGTCGCTGGCACTGCTGGTGTGGGAGGTGACGAAAAAAAATTGTAACTGGAGTTAATACACCGGAAAAAAAAATCTACACGTAAAGGAACTCATGGCGCTAACTGCCAGTGGGCAATAAAAAAATCGCACTGACGTGTTTTACGGCCCAATTTAGACTTGTAGTTTTATACGTTTTTGCAAACATTTGGACAAAAATAGTAATCTAAATAATAAAAAAATAATTAATAAGAGTGTCGGAAACCCTTTTATGAAAAAGGAAATTTTAGGTGGTGGTGGGTTTCGAACCACTGACCTTCAGCGTCACAGTCCAACGCTTTGCCTACTAAACTACTGTTTTTTTAAGCTACAGTTGTTAATTTATTATGATAAAAACTGAAAATGAGAAAATTGTTATAGTACTTTTTTTCAACAAAACCATAGTGTTACATGTATTAAATATAAAAGGAATCCAAAAGTCAACACAGTTTCAGCCGACCAGTTCCATAAAAATGGTTTACATGCATAAACCTTGACCTAGGTTTCAGCAAAAGTAATTTTGCCTTCTTCAGAAGTATTACCTAATAAAATGTAATACACGAATCATATGAATAATAGTAAAATACAAATGTGTTTCTAAAATAAGAAATTAAAATTACAGCATAGGTGAGAATGTACTTACGTAAAGCTCACATTAAAAAAGTTGTTAAATAAAATGTGGCTGACTCAATGTCAATAGAATAAAAAGTAAAATTTAAAACAATGTCACGTCATAAAGTTGTGGAGCACATCCACATACAGGTCGAGTGAGCACTGGGTACTGGCGGAGGCGTAGGAGCCCTAGTGACGTGCGCCCGCACTATACTAGGTGGCGCCAAGAGGGCTGATGGGCGTGCGCGCAGTCGCGGACGCGAAAGAATTTGACAAGAAGGAAACTATGTGTAATATGATACTGACAAACAGATAAAGAAAGATGGGAAATCAGATGAGAAATAACGTGCAAGGAAATCTGGATCCGAGTCATGTGGATGGCAGAATATATATATAGGTGCATACACGCAAAAATTGAAGATAGAAAACTTAATATTCAGCGGCCAGACATAGTGCATGAAACACAAACTAAGAACAAACAGCACGCACCCGGTGGGAGTGAACGGGACAAACACCATGCATCACAACATCAAAAAAAACACAAACAATTGCACCAACAGAATTCTGAGGACAACAAACACCATGCAGGAACAAGTATTGCATTAACAAATGTCTAAAACAGTATACGTTTGAAACCTCCTAGATATTGTCTACTGTACTTGCTAGTTGCAGTTGTTCATTCAGCATATTACCATCGTTGATGAGATGTTTGAAAATTTCATATTCTTCCCATAAATCCAGTTTCCTTCCCTTGGCCTCCCTATGCAAAATTACAGTGTCTTCCAACGATTTAGGGACATGATCGGCTACAAGCAATTGCTCGGCAAAGGTAGAATTATGCACATTCCTGTCCTCCCTAGTAGATGTTCTTTATACCGCACCTTGATTGCTCTTCCTGTCTGTCCTATGTAATAATAGGGATAGTTGTTACATGTTATCTTGTAAATGCCAGAATCGGAAAAAGGGTCTACAAAGGTCTCCAGTGTATGAACAAGGTTTTTTTTTTTTTTTTTTTTTTTTTAAATCTATGAAATAATCATCAATTCTAGAAGGGGTTAATGATTTACTCAATGCACTGCAAACCACAACTGACAACAAATTTCTGAATGTAAATAATAAATATTAAGCTAAAAATGTGTAGTGATGTTCATTCTCCATTCAATAACACTTCTATGCTTTTCTCAAATATAGTTTAATTTCCACTAGCTCATGTTATTGCACTAAGGTATTTAAAAAAATAAATATATAAGAAACAACGTTCCAGAAAAAAAATTAACTTTCCATAATCTTTACAACATACAGTTCAGAATGGAAGACATACTTTTAAGTATAACAATTTAACGTTACATAGATATATTTCTAGGCTATGAGATCTAGATATATTTACACAATATTACTGATAATGGTGTTAAATATTGTAGTTACCAGTACTACTGTTGTTCCAGTCGTAATGTATTAATAATCTGTTAATGAGGTTTGTGTGAAAAAGTGTCAGAGTTATAAAAAATCAATGAAATACAGTGAACATGAGATTTTACTTTAGACTGGAGACTAAAGATGGTTTGGGATTAAGTAAAATAACTGACAACACAGCGTAAGGCAGTTGTATGGTGCAAAAGTAAGAATTGCATGATGTATAGATGATGGTAAGACACTCATCACTGTAAATCACAATGGCAAATTTATGACCCATCAAAATACAATAAAGTATACAAATATTACAAACAATGTAATTACAATAGTAAACAATGGACAAACCAAAATTTTAAAGATCAAGGTGCAACGCTACGGATAACAGAAGTTGCGTTTTGGCCGAGGAATGTCACGTGACATCTGCGAACGGCTGGTTTTCGTTAATTCAATGGAGGGTTTCGAAACTCCATTATTTTTGCAAATATCTCTCAAGCGATACGAGATATGAAAAAAAAAAACCATAAGGGAACAAGGCTGTAGAGAATTTTCTCCTCTACAAATTCGTTTATTCAATTTTCGCATCAGATGAACGGTTTATTTGGAATTAAAATTACATTAAAAACGGCTTTCTTGTCCGAAATATATCAAAAAGCGAGGTCCTTATCTCTGGTAGCCAACAATTATGTCTGTAAAATTTGGTGCCGATCGGTTGAACGGTTCGACCTAAAAAGTGGGAACACGTTACAGCCAGACATGGTCAAATCGCCATTATTTTTGCAAATATCACTGCAACGATGCAAGATATGAAAAAAATAGAGCGAAATTGTAGAGAATTTTCCCCTCTACCAATCAGGTTATTCAATTTTCGTGTCAGATGAAAGGTTCGTTTGCGATTACAAACAGCTATTTTAGGTATTTCTATCGTATTTTTTGTCCGAAAAATGTGAAAAAGGGAGGTTCTGGTGTCTGACGGCCTACAATTACGTCTGTAAAATTTGGTGCTGATCGGTTGAACAGTTCGTCTTAAAAATAGGAAACACGTTACCGACAGAGAGACGGTAAGACAGAGATACAGACATACATCCCAAAATCGCCGTTATTGTTGCAAATATCTCTGAAACGGTACGAGATATGGAAAAGCAATACCGAGCAAAGTTGTAGAGAATTTTCTCCTCTATAAATTCGTCGCTGATATGAATCTTCCTGGCAGAAAAAAATTGGATGCCGGAAGCGGTTTTTATTTTATTTATTTATTTATTTTCAACTTGTGGAAGAAAATAAAACTAAGACAAAAATACCATCCTTAATATTGTCTCCCACCAGGATTTTTTAAAATTAATTTCAGATGAGGAATTAATTTCATTTATTTGTTCTGAATTCCTTCAGGTCATTGGATTCACATGGTCAACATATTCTATTTTCTTTGGAACGTCTAAATAAAAAAAAAATACGAAACACAATAAACCGAACTTAATGTATGCTTCCGGAAGGATGACAGAAGAGTGACGTCCTCTTCAGGTATCGGAAATAAACATTCTTCGGGTCAGACTCTCCGCAACGGGGACCCAGGTATGTCTTTGCGTAAATAATTCTTCCTCCATCTTCGATTTTGGTCCGAATTAGTGTTCGCTTTAATTTTCTTCTCTTACCCGTGTCGTCCCAGTTACGGGGAGCACCTTGATATGTTGCGTAAGTATTTGGCAAGGTCCTGTTCTTCGCTCGCTTCATTGATTTGAACATGTTGCTTTATACGTCGTGTCGAGAGTGATAGAAAAACTACTTGGTTAGCAATAGGAATATGTTAAATAGCTTCTATATGCGTGTAGGACACTGGGCTCCTCATCTTTCAGCTCCTATCTCTATGGAGTTTCCAACTGCGGGGCGGATTGGTCAAAATGCTTCTTAAGTAGTTAGCAAAGACAGGCCGTCTCATAATGTCGTGTCGTGTTAGTAAGAACGTCCAGAAATCTATCACGTTCCTGGGTCCGTCTCGCAAAAGTTAATGGGTGGCCATGCCCTTATGCCCTAGAGCCAAGTGACTGCATGCATCTTCGATGGTAGGAAATAAGTCGCATCCGGATGGAGTATCACCTTGGTGGTAATCATGTTTGTCGGTACCCGGAGATAAAGGGCTAATATCTGTTGGACTAGGTGCCATACGGCCGCCGCCTCGCCGCAGAGCAGACGGTGTTCGTCGGTGTCGTCTTCGTTGCACCCCGGGCAGAGCGGGGAATCCACCAGGGAGATGGCGTGGAGTCTGTGACGCGTCGGATATTTACCATTGACAAAGGTATACCAAGTGCTGCTCTTTTCTGTGGTGAAGTATGGTTGGTGCACTGAGCGCCATACCGTCGCCCACATACGGCCATAGTGAACGGCTCCCCGCTAGCTGCTCGGCCGCTTAACTCGCAGCGGTCGGACCGCGCGCGTAGCAACGGCGCGACGGCAGCTGGTGGCGGCCACAGTACGCAGCCAAGCGCGAGCCGGCTGATGCCAATACATGACCAAAATTACTTTTCCATTTTCTTGCTGAAAAAAAATACTGCAGGTGTATGAAACAAAGCTACATCACACTCCGGTGTCAGTTTTTCGATAAAAATTCTCCTGCTCCTGTAAAAAAATAAAAACCACCTCTTCCGGTATTGTGCGTTTTCCTTGACGTAGGATACTTCTCACTCGATTATAAGGAAACTAATTGTCGTACCTCACTGAGTTTTGCACATCTTGCAGGCTAACATAACAGCTTCATAACGGAATGTCCGTTTTTCCGGTATTCGCCATAGTTATTACGATACTTAATTTCCAATTAACCTATCGGATAACATTTGAAGCTTTTGCAGTGAAAAATATAGCCGCCGACTACTTTTCGTTTGGTTAACTTTAGGTTATACATTACTGAGTATGAAATGTAGCCAACATTTTGAAATTGTTCTTAAACCTGAATAGAAAGCGATACATCGCTCCAGTATAGCGAACTGGGTGTTGAAATTTGAGGGCGCTAGCGCCACGCGCTCTCCTACGGCGCGCCATGTGCGCAACTACTGAGCCTCTAGCCTGCAGCTCAGTCACTCAACTTTCGTAATAAAGCACATGTCCGAGACAACAGAAAATTACTTTAAAAAATAGCAAAGTTTATCTGGGACAGATGCCAGTTCCCTAACTCGTTTTAAAATATTGGTGGCATACAAGTTCGGATAAAAAACAAAAGACAGTAAATCTAGTTCTATGTCTTAAAGTTACAAATATTGGATTGCTTGCTGTCACTGACGGAAAATTGCAAGTTCATAATGGTGACTGTAGGGTTCTAAGGAAAAGAGAATGCTAGTGTTTGTGTTGAATGCCCTTTCCGACATGCAATAGAAATGGGAAGACTAAAATTACCAGACGAATTTTTGACAGGATCCAATAGCAAGCGTCTAAATGTTATCCAAGGTGCTGCAGCATTTTTTTCTCTGAATCCATATTTAATTAGACTTTCTCCACAAAAAACAACAGCGGGGGGACATTAAAGATGTTTTCAAAGGCACTGTTAAGTTGTAATTTGCAGTTCGTATGTGCAGCCTAAGTGCTTCTTCTGTCTAGTTAAGTTTAATGCAAGTAAATCAGTGGGGGTATAATGCAACTGATGTTATAACTTGGCACCATCCACGGATGATAATAAGAAAAAATGTTCTGATTGCAAATTGCATAAAATGCCAAAACTGGACACACTAGTTGCTGGCATGGGGTAGTAACTGTTAGATCACGACAGGGAAAAAGTTGCAACTGCTGTCCTCAATATACATACAATATACATACAAAGTAATTATATAAGGCTTTCTATAGTCCATAGTGTGGCTGATACAGCAATCAGTCAAATTTTAATTTCAAGTAAAAACAGTCTTGGTTGCAAAGGGTTTTATTAATTACCACTGACGCGTTTCGCCCTCACAGTAGGGTATCATCACATTATCTGCATGACAAACGTTATGAAAATTCTTACAACAGCCCCTGTTTCACTACTTTAAAAGTTGTAGCAATTCTTGTGTAACATTTGTCATGCAGGTAAGATGATGGCCTGCTGTGAGGGCAGAACGCGTCATTGGTAATTAATAACACCACTTTGCAACCAAGACTGTTTTTACTTGAAATTACCCTGTAACTGACAGTGTACCGTCTGTCACAGTGTATTTATTTTGAGATTATAGTAGGACAGCAGTTACAATTATTTCACCGTGAAGGTTCCTAATCACATACCGACATTCTATACTGTTCACGAAAAAAAATAGTAAGGTAAAATGAAATGGAATGGCAGCAAAGTAATTAAGAATGAAGTAGCCTCGTGTTAGTGGCTCACAAAACAGCCAATTTCACGTGAAACCTTTAGCAAAGAAGTAACCATTTCATATTCTGAACTAAATAACCTATCTACACGTAAATTATCTTTAATGTCTAGTTGTTTGCTATATTAAAGTACTGGTATTCTTGCACCAATATGAACAACAAGATGCAATTAAAGACATTGCAAAACCGGCTGTGCGAGTCTACAAAAGTTCATTAAAATTCAGCTACAGTGAATTAACCGCCTTTCATTCAACACTTTTGAGATAAACGCGTCTTTATCAGCTCCCATTAAACACGACGCACAGCGCACAGCGTTGAAACCTCGCAACCCGCGAGCTGACAGCGGCACAAGAAACATAAATTCATTCTTGCAGGAGCCTGTGAAAGCGATGTGAGCGAGCTGGGGCGGCCGCACGGGTGCACTATGGCCACCACAATGGGATCACCCTCTGGGTTTTCCAACCGCGTCCCTGCCGGCGAGAAGCAGGAGGCGTGGAGCGGCTCACTATGGCCGTACCCTGACCTCTGGTTGGCGGCCTTTGACGGCATTCCGTGGGTGCGTTCTCATCAACAGTTGATAAATATCGCGCATAGCGGGAGCTCTGGACGAGGGAAGTCGTGATGAATATAACTATATTCAAGAAAAAAGAAATTATTTTGTGAGAGCGCTGGTGCTACGTGGGCGTATCCGAACGTGGGACCTTTGACTTTCGTGGGCAAGCGCTCTACCGTCTGAGCTATCCCGACACGGTCCACGGTCCGTCCTCAAAGCGTTCCTTCTTAGCGCCCACTCCACTGCACGGTGAAAATTTAATTACGGTAATATCCCCTACGCTGTGGCTAAGCCATGAAACCACCACATCCTTTTATCCAGGAGTGCTGCAAGGTTATCAGGAAACGTTCTGTGAAGTCTGGAAGGTAGGTGGCGAGGTACTGGCTGAAGTACTGCTGTGCGGGCAGACCGCCCTACAACACTGTATTTAAGAAGCATCAACAATGATGCTTAGATTTAGTTTATATCTTCTAAAGGCAGTGCGTAAATTTTACTTTCAAACACAAAAACTTATAAAACTCCTCCTCAGATGGCAAACATAATCCGAATACAACATGGCCTCTTATTCCCTCTGAAAATAGGCCTGACAACTTTACTTCATAGTTCCTAAAGTTTCCACTAGAGTGAACTGACTTTATTAAAAGGTGTCACAAGGTAAAACCGTCCCAAGGTACAACCCTTTCCCCTATTTATGGTGTCTATCCAAAAGAGGAGACACAACATATATATGAAAACATCTAACGATACACACATTCTTGATGACAAATATTCGATCTGGAATAAATCTTAATCCTCGATGCTGATTCCCGAGCAGGTTAAAGTTAAGAAAAGCAGCCATCCAATTCAGAATCAGAAGCAGTGACGTAACGAAATCCCTAAACCCGCCGGCAGTATCAAAACGAACACATTTAGCAGTAAAGAAGTGACAAATTAAAACATCAAGCCTTATCTTGAAGTTTTACTGTTTTCCAGTAAAAGCAGTACCCAGTTAAAATCGCGTGACGTGTCTGTTACATCATATCTATGAACTATGTTGTGTGCGTTCAATTATGTTTTAAAGTAAAGCGAAAAGAGTGTAGTTGTTGCGACTGTCGTTAGTCGTCAAAGTGCGAAGTAATAACAATTAAGAGGTGGGCTTACCTAATAATCTTCTGCTGCATTGACCATTGCCAGCATTGGACGTCCTCTCTTCTAGGAGTTGATTTTCAGTGTTATTTAATGGATAAAATGTTAGAAACAGGAAGAGACTACAGACCAAAAGTCGCATAAATTAATGGTCGTAATATTCTGTAACTGATACATTGAAAGGTGACTACATGACACTAGGTACGTCCTGCTGCCGAACACGATAGACACATATTTACGTTAAGTCATCCATCCAATAATGAGAGAGACACAGAGAGACAGAGAGAGACAGAAAGGGAGACAGAGGGGGGGGGGGGAGAATATTAATCTTTTAACCAAGAGAACGAACAACTGAGAGCAGACAGGGGCAGCACTATTCTCAACGACATATGTAATAGCTCTCTGAAGGAGGGTATTTTCCCTGATAGACTGAAATATGCTATCATAAAGCCATTGCATGAAAGGATATATCTGATTTTCACAGTTACCGCCCAATTCCACTTCTAACATCTCAGTCCAAAGGTAATCAAATGTTCAAATGTTTGTAGAACTTATGGGACTTAACTACGGGGTCATCAGTCCCTAAGCTTACAAACTACTTATGAACTAGCTAAGACTAAGGACGGCACAAATATCCATGCCCGAGGGGGGATTCGAAGCCCCGACAGTAGTGGCCGTGCAGACCGTGACTGGAGCTCTTAGTCCCCTCGGCCACCGCGGCCGGCCCAAAGGTAAAGAAAAAGTAATGTATGCAATAGTAGCATCATGTATGTGTAAAATACGATATTAACAAAATGTCCGTTCGGTTTTTAGAAAGACTTTTCAACATAAAATTCTTCATATGCTTTCACTGATCAAATATTACACTACTGGCCATTAAAATTGCTACACCAAGCAGAAATGCAGAGATAAACGGGAATTCATTGGACAAATATATTATAATAGAAATGACATGTGATTACATTTTCAAGCAATTTGGGTGCATAGATCCTGAGAAATCAGTACCCAGAACAACCACATCTGGCCGTAATAACGGCATTAATACGCCTAGGCATTCAGTCAAACGAGCTTCGGTGGCGTGTACAGGTACAGACGCCAACACAGCTTCAACACGATACCATAGTTATCAAGAGTAATGACTGGAGTATTGTGACAAGCCAGTTGTTCGCCCACCATTGACCAGACGTTTTCAGTTGGTGAGACATCTGGAGAATGTGCTGGCCAGGACTGCAGTCGAACATTTTCCGTATCCAGAAAATCCCGTATAGGACCTGCAACATGCGATCGTGCATTATCCTACTGAAATATAGGGTTTCGCAGGGATCGAATCAAGGGTAGAGCCACGGGTCGTGACACATCTGAAATGTAACGGCCACTGTTCAAAGTGCCGTCGATGCGAACAAGAGGTGACCGAAACGTGTAACCAATGGCACCCCATACTGTCACGCTGAGTGATACGCCAGTATGGAGATGACGAATACACGCTTCAAATGTGCATTCACCGCGATGTCACCAAACACGGAAGCGACTACCATGATGCTGTAAACAGAACCTGCATTCATCCGAAACATGACGTTTTGCCATTCGTGCACCCAGGTTCGTCGTTGCGTACACCATCGCAGGCGCTCCGGTCTATGATGCAGCGTCAAGGGCAACCGCACCCATGGTCTCCGAGCTGATAGTCCACGCTGCTGCAAAAGTCGTCGAACTGTTCGTGCAGATGGTTGTTGTCTTGTTAACATCCCTATCTGTTGACTCAGGCATCGAGACGTGGCTGCACGATCCGTTACACCCATGTGGATATGATGCATGTCATCTCGACTGCTAGCGATATGAGGCCGTTGGGATCCAGCATGGCTTTCCGTATTGCCCTCCTGAACTCACCGATCCCATATTCTGCTAACAGTCACTGGATCGCGATCAACGCGATAAACTGCAGTCGCCAAAGGCTACAACCCGACCTTTATCAAAGTCGGAAACGTAATGGTGCGCATTTCTCCTGCTTACCCGAGGCATCACAACAAACTTTCACCGGGTAATACCGGTAAATTGCTGTTTGGGTACGAGAAATCGGTTGGAAACTTTCCTCTTTTCAGCATGTTGTAGGTGTCGCTACCGGTGCCAGCCTTGTGCGAATGCTCTGAAAAGCTAATCATTTGCATATCACAGCATCTTCTTGCCGGTTAAATTTCGCGTCTGTAGCACGTCATCTTCGTGGTGTATCTGTTTTAATGGCCAGGAGTGTTAATGCTGTAAACAACTAGATATCGTGGACTTTTTATGCACTCTTGAAGACTTCATATTGAGTTCCTCTAGCTAAACTCAACTATTGTCGTATGATTGGGATACTGCACCAATGGTTCAGTTCTTACTTAATTGGAAGAGTACAGGAAGCTGTATGGCTCACAAAATTCAGAAGCCAGCTGTTTCCTAAGAATGGACACCCATGGATGTGAATACTTGTGGGGAGAGCACGGGGCCCAGAGCAAATGCAATCTTCCTCTCTTCTTTCCTTCCTAGAGTGTATTTCCTTCCACTTACCCTCTTTTCCAAACCTTTCCCTCGGCCCTGAGGGACTGATGACGTTGGCAGTTTACTCCACGTGTCTCTAATATCACATCCATCCATCCTAAAACTGGGGAGTTATCAAGAATGTGTTCCAAACGGATCATTCTTGGGTCGTTTACTATTCTTAATATACATTAATAACTAACTCTTTGACCTTTATGAAAGTGCTAAGTTTACATTATATTTGAATGCATAATTGGATTGTTGTCCACAGCGAACGTTGATGTAATTATCGGGAATAAAACAGCGTTCGGTCGCAAGAAATATATTTATTTATTAATCACAGATCGATTTCGGCTAGGTAAGTAGGCATTTCAATGTCATAACGTAGGTATATTTCGCAAGATGCCGTTTGACTTCAAGTAAGCAGCAGCGCTACAGTCTGTTCATACAAACAATTAAACAATTTGAAACCTTAACTTTTCCGGCGTAATGTATTTTCAAACAACTAACGGGTATGCTGCTGGGTGACGTCCACCACCGTCGATATTTCGACAGGAGAAGACGCTGCACTCAAGCAAGCATGTGCATGCGTATTTAATTCCTTGGTTTGCAAAGGGTAAACAAGGAAAATAATTACAGAGTCAACACAACCGAAGATGACCAAACATCAAAAATATTGATAGTGACCACTAATCAATCGTTGAGGCAACAATAATTATGTCCCCCTGTTTTTTGACGAGAGACAGTGCCGGAATTCAAGCAGAATTTAAACAAAAACCACCATCTCTGTTTTTAAGGTCGCTTGCTAGTTTAATTTCAACAGCTTCCTTAACTTTCGCAATAGGTGGAAGTGCATGCCAGAATCTCTGTGTTGCATTCTATAGGTTGACCGGCACCAAACGTGTTCTGCAACTTCGGACTGTTTGGCTCTTGTAAGCGCTTGTAACGTTTGAGTTCATCACACCGGTTTCCGCAGTCCTGATTGTCTGACCAATATATGACATGCCACAACTGCAAGGAATACGATAGACACCAGGCTTGCACATACCAATAACATCTTTTACGGACCCCAACAAAGTCTTCATCTTAGAAGATAGTCGAAAAAACAAATTTCCCATCATATTTCCTCAAAATACTACCAATCTTAGAATGAAACCTTCACTATGCAGCAGAGTGTGTACTGATATGAAACTTCCTGGCAGATTAAAATTGTGTGCCGGAACCGGGACTCGAACCTGTTATCTTTGCTTTTCGCGGCAAGCGCTCTACCACTGAGACATTCTTTTCCACCTCCATAGTGCCCTGAATATTCATGTGTTGAATGGGGCCCGTCCTCAAGTGTAATATAATAGCTGCTGAGGCGTCTGCTTTACGTTCTCTCAGAAAGGATCCTGATATTGTTGCGGCAGCAGCCTAACAGTTCCGTCGCGAGACCAGCGCCTGCCGTATCTGCAACCACAACAACAACGGGTAAGACGAGGTTGCCGCCCCTTAAGGCGCACAACTCGAGCTTCAACAAACAAAGACGATACATGTAACCAGAGAGGTAGAGCGCCTATCGATAGTAACCGGGAACCTTTTCCTGCAGATGGCGCTGTACCTCTAGTGTCCATACGCTGGACGGAGATTGGCCGTTGCGTCCCGAGCCTGGGCCGAACACGCCTTATAAGGCAGCGCAGCGGCCCAGACAGACAGTTCACTCCCGCCATCGATGCCTGCAATATCGAAAACGTCAGGACCGGACTTCACGACGACCTCTGCTGCCCACGGAACTTCTTGGACCATACCTTGGTTCGTGCTGCTAGCCGCTGGGCTACTGACCTCGCCTGCCACTGGACTTAGCCTGGTAAACTCCTGTCACTATGGACTTACCTTCGGACTTGTAGAACTTTTCGGTATCAGTGACTGTGAATGTGTTCGCCTAATTGGACTCATAGAAAATTTGTATTTCCGGACTCAGAACTGTGTGGTTCTAAGAGCCCGTTACTGTGAAACTAATTTTGTGCAAATTAAATCCGGTGCAACTAACTATCGAGTTTGGTCAGTTATAACACTTATCTTGCCTGCGGACAAGAAAAACGTCAGTTTTGTTGGAAAAAGGACGATTACATTCAAAAGATGCAATGTCTAGTATCTGATTTGGCATATCGTAGAATCGGCGCTGACCCTACAAAGAGTGTTGAGAGAGAGAGAGAGAGAGAGAGAGAGACTAATAACCTACTGAAGAAAAGTCCTTTGTCACAGGAAACTATCAAGAGTTTAAATTCTTACCGTTATGTACCACCTAGATTTATGGTCTTCCTAAGATCCACAAAGAGAATGTTTCTTTAAGGCGTATAGTGTCTAACATTGGTGCTCCGACATATCGTGTAGCTAAATATCTTTCTAGTTTGTTGAGTCCAATGGTTGGTAGGTGTGAACACCACATTAAAATCTCGGCGGACTTCTTACATCGATAGCAGGGATTGCGTTTGAATTACTCTGATATTTTAGTGAGTTTTGATGTGTCGTTAATAAATCTTTTTTTTTTTTAATTGTGCTGACTTCCACTTACCTTTTATTTATTGGTTAGTACTACAAACAAACTGAGTTGCAAAGGTAAGCCCTTTGTCACCTATTATGGCTAATGTGTTTATGGAGGATTTCGAGGAACGCGCTTTAAGAGGGAAGTATACTGAAACCTGCGTGTTGTGGTTTTTCTTTTCAGGTATGTAGACAATGTCGTGGTTTGTCCTCTTGGTAGTGACAATTTAAACGGTTTTTTGGAACACCTAAATTCATTCAACCCGAATATTCAGTTCACTATGGAGATTCAAAAGAATGTATTTAACTGAAGGAAAGTTGATGGTACATTGGGACATGCTGTTTTAGCAAGCCTACCAACACTGATTTGTATCTGCGAGCTGATAGCGTGAAGGAGTACTTCATACCTTGGTTGACAGGGCCCATGTCATTTCAGACTCTGAAAGTTTGTCAGCTGAGTTGTCCAATCTCGAGGTCACCTTTCGTCAGAATGGTTACACTGAGAGGCAGATAAAACGCGTATTACGTTATCAGCTGACGATAGTAATGAAGAGGCACATAAATCTATGGCCATTTTGCTTTACGGATGATGCATTTCCAACATGATTGGTCGTATTTTGCTGAAATATGTGTGAAATGTGTTTTTCGACCACCTTCTAAGATAAAGGCCCAGTTGGGACCGGTAAAGGCTTATCTTGGTTTGCGTGAGGCTGGTGTCAATCGAATTCATTGCAGTTGTGATCAGGCAATCAAGACTGTGTAATCAAGCAGCCAAACAAATCCGCTGTTGCAGAACACTGTCTGGCCTCCCCCAGGGGGCCCACAGTTCTTTTGTGGGTACGTGTGTGGCGCGCACGGGGCCCCGAGCCGGAGCAGCCTTTCTTCTGCCCCAGGCTGCTTCACTTTCCCTCCCGGTTTATGCCTTCGCCCGGAGACGGGCGTATTTCACGAGTTCAGGTGTTTTCTTGTTGTCGTCTCTCTTATTCCTTGGTTCCTTCCTTTCTTACCCTTTGTTTCTGTCTCTCTCTCTCCTTGTCCTCTCCTCGCCTTCTTCTCCTCATTAGTCTCCGCCTCGGCGTTTGAGACACCTTTCCTTCTTTCTCTTCACTTCCTCTATTCTTCTTTCCTCCCTGTGCGTGTCTGAAGGCCGACCCACGCATTATCATGCGTAGCAGGTGACGGGGTAACGCGTAATTCCCCGCCCCGGGTAGACAAGTAGGGCACGTACGTACCCCCTGGTAAAGGCCAGGCCCAGGGAGGGGTGATTTACCCGAGCTGGTACCTTCCGAACATGCCAATTGGTCCCTCCGTCAGTTCTCGGGAGGTGTGACCTGAGGTGTGAACAATCACCTAAGGCGGGTAAGCCCTCGGAGAGGGCCCCCACTAGGAAGGAGCGCGCCATCGGAGACGCCGGTAATCACGGGGGACACTTCCGCAATAACTTCCTTCTCTTCTTCACTGACATTGACCCAGAAACGTAAGATAGATTCGCCTCAGCAAAAGAAGACTCTGCCTAATTTGCCGAAATTTCTTGTGTCGCGCACCGACGGAAAAGATTTCACTTCTGTCAATCCTTTCGTTATACAGAAAGGTGTTGATGCAATTGCTGGCCCTGTTAAAACCTGTTCGCGTCAGCGCAATGGCTCATTGTTGCTGGAAGTGGACAGTGCTTTCCAAGCCCAGAAACTTATCCGGACTACGTTATTACACACGTTTCCAGTCAAAGTAGAAGCGCACCGCACACTCAACTCGTCACGTGGGGTAGTTTTTACGAGATCCCTTGACGGGTTGTCTGATGACGACATCCGGTCCTATATGTCCGATCAGGGTGTGACAGCCGTCCACAGGGTGATGAAAAAGGTAGATAACCAGCTGACACCGACTCGTACTGTGTTTTTGACATTCGACAGAGTTGACCTCCCGTCGAAGGTCAAAGCAGGGTACGAAGTTATCTCAGTCCGCCCTTATATTCCAAACCCAACGCGCTGCTACCAATGCCATAGGTACAACCATACCCGTGAACATTGCCCACATGCAGCAAAATGTGTCACTTGTGGTAGGGACGCCCATGAGGGGGATTGTCCACCTCCGTCCCCTCACTGCCTTAACTGCAACGGCGACCATGCGGCTTCCTCTCGCGACTGCCCTGTATATAAGGATGAAAAAATCATTCAGCAAATTCGGGTCACGGAGAAGGTATCAACATCTGCCGCTCGAAAGTTGTTGGCGAGTCGAAAGCCCACTGTCCTCCCAGCGGGTACATACAGTAAGGTCCTCACCTCAACTAGACCTACTAAGGATTCCAGTACCCAGACTTGTGACTTCACTTTCGCTGACACAGTTGTGCGATCCGCCAGCCCGAAGATTGCCCGTTCCACGTCCCCGCTTCCTCCTGCTGCTTCTAAGGTACAGTCTTCGTCAACCTCTAGTAAACCGCGGGCACCTAAACAAGATGCCCGGACCTTAAAAAAGGAACCCGTCCGTGAGGATTTTCTGCGTTCTCAGGCTTCCCAACCGTCAACTGCCTCTTCCCGCCGTCACTCTTCCAGAAGAGCTGACAAGAAAAAGAGTTCCTCTCCTTCCCCGCAGAGGCGTGACCCATCTGTCGCGCCGTCCAACAGTTGCCGGCCTCGGCCGTCTTCTGTTTCACCGGGACGCTCCGTTTGCCGGGCGCCCGGCCCTTTACCGGCGGTGGAAACTGCCCCTCCTGATCAACTCGGGGAGGTGGCAGGCGCGTCGGTCGAACCAATGGAACATGACCCTTTGCCCCCAGACAGCGATAGCAGTGCTCCCTCGAAATCCGGTCCTCAGCGGCCGTCGAGGTGACCCCGCTCGCTACTTGGTTTTTATCCTTATTTCTTCTCTCATTTTTATCATGGCGCTCCTTCAATGGAACATTCGCGGCATTCGTTCTAATCGGGAGGAGTTAAAACTACTCCTTCGATTGCACTGCCCGCTTCTAGTCTGCCTCCAGGAAACTAAGTTGCGTCCACGTGATCGTGCAGACTTTCCACACTACACCTCTGTGCGGTTCAACCTGCCACCCGTGGAAGGTGTCCCAGCCCATGGAGGGGTTCTGATGCTCCTTCGAGACGACGTCTATTTCCATCCCATTTCCTTGCACACTCACCTACAGGCAGTTGCCGTCCGCATCACCTTATCCACATTTACCTTCTCCCTCTGTAATATATATTCGCCATCGTCATCTGCCCTTACTAGGGCAGATGTGCTAAACCTTGTTGACCAGCTCCCTTCACCTTTCGTGTTGGTAGGCGACTTTAATGCCCACCACCCCCTATGGGGCTCTCCGGCACCTTGTCCGAGAGGCTCCCTTTTGGTGGACCTTCTCCACCACCTCGATCTTGTCTGCCTCAACACCGGTGCACCGACCTTCCTTTCTGACACGACACACACTTATTCCCATATAGACCTCGCAATATGCACTCCTCAGCTTGCCGGTCGGTTTGAGTGGTATGCACTTTCTGACACGTACTCGAGTGACCATTTCCCTTGTATCATCCACTTCCTACATCATTCCCCATCTCCACGTCCCACCAGTTGGAACATTTCTAAAGCCGACTGGGGGCTTTATTCTTCCATGGCTGTTTTTCACAATCAGCATTTTCCCAACTGTGACAGTCAGGTCGAATACCTCACAGAGGTTATTCTCACTGCTGCTGAACGTTCCATACCTCGTACATCCTCTTCTCCACGTCGTGTCCAGGTCCCTAGGTGGCCTGCAGCCTGCCGCGACGCGCTTCGAGCCCGACGCCGTGCCTTACGCACCTTCCGCCGCCACCCAACTTTGGAGAATTGCATCAATTACAAACGTATGAGAGCGCAGTGCCGTCGTATCATAAACGACAGCAAGAAAGCTTGCTGGACAGCTTTTACTAGTTCTTTTAACCGTTTTACTCCCTCCACGGTTGTCTGGGGTGGCCTACGCCGTTTGTCCGGCATCAAGGTCCACTCCCCGATTCCTGGCCTGACCGTGGAGAACGCGGTCCTCGTGGACCCAGCTGATGTTTCAAACGCATTGGGTCGTTTCTTTGCGGAGGTTTCGAGCTCTGCCCATTACCACCCTGCCTTTCTCCCTCGCAAACAGGTAGAGGAGGCACGGCCGCCCTCTTTCCGCTCTTTTAATCGTGAAAATTATAACGTCGCCTTCACCATGCAGGAGCTAGATCGTGTTCTCGCCCTGTCCCGGTCTTCTGCTCCCGGGCCCGATTCCATTCATATTGAGATGCTGAAGAACCTCTCTCCTGCGGGCAAGTGCTTTCTTCTTAGTACCTACAATCGCATATGGACTGAAGGTCATGTTCCCACAAGTTGGCGTGAAGCCATTGTTGTCCCCATCCCCAAACCAGGGAAGGACAAACACCTTCCTTCCAGTTATCGTCCCATTTCTCTGACGAGCTGCGTCTGTAAGGTGATGGAACGCATGGTTAACGCTCGGTTGGTCTGGCTCCTCGAATCTCGCCGCCTCCTGACTAATATCCAATGCGGTTTTCGTCGACACCGCTCTGCTGCTGACCACCTCGTTACGTTGTCGACCTTCATTATGAACAACTTTCTAAAGAAGCGTCAAACAGTAGCAGTGTTCTTCGACTTGGAGAAGGCATACGATACCTGTTGGAGAGCGGGCATTCTCCGCACATTGCACACATGGGGCCTTCGGGGCCGCCTTCCTCTTTTCATTCAAGCGTTTTTGGCGGATCGCAAGTTCCGGGTACGGGTGGGCTCTGTTTTGTCAGATACCTTTTGCCAGGAGAATGGGGTACCACAGGGCTCCGTCTTGAGTGTGGCGCTCTTTGCCATTGCAATCAATCCGATCGTGGACTGCCTTTCAGCCGACGTCTCCGGATCTCTTTTTGTTGACGATTTCGCAATTTATTGTAGCGCCCAGCGGACGTGTCTCTTGGAGCGTTCTCTCCAACGCTGTCTTGACCGTCTATATTCCTGGAGCATCGCAAACGGCTTCCGATTCTCCACTGAGAAAACTGTGTGTATCAATTTTTGGAGATACAGGGAATTTCTTCCACCTTCTCTATGTCTCGGCCCTGTTGCTCTCCCTTTCGTGGAGACTACGAAATTCTTGGGACTCATGTTGGATCGGAAACTTTGCTGGTCCACACACGTGTCCTACCTGGCTGCCCGTTGTGCCCGATCCCTTAACGTTCTTCGTGTCCTCAGTGGCACGTCATGGGGAGCGGATCGTACCGTCCTGCTTCACCTTTACCAGGCCATTGTTCAGCCGAAGCTCGACTATGGAAGCCTTGTGTACTCTTCAGCACGGCCGTCGATTCTCCGCCGTCTCAACTCTATCCACCATCGTGGATTACGTCTGGCGACCGGTGCATTTTATACCAGCCCTGTTGAAAGTCTGTATGCCGAGGCTGCTGTATTACCCTTGACCACTCGACGTGACATACTCTTGTGTCGGTATGCATGCCGCCTACGGTCGATGCCCAACCATCCCTCTTACAGATTATTTTTTGACGACTCACTCGATCGCCAATATCAGTTGTCTGCGATTGCCTTGCTTCCACCGGGAGTTCGGTTTCGCCGCCTGCTACAACGGCTCGATTTTTACCCTTCCTTCCACCCTTCGGTTGAGCGAAAGCCCATTGCCACCGTGGCATCAGGCCCAGGTTCACACACACCTCGAACTCAGTTCGCTCCCCAAGGAGAGCACTCCGGATTTGGTATTCCGCTCGAGGCTTGTCGAACTCCGTTCGCGGTTCGATAATGCCGTATTTATTTACACTGATGGTTCCAAGAGCACTGCCGGTGTCGGATCTGCCTTCGTCGTCGGGGACAACCGGTTCCAATACAAGCTCCCTGACCGGTGCTCGACCTTCACGGCTGAGCTTTTCGCCCTCCACCAGGCCGTTTTGTATACCTGCCGCCATCGCCAACCTTTCTATGCCATATGTTCTGACTCCCTTAGTGCCCTGCAGAGTCTTAAGGACCCTTTATCGAACCATCCTCTCGTGTATCGGATCCAACGCTCCCTCCAGTTGCTGGCGGATGACAGCTGTCACGTTTCTTTCCTGTGGGTCCCTGGCCATGTGGGTGTGCCCGGGAATGAGGCCGCCGACACAGCAGCCAAGGCAGCAGCTCTTTTGCCTCGCATGGCTACCTTTTGCGTCCCATCGGACGATGTTCAACGGGCTCTTCGCCGGAGTATTGTGTTGCAATGGCACAGTGTGTGGCTTTCACTGTACAACAATAAATTGCGAACTGTCAAACCGATCCCGACCGCTTGGAGGACATCCTCACGCCCCTCTCGGCGGGAGGAGGTCATCCTGGCTCGGTTGCGGATCGGTCATTGCCGTTTCAGCCACCGTCACTTGCTATCCGCCGAACCTGCACCGCTATGCTCCTGCGGTGAACTGCTGACAGTGCGACATGTTTTACTGACTTGTGTTAATTTTAATCATCTCCGTGTAGCCCTTCACTTTCCGTCTACTCTGGAGGAAATTTTAGCTGATGACACACGAGCAGCTGCTCGGGTTTTGCGTTTTATGAACTTGGCCAACCTATCCAAGGATATTTAACCCTTTTAATTGTCTTTTATCTTTCGTTTTTAGCCTCTTGTTGATGTTCTGACAGTCACCATTTTTTTGAGATCATAGCGAATCAATGTTCTTGGCTGGGCGCTAATGACCATAGAAGTTGTGCGCCCTAAAACCACAAAAAAAAAAAAAAAAAAAAAAAAAAAAAAAGTCTGGGCACCGTTCATACTTGGGAATACAGCAACACAGAGATTCTGGCAGCTATTGGAATAGTGTTATTAAGGAAGTTGTTGAAATTAAACTAGCAAGCTACCTTAGAAACAGATATGGTGGTCTTTGTTTAAATTGTTTTAAATCCGGCACTGTCTATCGTCAAAAAAACAGAGGGGAGAATCAATGCTGCCTCACCTTTTGATTAATAGTCACTATCGATATTTTTTATATTTGGTCATTTTTGGTGTTGTTGACTCTGGTGACTTGTACTCTGTGTATGTTAGCTTCCTTGTTTACCATTTGCAAACCTAGGTTTTAAATACACTTGCACATTGCTTCCTTTGGTGCAGTTGTGCCTTGAGCAGCGTGTTGTCCTATCGGCGGTTGTCGACGACGTCACTCGGTAGCATACCTATAACTTGTTTGCGTATTAAACAATTGTATGATCCAACTATAGAGCTGCTGTCTATTACTGTAAACTTGTACCACTTGCAGTTAAATGGCAGCTTGCGAAACATACCTACATGACACTGATGATGGGTAGCTACCTATCCGAAATCGATCTGTGATTAATAAACATACACTTTGGACAGAAGAATGTGGCTAAGGAAGAATATTCAAAAATTGTAGGTGTGTACATTGATGAGAGCATGAGTTGGAAAAGACACCGCATTGAACTGCTTAAACGTCTGAGATCATCTACCGTTGCTATTAAGTTATTGATTATTCAGCTTATGGATATCCCAGTACATTGGTTAACTATGTTTACGTCTATCGCAGAATCATTTTTTTTTTTTTGGGTAGTTAATCACTGATTAAAAATGAAAAATGTATTCATTGCACAAAAGCGTGTAATCAGAATAATTGCTGGAGCCCACCCAAGATCATCCTACATACACGTCATTAAGAAATTGGGGATCTTCACAGAAGCCTAAATATTCACATATGAAATCTGTGATTAATAACACTGTTGAAGAGTAATAGCAGCAGGCATGACACAACACATTGTGAAAGAATAATCTTCACTTGTATGCGGTTTTATCTGACTTTGGTCCAAAAATGAGTGAATGATGCTGCCACAAAAGTCTTTGGTCACTTACCAAATAGCATCACAAGTCTGTCAGATAGCTAACAAACATTTAAACAGAACAACGGCAGTTGCACCACGTGACTCTGCTGCTGAATACGCCTGCCCTGTTTGGTATACATATGTCCATGCCAGACATGCGGATGTTGCCCTGAACGAGACCTGTAGAGCAACAAGAGGATGCCTAAGGGCAACGCCTACTCACAAACTATACAACCTTGCGGGGATAGCCCCACCAGATATAAGACGGGAAGTTGCCGCAAATATAGAGACGCAAAGTAGAACAAAACGCTGCTCATCCGCTATATTAACTCCCCCAAGCAGGCTGAAAGCCAGAAAGGATTTTATGAGAACTACTGCCAACTGTAGTACATCACCTTCAACAGCACAAGACCTGTGGACTACCAGAAACGCAGATACCGCAACATGGTTTCCGCCTCTGGGGGCCCTCCCCTCAGGCGAAAATCTGCCGTGGAAAGCGTGGAAGACCCTCAACAGACTAAGAAGCGCGGTGGGTAGAACAGAGGACGACAGGGCCAGATGGAACTACCTCGGGGATGAATCAACCCTCTGGGAATGTTTATCCGAACAAACCGCCAAGCAGCTGTACAGCTGTCATCAGTGCCCAGTATCGTGCTCGCTGGAGGACGTATTGCAGGCCAAGGAGAAAGTCGTCGAGCTTTCTAATTTTTGGTCTGATTATATTTAGTGGTTTTGTAATTTCTTTATATATAATCTCCTTTGTTTTGTATCATAGTTGCACTGTTGTCTTTGACCTTCTGTATGCATCGATTTTGACACGAATAAATTAAATAAACAGAAATTAAAAAGTTTTAAAACGCAACTGCTTCTACTAACAATGAAAGTACTTGGGCTCGAACAAACATATCTGTATGAACGTTTGCTTACATGATCTCTACTTACACCTCAATGTACTAGTGGGTGTCGTTTTTATGTAAGACTCTATCATGCTCTCGATAGCACTGTAGATGTAATTGTAGACGCCATACGTACTGCAGATATCTGAACTATAACTTATGTAATAATCATCGTACGTGTTCTCTAGCATATTGTCATCAAAAGCCGTGATGATAGTTGCAACTTTAACCGTCTTCTCGGAAGACTGTTGGTATTCACTGCCACTGCTTCCATCGCCTCTCCCATAAGCTATACAAACATTTGAACTTTGAACCATCGCCTCTTCCCGCACTTACCGTAGCACTACCGCTAGCAATGAGCCGCCGGAAGAAGCTTGGTGCAGAAGTGCTCCCTTTATTCTGTGAATTTTTAGTGGTTTTTTTCGTATGTGATTGCGATATAAATATAATCAGGCATTGCTGACATAAGGTACTGTACATTGAATAACTAAAAATAAAAGTCCATTGGATTTTCGTGTGATATAAGTGCCTATTTAAAATGTAGCTCTGAAGTGGGGTTAGGATTGAATTCATTACGAAATTTCGTGTTTTAGCACGATCTAATACTGCTACATTTGATACAATTAAGTCGTCCAATGGCTCTGATACCTTTTGAAGTGATTATTGTTAACATTATGTAAATAATCGAATCAGAACAGTACTTATTATGACTCTCGTTCAGTGTTTACCAATTTTGGCGGGAAATAGCGCCCTGTGATAGGCAGTTTTATCCGGACGTCACAGGGGGCGGGGTTCGCTGTTATTGGGTACATTGCTGACAGTTGCTTCTCACTGTGACGATATTGACGTCACAACAACAGCTGACTCTCATTGGTGCCTGTGTAAACGACGTCACTAGGACGGCAAACCCAACTGAAGAATTTAGCGGGAATTTTAAAGGCAGTGTTTTTCCAATTACATCAGAGAAGTGGCGGCAACGAGAAGGACGCGAGAAAGATGTAACAGTAGCGCTTCTTCAACCCTAATCGCCATGAGTACAAAGGAAAGATCATCCATAAATTCTCCGAGAATTCAGTCCCCCTCAGCAATGGAAGACACCCAATTTATGTCTGCATCTGATATGATCGCTATTATTGACAATATAATTACGAAGGTAACCTCTGAACTTAAGGGGAAACGTGTAGGGAAAGAATTAGTCAATATTATAAAAAAAATATTTGTTTCCAATAGCTTTTTATCAGTCAAATCTCTAAGGACAAATAACTGTTAGAGAAAGAAAACGTAAGATTGAAACAACAAGTTGATGTCTTAAATGAACTAAATGCTCCTGGACGTGCCGAAACACAGGAAATGCTAAAACAATCGCGACTGGAGGGACAAATAGATATTATAAAAGACGAAAATGAGAGATTGCGAAATGAATTAGCTATCTCAAATGCACCCGATGCCAAATATAGAATTGAGGAACTACAAAAAGAGATAGAAAAACTTAAAGAGAACGATAGGCTTAGAACAATAGAAATCCGTCCGATAGCTCCATCTTATGCATCAATAGTGAGTGGAAACAAGGCCGAAACACAAATTAAAGTAGATCAGATCAAAGAAAAGCAGGCAACAACTCTGTTTTACCGATCTACCACAAACCTGGACACCAAAGCGGTAAGGGACATGATAACTAAAAATATTAATCCAAGACAAGACAAAGTTAAAGTCTATAGGAACAACACCTAGTGTAGTCATAATCGAAACCGAAGCACAAGACGATTGCAAGAAACTGATGGACATAGCCTCCAAATTACAGGACATAATCTGTGAAGGTCGTAGAAAAAGGCCTCTACTGGTACCCTCATGCTTGTCTGATGATGACTTCCTCGGGGAATTATACGACTTAAACTTGAGTGACCACTTGACCCAGGATGATTTTTATGACGAAGTGAAATTTCGTTTTAAAACAGGACCAAAAGGAAAAGACAGGCAAAACGTCATTGTTGAAGTCAGTCCACGAGTTCGAAACCTGCTATTGAGACAAGAAAGAATATATATGTTTTCATGCACTAAAAGCAGAGGATTACACAAATATACCCAAATGTTATAACTGTTGTGATCTCGGTCACCCAACAAAATTTTTTCCAGTAAATTGACCAGTCTGTATGAAGTGTGGACAAAAAGGCCATAGGGAAAAGGATTGCCAGGAGCAAGGGACGAAAATTGGCTGTATTCCATGTAAGTTGAGAAATCGTCCATGTGATAAAGCAGGAGGCCCTGACTGCCCAACGCATAAGCTGCTACATGCCCGACAAATTCAGAAAATTGATTTTGGAACAGACGTTTAAAGAAAATGAGAATTATGCAGTTAAACGCTGACAGGAGCATTACCGTCAGTGCAGAACTTGTGAAAGTTGCGTTGGAACATAAGGTGGATATAATTTGTTTACAGGAACCATATTGTAGAGGCGGACAATTAATTAATATTCCTCCAGGGACAATAGTTGTGACTGGTGACCAAGCACCTATGGCAGCAATCATAGTATTAAATAAAACAGTAACTGTGACTAAAATAAGTCAATTCAGCTTTAAGCATATAGTAACCATAGAAGTAACATTTGGACATTAAAACTGGGTAATTGTCTCGATGTACGCGCAGTATTCTCATGACATTCACCCATATATCCAATATATCTCTAATGTAGCCCAATATACAAGACATAAAAATCTAATAATATGTGCTGACATAAACGCCAGATCTGTGCTGTGGCATTCAGGAAGCACAAATGATAGAGGTAGGATTGTCAATGATACCATCTATGCTAATCGTCTTCATGTTCTAAACAGGGAAGGACAGCCACCTACCTTCCAAGCTAATACTGGCAGCATAGCAACATAGATATAACATTGGCAAATACTAATGCGCTGCCAAGTATTACAGACTGGACAGTTTATGAGGGACATACCGAAAGTTTTCACAATGTTATAATCATTCAAGCAAATACTTTAAATGGTGAAAACGACACCAATAAAGGCAGATTCATATTGAGAGAAGCAAATTGGGAACATATGAGACAAATACTACGAGACCATAAATTATCGGAGCTTACAGGAAGTGTCGATTACAAGATACATAAACTGACTGAACTTATACAGGATGCACAACATAGAGCAATACCATTCACTAAGCAGTCAAATAAACCTAGATCTAAAATTCAATGGACTCAAGAACTAACCAAATTACGGAAAAGAACCCGGGAAACTAGAAAGCATTACCAAAAGGCAAATAATGCGAGAGAAAGAGAAATGCGGCAGCTAATATACAGGCAGGCTAAGGAACAATATAGAAATCAACTAATTAAAACAAAGAAGCAACACTGGGAAAATTTCGTACAAGACCAGCTTCAAGATAATCTTTGGGGAACCCCATATAAAATCCTAACGGAAAAAATCAAAACACCACTGGTGTTGTCAACATTGAAACAAGACAATGGATCATTAACAAATGGTCGGAGGAATACTGCTGAGTACCTTCTACACAAACTTTTACCAGACGATAATATGATGACTGACGAAGAAATTCATATTGAAAAACGAGCCGAACTAAAACTAGACTACTCTACTGACACGGTAATATGTCCATTTGCTCAGGAAGAGGTTGCAAGGGCCATAGGTGGACTTAGGAAAAAGAAAGCCCCTGGGCCAGATGGTATATATGCTGAAGTGCTGCAACAGATTGCTCCACAGATAACTCCCTTTTTAACGGAGACGTTAAATGAAGCTTTACAGCTAGGGAAAGTCCCAGCCAGCTGGAAGACCGCTAGTGCAATAGTAATCAAAAAATCGAAGGATAATGATCCCACCGACCCTAAATCATATCGCCCTAATCGATGTTTAATAAATACGCTGGCAAAAGTCCAAGAACGGTTACTATGCAATAAGCTTATGGGGCTGAATCCACATCAATATGGGTTTCGCAAGCATAAATCAATTGATGATGCCATCAATAACGCCCTTAATTTGCTGTACCAGACAGAAAACAAGTACGTGATGTCTATTATGATCGATATCTTAGGTGCATTCGATAATTTGTGGTGGCCGGCCTTGTTTGCACGTTTGAGACAACTACAAGTGCCAGCAGCTTTATATTACAGCTTACGAGACTATTGTACAGGTAGAGTTGTCGAGTGGTGCGCGGGAGACCGAAAAGTAATTAAACGTATTACCAAAGGATGCCCATAAGGCTCCATTTGTGGTCCCATCTTTTGGGATATCACAATTGAACCCTTGCTTGAATTAGTAGATGCCAACGAGAATGTCGATGGAATTGTGGCCTATGCCGATGACTTGCTGGTGGTAGTGTCAGCTAACTCAAGGTTAAAACTAGAAGAAAGGGCAAACAACATACTACACGAGATGGCCAGTTGGTGTGCCCAAACCAAAATGTCGATCGCACCACAGAAAACATCATACATCTTACTCAAAGGCGGGCTTATGAGAAACCCATCAATAAAGTTAGGAACCAAGAACATAGCCAGGAAGAAGTCAACTAGATATCTCGAAATAATAATTGATGAAAAACTTTCTTTTAAAGAACATATAGAAAAAACAGCAGATAAGGCTGAAAAGATATTACACAAGATAGCCAGAATAAACACCACCGAATACAGATTGCCGCTAACGTATATGAAGATTTATCACTGTGCCATATTTGAATCGATCATTTCCTTTGCAGTTAGTCCATGGGCGCATAAACTGCAATTGATTTCGAACAGGATTATCGTGAGACGCAGACAGAGAGGAGTACTCTTACGGTTATCAGGTGCCTTTGGCACCGTATCCCTGGAAGCCCTATGTGTGGTTATGGGTATATACCCAATAGATATAACTATCAGATATCGAGCTGCAAGATACTGGCTGAAGAAAGGTGACAAGGATAAGGTAACTGAGATAACTGGGGAAGAAATTCTGGATGGTCACCATCTAAATACTTGGCGCATCAGTACCTGGCAAAAAGAGTGGGATTAGATCGACAAGGGACGTAGGGTATACGGCTTTTTTTCCAGTATAAGAGAAAGATTATCTCTGAAGTGTATTAATCCTAGCCCAGGGATGATACACTTCATAACTGGACATGGGCCATACCCAGCGCACCTACATAGAATGAACCTACGGCCACGTCAAATATGTCGGTGTGGTGATGTAGGAACCCCGGAACACACAGTAATAAATTGCACTGCGCTCTCACTAGTAAGGCACCTGGAAATGGATCACAACAACATCTACAATTCCATTAGAAATCAGGATGCGTGGAATGAACTTAACGAAACCGCATACAAGATGTCAAGGAAACTTCAAGAAGAATATGCCACAGAAAGACCCAGAGTACGAATTAATAGACCGCAGGTGCATACAGATTATAACAGCAGTGATGAAGAAACCGGTAGTACTACAGATTATGATGCAGATACTGAAGGAGATAAAAGTACGGGCTTTGGAACGGAGGAAATGTAACTACATTGTGAATCCTCTTGTACCCAAATTCTATGCCCTAGTAGCATCACTTTGTTGTTGTTGTTTCTTACTTTAATTAAAATTATTCTTATACACACCTCGTAACTTCTAATTATGTAAATAACATAAAAGTTTTTGCGTGAAACAGTTGTTTCCTGCTCTCATACTTATTGTCCTAATAATGTAACTTCCGATTTACTATGAGTTATGTTGGTATTATACCTCTCAGATACTAAATATCATGAGAAATGTCATCCTGTACATCTAAACATATGAATTATTGTTTTGACTAAAACCATGTGAACCTTGTATTTCCAAACTAATATATATTAATCTACGGCAATTAATTGTTAAAATATGCTACTGTTACAAATAAGTTCTGTACTGTATCTTTTATGTGTTTAGGAACTAAGATATTAAACTGTTACTAGTAGTTTGTCTAGAAGAAATATATATATATATATATATATATATATTCATAACAGTTAAAATTGAACATTCATAAACTTACTATTGATTGTAGTTGAAGTGATATTACCATTTTTACACATTTTGTATTTCTAATGTATTTTAATATACTTCATTGTAAGAAATTTAATTAAACTGGTATTGTATTGTATTTCTACATATAAGTCAGTTGCATGGAATATATTTTAAATCAGAATCGTAAATTTCCATGATTCTAGCAAACAACGTATCTGACTGTTTCCTGTTATAACGTAGAGTACCTTCATGTTTGTGTAGCTAAATATTTAATTATACTTTTTACATGACTAGTACATTTTCTTTATTATTTATTTACAAAAAAGATACATGGAAAATAGAAAAAATTCAAATCAGAATTGTAGCTTTTATGTTTCCAGTTAAGTAATGTATCTCTTTTCTTATAATGAAGAGAACCTTGATGTTAATGTAGGTAAATGTTAAACTAAATTTTTTATATTATCAAGTAAATTTTGTATGCAATGAACTTTATATAATTAACCATGTTACAATTCAATGATTATTTATATAATTGTAAACATATGTATTTGTTTATTATTGTAATTAATTTAATAAAAGTATACAGTAGCTGCTGAGTAAATACTGCAGACTTCTTACAACACAGTTCCGCCTCCACGGGGTGGGACACGGGCAACGGCGCACTGGTCCTCTATACCAAATGTGTCTAGACGACCGGTGTGGCGGCTAAGAGAACGTTGAGGAAGACCGACCCGCTATATTACACAGGCAGCGGGTCCATAATCGCAGGCAGCAGTGAAAAAGAAAGGTGTTCGTCATTATCATGCCTATTATCATTATGTGTTAGTGTTACAACAGTATCTTACTTATGCTGTACCATAACAGATACGAGAAAGTATGCGAGTGAATCATCTTCTACACCAATACTATCTTTTGAAGAAGGGTTCTTCGTAAGTCATCTCAACTATTCGCAATACATTAGCAGGATTGATTAGCAATCGCCGCCCCATCTGACGCTTCACCGCTCAAATAACGACAAAAAACGCAACTTCGGATGCACACTGCACCGTCCCTACTGGCGAACCGGCAGGTCAGAGTGCAATGAGGCAAGGCACACGCAGAGGCCTCTAACGGACGACTGCAGAGTTTTGCAGAGGCGGGAGTATCACTAGTGCAATAAGGGATCTTTACATTATCTCTCATACGATTTTGGTGTGTGTGTTTGTTCGAGCCCAAGTACATTCCTTGTCAGTAGGTGAATTTGTAGATATAAATTAGTAACATTACAATGAAATAAATTAAATAGCTTCTCTTCTGAAATGTAAAGATGTCTTCTATTTAACTGACACGTTCCACATCATTGCTGTATTCATGATCCATAAAGCAAGTACTGAATTTAAGTAACGCAATTTTGATTTAAATGTAGATGCGAACTTTTCCTCTGTGACAGCGGATTACATCTACTTCTGGTGATTCGACGTTATTCCCGAAACCTCTAGTTCCTGTTACTAAAATTCTCTCATAGACGCATATTTCTATGGCGACTAGTTTCGATCCTTCAGATTGATCATCAAGCCAGCCAATGTAAACAAAAATACAAAACATAAGAATCCAAACACAGTAAAACACAAATATATTACATAAAACATTAGCTGTTCACAGTATCATACATGCACTGGCTGTGGTAATATTTTGACACCGTCTTACATGCATAACGGTTTCAAACAAAACAACTCTTACTCTGTCAAAATAAACTTTATATGTTGGTCAGTGATGTCCTACTGAAGGGGCATGTGGAACGACCGTCTCACACATTCGCGTTCGACACTGCACCGTTTTGTATCCACGAGCGTCTGGACAGCCTGTTGTGGCGTAACGTCAACACGAGAACGATCGTGGAGAAGGCAGCGGACGCCCAGCAACCTATCGCCAAGGGCCTCTTAAAAATAACTAAACTCATTATTCGTAAGTGGTGTCTGTTCTTTTGGACATGTCAAGCGTTCGACCTCGCACGGGAATGCGTAATGGCGAGTGTAAGAGGACATGAACGATAGGGGCGCTACAGCCATAGCGTACGACTTGTGGGAGTTTGAGACGGCCGAGAGGCGAGCACGGCTGGCCAAGTGGATATTTCAGCTCAATACGTTTGGGATCACCTCACACACGTCGTTGTTCTGAGTCTCATGCGGCTTCTGAATCTCTCAATGTAGAAAATGTAAGGTGATGCGCATGAGTAGAAAAAACAATCCAATAATGTTCGAATACAGCATTAGTAGTGAGCTTCTTGATGCTGTCGCGTCGTTCAAATATCTAGGCGTAACATTGCAGAGCGATATGAAATGGAACGAGCATGTAAGGACAGTTGTGAGTAAGGCGGACAGCCGACTTCGATTTATTGGGAGAATTTTGGGAAGATGTACTTCACCTGTAAAGGAGAACGCGTATAAAACGCTTGTACGACCACGTCTTGAGTATTGCTCAAGTATTTGGGAGCCGCAGCAGATCGGATGGAGGAAGACATAGAGACGGTTCAGAGGCGAGTAGCTAGATTTGTTTTCGGTAGGTTCGACCAATGCGCGAGTGTCACGGAAATGCTCCGGCAACTCAATTGGGGATCGCTGGAAGAAAGACGACGTTCTTTTCGTGAATTTCTGTTAAGTAAATTTAGAGGGCCGGAATTCGAAGCTGAGTGTAGTACGATCTTGTTGCCGCCTACTTACATTTCGCGTAAAGATCACAAAGACAGGATAAGAGAAATTGGGGCTCGTACGGAGGCATATAGGCATTCTTTTTTTCCTCGTTCAATTTGGGAGTGGAATAGGAAAGGAAATTCCTATTAGTGGTACAGTGTACCCTCCGCCACGCACCTTACGGTGAATTGCGGAGTATGTATGTAGTTGTAGATGTAGAAGTGAAAAATGTGGACAACAAAATGTTCTAAACTTTAATTCCCGTCCTACTCCTCCTTTTCACACCAATACAATAATTACAATGATAATGAAGTCAAAATAAAAGTCGGCAGCATATTACTAAAACAGTGGAATCCATAGCGGGGTGTATTAATATCTTAAGTTCACAATAAATGAAATACAAAGTAACACTGACGAAATATTTATAAAGTCGTATTCAAAGTACTCAAACCAATTTTTAAAGTAGATAAATGAAAAAATTGTAGGTTGGCTCATACAGTAAAATATGTGAAGAATGTTTGTTAGAATGAATCACACCGATTTAAAGTATCGTATTATGTAGAGTAGATATGTCTTTGGGACCGTAGTCTGTTGACTGTATGTTGTCGAAGTCTTTAATGTTAACTATTGTCTCGTTTTCAAGAGTGTGCAAACGTGGAATTGAAACCACTAAAGACTTCTTCAATAAGCTTAGTAACAAGCACAGTTTGATTAAGTGATCAGTTCGTGGGTCGAGCTGCACCGACTTGTTTATTCCCCTACTTCTAAATCTACGTCGTAATCAAACGGAAGGTAGTTTGCGTTTCTTTGTAACTGATATGTATCAACAAGTGAATGTGCCATTTCTGTTGCATTTTTTTCATAAATAATTTATTGCATCAGCGTTGTCTAACCTGATAAGGCAGGTATGCAAGAATATAACATACATTTGATAACTTAAAAACGTTGCTGTGTTGACTCTGCAACACTATTTTGAGTTGATAAGGAAAACTTCCATCGTTATTATGCCCACAATCGAAAGTCTTCTCTCGTTTTGTAACAGGAGGGTGGAATGTATTTTATCGTGATATAAAGAAATATTCATATACTGCCAAGCACAGTTTAATTAACTTGTGGTTGCCAGTTTGTAAATAATTTGTGACTGCGGGTTCATATTTTGTAATTCGTTTCATCGACTACACAGATGTTTCACCGGGTGTTTCGGCTCATATTGTCATTCGTGTCTCTAGTGTTCTTTTTGCATACATTTCATTTTCCTATGTTTTGTCATTCCTTATAGTAAGTCTACGTATAACAGTGTGCACAACGTATTGCAGTAACACATGGCTCCAAATTGCGGGTTGGGTACAGATGTGTAATGAGAATGTTTTACTGTTACTTTTCTTGCTGTAATATACACATTAATTTAGAGTTATTGGTATTATTTCTGCTACGTTTGTGCGACATTTTAAACTGCATATTAGTCACTGACATTTTTGTTTCAGTATTAGATCTGCAGTAGATAGCTATCATACATTTAATCAGTTAAAAAAAAAAGTGGTTAAGGCGACCGCTGGCCCAAAGCGAGAGACCGGGGTTCGATTCCCGGTCCGGCTTATATTTTCACTTGTCGCCATTGTTTCATTTCAATGTCCTACAGCAGCCTCTGTCAATCCTTTCTTCCCTACTCCTTCTTCCTTCCTTTCCTTTATCATTTGCAAATAACTAGACTCCCTGACGGTGCTGATGTCGCGGGATAATTTGTACCTTCGCCCGGCCGCCATGGTAGTGGCAAGTGTCAAATAAATAACAGTGTTATTAGCAGGTAAATCGTGTATTAAATAGCTACTGCGGGATATATACATAACTGATAGTCACGTTGACTATTTCAGTGTATATGAAGCACGATGAAGAGCTGCTCAGCGTTTAAATACATAACTTAATTTAAGAAAAGAATAAAAAGATCGAATACTGTATTCCCATTTATATTTCTCAGGAATACAAGTAGCCGTACTACTTGTGTTCAGAGATAGTTACTCTTGCTTAACAAACAGTCAAGACAATATAGGACTGAAAGAAATAAATATCAGGCTTTTATAATATTGGTAGCTCTTAAAAAGGAGCAAATTTAAGCACTACTGGTGGACAGGAAGTTCAAAAAGTTTCATTTTATGATTGTGTAAAATAACTATTGGGGTTACGAAATTAGTTGCCTCAATGCAGTTCGAATTTTTGTTTATGGAATTGATATTAGCAACTTGTAACGCAGAATTTAAAGGTAATCTGCTTTACATATACGTATAACAACTGAAAGGGGTTTGCACAACCATGTATAGTTCCATATATGAGAGACACACAGCTACACTGGATACACACTGTGAATTTCAACCCTAGTTGCTGACTTTTGAGCAGTTGACTCTGCTTTAAGGTATGGCTTACAGCATTAAAAACGCTAATTTTCTTGCTAGATAACCTAATGCTAATGTTAGCTGCCTTACACAAGAAAAAATTATGGCATACTTTGTGTTCTTAAAAGAATTTGGTAGTGGCTGGTTGCTGTATTCACAATGTAAGAAGCTATTTTTCAATTTTGTATCTGATGGCATATTTCACTTTTACAATCGATTTTTAACATCAGCTGTTTCAGTCAGCCCTGTTTGATTTTTTTATACTATGAAATATCTAAATATTGTAGAATACAGCACTAAAGCAAAGACGTGAGATGTGAAACTCTTCCGAAATTAATGTTTGTACAAAAGTTTCACAATCGTAGAGTATACTGAGGAAGTGCCAAAAAATCGTTTCTGACGATAAATTCCGTTCATATGCTTCACTTAGAACGCTAAAAAAACTACATGTTATAGTTCGGTTTCGTTAGGAAGAGGAATCGCTCAAATGTTTGTATAGTCTGTGGGAATTAACTACGGGGTCATCAGTCCCTAAACTTACAGACTACTTATGAACTACTTACGAACTAGGACGGCACAAATATCCATGCCCGAGGGGGGATTCGAACCCCCGACCGTAGTGTCCGTGGAACCGTGACTGGAGCGCCTCAGTCCCCTCGGCCACCGCGGCCGGCGAGGAATCGCTGTTGGTCAATTTGTACACTGTATTTGTAATAAATTTACACACAACCGATAGTTGCTGTATATTCAAGGAGTCGGAAGCTGTTTTGTAGTTATATATTTCAATTAGACATAGTTTTCGCGACTTAACTCAAATGAATACTCTCTATAATCAAAAGAAACTTACGCACATTTAAAGTTGGCGCGGAAGTTTGCCACTACAATGGCCGCCGAGGCGCTCTTCAATTTGTCCGCTGTTCGCAGTCGGCCGCTTACGCGATTGTGGGGGCTTGCCTATCGCACGTCGGCGCCAAGCCTCTTGGAGGGAGTAACGGAGATGCGCGCCCTCTACAAGCGGCTATATCTAGGCCGATATGCGACTGGACGAACTACTTGAACTCGGCTACGAACTAAGCAGTCACTAGGTATCAGCGCAGCTAGCATCGAACAGAAGACCACACCGCGAGAAGAGAGAAGAGAAGAACAGATAGAAGTTTAGTATCTTTGTAAAGTTGTGAGGAGGGCTGATATGGAGCCGTTTATTTCGCATATCAATATATTAGGTGGTAAAGAAGTTTTCTTGGTTGCAGAACTGTGTGACGTAATAGAAAGGGTGAGAGAGAGAGACAGTAGATGAGCTTGTATCCCGTGGGAATGCTTCGCGCCTATTGCAAGTTGAGATCTGATTGGCTCCCGCCTATACTAGTTGTCCGCCACAACTTTAAGCTTCTTTTATTAATATTTAACTTTCCTATGTTTGTTAAAAATTGTCTGTTTACTTTCTGTAATGCTTTTGTGCTAAGCTATATTCCGGTTATTTCAAAGATTTAATTATTTGTGTATTTAGTAATAAGTTGAACAATGTTAGTCTAGAAGTTTCGCATGGCGCCAAAACGGTGGCTTGTGGCGCGCAGCGAGAGGCGGCGGCAGTCAGTCGAGCGCCGACCGCGATACCTTACACATTCATGTTAGTTCTCTGCGGGCCAGGGACAGTTTATACGTTATGTATCGTTTATATTTTTAATATTACTGCCGGCATCGGTGGCCGAGAGGACAAAGGCGCTCCAGTCACGGTCTGCACGGCCACTATGGTCGGGGGTTCGAATCCCCCCCTCGGGCATGGATATTTGTGCCGTCCTAGTTCGTAAGTAGTTTGTAAGTTTAGGGACTGATGACCCCGTAGTTAAGTCCCATAGACTATACAAACATTTGAACATTTTTTTTTTTTTAATATTACTAAGTCTGTATATTTGTGCTTGGATATAGACTGGCATTTCTTCAATAAAAACAAGCACTTGCATCCTACAAAAGCTAAAGTTATTCGTAGTGCAGTACTTCCTAGCCACATTTCAACACCTCTTTAAGCATCACTTCAGGTACAACGGATGCGCGACCTGTGTGCTTCACCTGCGCAATGGGACATCAACTACGACAGAAGACACAAGGTTAGTAAAAGAGTGATTTTAGACGTGCACTGAAGTTGCATGTTGACACGGCACCTCGCGTGCAGTGCTGCCCCGTTTACAAACCAGGGCACTGGCACGAAGTGCGTTGGTAACATCGCCGAGGGAAGGTATGAACGACGGGAGGTGTTTTAGGGACTTTGTCAACTATGCACTGACCTTCCCTGTCTTTTTTTTTTTTTTAAGAAGCCCCGCCGTACGATTCAGTAAATGAAACTTGTATTAGTAATCTATAAAGTTGTTATACATGCCCACGTATCATGCACCGAACCTTTTCCTGAAAGCTGGGCCGAAAAGAACAAAACAAAGGCTGACTGGGACGAGAACTCGACACAGCCAGTGACACGTCTCATCTGGAATCCAAAATATCAATTCGTTTGTGTGCGCTCTTTGTCACAAATCATTATGTGACAGGTAACAAACGAAACTACCGTGTCACAAATCATTACCCGAAAAAATTGCAAACAGGGGCAGATTGTCACCAATATTACCTGACAAATGACAAATGACAATATTTCACTCCATGGCTGTAACATCAAGTAATTACATTACTCAATATATGGTGACATTTATCTGCCACCAACTCCAAGAAGGGGAAATTAAGTAACTTCATAGGAAAACAGAGCAAATGTTTACGTCCTGATAATCAAACATAAATTTCATTAAAGCTGCAATATACGTGATTCATGTAAAGAACTGCGTCGTGTACAGGAACCTCGGCTGTACATTAACGCCCGATACCTGGCAAGCCGCAGCCTCCTAACTGATCCTCTTTCTTTCTCTCTTCTCCCACCCTAGTGGCTGCCGTCACCATACAAAACAAGTGCGACTATCAAGTTGTTCAGAAATACAACTGTCCGCTGTAAAGTGACCTCCACAAATATAATAACTGACAGCGGTCAGTGTCAAGCCGCACTGAATGGCCGCGTGCTCTAAGGCGTCATGCTGCGGACTGCGCGGCCGTTCCCGCGGAGCATCTAGTCCTCCCTGGGGCATGAATATCTGTGTCGTCCTCGGTGTTAGTTAAGTGGTTTGTATGGACTGATGATATACTAGTTTGGTCCAACAAGTTTACAAACATTCGAACCAGTGTCAAATAGATTGTGCACTCAATTCAGCTCATCGTGCACATATATGAATGAGAAGCCTAGTAGTTGCTGTGATTGGACCTATGCTATGGAAAGAAAGATAAATGGTAATGGAGCAACGTACGTTTTGGAAAAGTTTGATTGATAGATACGATTAAGCATGATTGACAGTGTATACCCAATCCACTCTTCACCCACCCCTATTTGATCACTGGTTACATTAACCTGCCTACATGAAGATACCAACAGCAAAGATCCTTTTAATGATAATTAATCTATCCCCTCCGCGCCCTTGGGGATCAGCTTATGCAATTATTTTTTTTTATTAAGATCAACTACAGAATTTGTTTATTCAGATTACTTATTTCGGCAATTTAACGAACGATCATTCCTCAGATCATCGCATACAAAATCTTTTAAAAACACACTTATTTGCCAACATTATTGCTGGCTTGTCATCACATAATAATAAATGAAAAGCCTCATTCTGTAATGTGATCTGACATAAATTGAAAACAAAACTCATATCACATTGCGGGAAGAGGTTCTTGATGTTTTATTTATGACAAGCCAACAACAATGTTAACGAATAACTGTGTTTTTAAAAGCTTTTATTTGTGATGATCTGAGGAATAAAATGAAAGAACTGAAGATGTTAGTGAAACTGCCGAAACGAGTTACCCAAAGAAAAAAAAAAAAAACTATATTGGCTATCGTGCTTATTAAATTGATTGAAGGTAACATCACTCCACCCTCAAACAAGACAAACTTTTATGCTAATCTGTCTAGCTGTAGTGACCAATCACAGACAAATGACTTCGTCCCACTAAGCTACCTGTGAATGCTATGCCAGTGACCTGTCCCGGACTCGAAACCTTGTCATTCCAATTCCACACCCAACCCCTCTTCCCCCCCCTCCCCCCACCAACACACCATCAAATACATATTCAACTTGTTTAGTTGAAGATGGAGTAACAGTCGAAAACCGGTTTGTAAAAACCAATAAATTTGCAGAATATCTCAGTTATATTGTATGTTTCATTCATAATGTAATACGGAGGTACTGAACAGAATTGGGGAAAAAAGAAATTTATTTCACACCTCGACTAAAAGAACGGATCGACTGTTAAGAGACATTCTTAGACATAAAGGAATCGTGAATTGTACTGGAGGAAAGTGTTAGAGATAAAGATCACAGTCTTCGGACTGAAGACCACAAAACACCACAATCTCTCTTATATAAACAGTTGGATGATGATCGTAAATTTGTAATTTATTTAATAACAGGGAGAGATCCAATAACAAAAATATGTTTCTTTTTTCAAATTTGGATTTTTATTAATCTTTCGTTGTTCGTCTTTGTCAACTACGCCATCAGGCTGAAACAGTTATCTAACCTAAAGGTCTCCTAGTCAAAGAAATTTAATGAGCTGTCACAGCTGGGAAAAGAGACATTGTGTGGGAACAGTACACGATAGCGCCGACTGCAACATATTCAACTTTCTGACAGAGTTATGTCTGATAACTTCGGAAAGACGGCGATTATTCAACTGAAGTTGGATGAGCAAAGACTGTCCAATGGGCAGCAGTTCTCTGAGCTACAGACACGCAGGGTGGAGCTGTGGCATTGGTAAACCTGGCGGTCTGGCGGGAGCTTATTCTTAGTGAGGAAATCGAAAAATCGTCTTCAAGCAAGAAAAAGTTGTTATTATGGGGACATCTACAGGCATTGTTGAACGCACTGATGCACAGGGAATTTCTTATGCTAAAGAATGCAATGGTCGGAGACAATTCCATAATTCTACTGGGAATTCAAACAAATTGACGGGTACTATGGGCAACGTGAGCAGAACGTTTAGTTTACAAAACAATGTAACTAGCACGCGCATTTCACAGGTGATTTATCAGGCTTGCCACTACACGTGCCTCATGACAGAGTATAATCAATCAGTCCTCGTCACAAAGAGATTCTCTCATAATGCACAAATAAACTCATCCGGTGACTATATCGGAATCAACTACGGTAAACTTCAAAGCAAATGAGATGGGTAACACAGTATAAACTGGGGCCACACAAAGCGAAAGTCTGTACACGTGGCTACGCGCAGCTGTCCAGCTGTTTCTACTGAAATTCATAAAAACCTCCACATTGACGGTGCTTTGAAATTCATTACTGGGACCACATTTCTTTTTACTAAGGACGTAGCGTCTGTCACACGGTACAAAGAAATAATTGATTGAAATATTTTCCCCAGTCCTCACTGAAAGAAGCTGAGAGCGTGACATAAAAGGGAAAAAAATAAATTACAGAAGGTCTCATTTTGGTATCTACTGCCCACTGGTTCAAAGTCGGTTAATATTTAGTATTACTGCAATATGAGCCGTTTCAAACTAATGACTGCAGGAAAAGTATTAAATTATCGAGTATTGCAAATAAAACGTACTGTGCATGAATTTATAAGAACATTAAAAATATTTTGCAGAGTACAATCGGTGTAAGAACAAACTTTCTTCTGCTAAATCGAGTAGTTGTCTGGAAACTGGCAGTAAGTTTTCCGTTTTGTCATCAGGATACTATCTTCCAAAAATACACTTATTACGCGTCATGTACAAGAAACACTTCGTACGAAATTTCTATGGACTTAGTAACCCCCTGCCCCCTCACCAAAGCAAGGTGGTGGATTCACCACAGTATCCAAAGGGTCCGTCTATCGCTTTCTTCACGTATCCGATTCGTTTGGAGCACTTAACACACTTCCTGATTTTTATTTTTTTATTTATTACTAATATTGCTGCCAACACCAGCGGCCCTAACATCTGTAGTAACAAAATTATGTGGCAAAGCTGAACGTTACTGTTTCTGTTGGTTTCGCTGAGCGCCGATTACGTCAGAATTTACGCTCACACGTTTCCGCCCACCGCAAAGGCCAAATTATTTAGATTTTTGTTCGTAATTTTCAGCAACTGTTTTTGAAGAATGCCGATGTGAAGGGTAGCAAAATATTTGCGTTAAGAAAACGGGTGTGCTAACTGTAGACGGAAATCTTGTTAGTTTCACCCCGCCACCACCCACCCCTCCAAAAAGAAAAGTCCCTTCCTCCCCAGTGCAATCAGAATTCATCTTTTATGCTACCAATTCTTTCTAGTCGTAGGAAAACAGGAAGACTTGACGTGAGAAAAACTCAAAACGTAGTAAGACTTCCCCGCATCGTAGGCCAAAATTGTGGTCTCCAATGTTGTTCAATCTGTACATTGAGCATGCTGTGAAGGAATGCAGGGAAAAATTTGGAGAGGGCATTAAAGTGCAGGGAGAAGAAATAAAAACATTGCGGTTTGCCGATGACATAGTAATTCTGTCAGAGACCGCAAAGGATCTGGAAGAGCAATTGACTGGAAGGACAGTGTCTTGAAAGGAAGATAAGATGAACATTAACAAGAGTAAATCGAAGGTAATGGAATGCAATGTCAGAAAATCAGGCGATGCTGAAGGAATTAGATTAGGTAATGAGACAATAAAAGTAGTAGATGAATTTTGTTATTTGGGTAGCAAGATAACTTCTGATGGCCGAAGTAAAGAAGACATAAAATGCAGAATGGCTATGGTAAAAAATTGTTTCTAAAGAAGCGAAACTTGTTAACATCCGATATTAATTTAAATGTTGGAAAGGCCTTTCTGAAAGCATTTGTCTGGAGTGTAGCATTGTACGGGAGTGAAACGTGGATGATAAGAAGTTCAGATAAGAAGATGATAGAAGCTTCTGAAATGTGGTGCTACAAACGAATGAGGAAAATTAGATGGGTAGATCACGTAACTAATGAGGAGGTGCTTAACCGAATCGGGGAAAAAAGTAGTTTCTGGCATAACCTGACTAAGAGAAGGGACAGATTGGTTGGACACATTCAGAGACATCAAGGAATTGTCAGCTTAGCATTAGAAGGAAGTGTGTGGGGTAAAAATCGTAGAGGTAGACCGACGGACGAATACAGTAAGCAGATTCAAAAGGATGTAGGTTGTCGAACTTATTCTAAGATGAAGAGACTTGCACGGGACAGGGTAGCATGTAGACTTGTGCATAATAGTTCGCGATCGGGAGCGCTCACTTTAGTTAGCGGCTCTGCCGCAAACTAGTTCGTTCTTTTAGTTCGTCCGCTCCCAGTGACGGCGTGGTCTGCGCATGCAGGTGGAGGGAGGAGTTCCCCCACCTAGCTGCTTCATGCGCTTGCTACTTGAGCCGCTAATGATATTATGCAAAGCAAAAGAAACAGTTTGTGGATAATTTGTCGCGTTTAAGTTTAGAGTTAAAGTGTTTGTTAAGCTTATGGGACTTAACTACGGGGTCATCAGTCCCTAAACTTAGAAACTACTTATCAACTACCTTATACTAAGGACGGCACAAATATCCATGCCCGAAGGGGGATTCGAACCCCCGACCGTAGTGGCCGTGCAGACCGTGACTGGAGCGCCTCGGTCCCCTCGGCCACCGCGGCAGGCAGTTTAGAGTTATCTCTATATCTTGGCATTATGGAATTTATTAGTCAGCTATTGCAGAGTGCAGAATACTTCAAAGCAGAAATTTTGTAGCACTGAACTATGTAATGTAGCAGGCAGACGCTAACCTCGAAATGGCTCTCATCAGCAGATAGCAACCACGTAATTTTTAATTGTGTTCGCGACCTAGCGCGCGTATTTTAGTTCGCGACCTATCGCGCATATTTCAGTTCGCGACCTATCGCGCATATTTCAGTTAGAGACCGGTAGCTCTCCTTTTAGTTCGCTGCTCAGCTGCGAAGTAGGACTCTCTTTTTAGTTCGTCCGCTCGTTTTGGCTTTTGCTACCGCTACTAAAACCACAGCTGCACTGCATCTCATCTCAAAATGACGGCAACTGGCAGAAGGGAATCACTCGATTCAGCGCGCTCTCGTGTCCTCTCGCTGATACCCGTCAGTCTTCGGAAAAAGAACGGACGAACTAAGAGGCGAGGGATCTGCGAAATAGTTCGCGTAGTTCACCTGTGGGAACGATCTTCCGAACTAGTTCGTTCGCGAACTAGACAAGACTAGCAGCATGGAGAGCTGCATCAAACCAGTCTGCGGACTGAAGACCACAATAATATTTTGAAAAGAACAATTTCAATAACACACAGCAAAAGAAAATGTTGTATTTAGAGTCGATCAGAAAGCGTAACAAGCTCGCTCGTTTCTCTTAAGCGTGGCCGCTGCTCGGGAGTATCGCATCGAGCAGAGGCGGTAGCGACGGAGGCGACTCGGTACTGAGAAGCATACTCAGACTCCCACCGACCACACCCCGACAAGAAGCTTACAAATAGCCTGACATCACCCCTCTCCAAACCAGACTAGCCCACCTAAGAGCCATATATGGAAAACGAACACTGACCAACCGCCCAGACTTGTCCACCATACTCACCAAAATACCAAAGCATACAAAAAAACCAAAACACAAATACATCTACTCACCACTATCCATACTGAAATACCCTGAAATAATTAACTCACACGAACAAGCTCAGCAGTTAAGGTGGCTGATAGAAGACAGGGAAACTCCTCAGCATCTCTTGGAACTAGACCCAGATCACGACCTCATCCACCTCCCACCCACATAACGACCACAAAAGACCTACATACAACAATAGCAGTTACCACAAGCACAGCATATTCCCCTGAACAACAAAAACAAATGACATTTAAAATATTATCAAATTACTTATGTCAATATATATGTATATACACAAAAATAAAATGTATCTTAACTGTAAATAATTATGATAATATATAATTAATGTTGGTTTTAAGTTTTTCTGAATTTGTTAGTATTAAGCATATTTTATATTGTAAGTAAAGAGCCAAATAAAGAATGTTAAAAAAAAATAAACTGCAACACCAAGGCGAAATAGGGCGAAAGCTCTGAAACCGCCTGCCCGTATCCCATCAGGAACGGGAATGAAAAAAAAAAAAAAAAAAAAAGGTTCAGACTCGTAGCGGAAGAGGAACCGACCGAATGTGGTGTACTGTCTCTTGAAATGTGCCATACGAAAAGACTTAATGATAATAAACTTGATAAACTGTTAACAGCTGTACTGTGTGCTATTAAAAAAAATGGAAAAAAAAACCTCTCGCGGAAATATTCCTTCCGCGAAGAAATACAGCAATAGTAAATGTTGCAAAAGGCAATAATTCAACAGTCATGAACGACGTCAGAGATAAAAAAGAACAATAACAGTGTACCAGATAATTCAAAATGACAAGCTTTTGTCTCTGGTTGTCCGCTAGTGTGGTAATATCGACACCAATCTGCTCAAGGCTCTATAGAAGGAAATATATTAAACTACTAGCTTAAACCGCGGCTCCCCTCGCGTGTTGGTTGATTATGATAGATAAGCTATCTTTCTGTAGTGTGCTGTGACACTGGTTTTGAAGAATGAAATGAAATACCTTTTTTTTAGAAACAAACATTTTTAATCAACATTCGAATAAAAAAATAAAATTATGTGAATTGCTTAATAATATACAATAAATAATACATACATTATTCCTTATAGTCTGTGTTGCAATATCTCAACACGTATGGTGAGAGTATTGTGCAAATGCATTTTAATTTCATTTTAGGACATTCTAGTAAACTACGTTATTTCTAGTATTGTTTAGAGCGTAAATGTAGAGACGTATAATTGACTATGTGAAAAACATGAGGGCTGTAAATGGATTCCTGCGACGTTTACTGATTGTCCTAGAGCTTTTTTAACTGTCATGGCAGAAGCTAGACGAACTGGAAACTGAAGTCTTTTGAACTGAAATGGCATATCTGAAGGGATTAAAGGAAATTCAACAATAATGATTGTAATAATATCACAGATCGATCACTTGATGTAATGCGCGAAACGTCAAATCAATTTTTTTAAAGAGATGTATTAAAAGGAATTTCTTTTTTACTGCTTTATTTATTTATTCTTATATTTCGTTACAGAGAAAGAGCTGAAGACATTGTAGCACGCATAGATCAAAGATATGGCCTGTGACATCATGTTTCGGTGTATGTAACCTCCTTGCTATAGAGTCGCAAACATCATCGCTGGCCTTCAGTCCGAATTATTTTATAATTTGACGACTTTAAACCACCATATCTTACACCCCCTTATACCTATCGGCATGGAACTGCTACGGTGTACAACAGGACACTTCGGACAACAATTACACACAGACCATTCGTTTGCGTTATGTAGTTTTCGCTGCAGAGCAAAATATTAACACACACACACACGTAGGATTTCATATACACCGATAACTTTCCATTCCAATATACTCCAACCTTTTATCATTATCAACCTTCAAGCAACAATGCAACCAATAAAACCAGTTTCAAAGAGTAAATATAATTTTCAAAGAGTAATCATTGTTCCACATTTTGCGTTATATTCTTCAAACTACTAAATATCTATCAGACGCTATAAAACCATGCCTAAAACCTTCCTCAGGTATAAATTAGTAACTGTACAAATATTTAAGTCCTTGCGTCTTGTCATTCGGACGTGATAAGCATACACCGAACAGACATTCACATTAATATATATAAATATATATCAACATAAAACCGTGCCTAAACCCTTCTGTGGGTAGACATTAGTAACTATACAAACTCACGTTTATAGATATAGAACAATGGAACATTCACTCTACAGCGGAGTGAGCGCTGTTATGAATCTTTCTTACAGATAAAAATTGTATGGCGGAACCGGGACTCGAACCTAGGACCTTTGCCTTTCGCAGGCAAGTGCTCTGCCACTGAGCTATCCCGACACGACCCACTACCCGTCCTCACTACTTCTGACAGTATCTCGCCTCCTACTTTTCAAACTACACTGAAATTCTCCTGCGAGCCTTGCAAGCCTAGCACTCCTGGAAGAAAGGTTCCAGGTTCGAGTCCCGGTTCTGACACACAATTTTAATCTGCCAGGAAGTTTCATAACAGCGCACACTCAGCTGCAGAGTGAAAGTTTCATTCTGGAAACTTCCCTTAGGCTGTGACTACAGCCGAAGTTTCGATTCCGCCCTCGCCCACGGGTCTCTGTGTACGTGTTGGCCTCAGGTTATTTTGGTTTAAGTAGTTTGTACGCCTAGGATCTGCTGACCAAAGTAGTTTGGTTCCATAAAACAAGCATTTTTCATGCTGCAAACTGGAAAATAAAATTATTGTCGTACAAATTGTCAGTTTATGTTTTCGTAAGCGACACAGAGAACTGCAGCGCCATGCCACAGATTGTGCGCAGTCTCCCGCCGGATCGCCGTCGGGAGTTCGAGTCCTCTTTCGGGCATAGGTGTTTGTGTTGTCCTCATCACAAGTTATTTAAGTTAGTGTAAGTAGTTTGTAATCCTAGGAACTGAAGACCAAAGAAGACAGTAAATTTAAAAGAAAAAAAAAATACATTCGATAATTTTCTCCCGCCGGAGATTCGATTCCTCCATCGCACATGGGCTTGGCGTAAGTTAGTTAATTTGAGAATTTTTTTATTTATATTTTTATTAAAAAAAACTCTCATAAGCACATATTTGTCGTTTTATTAACAACTAGTTTCGACCCAGTGTTAGGGCGTCTTCAGGAAAGTACTCCGAGATCATGTGGATAGGAGCAGGACCTGTGAGGTTCTCAGGTGCTGTCGCTGTACGAGCATCGTCCTGAAAATAAAACAACAATCTTGTGGCTCTGTTTTTATAGAAACAAATTACCATAAAGGCGCCCTTCTCCAAAAGGAATCGAAAATGTTTCCAAATATATTAATTTAAAAAGTTTGTAATTTCAGAAAATGGTGCTCCATACGGCTATTTCCGCGCGGCAGTTTCTAAGCCTAGGGACCGATGACCTCAGCAGTTTGGTTCATTAGGATTACAAACATTTGAACATTAGGCCGTGTCTACTGGGGGTAGGTGTTGATACGAGGTGACGTTGATGGCCACGTCCTGGTCGGCCGCGGTGGTCGAGGGGACTGAGGCGCTCCAGTCACGGTCTGCACGGCCACTACGGTCGGGGGTTCGAATCCCCCATAGGGCATGGATATTTGTGCCGTCCTTGTTCGTAAGTAGTTCATAAGTAGTTTGTAAGTTTAGGGACTGATGACCCCGTAGTTAAGTCCCATAAGCTGTACAAACATTTGAACATTTGAACATTTGCCACGTCCTGTGGATATAAGCGTCCTCATCTTCAAACTGTTATATATCTCCTAATAATTAGTGTAGATAGAAGCTGCACCTATCTCGTGAAACATGCGATTCTTGCCCTGGAATATCTTCAGCTAATGCGATTCACCAAGGAACGGTATCTGCCTCGACGTGTGGAGATTTGCTCTCACAAGACGATACGTTTTGTAATTTGCTTACCGCCACACACACACACACACACACACACACACACACACACACACTCACACATACATTACTGGGACAGATTTTACAAGGAGACCACACGGGTACCGGATTTATGGTGCGTCAAGTTCAGAACTTACATATCATTCAGCAAAGCCATTCGACGAAACTCTCAAAAACTTTCGAGAAAATTGACTTTGAAGTTTTGTAATACATGTAACTACCAATGATTAAAATAGTTGCACCATCTTTCGGTGTCGTTGATGTGTTAGCGTTCTGACCTCACAATCCGAGGTTTGATTCGTGCTATGACATAAATTTGTTTTCTAATTCATTTTTATAAAACATTTTGGGACCTCTAAGTCCACGTGTTGTGTCAGTTTCTGTAGATGCTGTGACTCGTCGAGGGGCTTCATGTTGGTTGTCTTGTATTTTGGTTTTAGCTTGTGACTTGTAAGCTGTAGATCCGCCTTGACTTTCACAGTTGTAGTGGATGGATGGTTTCAAAATTTTATTTGTCACCTCAATGTGAAATTTAAGTTGGTAGACCTGGTACTTCTTCGTAATTAATAAAATTTATGTCTTTGTTGTGTTTTTCATACTGTAAATATTGTTTCTGCTTATCAATTAAAATTAAAGACTTTTTATAATATTTGAGCAGGAAATTCCGTTTCTCAGGGGCTGATACTTAATAAACCGAAAAAATTGAATCAACGAGTCCCGGTAGTTCAGACAGTTTCAAGCCCGTCACAAAAGATACTATTTGTACCTGATTCCTTTCTAACAAATTATTCTTTAGAAAAATTTTTATTAGAAGTTTCTTCTATTCAAAACTGTTAGATATTTTCTTCCACATATTAACTGATTCATTACAAATTTCACAGATATATGTTCACTTTTAGAATCTTCTTGGACAATATTAGGAAACTAACTACTTGAATAATTGTTTACGATTTGTTTAAGTATCACAGATTCTCTATTTTGAATTTAATAATTACAACAATATAACTTTCACAGAAAACACTTTGAGTTCACAATGCCTGATTATTTTCGTCAAAGACTCATTTATATTAGTCTCTGGATCCTGTTACATAGCTTACATACTTAACTCTTCCAGATACGTTTTTTTTAAAAGTTATTTCAATTAACTTGACGATAAGTTCAAATTCCAAAATCACGAATGTTAATCAGTTTATTACGGGAGGCAGAAGTTTCTAATTCTTCCGTTCTAGCCTATCCCGATCAAAGTCCAAAGATAATGTATGCATTCGCATATGATCACGATATGAAAGTTTATATTTATTAATAAATACTTTTTCTCGGCTCCTTCCTATCTTCGTAACAAACCGCGCATAATACTTCGAAACTAATCACGGAGAACTATCACACTTCGAGATCTAGTAACATAGGGAGCAAGTAAGGTAGAGACCAAGAGAGAGAGAGTAATTCAACTGTGGGTACTATTTATAATAACAACCTGACAAATGATCTTTAATCTAAGAGGTGTTTTGACCTAGGTATTCCCTGGATACTGTTATTCTGAAATACTCTGATCTAATTTGAATTTACAAAAAATGTTGTAGAAAATTACGTAACGATGAAAAATGTTGGAATATGGTGATTCTAATGCTATGGTCGCGATGTGGTGTTAAAATGCGTATGTAGACGTATGTCACGTACAACGAGGGCTGAGTAGGTTTGATCCTTGGAAAGCCTTTAGTAACTATGGAGATGACTTTCCAAAAATATTGTCGTAGCTCTTCACAAACTGAACAATCAAAGACTACTGTCGTCAACTAATAGTGAAGCCGATACTATAAAAAAATGTAATTAATGTCCTTTTTATTGAACTCGTCATTATTAAAAACCCTCTATAAAATACACAAAACTGCGAATAAACAAAAATACTTGCACTTTTCTTAGATATTAATATTGTGTAAATATTCGAACACAACTAAAAAACAAAAACAAAGTGTGTCACGACAGGATTCGAACCACCGTCCCTAGGGCTGTAAGGCCTCAACGCTACTGCCTGAGCTTCACCGACAGATGCTGCAAATCATTTAATGATTGAAACTTCCTGGCAGATTAAAATTGTGTGCCGGAACCGGGACTCGAACTTGGGACCTTTGCCTTTCGCGGGCAAGTGCTCTACCGACTGAGCTGTCCCGACACGACTCACGATGCCGCCCCACAACTTTACTTCCGCCAGTACCTCGCCTGCTACTTTCCAAACATCACAGAAGCTCTCCTGCGAAACATGCAAGACTAGCACTCCTTGAAGAAAGGATATGGTGGAGACATTCTGGCATTTAATGATTTGTACTTACGCGAAGTTGCAAAACATCAATGCCGATTTCCGCGAGATTTTATGAGAGTTGCGTCGAATGGGTTAGGCTGATTGTTATTTAAGTTCTGAACTTGACGTACCATCAGTATCAAAACATTCTAAAGTCCAATACCATTGTGGTCAGCTGCGGTGGAGTAGCCGAGCGGTCTAAAGCGTCTCGCTGCGGAGCGCGCGGTTGCTCGCCGTGGAGGTTCGAGTCCTCCCTGGGGCATGGGTGTGTGTGTTTGTTCGTAGGTTGGTTTACCTAGGTTTAAGTAGTTTGTAAGCTACGGACTGATGACCACGCAGTTTGGTCCGATAGATTTTCAGACGTTTGAACCTTGAGGTCTCCTCGCTTGATTGCTCGCAGCTGGGAAACATATCCGCAGCTGTCTGACTAAGTTCTGCTGCCGGTGGAAAACGCCGTCTTTTTCAGTAGCGACGAGTGAGAGCACTCCTCCTCCAGAAATGTAAGAGGAGAGACTTGCCGGCAGTCATAGCTGCAACTTGCTCGACAGGTACGGCCTGCCTTTGAAGTGCAGCGCAAGCGACTTTGGCGCGAGTGGAGGGCACGGTTCCCTGGCGCCCATACAGAGCGCATCCAGCACCCCACATCTGCAGAACTACCTCTCCGCTCCACATCAGCGAACGGTAAAGTTGGTACGAAGGCCGAGGAACGCAACCGGAGGGTAGGCGAGTATGCGACATCAGCCACAGTTTGTAGATTAAAGAACTATGTCGACCGAATGCGTTTATTTCATTTGCCTTAATTTTCTTCATTGACTAATCCAGTGACTTTGCAACCACTGGTACCATGAAAATGTTTCTTAACTTCCCTGAAAGAAAAAAGAATATTTCAAGAATACGAGGCAAATACAGTATAATAAAAAAGTGGTGATATGTGCATGGTAGACTTGCGCATAATAGTTGCGCAGAGCCGCGAATTAGTTCGTTCTGTTAGTTCGTCCGCTCCCCGTGACGGCTGAGCGGCGTGGTCTGAGCATGCAGGTAGAGGGAGAAGTTCCCCCACCTAGCTGCTTCATGCGCTTGCTGCTTCAGCCGCTAACGATATCAATCAAACCAAAACAAACTCTTTGTGGATAGTTTCTCGCGTTTAACTTTAGAGTTATCTCTATATCTTGGCATTATGGAATTTATTAGTCAGATATTGCAGAGTGCCAAAACAAAACAGAAACTTTGTAGCACTGAACTATGTAATCTAGCAGGCAGACCTAGAAATCGCTCTCATCAGCAGAAGGCAAACACGTGATTTTTAATTCTGCTGCGCGCCCTCTCGCTATTACCCGTCGATCGTCGGAAAAGAATCCAACGAACTAAGAAACGAGATACGTTTGGCATAATAGTTCGCGACCGCTAACGCATATTTTAGTTCGCGACCGATTACACATATTTTACTTCGTGACCGATGGCGCATATTTTAGTTCGCGAGCGATCGCGCATATTTTAGTTCGCCACCGATCGCGCATGTCTTAGTTCGTGACCGATCGCGCATACATTAGTTCGCGACCGGTAGCTCTCCTTTTAATTCGCAGCTCGGCCGCGAAGTAGGTCGCTCTTTTTAGTTCTTCCGATCTTTTTGGCTTTTGATACCGCTAATAAGAGTTCTTTTGTTATGACAGCTTTTTTGTATAATGATCAGTGTTGCCTTAGCGTGTGCTGTTACCCGTATTTTAGACATCAAATACTTAAGCAAATTAACCAATTGAAACTTCCTGACAGATTAAAATTGTGTGCCGGAACCGGGACTGGAACCTGGGACCTTCGCCTTTCGCGGGCAAGCGCACTACCGCTTGTGTGACGGCATCGTGAGTCGTGTCGGTATAGCACAGTCGGTAGTGCGCTTGCCTACGAAAGGCAAAAGTCCCAGGTTCGAGTCCCGGTTCTAGCACACAATTTTAATCTGCCAGGAAGTTTCATATAAGCGCACACTCCGCTGCAGAATGAAAGTTTCATTCTGAAATTAGCCAGTTATTTACACGAACGGGTGATCCAATGATATTCAACTACTGTGCGTACTGAGTACTCGTAGTATTTTATTTTTAAAATGGATTTATTTATTTAGTAGGTCAGTGAGGAAACATTACCTACAAATCACGCGATGCTGCACGCTCTCGCATCCTCTCGCTGTTCACCGTCAGTCTTCGGAAAAAGAGCGGACGAACTAAGAGGCGAGGAATCTGCGAACTGGTTCGCGTAGTTCGCGTATAGCGTAACTATTGAGAAGGTGGTGAACACAATTGTGGAGAAAAGAATTTCTGGCATTCTTTGGGGAAAAGAAGTGTCGGTTAGTAGGACACATTCATAGAAATCAAGGATTCGTGAAGCATTGGAGGGAACTTTGTGGGATAAAAATTGCAGAGGGAGGCAAGGAAACGAAGATAGTTAGGAAATTCAAACATATGTGGGTTGCCGTCCTTATGAGGATAGAGTACAGTGGAGAGCTGCATCAAACTGTACGACGACAGAGAGTTTTAGTAGGGCATCTTGGTGGTTGAATATTGAGGCTTCGAGAAAAGACTGGAACGACTGAACGCTCGACTTGGTGGAACTGCCGTACCCTTGACTGCCTAATGTTGTACGAGGCAACCTCCGCCACGCATCTTGCGGTGGATTGCAGACTATATCTGTACATGTACAGAGGTTCCGAGCCTAGGAAATTAAAAGCAAGATGACACACATACAAATAAAAACAAACCGAAGATAATGCATCCCGGCAGGCCGTAGAAATGGCGAGTTTCTGGCAACTTTCCTAAACACGTGTCATTGAAAATAGTTGCGAATAGTTAGTGTTACGAAAAGCATATGAGAAGAGGGCAACAGGTGTTGCATAGGTGTGTATGTATTGTCATCTAAGTTTAAGTAGTTCATATGCCTAACGATTGATAACCGCAGTAGTAAGTCCCATAGATTTACAAACAGTTGAAAATTTGATTACTAAGAAGTCGGAGTCATTTAGCTCATAACTGTGTCAGAGTATTAAATATTATAAATCAGTAATATCCACTTTCATTTCTGAGCTTTGTCTCAGCTTCATAGTGGTTAAAGCAGATATTCTGTTTCTCTTCTGACCCGTGCACAACTCTGAGAAGTCAAAATATATTTACGGCCTTTTGCGTTGGTTGTTGTGTGCTGTTTCACATATGTTGCTACTTCTTGTGACCTCCGAGAATCTTCTGTTTCTGACAATTGTAATATGAAATCTTTGTTGTAACTGAAATCATGACAACCAAGTTGTATGCGTACAAGATTCCTTTATAATACGCAGTTGATGTTATTAGGTTTGGAAAATCTGGGGCTTTTGTGAAGCAAAAGTAAACACATATTTTTCGTCATCTGCCTTCTCACCTTCACTTTTCAATACATCTCTCGCGCTTAAGGCTTTTGGGTGTTGTTTCTTCTTCACATCCTCTACTTTTTTAGTAGTTTATGCGTTTAAAACTTCAATTTACAAGTTTTTATAAATTCGACACGTTACAATACTAGGGATGTATTTTCAATCGTGCACTCTTCCACATACAAGGCATTCATTTTCTAATGGTTCAATCAGGATGCATTGATGTAAGATTGATTTATGACTTCCTGTGTAATTGCTGGTGTAAGCAGGAAATGCCGCTATGTTTTTCAACATCAGAAGAATATTGGTCTGTCGCTGACCTGTAATGTATCCGTGAAATTCTTGTCAACTCTTTCTCTTCCACATACAAGGCATTCATTTTCTAATGGTTCAATCAGAAGGCATTGATGTTAAATGGATTTATGACTTCCTGTGTAATTGCTGGTGTAAGCAGGAAATGCCGCTATGTTTTTCAACATCAGAAGTATATTGGTCTGTCGCTGACCTCTAATCCACACAGCCTCTTGTTTTTCAGTGCATTTCATGCAACAATCACAACCTTGTTGCAAAATGTTTATGCTGCCAGCACTTTGACAGTTCTCTTGGTGTTCCTTGCCAGGCTTTTTGTAGCCTCTCTGTGTCTATTCCAACTCCCTGAATTACACCCATACTTGTGCACCCTTTTGAGAATTCGGATAGTAAGAAGACAGTGTCTATTAAGAGAAATAACTTGAAATAGGCCAACTCACATTTAATTTAATGGAAGGAACCTTAGGATTGATCGTCCCGTCGACAGCTTGGTCATTAAAGATGGAGCAAGTGCTTGGGGTTTGGGTAAGGATGAAAAAAGAAATTGCCCAATTCCTTTAAAAGGAACCATCCCAGTATTTGCCTGGAGTGATTTAGGGAAATCACAGAAAACGTAAATACGGATGGCTGGAAGTGGATTTGAACCGCCGACATCCTAAATTCGAGTGCAGTGCGTTACCACTGCGCCACCTCGCTCGGTGTTTAATTTAATCCTTTATAAGAATTAATTGCAATAACTTTACTATTAACGAAATAGTCGTTATTTCAATAAATGAGTTAAATCTATAGTTATAAAAATGGTTTTGATGGCATATACAGATTCTATTATCCCATGCCATGGAAATCAGTCATCACATTTTGCACTATGAGCTATACTCCTCTCCATCATTGGACCCAAATCATTCAGAAAGCAGTAATCAACATTTTAATTTGCAACTCATGTGTGAAGATTCAGTACCTGTGACCCTGTCCGCTTGAGTCATATTGAACCAAATAACAATGTAATATATATACAATGTCAAACTAGGAAATACTTCGCAATTACTAAATACCTACGTCAATCGACAATCCGCCTAAAATTCTACCTTATCCTCTCTCCACAAATCTAAAATTTTGTAAATACCATTCAAAATGTTAGGAAACACCATAAAATTCATTTGGTTTATAATTGGGATGGTTGTCATGGTGTACGAAATTATATTGCAAAACCAAATTTCAAACATGCCACAATCTTCAATGGAGAACTGGTTGCTGTGGAGTTTTCAAAGCCTATCTGTATCAGTTTGTGTGTTCCGGACCTCTCCAAACTCCATATGTACTGGTTACATTATGAGTTCGCAAAACCGAAATTTGCTGATCCCATTATTTCCTTTGTATGAATACGCAAAGTTTCAATTACTGGGTGACGGGCTGCAATCCATATGAAGTAATTAGTCGAAATCGCAATGAATTCGACATATGTCGATTCGTGGCCAATAATCCTAGTGGTACAACACCTTAAAACAGTACGGTAACTGGTCTGATGAATGAGGAGGCGAATGGGTCACAGATTGTGGATTTTGTGGGGCTCAGTTGGAAAACGTACACATACCGCCATCCAAAGGGTTGCATACCCTCAAAAATGAATCAAGAACTCTTTTTCTGCCTCACGTAAAGCAACTGAATTTATCTGATCATCATCTGTTAGTTCATAAGTACCCATATTCACCTTCCTAATCCTATCCGCAAAAGCTCCAATTGATTCACCCTGATTTTTAAAAATGGTGTTAAGCTTTTCCCGACAATACCTCTTTGTATTCTTCTGATGGAACCTCTCAATTAAAATTTCTCGGAATCCGTCAAGAGTCCTATTCTCTTGCAAATTCTCATGCCACATTGCAATTGACTTAGCTTCTCCTGTGAATTTTAATTTCGCAATGCTTATCATCTGATCCTTTGATCAATTTCCCAACCTGGCGGCTGTAGCCAAATTATCAAAAAATACAAAAACATCTTCCCCTGACTATCCTCTAAAATGGCGTAACCAACGCCGCGGCAGTAGTGTCTACTGTTGCTAGCCTTGGGGATGACTCTGCCTGATCCGCTACCTTTAGATCTACATCTACATCTACATGGGATACTCTGCAAATCACATTTAATTGCCTGGCTGAGGGTTCATCGAACCACCATTATACTATTTATCTCCCATTCCATTCTTGAATAGCTCGGGGGAAGAAAGAACACCTGAATCTCTCCGTTCGAGATCTGATTTCTCGTATTTTATTCTGATGATGATTTCTACCTATGTATGTGGGAGTCAACAATATATTTTCACATTCGAAGGAGAATGTTGGTGATCTGAGTTTCGTAAGTAGCCCATGCCGCAGGGATAAGCGCCGTTGTTGTAATGATTCCCATCCCAGATCCTGTATCATTTCCATAACGATGTCTCCACTGTATCGTGACAATACGAAACGAGCTCTCCATCTTTGGACTCTTTCGATGTCCTCCGTCAAACCCACACTAGGCAGCAATACTCCAAGAATGGACGGACAAGCGTAGTGTATGCAGTTTCTTTTGTACTTCTGTTTGCATGTTTTAAGGGTTTTGCCAATAAAACGCAGTCTCTGGTTCGCCTTTCCCACGACATTAGCTACGTGTTCTTTACAATTTAAGTCTGAAGTAATAGTAATTCCTAGGTATTTTGTGGAGTTTACGGTATTACGTTTGATTGATTTATCTTGTAAACAAAGTTTAACGGATTTCTTTTCGTCCTCATGTGGACGATTTCACACTTCTCATTATTTAGAGTCAATTGCCAATTGTTACGCCATACTGATATCTTTTTCAGATCGTTCTGCAGTTGGCTTTTATTTTCAGATGATTTTATTCTACGGTAAATGACGGCGTCATCTTCAAACAACCTAAGAGAGGTACTTAGATTTTCAAGTTGAGCCTGCAGCTGACTCACCTGATTCACTAAATGGTCAACAGCTGCTTGCAATGTTACTTTACTGTCTGGCATGCTAGAAGTGTAAGAAAAACCCAGGGAAAGCAGTGAAGAAGAATTCAAGCTTGGTACTCACTCAATTCGCTGCCGTAGACCGCTGCTGATCGATCTCTCCATGATTATTGAAACTTGCACCTTGCAGCACCTGGAGTCCATCTTTTCCGCCAAAATTCTTCTGACACCAGTGTAACGGTGACGGCTGTAGAGGATTGGATGGTTGTGGGGTAGTGGCACATTAAGACTCGTAGTGCCTGGGAAAAATACGATTAACTTTTTTATTAGTTTCTTTTGGTTGAATGGCTCCTCTGCCCATGGCTGGGGCAGGCGTTGCGATTGGCAGGCGGAAGCGCCAGCCAAGGCGCCAGGCCGGCCGGCAGACGCAGCTCGGATTCCGCTAAGTTGACCTGACGGCGGAGCTCGCCCCCACCGTGCCACACGGCATGCCGTAGGAGACCTGTGCTACTTGATGTACGCCATGGGGGCGCAGATCCCGCCCAGATGTAGCCTCATGACGTCTCGCTATCTACCGGCACAGAGTAACATATACAGAGGAGCAGCCAGCCCTAAACCACTGTCCTACGCTCCCCTCGTAGTTCCGTAAGATGCTAGCAAGTAGGCGGATCGCTGGCTTAGGGTGCCTCTCGCACGTCAGGGGGTAGCGTGGAGGGGAGAGCTTGAGCCGCCTGCCACGAGGCCACGGCTGTGTCCAGTTTGCTGGTGTTTGAGGGGAGGTGGTGGTGGGGAGAGCTGCTACCTGCCGCCTGCTCTGGCCAGTTTAAAGAGCTGCTTCTGACCTCAGCGCCATCATGGGACATCTTACGGAACTGCTGGAAACCCTTCCTCACCGCACCCCTGAGCGTAGGACCGGGCCCTTACGGAGGTTTCCCGTCTGTATATATTTGTCTGTGCTACCGGCGAAGTGGTGTCTGGCGGTGCTCGCTGTGGAAACCCCGTCGCTGGCCACATCTGCGTGATGACGTCGGAGGAGTGGCGGCCTGCCAAAGCCGCGCCGGCTGACGGTCCTCTCGAGTGTTGCCAGACGTAGGGAATTTTCCCTACACGTAGGTACTTTTAAGAATTAAAATCATGTAGGGAATTTTCGTCCGAAAGTCCCTACAGCGTAGGGACTTCGGTAAAATTTTACAATCGCTGTCACAGGCCTAGCGGGTAATGCTGGCAACAGAACAGTTGTTAGCACGCGGGAATGAAGCCGACCTATTGTGGAAAAGTTTGAAGCAGCCAATGATATTTTAGATGGCATAGTTGCTTTCTGTTCATAGTAAACATTATTAATTTCACAATCTATTTTCAGACACATTGCCGGCCGCGGAGGCCAAGGAGACTGAGGCGCTTCAGTCAAGGTCTGCACGGCCACTATGGTCGGGGGTTCGAATCCCCATATTTGTGCCGTCCTTAGTCTTAGTTATTTCATAAAGTAGTTTGTAAGTTTACGGACTGATGGCCCCGTAGTTAAGTCCCAAGACTATACAAACATTTGAATATTTTTCAGACACATTAAAATTGCTGCGAATTACAATGATTTCAATGTATATCAGTGGAATGGAGAGTCGGTTTGGAAATAGTCTTAGAAAATGTCAGCACAAGAAACATTAATTGTTTCCATGAACGAAAGACGTTTTATTACCTTGACTAGACTGTTATTATTTACGACAGGACGATATACTTGTAAGTACTTGTAAATGAGAAGATTCTGACAAGTAAATGCTAAAACATTTGCGACAGCCAATGTTGTAATGAACAAAGCGATAGATATTCGTTGTCAACGTAGCATTATTCTTTGAAAATCGAATCATGTAGAGTGACGGACTTCCTTTTTTGTGCTGACTGTGATGTAAATAATTACTACTGTTCCTACTCTATGGTTGACAGTGTGTCGATGTATCCTTGTGCGGTCAATAAATCAGTTACCCTCGTGTAACAGTGCACTCGAAATTAGCGGCATATTTGGGGAAGCGAATTAATGCTCTTTATCTCTATGGTTGACAGGTTCTTGATGTACCCTTGTCTGATCAACAAATCAGTTATCCTCTTGTTACAGAGCACTTGGAATTCGAGGCATAGTCTACACTTGACTGCATCAGTAACGATCATCAGTCACTGGAAAAAGATATCTAGCAAGTCGAGGACGATACCAAATATTTATTTTAAAGTTTTTCAAAATTGTAACATGTCACATTAATCAATTGGTTAACCTCTGCTAGCGGGACTCCTGGATTCAGCCCCTCCCAGACCCAAATCCTGGCTACGACCCTGATGTAGGGACATTAATGAGGTGGTAGGGACAAAGTAGGGAAAACGTAGGTACATTTTTGTGTGACTGTAGGTATTTTCTCTCTCTGCCATCTGGCAACACTGGTCCTCACTTCGACGCCCGCTGTCGGTGGCGTACTGCCCTGTTGGGTCGCGGTGGCGTCATCTGACGTAGAGACATTACGGTCGATGCATTCTGCGTTCCCCAAACATGCACTGCCCAGTACAGTATCTATAAGTATTTTGTGTAAATTCTGTCACGCAGATAATCTGAAGATGCCCTGCTAAAGGGCGAAACGCGTCATTAACTAATAAAATAATCTGTAATCAAGACGGTTTGAAGGAACATGATAACATCTCTGCAGGCAGCAGCTGGAACAGCGCGAAGGTCAAGCAAAGAGATTGCAGGATGCATACCTCCGCAAGCGCGCTACCTAACGTGATACGTTAAAGTAGCATAGCTAACTTATTGAAAATATAGAATAACATAATTTGAATTATCTCCAACACACTATAATAGGAATAGCAACACTACATGGTATAAATTCAATATCATCCCACGCATCTTGACTATCAGGCCTTGGTGCACCATATCCAAATGTCATTAACTGATAATGGTAAGACCGGATCAAATACAAACACATTGGCTTAATAGGATGACGAAAGATATTAAAATGCTTCCTAGTCTTCCTCCGAATCCTCCTTCGTAGATGGAGAATGAGTTCCCAGCTTCCTGTGTTTAAGGCTATTGATAATATTAAGAATATGACTAATAATGTATTAGCTCAAGTGTTTCTGCAAGGGCCTAGTGTATTTTATGGTGGTGTTTTCCAGTTTACTGTTAGTAGAGCTGGTGCTACTCCATGGTAATGGTTGGATTACAGCTGCAATTGTTTGTGGTAATTGTGATACTTTAAATGCGAAAGGTGGACTTGAGAGTTTTAATGACAGAGATGTTATTGCTTATCGTACATTTCAAGTGTTTGAAGTGTTTAAAAAGGATATTGATAAATTCTATTACTCGTGTTACATGCCATTTGTTGTTAGAACTCGTAATCATCGTAGAGTTAACGAACAAGAAGGTGTCGGAATTTGGATTAAAGGAATGATGAATTGTAGTAAGATTAGAGTTATTGGAGATGTATTGTTTTATTATCGTCATTGAAATAAAGATTTATTTTTAATTAAAACAGCTTGTGGTGTACAGTTTTATTTTAATAATGGACACACAGCAGAAAAGAAACCTTTTGGGTCACGGATATGATAGTTTGTAGGAGATAATTCAAATTATGTTATTAGATATCATCGATATGTTAGCTGTGCTACGTTACAGTAGTTAGCGCTCTGTTTGACCTTGACGTTGTTCCAGCTGCTGTAGCGAGGCCCGCGCCTCTAGTATTACAAGGCGCGGGCCGCAGAAAATCCAAGATGACGTCATAGGGCGTGGTCGAGTGACATAATCGGTTGCGCGCGAGGTTTAAAAGGCCCGTTAGGAGCCCTACAGAGCTCAGGGTGTGCTCTGTGCAGCCTAACAGGTCCTCACGATCGAGGATTACGACAACTGCCTACTTATTTCTGATGTTCCCCAAATGGTGTGTCAAGTAGTTTTTTTTGTTCACAGGGCCTTGAGGAGCATACTGTGCTACAACTGAATGTTGGGCTGTCTCATCATGATAACAAATGTTTCACCTGTGAGGATGGCTTTAAAAACAGCCCACCCTGACACTACTTGAATAACGACTGAGTCTGTGAAACCTTTTCTTTTTCTGGCTGCGTGCTGCTAGTTCTCCCTATATACAGAGCAGTAGTCTCTTAGGAAAAAAATACTTGTTGTTTTCTCGTAAATAATAACTTTAAAAAAATCAATATTGCCGTGAGTCTTCCGACGAACCGCGTGGCACAGTGGTTAGCATCACAGATCGCTGTGCTTGCGGTCCCCAGTTCAAATCCTGGCATGAGCAGAAAAATTTATTTCTTTGTATTTAGTATTTCTAGAATATTCTACATGTTCCTTATGTTTGATGTATTTATAAGTTCCAGAAAATTGTTTCTATGTATAGATATTGGAGCACTCCAAGCAGGACAATAAATGTGTTCTAAGTGTAAAGTGTTGTGCTCTATCACTGACCAGCCTTCGATCTCTGGACCACCTGCAATTTGCAATGTGACAATATTATGCTTGTTTCTTTGAATCTTTAATGTTTGTACACAGTGATTATAGCAAGAAAAGTGGTGTAAGTTATAACTTTGTGACATTATATGCAGTGCAATACTCCTGATGTAAAGAAGAATGTATATTGCTTGTACATAAATACTGATGGGACAGTAGCATGTTTTATGTAAATATTAATAATTTACTCCATCTTTTTGTTAATAAAAATCATGAGTTGTATTTAATTATTATGTCACTTTTGTTATTATTTTTACTCTGCCTTCTTTTATTTCATTATTGTTGTTATGTGCAGGGTAGACACAGAAAATATGACAGTTCTTTTTAAATTGATTTTTATTTAATCTACATAATAGACATATTCAGTTTGCTATTTAAAGTATTGAGCAAATAATTCATTTCTGCAGCGTTTGAATTCAGCTGGTATTCAGCGCTATAGGTGCAATGATAAAAATATTTCTGCAGTACATTCAGCTTCCAATGTGTTCAGGCTTATTGGGGTTTCTCTTGCGTATTTTGATGTTGGGTGATAACACACATTTGTACACTGCTCCACTTTCTTTACAGACACATTTTGCTCCCATAAATACGTTATGAAGTTACAGTATGCAAACCTAATACAAGGTCAACAGCAGTTTAGTCTGTCAGTTGCAATCAGTAAGGCATTTGACATTTATTTTCTTCACAGTCGAAAGCCTCATATATACAGCTGACACATCAACTTTTAGTTCAATTACTGCATCACCATACATGTCGATAATTGATGCCTCTTTCTTTAGTGAAGTATCGTTAATAGGGGTGCACGATGGATTGTACTTGCACATCACCTCTCTCTGTATGTACTCCATCATGAGCCACACAAATAGTCCTATTCATGAGACTTTAGTACTAAGTCTTTGGACATTCTCATTTCAATAACAATATCAAAGTATCTTTAAGGAACTAGACCTATAATCACACATTTTGATCCATGTGCAGTCACACTGTCAGTGCCATCAAGAAACAGTATTCTGTAGGTGCTTCTCTGAGGTTTAATTTCTGGCTGTGGGTGTGGTGGATAGTAGTAATTAAACGACACCAGCTCAGATAAATAAGAGAAAGCATATTTACTGACTACTGCAACGATATTGTAGGAAATTATTGGATCACCTCATCATGCCCTGAAACAACAATAATTACATATACATAAACAAAATAATTTCTAATTAGCAATTATGAGTGACACTCTACTTACTTACAGAGCTCCTTCTAGCCGCTGATCGCTGATGCTACTGCTACTGCTGTGTGCACCTCATCTTCAGCTCAAAGAAATGAAAACATGACTGTGCTTCCACGGCAAAAATGACGTAAATAACCATCAGCGATCAACTCTTGCATTCAATTGGTTGGGGAGGGGAGACTTGGAGTGGGGTCATCTGATGTAAGCCTTGAAGTCCTAGAATAGTAACCACTTCAGCCATTATGTACAATAATACTCTAAATTTCCAAAACGAATGTGATTGAATACACGTGTACCTGAAAAAATACTGATGAGTGTGTAATTCCCAGAATATTAATGGGGCAATTTGGTCACTGGTCGTAATTCCTGGAAGCATGATGTCAGCATTCCTGGAATTACCTCTGGTTAGGGGTCAAGGCCATATAGAATTGGCACAGTCCCACTACTATCAGGATCTATGGCAGAAAAATGATTACAGCTTAGTCCATTCGGTATCTGAATGACACATATATCAATATGGACTGCCACAATGTATTATACATCATTAGGAACAGTCTCTTTTAAAGTCAGACCATGAAAAAACACTATGTTGCTAGTAAAAACTAATTTTGATAAATATATTGGTTAGTTTTGTTAGAAGATTCAGATCCCTTGCAGACATCTAAGTGTATAGCAAGAGAATGCTCGAAGCAAGCAAGCCACCTTGCACAGACATTGATCTTTCTCGGTTCTCACTCATCTTGTGCTTTAGCTAAATACCCATGCACTGCAAGTTTCTAATAGTGTATGTTAGTAAAATGTCACATCTTTGGGATCATTTACTAAATAAATTACTGTTTCTAAGCCAATTAGTGAAATATGTATAAAAGATATAGACAGATTGAGAGAATTATTGTTACTTTCTTACAACTTAAGAATAAACTAGTAAATTGGGATAAAGCCAAGTTAATACAATTTAGGTATGTATTCATAAAGATCAGATTCTGCTGGTTATGATGCCTGCTTATGAAAATATCTCGGTCACAAATTATTGTGTAAGAAGGAAAAGAACTAGTTTCCGTTCATTGGTAGACTATGAACCATCCGTGTTTCCTTTTCTTTTATTTATTTTTTATTTTTTTATCACCATAATATTTGTAAGGGCAGACTCATGAAACACATGAAAATTATCCCACATTTCCTTTCCTTGATCGTATTTTGATGAAATTAATTTGTATTTTGCCCCATGTAAATTAGTTTTGCAGTTATGGAGCTCCCTGACTTCAGACAAAAAAGGAGATTTGACGATTACATATTAAATTTGAAAGGGAATCTTCTTTTTTCCGTGAGCCGATTTCGGTTAAATAAATGCTACATCTTGCCCCAGGCTATGCTCAGTTTAATCGTCAAAATCTCATAAATATTAATCCAGTCGTTTTGCACATTAGCATAAACATATCAACACAGCGGATTTATATTTCGTAATTTAGAGCCCATACGTTGCCTCAAGCTACGATCAGGTTAACTGTAATACCGCTTATAAATTCATCGAAAGTTGTATCGGCCATTATGAGTACTAAAATAAACAGATTGACTTTATGATTATATATGGAATTTAAATAAAGTGCACTTCTTTTTTCAGGATCCTATTTCAATGAAAAAATGCCTGTATGTTTCTCTAAACCTTTGTCAAATTCCGTTTGAAAATTCCCTCAAAATTCGAATGCAGATTTGAACATTCCAATGAATTAACAGCAGACACGTTGGTTTTGGAATTTTGTGGTAATATAAAATGCATGTTTTCAATGTACATTATGTCTGGTTTTCTTTTATTCTGACATCTAGAAGCAGTTTCAAATAATGTAATCGATTTTTTTTTTTTTTTTTTTTTTTTTTTTTTTTTTTTTTTTTTTTTTTTTACAAATCCCGTGAAGCTGTCACGAATTTTAATGCTCAGCGTAATAACTATCCTGAATTATCGTCTAAGTGACGTAAAGTTTCCTTCTTGTCACTAAGATATTCGAGCTGATTAGCTATGCACACATTATCTGTGCTTGTTATCTTCCGAATATGGAACAATTGCATCTTCAACCCCTTATTGCCCGAATTAATTTCTACTGTAATAAATAAATAAAAGATAAAAAAATAAAACTAAGAAAAGAAGAACCATATTTTGTGCTCAGTATGTTAGACCATTTATAATGTCAAACGTAAGAAAAGTTATCAATACTTGTCATAATTAGGCAGATGACAAATTTGCGACAGCAGGTATTTGAGAAAGAAAAGGCTAACTACTCCTCGTCAAGGGTAATTTTGTATTGAACTTTCGTATAAAAAGTAACACTCAGTTCGTTTTAAAATACTTCAGTGGTTACATATTTGGGGATACATATTCTAATACAAGTTAACAGTTTCTTGACATAAGCTGCATAAAATCTTTCCATTAAAACACATCACCTCAGGTTACTTGATACAGGAACGACTGAAGTAAGTACTAACGGCTCTGTAACGACAGAAGAAACAGAAGGATTACAGCAAGGAGAATGGACAGAGCAAACGAGAAGAAATCATAAATTATCGAAGGGACTGCACAAATTACAACAACGGGTGGGCAGGAAACACCATGCAGAGGGAATAACACACTGCCTGGACTAACGCCCGTCCCTTGGTCAGGTAACAGAGCAACAAGCGGGCACACCAGATAAATTCCCCAGTGACGCTTATGTGACGTTAAATTGAATGAACAATCATTAATCAACAGAAACAAGGTTCTAAAACCTCTTACCATAGCCAATTCACAGACAATCAATATAATCGAACACAACGTAGACGTTAGGCAATGCGAGCCACTGGGGGGTTCAACTCCCAAACCTAGAAATTGCAGCACGGGACCAAACGTTAGACAAATTGCAGAAGGAAGGGAGGCTCCCACTATGAGTCTACGAACAACGCCGGGCACTCAAAAAACTGATGAAAATAAGTCATTATCAAGCTGGACTTATCTTAATAACTGTTGATGTCATGCAGTTGCTCTACGCAGTAGACTTGCGCATAATAGTTCGCGATCGGGAGCGCTCACTTTAGTTTGCTGCTATGCCACGAACTAGTTCATTCTTTTAGTTCGTCCTCTCCCAGTAACGGCTGAGCGACGTGGTCTGCGTATGCAGGTGGAGGGAGAAGTTCCACCACCTAGCTGCTTCATGCACTTGCTGCTGGAGCCGCTAACGATATCATGCAAATCAGAAGAAACAGTTTGTGGATAATCTCTCGCGTTTAAGTTTGGCATTATGGAATTTATTAGTCAGATATTGCAGAGTGCAGAATACTTCAAAACAGAAATTTTGTAGCACTGAACCATGTACACTAGCAGGCAGACGCCCACCTGGAAATGGCTCTCATCAGCAGAAGGCAAACATGTGATTTTTAATTCTTCTGCGCGCCCTCTTGCTATTGCCCGTCGATCTTCGGAAAAGAATTCAACGAACTGAGAAGCGAGATACGTTTGGCTTAATAGTTCGCCACCGGTAACGCATGTTTTAGTTCGCGACCGATAAAGCGTGTTTTAGTTCGCAACCGATCGCGCATATTTTAGTTCGTGACCAGTAGCTCTCCTTTTAGTTCGCAGCTCGGACGCGAAGTAGGTCACTCTTTTTAGTTCGCCCGCTCCTTTTGGCTTTTGCTACCGCAACTAAAAGAGCTCTTTGTTTTGTTATCTTTTTTGTATAATGATCATTGTTGCCCAAACGTGAACTATGAAACAACAGCTGAGTTGCATCTCAGCTCGAACTGACGGTAACTGGCAGAAGGGAATCACGCGAATCTGCGCGCTCTTTCGTCCTCTCGAGTGGACGAACTAAGGGGCGAGGGATCTGCAAACTAGTTCGCGTAGTTGCCTGTGGGAGCGCTCTTCGGAACTAGTTCGTTGTCGAACCACACAAGACTACTACGCAGGTCGTCAGTGGAGGATTCCTTGGAATGATGATGATGCTACGATGTTGAAATAAACTATAATTCCATCCTGGAATACATAAAATACGACCTCAGCGACCACGAAACTGTCACCTCCACAACAACAAACGGGGAACAGCACGGCCCCCTGTCCACATTGTGGCGAGCGCGTGGCTGCCCATTGCGAGGCGTGCTCCATTGACGGACTGACACTTGCTTCTCACTTCCAAACTGAACTCGCTGTTCCTTCCTTTGGAGCCACACGGCTGTTTGCTCTGTGGACGGCGCAATGGCCGTGCCTTGTGCACGTGCTACCAGATATAATCACCGACCGTGGCAACTATAGCTGGCGTCACACAAGAAGGCGCTGCCGCAGACAGAGGCGGAGCGGTAAGGGAAGCGTGGAGGGGAGGAGCTACGGCCGAGCGCTAACAGTAGAGCCTGCGTGAGAAACATTGCGTAACTCGCGGCTAGCCACACACCAGAAGAATGAACATGACTAGCTGTTACTGTGGTAATGGAGGGGGATCCACAGAGCGGCTGGAAACTGGGCCGCCTTCACAGCTGATGCCGACTATACTGCCGCAAGAGACCACAAATACCGAATGCCGGAGTGGCGCAGGGGATAGCGTCACCGACTGGGGTGCTGAAGGTCGCCGGTTCAATCCCGCCCACCGACAAAAATTTATTGTTTGTAATGAACAATTCCAGAATGTTCTACATCTTTCTTATGTTCACTTGTAAATTCTACTTGTTTCTTATGTTAACTGTTCTTCTAATTTCTGTTAAATTTTGTCTGTGTATAAATAGAAGAGCACTCTGCCTGAGAGGCAGTCAGTGCTGCGTGTATGTTGAGTTCGTAATAAACGTGCTTTGAGTATAAGTGCTGTGTTCAGTTGTCTTCGAAGTCAAGCCTGCTCCCATTTCAACGCGACCATAGCACTGACCCTGAGCCAAGTGACGAACAAAAACTAGCCGTGCCCCTCGGTGAAGTAACGAAGAGATATCGATACGCGATTACGAGCGACCGGTAACTGGCGCCAGTACATAATAAAGAAAAGAAACGATAATCGAGTCATCACGGCCTTACGTTGTACTGGTATATATTAATTTTTCTCTTTGAAGTGTTTCTCTTTGTAAAATGATTCCTGCATATGTTTCTAGAGAATCGTGACTCGTTTTCTTTATTGTAAAGCTTTATTACAGTGTTGGGGTCATATTAATTTTGTTGGGCAATGTATTGAAGTATACCGAATTCTTTTTGTTTGACTGTGTCACCTAGTGGTAGGCTGTTAATAATTTAATTGAGAAATGCTAGTTTGAGCGATTGTGGATGACATGAAACGTTACGGATAATGTTGCTTGATGTTGTTGGTTTCCTATTTATTTCGAACCTGCGTTTGGTTTGTACTTTTTGTATGATTAGGTCAAGAAAGTTGATTTTGTTATTGGATTTTAGTTCTATAGCAAAATTGGTTTTAGATTGTAGGTTGTTGAGGAGGTTATGAATATTATTTATGTCATCATCATTTCCACCTATAAGGATGAGAGTGTCATCCATGTATCGATAATAATAGATCATTTTATTAGTTTATTAGTGTAGGAAGAATCTTTCTTCAAGGCTATTTAAAAGTATATCTACTATGGTACCAGCAAGGTTGCAACCCACAGCAACAACATCTAATTGTGTATAGAACTTACTGTCAAATTGGAAATACTTACGTTGTAAGACATCGATATAGAGCTATACAATAAAAAATCGAGTCATGATCCTCTAACAACATATTCAGGAATAACATTACAAAAAGAAACAACTAAAAAAATTAATATATATCATTACAACATATGTAGGCAAAATCACAAATAAAATGCATTTTTTTAATACTAACGTCACTTTTTCATACCAAAATTGAAACGGTGTAGTCAAAATCTCTTGTAATTCATGAATTAAATGTTATATATGGCAAAGCGTACGTTACTTCACATTAGAGAGAGTGATAAAAACCCATCCACATTTCAGCAGCACTTACAATGGGAAAATCACACAGTAGGCACTATAGGAAATGCACTCGAAATTTTACATATACGCAAGTAGAGACTCAAATAATTTCCTAAACGATCAAACAGATTTTAAACACAAAATTTGTATTGAAAATGTGATTATTTAACGTTGGACAAACGACAACACAGCTGACCACTGACCAAATATCGTATTATAATGCTAAGGTCAACCGTAGACTAATAAGGAAACCCATGTAAACATAAATGTATGGTCTACATATGCTCCTAAAATATCTAATAAAAATCTTTAATCATATTCCCTACGTAATAAAATACACAGACAATAATAAACCAATTATGTCATCTCTGTTAATTTCCATATACTTTGCAAAAATTTTGCAAACGTACGGAATTCTGAGGAGTGACAGATAAGTGACAAAAATTCTCAGATGGAAATTTAAAACGACACAGCATAAATAGTCAGTTAAAGCAGTTAAAACTTATTAATACTGAATGTACTACACTATATTTTGAAATTTGTAAATTTTATTTATATAGTACTTGAATAACGGTGTTTCTTTTTTTTTTTTTTTTTTTTTTTTTTTTCGTAGGAGGACACTCGATGACGGCATTTAGCCGAAAGATATCTAGTGAATAAATAAATAAAAAAAACTATATTACATTTTTTGGACCAACGAATTAGTATTATGTCAATATTCAGACATTTTTCTAGAAACTCCATCATCCCTTTTGCAAAATTTTTTATTCATAATCAATGCATACGCGAAAACAACGATGTTCGTGTTCCAAAAGTGATTGTGGAGTCAATAATCAAAATTGTTATTATCATTTGAGAAATTTAAATTCTAATTTTTTTCATTTTCGCTATCTTTTAAACGGATCCAAAAGTTTAAACGTTTCTTCGGTAGAGATGCTCTATCTACGTTCCGGGGCGGACGCGGCTTTGTTCAGCTGAAAGCTGTAAGAATCTTATCGTTTGATGTTAAGAAAACCATTGAACGAAAACAATTTTTGCACCTTCGCTTGGTGGACTATAATTCTACTTTCGTCTCAGTTGATATACAGCATCAAATTAAAGAAAAACTGCACGAAATTGTAGAGAGTTTGTATAACGACTCGATCGATTTGGCTGATATTATTTTCTTTTTTCTCTTTTTGTGTTCATAATTCAGGACAAGGATCATCTATATCTATAAATGTGAATGTCTGTTCGGTGTACGTTTATCACGTCTGAACCAGAAGTCATGAAGAGCTAAAAATTTGTACAGTTACTAATGTCTACCCGGGAAAGGTTTTCGACACGGTTTTATGACGATCGGATAGCTATTTCTGTCTCTCTCTCTCTCTCTCTCTCTCTCTCTCTATATATATATATATATATATATATATATATATATATATATCCGAACGACAAGACGCAGAGACTTAAATATTTGTACAGTTACTAATTTATACCTGAGGAAGGTTTTAGGCATGGTTTTATAGCGATCTGATAGATATTTAGTAATTTGAAGAATATAACGCGAAATGCGGAACCATAATTACTCTTTGGAAAGTATATTTACTCTTTGAAAATGGTTTTATTGGTTGCATTGTTGCTTGAGGGTTGATACTGATAAAGGGGTGGAGTATATTGGGATGGAAAGTTATCGATGTATATAAAATTCTATGTGTGTGTGTGTGTGTGTGTGTGTGTGTGTTAATATTTCGCTCTGCAGCGAAAACTACAGAACTCAAACGAATGGTCTGTGTGTAATTGTTGTTCGAAGTCTTTCGTTGTACGCTATAGCAGTTCCATGCCGATAGCTAGCATAAAATAAAATATTTGGATAATATACCGGAATATTGGAAAATTTGAGAAGAAAAGAAAGTACCTTTATTAATGTGTTCGCCTGTTACTATTGCATAAAAACCTATAGTTTTTTTTTTTTTTTTTTTTTTTTTTTTTTTTTTTTTTTTTTTAACTTTTATGAAATTTCGCACACTTCAACTTGAGAACAAGGGTAACATGACTGTATAGAAATAATACTTCGTCCCGTACATGACGGAACGTACTTTATTCATTGATTTCGACAAAATCCACAGTTTTGCTCCGATCATGAAGTTTTGTACACTTCACCTTCAAAAATAGAGAAAGCGCACTCTCCGCATAATATTTCGCATGGTGCATGTAGGATGTTACTTTACTTACGGACTTTGACAAAAACCATAGTTTTGCATCGAGCTTGAATTTTTGCACAGTTATAGTGAGATCACTGTCTACATAATGTTAGATATGGTACATAGCAGAGGGTACCTAACTACAGACATTAATTCTGTGTTAAAAATTAGCATGGAAGTTAGCTCATGACAGTATTGTTTTCTTGGAGAGGGATTTTATAACTCACAAGCTACAGTCTGGTGCATGTCAAAAGGTGTTATTCAATAAACTTTGTTTCACTGATAACCATAAAAGTTGAGAGATATGTATGATCTTTCGTAGACAGAGTGGGGGGTTTGGGTGGGTCTAAGGTTATGAACTGAGGGGGCGGGAGGCAGGGAGGTGAAAGTGGGCCCAGGGTAGAGGAGGTGGAGATAGATGGGAGAGGATGAGTTGGATATATATATATATAGAGAAGGAGAGAGAGAGGAGGGGAGGGGAAATGCAGAATAAAATACAGAATTCTGCGTACAATGCCGAGGTTTGAGGTAGTTTTGTTTAAAAATTGAAGAAAATGATATTTTGCACCGATAATTACACCGTTGTCTTTTCTAGCGGACTTGATGACTGTTAGAAACATTTGTTGTTCTCTTGAGTCCGGAGACTAGTTTGATGCAGCTCTCCATCCTACTCTATTCTGAGCAAGCCTCTTCATCTCTTCGAAAGAACGGCAACCCACAGCCGCGGTGTAGTAGCCGAGCGGTCTAACGCGCCTCGCTGCGGAGCGGGCGGTTGCTTGCCGTCGGAGGCTCGAGTCCTCCCTTTGGCATGGGTGTGTGTGTGTTGTCCATATGTTAGTTTAAGTAGTTTGTAAGCTACGGTCTGATGACCATGCAGTTTGGTCAGATAGAATTACAAATATTTGAGCATTTTGGCAACCCACATCCATTTGAACCTGCTTATTACATTCGTCTCTTGGTCTCCCTGCGCGATTTTTACCCCGCACACTTCCCTCCAGTGCTTAATTCACGATAACTTAATGTCTCAGAATGCGTCCTACAATCTATCTCGTCTTTCAATCAAGATATGAGGAAAATTCATTTTCTCCCAAATTCTCTTCAGTTTTTCCTCAATAGTTACGCGATCTACCCACCCATTCTTCAGCATTCGTCTGGAGCACCACATTTCAAAACTTTCTAGGCTCTTCTAGCCTGAACTATTTATCGTCCATGTTTCACTCCGGTAAGGGCAATCATTCACACACACGTCTTCAGATCATCAAACTTCCGAACAGTTAAAATATGACGTTGACAAATGTATCTTATTCATAAATGCTTTTCTTTCCAATGCGCGTTTTACTTCTTATATTCTCTTTACTATGACCATCGTTCGTAATTTTACAGCCCAAGTAACAAAACACATATTTGATCATTATTGTCTCATTATCTAATCTAACTCCTTCGCCATCACTTTTTTTCCTTAGACATATTGGACTACCCTTGTTCTGCTCTTTTTGATTTTCGTCTTATACTTTCCTTTCAACAACCTTCATTTTGTGCTATTGCTCTTCCACGTACTTTGATATCTTTCGCAGAGTTACAATGTCATCGGCAATTCTTTCTCACCATGAACATAAATTCCGTCTCAGTTTTTTTTTTTTTTTTAATTTGCTCGATGTATAGACTGAATAACATCGGGGGAAGACTGGAAATTTGTCTTACTCCCTTCCAAACCAAATCTTCCCTGTCATGCCCTCCATCACTTATAATTACAGTCTGTTTTCTGCACATGTAAATAACCTTCAGTTTACAATAAAAAATGTTCAAATGTTTGTTAAGCTTATGGGACTTAACTACGGGGTCATCAGTCCCTAAACTTACAAACTACTTATCAACTACTTATTCTCAGGACGGCACAAATTTCCATGCCCGAGGGGGGATTCGAATCCCTGACCGTAGTGGCCGTGCAGACCGTGACTGGAGCGCCTCAGTCCCCTCGGCCACCGCGGCCGGCCAGTTTACCATATTTTATTGCTGCTGACATCTATCTGGAAGAATGTAAGAATGTGTTCCAGTCAACATAGTCAAAGGCTTCCTCCAAGTCTACAATAGCTAGAAACATTCCGAGACAAGTCGTGGAACATGGTCTCGCGTATTACTACATATCACGTAAATCCAAACCGATCTTTCCCAAGGTCGGCTTCTACTGGATTTTCCTTTCTTCTGTTAATAATTGGTGTATAATTTTGCAACCATGACTTATTTAAATATTGCTTGTATAGTTTTCACACCTTTTTGTTTCAAAATATCCGTGTTGGATGCGAACTGCAGCTATTGCGTAAATTGGCGGTTTATTTTGGTTAAAAATGCAACTAGCATCTTTCTGGGTTGTCTTTATTCAATAAATAGTTTTCAAACTACCTCAACAGGAACATTTATCATTTTCCACTACGTGTAGGATTACGCTCTCATTGTGGTTCTGGTAACATAACTGAACTTTAGTAATCTGGAAGAGAATAAAACGGAATTAAACGTTAAGTTGTTATAATTCATGTATTTACAGTGTTTTTATAATAGGTGTAAGCGTAAAGATGTTGTAGATTGGACAGAGACATTTTTCACACATGACAGTATTTTTGCTACACTTGGCGTCACAAATTCACAAAATATAAACATCAGACGTGGTGCAATGAGGATGGCTGTGGTAGATGCTGCACTTCACCAATTAATTTTATTTGGGTTGAGACATTGCTTATGCATAAACAGTATGGTACTGGACTCGCATTCGGAAGGATGTTGGTTCAAATCCACCTCCGGCCATCCAGATTTAGGTTTTCCGTGATTTCCCTAAATCACTCCAGGCAAATGCCGGGATGGTTCCATTGAAAGGGCACGGCCGATTTCCTTCAACATCCTTACCCAAAACCTTCCGAGCGTAAGCTCCGTCTCTAATGACCACGCTGTCGACGGGACGTTAAACCCCAAGCTTCATTCATTCATAAACAGTATGTAAGGGACTAAATTATAGTTTACAGATCATATTAAATTTTGCTAGTATATATTTGCATTAGTAATGAAACAGGAGAGATACATTAACAAATATCCAAAATAAAATGAAAGATAAAAAGGTGAAATATTTACAGATTTCTTAGACAATGATTAATGTGGCTATGCTAATATAACCAGAATGAACAACAACAGGACATTTACTATTTTTGCTGACAGACATTACTAACGGAATGGGAATGGGAATGGATGGATCTATTTTACTGCCTAGTACCTGGAATTTTTTGGAAGTTTTGAAAGAAAAAAAAAGTTATGTGCTGGGTTTGTTTATTAAAAAATTTTTGGGGTGATTTTAGTTTCTGGATGTAAATCTCCAATTGTTCAACGAGATTCATATGTAGCCCTTTGTCAGCAATATGTAGTGTGCAAAGATGGTCATTGACATTACCAATGGGGTACATCATAAGCAATGTGTGATGCGAAGCTGGATTTGGTTAAGTTTAATTCCGTTCTATACTGTCCGCGATCACAAAAATTCAGTTATGTTACCAGAAATACCATGACAGCGTAAACCTACACTTGGTAGAAGATAGTAAACGTTCCTGTCACATAGCCACTGAAGATGAACCTGCAGTAGCTTGAATAAAAACATCCATAAAAGCAACTGGTTGCGTATTGTAACCAAAATAAACCGGCAACTTTTGACACTCCTGTACTTGAGATGCAGTTTTAAGAAAAGTATTCGATTAAAACGTATAATTCCTTTTCACGTGGCTCAGTCTGATATCTTTCCCCAATAAGGTAACTGTTATATTTTCTTCATTCGTTATTTAGAGTGCTACAAAAAGGTACGGCCACAAAGAAAGAAAATATGTTATGTCACCATGTGTCGGGAAATGCTTAATTTCCATGTTAGAGCACATTTTATTACTTCTCTTCAAATCACATTAATCATGGAATTGAAAAACACAGCAACAGAACGTACCAACGTGACTTCAAACACTTTGTTACAGGATATATTCAAAATGTCCTCCGTTAGCGAGGATACATGCATCCACCCTCCGTCGCATGGAATCCCTGATGCGCTGATGCAGCCGTCGAAAATGGCGTATTGTATCCCAGCCATCCACAATACGAGCACGAAGAGTCTCTACATTTGGTACCGGTGTTGCGTAGACAAGAGCTTTCAAATGCCCCCATAAATGAAAGTCAAGAGGGTTGAAGTCAGGAGAGCGTGGAGGCCATGGAATTGGTCCGCCTCTACCAATCCATCGGTCACCGAATCTGTTGTTGAGAAGCGTACGAACACGTCGACTGAAAAGTACAGAATCTTATCTAGCAGCACAGGTAGGGTATCCCGTAGGAAATCATGATAACGTGCTCCAGTGAGCGTAGGTGGAAGAACATGAGGCCCAATCAAGACATCACTAACAATTCCTGCCCAAACGTTCACAGAAATAACGTGATTGCACAATTACGTGCGGATTCTCGTCAGCCCACACAGGCTGATTGTAAAAATTTACAATTTGATTACGTTGGAATGAAACCTCATTCGTAAATAGAACATTTGCACTGAAATGAGGAGTGACACATTGTTGGATGAAGCATTCGCAGAAGTGTACCCGTGGAGGCCAATCAGCTGCTGATAGTGCCGGCACACGCTGTACATGGTACGGAAACAACTGGTTCTCCCGTAGCATTCTCCATACAGTGACGTGGTCAACGTTACCTTGTACAGCAGCAACTTCTCTGACGCTGACATTAGGGTTATCGTCAACTGCACGAAGAATTGCCTCGTCCATTGCAGGTGTCCTCGTCGTTCTAGGTCTTCCCCAGTCGCGAGTCATAGGCTGGAATGTTCCGTACTTCCTAAGACGCCGATCAATTGCTTCGAACGTCTTCCTGTCGGGACACCTTCGTTCTGGAAATCTGTCTCGATAAAAACGAACCACGCCACGGCTATTGCACCGTGCTAATCCATACAACAAATGGGCATCTGCCAACTCCGCATTTGTAAACATTGTACTGACTGCAAAACCACGTTCGTGATGAACACTAACCAGTTGATGCTACTTATGTGCTTGATGCTAGTATTGTAGAGCAATGAGTAGCATGTCAACACAAGCACTGAAGTCAACATTACTTTCCTCGAATAGGGCCAACTGGCGATGAATCGAGGAAGTACACACACTAACGAAACAACTGTGTATTTTGACAATTGTCTGCATGAATTATTTTAACGTACATTTAAAGAGAAATAATAAATTGAGCTCTAACGTGGAAATTAAGCGTTTTCGGACACATGTCCACGTAACATATTTTCTTTCTTTGTATGTGAGGAATGTTTCCTGAAAGTTTGGCCGTACCTTTTTGTAACACCCTGTATAACCTGTGCAGTATATAAATGATCGGTTAAAATTTTAATGAACTAAAGAAATCGTTTTATATAAGGAGTATAGCATATTGTAGTGAGAATGTAACGAAACGAAAAAGAGCTCTTCATTGCATAGTGTGGAACCAGCTGTCTCCTATATTCGTCATTTGAAAGTTTAATCTCTAAACACATTCGCGCTTTTTGTGACAGTGACGACGGAAGACATAGGAGACAGTTCCACAGAGAGTGAAACAAAGAAGAATCATGGTGTAGAGAGGTAGTGGGACTGATATATATGTATATATATTGGAGAGCGGGAAAAAGACGCAGAGATGTCTGCAAGTCTAAATATTTGGTGAGCCAGGCTGGATGTGTGCTGGGACAGCGTGCTAACCTTTGTTCCACCAGAGGATTTTTAGACAGGAACATATTGGCCTTTTTCCTACAGTGTCAGGAGATTTTTCAGCTGGATACTTTATGTCTCAGCAGCTTTTTCAATTTTTCAGCGTGTTTATAAACCGCACCTTCGTTGAGCTTGGTGCTAAATGTTTATGTAACAAGGTCCCAGCAACCGGTGTCAAAGTAAGCCTAATTAAAATCCCACTGGGCGTATTGCCAAGGTTTCCTTTATGAAGTATTTAAATTGGTTTTGAAAATGGCAGCAACCATTTATAGTTTAACTGGTTTTGACGTAGTGCGCCCCTTCAGACAGTCTTAATATGTTCATGTTATTTTGAATTTCGGGAATCCGCAGTCATATGTTTTCATTTTGATAAAAAAATCCGCTTCGACTGCAATTAACTTTTATTTTAAAAAAGCACTACCGGTTTCGCGTCCTGTAGACGCATCATCAGGTGCTCTGCAATGTACATAAATGAAAGAAACAAGGGCGTCTTTGAAGTTAAGAGAAATTATACTATAACATTGCTGACTGTAAAATAAATTTAAATAAACCGTAGAAAAGTACTCACTAAAATTCCTTAGAAAAACATATCTGCCTTTAAGCCTTCCCCAGCGTTCAGGTAAAATTTAATACAATTAAAAGCTTCTTAATTTGCGTCCTCATGAAAAATATAAAACTTGAACGCTGTTGCGTTAGTCACTTTTTTTTTTAATATTTTGGGGGTAGAGGGCATGTGAAGCCTATAAGAAAATGCAATAGTTTTACAAAACTGTCTTGGATTTACACGTACTCGACGCGAGAACCGATTGTACTTTTAGTAAAGGGATAAGGTTCCTTACCGTGCCATGTGGAAACGGTGTTGGCGCGGCACTGGCCGAGGCAGTAGTGGCCATTGAATCACGCGGCCGCTGTCGCCAGGAGGGCGCTAGCGTCGCTGGAAACCTTACCGTTTCTAAACAAGGCGTGAAGTGTGAGGATGTCTGTACACCGGCCAAAGCCTACGTTTATAGTATTCTAACAGGGTACAGACAAAAGTGACCGAATTGAATTCTGAGTAAGATATCGTGCTTGAAATGGTTAAAACTAGCGAAGAAACCAATCCAACTGTTTACATAACATTAATTATAGTAAAATACACCACATGAGACAGACTGAGGATTAACATTCAATGTAGTGGCAAAATAATTGCAATGGGCTTGCGGATCACACCACTTTCGACATCCAGATATCAGGGAAAAATGCATAATAAACTGAAAGAGTGATCTATAGGAGTTAGCTGCCTGTTTAAAAAATCAAAATTTAACAACAGGCTCTTGCGTCTTTAGGGTGGAACCGGGGGACTCTTTAATCGCACGATATACCTCCACTTCTAGAATATTGAGGGTGTTCCCCTTATTCATAGTATGTAGTATCTGCATGTTATTTCTAAAGTCCTTTACTTGGTGTCCCGTTTCACATTTCATGCAGGTTTCACCTGCCCTCCACCGCCAAAATATTTTAAAAAAAGATGACTAACCAAAGAGAGTTCAACTTTTATATTTTTAATGAAGACGTAAAGTTAAGAAGCTTTTAATTGTTTCAAATTTTACGCGGACGCTGGGGAAAGCTAAAAGGCAGATACGTTTTTCTAAGGAATTTTTGTGAGTACGTTTCTACGGTTTATTTCATTTTATTTTACCTGTGCATAGGCAGCCAAGATCACGTGATCTAAATTCTTTTCACCTAAAAAGCGAAGTGAACAGGACACACGTTAACACTGTTGAACAACTGGAGCGGAGAGTTGTAGACGCTTGTAAAGCATTCCGAAATGATCCAGGGGTTTTAGAAAAAAGAATTGGAAATTCATTGCAGAGACGAGCACAATATTGCATCCAGATGCAAGGAAGACACTTAGAATACGTCCTTTAAAGAGTAACCCTTAAATGATATATAAATTAAATTCGAAGTAAGATATGATAGTAAAGTCTAAATTTCTAATTAATTTGACTAACTAGGACGATGTTTACTATAAAGTCTGTGAATGTTAACTAAATACGATGAAAATCTTAATAGTGAAGTCTAAATTTAAAATGTATGTGTACTAACTAAGGCGATGTACAGACGTACGTGGCGGCTTGGAACTATACTTATTAATTACGCTGCAAACGGCTTGTATTTTTGCTTCTACTATCGTGTAAGTTGCACCATCCGTTTTGATACGCGATGTATAAGTGTGCAATTATGTATCTGAAGAAACGGTTGCTGCCATTTTAAGACCAATTCTACACCTTCATCTACATGGGATACTCTGCAAATCACATTTATGTGCCTGGCAGAGGGTTCATCGAACCACCATTATACTATTTATCTCCTACTCCATTCTTGAATAGCGCGCGGGAGGAAAGAACAACTGAATCTCTCCGTTCGAGCTCTGATTTCTCGTATTTTATTCTGATTATTTCTACCTATGTAAGTGGGAATCAACAATATATTTTCACATTCGGAGGAGAATATTGGCGATTGGGGTTTCATGAGTAGCCCACGGCGCAGCGATAAGCGCCGTTGTTGTAAAGATTCCCATCCCAGATCCTGTATCATTTCCGTAACGCTGTCTCCCCTGTATCCTGACAATACAAAACGACTCTTTCGATGTCCTCCGTCAAACCCACCTGATAAAGCATCCCACACTGGGCAGCAATACTCCAAAAAAGGACGGACAAGCGTAGTGTATGCAGTTTCTTTATTGAATGTCAGATGCTACTATAGAGAAAAACTTACTGGAAGATTAAATTGTGTGCCAGAACCGGGACTCGAACCTGGAACCTTTGCCTTTCGCGGGCATGCGCTCAACCACTGAGCTATCCCGACACGACTCACCGTCCCAGGTTCGAGTACCGGTTCTGGCACACAATTTTAATCTGGCAGGAAGTTCCATATTAGCGCACACTCCGTTGCAGAGTGAAAGATTCATTCTGGAAAAATCCCTTAGGCTGTGGCTAAGCCATATCTCAACCATATCCTTTCTTTCAAGACTGCTAGTCTTGCAAGGTTAGCAGGAGAACTTCTGTGAACTTTGAAAGTAGGAGGCGAGGTAGTGGCAGAAGTAAAGTTATGAGGACGGACCGTGAGTCTTTTCGAGATAGCTCAGTGGTTGAGCACTTGCCCGTAAAGGCAAAGGCCCCAAGTTCGAGTCCCGGTTCCGACACACAATTCTAATATGCCAGGAAGTTTCACATCAGCGCACACTACTTTGCAGAGCGAAAGTTTCATTCCACTAAGTAAGTTTGGGAAACACAGTTTTCTTTTGAAAAAAATCATCGAACTGGTTTATGTTTAAAATGAGAGTAACAGTCACGTTCGCAAAAGTTTTTAACAATTTATTTGATAGAGTGACCGGTTTCGCTTATCGCCTCGGCATTAACAGCGAGACAAATCGGTCTAATGATGCTCTCAGAAGAGATCTAAATTGGTCATCCTTTCAAATAAATTGTTAAAACATTTGGAAACGTCACTGTGACTCTCATTTTTAAAATACCAATATTTGAAATTATAAAATAATAATACTTCCAATATTTAGACTTGTTGTGTTGGCCTTGTCACTGCGGGAGACTATATACATTTTCACTTATTTGAACACTTTAGAATTTTGTTAATACTTAAATAAGACACTAAAGTACACTTAGAAGATTTCTAATCGGAAATACATTAATGTACTTCGGAAAAAGAAAAGTGAAGAGTTCTTGTTGTTTATCAAACGGGACAAAGTGTGAATTTAATGACAAACTAGCGGCTTCTGTAGTAACACAATGTAAAATTTGACTTTGTGATTCGAAAGTCAGAGCATATTCATAATTACACTCATGTCCCCCAAAAATACAAGGATAAAAACAAAAACTCGTTGAAAGACAGAGAAAGTTAATATTCACAGTTCACATGACTAAGTAGCACTCTTAGGTTGTTTGCAGATGACGTCGTCATTTACCGTCTACCAGAATCATATGAAGATTAAAAGCAACTGCAGAACGATTTGGATAAGATATCACTATGGTGTAAAAATTGGCAAATAAATAATTAGAAGTGTGAAGTCGTTCACATGAGTACGAACGAAATCCGTTAACTTCGTTTAAAAGATAAATCAATCATATTTGAAGGACGTAAACTCCACAAAGTACCTAGGAATTACTATTACTTCAGACTTAAATTGGAAAGAATACGTAGATAATGTCGTGGGAAAGACGAACCAGAGACAGCGTTTTATTAGCAGAACCCTTAAAAGATGCAACAGGACTTCTGAGGGAACTGCATACTCTACGCTTGTCCGTCTTTTTTTGGAGTATTGCTGCCCAGTTAGGGATCCTTATCAGGTGGGTTTGACGGGGGACATCGAAAGAGTCCAAAGAAGGGCAGCTCGTTTCGTATTGTTACGATACAGGGGAGACAGTTTTACGGAAATGACACAGGATCTTGGATGGGAATCATTACAATAACGGTGTGGGCTACTTACGAAACTCCAATCGCCAACATTTTCCTCCGAATGCGAACATGTATTGTTTACTTCCACTTACATAGGTAGAAATGATCATCAGAATAAGATACGAGAAATCAGAGCTCGAACGGAAAGATTCGGGTGTTCTTTCCTTCCGCGCGCTATTCGAGAATGGAATGGGAGATAAATAGTTTAACGGTGGTTCCATGAACCCTCTGCCAGGCACTTAAATGTGATTTTCAGACTATCCCATGTAGATGTAGATGTGGATGTATACATGTAGACATTAGCATGATCTGCGGTAATGATCGGCAGATTAGCATTTGAACCATATCGACTTGCGGTTTCAAAGTCAAAATAGATATTGCGGCGAACTACCACTCAGCTTTAAAATGTGCCTGCAGCTCTCTTTGTCGCAGTAAACTAAAAATGATGGTTCACTGCGACCTGAAGAGACACACAAGATGTCTCGAAGACTTATTCTCGGACGGTAGCGAAAGAAAGTTGCTCGGAGCACGACGCAGAGGATATCGCGGTCCACGGTGCGGTTCCTCTAACGAGAAGCTTGTCCATCGCAATTTGATCGGGCCGAACTCTGCGAGTTTACGAGAGTAACTTCGGCATCCAATTTTTAGTTGTAGGGAGTGTACTCGTGGTCTCCAGATCCTTAAATTTTAGTCTGGGTCAACGTCCCAGATATATACATTAAATTATTCTTCTCAATTCCCCGGTTGCGACGAAGGTTTCCGGAAGGTTTTTCTTGATTGTAAGGCGTACGTCGGAACTATTAAACCACTCCCATTTTTTCCCAATTGGATCCCCTTTGCCCCACTATCAGCTTGTCTGAAAACAATGTTAGAAAAAATGTTTTTCTTGGGCTTTCACACATATAAAGCAAAATGAATTGTACCAATTGGCTCGCGTCATATCCTGTTAATACTTGACAGAACTAGAAGCGTTTTGAAGTCGTACGTCTGTATTATGATGTCTTAAAAGAATATATAATCATTGGATGCGCGTTTGGACGTAAAATTGCTATTGTCATTAAAAACCATTAAAGTATTCTAGTGCACAGATGGTATGTAATAGATTCAGAAGTGCAATATTTCTGAATACGTATTGTCGTCCTATAAGATATCATTATGGTGACGAGTATTGCGGGATTTTCTATAATGATGTCATCTTAAAGGACGGCTATAGGTATTCAGAAATATTGCACTTGTGCACTACAGTACCTTTCATGGTTTTTAATGACAACAGCAATTCTTTTTACTTTTGAGATATCATAACGCAGACGTACGACGTCAACACACTTCTGGTTCTGTCAAGTCTTTTAACAGGATATGACGCGAGCCAATTGGTACAGTAATTTTGCTTTAGATTCATGGGAAACAGAACACACACCCCACGGTCGATTTAATAAAAAAATTTAAGCAGTAAACTTGATTTAACGAACTGTTGACTAGAACCACATGGACGTTTACTTAATGTTGTCCCATACAAACCCAGCCAACAACTTCGAAGAAAGCCCCCTAAAACCCGGCACCCAACATGACCATTGGGACGTCGCAACAAGCCACTCCACCACGTGTAAATTAAGATACCTGAAGATGCACCTTTAATGGTGCGAAACAGGTTGTAACCTAATAACGGCATAAAGGCTTATTGCGATAATTCATGGAAAGGAATTCTGTCTTAATCGTCTGTATTAATTTCTAGAATAGCTTAATAACATATTTGAGCTGTGGATGTCCAAAGTATAAAATAGTCTGTAAAATACTGTGCTTGATAGCAAAATTCTGATTTCAGATTTGAATTTCCCACTTGAAAATCCTTTGGAAAGACATATTACCTTACGAGAAAAATGAAACATGGTCGAACAGTGTAATTAGCTGAATAGAACCGCGATTCTTTAATAGCCTGATCTCTACAGCCCGTTTCACTCCTCGAAGATTCCGCCTCCGTAGCTCAGCGGTAGCGTCGCTGACTGCCACCGGGTTCGATTCCCGGCAGGGGACTGGGTGTTGTGTGTTGTCCTCATCATTGGCATGTAAGTCGCCCACGCGGCGTCAAATAAAAAGACTTACACTAAGGCGGCCGAACAATCCCGTACGGGATCTCCCGGCCAAGAAAGCCATACGCTCATTTCCATTTTACTCCTCGTAGTGGAGAATGAAAAGAATAATTTCTGGTGTGCGAGGGTGTGATGGATCCGTCCGGAAAAATTGCTGGTCTTGTGTGACGAAGCGTTTGAGCAATGCAGCGGGTCTTTGCGGAACGGTTCACGGAAGGCCTAAGACCAGGGCGATATCGGTGAGGTCACAACACCCAGACCACCCCACTAGAAGATCGACACCTCCGAATGACATTGCGAGGCAGATCTGCGTCCTCGGTTCTGGCTACACACTGGAACACTTCGAACACAGATGACAGTGCGACGCTGTTTATTACGTCAAGGGTTACGAGCGCGTGATCCACTTGACTGATGTTGCAGAAAAATAGTAGCCGGCAATGGTGTATCGCAGAGGTTCCAACCATCACAATTTAATCGTGATTGTTACGGAAATTGTTTAAAATTACGAGTTTTATTAGAGGGGCTCTATATTATCAAAATAGTAAATGGCCTATCAAACCACGATGCACAAATTTTAATTAAAAAAAGTTTTTCTTCTCAAACAGATGTTAATAAAATTATCAACTACTTAGAAAAGTTAATCCAGTTGCAAATGAGACCTTTTTAGGCCTGATTAAGTAACAACAATGGTAAGATGTTTATAGTGCTGATAATACATATATATATATATATATATATATATATATATATATATATATATATATATATATATATATATAATGCTTTCTGTTTCGGCCATAAATCATATTTCGGTCGAAAATTAAATGTCTGTAAATCTATCGGACCAAACTTCGTGGTCATCAGTCCGTAGCTTACAAACTACATAAATAAGGTAAACTTACCTACGGACAAACACACACACCCATGCCCCATGGAGGACTCGAATCTCCGACGGCGAGCAACCGCGCGCTCCGCAGCGAGGCGACTTAGACCGCTCAGCTACTCCATCGCGACTGTTTCGGTCGGACTTTATTAAAAAAACATAATTAAAAAAATAATAAAATAATGTTAGTCACACGGATATGCCCAGACTCTAGGATTTTTGCCGAGGCACGCATATGCCTGTGTTGATACTGCAGAATAGTGTAGTTAGAGTAGCTCTATAAGTAGTTAGTGCCCTTGTTAGTTGGCAAACCTCGAGGTCTTCCGAGGCTGCCAGGAACATATTTTGGCAATTAGTCTAGAAGACTTTACTTAAGCCAAGGAACAATATATTTTATTTCAAGACTTTTTTAATGTTAATTTTCAATACTTTCAAACTTCTTTCTAATTTTATTTACATTAATGTTGTAAATGATTGCAGTAAACATAAGTAATAACGATATTTAAATTTATAAAATAGTGTATGAGACAATGTGAAATGATTATGTACGACCTGATTAAATGTTTGTATAGCTTATCGGACTTAACTACGGGGTCATCAGTCCCTAAACTTAAAATCTACTTATGAACAAGCTTACACTAAGGACGGCACAAATATCCATGCCCGAGGGGGATTCGAACCCACGACCGTAGTGGCCGTGCAGACCGTGACTGGCGTGCCATAGTCCCCTCGGCAGACTGAGGCGCTCCAGTCACGGTCTGCACGGCCACTACGGTCCGGGGTTCGAATCCCCCCTCGGGCATGGATATTTGTGCCGTCATTAGTATAAGGTAGTTCATAAGTAGTTTGTAAGTTTAGGGACTGATAACCCCATAGTTAAGTCCTATAAGCTTAACAAACATTTGAACATTTAGACCCCTCGGCCACCGCGGCCGGCGACCTGATTAGAGTTTCAAGGTAACAAGTAAATATTGGGGCAATAAACTGAAACTGAAATTAAAATACTGTAAATGTTTAATATAATTCTCTACTACTACCTTATCACTTCCTCACAGCTCCCACCATTTCAATACGATACAAACTTTAAAAGAATTTGATGATGGCAATGCTACGATGTCGGCTGAGTAGACAGTGGGCTGCCCATCTGATGGACAGCAACAGCCTGTCACGTTTCCATCGCCCCTGTTAACCAGCGGCGTGTGACTCGGCGCCCACGCGACAGAGCGCCAGCGTGGCTTTGTGTGGCAGCGGCAGACAAGAGGGCGACATAACGCGTGATTTGGCGGCGGCGTGTCTGTTGGCGAAAGGATAACAGCGGCCCCTGGCTATTAATAGCGGGCTCGGCGGGCCCGTTTACACGCCGTGTTGTGGACCAACACGGCCGTACATCTGCGACGCAAACACTGGCCGGGCAGCGCCTGCCGACGCTGCTGCCGCTGCGGCACGGGTGGCGAGCGGGCAGCCTGCCTCCCAGGCGAAGACTTCGTCACCGCCTGGTACCAACACACACAAATAGCGCATGGTCCATTGCATACGGAGGGTAAAGTAGAGCCATTCCTAATAATGAAATTCAAAATTTGCCACAAGAGCGGCAATAAATATTGCCATACTAGACGACCCGGTGAAATTCGTATCACTTACCTCCTAATATAAACCATATTAATTTAAATCGTATGTATTTTAGACCCAGTAGCTTTATAAAGGCATCATCAGTCTAAGTATCTGGTCGATAGTGGGTGGAAAGAGTGGGCAAATCACGCACACATGTCCAGGATAATGTTCATGTCACATTCGTGGAATTTCAGGGGAGGTTTAAGCGGTGATAAAATATGGAAAAATTTCATTGTATGGGTATTTATTTACTTCCTGCTTCCGGTTTCCCTCTCCTCTCCAGTTCTCTCTATCCGCCTCTTCCTGTCCCACCTCTCTCCCATCAACTCTTTCCCCTCCCACCGCCATCTCTTTCGCCCCCACTCGCCGTCTTGTCATCTTCCACCAACTTATCCCCTCCTCTCCCCTATCCATGGAAACACTTCGGTGGGGTCGAAGAAATTGGAAGAAAGAGAAAAAATAATAGTAAGTTGGCTCCCAATCTGTATTCTCAATACCACTTTCTCTAGTTGGTCTCCCACGCACTCGTGCCAATGTCGTAACGTTTAATTACGTAGCACTACACGCATGGTCATGGCGTGTAGTTACAGTTTCCGTTCACTAACCTGGCTGCTTCTGTTCCTTTGTTCTCCCCACGCAGAAGCATCGCACACGTTGTCGATCCTCCTAGCTTGAAGTCAAGTGATGTGGAACTTTTAAAACTCGTGGCTAGACTTGAAAGGTATCAATTAATTTTACGACCCTTTCATGTTTTTATATAGTAAAAGATACCTTAGGGCAGTCTGTCAGAGCTGCAATTCTCGTATCAGGGATATTTTTTTCATATTTGTCCATGTAAATACTTTAATCCGTAAGTAGCAAAGCTCATAATTTTCTTTATTTATTTTATATAATCTCAGTACATGGTAGTTAATAATAGTCTTGGGGGGATTCTTTTCTAGTAAAAATATTCTTATACCTGCAAAAGCACGAGTTGAGAACAGTTTTTCTAGTCAATTTTTAACTGCAATTGCCGCATACCGGCTTTTTTGTAGTAAATTATTTTTCTTAGGGTTTTGTCGATAAATAATTTCAGCGTAGGACTCGTACATCGCGACCACGACGCAGCACCAGCCGATCTCTAATATTCAGATCAAATGGACCACGAGATGCCGCTGCAGACCAGCGACAACGTAAGGATGGCAACATTTTGTGTTAAGACTGTTAAATGTATATTTTGCTCTTTGCGCTGTCCACGCTCTAGTAATGCATGATGCACTTGTTTCCTCTGTCCTGTGCTCAGTGAATTTATCGGGATCTATTTGTCGAAAATTCATATCCTATGTTTATACTCATTAGATCCAGAATAAATTATCAATTTGCAACAGTGCTTTTGTTGAAGTAGAAATAGCTACCCCTGCTGGTATTTCTTGTTATTTCATAAAAAGGTGGTAATTAATATAGAGTCCTACTGCTGAAGTCGTAATTGACTAGCAGAAATATTACACACCACAGTAACATGCTAGGTGGGTTTGTTATTCGGGGCCAAATTAATTACAACTTAATCAAAACATACAGTTAAATAAAATCCATTGCGCAAATATATTAATAGTAAATATAAACCCCTTGCAGACTCCAACGTATTTTTCAAATAAGATGGGATGGCAGTTGTTTCATAATGTTTATATGTCGTGAAACTATCCATGATTTTCGTACACTTGAACTATAATCACAGTAGTTGAAAGATATAAAGTTTGAACTACGTAACAGACTATTTTAAAATCGCAACTGTGATAGGCCTTAACACGAGAGAGGTCTGTGTTGCAGTGCCTGCAACTGGGTAGTGCTGGTCCTGCCTACCACTTTCTAGAACATCTACGACCCATGTTTTTTGACTATAGCATAATTGCTGTGGTAAATCGAACCTCTCTCTGAATAACTCCCACACAGCAGAATAATTAAATAAAAATATAATGAATAATTATGGAACTAGGCTGGTATGGACATTGGATTCTAGGATTCAGCTTGTATAGAGGATTATCACATGTCTACATCTACATGGGATACTCTCCATATCACATATAAGTGCCTGGCAGAGGGTTCATCAAACCACCGTTATACTTTTTGTCTCCCATTCCATTCTCGAATAGCGCGCGGCAAAAAAGAACACCCAAATCTTTCCGTTCGAGCTCTAATTTCCCGTATTTCATTCTGATGGTCATTTCTACCTATGTAAGTGGGAGTCAACAATATATTTTCGCATTCAGAGGAGAATATTGGCGATTGGAGTTTCGCAAGTAGCCCACGCCGCAGCCATAATCGCCGTTGTTGTAATGATTCCCATTCCAGATCCTGTATCACTTCCGTAACGCTTTCTCCCCTGTATCGTGACAATACGATACGAGCTGCCCTTCTTAGGACTCTTTCGTTGTCCTCCGTCAAACCCACCTGATAAGGATCCTACACTGGGCCGCAATACTCCATAAATCCACGGATAACCATAGTGTATGCAGTTTCTTTTGCAGTTCTGTTGCATATTTTAAAGGTTCTGCCCACAAAAAGTAGCCTCTGATTCGCCTTTCATAAGACATAATCTACGTGTTCTTTCCAGTTTAAGTCTGAAGTAATAGTAATTCCTAGGTATTTTGTGGAATTTACGGCCTTCACTTTTGATTGATTTGTCTCGTAATGAAAGTTTAACGGATTTCTTTTCGTACTCATGTGGATGACTTCATACTTCTCGTTATTTAGAATCAATTGCCAATTTTTACACCATACTGATATCTTATTCAGATCGTTCTGCAGTTGTTTTTCATCTTCAGATGATTTTCCAAGACGATAAATCACGGCGTCATCTGCGAACAACCTAAGAGGTCTACTTATATGTTCCCCTAAATCTTTTATGTAAATAAGGAACAGCAGAGGACCAATAATACTAACCTGTGGAACGGCGGATATCATCTCTGTTTTGATCAATGGTTTACCATCGATTACTACCAAATGTGTCCTCTCTTACGGGAAATCCCCTATCCAGTCGCAAATTTGTAGCGATAAACCACGCAATTTTTATTAAAAGCCGTTTGTGAGGTGCGCTGTCACAAGCCTTCTGGAAATCAAGAAATACGGAATCGATTTGCGAACCCTTGTCGATAGCACCCATCGCTTCGTGTGAATAAAAACCTAGTTGTGTTTCGCATGAACGATATTTTCTAAATCCTTTGGTACAGATCATTCTTTGAGAGAGCGGTTGTGTATGGCTGTTAAGTGTGTGGGGGACAGCCAATCAGAACACGTCTTGGCAGAAATGGCGCAATTTCTCACGGGAATGCGATATGTTACACCATATGTCACTTATTCCCACCCACTCCACCTATGAAGTGATCTACAAGCTACGAAATTTCGTAGCAACTCAATACCTATGCCCTTGAGCCAGCCGTCTTACCACACACATAAACTTTTCGGATCTTCGTGTCCTCATAGACGACTGTGAGCAAGGAAATGCCGTCTTTGGAGGGGATGTGTTCCACAGTCCTTCAGCGATCCTCCAAAACAATTATCTTGCTCAATCACGCCGTCAGACCGACTGCTCTCTTGCGAGGCCGAGATTGTCTCGGTGTGTACTCAGACAATGACATGTATTCGCTCAACTGTCGCGCTCACGAACGTTCATGGGACACATCTATGACACCGTCACCATAAATCTCATACAACTGACGATGAATGGGTGGCACAACTCGAAAATGGAGAAAACGAATGATTGCATTCTGTTCTTCTAGTGTGATCGTTGCCATACAGTGGTGTCATCACTATCACGAGTTCACAATGAGTTTGCGTATTGTAACACAAACTACACACCTCTGTCAGATGGCAGAACCATAAAGAGAAAAGTTAATGCACACCATACTTGTGACAGTAAGATATTACTACCATGTGACTCTTGCAGCCGGTATATCGTACGACAATTGCAAAGTCTACAGAGGGAGATAGAGAGCAGACACGTCATTGACTTGACGGCAACTTCATATATTTCTTTGAAGAAGGACAAATAATGTATGACCACGAGTGAGATTAGAACATTGATTACCTGCTTAGCAGTAGGATAGCGTGACTGTATCAAGCCACACATCATTTGCTTAGGCCATTATTTCTATTTCGATTCTCTATTACACTTCAGAACACCTGTTTGGTGTCTATTTCTCTTCTCGTAAATAATTACTAACTATGATAAACATATAATCCTTCCTCTAGCCAGACGGGTTACCCCATTGTGCAATTTTGTTCACCCGCCATTGTTTCAGTTGTGTGCTTACTTTAATCAAATATTGGCGGCAAAGGAAACTAAAAACAAAAGCGCATCGTAGTACGTTCAGAAAATCATACGAATCATTAACAGCCTTCTAGATCTGCAATATTTACAACTCTCTCGGCGTTAACACGTTTTTGTTAACATTTTCAGAAAAACGTGAAATGCTAGAATTTTAAGAGTCTTGTAAACGCTTTAACAAATATTACGTTAAATTTGCTAATGCCACTTTGAACATCTGTTGGTGAAAACGGCCCAGTAACAATACAGAAAGTATAATATACAAGTTTTGTTTCAGAATGTGAAATTATTGTAATTCCAATTACATATCCGGCCCCAGTGGCCGAGCGGTCTGCTGGGTGATAGTCACAGTCTGCACGGCCGCTACGGTCGGGGGCTCGAATCCCCCCTCGGGCATGGATGTTTGCGTCGTCTTCAGTATAAGATAGTTCATAAGTAGTTTGTAAGTTTAGGGGTTGATGAACCCGCAGTTAAGACCCTTAAGCTTAACAAACATTTGAACATTTTTCAATTACATAAATACAATTTGGACACCCAACGAAGGTAATTGATACATTCAGTTAGTAACTGGAGCCTCTAACGTTGTCCTCCATCCAATAACAGAGCTAGATCGTAATTTCAGTGGTTTTAGAATACAGAATGTGACGTTAAGAGATTAATATTGGTATACATGTAATATTCAAATGTTCAAATGTTTGTAAATCTATCGGACCAAACTGCGTGGTCATCAGTCCGTAGCTTACAAACTACTTAAACCTAGGTAAAATAACCTACTGACAAACACACACACCCATGTCCCAGGGAGGACTCGAACCTCCACGGCAAGCAGCCGCGCGCTCCGCAGCGAGACGCCTTAGACCGATCGGCTACTCCACCGCGGCCATGTAATATTCTTATTTCCCACACTGAAACTCGATACAAAGAAATCGAAAAAAGTTATGAAAAGTGGTGTATCTATGGTTTACACGTCTTGTGTTATTGATTGTGCTTATGTGAAATCAAAGAATCAAACCGATTTCAAGAAACACGGCCCACTGCAGAGCAGTAGGTATTCCATTAAACCTTCCATGTGAATTGGTTCCGTTTGAAACCACATAAAGTTTTCTCATTTCATGGTATAAGCGCATTGGGTAACATTGGGCACACCCTCCATTACCTATTTGGTGGTGCTCTCTAGCGGCTGTTACTTAAACCGCTTCGAAAACCTTGAAATATTAACAAGTAGCTTGACGAGTTAAAGAGCCATTATTTTACGCTGTGCTCGATCGTTCTTGTTCTCAAATTGTGGCTATATTCGTCTGTAGTAGGTAACTTTTATGCATGTAATAAATACGGAATACTGTCCTGTTTACGTTAATAGTATATACATGCGGCTTGGTTGCACAGTGGTAGTGTGACAGACTACCAATCCTAAGGTCGCGGGTTCGATCCCTACGAAGTCCTAGGATTTTTGTCTGTCACTTTCCACTTCTTTCCCCTCTGGCAGTGTTGCTCATGTGAAAAATACCGAGTAGCACCGTGGTTCGGAACCCACGTTAAACTGTAGGTCCCCCTATAACTGGCTGTGTAAGTCAGTTCGAAGGTCGGAGGAAAGCAACGGCATACTACCTCCAAACAGAACCATGCCTAGTAAAGCACTGTGGTGTTCATCCCAATCTTCGGATTGTTGACTTCTTTACCTTTATTGCAAGACTAGTTGAGAAAACGCATTTCTTTCTGCGATTATTGTGCTGATTCTGTCTCAAACGACTGCTCCTGTAAAGGGCACGTTGAGTGGCTGGGACGATATTTTTCTATTTCGTTTTCAGTTTCACACCATTTGTTCTTGTACACTTAAGGATGCGGAAATTCTGGAGGGACTTTCTGGAAATATTCTACATCTACATCAACATACATACTCCGCAATTCACCGTAAGGTGCGTGGCGGAGGGTACACTGTACCACTACTAGGCATTTCCTTTCCTATTCCACTCCCAAATTGAACGAGGAAAGACAGAATGCCTTTATGCCTCCGTACGAGCCCTAATTTCTCTTATCTTGTCTTTGTGATCTTTACGCGAAATGTAAGTAGGCGGCAGCAAGATCGTACTACACTCAGCTTCAAATTCCGGACCTCTAAATTTACTTAACAGAAATTCAGGAAAATAACGTCGTCTGTCTTCCAGCGATCCCCAATTGAGGTGCCGGAGCATTTCCGTGACACTCGCGCATTGGTCGAACCTACCGGTAACAAATCTAGCTGCTCGCCTCTGAACCGCCTCTATGTCTTCCTTCAAACCGATCTGCTGCGGGTCCCAAATACTTGAGCAATACTCAAGACGTGGTCGTACAAGCGTTTTATACGCGGTCTCCTTTACAGGTGAAGTACATCTTCCCAAAATTCTCCCAATAAACCGAAGTCGGCTGTCTGCCTTACTCGCAACTGTCCTTACATGCTCGTTCCATTTCATATCGCTCTGCAATGTTACGCCTAGATATTTGAACGACGCGGCAGCATCAAGAAGCTCGGTACTATTGCTGTATTCGAACATTATGGGATTGCTTTTTCTACTCATGCGCATCACCTTACATTTTTCTACATTGAGAGCTAGTTGCCATTCTTCGCACCAACTAGAAATTTTGTCTAAGTCAACCTGTATGCTATTACAGTCAGTTACAGACGACACCCTCCCATACACCACAGCATCATCAGCAAACAGCCGCAAATTACAACTTACTCTGCCCATCAGATCATTTATATAGATAGAAAATAATAGCGGTCCTATCACATTCCCCTGGGGCACGCCTGACGATACACTCGTCTCTGGTGAACACTCGCCGTCGAGAACAACGTACTGCGTTCTATTACTTAGGAAGTCTTCCAGACAGTCACAAATCTGTGAACCTATTCCATAAGCTCGTATCTTCGTTAGCAGTCCGCAGTGTGGCACCACGTCGAACGCCTTTTTGAAGTCGAGAAAAACACAATCCGCCTGGTGCCCTTCGTCCATGGCTCGCAAGATGTCATTCGAGAAAAGGGCAAGTTTCACATGAACGATGTTTCCTAATCCCGTGCTGATTCATGTAAAGAATCTTTTCCGTTTCAAGGAAATTTACTATATTCGAACTAAGAATATGCTCCAAAATTCTACATGAAACCGATATCAACGATATTGGCCTGTAATTGTATGGGCCAGTTCTCTTTCCTTTCTTATACACGGGAGTCACCTGCGCTTTTTTCCAATCACTCGGAACTTTGCGCTGAATTAAAGATTCGCTATAAATGCAAGCTAAGTAGGGGGCCAATGCCGCAGAATAGTCTTTGTAAGACCGAATTGGTATTCCATCCGGACCAGCAGACTTTTTCGTATTTAGCTCTCTCAGCTGCTTCTCTACACCGGAAATACCTATTGCTATGTCCCCCATTTCGGAATTAGTACGTTGATCAAATGATGGTATATTTGTGCGGTCCTCCTGCGTGAAAGATTTCTTAAAGGTTAAATTTAGAACTTCAGCTTTCCGTTTGATTTCTTCTATTACTGCCCCGGAATGACCAACTAGTGACTGGACAGTGGGCTTTGACCCGCTTATCGATTTTACATAGGACCAGAATTTTTTCGGGTTCTCGGAAAGATCTTTTTCTAAGGTATGGCTGTGATAATTATTGTATGCTTCACGCATCGATCTTTTTATAGACGCACGAATCTCTACTAGCTTTTGCCAGTCATCATTTGCGTGTTCTTTTTTGAATCGAGAGTGCAACAGCCTTTGCTTTCTCAGCAGCTTTCTAACATTATTATTATACCACGGTGGATCTTTTCCATCCTTAATCGTCTTTACTGGCACATATTTCTCTAACCCTTTATTAACAATGCACTTAAATTTAGTCCACAATTCCTCTACATCCATAGTGCCAAAATTAAACGATGCCCATTCGTTTTCTAAGTGCGGTCGTAACATTTGCTTATCGGCTCTTCCCAACAAAAACACGCTCCTAGCCATCTTGATTGGTTTATGAAATTTGGTCAACATCGACACTATGACGATATCATGATCACCAATTCCTGTCTCTACACAGACATCGTTAATGAGGTCAGGCCTGTTTGTGGCTATAAGGTCTAGAATATTTCCATTGCGCGTGGGTTGCCGGTTTAACTGCTCAAGACAGTTTTCGGAGAATGTGTCCAAAAGTAGCTCGCAAGACTGCTTGTCTGTACCGCCTGAAATGTAACTAGCGAGGTCCCAATCTATACTCTTAAGGTTGAAGTCACCTCCGACTAATACTACGTGGCCCGGATACCTATGCACTACCTGGTGTAGACTTTCCTTGAATGATTCTAAAACTGCTACAGCAGCACTGGGGGGCCGGTATTAACTTTACTTCTTTTAGACCTGTTATACGTGCTCAGATAACTTCACAGTTACTTTCAACCTCGATCTCAGTAGAAAGAATATCTTTGTCCACAGCGATGAACACTCCTCCTCCAGTTGTATCAGATCTATCTTTCCGATATACATTCCACGCTTCGCTAAATATTTCTGAACTTGCCACATCATCATTTAGCCAGCTTTCGGTGCCTAAAACTATCTGAGCGCAATAACTTCCATGCATGCGCTCTGTAAGTTCGCGGCTAATATTTTTATGTTCGAATTTTTGTTCCGAACGTGGCCTCAATTCGCTGTTTGAATGCTGACAGGCGAGTGCTCATCAGAGTTAGCGCCTAGCCTAAAAAACCCCCATGTGCACTCCACAAGTACTCTGCTACCCGAGTAGCCGCTTCCTTAGTGTAGTGCACCCCTGATCTATCTAGGGGCACCCTAGAATTCCCCACCCGATAACGCAAATCCAGAAATCTGCAGCCATGACTGTCACAGAGTCGGCGAAGCCTCTGGTTCAGACCCTACACTCGGCTCCAAACCAAAGGACCCCGATCAACCCTGGGAACAATGCTGCAAATCGACAGCTCTGCTTGCACCCCGCGTGCGAAGGCAGCAGCCTTCACCAATTCCGCCAGCCGCTCGTAGGTCCTGAGGATGTCCTCAGAACCCAAGCGACAAGCGTAATTGGTACCGACGTGAGCCACGACTTGCAGTCGACTGCACCCCGCACCCTCGATAGCCGCCGGCAAGGCCGCCTCCACATCTCGGATGAGGCCCCCCGGCAGATACACCGAGTGCACGTTGGAATTCCTTCCAGATCTGGACGCTATCTGCCTAAGGGGCTCCATCACGCGCCTAACATTGGAGCTCCCAATAACTAATAATCCCCTCCCCCCGTGCACCTGCTCGGACCCTGCTGAAGGTGTGGCCACACTTTCACTCACAGGACGAACGGGCGCGGACGGACGTCCAGCCTCCACATTGGCCTTCCGCCTCGAGCGACGCGAACGCCGTACAACCCGCCACTCCCCTTGCGGAGAAGGCGGCTCGACGACGTCCGGTACACCTGAAGGTGCCTCGGTAGCAGGGACAGGGAGCGAAGGGTGAGACACCTGAGGTGTCCCACTCGACGCACCAGACTCCCCACCATCGCTGCACCCCGAGACAGCAGCCTGAAGACGGCTGACCGTAGCCAACAGCACGCTCAGCTGTTCGCGAACCGCGGCCAACTCCTCCTGCGTCCGCACACAGCAGGCACACATCCTATCCATCCTATCGATACAATTAACTGCAATTAACAACTTTAAAGAAGCCTAGTACTCTAATGAAGGCGGCTGGCTGCTGACTGAACTGTGGTCAGTGGTAACTACACTGTCAAATCAACAAAACTGAGTCCGGCAGTTTATCGCTGTTAAAGCTGCGGCACTGGTAGCAGCTGGCACTGGACTGACTGATAACGAGCTTTAGTAACGGTCTCTGACTTGTTTTGAAATACACCAGTCAAAGACGAAGACTAAACACAACGGTATTTATCAAATACGATAGAATAAACTATTAAAACAGTAGTACAAACGAAATCTGCAAGTACGCGAGTATAAACCTTTTAAAACAGAGTACTAACGAAAATGAACTATACTGGCAAATTAAATTTGACACAAATTAAATTCAGATACTTAGCGCTGTTTACGATGTGGCACTGGTGACAGCTGGCACTGGACTCATTCATTTTAGTCCCGACTCAGATTTCTTTCAGTGAGACGCATGTGTAAAAATTTGAACGGAAGGTATATCGTATTCACTTCGGACATTTTTTTACCAGCTTCTCACTTAAAAGAATCTAAAAGATTGGCGTTAAGGCTGTGGAATAATTAATTAACACCGAAATATTTCCAAGGCTTAAACCATACAAGGAACTGCAAAGAGGAGAGTTCGCTCTCATTACACTGCCTGAATCAAATTTGAGCACAAGCGTGTAGCACTGTTGTTCCCCACAACTGATGCACCTGTACATGGCACCTCAAGGAGCCGTGCGCGCGGTGTAAAAAAAAAATTAATATAAAATAAACCAACCCCACAGAATTACATGGGCATGTAATCACTGCCATGTGCAAAGAAACATTTACTCTACCATCAGAAGTAACGTCAGTCCACGGCCAGTGGTTGCATTTGAGACCACCCAAAGTTAATGCATACTTCACCTGAGTTTTACATTTTCCTGTCTATTGTATGAATATTAATAGAAAAAAATAAATACTTATTCTGTATTTTGCCACTGAAAAGGTTAAATGAATAAAAAAAAAGCCATTTCCCTGTAGGACCCTTTTCATTTTTTTTCCTTTTCATTCAGTGCATTAATAATTCGTATTTTCTGATTTCGTAACGTGTATGTTGTTAAAAATGATTCAAAAGTGATCACACTTTTTCCGTAAAAGAAAAACAAAACAGCCTGGCACTTTACGGCCTTCTAGGTGCATCTGAGTTTAATCTGTTAGAGAGGGGTTACTCTAAAAAGTGCCTGAGATGTAAACACGCGAAGACGGAGCACTTTGTTCACGACATCTGGCACTTTAGTACTTTACCCCAGACAGCGCAATCTCTCTTTGCGAATACCTCGCAGCGTCTTCTGCAGCCGCATATAGATGATGTGCATTCGATCCTACATTACAGCCATTCGGTATACGTAGGCACTGCGCAGGGGATAAAAAAAAATAATATATATGTATATATGTACAGCGCAGCAGGCTCGGGGAACTAGTGAGAGTGTTTGCGGCGAGAGCGAGGAATGGCCTCGGCGGCGGGAGGCGAGCAGAGAAACGAGGCAGCGAGTATATGGATGAGGCGAATAATAATAGTAAAAAAGTGAAATAAATATTGGCCGGGGCACTCGAGGAGGGGCGTGAAAAGCGAGGCCGGTCTGGCAAGGGGCTGCGGCGCCGTGGCTGGCGCCAGAGCATACGTCAGCGGCAAAATATTTTGCCAATAGCGGCGGCGGCGGCGGAGGCACAGTAAACCAGCGGAGGCCGCGCGCATGCGCAGAAGCGCCGGCTGCCGACTACCAGCACTCTGCTGCTATATTGTCGCCGCGCCGATATTGGCCAGGGCGGTGCCGCGTCTAGCTGGCGTGCTATATCGCGCGGTGTTTGTTGTACGCCGCGCGGGAAGACGTAAACAGAGCAGGTGATGAAGACCCACACCAGCTGGCGTTTCCTGCACGGGTTACAACGGCACAGGCACGAAAAATGTTATTTGGCGCCGCGATGCCACGTCACGATAGATCTCATAATATTTTCACTGGTGACGTAAAACAACAGCCAAGATCGCTAACTGGTTCTTATTTACATTGCCGACTTCGGCAGGTTAGACTGCCACCATCGGTTCTGTCTTTAACATTAATATCGGGTGACAGAGCATTTCTCGAATTTTTTTCTATTTATTTATTTATTTTCTTCTGTTTCATAGTGGTATCTTAATACACAGGGTGTTACAAGAAGGTACGGCCAAACTTTCAGGAAACATTCCTCACACACAAAGAAAGAAAATATGTTACTTGGACATGTGTCTAGAAACGATTAATTTCCATGTTAGAGCTAATCTTCCACCTACGCGCACTGGAGTACGTTATCATGATTTCATACGGGATACTCTACCTGTGCTGCTAGAACATGTGCCTTTACAAGTAAGACACAACATGTCGTTCATGCACGATGGAGCTCCTGCACATTTCAGTCGACGTGTTAGTACGCTTCTCAGCAACAGATTCGGTGACCGATGGATTGGTAGAGGCGGACCAATTCCATGGCCTCCACGCTCTCCTGATCTCAACCTTCTTGACTTTCATTTATGGGGGTATTTGAAAGCTCTTGTCTACGCAACCCCGGTACCAAATGTGGAGACTCTTCGTGCTCGTATTGTGGACGGCTGTGGTACAATACGCCATTCTCCAGGACTGCATCAGCGCATCAGGGATTCCATGCGAAGGAGGAACGTTTCCTGTAACAAAGTGTTTGAAATCACGCTTGTATGTTCTGTTGCTGTGTGTTTCCATTCCATGATTAATGTGATTTGAAGAGAAGTAATAAAATGAGCTATAACATGGAAATTAATCGTTTCCGGACACGTGTCCATATAACATATTTTCTTTCTTTGTGTGTGAGGAATGTTTCCTGAAAGTTCGGCCGTACTTTTTTGTAACACCGTGTATATAAAACTTCAGATGTTTGTGCCGATATTTCACTCTTCAGCCAAAAGTACACATCAGAAACGAATAGTGTTTGTATGTGGTCAGTATCCCATTGTGCATTATAGTGGTAGAGCGTTGAAAACGACAAGGAGATGGAAGATAGGGGAGTTGAAAGTTACCGACTTAAATAAAATTCTACGTTTGGGTGTCAATATTTTCCTCTTCATCAAATTACCCAACGGAGACGAACGATCTCTCTGTGTTGTTTTAGTACAAAGTCTCCCGTTCTACACCATAGTAGTTCCGTGTCGATAGCTATAAGAGGGTCAAAGATATAGTGGTTGAAAATAGTCAGCTTATAGAGGATGAATTACCTAACACTTGCTCCGGAAAAGTGCGATTAATGTGCGGTTTTCACAGAATGGAATGGTAGTCACGGTCTAGTATTGTAATGTGACTTAGAAAGTGTATTTTTATGCAAAGATACAATTTTTTTAAATGAACCAATGGTTGTTTCTAGCTTGCACTGGAATTTGTAACACCATCTGTGTACAAAGAATTTTGAATGACATTTTTATCACCTTTAGTTTGGCAGCTACAACCGTTCAAAGTTTCGGGGCCGGAGGTTGCGATAGCGTAGCTAACTGGCCGAATGGCTAGACCCTGGGGCACGGCCCAGTGTCTCATGACCACCAGCCAGTCCTCTATTCAACCCCTACGCATCTAACCATCGTCTTTTCTGCTGCTTATTTGCTTAATCAACTGTGCACGTTAAGAACATTGTGCGTTTATTACAGTTTCAGCCTTTAGTCTATCTCCTGTTCATCCGTTTGTGTCGCCTACCTGTCCCATCTCCCCCTCCCCTCTCTTCTTTGCCTGTGGCTAATTTTCGATTACGATATAAGGAAATAAATAACAACTTCTCTGTTACATCTGTTTAGTGAAAAAGTTAGTTTGGTGGAAACTCGAACCTGTTTTAGGAAATTGTTCTTTCTGAGACGAGACAAATGGGTTACACCTACAGCCAAAACAATTCATAGACATTAGTTTTCTATTACTCTGGATGTGTGCATTCAGCTGCTCAATCATTTTAAGTTCTGATATCAAACATTAGAGCTCACAGGACACCATTACAAAGCGGGAGCAGATGGACTGTCAAAACGTACAATTTTAATGACACAGCAAAGTTAAAACCTTTTCTTATTACGGTTGCTACTTGATGACTGAGCAATGATGTCAGAGACAGCAAAGGACTTGGATGAGCAGTTCAACGGAATTTCTTTGCCAAACAACAAGAAGTAAATACTCCACAATTATGAACAAGAACAGCAGCTAACATGCGTATTTTAGAAGTAGATATCCCGGGACTATTAAAGCAATTAAATTAGTAAATTAAACCAAATTCCCGGTCCACACTGTATACCAATTAGGTTCCTGTCGCGGTATGCTGATGTAATAGCTCCATACTTAGCTATCATATACAATCGGTAACTCATCGAAAGAATCGTACACATAAAGACTGGAAGTTACACAGGTAATTTCATTATTCAAGAAAAGCAACAGGACTGATCCGCAAAATTACACGCCAACAACAATGACGTCGATTTGCAACAGGATTTAAGATCATATAATTTCCTAAAATATTATGAACTTCCTCGCAGAGAATGGCCTGTTTCCCCATATTGAACATAGATTGAGAAAGCATCGTTCTTCAACTAGCTCTTTATTCATATGAAGTGATGAATGCTATCGACAAGGGATTCAAATCAATTCTATATAGATTACTGGAAGGCTTTGAAGATTGTCCCTAAAAAGCGGTGTCTAATCAAATCTCTATAATTATAAGACGCATTTGTTGTCTGTTTTTCTGTTCTTTTATAACTCAAGATTCATACGATAAAATAACGTGAAATTTGGGACACGTACACAAAATTACATGGGGAAGGTTCTAAAAACAGGTTTGATACATTTTTTTGGAAAACCAACAGGAAAATTTGAGAAAAAGTGAAGGTGCGTTAAAAACAAGATGAAGGGTACTGTCTACATAAAATGTCGTTCGGTGCATTGGGGAGAGTACTTTACTTACAGTCTTCGATTGCAGTCTCTATAAGACGTATTTGTTGTCTGTTTGTCTGTTCCCTTATAACTCAAGGTCTAGACAACCAAATAACGTGAAATTTGGTACATGCTCCAAATGGAACTGCCAAAAATGTTGTTTATCACATTCCTGTAACGTAAATGTGCCCTTTTATTACATGCAAATAAAAGTATTTGAACGCTTCTACAGAAAACCTTATTTTAAACCCGGGTAAAGCCGGGTACTTGCAGCTAGTTGTGTAATATCGAATCAATTTTGTGACTGCATTCCCGATTTCATATCAGCAAGGACACGGTATGTAGTAGCTGCCAAAACGTCATAGAGTAAAACACAAGTGATATCTGCTGTTCCCCCCTGGAAGTGTTATTTGACCCCTAATACTCTTTGTAAAGTAAAAATCTAAGAAGTTTTATATACTCTTCACGTATAATGATATCTTTTATCGGTTAACAAAGTCACCAGATGATTTAGGTAAGATATCTGCATGGTGCAAAATAGGGAACTGATCCTAAAGAGTGATCAGTGTGAAGTCATCCTTATGAGCACTAAAAGAAATCCGTTAAACGTCATTTACACGTTCAGTCAGTCAAATCTATAGGCCATAAATTGAACTAAATATGTAGGAATTACCATTACGAACAATTTAATTGGAAATGACACAAAGAAAACCTTATGGGAAAGCCGAAGCGAAGGCTACGTTTCATTGGCAGAACACTTGAAAGGTGCAACAGCTCTACTAAAGAAACTGCCAACACTATACTTGTGCGTCCTGTTTTGTAGAGGATTGCTTCGCATTTGGAAATTCTCACAAGGTGAGACTGACGGAGGATAGAAAGTAATAAAAAAAAAAAAAAAGGTTCTTATACGTTGCGGCAAGATATATTTGCGAAATTTCTTTCGCCAACTTTCTCTTCGGAATGTGATCACATTTTGTTTGCACCCAGCTACATAGTGAGACATGATCAACATCATGAAATAAGAGAAATCTGATCGAAAACGGAAAGATGCAGGTGTTTTTCGAGTGTTTTTCCCGCTCGCTATTAGAGAATGGAACGGTACAGAAATATCAGAAAAGCGGTTAGATGAAGCATCTGACATGAACTTCAGTATTATTTGCAGAGTATTTACTTAGATGTAGATGCCGAAGGGTTTTCGAAAATGTGTCTCCACAATGACACCGCGTCACGAGAAAAAGTGGTTTCATCAGTGAACAGTAAAACTGGGACTTGTTGGCGATTTGCAAGCATCCATCGACAAAATTCCGATTACCTATCTTCGTCTCCTGCTCTGTGGTGTCGAAATTACTGTAAATGCTAATGATGAACGCATGCATACCTAATTTCCGTTATACCCTTGCATGTTGAACATCGATACATGCAGAAATCCTCCGTGGTTTTTTTTTTTTTTTTTTTTTTTTTTTTTTTTTTTTTTTTTCGAATTGACCAACTAGTATCACGAAAGAGCTTCAGTTCCTGTTCCTTCTTTGTTGTTTCCTGTTCTTCCAAATCTCCTTCATTTTCTCCCCATGTTGTGTTTTCCTTTCAGCTCTATGTTGCTCCTGTTTTCTTATTTTTTTCTGCCTTGAGACCCTTCTAAATTTAGTATTTTATTCTTAAAAGTGTTACTGTTTGCCTTTACTTCTGTGTTCCATGGTACTGTTGTTTTCTTTTTCCAGAAATAAAGTAAAATTTGTTTCGTTCATTCGGAAGAGATGCCCAAAGAAGATTAATCTTCGCATTGCCATTACTTCTGATATTTTCTTTAAAGTCCTGGTTGCTTCTCATTCTCTACCTATGTGCAGTTTGTATCGCACCCATTATTTTTTCTAATAATCCATCTTTCAAGAAACCCTATTCTGTCCAGATCATAGTTCATAGTTAATCATACAAACATTCCCGTCTTACTACAGTGGTATAGAGTTTTAGTTTAGTTGATTTTGATATGCATTTCTGACTGCAGATATTTTTTGTCAAGCACTATGCTCTTTCCATTTTACAGAATCTTACATCTATTGCAAAAATTTTCCAGTCCATTTTGCTTTATAAGTTATTTAAATTTACTAACTCTCTCTACTTTACCTAGTTTTGTTTCTATGTATTTTGGAGCGTCTTTTACGTGTGTCATGAATTTAGTTTTTTCAGCTAAAATATTGAGTCCAGTTCACTTTTCTATGTTTTCCAAAGAGTCCAACATGACTTGCCGCGGTTCCTAAACCGTAACTGAATATTCCGCTCCTCTTCTACGGAAAGCGTAACCGAAAATTTCGTAATTACGTTTAAATTTCGGAAAATTTACGTTACAGCACAAAGCACTGGTTTTTCAGCATTGTGGAAGATTCCATGCGTTAACTAAGTCTTCTTGAGTGTGTGTAAGCCTAACCAGGAAACCGTAGAAGATTACACGGGGGGCGAACAGATTTAGACTAATCGACAGTACTTTTTGTATTGGTGTGGTGTCTGTTCTTTCGGACGTCCGAAAGAACAGACACCACACCAATACAATAAGTATTAAACGCGACGACGGCGTTAGCTTCAGTTATTTCCCCGCAGATGCGGTCATACATCACGCAAATAACGCACGAGTTAGATGGAAATCATTAAAAGAAAGACATTATTTGTTGCGACGAGATTTATTTACGAAATTTTTTTCACAAATTTTCTCTTCGTAATAAGAACATATGCCGGCCGCGGTGGCCGAGGGGACTGCGGCGTGTCAGTCACGGTCTGCACGGTCACTACGGTCGGTGGTTCGAATCCCCCCTCGGGCATGGATATTTGTGCCGTCCTTAGTTGTAGCTAGTTCATAAGTAGTTTGTAAGTTTAGGGACTGATGACCCCATAGTTAAGAACCATAAGCTCTACAAACATTTGATTTTTGAGAACATATGTTTCAGCACCCACCTACATAGGGAGACATGATCATCATAATAAAATAAATCATATATAAAGGAGAAAGAGTTAGATGTTCCTTTCTCCCACGAGCTATTAGAGAATGGAACTAATAGTGAACTATCATAAAAGTGGTTCGATGAACACTCTGCCATGCACTTCAATGTGACTTGAAGAGTATGCATGTAGATATAGATGTAAATGTAGAAAGCTTCGAATAGTTTTCCCCTTAACTTACAAGGAGACCGCCTTTTGGCCTTCTTCCAAGTTAGCCGCCCACAGTAACTAAGTTTCATTCATCCAACACTAAGGCTTGAACATGCACCAAAAATTAACTTTACCAAACTTTTATTTGTAACAGTACGGAAGAATGGAACTACTAATACAACAAAGAAGAAAATTAAGGATGAGATGCATTCTACATCTACATCCACATCTACATGCATACTCCGCAAGCCACACGATAGGTGTGTAGCGGAGGGTACCTTGAGTACTACTGTCGGTTCTCCCTCCTATTCCAGTCACGTATTGACGAAAGAAAGATTGTCGGTATGCCTCTGTGTGGGCTCTATCTCTGATTTTATCTTCATGATCTCTTCACGAGATATACGTTGGAGGGAGCAATATACTGCTAGACTCCTCGGTAAAGGTATGTTCTCGAAAATTCGATAAAAGCCCGTACCGAGCGACAGAGCGTCTCTCCTGCACAGTCTTCCACTGGAGTTTAGCGATCATCTCCGTAACGCTTTCACGATTACCAAATGATCCTGAAACAAAGCACGCTACTCTCCGTTGGATCCTTTCTATTTCCTCTATCAACCTCACTTGGTACGGATCCCACATCGGTGAGGAGTACTCAAGCTGTGGGCGAACAAGTGTACTGTAACCTACTGCCTTTGTTTTCGGACTGCATTTCCTTAGAATTCTCCCAATGAATGTAAGTCTGGCATCTGCTTTACCGACGATTGATTTTATATGGTCGTTCCATTTTAAATCTCTCCTAATGACTACTCCCAGATAATTTATGGAATTAACTGCTTCCAGTTGCTGACCTGCAGTAGTGTAGCTAAATGATAAAGGATCTTTCTTTCTGTGTATTCGCAGCACATTACACTTGTCTACATTGAGCTTTAATTGCCATTCCCTGCACCATGCGTGAATTCTATGCAGATCCTCCTGCATCTCAATACAGTTTTCCATTGTTACAACCTCTCTATATACTACAGCATCATCCGCAAAAAGCCTCAGTGAACTTCCGATGTTATCCGCAAGGTCATTTATATATATCGTGAACAGCAACGGACCCACGACACTCCCCTGTGGCACACCTGACATCACTCTTTCTTCGGAATACTTCTCTCCATTGAGAATGGCATGCTGCATTCTGTTATGTAGGAACTCCTCAATCCAATCACGTCTGTGGGGTATTGTATCAAACGTTGTGGAAGTCAAGAAACACAGCATCTACCTGAGAACCCGTGTCTTTGGCCCTCTGAGTCTCGTGAACGAATAGCGCGAGCTGGGTTTCACATTATCGTCTTTTTCGAAACCCATGCTGATTCCTTTAGAAGAGATTTCTAGTCTCCAGAAATGTCATTATATTCGAATATAATACATGTTCCAAAATTCTACAACTGACCGACGTTAGAGATATACGCCTATAGTTCTGCACAACTGTTCGAAGTCCCTTCTTAAAAACGCGGATGACCTGCGCCATTTTCCAATCTTTCTGAACGCTCTTCTAGAGATCTATGGTAGACCACTGCAAGAAGGGGGGCAAGTTCCTTCGCGTACTCTATGTAAAAACGAACTGGTATCCCATCTGGTCCTGCGGCCTCTTTTGAGCGATTTTAATTTTTTTTTCTATCCCTTTGTCAGTTATTTCGATATCTTCCATTTTGTTATCTGTGCGGCAATCTAGAGAAGGAACTACAGTGCAATCTTCCGCTGTGAAACAGCTTTTCAAAAAATCATTTAGTAATTCAGTGTTTAGAGTGTCATCCTCTCTTTTAATGTCATTTTGGTCAAAGAGTGTCTGAAGATTTTGTTTTGATCCACCTACCGCTTTGATATAAGACCAAAATTTCTTACGATTTTCAGCCAAGTCAGTACATAGAACTTTCTAACTCGTTGAACGCCTCTCGCATAGCCCTCCTCATGCTACATTTCGCTTCGTTTAATTTTTGTTTGTCTAAAAGGTTTGGGCTATGTTTACGTTTGGAGTGAGGTTTCCTTTGCTTCCGTAGCAGTTTTCTAATTCGTTTTTTGTACCATGGTGGCTCCTTTCCACCTCTTACGATCTTGGTTCGTACATACTCATCTAATGCTTATTGTACGATGGCTTTGAACTTGAGATTTTCTCGGAGTGACTGGTTAATAGTGAGCTTCCTGATCTGTCGTGTTTCCATTTCTACAGGAATAACTTTGCAGAACATCCGTAACATAACCATTAAGTCAATTAACAACGTAATCACCAATTAATTCTGAGGAGGGAGACCCCAAGAAATATCAGTCTCTGGTAAACAGGGAATTAACTTTTATAACTGAGTACCTCTCTGGAATAACAATGTAACCCACAAATTTTCGAAAAGTGTGATTTCAGTGGAAATAGGATGTATCTGCATGCCTCTATGCTGTGGTGCCATCTTGTGTCATATGTTTGAATATCAAGCTGGTTTACAACCAGCTGAACGAGTCCTTCCATGGAATAAGGATGGAACAGACAGCATTAGGGTTTAACAATGTGACATTTTGAATGTGGTTTCAGCATAACAATGCCACTTCAATATACGTTATAATTTAACGTATATTGAAGTGGCAAACCACAATAACATTGTAAAATCATGCTTAAAATGGAAGTTTCAAATCTATATTCTGAAATATTTTGTTGTCATACTATTTTGTTGACATCTTCATTCACATTGTTATTTTCTTTATTATTATAATATTACTTTCTTTAATTTGAATACTAAGTGCATATACAATGTGTCTCTTATGATACATGTAAGAAATACTCCAAAATATATTGCTGATCATACATCCTTTTTCCTTTGTATCACTTCCAATTATTATGTTATTGTAAAACCTTAAGTTACAACAAAAAATATTGCTTTTAATAGCTGCACACATTTGTACACTTGCATATGCAACGAGTTCCAATACTGTATATCACAAAATAGGCCCCACAAACAATTTTCCTATCTCTGATGGTTACATCCTTATTCCAGGGAGGTATTCAATTACATCATGTACAACCTCTGACAGTAAAGTTCGGTGAATACTACGGTAACATTAACGTATATGAAATGTGCACTGCAATTATTGTCCTTCTAAAAAATCACCTCACTTAACTACATAGTGCCGAGTTCTGCGATACATGTCATGGAAACTTTGCACCAAGACTTCCTCTTGGATGTCGTACAAAAGCTTTTTCACGTTTCGTTGAACATCAGGAATTCTTTATTTTCAAAGCGAGTTTGATTCGTGGAAGTAGGAAGAAAGTAAGATTCAGATTCGGCGAGGAAGGTGAATGATCAAGTTACACGATAACACATAGTCAATATCGTCAAACACTTCCTGACAAAAAAGTGGGCGATGAAACTTGAAGTTCCACCATACTCACTCGACTCAAACTCGTTTTCAAAGGAAAAAAAATTGACGACATTTCTGACATCCAACGAAATGTGCCGAAGCAAAGAACACCACCCAAAGGATGAGTTGGTGCAAAGTTTCAAAGACATGTATAGCAGTTCTCATTTAGTGCGTTTTTAAGGGAGGTTACGATTTCGAAAGACATTAACTGTATTTCATAGTTCATCTACGTTAATGTTATAGGACTCACCAGACTTTATTGCCAAACGTTGTAAATACTGCAACGACCGGAAAGCAGAAATTTCCCATGTTTCATTCACCAGTATGATATCAGTACATGGGTTAAATGAAGCTGTGGTAATGGATAACCTTTGTAGTTTATGGGTACGTATTTTATAAAATAATGTGGGTCAGGAATTATAAGATAAAAAACATGACAGTGTTTGTTGAAAGATTTATTTTTAAAAATCTGAAACGTGTAAGGATTCAAGATGAAATAGCTTTAAATAATCATCAATCGGTGACAAAAGATAGTTTGAGCTGTCGGGAGGAAAATGAATTACAAAGTATAGCACGCAGGAATTGTTTCTTTTTCAAGATCTTTTCTCACTTATGTCAAAAATATTGAAGAGAAAATCTTAACTGCTTCTACTGAAAACTGTGTGAAATATAGGTCGCGCTAATTATGAGTTTACAGTAACCTAATTATTGGAGGCAGTAACACAAAGTAAATGAGAGCTATTACATGTCAGAGATTATTTATAGAGCCAGTTCCTACACTATTTGCAGTTTCTTGCTGCTGGCAGGACAGAATGATTTATGACTAAGGCAGACTACTATAGAGCAACTTTTCTCTGATATTTACGACAAAGGAATATAGCTGAGGTTACAGCGATGTAGGGGGCGGTTTTTAAAACTGATTATCAGAATTGCAAAACAATGCCCCCCCTCCCCCCTCCCGGCATCGATTGCCGATGAAGGTCACTGCGGTTTCTGTGTTTCTCGAACAATGCGCGCAGTGATGAGGAAAACTATAGCCCAAACTGCAGGAAATAAACAGGAAATTAAACTTTGCGGTGGTGTCCAAAGTCGCGATAAATCTGCCATCTATCTCACACACGCAACTGAATGAGCTAGATCACCGACGGAAGATAAATAACTGTAATAGCTGTGTGTGTGTGTGTGTGTGTGTGTGTATTTTCCACTTCTATTTTTAAACAAATGGATCGATTTGAAGCAAACCTGGTACAAATATTCCTTACTACCAGTTAACACTTGTAGTGGCGATAAAAATGACTTATGACATATAATTAAGGAAATATGACGCTATATACAATAAAAGTCGTCAAAAAAACTGCCAGATCATGCTACGATAATTCATTCGTTCACTATAAGAGAATGGGAGAACGTAATGACTTTCAACAAACGGGGGAAGTAATTTCAAACATTTATGATACTTTTGCTCACAAACAACCAGAGCAAAATGTTGAAAGGGTAGAGGTCACATCATTCATCAAGTTTTAATAAATTTCTTACTTACTGCTAAGACACTTCTGTATTTCAATACTACCGAAATCTAAGGGTGCTGCTAACTGCTTTGAACTGTGAAAGGATGATACAAGACGGTGTCTTAGGAAGATCGTTCGTAATGTGATTGATGCTACACTCAACAAGGAAAGGGAGACAAACAGTGTACATCCTGCGAATACCTCTCAATCCGACGGAATAACTTCAAGAGACTGGAATTTCTCAAGCAAATTTCTTTTGTTCGAATAAAAAATCAGAGGGCCAATTTATTAAATACTGCGGCATGGATAGGCCAGGAAGGCGGGCGTATTGCCTGCGCAGATCGGTGAAAATTTCGTCGTTCTACGTAGAGCTCCTAAAAACACAGGCTGGCGCATCCGCCATTTTCATTCCATGCGAATGCCAAATACAGCACGTAGCTTATGCGAACAGTGTTTTTTGTTCAAGATTAGCGAAATATTTTAGAAGTGTCCAGCATAGAACCCTAGATCGAGCACTTTGAGCTTGTATTCCGCTCTTGTTTACATCGATATGTGGATTAGACATAGAAATCTCGTGTTTTCCTTAAAATGTTGCTGTTTTTCTTTGCTGTGCGAATAAAGAAAAAAAGCGCAAGAAACGTATATTACTGTGATAAAAATGGCGTAATACGTTTAATTCAGCCGAAACTGGCCATCTAGATAAAAGTTGTAAGCGATCTTGGCTTGTATTTGAATAATGACTGCCAATATGCGAGATTTGTTTGCCGTCTTTCAGTAAGTGTTTGTTGTCTGCTGTGATGAATATACCTCATCGGATTTTTGCACTCACATTGCTGAATATACTTCCATTAAGTTATTGAGAATGTTTAATAATTTATTACAAACATTAAAATGAAAAAGAACATTAGTATACAAGATCTAAAGTTTACGGTCGTAGAGGCACACGGTGCCGATGTTGGCAACAACCGTTGAATGCTATTTGAAAACCTATTCATATAGAATAAGGGGACAATGAAATAAATAATTCTGTTCCTTCTCTAAGGTTGACAGGTTCTGGTATGTAACAGTATCCTTGTCTTGTCAGTAATTTAATAATCCTTGTAAAACAGACATTTCGTTGCCAACATTAGCACACTACATCGCCATAGCCGTAAGTAAAATTTACCCAGTATTCTGTGTCAGTTATGTTATAGTCTCCAATAGATAAGCCTCAATATTGGCATTTACTGATAAGTAATTGAATTGGGTGTGTTTTTTTCGATAAAACATCAAGTACTATTCTTTCAAATTGCAAACTAAAAGTTATAACACTAAAACTTTGGAATACCACATATATCATTCTACGGTAATTGCCTGTATCAGCACAGTATGCTGCCGCAGCAGTAAATTAACATTTTGGCCAGTATATTTATATTTTCTGTTTTAGTGTTTGTAATACTTTCTCGCAATAACGTAATAGAAGTACATATCTTCAATGATTTGTGCAATGTCAGTACAAAACTGTTTGATGTGGTATACTCTCAATACATAATATAAGACACACATATTGTGCTCTAAAAACTGTTTGTTGTGGGATGATTTACTGTGTTATGATATTTTGCTGCTGCTAACGCCCTACAGGCAGCTTCTCTGTTAAGAGATAGGACTTTCAAAACAGCTAAACCAAAACGTACGTTTGAAAATTACAGACGATTTTTACTGTTAAATATTTCTTGAAGTGATAATAATAAATAATATTTACTTACAATACATGCGCTCGGTCTGGTATCCTAGTTTTTGCGCCGAGGTTTAATGATCCATTTTTTCTTCCCTCAGAATCTCTCGGGAAACTAAACATTCTGTTGCCAACTCTGGAATGATTTGATTAATTTTTGGCAACTGAACCACCCTTAATGTCGTGCTTAAGTGCCGTCACGCAAATCCTATAGCATCGCTGTATGTTCAACTTACGAGCTACTGGAATGAAACTGGCGGATGCGTCAGCTCGTACTTATAGGAGCCTTAGTTCTTCGCATGACGTCACCGTAGAAGCATGCGGTTCCGCGCGGCTACATTTATGTATCGAGGTGCATAGGAGAGTTGTTGTTGTTGTTGTTGTTCGTTTGATTTTGTGGTCTTCCGGTTTTCGACAGTTCTGTTAAAATGCCCGGCTGTTCTGTAACAAAAATTCAAATGTATGTAGAACTTATGGGACTTAACTACGGGGTCATCAGTCCCTAAGCTTACAAACTACTTATGAACTAGCTAAGGACGGTATAAATATCCATGCCCGAGGGGGGATTCGAACCCCCGACCGTAGTGGCCGTGCAGACCGTGACTGGAGCGCCTCAGTCCCCACGGCCACCGCGGCCGGCGGTTCTATAACAGGGTGCCTGTTTTACAGCAGGAAGACAAAAGGAGCGGATGTAAGCTATCATTCGCAGTTTCCTATGGACATTCAGCTTCAGAAAGTGTGTGGATTACGAAGTGTCACAGGAAAGATCGAGGACGCGGAAGCAGCAAGGCCGCGGTGGAGTAGCCGAGCGATCTAAGGCGCCGCGCTGCGGAGGTTCGAGTACTCCCTGCGGCATGGGTGTGTGTGTGTTTGTCTTTAGGTTAGTTTACCCTAGTTTAAGTAGTTTGTAAGCTACGAATTGATGACCACCCAGTTTGGTCTGATAGATTTACAAACATTTGAACATTTCATTTGAAGCAGCAAACTTTTTTCAACTTGTAAATAATGCGTTTGACATTCTGAACGCCAAGGATGTACAGGAAAGAATTTTAAGGGATCTGTACTCGTATGTGAAAAGAATGTTGTAAGCAGTAAAATAGTTTGCTTCGGTTTCAAAAAGGAATAATGACCACAATTCTTTCCTTACTGGGACTGTTTACAGATCTGTAGCACTTGCAGATAGAGTATATCTTAATAGCACGACTAAACCAGGACGCATTGGAGAATTTGTTTCTCACGCAAAAGAGGCATCGGTTATTTTCATTTGAATCCCTCCCCAATGGAGGTAAAACATCGATTGCGGCTGCTACTCTTGGGTCACAGAGCAAACAATATTCCTCTGTCAAATAAAACTTCAGTAGAGGCAGATGGCAGTGACGAATTTTTGACGTCACAGCTGCTCAAAGGAATTTTGCCTGACATGAGCGAGGCATTAGAAATGATCGATGGTGAAAGAGAGCTGCAAAGTATTAACTTCCCTTTTCAAACTGTACCACAAGAAGCTGCTGTCAAAGAGGAATCTGACTGCTCTGCAGAAGGATTTCGGTATGTGGCAGGCTGGCTACACGCATATCGTGCAAAGAAAGCGGACAACACTCTGGGAACACCTCCTAATGATATTTTAAGTCCTCCAACAGATCCAGGACAGATCAGTGGCTTCACAAAGTGTCTCAGTCTGAACATTTTCAATGAATTTAACGATTTGGACACTATTTTTAAGGAAAAAAAATTATGTAAAAACAATCTGTGCCTCTATCAAAGTTAAATATTCAGACTTTTCCCTGGACATTATAAAAGTTTGTCAGAAGTAGACTGTTTGTTCTAGACTTGAGCATAATAGTTCGCTATCGGGAGTGCTCGCTTTAGGTCGCGGCTCTGCCGCGACCTAGTTCGTTCATTTAGTTCTTCCGCTCCCTGTGACGGCTGAGCGGCGTGGTCTGCGAATGCAGGTGGAGGGAGAAGTCCCCACACCTAGCTGCCTCATGCGCTTGCTGCTTGAGCCGCAAACAATATGACGCTAACCAAAAGAAACAGTTTGTGGATAATTTCTCGCGTTTTTGTTTAGAGTTATCTCTATATCTTGGCATTATGGAATTTATTAGTCAGATATTGCAGAGTGCAGAATACTTCAAAGCAGAAATTTTGTAGCACTTAACTATGTAATCTAGCAGGCAGACGCTAACCTCGAAATGGCTCTCATCAGCAAAAGGCAAACACGTGATTTTTAATTCTGTTCCCGACCTATCCCGCATATTTTAGTTCGCGAACTAACGCACATATTTTAGTTCGCGAACTATCGCACATATTTTAGTTCGCGAACTATCGCACAAATTTTAGTTCGTGACCGGTAGCTCTCCTTTTAGTTCGTCCGCTCGTTTTGGCTTTTGCTACCGCTACTAAAACTACAGCTGAGCTGCATCTCAGCTCGAAATGACGGCAACTGGCAGAAGGAAATCACGCGATTCTGCGCGATCTCGCGTCCTCTCGCTGTCACCCGTCAGTCTTCGGAAAAGGAGCGGAAGAACTAAGAGGCGAGGTATCTGCGAACTAGTTCGCATAGTTCACCTGTGGGAGCGCTCTTCCGAACTAGTTCGTTCGCGAACTACACAAGTCTTGTTCGTTAGCATGAGGTTTGACAATACGAAACTAAAAATGGAAAAAGCGGCAGCAGCACAAAAGCGAAAATCACGGAAGTGATGGCAGCACGGTCAAACGTAGGGCGGTGACCTAGCTACTAAACCGTTGGTTTGCATTTGTCTTTATCGTCCGTTGTTCGCAATGCGTTGTTAGTGCCGCGCTTGTTCGAAGAATACAGTGAAATGGACGAACTAATTGTGTCTACAGAATTGCAGTCGGAAGATCCATCAGTGGTAGAGGATTTGAATGAACAGACGTGAGGCGAAATCGCTAACGGCATAACATACGCCGGAAAGTTGCTTCATCATTGAATCTTATAACAAATAAACTGCACAGCACGATATGTGCCAAGAGACGAATCATCGACGGTGATGAATTAATAAACCTTGACGAAAACGAGGTACAGGAATGTGAGGCGATAAGTTTAACTTTCGTGTGCATGTTCTCTTGCTTGCGGACAATTTTACATAATATTAAGATGTTTACTTTCCAGTTTCCAGGCGACAGAAATTACGTCACCGAAGAATTCGCTCATGAATTAGGAGATTATGAGCCTCTATCCAACAAAGAACGAGCAGTCGCTTTTGCATAAGCTCATCCGAAATGGAGCCCAAATAGTTTGTAGTCCCAAGATGACTCTCGATTAAAACATCAATTTCCATCAATGGAAAGCTTGTGTGAAATACCGTGCGACTCGACGTGATAAATGGAACACTATCGATCATGAGACGTCTGAACAGTTCGTCGATGCGAGACAGAATTTTGAACAGTTAAATCATATCAAAATATATGTCAAATACATTGTAAGAAAGAGACTGACTTGTGAAAAGAATGTAATTTCTTCCGCGAGCAGGTAATAATCAGAACTTTACAGCAATGAGCTATGAACGCTCTTCCACTCTTGTCCGATACCTTTAATTTCGTGGGCAGTTCGACGTGGCTCGAAAGATTTAAACGAAAGCATAAAATCAGGCAAAGATAGGTTACGAAGTTTATAAGTTCCAAAGAATTTATTAGTAGTTGCGGCAGAATTCCGCATACAATCTAAAATGTTTGTTGATAATTTTAACCCTGAATATGCAATCAACGCCAATCAAACGAGCTGTCAATATCAATCAACGTACAATAGATGCCTCTCGAAGAAAGGGGCGTCAACCTGTAAACAAGGTAAATCATTCATACACAACACAGTACACTCTACGTGCGTCATGAATAATGATCCCGTTTTTTTATGTATGCAGGAACCATCGGGAAAATTTGGCACTCATCTTCAGAACAGAATGGATGAATTAACACTCAAATTTTAAAGTGTAATTGTGTCCTGCACGGAATAGGGGAAATCCAAGAAACTGTTTCAGGAAGACTTTTAAAATATGTTATTCTTCCGGACGTGGGACAGAAATAATTTCTATATATAACTCATACGTGGCGAGGGCAGACTTATCTGTCGGTATACGATCACATCTTCGTGGATGATAGGAAAACGTGCTCGACGTTGGAGGTTCCAATCCTCCCTCGAGCTGGGGTGTTTGTTTCTCCTTAGCATAAGTTTCTTTCAGTAGTTTGTAAGGCAAGGAACTGATGACCAACGTATTTAAGTCCCTTAGATTTACAAATATTTGAAAATTTCGAGGAAAGCGTGCACTATACCGTAATAGTTATACTAGCAAAGTGTGCTCGCGATTTGTTGAAGACCGACAGAACAATCGCGTCAAGGAACGATTCCATAAAACTATACTCATAAATTTTTCATCGATTCACGGCACCTGCTATTTCGAAGATAAATATGCAAGTTTTCGCATCAAAGTCATCGAATGAAAGAGAACACTTTTGGAATGTAAATGAACAATGTTTCCCGCTATCATACTTATAAACTCCGCGCGCAAGCAAGATAGTAGCTGTTATGAAATATGCTTGGTGAGGTAAACCATTGTGTTTCCGTTGCTTTTACGACAAACACCATCCGGATTTCTGTTGTGGCTCAGCAAGTTACGCAGGCGCAAGAGATTATTGCGGCAATATGGAATATCTCTTACAAGTTTTACACAATGTACACTTTTTGTTGACCTTCTGAAAAATAAAGTGGAAAAATTCGGACTGTTCTGATAAAAAAAATCAAAACCACGGAGAGGACCAAAACACGGTTCGTACTTGCACTACTGCAGCACGCCCTCTTGGACTGAAGAGAGTGGTTGTTGGAAGAGGAGAGGGAAGGAGGGGGGGGGGAGGAGAGAGACATTACAAAATACCTAGAGTTGCAAAGCCGCTCATCTCTGCACTGTAGGCCTTCTGCGCCCGTATAAAATTCTCGGATGGGGTACAGAAAACCCCAGCGCGCTCGCTCGAAGATTAAACATATAAGTGGGTCTCGGTACAGAAACCGGCTATACGCACACTGGATAAATTATGCATTTCTGAAGTTGTGCGTTAGCAACATCGATTTTTGTAGTGGAACGGCGACAGGATAACTGCGATGTTTAATATTGTTATTCATGTTCTTCTTTAGTCTTTAATAATGAAATTATACTGACACTAGCAAATGTTTTATCAGTTGCTAGGACGTTTTTGATTAGTTATTTACCATTCCCTAGCAACACCAACTGTCATAAGATAACCGTGTAAATTCTCTGGACTTCGTCCGAAGTGTCCCGCACCACAACATAAATTAAAATTTGTAGGAATAATTCCTTTAAATAGTTCATGAAAAATAAATAAGGTTCTTGTACGAGCGGGGCAAGGAAAACAGTCTGTGGCCGTTACTAAAATGTCACCAAAATCAAACACAGTAACTTCTGTTCGCTGTCGTTAACTAGTACTGAAAAATATTAACATTCCACAGCCTTCTAAACGTTTCCACATTCTCATTCGATACTCATATAATGTCACATTCGAAGCTAATCAGTTGTGATTCAATCATAATTTAATTGTTTTCTGAAATAAGTCGAGATTATCCACAAGAATCAAATTTTTCTTGCTATAAAATATTCTTGATCATAAATAAATCCTCATGAATGCAAGATATCTATCACCATTAACAAATATTTATTCTTCTTCATGTTAATACAGCGTTAGTTCAGCAAGAAACGTGAACATGGACTGAATCTGAAACAAGACTAACTATAAATTAATATTCTTTTCTTTTTTTCCCCTGAAACGATTGAATCGCGGCAATGAAGAAGACGCAGCAGCATTCGTAGCCCCGTAGCTGTCGGTTAAATTTTAATAGTGGCCGTCTGCTGTAATGTTGGCTGCGGCGGCGACGACGCTGCCCTTGTTGATTGCGGCGCCTCGATCGTACATACAGAAACAAACATTTTAAGAATCATATTATAAAAAATAATAATATTTACATAAACTGGTTCGTTTTCTTTCATTTTTTTAAAACTTCAAAACAGGGCTGACATAGGAAAATGTAGTACGACTATCTTGTCCCACTACATCTTCCGTATTCCAAATAGCACTGTCAGGTGCATCAAAAGCATTTCTACTGAATTTTTTCTATACATTTCCATGATTTCAGAAGCATAAAATATCTCCTGACGAATGATATTGCAAAATACCTTAGCTATACATTGAACGACATTGATGTTTTGTTGTCAATGTTTATCGTTAAATGGTATAACATTTCCATTTTGCTCGTGTGGGACATTCATGCTTCTTTGTTTGATACGGTACTTATAATCCGTTCTCCGATGTATTTAATCTTTCCAACTCGCTTGACTTTGCTTGGACCCACTGAAAGCTCTGTTGGTGATGACCTGAAGTTGGTTATAAATTCCTTTTCGCAAATGAAATTTGAACGTCCGCGTACTGTGCCTGTATTTTGAGTCGATAGTCTCTTCGCGGCCTCTAAACAATCAGAGAAAATAGCAAAGTGATCTACAAAGGCTATCCACTCTATTTCAAGACTTCGATTCCTTAGTTTTTCATTTGTTTGCGCCATTCAGTAAACACTTCACGAGGACACAGCTGAAGAGTATAGGTGAAAGCCCGTTGCATTACTCCAGTTTTTATTTCCAAGGCTTCTGAAATGTGTCCTCTAAATTTTACTTATATGCTGTGTTGGTGAGTATTGTATTGGTAAGTAGCTTTGGTCGTATTGTCTAGTCCAAGTTCTTCTAGAATTATTTAGAATTTCTGAAGTTTAGAAAGGTTACCACAAAATCTTAATTCCTGAACTTAAGATATTGAAAGGTCGAATTTGCGAGTTCTGTTTGATGCTTCAGAGAATGTACCCGAAAACTCCTTGATATTGTCCCGTTAGTTGTAACAATGTTCCTCGTTCTTTCGTTTGCAATACTTAGCTTGTCGTGATGTGGTGTTTTAAAACTTTTCGCTGTAGGAAGAACTTGACGAGAACACACGTTACCTCTGCTTCAAAGTACATCGTTATTTCTTTCACAACACCAACTTGTAAACATAAAACAACGACTGTTTCTCACTCACTTAAGGTCGTTGGATTGACATTTCTGACAGAATGACTAACTTGATTCATCTCTCTGCTTCAGACTGATAAACCGATCTTCACCACTTTGGAACAAAGAAGCTGAATTAAAGTTTGTGTTGTGGAGGGAAATCGTACATAGACTATTCCGAGGCGCCTTAATCGTTAGTGATGTGGTAGTCTAAAGCTGTGGCAAATTTCTTTATGGAGCATTTTGTACAACAGGCACTTAGCGAGGTTGCGTCCATCCTACTTCCTGCGCTTCGTTGACGACACTTTTGTGATATAGCGATACATTGCAGCAGTTCGTAGACCACATGAAGAGTGTCCATAATATCTTTGGTGAGCAAAATAAACAACACGGATTTCGGATAGCTTTCAAAAAATGTTCAAATGTTTGTTAAGCTTATGGGACTTAACTACAGGGTCATCAGTCCCTAAACTTACAAACTACTTATGAACTACTTACGAACTAGGACGGCACAAATATCCATGCCCGAGGGGGGATTCGAACCCCCGACCGCAGTGGCCGTGCTGACCGTGACTGGAGCGCCTCAGTCACCTCGGCCACTGCGGCCGGCTCGGATAGCTTTAAAAATAATTAAAAGTATAGAAATAACTAGTATTTAAACAGTATTTAGTTCTGCTAGAACACGTGTTTTGCTTCGTGTTTATGTGTGGTGTTTTCCATTCTGCTGGTGATTAACAGGATTTCGGTTTATTTTTAACCGGAGTTCTCCTGTTACTGGCATCATGTCTACTAATCTACGGAAGAATACACTGTTTTTTTCATTTGACAAGGAAACCTGCAATGTGCAGCCGACGTCGCTGGAAATTCACGATTGGATAACTGAGGTAATCGGTGTTACTGATGAATCTGTCCATACTTTTCAATTAGACAACGATAAATACTGTATATTTGTCAAGTTTTTGAGCCCTGTTTATATAGATAAACTGTTACTGAAGTGGGGTAATGAAGTCGAGTTTACTCATAGAGATAACAGGAAAAGCAAAGTATCTATTTGGAGAGCCGATATAGTTTATACAACCGTTAGAGTGTTGAACCTCCCAATTGAACTTGATAATGAAGTAATCAAGGATGTACTTAGTCAATATGGCACCATCAAGTCTATTACAAATGAACGTTGGTCGAGGCATTATATATTACAGTGTTTCAATGGCATTCGTTCGGTGGAGATGGAAGTTAAAGCAAATATTCCGTCACACATCGTTGTGGGTGGTTATAGAGCACAAGTAGTGTACTCAGGACAGGAACCTACGTGTCACATATGTAATGAGTCTGGACATTTCAGACAGGACTGTCCTCGGCGAGTTTTTGTGTTAAAAAGTAATTTAAAACAACGCCAGAGGCTTACTGTTAGTGATGTATTACAACCTTCTATTATGGCGCAATCGGATGAGATTGAAAACGTAGCAAATATAGCAAGCTGCTCTGATGTCCCTCTCGAAGATAAGTCTCAGTTTCCACCATTAGTTAAGAAGCCTATTATTGACTCTGGTCATGATAGTGATGTTCAGTCGAACAAAAGACCGCATGCAAATACTGACAGCTGTTCAGACGCGGAAATATCCGACACACCTCATTCAGTACGTAAGCAAAAACAGTGCGATGAGGTGATACAGCAAGAGATTCAGCAACAGGTTCAGAAAGAGGTAGTGTCGATGGAAATCGACTCTCAAGTCTCGAAAACTATGTTAGAAAGCGAGTCCGCAAGTGGGGTTTTATCAAGTAACGTGCCCGAACCAACTGCAGAAGCAGTGGATCGTACAGAACAACATTCAATTGTCTATAAAACAGTTCAGCAAAGTTTTCCTGACGTGCCCCCTACTGCTGAAATTTGCCCTCAGGAGATATTTGTCAGTGGTACTGAATCATTAGTTGATAAACAGGGCATAACAATTGACAATGGCAAAGAGAAGATTTGAAAAACAGAAAATCTCAAAGTAGAATTGCAACCTCACGATGCCACACGTCGTAAAATAAAGCCTCAGTCTAATCTCAATGTTCAACGCACTCATGTGAAATCTAAACCTGGGAAAGACACAACCAAATCAAAGAATGTGAGACATGATACCGTCAGACGTGGATCACAAAATGACTTAGCTGATGAATCTAACGAAACTCAATGCTGTTTTGATACACATGACAAATCTCCAGATCCAGCGAATAATGCATAGAACTGTTAGTTTTTCTGTTTTTGTTTTGTTTTTCATTGCATACCTGATAAAGAGACCAGGTTACAAAAGTGAGTACATCATGCCTCAGGCCTATACTATCACCACTATAAATATAAACAGAATTCAATCAGATTTAAAAATAGCAGCACTTAGGGAATTTTTATATGAATCAGGGACCGATATTGCCCTTCTGCAGGAAGTAGTGATTCCCAAACTGACAATTACAGGGTTTGTTGAATATATAAATGTGTCACACGACACGAGTGTTGGGACTGCCATTTTGATACGAGAAGGTATTCCAGTCACAACAGTAGAACGTCTAGAATCAGGAAGAGGAATAAGCATACAGTTATTTGATTTGACTTTAATCAACATATATGCCCCTTCAGGCAGTGCCCATAGAACAGACCGAACGCAGTTTTTTAGTGAGGAACTTATATATCTGCTACGAAAAAATCCACAGAATCTGATAATGGGTGGTGATTTCAATTGCGTTCTTAATAAGAGGGACCAGCAACCAAATTTTAATTATTCTGCTGAATTAAAACAACTAGTCAAACACATGAATTTACAGGATGTGTGGGAGATCAAACACCCCGCATTTGTACAGTATACATATATTGCTCATAATTCCTGCAGTAGACTTCACAGATTTTACATTTCGAAGAATCTTGAATCATCTTTGTTAACTGTTGAAACTGTTCCTGTATATTTTTCAAATCACTCCAGTGTAAAGGCTTGCTTAAATCTAATGGTACAACCGATTCATCGTTTTAGAAATCAGTGGCATCTAAATGTCTCATTGTTACAAAAAACTGAATTAGAAGAAATGTTAACACATGCCTGGATGATATGTCTGCGTGCTATAGGTAGATATTCCACAATATTAGAGTGGTGGAGCAGAATGGCGAAGCCAAAGTTGAGAAGAGTCCTTATGCAATACAGCGCACAAAGAACCAAGGATATAAAACAAAGTATAGAATATTACTACAGCCTGTTGAGGAACCTTTATGATCAAGCATCAGAGTCCTCATTTCGTTTGGTGGATATAAAAAAAGTTAAAGCTAAATTATTAACCATAAAACGCAAACAGATGGAAGGGCTTAAAATAAAATCTAAGGCTAAAACCGCTTCAGAAGACGAAATGACCTCTTTATATCATTTGCTAAAGCACGCCAGAAATAGAAGGAGTACCCTTATTGAAGAAATCCGAACTACAAATGGAATGATCCTTAGATCACAAAAGGACATAATTAATGATATTCATCACTATTATGAAGAACTCTATGCTGACAACCCTGTAAATGAAGACTCTCTTGTTGACTGCTTGGGAATTATCACGTCACAGCTTACCGAAAATGACAATGAGGAAATTCTTTCAGAAGTCAGTGAAGACGAAGTCCATGACGTTGTGAAAACCTCACCTCCAAGAAAATCTCCTGGACCTGATGGGCTGCCTATCGAGTTTTATGCACGTTATTGGTCACTTATAAGAGAGAAAATAACAGCCATTGCAAACGAGATTCTTCAGGGCCATACAATACCTACAGAATTTAAAGAAGCTAAAATTGTTCTTGTCCCAAACACTAAAGAAAATAAAATGTTAAATAATTTTCGACCTATTTCTTTGCTTAATACAGATTATAAAATAATCGCCAGACTTCTGAATAGAAGATTTTCTTCGTTTGCAAACAAAATCATAAGTGTGCATCAAAACTGTGTAGTTGGTAGGACTATATTTCAAAACATAGCTGAATATCGAGATATCATTTCAATAACTGATGTCACTAGAATCAAATGTGCATTGATCTTTTTAGATTTCCATAAAGCATTTGACCTTGTCAATCGCACATACCTAATTAAAAATATGCAAAAACTGGGTTTTCATGATGGGTCTCTCTGCGTGATCAAAAACATTGCAACAGGGATACATGCAAGAATAGCGGCAAATGGGCAAACAACTAAACAAATAGAAATAAAAAGAGGTGTTCCACAGGGAAGTCCTCTTTCCATGCTTTTATTCGCTATTTCACTTGATCCCTTGCTTCGCAATGTGCATGCAAATTTGACAGGCATAACAATGGCTGGCCATTAGACAGTAATCAGAGCTTACGCTGATGATGTAGGAGTTGTCGTCCGCAGTCGCAATGAAATAAGTACATTAGAAAACGTGACTAGAACATACAGTCAGGCTTCGGGAGCAAATATAAATGCTAACAAAAGTAAAATTCTGAATCTGAGAGGCTTTGACCATGTAAATGTCGATTGGGCAACCTCGGTCAGCCAACAAAAAACATTAGGAATAGTGCTCATGGCAAATGTGATGAAAATGGCAGCTAGAAACTGGAAGGACGTAGCGAATAAAGTACAAAGGGCCATAATGGATAACTTATCACGTCACATAAATCAAGTTCATAGAGTAAAATATATAAATTTGTGGATACTATCAAAAGCTTATTATACGGCACAAGTATTTCCGCTCCCGAAAATGATAGCTAAAAAAATTATGTCAAAAGTTACAAACTTTCTGTGGAGAGGAGAAGTATTTAGTCACTGCTAAAGTAGCCACTCTAGATCCCAGTCATGGTGGATTAGGCCTTGTAGACATAACTACTAAAGCATCAGCACTCTTCGTTAAACGGACGATGAACATTATACAGCAGCAACCTGGAAGCATTACAAGTAAACCTTTCGATGTTCTTAAACCGTCAAGTCTTCAACCTCCAATCGATGTAAGAAACATCAATGTTTGCTTACAACACGTGAGGACCTTTTATATCGAAATGAGTTATGTCAACCATACACTTTTGTGGTCAAGTCACCTAACAGCAAGGGCTATTATGAATGAAAGAAAGAAATGTGAAAGAAGGAATAAAATAGAAGATAGGTCAAGAAATGTGGACTGGGATGCTGTATGGAGAAATATTAATCTAAAAGGACACTCTTCGGACGTAATAACAGCTTGGTACAAAGTCGTCAATAATATAATTCCCACCAACGAACGACTCTGTGGAATAGGTATAAATCAAACAGATCTATGCCAACGATGTAATCTTGTTGATACAGTTATACACAGATTTACCTGTGGGGGAAACTTAAATAACTGGAAATGGGTGAGAGCGCAAATAGCACTCCTCACAAGAACTTCACCTGAATACGTATCTCCATCCATAATATGTAGACCAGATGCAAGATATTTTCCAGAGAAAAAAAAAATAACGCAGTATACTGGTTATTGGGAACGTACGTGAGCTACGTCGTTAACAATCTTGGACCGGACACCACCATTGACTTCAAACTGTACATACAGGATGAATATAAAAAACTTAGTAAGTATATGGACCAAAAATCCAAATATGGAAACATGCTTATTATCTTATTTGAACGAATGGGGATAGGTTAATATATATACATGGACTAATTGAATATAAGTTTATATCGATACCTACAAGAAAAAAACTGAAAGTATTTGAGAAGCCTACATGCTAAGGTTAAATTATTTAAAAATTGAACTGTAAAATAGGAGTAAATCAACATGTTTTCTTTTTTTATGATTGTTTATGTGTGAGTATATCATTATGAGTACCTGTGTAAAGTATTTTACTTGTGCATATGTATTCCAAGATGTTATAATTGATGTTCACTGTATACAGTACAATGTACAAGGAATAGAGAAAATAAAAGTTTATCGGTTAAGACGTCTGCCTAGTAAGCATGGAGGTCCGGGTTCGATTCCCGGCCGCACCACAAATTTTAATTCAATGCTTCAGATCTCTCAATAATGACTTTTTATATAATTTCGTAACAATTTTAACATTGTTATAAACAATCCAAAAAATCTTACAATCACTTTTCGCTAGTTTAAATTAAAAGGAGATTTCAGAATAAATAAATAAGGAAATGTAATACTATTTTTGTACAATATTATAGTAAAAGATGGAAAAATATTCGAAATGTGTTACAAACAATATACATAAATATTAAACTAATAACTTGAAAAACAACGAGATGCTGCAGTTATCATTTAGAACGGCTTGCAATGACATTCAGCATTTCCCTGTGTTGTAACATATCCATATAGCAACATTGAATTTTCTGGACACTTAATAATCTAATTAATTACTCATACGAATTTCTACCTACTAACATATTTGATCGTCCTGTAGTTCTAAAAATTTTGTTAACATACATAATTAGCTGTTAAGGTGTGAGAAATTTATAGAATGTGAATAATCGCAGAGAACGTTCCTGAATGTGAATAATCAAAGCAACGGACAACACTCATTTCTCAATGGACACACCCTTCCTCGTGCCACTATAGCTCCAAAAACGCAGCTTATAATACAAACATTTGCTAAAACACGCGAGAATGCAACAGTCAGGAATAAATGCCAGTATCTCATACTGGCTTATTAATGTATTAATTAACTGGCGGAATTTGTTAGCAATATGATTTATATGTACAGGTATGCAGTCCATAAATTTTTGTAATGGTGTTCCCAACCATTTGTATTTGCAGATACTGGTAGGTTGTGCCGGAGTTGCGTGGTTCGGTAAATTATGATGGAGGGTACCGGTACTTCGGCAAGACTTATCCGTATATGAGCCCGTTATACTTGGTCTATTTGTTCCACTATTCCAGTATGCAAAGCTTTTGACAGACTCTTATTCGTTATCGGCATAAGTTACTGGGAAAGTTATTTACATATGTATTGTCATCTTTTTTTATGAAGAGGATGAATCACAGCAAAATTCCCGCTGTTTTTAAGTCTTTCAGTTTCACAAACCTGGCTGATAATTTCCGTTAGTTGATGCACTGCCTTCCCTCATGAATATTTCCAAAGCTCAGCAATTACAGAGTTTTCAGCGGGAGCCTTGTTATTACAATAAACTTTATTTCCTCTTTCGTGTAGAATTCGGGTGTGTTTGTATAAAGCCTTGAAATGGAAACGTAGAAATTCGAGATTCAGAATTCCGAAGAGCTCAAAAGTAATCTGGTAGAATCTGGCTATTGTCTGTATCACTGTGAGCCTGCTACCCGTCTGAAACTTTGAAATGTAGACTCATAGGGCTGTACTTACTGAGATTGGTCTTTATAAATTCCGTACAAGTTTCGTGGTCTTCTGAAAGTCTCGTTCATTTTTTAGTCGGGTAAATACGTTCGACTCTCCGTATAATCTATACAGGGTCTTTCCGGGCGACCAGGAAATTAGTTTTGCTAGCTTCGCTCATGTAGGTTGTAAAAAAATATGTTCAAATGTTTGTAAGTGTAGGGGATTTAACAACATTGGTCATCAGTTCTTTGGGTTAGAAACTACTTAAACTATTTTAAAGAAACTTATGCTAACGTCAACACACACACACAGACACACATGCCAGAGTAAGGACTCGAACCTCCGATGGCGAGCAACGGCGCGCTCCGCAGCAAGGCGTCTTAGAACGCTCCACCTGTGCCAAGCACGTTGGCTTTCCTTTACTGCTGCATCGCAATGACTGTTCGTCCCACCATGTTTCTTTCGTTTCAGCAGACGTTCCTTCTCTGTTCCGACTATGGTTTGTTGCAATTGGGTCAGCGCAATAGTAGTCTAAGCCACTCTCGTAAGAAATAGCAGGTCAAAGTCATACAACTGTGGTTTTCCTTGGAATTTGGAAATCCAACTTTGTTTGGTAGTGGTGCATTCCATGTTGTTTGGTTAACTTAAACACAATGTTATAAAGCCTTTTGTGAAGTAGTTTTAGAAATAGTGCAGTTTTTATGATGCACCTGCAACACGTTTTCTTGGTTAGACCACTGTTGCACTGACAATTTTTGTACATGAGAAAGAAGAAAAAATGTTATTTGAATAAATGTCGTTTAATGAATCATATTGTCACGTTGCAATGGAAGTAGGCTTGACTTTGAAGGCAACTAAACACAGCACTTATACTGAAAGCACGTTTATTACGAACCCAACATACACGCAGCACTGACTGCCTCTCAGGCAGAGTGCTCTGCTATTTATACACATACAGAATTTACCAGAAATTAGAAGAACAGTTAACATAAGAAAAAATTAGAATTTACAAGTGAACATAAGAAAGATGTAGAACTTTCTGGAATTGTAAATTACAAAGAAATAAATTTTTGCCGGTGGGCGGACTTGAACCGGCGACCTTCTGCTCCGCAGTCCGTGACGCTATCCCCTGCGCCACGCCGGCAGTTGGTGTTCGTGGTCTCTCGCGGCAATACGTTCATGCTAATAGTTCTTTTACAACTTTTAAAATGAATTTTAAGTAACTTCACAGTACACAAACTGGTTCAGTCAGTAAAATATTATGATTATTACTATCATTAGAAGCAGCGGCTTTCAGTTCGTTATACTTTTTCAGTATGTCTTTTGCATTATTACACAGTAGGCCCATTATACATAATCAGGAATATCAAAAATGTCTTTCCTATCATCCTCAACAATATGCTGTATATTTTCATCTTCCTCAGTTTTATTTTCAGATACCAGACTATTGTAAAATGAATGGTGAATGGGCGGAACATATTTCAAAGCGTCGTTAATATCTTTAAGTCTCTTTGTGTTTATTGGCCTTGGGTTGGAATATTTTAGTATTGGCTTAACATGTTGTAGTTCAAGGGTGTGTTTATTCATTCTCTTTTGTGCTTTAACGATACTCACATATGCACCTTGCTCTATGCCATCTGAATAACAATATCAGACACAATATTTCGCCGCGGCGGAACAGCCGTGAGTACTGAGGCGAAGTGCTGTGGTGCTCACAGCCGTTCGCCGTCGGGGGTTCGAGGCCCCTTCGAGCATGGGTGTGTGTGTTGTCCTTAGGTTAGTTTAACTAACTTTAACCTAGGGACTAATAACCAAGCTGTTAAGTCCCATAGATTTACAAACATTTTTCAACACAATATTCTCATGGTTGTTCAACCGAGACTTTCAACATTGAAATGCGACTGAAAGCAACAGTTTCTTTATCCTTTGGGAATGTCTGTCTGTCTGTCAGTAACGAGTTTTTAAGACGAACCGTTCAACCGATCAGCACCAAATTTTTCACACATAATTGTAGACCGCCAGAGACCAGAACCTACCTTTTTCAAATTTTTCGGACAAAAAATACGGTAGCAATACCAAAAGAATCCGTTTGTAATATAATTGTAATTGCAAACGAACCATTTATCTGACACGAAAATTGAATAAACTAATTGGTAGAGGGAAAAATTCTCTACAACTTCGCTCTATTATGGGTTTTGCATCGTTTCAGAGATATTTGCAAAAATAACGGCAATTTGACGATGTCTGTCTGACTGTAACGTGTTCCCACTTTTTAGGTCGAACCGTTCAACCGATCGGCACCAAATTTTACAGACATAATTGTTGGCTACCAGAGACCAGAACCTCGCTTTTTGAAATATGTCAGTAATACAAAAAAAAGCCGTTTGTAATATAATTTTAATTCTAAATAAACCGTTCATCTGACGCGAAAAGTGAGTAAAGGAATTTGTAGAAGAGAAAATTCTCTACGACTTTGTTCCCTTCGGAGTTTTGACACCCTCCATTAAATTAACGAAAACCAGCCGTTCGCAGATGTCACGTGACTTTCCTCCCCAAGAACTGTCTCTGGCATACGCCATCTTGCGTTGCATATTTGATGATGTTCTTATTGTAACTTACACATTGTAATTTCAAAGCAATGGCGCACTGAAGAATTAACAAAATGACGTCGTCTTTCGTACGATATATGATAATCTAGTGTCTACAAATGCCATATTAGCATCAGTTAACAACGGCCATCAATAGTATGAGATTAAAGAACGCAATTCGTAACTGTTAGCTATAGAGTAGTGGGCAGTGAGTTGGACTGTAACGCTGAAGTTCAGTGGTTCGGAACGCGTCAGAACCTAACTTTTTTCCCTACAATGGTTTCAGACACTCTTATTAATTAACTTGATTATTATTTTAGTCCAAAATGTTTACAAAAACTTATAAATAGAACTACAAATCTAAAGTGGGCCGTAAAACACGCCAGTGCGATCTATTTTTAAGATCTACCCAAGCAGCAGGTTTATAAACATATTTTTCCAATTATTTTTTTCTTCTCTACGAGTCCAAAGTCCTTATCAAAGGGTAGGTAGCTATGAGTTGATACTAGATACTATTTCCAGATACTGACATCTCATTGGCTGTTTGAGGTTGTAAAAAGAATTTAGTGCCTTCTAAATAACATGTACGAGCTGATATTGGTCTATGACTCAAGATACAAAGTTAGTTCACATCACTAGACTACAGATGGCGCCAATAACTCATTTTCCGTATTGGGGAGGGTTATACCACTGTTGCGCGAACCCCCTCAATTGCTCCCAGCTCTTGGGTAACAAGGATTCATATTTGTGGGTGAAAACAGAATTGGACTTCCATCTTTGATTTACAGTGGCGTGAATCTAGATTCTCATTAATCAGATATTTTACATTTTGGAGCTCACGTCGTTCTCTCAGGGTGATGACCAAGTCAACTGTAACTGCCTCAGAAGAAACGATGGATTAATTCCAGGCGGTTGATTGTACACTGCAATGCATTTTCGAGCACTCAGCATTATAAAACTAAGCCATTTATTTTAGGGCACAGAAGTTATCTTTCACGTACGTTAATCCAAATTTCACCGTGTCTCAACTTTAACACAGGGAGCATTTATCTCCTTTATCTATGTAAGAAACAAGAACACATCAAACATGAAATGAAGCGACGTTTATTTTAGTAAGACCCGACGGCTATGGTCACAGAGAGCGTCAGAAACGCAGGTTAACAGTATTTTTACAGTATCTCAAATGTCAACAGGTATTCCGATACATATTGCTTCACACATTACCACGAATAAATTCGTTTGGAAAAGAAAGAACCACTTCATAATACATCGCTGTATGCTACACTCTCATTGAGCAACACTTGATCTTTTACATAAATTTTCCTCTTGTGTTTAAATGGCAATTCCCGCAGATAGCATAATTCAGTACAACTTTTGTTTTGGTCATATTTATAGTGACCTCATGGAAGGAAAATTCGTTGAGCATCACGGAAACTTCTCCATATCAGCAGTTTGAGAATTGCTAACAATGGGCATGCAATAACGAAACTGCCAAGATGTTAAGGATGTTGTCCACTACCTCAGAAATTCACGTGGTTAAAGTAGATACCACAGTGAGATTCATTGGAAGAATTCTCAAGATGTGCAATCCGCCGTGAAAGAAAGTAACGTTACAAAACACTCGTCCGGTCAACGATTAGAATATGTATATAAAAATCAGAGTGACCGTATGTTTGTGTGTACGTATTGCACACAAATCTACATTTTTGTTCCAATCTTTGCGAAATTTTGCACACGTAAGTATCAGTCCATGAGGACGGTCGTCGTAAGATAAGCATCACGTGCAACGCATACAGTACTTCACGAGATACGACGTCATAAATAAAGAGATGCGAGATAAACTGATGTATCACGCGACAATGTTGCACATTTCTTCCTAAACCACGGGACCGATTTCAAACAAATTTGGAACACTTATTCCTTAACGTGAGGTACCAATTCTTTAATGGTCAGAACCACATACGACGCATGGTTAAGGAGATATAAAGTCAAAAGCAATAGGTGTTGCTAGAAACTGCCATATATTGCGACGAGACTTTATGAACACAGTATATGAGAAAGAAATTACTTAGACTTGCAACAATCTTTAAACGTAATTTCAAACTTTTATTGAAATTTTTCTTGCTGACAACCATAAAAAAATATGGAGAGAAAAACGTTTCTCGCTTACTACTTTTCCGCTGTTCATGGACTAAAGCAAAAGCACTCCGTATGACATTAAAATTTGTAATTCCTACACTACAAGTTGTAGCCGCAGGAAATTTTACAGACAGTATACATACATACAGCTGAAAGTACCTTTAAAATTGTATCACAGTACGACAAGTAGTTCATGAGATATGAGCACGTAAATAGTAACGTTTATATAAAATCGCTCTATCACGCACGAAGTTCTAATGTATTACTTCTGTACCACTAATTGTATTCGCAACAGATTGAACCGACACGCAGGACCTATACAAATGAATATATACCTGAAAAATTATACAATTGTACAACATATGACTCAATAAATTTGAGATTGTACGAATTTTTAATTTTATGTAATTTGTATTTTGATTACTATCTTTTTTTGTTTGGATACTGCACGTATAATTTTGTACATTATGCAATACAGCCTTATTTCTGATATATTCTCCGATAAATGTAGCATTTCAATTTTTTTTTTTTTTTTTTTTTTTTTTAGAAAAAGGAGGTGGACAGAGAAATAAGGGATAGGAGAAGTACCAACCAAGGCAAGAAGTAATAAATAAATACCCGATCCGTACCAAGCCAGCTTTTCAGATAGTTATATATAAAGCAGTGTGTCCGTATATTTGTGTTTGTGTGTACGTATTGTATACAAAACCACACTTTTCTTCCAATCTTTATAAAATTTTGCACACGTAAGCTTCAATCCGGATGGACGGTCGCCGTAAGTGTTAGTATCACGTACAACACATTGTTCAGGAGATATGACGTCGTGAACAATGAAATGCGCGAAGAACAGTTACATGAACCGATAATGTTGCCTATTTGCTCCTAAACCACTGGACCGATTTAAACCAAATTTGGTTCACATGTTCCTTACCATAGGGTACAAATTCTATAATGGTAAGAATCACATACGACACATGGTTCAGGAGATATAACGTCATAAAGAATAGGATTTGCAAGAAACTGCCACATAATGCGACGATACTTTATGAATACATTATGTGAGAACGAGATTACTTAGCAATTTGCAACTAACTTTAAGCATAATTTCAAACGTTTACTGAATATTTTCTCGCTGACAACCATAGCAAAATTATGAAAGGAAAAATATTTCTCGCTTACTACTTTTCCGCTGTTCGTGGACTAAACCTACGGCATTCGGTATGACTTTACAATTTATAATTTCTACACCACAATTTGTATGCGTAAGAAATTTTACACACAGTATACACACATATAGCTGATTGTACCTTCGAAATTGAATCACAGTACGACACGTAGTTCATGAGACAAGAGCTCATAATCAGTTATTGGAAAACCGCCCATCACGTACCAAGTTTTTTACTACTAAAAGTGTTCGCAATAGATTTTACTGACACACAGCACTTATACAACTGAATATATATCTGAAAAAATTATACAATTGTACAAAATATAACTCAATAGATATTTTATAAACATTTTATTTGTCAATTGTATTTTGATTACTACCTTTCTTTGTTTGGATACTGCACTTATAATTTTGAACATTATGCAAGATGACCTATTTTTCACATATTGCTTATAAGTATGGGATCCGTACCAGGTACGGTTGAATGAAGACATACATAAGAAGAACAGCACACTCATTGAGTAAGCGCGAATTGTCACTAAGAAGATCAGTAAACTGTAGTGGCAGACGCGTCAACAGAGACGTTCTGTATCGCGGTGCAGACTTTTGACAAAGTTTCTAGAGCAAACGTTGCTCGAGGAATCAGCCAATATATTGCTTCCTGATACGTATACATCGCGAAGCGACCAGAGGGTTACAATTAGAGTTATACAGGCAATCGTTTCTTCTGCAAAACTGGCGCAATTACTCAAAATGTCCCGCAAAATGGATAAAGCGTCCCGCATTTCAGTATTTTAAAATTGTTGCTCTAAGAGCACAAGCCGAAACCATTTGTGTACGGTACGCTATGCTATAATGCTCGCAAGTCAACTTCACAATGCATCATCTAGGAATAAATAACAGTCTTCTTATGTTAAATACAAAAGGGGAAAAAAAGATACACATCATCTGACTATGACAAATTCGCTAGCAGTGGAAGTTATTTTGTTATAATCTGGTACTGTATTTGGTGATACAGGATCACTTATTAATAATATTTTTTTGTGCATATTTTCTGTTCCTTCTTAAGTACGTTTCAAAAAGTGTAATGGAATATTTTTCGGTACTCAAGGTGGCAAACATGATGTAATATTATCACAGTCTGTATAAACGTATTTAAAATCTGGCATGCAAATACAATATCAGAATCATCTTACTTTCGTCAGGAACAAAAAGGTGGTGAAATTCTGAAAATGCAACTTCGAAAGTGAGTGAGCATTGCATGTAGTAAGGTACAATTAAAACCTGTACTTCATCGAAAAACTTCTATAATAGAGTAGGTTTTAAAAATTAGTGTTTATCAAATTAATTCGAGGTTATTGCAAGACTTAATACTTTGGGCAGACGAAACTACTTATCAAAATGTGTGGAGCACGATGCTCTAAGAGCTGGAACAGATAAAAGTAGTACAGACAACGAAGGCGATCAGAAAAACGCAACGCAGAAAGAATAAGTAAAAATCAAAATAGGAGCGTGAGAAAATATTTATGAACTGTAAATAAAGATTGAAAATTATGAATAAAATGTCACTCGCTTTAGATATGTTACCTTAAAAGTAAATGAGTAGGTCTGGTCTGCTCACCAAAATTTTTTTCCTAGTTTCAGAAAAACTACTACAAGGAGTCACGAGACCTTAGTCCTGCTACACATGCTCGAAAAGTCCCGCATTGAATTTTCAAAAAGTTGGCCACCTGAATAAAGATTGAACGGAAGAAGTGTTTCAAATTGGTGCCGTAGTATTTACTTGAGTCATGAAAAGTGCCTCTGTTTTAAAAGAATGGAGAAATGCAGCTAAGGCGCCTCGTTGCGGAGCACGCGGTTGCTCGCCGTCGGAGGTTCGAGTTCTCCCTGGGGCATGGGTGTGTGTGTGTGTGTGTGTGTGTGTGTGTGTGTGTGTGTGTGTGTGTTTATGTCCTTAATTTACCTTTGTTTGAGTGGTTTCTAAGCTACGGACTGATGACCACGCACTTTGGTCCGATAGATTTATAAACATTTGAACATTTTGAAAAATGCAGTACTGTTAAAGATAAGACAAGAAATTAAAAATCTGTCGTTGATGGAAAACCGCCGTGAACCTAATTGTTGAATACATCATTTACTATTGTTATCATTTAGCAACAAAGTCCACGGCTAGCTCAAATTCTTAAAACTGAAATTTAATAAGTCGTCACAAAATCTCAGAATCATATTCAGAACAACTATTTAGTAAAACAATGGAATGAAAATGATTACTGATCACATCTCCAGCAATTAGTTTCGTAATTAGATGTAATGGCGGAATCTGTGTTCAGGAATAATAAATTGTATCGCAATCAATAAAATGTGAGAAGGAAAAATAAAGGAATCAGTTTTCTACTAAATGAAAACACATTTGAAGTTCGGTTAAACTGCAGAACTTATAATTGAATTAAAAAGTAGCCTATCTACATAAAACTTACATAGCTCATACATATCCTGGAAAATTCGTAATAATTACAGCGCTTAAATCATTTACAACTTTACTGTCCCAATGTTCGAACAAGAAGAAGAAATGGAGATGCATTTCCTGTCTTTATACTTGAGAAGTTCAACGTGATCATTGTCTTTGTATTCTTTACAGTGTTCAGGTATATTAATCTATTTTCAAAGAATATTAAGTCCATGTGATTGTGAATAATATATTAATATTTACGAAAATTTTCAACAAAATATGCAAATATGAAAAAATTAATTTTAAAATATCGTAAAATAAGATACTTGTGGTATGCAGAGGCACATGTAACAGTACATACCCTTAATCAGTTTGATAAGAAGAGTATTTATTGTGTCCGTTAACTTCCAGACAAATTATACATTTGCAACAGCTTTCAAGCCGAAGCAATGATAAAATCTAACCACATTTAATTGTTCCCTTGTCATCTATTACATAAGTATTTTCTTGATTAGGTAAAAATCGTAATATTTGGTTTATATCAAGCTTTTCTATATCGGGTAAGCCAGTGCCCCTTGTTGTTTCTCGTGTACTTTTAAGTACTGTGCAGAATAATCAGTGCTCATTGTGAATTAAACCGGAGTGCTGAACGCTGCGTTCGAAAAAACTGAATGAGCTCTTAATTATGCAAAAACAAAATCAGGCAAACGTAACACGCGGGCATCAATATTTAAGCTCTGAAACTCGCGATGGGTTTCAGTTCGGTTTATTCACACGTTCGTTTCATAATTAAGAGGTTGATTAATGATACTGTCCTCTTTCCTCATTTCCGTATGACATTTAAATTAATTACGATAACCATCGAAACACAAAACTGGTGCATGATCCCCACAATGAGTGCATTTATCTGATGTTTTTATTTTGGTACGAATTGCCTTAAACGCACATTGATTATGCGAGTGTATCAAACATTTTTAATATATTACTATTCAAATGAGTAGTTAGTGGTTTTTTTTTTGTTACGTGCAAGATTGCCAAATACACATACTAAAAGAACGAAAATGAGTTATTATAATTTGGAATGCATTATTTTACAAATTACGATGGAGGACCTCATTAGTGAGATAATAATATTACTTTTAATATAAATTATGTATCGTGTTGGTGAAGGTTTGCATGATTTTGCAAAGCAGCAAGATTGCATAAAAAACACGTTCATATGTATTGCGTTTTCTACTTATAGAATAATGTTTTACAATTTATTTATATCTGCGGTTTATTGAATAAGTGATTAAAGAAAACCTCTTTGAAAACATGTAAATATTCAGTCAGAAATATATTCCATAGATTGAAACCCCTTGTGAATGAATGGTTCTTGTACGTTCCATGTTGAGACATTTGGAAGAAGAAGTAGGTCTCTAACTAACAGGTTGTTATAGTTAATGTTCCTTCTTTCTTTACGTCCTTGGAAGGAGGAGATGTTGGCACAAGTGCTATGGCTTTGCATACAGGATCTACACTTAAACCCACATCTATTCTTCGCAAGCCTTCTCACGGTGTGTGGTTAAGGATACTTTGCGTGTCCCTATCTCACTGTACATTCTGAAGGACAACGGTTCAAAAGGAGTGACTATGTGTCGACCAGAACCTTTGGTCCCCACCTTTGTATACTTTTTGTAGTTTTCGCCGTTTTTGAATCCTTCAAATTGTACACGGCGTGTTTCTGAATCGGAGATTCGAGGGCTACACCCCCTCATGTACTAGAAAAAAAAAAAAAAAGAAAAAAAAAAACTTGCTTGTGTAACCTATACCTAACCTTAAGGGGGCTTGGAAGTGAACGGGCTGCATTTTCATACCTTGCTTTCGGTGCTCTTTACTCTTGATCTACAATGCGGACGAAGTTGCGATTTTGTACAAACACTGAATGACATTAACTCAAGCTGTAATAGGAAATTTACTGAGATATCTGTTACAGTTTAAAAGTTACAATATTTTGCCTAATAGGTGTTTTTATGATATCCGTTCTCTTTCTGGAACCATTTTCTGGTGGCTCGTCAGTCTAATAGCATTTAGACTGTGACAGGCTGCTGTCAACATTCGTAGAAACACATTATGGTGCTTGTTTGGTAGTTTGAAGTATATCCGAGGAAACAGAAAAATCCTTATTACACTTCATTACTATTTTATCTAAAAATTATCGTTACAATTTTGTACAGAATGACAAACATAGATTTCTGCTATGTAATAGGCACAGTACAAAGATACTGTTCCATTCTTCAATTGGGAGAAATTTGGTGAACACATCTAAAATCGTTAGGAAGATATATGTAGCAAATGTTCTGAAAATGTATTTTCGAGAGAATGAGTAAACAATGTTCACAGTGATTCTGACTCACCGTATGCCTCCTTCAGAACATTCCAATGGCATAATCTTTCTGGCCAGCTGCTTCTTTATCCTCTGCAGACTTTCGAGGATTCTTTTCCTTACTCTGGACTCTTTAGTGGTGTCTTCCGCTGCCCTTTCATCTTCAACTAGTCGCTATCTATTGCAGTCACAGCAGCTATCATATGATTTCCTGGTTTGGTACGTAATTGGTCCCTTACTATTGTCCTGCTAAGTACAGCATAACAGAAACAGATAACAGCATCCATCACACCTCTTTTGAGTACTGCCCATCCAACAAAAACTGTTTTTCGTACTCGTTGCCACACGAAACTGTTGAAACTCTGATTAGAATTTTGTTTACTCCCATGAAGACATTTGCTAAGTAATTATTTATCTGCAAGGTCCCCGTATATTGGTTTTTTTGTTTCCATGACTGTGGCAGGCGTGGGATATTTATGGTGATATTCCTTGCCTGAACCATCAACATGACCAGTGTGCTAACATTTGTTCAAAGAGCGATTGAGATTAAAATAATTAATTAAAGGTAAATAAACCATACATTTTTGGAAACGGGAGAATTTTTCTTTCAGATGGAGACAATTTTTTTCGATTTTTCAGTTACTTTCATGTCCTGGTCCTCTTAAGGCTACGCTGGCGTGTTGTTGGTTTTGAAGTTATTGATAGTCTGAAAGTGAGTTGGAGACAACCTAACTTTCACTTAAAAATACGATCTATAGCGTAGCCTTAAGAAGGTTAGGTAGAGGTTAAACAAGATTTATTTCTAATAATACGTTGGGGCTCATAGTCCTGAATCCCCAGTCCGGAAACACGCTACGTACAATTCAGCGGGTTCAAAAATGGCGTAAATTACAAAAAGTATACAAAGGCGGGTGGAGAGGTGTGATCACGTGACCGGCTTCGCACAGGGAGCCAAAATTACTGGCCTGTACATGGTCACTCGTGTCCAAACCCGTCTCCGGTCATACTGATTTAGGTTTTCCGTGACTTTCCTAAATCACTCCAGGCAATTGCTGGGATGGTCCCTTTCAGCGAGCAAGACCGATTTCCTTGCCCATCCTTAGCAAAAATCGTCCATGACCTTCTGGAGGTACATGATTAGCATCACCTGCCGAACCTGTGTCTGAACACGAAGACAACGCTTCTGAAGACGGCATAGAGCTTTACGAAGACGAATCAGACAACAATCGAGTTACACCATTGGTACCGAATTCTGTCTCAGATACAAATATGAGTGGTATAGATGTACATACAGGGAAACGTGCAGGATAATCTCAAAAGACAAACGGTGCCAAAAAAGCTAAAAAAGCATTTACAGGTACTGCAGTACCTTCAGCCAAGGGAATGGGTGATTCTGCAAATACACGTGATGTACCATGACCTTCACCATCAATATTAGATACAGGAAACATCACCAGGTATAGAAAAGTGCATAGATATCTTACATATGGTTTAGCTTATAAAGTAATTATTCATGAAAATGCTGTAGTTATGATTACTACCTTAGCTGAAATTCGTGTTGATAGGCCATTTTTGTATACGCCCCCTTCTGAATTTCACTTATTGCCAGAATTCTCCTCTCGAATTATCACTATGTCGACGGGACGTTATATCTAATGTTCCTTAATTCTTTATTTATTTTATTTTATTTATTTATTGTTGTTCCTCCGTCACTTCCCCCTCCTTTGGCGTGCCTGCTATTGTTCTTTCTGTTTTGTGGTTTGTAGGCTCACTTAATGTAAGCAGTGGCTGCTAAAGGTACCGGTCGATGCCGTAATAGCTGGATTTCTTTTATGTTTTAATTAAGTTACAGGGGGGAAGAGGGCGCGTCACAACACGTAGCTCAGAAAAAACTTATAATCTGATTGCTGTTAAGATTTTTTATCTAATTTAGCCGCCGCGGTGGAGTAGCCGAACGGTCTAAAGCGTCTCGCTGCGGAGCGCGCTGTTGCTCGCCGTGAAGGTTCGAGTCCTCACTGGGGCATGGATGTGTGTCTTTGTCCTTAGGTTAGTTTACCTAGGTTTAAGTAGTTTGTAAGCTACGGACTGATGACCACGCAGTTTGGTCCGATAGAATTACAAACAAACAAACAAACTCTAATTTAGCCGAGAAGCGAGTCAAGTTGGCTGCCGTGGTTTTAGCTAGTAACAGGGCTACGTCATTGTTAAGGATGTAACGCAACTGTCGTTTCGTCACATCTGTGAAAAGTGAGCTGCAATAATACGGAACCGTGTCAATATATTTTTGAGATCCATCAAAGATCATGAAGCTGGAGTTTAAGCTCATTTAGAAATGATTTCTTCTTAATAATGACAAGGTGAAATCACAAGATTAGAAGATGGGCCAAATTATATTTTCTCACATTTTATACGGTCATATGGTACACTGCCCACTTTCCTCCAAATACATTCCGGTACGAGTGTTTGTGTGACTGTATAGTAGGCCAGCAGTAATAGATGACTAACTTATCGATATGGTACAAGGAGTTAGGTCTGCCAACTTCAGTCATGGGTTAGGTTGGTAGCTAGAGGGCTGTGCGGAAAACAGAGTAAATTCGCTACCAGGTGTTCCATGATGGCCTGACGACCTCAGCCAATCAGAGACCAACATGACAGGTGAGTTGGATGCACCGCCGTAATTTAGCTCGGTAGCACGGTGGAATGGTGTCACACTATGAAACCTAAGGGCGTGGGTTCGATCCCCACAAAGCTACGATTTTTATCTGTCGTTTTTTATTTCTTTCACCTCAGGCAGATGTTGTGAATGTGAAAATATCGATTTTCACCGTGATTCGGAATCCAAGATAAACTGTAGGTCCTGCTATAACTGGCTGGTAAGTCTGTTCGAAAGTCGGAGGAAGGTAAAGGCATACCATCTCCAAACAGGACCATGGCTAGTAAAGCATGGTTGTATTAAAAGCCAATTTTCGGACTGACCTTATATTGGTTTTTAATACAACTGTGCTTTACTTCTAGCCATGGTCCTGTTAGGAGGTGGTATGGCTTTACCTTCCTCCGACTTTCGAACATATATATAAATATATAGGGTTAATCACCTAACAATTGCACCGCAAATAATGCGGAAACGGAAAGTGAGATTGATGTGCGGTTTTCACAGAACGGGTTGGTAGTCAGGGTCTCGTATTTTTAGCCAACAAACAGATTGTAATGTTACTTAGAAAGTGTATTTTTATGTAAACATACAGTTTTTTAAAATGGTTGTTTGTATCATACACTGCAATTTTTGACATCATCTGTGCACAAAGAATTTTGAATAACATTTTTATGACATTTAGTTTGGCAGCTACAACCGTTCAAAATTTCGGGGGCGGAGGCTGCGATAGCGTAGGTGACTGGCCGAGTGGCTAGCCCCTGGGGCACGGCCCACTGCCTCATGACCACCAGCCAGTGAGCTATGCTGTCGTAGACTCCGCCCCCAAAACTTTTAATGGTTGTAGATGCAAACTAAACGTGATAAAAATGTCATTCAAGATCCTTTGTACACAGCTGGTGTCAAAAACTCCACTACATGATAGAAACAACTATTGTTCCATTTGAAAACATATAACTTTGCATTAAAAAACCACTTTCTAGGTACTTTTACAATCAGTTTATTGGCTTGTAAACTAGTCGATTGCTCTATGGCTGGAGTTGTCATGTGTGAACTACGACCTTATTTATGAATTAATATATTTATATATATTTAGGACAGCAATTAATTATCTTGGGTCGCCACTATATTTATCCAAAATATGGAAAATTAAAATATTACTGATCAGCTATGATGTGATCATAGTTTCAAACATATAATAAATATTCCTACTCTGTTGCAATGTATCAGTTGTACCAAACAAACAAAAAAATGTACTTGCAAAATTATTGGTAAACTGTGGAATTTAACTATTCTGTTTCCCCTCCAAAATAGTGACAAAGGAACTTTCTTAAATGAAAGACGATCTGCTCAAAATCAATTTATTATAATTAAACATAAAAAAATCAGGTGACATTTCCTATCATGTAAGACAAACAATGGTATTCACACAATCTTTTAGAAATGTTAAAACATTGAGACACAAAAAATGAATGGCTGAGTCAAAGGTCGGAGGTTTTGCAAAACAGAATGCTATTAGATAGGCTACACAGGGGTTTGAAATTATCGTTAGCCCTAAGCACCCCAGAGTAAATGGGCAGATCTCAAAAGAATAAAATAAGAGACAGAATCCAACAAGTCTGATTCATATAACCCTCCAGCAAGTGCGTCACCTTACCCACACAGATGATCATTGACGGCAGCGTCTCAGGCTCGCAGGCAGCAGGCGGTGGGAGCGGATGAGCTGAACTTTTTATCCGACCGTAATTGCTGTGACCTGTTAAGCAGGGTCGACATGTAACTTAACACAGCATCACTGGCGTCGGCATCGCTAGGTAGTTGCTGAGCGATTCTATCACGCTAGTAGACTAATCAGTATTTTGGATAGGTGACACAAAGGCCACTTGGCACAAATCGATCAGTCACTTGCGTAATAAGATCTGTAAAAACAATGCCCGATTCGCAAAGGCGCGAATGCTCAAATATAGACTTCTAGCAAAACGAAAACTAAACTGAACTAAACTGTGGCCGCTCACAGCGTAACCACAGGACAATGTAACGTCCGCGAAGTAAATACAAGTTCTACAAGGTCCGAATCTTCGGAATCACACACAAGTCTAACCAGAGGACCATTTAAGACGATGTCCTCCCCGCGATTCTAAGCGGAGTATTCCGTGTCTCCCGAGGTCCATACACTTCGGACGCTCAGACACGAGAGACTGCCCCTCCTCGCGCTCTGCCGCAGCTCACGGCAAGTGACGGGCGGCCACACCCACGCGCGAAAAGACGCACCAATCTCTGCTAACGGCTAATAGTCAAACCAATCGAATGGCGAAGACGCACCAATCTCTGCTAACGGCTAATAGTCAAACCAATCGAATGGCCTAGCGCCGTTGACAAATTGTTTAGCTGTCATTCTGAAATACTCTACCGAATCAGGACGCGTTCTCTGCGGCTGCCAAGAGGCTCCGCCCGCGGATTTCACCGTTCCCAGGGTGAATGCTCTGCAAGGAATTTCACCTTGCTCCTAGCTACGGTCACACGACCTGAAAATGTTAACGTTGTGCTATATATACAGCCGCTGGAGCCAAACCCCTGGGGCGCCAGACGGGCAGAAAGCTTTCCTCTCTTGCGAAACGGCCGAATGACTAAAAAGGCAGTCCTCGCTATCGTCCACCGTAAACCGCGGGCCAGCATTGTAAAGCATTCCACATACTCCGCCGCCTGTAGCGTCGGCGCCTCTCGTCCATCCCCGAAGGCGAGCGAAAGTTGGTGGGAGGGAGAGACCCCCAAGAGCGTCTCTACTCTGCCGCGGCCTGACCGTGCCCAACACGTAAAACCACTTTTAGCAGCCAAGCTGCGCCAATAAACATTAAAATCTCGAAATTTTCATATGAACATAGAATGTATTACAATCCCAGGAGCCCATCACCCCTGATGTGTCCCCAAAGCCAGAGAAATTAAAAGTAAATAAAGATCTACAAAGGAAAATGTTACATATTTCAATGATTAGCGTAAAGAGAAAGATACAGTAACACAAGGTTAGTATGAAAAATAGACTAATTACAGCTCCCGTCTCACAGGCTGACAATACGAGTCCTTGACAACCAATCCATTCTGTGAAAACCGTACATCAATCACACTTTCCGATACATTTACGGTGGAAGTGTTAGGCAATGAAAAACAAGTCAAAGAAGTGCCCTACGCACTTCCCTCTATACGTTCCTGCACAATGTTCTTCCATCGGTCACTCAATTAAATTTATATACCGACAACTGTGCTCGATATGAAAAAGACCATGTTGTATTCGAATGTCTTTGATATTAATCGACTGTAACCAGTTTGAGAAAATTGAACTGTTTCCCCGCTCATGGAACATTCCTTTCTCCCTTGCGATAGAGGTTTCAGTATAATGTAATGCGAACTAGCAAAAATGAAAGTATCTGCACGATACACAGAGCTTATAATATGTTCCAGCTAAGGTGAAAAATTTGTTACAGAAATTGATGGCATAGATATCGATCTCAAGAGTTGGTGGCAGGGTTCTTACAACAAGACGTGTTTCGGTTGAAACATGCCATAAAATGCACCAAGGGGTAAGAGAATCTTTTTTGTTATCAGTTATGTGCTGCATTTTACACACAGCGCCAGTGAACAACAATGTATCGTTGAACGCCATGGTATCGACGCAGTTGCGACCCGTACGTTCAACCTGGAAGACCTACATTCGCATATGAATAAACATCTTCCTGATCAACAAAAAATTACAAAATTGCAGGATATTCAGGAACTGTTTCAGTGTATAACCTAACGAACACCTACAATTTCATGAAGAAATACTACAATGGACAGCCTGCAATGATGTGTTAGAAAAAAAAAGAGTCATAAACCAGTGTTCTGTAAACCTTGTAATGCATTTTGTAACAATAATAGTCCTGTGTTTCCTTTTAGTCTTGTAATTTGACAATATTGCAAGTATGAAACACATTACTGGTAATTTAAAAAGGCGAAAGTTGAATAAATATTAAAATGAAAAATCTGTGTTTTTCTTTCACTATTGTAATACATTGGTAATTAATAATGTTGCACTACAAAACAAATGAATGATACAGCATACAGTGCTTAGTAATAATACGAGCGTTTGGAAGTAAATAGTGGCGATACTGCTGTGGATACACTATGCGATGGAATTTACTACTGTCGCTTATAGCACGAGTTGACATTCCCACCTTACCTCAGAGCAAATGAACCCGCTCATCCCTCGTCACCGGCGTGGGCACAATCCAGGAAAACACAACGACTTGTGAGCCATCGGTCCAACGTAACGGCGTCACTAACGCATTCCGATACTCCATGGCAGGCAGCCAATACACAGTATTAGTGTTGCTTTGCGAAAGAAGCTGCAACACTTTCTGCGCAATCCACCCATCATTTTGCACGACAATGCGCGGGCGCATACCGCACAAGCTGAGTTTGCTCTGTTCGGTCGATGGGACTGGGAAGTACTGTACGGTCCACCATAGTCTCCGGACTACATGTAAGTTTCATTTGAATTCGACGATGAAGGGAACACTTCGTGGCATTCGCTTCAGAGCTGTTCCAGAGATTCGACAGGCAGTAGGCCGCTCAATTCGCACCTTCAACAGAACAGACTCTGCTAACGGTATACTAAGCATTACACATCGTTGGCAACGGGTTCTACATAACGCTGGTGACTATTTAGAAGGACAGTAACAGTTGGAAACATGTAATCTTTTATGTATCGTTTGTGAATAAATAGTTGCCACTATTTAAGTTCCAGTCCTCGTATTATGTGATACTTTGTGGTATGTACTAAAAGGACATCTGTCTGTGAAGGTTAAACATATTGTATGTGACCAGTCGATATTTTTGCACAATGAGGAGAACAATAGATATTTAAACCTATCTAATTCACATTCGTATCTGTTTCACCAGGAAAAGAAGAATGGTTTATTAGAAAACAAAGTTGTTTTAGTTTTCTCAAAGTTAGATTGGATTGACTATGAACATTTAAGCTTGTGGCGATTCATTATTAAAATCTGTACATAAAAATAACATCATTATCATTGACACCAGTGATATAATTTTTTAATATCTATCATCATTCTGGATCGCCGTCGTCGTGCAGCAATTGTTTCAAATGAAATTTCAAGTCACTACCAACCAATAACAACAGTCAATTCCGCGTAAAGTTGCACTGACGTAATTTTTCTCAATTATTACAGTCGAAATTGGAATTCTTTCTTTATCGATATTAAATACTATCTGTGAGCCGTTTTCCCTACATGTTAATGCTAGTTATGATCAGGATAAATTGCTGAGATGACACAAGATAAAATTTTAAATATCCGTTCTTAACAGACTTATTAAACAGATCGCAATATACTCGCACATCCAATCGTGAAAGTGCCTGCACTTTTATTGGCGACTACGAAACAATTTTTTGTGTTATATTTTGTTTTACTTCATTGTCAACAAATTTTGTCAGAATATTAGACCTAAAGATATCAACTGATATAAAACAAAGACATACTGATTTTTTTAATATTTGGGGCTTAAACGGTTCGTCACATCCTCCTGTTCCGGTCACGCAACATTCGCGGAAAAAATACAGATGGAAAGTATTATTAATTCAGAATGAATCTTTCACTCTGCAGCGGAGTGTGCGCTGATATGAAAATTCCTGGCAGATTAAAATTGTGTGCCGGAAACATCCCTTAGGTTGTGGCTAAGCCATGTCTCCACCATATCCTTTCTTCCAGGAGTGCTAGTCTTGCATGGTTCGCAGGAGAACTTCTGTGAAGTTTGGAAAATAGGAGGCGAGGTACTGGCGGAAGTAAAGTTGTGAGGCGGCATCGTGAGTCGTGTCGGGATAGCACAGTCGGTAGTGCGTTTGCCCGCGAAAGGCAAAGGTCTCAGGTTCGAGTCCCGCTTCCGGCACACAATTTTAATCTGCCAGGAAGTATCATTATTAATTCAAGTAACAAGTCAGTCTATATCGCAATTTCTGTTATTCCACTGGTAACTGGTTTTGATCACTTACATGACCATCGTTGTTGTTGTGGTCTTCAGACCAGAGACTGACCATCATCAGACCATAACTGCAATGTTATATAACATATCATTAGAGGGAATAATTTATGTCTAAATTAAGTGTTTAATATAAGAATAAAATATACCTCTAATGTTCGCCTCCAGTTGTTTACAGCTGGAGCTGTCTGTTGAATGCTGTAGATGCAGGTGCAGTCATTATTTTTATAATGTGAGCTCCACCCTCTGATTTAAATGTTGGCCAATCAGATATAAGTTACAACGGAAGTCACACAACAACAGATTTCAATATGCAACAAAACATATCATTATATGGAATGGTTAATCAGAGCGAAAACTGTAAAAGTACATTATATATAGTCATATAAAAGACATGTAGCATATGGAGACAAAGAAAACCATGTTATTGTTTTGATTTGAAAAACAGAGTTCGGAGCTACTATTTTATCACTGTCAGATCACGAATTAAAATATTTGTGATTATATGAGAACTAAAATAAACACCGGTTTTGTTGCTGCGTATGAATGTATTACCTCAATAAAACTGTTTCCCCGCTCATGGAACATTCCTTTCTCCCTTGCGATAGAGGTTTCAGTATAATGTAATGCGAACTAGCAAAAATGAAAGTATCTGCACGATACACAGAGCTTATAATATGTTCCAGCTAAGGTGAAAAATTTGTTACAGAAATTGATGGCATAGATATCGATCTCAAGAGTTGGTGGCAGGGTTCTTACAACAAGACGTGTTTCGGTTGAAACATGCCATAAAATGCACCAAGGGGTAAGAGAATCTTTTTTGTTATCAGTTATGTGCTGCATTTTACACACAGCGCCAGTGAACAACAATGTATCGTTGAACGCCATGGTATCGACGCAGTTGCGACCCGTACGTTCAACCTGGAAGACCTACATTCGCATATGAATAAACATCTTCCTGATCAACAAAAAATTACAAAATTGCAGGATATTCAGGAACTGTTTCAGTGTATAACCTAACGAACACCTACAATTTCATGAAGAAATACTACAATGGACAGCCTGCAATGATGTGTTAGAAAAAAAAAGAGTCATAAACCAGTGTTCTGTAAACCTTGTAATGCATTTTGTAACAATAATAGTCCTGTGTTTCCTTTTAGTCTTGTAATTTGACAATATTGCAAGTATGAAACACATTACTGGTAATTTAAAAAGGCGAAAGTTGAATAAATATTAAAATGAAAAATCTGTGTTTTTCTTTCACTATTGTAATACATTGGTAATTAATAATGTTGCACTACAAAACAAATGAATGATACAGCATACAGTGCTTAGTAATAATACGAGCGTTTGGAAGTAAATAGTGGCGATACTGCTGTGGATACACTATGCGATGGAATTTACTACTGTCGCTTATAGCACGAGTTGACATTCCCACCTTACCTCAGAGCAAATGAACCCGCTCATCCCTCGTCACCGGCGTGGGCACAATCCAGGAAAACACAACGACTTGTGAGCCATCGGTCCAACGTAACGGCGTCACTAACGCATTCCGATACTCCATGGCAGGCAGCCAATACACAGTATTAGTGTTGCTTTGCGAAAGAAGCTGCAACACTTTCTGCGCAATCCACCCATCATTTTGCACGACAATGCGCGGGCGCATACCGCACAAGCTGAGTTTGCTCTGTTCGGTCGATGGGACTGGGAAGTACTGTACGGTCCACCATAGTCTCCGGACTACATGTAAGTTTCATTTGAATTCGACGATGAAGGGAACACTTCGTGGCATTCGCTTCAGAGCTGTTCCAGAGATTCGACAGGCAGTAGGCCGCTCAATTCGCACCTTCAACAGAACAGACTCTGCTAACGGTATACTAAGCATTACACATCGTTGGCAACGGGTTCTACATAACGCTGGTGACTATTTAGAAGGACAGTAACAGTTGGAAACATGTAATCTTTTATGTATCGTTTGTGAATAAATAGTTGCCACTATTTAAGTTCCAGTCCTCGTATTATGTGATACTTTGTGGTATGTACTAAAAGGACATCTGTCTGTGAAGGTTAAACATATTGTATGTGACCAGTCGATATTTTTGCACAATGAGGAGAACAATAGATATTTAAACCTATCTAATTCACATTCGTATCTGTTTCACCAGGAAAAGAAGAATGGTTTATTAGAAAACAAAGTTGTTTTAGTTTTCTCAAAGTTAGATTGGATTGACTATGAACATTTAAGCTTGTGGCGATTCATTATTAAAATCTGTACATAAAAATAACATCATTATCATTGACACCAGTGATATAATTTTTTAATATCTATCATCATTCTGGATCGCCGTCGTCGTGCAGCAATTGTTTCAAATGAAATTTCAAGTCACTACCAACCAATAACAACAGTCAATTCCGCGTAAAGTTGCACTGACGTAATTTTTCTCAATTATTACAGTCGAAATTGGAATTCTTTCTTTATCGATATTAAATACTATCTGTGAGCCGTTTTCCCTACATGTTAATGCTAGTTATGATCAGGATAAATTGCTGAGATGACACAAGATAAAATTTTAAATATCCGTTCTTAACAGACTTATTAAACAGATCGCAATATACTCGCACATCCAATCGTGAAAGTGCCTGCACTTTTATTGGCGACTACGAAACAATTTTTTGTGTTATATTTTGTTTTACTTCATTGTCAACAAATTTTGTCAGAATATTAGACCTAAAGATATCAACTGATATAAAACAAAGACATACTGATTTTTTTAATATTTGGGGCTTAAACGGTTCGTCACATCCTCCTGTTCCGGTCACGCAACATTCGCGGAAAAAATACAGATGGAAAGTATTATTAATTCAGAATGAATCTTTCACTCTGCAGCGGAGTGTGCGCTGATATGAAAATTCCTGGCAGATTAAAATTGTGTGCCGGAAACATCCCTTAGGTTGTGGCTAAGCCATGTCTCCACCATATCCTTTCTTCCAGGAGTGCTAGTCTTGCATGGTTCGCAGGAGAACTTCTGTGAAGTTTGGAAAATAGGAGGCGAGGTACTGGCGGAAGTAAAGTTGTGAGGCGGCATCGTGAGTCGTGTCGGGATAGCACAGTCGGTAGTGCGTTTGCCCGCGAAAGGCAAAGGTCTCAGGTTCGAGTCCCGCTTCCGGCACACAATTTTAATCTGCCAGGAAGTATCATTATTAATTCAAGTAACAAGTCAGTCTATATCGCAATTTCTGTTATTCCACTGGTAACTGGTTTTGATCACTTACATGACCATCGTTGTTGTTGTGGTCTTCAGACCAGAGACTGACCATCATCAGACCATAACTGCAATGTTATATAACATATCATTAGAGGGAATAATTTATGTCTAAATTAAGTGTTTAATATAAGAATAAAATATACCTCTAATGTTCGCCTCCAGTTGTTTACAGCTGGAGCTGTCTGTTGAATGCTGTAGATGCAGGTGCAGTCATTATTTTTATAATGTGAGCTCCACCCTCTGATTTAAATGTTGGCCAATCAGATATAAGTTACAACGGAAGTCACACAACAACAGATTTCAATATGCAACAAAACATATCATTATATGGAATGGTTAATCAGAGCGAAAACTGTAAAAGTACATTATATATAGTCATATAAAAGACATGTAGCATATGGAGACAAAGAAAACCATGTTATTGTTTTGATTTGAAAAACAGAGTTCGGAGCTACTATTTTATCACTGTCAGATCACGAATTAAAATATTTGTGATTATATGAGAACTAAAATAAACACCGGTTTTGTTGCTGCGTATGAATGTATTACCTCAATAAAATCCTTTTTGATATATTCTTTGGTCCTCAGGGACCTTGCTGCTAGATAAAATAAAATACATGCCAAAGTTATGAGTACATCGGTATTATAAATCAATTTCGTTAAGATACATGACAATGAGAGCTGAAGTGTAGACTTGTAATGTCTGTAATTTGAACACCATCGTCTTTTTTGGTGATTTTTGAAAGAAGGAATATTATTTCACGCAAAAAATGCATAGTTTCTCCAAGATCGCGGAATGCGTGTTTAGGTAATCCTTTCTGGGGTGGCGTAGAGGCTTAGCGCAAGTGCCTAGTAAGCAGGAGTTACCGGGTTTGAATACCGGCTCCATGACACAACGTCACTTATACATGTAGTGTCATTACACCACTTAAGAGATTAAAAAAAAAAGTTAAAAAATGATGAACAATACATAAGAATTGGGCGGCGTGTACACTGTAGTATGCTACTTTCTGGTATATAAATAAACTTTCTAAGGTCTCTGTACTTTCATATTTAACCGTATATACAGTATGAAACAACTACACTTTCTTTTCAAACAGGTAGTTTGGTAATGGACTTTGTGTCCGAAACCGGTCACCCACAATGAATATTACAACTGTTCTGAGAAACTTTGACTGCCTTCATATAGCGAATTTTCTATTTGTCGTCCACGCCGATATGGAAAACAATTTTTGGCCAATAAACTGCGTCGTTCCGTGTAGTTCCTTTTTTTTCCTTTTGCCCTATATAAAGAGCGCTAGCACAGGCAGTGTTGTTTGTTGTCTTAAAGCACTCGACATACCGAAATCAGCTCCTAGCGTGGTCTCTATACGACCGCACCAACGACATGCATACGACGCAATATACCCTTTACAGCGCATTAAACAAGTGCGTTAAAGATACACACCACACGGTGGACGCTATTTCGACTTTACAGGTTCGTAATTCAAAGCACAGAACATAGCTGGGACCTCAACTTTTAACAGAGTGATTTTATAGATTCTTCGGCCGTAATGTTTTTTTTTCCCCAAGAAATTACTCATTACAAAAGAATATTTATTAACAGGATAAGAGATATTGCGTTGTACAGGAGTTCTGAGTCATAAAATAGTAGTCCTGTTTCCGCATAGTAAAAGCCCTTACGATCTTCGAAATAAAAGGCTGTATTTCACAAAACCGGCTTCTGGAATGCTTTGATAAACTCTGAGGTACAACGCTTCATTCATAATATATGGATTCAAGTTTGAATCGTCTCATTGAACTCAATTTATCGCCTATATCTAGCAGCTAAAAGGTTTCTGACATTCTTTATTGTAATTCCTATTAGCTAGTATTACAATTTGTTACTCTTGTTAGGATGGACCCTTTGTCGTGTAAGGCGATGGTGTCTTTATATGCTAATGTACTATTAATGGAATTTCTGGGAGATCCTTTTCTTGCGTATTCACACGGCTTCAAGTAGCATCGGAACACACTATAAGCTTAGCATGTTGGAACGTTTAGGACGACTACACTACTGACCAGCGGAGAACACTCTCGTCAACCGTGGCTGCGCTCTTTAAACAACGCAACACCACAGCACTGTCGTCTGTGAGGATAGCCGCTGTCACACAGCAAAACAGCGCAAAGTCCCGCCAATAGCTGCCTTCCAGCTGTGAAGTTGTCACGGAAGACCTCGGCGGCTCTTTCGTATAATATGTAAGGTTACCATACATGCAAATAATAAAAAAAAACCTGGAGAATTACAAACAAACTGTATGCAATACCCAATGGATAACTTCTGAAAAAAGTTAGTAACTGTAAGTAAGGAGTGCGATCGGATAAAGTTTTTAAGTAGTTCAAAAAAATGTTCAAATGTTTGTTTAGCTTATGGGACTTAACTACGGGGTCATCAGTCCCTAAACTTACAAACTACTTATCAACTACCTTATACTAAGGACGGCACAAAAATCCATGCCCGAGGGGGGATTCGAACCCCCGACCGTAGTGGCCGTGCAGACCGTGACTGGAGCGTCTCAGTCCACTCGGCCACCGCGGCCGCCTTTTTTTAAAAGTAGTAATAGACCTACATATACAGGGAAGTTTTAGAGCCTTTATCTCAAAATAATACACACTGTAGTTTGTCGCTGTTATCAAATGTTCAAATGTTTGTAGAGCTTATGGGACTTAACTACGGGGATTGCCGCGATGCAGTAGCCGATCGGTCTAAAGCGTCTCGCTGCGGAGCGCGCGATTGCTCGCTGTGGAGGTTCGAGTCCTCCCTGGGGCATGGGTGTGTGTGTTTGTCCTTAGGTTAGTTTACCTTAGTTTAAGTAGTTTGTAAGCTACGGACTGATGACCACACAGTTTGGTCCGATAGATTTACAAACATTTGAACATAACTACGGGATCAACAGTCCCTAAACGTACAAACTGCTTATGAACTAGCTTATACTAAAGACGACACAAACATCCATGCCCGAGAGGGTGGGGGATTCGAACCCCCGACCGCACCAGCCGTGCAGACCGTGACTGGCACACCGCAGACCGCTCGACCACTGCGGCCCGCTCGGTGTTATCAAAAGCCATTATCGTCATAATAAAATAAGAGAAATAAGATCGAAGATAGAAATGTTTAGCAGTTCCTCAAAATCTCGAGCGAACTACCGGATGTCTGTAACTTCTTGCCACGATATTTCGGCGCAGAGTCTTATGGCAATCTTCAGGTGAATACCGCCGAAGTACTGGCGAAGACGCACTGAGCTGTACTATTTATGACCAAGTCAGCCGACATTTGCGCATGCGCGTACTTAACGTGCGCGGTCACTACAGCTACGTACGCTGCTCCGAGCGCCCTCCGTGGTGGAGGCTTGCCGCTTCGATATCAGATTGATTATCATTGTCATTCAATTGCAGGAAACTACGCTGACTACGAAGTTTTCCAATGACAGGATTCCATGGAGCATTTATTTGGAAACCGCTTTCTCGATTGATAAGATTCTCAATGTTAGACAGCTTCGTTTCCACAGCTTCATTAATAATTGGGCTCCAAAAGTTTTATTTTTCATTGCAGTTCATTGAATGACCTGTGGATTTGGTGGGTTGGAGTAGCCGAGTATGTCGCTGATGTTCCACGATGCGGTCCTGCACAGTGCGCGTCGTCTGCCCTATGTATGACTTGCTGCACTCGCACGGAATCCTGTAAACACCTGCTTTACGAAGCTCCAGATCGTCTTTGACAGAACCCAACAGCGATGAATTTTAGGAGGAGGGCAAAGGACGACTCTTACGTTATTCTTTTTTAGTATTCTGCCTATCTGCGATGAAATATTTTCAATATATGGGAGATAAGCAGTCGATTTGAAAGCCTCTTCTTCTTCCTTGTTCTGTTGTTTGTAGGTATACATCGCTCGGTTTACTTGCTTCCTTGCATACCCATTCTTTAGGAATAGTGTATGCTGGTGTTCCAATTCCGCGTGAAGGCTGTCGGCATCAGAGATGGTATGGACTCGATGGATTAAAGTCTTGAGGACGCCCATTGTTTGTGCCGGATGGTGGCAACTAGTAACTTGTAAGTACAAATCTGTATGAGTGGGCTTCCTGTATACCGAATGACCAAGTGAGCCATCACTTCTGCGTCGCACGAAGGCATTTAAAAATGGCAAACAACCATTTTTCTCGATCTCCATAGTAAACATTATGTTTCGTGTATGGAGTTCAAATGATGTAAAAACTCTTGGAGACAGTCCACGCCATGAGACCACACTATAAAAGTGTCTTCAACGTATCGCCGAAACACTGTTGGTTTAAAAGTAGCTGACTCCTGTGCTCTCTCCTCAAAATCTTCCATAAAAAGAAGATTGGCCACCAGGGGAGACAAAGGACTCCCCAAGGCGTCTCCGTCGGATTGTTCATAAAAGTCATTGTTAAATAAAAAAATCGTGTAGAGGAGAGCGTGTGCTCAAATAGCGCTGTAATGTCTTCACCAAACTTGTTGCCAATTAGGTGTAGAGAGTCCACAAGAGGCACCTTCGTAAAAAGGTGCGCCGAAATACCGTGGCAAGAAGTTACAGACATCCGGCAGTTCGCCCGAGATTTTATGGAAATATCTGTACGCCGGGAAAGCTTTAAACATCACATTTCGCAGTTCCTTTTTCTCACGTGCTATTAGAGAATATAACCTGTAAAGGAATATTATGAAAGAAGTTCAATGAACCACCTCCAGGCCATGTAAATGTGAGTTGCAGAGTTACTACTTAGATATAAATTTTCGTTAATAGACCAATGACCAGTTCTTAGGAGGCCACAATAATTTTCCCTTGCCGCGTTGGAGCGTCCGAGCACATTAAGACGCTTTGCTACAATGCACGAGGCCGTTCCCCGTCGGCGGTTTGAATCCCCCCTCGGGCATGTATGTTTGTGCAGTCTTTAGTATGAGCTAGTTCATAAGAAGTTTGTAAGTTCAGGGACTGGTGACCCCGCAGTTAAGCGCCATAAGCTTTACAAACATTTGAACTTTTTTTTTTTTTTTTTTTTTTTTTTTATTTCCCTTATTGACACTAACCGGTTACTGTGTCTGTGTCATTCCTGACGCCATGCGTCTGCCAGTCTTTCCCCCTCTCGACGCAGCCCTGTCATCATTTTCATTAACTTTGGAAAAAAAAAATGTAACACAATTTGCCACATTTAAACACAGTGCTAGATTGGACGCTGAGAATCTTTGTTAGATCTGATATAATCATAGAACTGCGAACGAGGATATCTTAATAGTTACAACAAACGATCACGGAATTTTTATACATTCGACGTGTTGACTATTTCATTGCCGCTATGGAATGGCCGAGCACACTAAGGCGTCTTGCTGCGGATCGCGTGGTTCGAGTCCTCCTTCGGGCGTGGGTGTCTGTGTTGTCCTTGGTCCTTGGGTTAGTTTAAGCTTTTTCGTAAGTCTAGTGACTGATAACCACGGTGGTTCCATAGATTTACAAACATTGGAGTATACTATTTCCTTCATCATTTCAGTATATATTTAATAAGGAAAATACCATTTCCATAGCTGATTTTGATTGCAAATATATAAATTTAACTTTCAGAAATACTCGACATCCATTTGCAGACGATCACTGTGTTACCACTCATTTCGGTAGATGACACTAGATTAGAATATTAAAAAAATGGGGTGGTTTCTACAGTATTGTGAAATTGTAACTAGGGTTTGGAAGACAGCATTGAAATCGGGATCAACCAGGAAAAACCTTGTGCTTTTGCCGCGGTGTGTATTTCTCGATTTTAACAACATTACGATCACAGAGTGTCTCGAGGCACTGACTACTTTGAAATTAGCAGCGGCGATCTCTTCGCTTTCATAACAATTTCTTAAGACAGTTGTCTCATAGTTTTACAAGGTATACATTTCCCCATACCGTATCGTACGATGCTCTCGGTCATTGTTCAAGATTGTCAGTTCTGGATATGAAATGTTCATATTGATCCGTTGGACTATGTTTCACCTGTGACACTAGCTGTATTTAGTATGCTGTAAAGGAGATACGATCTTCCAGAGACACTCGTGCAGTTAACTCTCACTATTTCATGTTGAATAATATTCTGCCTGGGCACAGGAGACGTATTGTAGACGTCTTTAGGTTTTTATTTATCGTGTGCATGCCACACGTAGTCCACTTCAATAGTGGATTTCCGCGTGTAGCCACTTCCGCCTGACCTTTTATGGAATACCGTCAAACGGGGTGATTTCGGACAGTTCTGAGATTATTTTCACTATAACGTTCGTAGGTATTGTCAGATTTCATTTTCAGGGGTATATGTATAAACAATAAAATATCCTAGAAACAGAACGTCCATGTGCATCGAATTTTGCCTGAGACAGACAAATAAAATGTTCGAAATCACCCTCATGGACTGGGATGATATCGGAAACATGTGTATTTTCAATATCTGACCGGAATTTCGAACTGTATGGTGTTATTTCGGACACAAGTTGACTTTTTTATTTTATTTTAGTGACTTTTAATATATTTTAAGGACTTCCATCATTAAAATAAGAGATAAGGTCTGAGATAAGGAATTTTATTTATTAAAAGCTTTGCTATTCGTTAATTTGCTACAGTGACTATCACGAAAAACTTTCCTTCAAATTTCCGGATCATAATTACACCGATCTTGAACACGTTTCTTACTTTTATACGTTCTCGGCACTGTCGGAAATCACCCCACAAAGAACACAATTTCAAAAAACCCTCAGTTTTTTCAAACATTACACAAAACTAGCGACAAACTAGTAGAAAACTTCTCACAGTGTCGCTGCCTACTGATCTCTTTAGCAACTGACGCTATAATACTTTTCCGCCAGTCGCAACAACAGATAGTTTCCGCTCTATAACACACCGAGATCTTTCGACAATGAGACTGTCCGACTGATTATTGCCTCGCTAAACAATCGAGCCAAACGCGAGAGCGCGGGACGCGGGAATTACAGCCTCGCGCATAAAATAAGTAGCTCTCGGAGGTGGAAATTAGCGCTAATTCGCAGCTATGCAGCGGGAAACAGAAGATAAGCGATATCTTCCGAAATCACCTCAGTGTCCGAGATCACCCCGTTTGACGGTACCAGTGATCTCTATACTATCTGGATGCTGAACTAAAGATTTCTTAGAGTGCCAGCCAAATATGTTCATATTCTATTTCTTGACAAACTACAACATGGCTGCTACGAAGTGTTACAAGAAAACGAAAAGCAAATATGTTTCGATTCTGTACTCACGCGAGTCTGTTACTTAGCATATTGACATGAATTTCAAATCCAGAGGTAACCTAGCAATTATTTGTAACATACTAACTGATGGAAATTCGTTTGACCAATTACAACATGGCGGACAATGTAAATTCTTGTGTAAAACATATGAATGTGCAGGCACGCTGTGGTTCTATGCTCAGACACCAGTGTTATACATCTAGGTTATATAGAGATCATTGGACGGTACCCTACTTTTTCCATCCGACAACGGCGGTCGAGAAGTACAAGATCCCCACAGAATCGTCTGAGACTCTTGTTTAAGCCATACACTCCGCTTCTACCCTGCTGTCTGGGGTTGGCAAACTTGTGATGAGGCACACTTGTGTGGAGACCCGGGAGAGCTGGTAGCAGGCTGTCTACAGGGACAACAAACACCCAGCCAGCAGCTGCTCTGGGTTGCTCTACCTGCGATGCCTCTCTGCTCTGTCGTTGACTGATCTATAGATGAAAGATTACACATAATATATCTCACACAATATTCATATGCTTACCCTAGCACAATTTTGAATTTCCATAGGGAATTAGCAGCAATTAACAATGGTAGTACTTCACAATACATATCGTCTCGATTTTTCATTATGTCAGATCACTTTCAATTATCTTTATATTCTCTAAACTCGGTTTACCTCATCAGCAGTAGAAAAAAATAATTATTATTGCGCATAAAAAAACGTCTGTTCAAAGCTCACACTGCAATTTTGAATCTTAACTTCATGACTGCCTACAAAACACTGTGATTGCTCACTCGTTAGTGACAGAGCAACTACTAGCTCAAACGCAATTGCAGCGCAATCCAAAGACTGTCCTCGCGGAGGCAAAGATGCGACTAACTTCACCTACGTTTCACAGTCATTTTTCATCTCCATAATAACTGATTCTCTTTTCCTATCGCCGCGGCGGAGCGGTCAAGCGCATTCAAAGTGTTCAAATGTTTCTAAAGTTTATGGGACTTAACTGCGGGGTCATCAGTCACTAAACTTACAGCCGGCCGCAGTGTCCGAGGGGACTGAGGCGCTCCAGTCACGGTCTGCACGGCCACTACGGTCGGGGGTTCGAATCCCCCCTCGGGCATGGATATTTGTGCCGTCCTTAGTATTAGATAGTTCATAAGTAGTTTGTAAGTTTAGGGACTGATGACCCCGTAGTTAAGTCCCATAAGCTGTACAAACGTTTGATTTGAACTAAACTTACAAACTACTTATGAACTAACTTATGCTAAAGACAACACAATCATCCACGCCCGATGGAGGATTCGCGGGGAGCAGCGCCAAGCGCATTGAGGCGCTATGCTACGATGCGCGAGGCCGTTTCCCGTCGGGGGTTCGAATCCCCCCTCGGGCATGGATGCTTGTGGCGTCTTTAGTATAAGCTAGTTCATAAGTAGTTTGTAAGTTTAGGGGCTGATGACCCCGCAGTTAAGTCCTGTAAGCTTTACAAACATTAAAAATAAAATAAAATACAATAAAAACATCTATTCCTGTCAGACCGAGCGAGGTGAAGCAGTGGTAACGCACTGTGGACTCTTATTCGGGAGAGCGGTGGTTGAAATGCACCCTCGGCCACCCAGATTTAGGTTTTCCGTTATTTCCCTAAATCACTCCAGGCAAATACCACGATGGTTCCTTTCAAAGGGCACGGCCGATTTCCTTCCCCATCCTCACCCAAAAACTCCGAGCGTAAGCTAAGTCTCTAATGATTAAGCCGTCGATGGGACGTTAAACCCTAAGTTTCCTTCCTTCTATTCGTATCAGACCCTGTGTATGATACATTCACGATACGTTCATCATTTTTCAACCTGGCATGGTATACATCATTTGCCTGACATTAAGTTCCAGAAGTGTTTTCAAATTTACATCATGTGGAAAAATGGCTTTCATGTGACGAGAATATCTACGTGGACAATCTGCTGTAGATGCATAACTTCGAGTAGAAATGAACTTCAATGGCGGTCGCTCCTCAACCTATTCTGAGACGACTTGGTACTTCACTTAAGGTCGGTGAGTATCATTGCACCAAATACTATCATTTTTTAAATTGAAAGCGATAAATTAACTGCCATCAAAATTCCAATCGACGTGTTTAGAGATATTTTACCTTGAAATGTATTATACAAAAATGTCAAAATTTCGGTGGTTTCAAAATACATATGAAGCTGCTGGTACGGTATTGCGTGACGACTTAAATGTTGTACAAAATGTGCAAAATAAGTCGAGGTCGTGGTGGGGAATTGGATAACAAAATATTCTTTACTAGAATGTTACATATTCCAAACTGAATTAGTGACATTCGTCTTGCAAATACCACAAACTTTGAATAAAATGTACCAATGCTGACCTACAGGGCGTTGTCGTCTTCATAAATGATCGTGTGGAGTTTTGTAACATGTAGAAAATTTTTCCATGTACGGCAATATTCTCAGTGAAAACTAGAGATTTTCTAAAACTGAAAAAAAAAAAATAAATAAAAAGCCGCCTTGTGAACCAACACTATAGAAACTGATGGTTGTTAACTAATACGGAATTCCCGAATCGTGATTTTTCATAGTAGAAACACGATTTTATTGTGTATATGCGTTATTGTTTTCATTCTACTACGTGTGAGACAAGTATTCATTTCAAAACAAAGTCTTAGTTAAAGTAAAACATTACGAAAAATAAGTACTATTTGACAGTTTGTTACGAAGTAAACTATGCGTAATAGAAACCATAAATATATTGAAATAAACTGGCATAATGTCGCATTTTATTGTTGGGAGCCATGTAGAGAACTTTTAGATTATAAATACTTGCATATTTCAATTTCCTTACGTCTTTAAAATGTAGGCCCTTCTATTAAATGTGAAAAATAATTACAGTACGCATTTTCGCTCATATACTCTCGTATATGTCTCAAGAGAGCTCATTTAGGTAAAAATGAAACATTTATTTTGTATCCTATAATTTTTTTGAGTCAACTATTAAGATTTAATTCCGAAGAAAGAACAACAGCCCTGCTAATTAACGGGAACTTTGGATTATTAGAATAATATGCTTTTCTGTACACTCCAGTATTAAATATTTTGAGGTTATTCTCCTACATTCATCATTATATACAGCGACCTCTTTTAACCAATCAGAAATCGCGAAATGAGCAGAGGCGGTACACTGGTTCTTCAGACTTCATCTCTCAGAGTTGCTATTTACCTGCCGAATTCAGCCTTTATAGCCTCTTGGTAGAAGTACTTTGAATACTCGGTCTGCTTGGTACAGAATTCCACATTTTTTTGAAAAAAATATACAAGTAGTCACTTCTGGAGCCAGCGTTCCAGAGATTACAGCTCTCGGGGCTGCGATCGCAGCGCCGGCGGCGGCAGGGATCGGCGGTAACAGCTGCCGGCTGCGGCTGCTCGCTCGTTAGCCGCCGCCATGTCGAGGCAGCTGTTTAAAAGTTCGTTAGCGACTCGGCAGAAATATACTGTTTTGAAGAGGAGCCGTCCCTTCACTCATTCATTTTTATTTCGAACTCGTGAATACTTTTTCCTCCAGTTTTTCCCCGGTAATGCAGAAATGCGCTTTATGTTAGCGCTACAAGGAAAAACGCAAAGCGTCCCGGACGCATGGCGCCGCCTCTATATTTTTTTTGCAGGAACGGCTGAAATTAATCCGCGCCCGTGCTGGATGCCTTTGGCCGCGAATTAGTTTTGCGAAAGGACGTCGAATACTGAAGGAGCACTGTGCATCCATGGCTGTATGTATGTGTGTTCCATTAGCAACGGATTTCTAGCCCAGCCGTAATAATCTGGGACTTAAAGGATAGACAAGGATGAGCAGCAATTATTTAGAAAATAAAACTGCGTGTCAGATTCCCTGTTCATTAAGAAACCCTATTTCATATCTATTTTACTGCATCTATCAGTACCCCAGTAAAACTGAAAGCGTCACGACCATTTTTATTTGAACAAATGGATTTCGAAACCTCCTCGACAAACTTCCATTGGGTTCCACGATTAACTTTCACGTTTTTCGTGACAATATACAACCTTCGTTTCATCAAAATCGTGTTGTGGAAAAATGATACAATAATTTATATTTGTATTCTTTATCTGTCGTGTCTGTCTGTCGTCTGTTTGAACATGCCATTATGCCAAAGTTCCAGACAAATTTTTCTATGGTTTTAATAAGTACATTCGCGAACCTTAGTACAACTAATGGGCTACATCTTACCACAATCGGATCACGAAAGATAAAGAAATCGCACTCGATACTTTTATTTAAGATGTTCGTGACAATCTGTCCTTTTGAACATGTTCATTTCCAACATCACTACAAGAAGTTGCATCGGTGTTTCATAGGTCACTTCCAATTTGAATTAACAAAAATGAATTATTTCATCAGTAACCGATTATGAGTAGGAGAAATCATTATTTAAATCTTTTATTATTATATGCATCCTTGTTCATCTATTTGAATAGAAAACTACTCGATTAATTTGCATGGTCTTTTAGGATGGAGCAACGCAGAGACTTTATGTTATCAAAACAGAATCAGGGTGTAATGTTACTTTTTTTTTTAATCGCTGGTGTTGTCACAAGATAAAATTGAAAACCGGAATTGAAATTTAACTAACCGTTAGATCTGCAATGAATATTAATTTTTGAAATTGTTAACAGTTCTCAGTAGCAATGTAAGTTAAAAATTACGACAACACCAGAAAGCACCATTACATAAGAAAATAGCGGAATAAGTTACCTGGTATGCATTCATTGGTGGAAGCCGTGACACTGCAGTTGAACCTGTATGAATTGATTAATATCTTCGTTCTCGTAAACTGATGCTTGGTTTCATGGCTATTAATCATTGAAATTTTAAGACCGTGTGTAATTTTGATCACTAGGGTTATCGAAAGTTAAAGAAATTATCGGACTTCGCTTTTAACAGAATGAAGATTTCCTGCAGGCATTGAGTTCAATGTTTAACACAAAATGAGAGTAAATAAATTTTGCATTCTTTTGTCATCATGAGACAATAGGCAACAATAACCAAGCATCAATTTACTAATATTGCTGAAAATAGGTCATCAATTAAATGAAAGATGGGGAGAAATAGTAATTATTTAAATAAAATAGGAATTCCAAATGAAAGTTAAAGTTTATTACACAAAGGGTGCTAACCAGAGCTAACACTTACATGATTATGGAGGTCGAGTAAAATACGTCCGCTCAGTACAAAGGTAGAAAAACGAAAGACGACAAGCGATTCCGTTTTCTCTCCAGATCGTTTGAAATAGTTGAAGGTATAACTTGAAACAAGGGTAATCAGAGATTTATTGGCAGAGAGAACGGATGCTAGCGACAAGCGTCTCAGATATAATTTTCATTTAAAAAAATATTAATGTATCGCTACAACGGGACAGGTAGATATTAAGATTAAAATTTTTTGTCACCTAAAACATGGATGTCTTCCAGTCTATGCGCTTGAACATAATAATTTCCAATAATAGCAGAGGATTTCCGTGGGATTTTCGCAGGTACTGTGAGATATGTTTGATTCATGATTTAGGCGTTATTTAACAAAACAGAAATTTGATGTAAAGTTTTACCTGCAAGTGATACGTGTACCTGTTTGTGTGTTTGTTTGAACACGCTATTTGATAAAACAACTAGACGAAATTCCATGGCGTTTCCATATGTAATGTACGAGTACGTTTATCTTGAGGTAAAATAAATACTTTATTTCATCAAACTCGCATCAGAGAAAGGAAACATATCCAATTTAAAGCTTGAGGTGTGTTATCATCTTCCGTATGTCACTAAAGAATCCATACATGTTGCTATTAATTTCGTAGTAGCTATTTACGATCCAGTACGTGTTCAGCTTTACGTTATAAAAGAAAACACCTGCATCAAAGTCTTCAAACAACTATTTTCGATAGTGTCGCAAGGTTTCACTATCGACAAGCATTATAAATTTCTCATATACTTGCTGGTGAACGGTGCTCAACAATTTCCAGAATGAAACTTTCACTCTGCACTGATATATGTTGCATGTGAAGTTAGTTACAAACGAAATAGCCAGCCTAGGAATCAGTGTAGGACAGTGATTAGTTAACAAGTGATAGATTTCATTAATTAAGAGATTCGTTTAGGTGCTTTCCAGACAGTTCCATAAACAATAGCATGGTCATTGGTATGTTATTTCAAGAACTAGACAAACGAATTATAGAAACTTTTGGATTTACATAAAGACATGAAAAAAAATAGCATAGCATATATATTTAAGGCTCATAAGCAAGTTGTGTTGACCAGATAATTGCGTTAATCAATGTAATAGTCGAGATATCAATATTGTAATTATTTGTATATTGACTGATCTGAGATTTTGAGTCTATTTTGAGATTTGCCAAGATATTTGATAGTTCAATATATGTTAGGAACATGTATGATGTACTCATTAACTAATTAATTGACATTTAACATTGCGCTTTGTTGTCAAACAAAAAGCACTGAGATTAAGACTTAAAAAGACATGAGCCATCTAAAATTATTGTATGTATAGTTTTCCTTTTATATTGTGATTATTTTTGTGTACATGAAATGTTTTACTTGTGTGTTTGGTAATTGTAAATTAGTATATTCAATTGTTATGAACAACACATAATGTAATGTCATTACTGTCAATGTTATATATTTGCCTCGCCGCCTTGCGTGGAGTAGTTCGAGTTTTGGCGTTCGGAAAGTGCTTTGGAATCTATGTCAGACTGTGTTTTAAAATGGAAGTACTATAAGTTAAGTTCTGGGGAACTGTGTACGCAAATTATAAAGTTGTAATGTTTTACTGGAATAAGAAGCAGGGTGATTGCAAATTAAAGAATAAGTGAAAAGTTGTACCTACGAGTATTTACTTCTACCACGACGCCCCAGGTGAATAATTTTGTAGCGAGGAGAATCCCCATACATCATAATGTCGAAAAGCTGAGTATCGTTTTTGATACGTTTGAAATTGGTACAATTGCGTAATAACCTAGTAACGTTTTAGTGTGCGCTAATATTAAACTTCGTGGCAGATTAAAATTGTGCGCCCGAACCGGGACTCGAACCTGGGACCTTTGCCTTTCGCGGGCAAGCGCTCTACCGACTGAGCTATCCCGACACGTCTCACGATACCGCCCCACAACTTTGGAAAGTAGGAGGCGAGGTACTGGCGGAAGTAAAGTTGTGGGGTGGGATCGTGTGTCGTGTCGGGATAGCTCAGTCGGTAGAGCGCTTGCACGTGAAAGGCAGAGAGGTCCCAGGTTCGAGTCCCGGTTCCGGAACACAGTTTTAATCTGTCCAGGAAGTCTCAACAATTTATTCGACTGAATCTGTTAGCACATACGTACTTTAAATAAGGGCAAAAACAATTTTCCTATTCCTTTTCTACTAAATACCTTTCACTCCTTTTTGTAGAAACCGTACAATGTGACGATTCCGCGACAGGGCCGAATATCGGATTTTATAACTGTACTGGTACCTCTTTGTTTAAGGCTCGTAGGGATCTACTCGAGTATTAAAAGATCAACAACACCACAAGTCACTTCCCGGTGTATTACAGAAAAAATAATTGCCGGTGAGTTTTCGTGTGGGCTAAAATCTCTCTCCAATTTCATCCTTTTTAATTTTTTAATTTTTTAATTAACAGTATGATCTACACTATGTCCAAACAAAAAATTGGCAAAGCCAGAAACAGCATTTCAACAAAAAAAGAAGCTTTGATGCAGTATATTAAAAAAAAAATGTATTTCTTAAAATATCACATTAGTTGTCTTTCCGCGAGATATACTTAGAAGGTAGCAAATTTTTGTTTAACTTCTCGAAATACGTTAAGCTCCCACAACTTGGATAGGACATCTTGCAATTTGGAACGAAAACTCAAAGATCAGACTCATGATAAACTTTCGACTGCATTTCACTCCGAGTGAAATAACAGGAGGTAGGACAGCGAAAAATTTTATTTTTCTTACTTTCCTGTTAGCGTATGCAGGAGGGTTTAATTTTTGTCCACAAAAGTATAATACTTAATTAGCAGTATCTACTAGCAGTAAAGCGTTCTGTTTTTGTGTACATTGTCGCCCACGTGTTCGTCGCACCCACTGCAAAAAGTAATATATTTTCGTCGGCTCCTTCAAGAACGTAGCCGATGTTGTTAACAAAGAAATTTTTTGCTCAATATGACAAAAAGATAATGGCATTACTTACATTTTTTCGTTATTTTAGACTACTGTATTGTTTGTCAGTACGGTGCAACATGGCTTCCTGTTACGAAAGTGAAATGGTTATGGAACCGGCAGATGATGATATTGTCAGGGATGGTTCTAGAAATCGAACTAAGGGTGGAAGGGGGGGGTGTCGGGTTGTGGTCACGGAAATATCCCCCTAGAAGCAAAATTGGTGTAGTGGTCCTCCCCAAGAAACTAGTAAAATTAAGTGTTGCTTAGATTTTGAAAACTACTTGGGAGTTCAGAGTAAAAGTAAATAAATAAATTGGTGTGTTGGTAGGAAATAAAAATCTCATTTTAACATAGGGGATTTCATAAACTACGTAAACCTTAACAGAGTTCAACTTACAACAAATAGTTTTTTCTTGATTTTCTTCGTACAGAAGATAACATGAAGGAAAAACTTGAATTTGATATGACTAAAAAAGAAATCTTTCAAAAAAATCACTGCATATTTCCGTGTACTTGCCAATGTTGTCATCTCCATTCGTCTGTTTCCTTTTACTGAATATGTCAATGATACGAGGCGCGTCCAGAAAGTAAGTTCCGTTTCAATTTATCTCCGCTGCAGAGCTGCGATTGCAGTTCCGCACATGCGCTGTACACGATGTGTATCAAGGAGAAGAACGTGCGCCATTTGGAGATCGCTGTCAGTTACGTACACTTTGTTGTGCTTGTTTGAAATGTCGGCGTTGATTGAAAATCCCGCCGCCTGTGAAATCAGGTCGGTGATTCGGTTTCTGAATGCGAGGAAAGTGAAACCAAGTGAAATTTATCGGCAAATTTGCGATGTTTACGGATCAAATGCGATTAGTGATTCGATGGTGAGAAGATGGGTCCAACAGTTCAGTGGCGGGCGTAGTGATGTGCACGAAGTGGGCATCCACCTTTGGTTGCAGAAGAACTCCTAGCGACTTTCATCTGTTCTTACATCTCAAGTCTTTCCTTGGCAGACATCACTTCACCAATGACGACGAGCTGAAAGAAACTGTTTCCAACTGGTTGAAGACACAGGCGGCAGATTTTTATGAAGAAGGTATACAAATCCTGGTGCCACGCTATGACAAATGCTTGCAAAATTTCGGCAGTTATGTGGAAAAGTAGTTTAAGAGTTTTAGAATTTTGTACAATAATAATTTCTTCTGTATCTGTGTACAATTTCATTTTATTACCAAACGGAACTTACTTTCTGGACGCGCCTCGTATTTTCACTGACCATGTCTCTTTCTTTATGCATATTTGCCTGTTCCTTTGTGCTACGTAAATAAGTCTTTTTTTGTCTCGAAGTGGAGAACCTTCATTCCGGTGACAGGTGTGGTACAGGTCTTTTACTTTCATCAGCACACTGTTTCTTCCACAGTTCACCAAAAATACGTATTTCCACTTTTAGTAAAGAAATACAACAGTGAAGTATATTTTTCAGTAAAAAGTGAGGAAACAACGCTGATTTGTGTAAAAAAAAAGTTTTGTACGGCCTCATAGGTGTATGGAGTCTTTTAAAAAAGACCTGACTTTAAATGTTCTTACCATTCGTTAGCCATTAAACACATTATTGTTAATAACTACTTATAAAATACTCCAATAACATGAAGGTATTATTATTTAAAATAATAACTTACTAATTGTTTTCTGTTGTCGAAATTGTTGACTGTAGATGCACAAGACTGTGGTGGTTCCGATTCTGTACCGCAACCATCATAAGCTTTTAGTTAAGTTGCGTATGGAGGGCGACCGAAAATTTGTATAAACCACACTTACTTCAGCCAAGATCGCTAATTTATTTGATTTGCTGGTTTTAATCGTTTTACAATGTCCTTTTCCTTATGTTACATTTTCACGAGTAAGTATTGTAAGTGAGTCCCGAAGTGAAAATAGAAGAACATTGTACAAATAAACAGCTTTTATTTATTTTTATCTTAAATTACTGACAGAAAAGAGCACTTAAATCGAAGAAAACCACAAAAATTTTAATTACATTATGTTAATTACAGGAATTTACTACTATTACATACTGCCCGTAGGTAGAAGTTAATTATTCTAATGCTGAGATTCTTTCCCTCAATCCCTTCCTTCTCTCTATCTCTGTCTCTCTCTCTGTCTCTCTCTTCCTTCTCTCTCTTTCTCTCATTTCTCGGCGGGCCTTCTGGGGGGGAGGGTACATACCCCTGTACCCTCCCCCCTGAATCCGCCCTTGGGCCTTAGCACCGCAGTGATCCAATCCTGCGTGCTTCCTGTTTCGGACCTGATAAATATCGACACCGCCGCGAGATCTACGTCAGTCGCGTCTTGCAGCAGCAACAAGCAGCGCAAGCATCGATTAAATATTGTGGCAAGTGCGCCTTATCACCCGAGAAGCTTATTTGCAGGAGGTCATTCATCCACAGGGTTGGAGGTTGCAACGGGACTGGTTGATGTGTATGTAACGGGGCTACTTAATATGTGAGTGTGCGTGTGTTGCCTGCAGTACTAACAGGGGTCTACAAAGATGAACGATCGTATCGGGCTACTAAAATTATGAATATGACTGCAATACTGCTAGGAGAGTAACTTGACAATTAGTGCGCAACTTAATGCTGACCTACGTAAGGCAAGTTTGGGCACGTCAAACTTACGCTATCTGGCTGCAATATTAGAAGGATTAAAAAGATGCAAAATCTTGGTTGGCAGATAGTCACTTTACGAGAACAATAAAAGAATGTCGTACTGTGTTGTACTTGTTGGCCCTGTCTTAGTATTACTATACAATCAGTCTGCACACACAAATAATTAATGCGTGCAAGAAATATTATTTTGTTGTAAAAATGGGAAGTGATAGCTCGATTCACATCAACTCACATTCTTCACTTCGTATCGTTCATGTCGCCGCTACAATGTACTTAATTACCATTAACTTACAATCACTTACAGCGTAAAGAATAATCACAAACAAAATTAAACCAATCAAACTGAATAAATCTGTATTAAATCTTAAATTAGAAATATAGCAATCAGCAAATTCGACACAAGTAACATAACCATAAGAATGAAGAATGTGCATATTATTGCGAAGTCGTGCAATGAAGCAGTTTCTAAAACAGGGATGCAGCCCTACCCTCAGGAAAGTATTAATTATAAAAAAAAATCAAAATGTCAAAAAGTGAAAGGAACTGCTTTTTTATTATTACGTTTGGTTAATGTCCTATCCATGTTATTACAACAATTATAGTGACGAGCCACGAATTAATCAAGGTTGTGTACAGGTTCTTACTGAATGGAAAGTTATACAAAATAAAATAAAATGAAATGAGCGACCTTGCGCAATGCGAAAAACATTTAAAGTAAATTACCAAAAAATTAGCAGCATCATGAAGAACTCCGGACTGTGTCCACCGCGAGCTCCAGTGAACCGTCACGCTCCGCTACTACTCTCCGACTCATCACGCGGCAACACCGAGCAAACCCCGCCTACCGGCCGCCAAAGATAATCCTTGTGGACCCATAACTGGCGAAATTTTGTAGGCACTTGTCATAGCGTGCCACAAGTTTTTGCATGCACCCTCCAAGGAGGTTGCCGCCTGTGTATTCAACCACGTGATAACGGCTGTTTATTATCGTTGATGTGTTGACCAACAAGGACAAAAAAAAACTTCAAATGTTTCTATAGCTTATGGGACTTAAATACGGGGTCATCAGTCCCTAAACATACAAACTACTTATGAACTAACTAATTCTAAGGACGGAACAAATATCCATGCCCAAGGGGGGATTCGAACCCCCGACCGTAGTGACCACCAAGGACAAATTTTAGGTGTAAGAAGAGATGAAAGACGCTAGGAGAGAGGCCCGAGCTGTATGGAGGATGATCAAACAGGTCCCATTGAAATTTCCGTAAGAATTGTTTGGTCACATTCGGCGTGTGAGGTCAGGCATTATCGAGAAAAAAATTTTTTTTTGACAGTAATCCTCTTCTTACACCTAAAATCTGTCCTTGGTGGACAACACTTCAACGATGATGACGAGCTGAAAGAACATGTTACCACATGGTTGAATACACAGACGACAACATTCTATGAAAAAGGCATACAAAACCTTGTGCTAAATCTTTTGACCGTAATCCTCTTCTAATACCTAAAATCTGTCCTTGGTGGACAACACTTCAACGATGATGACGAGCTGAAAGAACATGTTACCACATGGTTGAATACACAGGCGGCAACATTCTATGAAACAGGTACACAAAACCTTGTGCCATACTATAACAAATGCCTACAAAATTTCGGAAGCTATGTAGAAAAGTAGTTTAACAGTTGTAGATTTTTGTACAATCAATACTTTTTCTGTATCTGTAACGCTCGATTTATATAACCAAATGGAACTTACTTTCTGGGCTCGCCTCATATAATCCCAAAACTTAAGGTAGGAAATTTCCATTCAGTAGGTTTTCAACTGAGCACGACCAAGCAACCTCCAAGAGGCACTCAGTGTATTTACATGTATGGATCGCTGTGTCAACCTTCAGACTCGTGTATAAGCGACATCCGCCGCCCCCGAATGAGTCGTGCTGCTGATTCTGCTCGAATGCCGGCCTGGCCTTTGTGCTGGGGTGCCCTTTGATTGGCGCTCGCGCCGTCCGTCTAGCCGATCTAAGAAAATAGCTGCGGGCAGCGAGCCGAATGTCGGCGGCCAGTGGTGCGGACGACCGGCCGCCGGAAACAAAGGAGCGGCGAAGAAAAAAAAAAATGGTGGGAGGGGGAATTCCGGTGTCTGCTCGAAGGTATAATTTCGACGGCGCTGGCTCGGGGCCCGGGGGCGGGCCGGCGTCTTATTGTGCAGGCAGCACGAGGGGCTGGGGGCGGGGCGGCGCCCACTGTGGCGGCAGCGCGAGGGGCGGGGGGCGGCGAGGCGCCTTACTGAGCACGCGGACCGAGGGGCCTGGGGCGGCGTGGGGCCTCACTGTGCAGGCGGTGCGGGAGGTGGGGGGCAGAGAGGTGCCTTACTGTGCAGGCGGCGCGGGGGCGGGGGGCGGAGAGGTGCCTTACTGTGCAGGCGGCGTGGGAGGCGGGGGGCGGAGAGGTGCCTTACTGTGCAGGCGGCGCGGGAGGCGGGGGGCGGCCGAGTTCCGCCTCCGCCGCCCACGCACGGCCGCCGCATCTGGCGCCGGTATAAACAAGGCCCCTGCCCGGACGTGAACCGAATGCCGGAGCCAGGGAGCCCTCGTGGCGGTGCCTGCTGGCTGGCGTTCGATATTGGCGCCGATAAAGAGGGGGCGAGTGTGTGTGTGTGAGTGTGTTTCTTTCCCTTCCATTTCGCAGCCCCGGAGCGATGCCGCGTCTGCAATAACTGACTCCCCACTTTCTCCTGGCAGCTTGCCTTGCTGTGCTGTTACACTAGTTCTGCAGGGCGAGCGCTACCCTGGTAGCGGTCTGTTCCTCTGTTATTGGAACTAACCGTACCGTCGGTGAACAACTGGGGAGCATATGGAATATCAGAACAACTGTGGACTGAGGCGTCCCTACCTATCAGAACACAGCATGTCGTTCTGGGCAGAGGGAATCTTCAAGCGTTAAAAGACATTTCAGGCGTGCCCCAGAGGAATCTTATGTGACCGATACTTTGCACATTATACAGTAGAATCTCGATTATCCGGGTTATCCGACCTTCCGTGTTATCCGAACCGGGAATGTACCCAAAAAATGCTTGAATGAGGTCAGACATTTTTAAAGAAAGGTTTTTAACGACTTCGTGCCACAAACTGAAAAGTTGAAAGCAAACAACTTGCGTTGCAAAGCACTGTTGCTTCTAAAATGTTCAAATGTTTGCAGAGCTTATATTTCCCAACAACTAAAATACCAAAGAAAAAAATCGAAATATCAAAGTGAAACGATAAAAATTCAGGCCATAAAGGGTTAATGCAATGGACTAAGGAGAAGACATAATAGAGAAGTTGTGCTGTATTAATCTGAAAGACGTAACTTATGACATGGCCCAATCTTGGGACAGTGTTGGGGCAAATACAATTGCAAAATCCAGGAAAATATTGCTACAGGAAAAAATCAAGAAAAGTCTCCAGATAATGAAAATCTACTGCAGCAGACCGAACCCGAAAATACTGTCCTGCTTTCATTGTTACGAAAAGTTACGACATGTGCTGACGCCATGGAAGAAGAAGTAAATGAATGGATTGTCCAAGATGAAGAATTTGAAGTGACAGATGAAGATATAGTCAAGATGGTAAACGAAAAGGAAGAAGAAGACGATGACGTGGATGTACAGTAGCTGGAGGAAACATCGTCTATCGAGGTATTACTTTTTAATAGGCTACGTGATTTAGCGAAAAAAGAACGGAAAACAGCAGGGAAACAAAAGACATTAACTTATTTACACATATTTAAATAATTATGTTTTTGTAGTTCAATGAAGTCTTTCACAGACACATCACTGAACTGCTAGACGTAAGTAAGTATCTACAGTATTGATTCTAGTTCAGTTTGTACTGTATTACATTTTTAACTCATAAGGCGTACTTCAACTTTTGTGTAACGTCCTATCTTATCACTTTTCTTTGAGCGCCATCTTATATATTTTAACGTTCTATTCAGTTCTTGTTCGCGTATTTAATAAGTTCTCTATGTTCAAATAAATTTTTCAAACTTTTTATGTTTTTTTGTATTATTTTCCGTGTTATCCGGCCCTCACGCTTATCCGACCATGTCGCGGCCGGTTTAGGTCGAGTAATCGAGACTCTACTGTATGAGGAGCTACTTTTCAAACCGCATTGTGTCACAGAAACTAAATTTCCCAGGGAAAGCGAAAAACATATACTGCAAAACCTGTTCAGGTAGGAGTGTTGAGCAAAATGTGTTAAATTGAAGGAAATTAGTTTTAATTGCTTCAAGATATAATCAGTCTAGTGACGGATAAAATACGATTTGTTGAGTTCTATTGGACAATATAATTCTGATGTAAGCTAATTAGGACTTTGAAAATTCATCGTGAAGATGGGTTAGGATCAGCAACTGGATGTGTAATGAAAACCATTTATGTTTTATTTTTTCGTCACAGTTGCAATATTTAGAAGTCGGTAACTAGTTTCGGACTTGTTCGTCTATTTTCAAACCGTAGGCCTTATTCCAACCGTAACAATACACTGCATGAAGCAAATGACTGATAAAATCTGTACGTTGTCCACTGTTAATACATGATTACATTGAAATTTAAAATAGGTTAAAACAAATGATGCGTTCATGGTCCTCCAACGTATACTATCACCCGATCCACACCTGAAATATAACTTTTTCATGATACATTTTAAGGGTAATTGAAAATTGTTGAAAGTAGTTAAACAAAATTCTTAGAAAATTTGTAAAAAAATCATGACTAACCTAAGGAATAAGAATATCTTTACAGCCGTCAAACGGAACTGTATGTAACGGCAAGAGGGGGCACTGATCCAGAAATTGTTCAGTATTATAAAAACTATTGTTCAATAGTAAGAAAAGTCGAGAAGCATGTGTATCATGTCTGACATCAGTACCTCTGATAATAAAATTAAAACTATTTAGAATATTATTGAAAGGGAAACAGGGCAACAAAAAGCACAGGAAGACTGTATTACCATAAAACTAAAAGTAAGTCAGAAATGGAAATTATTTTCAATAATCATTTTCTATATGTTGTGGAGAATATATTGAATCGCTGATTGGAAAAAGGAAGAATGTCCACACACCACTGTTTTGAGAAAACTAAGAAAAACTTGTTAACTCCTAAAATATTGTTCCGACAGTTTGATGACTCATAGAACTAAATTATCTGCACTAAATGACGAATCGTTCGAACGCCATCGATAAATATTTTTGAAGCAGGCCCATTTGGAAGTTGGTGGACATTCTTCCTTTTTCCAATAAACTATTCTCTTGAGGCTAGCTTGCAAAGAAATTCGCTGCAACACAAGTTTTAACTGCTATTTATTGTCATTTATGTTACAAACTGATAATACTGATGTCAATTTAGTCCACCATCTGAAGACCAATAATTTATTTTGATGTAGTGTTAAGATTTTTAATTAACTATTTTTAAAGCTTTTTAATCTTCTTCAGCAGCTTGCACAGCTTTGTTTCCTGGAAATACTAATCTTCTCCTTCAGATAGGACATCATTATTTCTTGTGGACCACTGAAGAATGTTGTTATAAAACTCATGATACTCTGGTGGGATGAACTTTTTACTTTATTATGATCTTGTAGCTTTTTGAGATTAATAGGAATCTTCTTCCTGTATGCTATATTTCTCGGATAATCAGGAACTTTTCGTCCCTTAGAAAGCCTATATGTATTGTGACGCAGTTCATCTATCCATTCCATGCAAACGACCTATCCTGGGTTTTGATATGTGTAGGTCAAATGCCAGAATTAGCAAAAAAATTTCAAATGTTTGTAAATCTATCGGACTCAACTACGTTGTTATCAGTCGGTAGCTTACAAACTACTTAAACTAAGGTATACTAAAGTAAGGACGACACACACACACACACACACACACACACACACACACACAAATGCCCGAGGGGGGACTCGAACCCCCGACGGCGAACGGCCGCGTGCACTGCGGCACAGCGCTCCAGTACGCACAGCTAATCCGCCACGGCGGAATTTAGCAAGTGAAGACCTCTACTTCGTTTGAAAATCTAGGACAAATGAGGATTTTTTTAAAGCGTTGTGGCCACCATTCTTTAATGTTAGTGAACAGTCGAATATTCTATCACTCCCATTAAATACAGATCTTTCTCCTTTTTAGTTTTACCATCGTACAATTTTGTAATAATTTCCATTTCATCCTCACCTTTGAAATGTTTGAAGCACATTTTGGAACAATTGCAATAAAACAAATTATACGGTATACCACTCCAATACAAAGCACATAAATATTTTGCAGTGAAATGTATACAAATAACACCAGATGCATGAATAAATCTGTCTTGCATGATGGACCAGGCCGTTTCGCTGGCAGAACCAAACCTTTTGAAGTTATATATTCTTTTCCTAGTGCTCTATCTCTCTTATGTTTCTCCTTGACATATTCGTCTATATTTCGTACACCTTTGTTTTCTGTGGTGTACTTGTTCATTATCACTTCACATTCACTCGTTATGATGTGAGTTTACAGACAGCAAACTTACGTAACCACACTGAGAATAATGTATGACAGTAAAATTGAAACAATGTGTTTAAATGCTATTTAGTGACATTGTTGGAAAGCTCCTTGCCGGACATCTGGCGGTGCTGCTCAGACCAGTGATTGTGAAACAGAAGAATGTCCGGACATTCTTCCCTAATCCAACAACTAAAAACTTCCACAGGCTGTACTTTCGCCATTATTGCTGGTTGTTTCTTCCCTACTCCATTAATCGATAAGTGGATAGCAGCGGAAGAAAATGTATATGTTAGCGTATTTTCGTTAAAATTGGACTTTCTTCCTTTTTCCAATCAGCGATTCTTTATGATCTAGATGTTCCTTAGAATAGGCCAGGCTACTAATAGAAGGGGCCATACCTACACAGTTTGATACAATTGTAATACCACCAACCTTTCCCCTTGAAATCAGTAAAATAATAAGCTCTCTGAAAAGCAATAGCTTTTATAGAAAACTATATATGCCTTCACCGATCAATTATTAAATGCTCTGAATAACCAGACATCAAACATTGTTATTTTTTGCGATCTTTCAAAGACCTTTGATTGTATAAATCATGAAATTCGTCTAGATAAGCTTAATCATCATTGTGGTTTAACTGGGGCAGTGCACAAATAGTTTAATTCATGATGATACCAATATAGTAATCACATCCAAAAAAACAAGAACTAAGTGATGTAATCGTAAATAATGTTTTTTACTAAATTATTAAGTGGTTCTCTGAATACGGACTCTCATTAATTTTTTATAAAACACAGTCAATGCAGTTCTGCACAGTAAATGGCACAACTCCATTAAAAATATAGACTTTGAACAGAAGTCTATAACTAAGGTAGAATTTTCAAAAATTTTCAGACTGTGCATTGATGACAGATTAAACTGGAAGCAACACATAGACGGTCTGCTGAAACGTTTGAGTTTAGCTATGTATTATGTTGTTAGGATTATTTTAAATTTTGGCGATAAGGATCTCAGTAAATTAGCTTACTATGCCTATTTTCATTCACTGCTTTCGTATGGCATCATTTTCTGGGGTAATTTATCATTGAGTTGAAAAGTATTCATTGCACAAAAGCGTGTAATCAGAATAATTGTTGGAGCACATCCACGATCATCCTGCAGACATATATTTAAGGATTTAGGTATCCGTACAGTATATATATATCCACATATGAAATTTATTGTTACTAATCGAATCCACTTCGAAAGTAATAGCAGTGTGCTCAGCTATAACACCAAGAGAAAGAATGATCTTCACTATGTAGGGCTAAATCTGAGTTTGGCACAGTAAGAGGTAAATTATGCTGCCACAAAAGTCTTTGGTCACCTACCAAGCAGCATCAGAAGCCTGACAGACAGCCAACTAGCATTTAAAAATAAATTAGAACTCCTTCTACTCATTGGATGAGTTTTTAGATATAAATTAGTAAATCTAATAATAATAATAATAATAGTAATAAGATAAAAATGTCTGCCATGTAATTTTTGTGTAATGTAACGTCTTGTACAGACACCCTTCATTAATCTGACACATTCCACATCATTGCCGAAGTGTCGTATTCTTGATATACGGAACAAGTATTAATCCAAAAATCTAAAATATCGATAATACTAGAGAAATTAATGTACTCTTGTTTCTTTCTTGTACTATTGAAATCGATATCAGCAACTGTATACCGAAAGAACTGTAGCAATAATTAGATGTAGTGGTAATTGAACAAACTGACAACCCAAGTTGTTGTCTTTCTGTGTACAGTAAATCAAATAAATAAATATGTATATACAGAAGAATAAAGCAGAAAAAAGACTCTCAGCGTAAAGAAGGGAAGAGGGTAGAGAATCTCTTTGGTCCTTTCACCAATATGCTGGCTGTCTTGAAAGCCGCCTTCTTGGATTCAAATCCAAAATTCTAATGGGAATGTGGTAATGTGATATATCAGACGAATAGCACATTTCATCAGGAAAACAATGACTCCGTTATTTTGAACGTAGCTTTATTCATTCTCTAATTATAGCCAATTATCTGTGGCAGCACTGATTAACTCAGCACCATGAGTGTTAAGTAACGAAAAGGAATCAAATGGAATTTTAAATAGTGCACTGTGAATATCCCATGCCTGACGTGTTGCACGTGTTTAATTGTTAGGTACCATTTTGCATGCTCATGTTTTAACCGTTACTTTCTCATTTACAGGTTACTAAAATGTCACTAACGGAAGAAGAACGCATAGAAACCATGTTCTTTTCATGAGTACGAAGCAAACAGGTCATTGCTGAGGATCTGATCAGTCGCCACCCGACAAGGCAGCCCAATTCTAGCATTGCAGTTGCCAAGTTTTTGCTGAAATTCCGAACAACAGTTTCTGTTACAGGTTAACCGACAGCTGGAAGACCAAAATCCGCCATCGATGGAAAACAACAATGACTGTCGACAGTTATAGCATGAGTCCATAACGCAGCACTCGTCTCCTGTCGGAAGAATGAGAGGTTAACGGAACTTCCCTGTTGTCAATTTTATCGCAGCACAAATGGAACCCGTGAAAAATGTAACTGCTCCAACACCTGAATCATGATGACAGAGACAGTCGGGTACAATCTCTCTGAATGGGTGACGCAACAAATTCAGATATTTCTGCTTGTTTGTCCTACCAGGTACTGCTCATTGATGAAAACAGTTTCTTCATCACTGTTGAGGCGAACTTGTCAGAAGCATCTGAAAAGGTCGACTTGAGAAAAAGTGATTGTTGTGGTATGTGGGCTAACCAAGTGGTGGGGTGATTTTCCTATTCATGATGGGTTAACAGCCAACGGTTATTAGACGTAGGTGGATGAAGAGGTGTTTCCTTCACTGTGAACCCTGTAGTGGTCGCATGGACTTCATATGTAATCCACCCGTGGAAATTCGAATAACTCTGCAAGTCAAGAAGCCACAGTGCTTCGAGCCTCTGTGTATTTTAGGAAGGATTGCTAGCGGATCTTCTAAGTGTTATGTGAGCTCACGACTAGTTACCTCACTGGACCTCGTCAATTCGGCGGTCTACCACTGTAATCCGCGCGACCTGTTACGAAAGTATTTACGTGAAACAGTTTTTTTTTCTTAGTCGGTTTTTTCACTTGTTTGTTGGAATATTTATCACATCATTACAGGGCACATTATGGATTACGAAAACAATAGAATTATTTCGTCCACCTGCTCGTATTGGGACAGTAATGACTGCGTGAGCAGATGAAGAGGCATCTGTAGCGACGTAGTTTTACCGGTTGACCATGGCGAGAAGGACACAGGCCGGCTTGAACACACAGTATATGGGCATGCAGCTACCAACAGTGGACGTTGGGGCAGTCGGCGACGGCGCCTAGCTTGTGAACAGTTCTGCCCGAGTGTCGAAATGCCTACGTCCAACAGGTGGCGCAGCTGACTCTCTCGTTTATGGATACTGTACGAAAAATGTACAATACTATTACCATCAGATACAGAATAATAAAATAAATGATAATTAATAAGAGGCTCTTAAACCTGCTAATAAAATTACAATAAATAAAGATATATCGCAATTGTTCATCTTATAAGGGGAGGCCGCCAATTGTGAAATTCAGATTCGATGTATACTGCATATAATGAAAGCTCATGGCCAGAGGTGTAATTTGGGAAAGCACCAGGATGCACTTCTCAGCCGTTGTCGAGAAAATCAACAGTTAAAAAAAGAATGTCAATCAGGTGTGCTTCCCAACAGATAAATTAAAAAAAAAAAAAAAAAAAAAATTGTTCTTGTAAAAACGCATCGTTTATCACATGTGCTCGATGATATTTCTATGATAACTATTACTCTGGCTCGTGCGATATATATTTGAATTACAAATAATAATAATAATAAATGTTGCATGCCGCGAGATTCGATTACCTTCTGATTACCAACAAGAGCGCTTACTGCTGCGTCACGCCGCTGTAGAAAATTATTAATCGTATAGAGTATTTCACCGCAACGGTTTTTTTTTTTAATTCCCTGTATTCTCGACAACGGCTGAGAACTGCATCTTCGTGCTTTGCCAAATTACACCTCTGGGCATGAGCTTTTAATATGCGAAGTATGAATCGAATCTGAATTTCACAATTGGTGGCTTCCGCTTGTTAAACGAAACTCCCCAAAACTTGTACGCTATTGGCCACCGTTTTTGGCGCTTCACGCATGCGCATTCCCTTGTTTGTATGTTTTAAATATGAATTCTTCAGTCATGGTCCAGCAGTGTGTCCATCGCACCTGCAGATGTAAGCCAGATGTGTGGACGAAATATTGTGCAGATATCACAATAACATTCGATGTCTCACCCGAGAACCATATTTAGAAGAAATCCGTCGGGAAAGCCTGAAGCAACACTACTTATCACATATTTTCATTACTGTTTTACAATGTACCGATATTTAAAAGAGGTATAGAATTTCATTGAATTTTAGTAAAATTATGGGCCAGAGGCAAGAGGGTCGAATTCTGGCATGAAACCAGGATTTTACTGGCATTCTTCTGGTGGAAAGTCTTCCATCAACTTCGCAAATGACGCAGAGGAGTTCTGTGGGTCTGTGCCATGACTGCAGAAGATAAAGAAATGTAAGTAAAACAAATGTGTGTAACGTGTGTAAAAAATTTGTTTGCCCCGATCATCCGAAGATAGTCTGTATTTGTTGCTCAGAAAATCATAGTTATATTTGTTTTAACACAAATGTGTGTGTTTTGAAAGTAAATTAAAGCCAATGATAATATCTTACTGAAAAATCTGAATTGCTGTAAAAAGTTTGTTGTTTATTCAAATATGAGGTGATGTGTGAACTTTTGTAAATATTACTATGGGCAATGCATAAAACACCCAATAAAAATATCTGAAAATTCAGTGGAGTAGTTTTTTAGTTGACCAAATAGAATAAATATACAGTGTGTTTCACAAAGTGTGCTTGCCTCTTTAACTTATAAAACAATAGGTGACGGGAAATTTTAATGCGATAGGTCAACACAAGAAATGTTACACATTCTGCGGAGCTATGAACATCGTTTATTGTATCATTTTCCAAAGAGATACAGCACAAAGATATAATATTTAAATGGAACAACAGTTTTTTTCTATCGTGCATTGGATTCGTTGAAACCAGCTGCGCCCAAATCAATTTAAACTTCATTCCTATCACTGTTAGTTTGGAAGATACAATCCTCCAAAGTTTCAGGGGCAGATGCCACACACTGTACATAATACATGGTTGTGTGGTGGGTGATGGATGTTATGGCGGTGGGAAGTTGATTTAAATGAGATGTTCAAATGTGTGTCCATGTTCCTCAATGCATAATGCAATGAGCCGTCGAAAGGATCTGCGGACGAGATATAACATCGCCGGTGTGACGGAACGACAAGCGTCCTCGATGCGCCGTTTCAGATCATCTGGGGATGTGGGCTCAGTGACGTAAACCCGATCCTTTAGATATCCCCACAAAAAGCAATCTACTGGTGTTAAATCGGGCGACCATGCGGGCTATAAATGACCATGGCGCCTCAACCATCTTCCTGCAAACCTGTTTAGTTCTTCCACAACACACGCCCAGAATGGGCTGGGTGACCATCGTGCTGCATCTACATATGGACTCTCTTGTGTAGACACACATGTTCAAGGAGACCACCCAAACTGTCGGCTATAAAAGCGCGATATAACTCACCTGTAGTGTGGACCATGATTTCATCCCCAAGGATTCCACACCACACGTTAATAGACCACCTACGTTGACGGTCGACAGGTCGTACCCACCGAGAATTGTCTGCGGCCCAGTAGTGCATGTTATGGCGAATCACTGCACCATAATTTGTGAACGGGGACTCATCAGAGAACATAACACTTTGTAATGACTCCAGCTTGAAATTACGCATGGCCCACTCACGGCATGCCAGTCTTGCACGGAAATCGTTCCCATGCAGCTCCTGGGTCAGTGACAGGTGGTACGGGTGAAACCTGTGGCCGTATACTATACGCCACACAGATGTGAGACTGACACCAGCGACTGCAGCAACGGCTCTTGAGCTGACATGAGAATCGTGGTGTAGTGCACCTAAAACACACACCTCCGTCTCTTCACTTCTTGCAGGTCTTCGTCTCTTACTGCGGCGCATTACCAAGCTGCCTGTTTCCCGAAGTCGTTGTTCGGCACGTAAGAACGTAATGGCTGCCGGGGCTCTTCGCCTAGGATATCTCACGGCATACGCCGTGGCTGCTTCAGTGGCATCGTGTCGGCACTCGCCGAGCATCAGCAACATGTCATGCCTATGGCCACTTCATATTTCTGGCCGCTGGCCGTTTCTTTGCTAACATCGTACGTGTCTTAAACGCGGAAGAAAGACAGAAGTGCAGAAAATGTTGAAATGTGGGGTGGGAAGCAGTAGCGTGTTGCACAGTAGGCGCTGGTTCCCATGGGAAAGCCCGTCTATGTTACTGGTACTCTCTTCGCATTGGCTGCTGCATTTCACGTCACGTGATTTCTTTTGAAATTAGTTTTATTTATTATATACTAAACATTAATTATTCAGAGCTGAGAGTTTGTGATATATATCTCTCGAGGACAGGCTAGGTTTTGACAGTTTAAAAAGTTTAAGGTGCCTTCTCTTATTGTAACAAGAGAAGAGCGATTTTGCAGAAGGCGCGCGACGGCCCTGTTTTGGCGCGAAATAGAGCGTCAGGTGCCTTCTCGCAACGCGCCGCAGTTTCAGTCTCGAGCTGACCACTATACGCGCTGGACTGCACAGTAGTTGGTCATATTTTATTATTTATTTAATAAATGGCATCCCTGACAATTAAAAATCTCGCGAGTCGCTTCTTATGCTTCCATCCTACAGAACTTATTTTAGCCTCACTTGTATGCTGTAGAAGAACCAACGACCTGTGTTCTGTCTTCTGCGATGGGGACACAACTCTACAAGGCAACAGGTTAGTCAAAATTCTATGCATTCCATAAAGTCTTGGACAGCAACTACGGCACCTCGTGCGTACTGTACGGCGGTACAAACGCACACTGCTACGCAACAGCATCCGCAAGGATGTGGAGGTTTTAGGAGATTTATGGGAGGAAATAAAACCGTAGGAAGCTTGTACTCGTTGTTCGTGTATTCCATCGTCATCCGATGTCAGTAACTGTGGTATATTGAGCCCCGGTTGTTTGTGTGGCTCCAACTGTCGGGTATACGGCCGTGTGCGGCGACAGTCGGCAGTCTAACAGCGCATCGAGGAAGCTTCTCGCTCCGTGACACCGGCGACGTTACAACTCGGCCGCACGACATTTAGAAGGCGCATTGCATTATGCGCAGCGTTTGTGGTATCTGCCCCTGAAAATTTGAAGGGTTGTAGCTCCCAAACTAACAGTGATAGAAATGTAGTTTAAATTGATTTGGACGCAGCTGGTTTCAACGAATCCAATGCCCGATAGAAAAAACTATTGTTCCATTAAAAAAAATATATCTTTGTGCTGTAACTATTTGGAAAATGATACAATAAATCATGTTCATAGCTCCGCAGAAAGTTTAACATTTCTGTGTTGACCTACCGCATTAAAATTTCCCATCACCTATTATTTTATAAGTTACAGAGGCAAACACACTTAGTGAAACACCCTGTATGATCCACTCGACCACTTACGTACTGTTTTAGGGCGCGACCAATGCGGGGTTAAAGGATGCTTGAATTGTTCCATCAGGATGCAATTCCACCGCATTATGGACGCAGTATATGGGAGTGTCTGGATGTGCAGTTACCACATTTAACTCGTTTATATTTATGCTTTTTACTTATTCTATAAAAGAACAGAATCTCGATCATCTTAAGCAGTGCAGCGTTGATGTGCGATCAAATTGATTCACATCTGCAGTTCAATGCTCATCAGGACTTCGTTACGAGACTCCTACATAATGGACAGCATATCGCATTGTTCCCGTGACAGTATTCTTTCGGGAATGTGTAACATCGGCGTATTGCCTTTTACATGAGGAACACTCAAGCTGCTGAACGTATCACTACTACCACACATAATTGGTTATAACTCGACAATCAATAAAGCTATGTTCAAAGTAACAACGTCTTCGGTTTTCGAGTGAAATTCTCCACCTTTCTGTAATGTCACATGACCACCTTCCCATTAGAAAATTTGGAACTGAATACAATATGGTGGGTTCGAAAAATGTTGCAGCCAAAATCGCTGGTAAAACTTTTATTATTATTATTTATTTTATTTTATTTAGTTTTATTTTTATTTACTTACTTTTCATTTTATTTTATTTTTAACGACCAGATGATGCTCGCAGAGACCACTGAAACATATTTAATTGCAACGCTCTTTATCCGATTTGAATTTTTCTAAATATTACGAAAACAGTTTGGAATGCTTTAGGATGTTTACAGGCAGGGTGGTAGTAATTAAAGCTAAACTTTCGAAACGCTGTAGAAATAATACCACTGGTCAAATTGCAACGGAATATTATCGGAGAAGAGGAAAATTATGGCAGAAGAAAAATAGTGTGAAAATTGGGCAATAGATGGCACTGTAAGAATCATAATTTAAGAACGGTCGACTACAAATGACAATTGAATCATACAACAATTCCTAAGGTATAAGACCGACATTAAACAAATTGTACAACTCATTGAACATGGGTGTACAGTTACTGTAAGTTACGTAAACCCATCTACCACGGCAAGGTCATATCACATCGGATTGGAAAAATTAGTTTTTAATTGTCCTGAGGCCAAATACCAGATAAAAAATATTGGCCACATCGGTTTTACATTGTCTTAAGGCCAAAACCCGCATAAAAATCATTAATCTAATTGAATCCGGGAGTTTAATTTCCGTGTGACTAGTGCAAAACATGTTCAATATTTACATGTGGCGTCTGTTCCGAAAGAACAGACGTCACTTCTGATCCTTCAGTTGTTATTCTTTCATGTTCACAGGATATATGACATCAACTGCGAATGGGCAACGCTTTCAGTGATGCAGTGGAAGGCTCCCAGTTACCTGCCAGCTCCACATGGATTTAAAATTCCTGAAGAAGGTCTAAAAGAAGACCGAAACTAGTTGAATAAAATAAATTATTGTACTCTAGTGTACTCTAGACTGTTCTCTCTCTCTTACATTTAAGTCAGAATACAGCGTGTTACAAAAAGGTACGGCCAAACTTTCAGGAAACATTCCTCACACACAAAGAAAGAAAATATGTTATGTGACCAAGTGTCCGGAAACGTTTAATTTCCATGTTAGAGCTCATTTTAGTATTTCTCTTTAAATATCAATTGAAATAATTCATGCAGACAATTGTCCAAATACCCAATTGTTTGGCGATTCACCGCCAGTTGGCCCAACTTAAGGAAGGTAATGTTGACTTCAGTGCTTGTGTTGACATGCGACTCATTGCTCTACAGTACTAGCATCAAGCACATCAGTACGTAGCTCAACTAGTTTGTGTTCATCACGAACGTGCTGCTAGAACATGTGCCTTTACAAGTACGACACAACATGTGGTTCATGCACGATGGAGTTTCTGCACATTTCAGTCGACGTGTTCGTAAGCTTCTCAACAACAGATCCGGTGACCTATGGATTGGTAGAGGCGGACCAAATCCATGACCTCCACGGTCTCCTGACCTCAACCCTCCTGAGTTTCATTTGTGGGGGCATTTGAAAGCTCTTGTCTACGCAACCCCGGTACCAAATGTAGAGACTCTTCGTGCTCGTATTGTGGACGGCTGTGATACAATACGCCATTCTCCAGGGCTGCATCAGTGCATCAGGGATTTCATGCGACGGAGGGTGGATGCATTATTATTATTATTTATTTATTTAATATGCCCCATTACATAGTAATATTACATGTGAGGGTGGATGCATGTATCCTCGCTAACGTAGGACATTTTGAACATTTCCTGTAACAAACAGAAGTCACGCTGGTACTTTCTGTTGCTGTTTCCATTCAATGATTAATGTGATTTGAAGTAATAAAATGAGCTCTGACATGGTAATTAAGCTTTTCCGGACACATGTCCACATAACATTTTCTCTCTTTGTGTGTCTGGAATGTTTCCTGAAAGTTTGGCCGTAACCTTTTGTAACACCCTATATATATATATATAATGCCGGTGACGGGAAATGATCCTTTCGTTAGTGGGGAGGCGTGAGTAAGTTTGGAGCCCTTACTCTTACGGGAATTTACTTCAAAACTATGAGTTTGAGTATTGTTGGTACCGTAAGGCTGATAATTTCTATCTGACGGTAGACGTGCTTAGGTAGACGTTCCAGGTGTGGTGATCACTGTGTCCCCACTGGTGTAGGGGTCAGTGCAACTGTCTAGAAAGCAGGAGACCCGGGTTCGAGTCCCGGCTGGTTACACATTTTCAGCTTTGCCCATTCGCAGTTGATGTCATAGTCTGTGAATATGTTCGGTATTCTCTGTACCGTTTTCTGCAACTAGTTGAAGTCGAGAAACAGCATATTCCACAACTGATCGAAGTGTTACAAGGGTCACATTAAGAACACGTTGGGGAATGTGTGCCTTCAATCCAGCTAAGTTCGCAATCGGAACACTGAACACAACATCTTTCAGGTACCCCCACAGCCATAAGTGACATGGACTGAAATCAGGTTATCGGGACTGCCAGACTGTAGGGAAATGGTAGCTGGTAATCGTAGTAGTTCCGAAATATCGTTTCAGTAACACCTTACAGGATTTTAGAGGTGCAGTGTTGCACCAAATTGCATAAGAATGATCGCATACACACACCCACGCCGATTGGATGACGTGGTTACGCGAGACACTAGAAGCGCTTACCAGTGACAGGTAACATGACCGGTAACACCTGTATCTTCGAAAAACTATAGCCCTATGAGAAACTATGTCGTGAAACCCACAGTGAGCTTTTCGGGATGGCCGGCCGCGGTGGCCGAGGGGACTGCCGGGCGCCGTGGCTCAGCGCGCCTGGTCAGAGGGTTGAACGTCCTATGTAACAAAAAAGCTGAGCCAAATGATCAACGAACGACCGAGTACGAACAATGAAAACGACCGCAGATCACAGATCTACCTGAAGGAAAAACAAGGGGGGGGGGGGACTCAAATGTTCAAATGTTTGTCAAGCTTATGGGACTTAACTACGGGGTCATCAGTACCTAAACTTACAAACTACTTATCAACTACTTACGAACTAGGACGGCACAAATATCCATGCCCGAGGGGGGATTCGAACCCCCGACCGTAGTGGCCGTGCAGACCGTGACTGAAGCGTCTTAGTCACCTCTGTCACCGCGGCCGGCAAGGGGGGCGGGGGACTGAGGTGCTCCAGTCACGGTCTGCACGGCCACTACGGTCGGGGGTTCGAATCCCCCTTCGGGCATGGATATTTGTGCCGACCTTAGGATAAGCTAGTTGATAAGTAGTTTCTAAGTTTAGGGACAGATTTTTTTTTCCGGAATGAAGCGGTACTGGTTCATTTGCGTGTGGATTTTTTGCTGCCTCCATTCTGTGTATTGACATAACCTTTCAGATAGTAGTGGGATGGGCTTCTTCACCAAATCTTCCACGGCCATTCATGTAAAGAAATTCTAAAGCATATGTCTCTCTTGATGGCATTTCAACGGGAAGCAACGCGTGTACATGAGTAATCTTGAAAGGATTGCAAAGAATGTTTCCTCTTTCCTAGCATTTTACTCACCGTACTCACAGGGTTATCTAATAGTTCAGACGTAGCTCAGTGTTGTTTATTTCATCTGAACAATCAGGAAGCAAAAAGGGAATTACAATTATGGTAATATAGAAAACCACTTTTGTTGCTAACAATATTTATTCAGCTTCTGCAAATTTATTCCACTACAAGCTTGTTTCGGCTTATGCCATTTTCAAGTGGACCTAGTGATGTATAATAAAATGATTACCTACGTTTACAATCTACAATTTTGTATAAAATATTTAAAAAAATTCATTATAAATTTACTTTCGTTTATGTTGGATTGACGTCCATAAAGCATATTAGAGTTAGTGTCTTTTGTGACAAGATGGTACTGTGAAAGTAACCACTCGAACTTTTACTTACACCTAAAAATCCAAAATCACACAGCTGAAAACATCGAAACTGTTTTAAAAATTCTATACACAGTTCCTAAAGGCCATATTCTAAATAAATACCCACTTGATATTGTCAACGAACAAACAGATTTAATATATATATATATATATATATATATATATATATATATATATATATATATATATATATATATCGTATGCGAGCTACAAACAGTATATAATAAATTCACAAATTGTAAAATAATAATATTGTCTACACATTTTTACAATAACATAATACATGAAAATTATGTACAAGAATACATATCTCGTTCTTCCAGAAGTCTATATATGCCATTGCTGTACTGCTGCAGGTCATTAGGTCTTGGGCTGTGCACGCTCTTGGGTGATTTACATCCGGACATTCCAGCAGGTGGTCAATGGTCTGTATGTTTCCGCACGAACACAAAACACTTTCACCGATTCCCCACTTGTGCAAATTCTTGTTGCGTCTACCCATTCCAGACCGCAGTCTGTTCAGAGTCTTCCATCTCTGCCAGTCAAGTTCTGCGCCTGGTGGCAGCGCCTCCTCGGCATAGTTGGCATGTCCTTGTTGCTCCCGCCACAATTTTATTCTGGTAGTTCTTGGTGGGTCTGAGAGTGGTTTCGTTGAATGTAGAAAACTGATTCTTGATTTAAGGCGTTTTGGTACAGTTTGGTACCCATGTAATGGGTGACGTTGGTGTTTAAGCTGTTTTGATCGTTCGATGCTGCTCTGTACCGATCGTCGGACCTTTGGTGGAGCGATTCCTGATAATGAGTATAGGTGTTCAACTCTTGCAGGTGATAAGCCTACAGGTCTGATTCAGGACAGGGTCCAGTTTGTTTGCATGACATGATCGTTCCCACACAGGACTTGCAAACTCAGCAGCAGAGTAACAAAGCGCCATTGCTGTCGTGCGTAAAACTTTTGCATTAGCTCCCCATTTTGACGTTGTTAGTTTGCCAAGTAAGTTATTTCGTGTTTGGACTTTTGCCTTGCTCTTCTCAATGTGTCGTTTAAATGATAGTGTCCTATCAAGGGTAATTCCCAAGTACACTGGGGAAGGGCAGTGTTCTAATCTTGTGCCATTACACCAAACATTAAGTTCCCTCTTTGCCTCTCTATTGTTAAGATGGAATAGGCAAGTCTGGGTCTTACTTGGATTGGGCTTCAGCTGATTCTTATTGTAATAGTTTGTCAGATTTTCTAGGTTTTCATTTAGTGTTTCCTCAATATCCTCCACGAAGAGTGAGAAATTTCCACTCGGGCGTCCCCTGGGCAACGACAGCCTGCCGGCTAATCTTTCTACCCAGCGACCACAAACCTCATGAGTGTGCGGGAAATGAGAGATCATAAAAGGCTCTTTTCAGAACCAACACTGACAATTATCTCATTCAATACAGAAGGTTTGTCCAATGCAAAACAAGAGCTCATTTGAAAGATAAAAATTATTTAGAGAACTTTATTGAAATTTTGGAAAAGGAAAACGGATAAAAATTCACACAAGAAAAAGAAACGATGTTTTTCTCTGCTATTATATTATCCATGACAGACGAGTACATCCTCTAACTAGTACAGATATAATTTACTGTAAACATAAAGCACTACCAGTGTAAACAGTGTCTATATCTGTCAAATAAAAATTAATGAGATAAAACGTGACTATACCATCTTGTCACAAAAGGACACTGACTCTTATATGCTTTATGGACGTCAATCCAACTTAAACGTAAGTGAATTTATAATAATTTTTTTTAATTTTTTGTACAAAATTGAATATTATAAACGTAGGTAATTATTTTATTATACATCACTAGGTCCACTTGAAAAAGGCAGCCGGCCGCGGTGGCTGAGGGGACTGAGGCGCTCCAGTCACGGTCTGCACGGCCACTGCGGTCGGGGGTTCGAATCCCCCCTCGGGCATGGATATTTGTGCCGTCTTTAGTCTTAGGTAGTTCATAAGTAGTTTGTAAGCTTAGGGACTGATGACCCCGTAGTTAAGTCCCGTAAGTTCTACAAACATTTGAACATTTGAAAAAGGCATAAGCCGAAACAAACTTGTAGTGGAATAAATATGCATAAGCTGAATAAATATTGTTAGCAGCAAACTTGGATTTCTATATTACGATCATGTCATATTTTGACCTTGTATATGCTGCGGTCCCAGTAGAAAAGAAACTCTGGAATTACAATTGAAATGGAACTCAGTTAAACATTGGGCAAACCCAGTTTATGTCGGAGTCATGTTAGATAGAACACTGTACTACAAGATACAGAAAAAAACTAGAGCGAAGATCAACACACGGAACGGAATAATCCTCAAGCTTACCAACTCACACTGGGGAGCAAATCCTGAAATTCTGCGCTCATCATCGCTGGTATTGTCTTTTGCTCCAGATGAATATGCATGCCCCGTATGGAGAAGATCGACGCACGCCCACAAGCTAGATGCAGCACTGAACGATTCATGTCGATTAATAACGGGATTCCTGATGCCTACAAACTGTGATCACCTTCACATGTGTTCTGGAATAGCTCCCCCACAGATCAGACGGCAGACGTTGGCGATGGCTGAAAGAAGCTGACAGTGCGAGGATAGAAGACATCTACTGTTTGGACATCAGCCAGTGGTGGCAAGACTAAAACCAAGGTAAAACTTCATTCAATTTGAACATCCACTAAATGAAAGTCAATACACAACCAAGGAATCAATGTGGACACAGCAATTGGAAGAAAACAGCTTGCAATGTTGGAACATCAAAGAAAAACTTCCAGCTGGATTTCGACTGGAAAGGAGAGTCGCCGGCCGCGGTGGCCGAGGTGACTGAGGCGCTTCAGTCACAGTCAGCACGGCCACTACGGTCGGGGGTTCGAATCCCCCCTCGGGCATGGATATTTGTGCCGTCCTAGTTCGTAAGTAGCTCATAAGTAGTTTGTAAGTTTAGGGACTGATGACCACGTAGTTAAGTCCCATAAGCTTTACAAACATTTGAACATTTTTTTTTGAAAGGAGAGTCTTGAAGAGCCTAAATAGACTTAGGTGTCGAATGGAAAGATCAAAGGGTAACCTGTTCAAGTGGGAATACGCAGAAGGCGAACCCTGCCAATATGGAGGCAAACAATGACACACTTACTGAGCTGTCCATCCTTGCCGGACCCAAGACCTGTGGTTGGCCAACGACGCTACTGTGATATGTGCCGAACACAGATATGAGATATACAACAATGACGCGTGATGTGTGAAAATCATGACTGTATGTATATTATTAGTACTTAGTTTTTATTTGTAATCTAGTATGAGTGGCCTATTACTAAATTACAAATGTAGCTCAGATTCGATTAAATAAATACATCTAATGTTCAGGCAATTACACGTGCACTACACGTGTGCACTCTACCATTCGACCCCTGCAGCGTTGCTGTGCCCCCTTGTTGCACTGACGTCGAATCTATTCGTTTCCTCCCTCTCTCAGGCAGCTCACCAAAGGAACCCGTCTTTTCGAATTTCCGAATCAAATGTTCAAATGTTTGTTAAGCTTATGGGACTTAACTACGGGGTCATCAGTCCCTAAACTTACAAACTACTTATGAACTACTTACGAACTAGGACGGCACAAATATCCATGCCCGAGGGGGGATTCGAACCCCCGGTCGCAGTGGCCGTGCTGACCGTGACTGAAGCGCCTTAGTCACCTCGGCCACCGCGGCCGGCATTTCCGAATCATGTTCTCCAGATTAGTCATCGCTCCAACGCCTTCTGTCAAACTCTTGAGTGTCCGGAACTTCTGCACACCGACTTTTGTGAAGTCATCATTCTTGCAAAACACCTTTACAAGCAAAGGGCGATTCTCCGCTGAGACAGTCATGGGGAATGACGCGAATTGAGGAAACTCCGTATACCTGGCGTGTTTATACGAATTTCAATGGCTCGTACGTATTACAGGTCTTTTCAGCTACATATTCTGTCTCATACAGCGTCATCTGTTGCTAAGTTTTCACACTATTTATTTTTCTTCTGCCACACGTTTTGCCCATTATCCGATAATATTGCGTTGCAATATTACGTCATTCTTACTAGTGGTGTTATTTTTACAGCGTTTTGAACGTTTAATTAAAATCGCACTGTATTTTAGTCGCTCACAGCGCAAGCCGTGTTCCAGTTTTAAACATGTTGACAGTTAAACTGCAGATATTTTGGATGCTGTTCTGAAAACTGAAACCCTCCTCCCTTTAAAAAAAAAAAAAAAAAAAAAAAAAAAAAAAAAAAAAAAAAAAAAAAAAAAAAAAAAAAAAACTGAGTTCCACCACACTTCCCCCAGAATAGTTAATTACCTACGCCTCATGAGCAGCTGTGAAGCTGTTGGAAGGTTGCAGCAACTCTGCGAAAATATTATTTATGACGTGTCTCGCCTTTTTTTTTTGGGGGGGGGGGGGGGGTTGGCATCATCAGATTATATGAAAAAGATGTGGACAACCAACATCAGTCAATTAAAAGATGAAACATTAGATATCCTGTCGTCAAGTTTCAAATAAAACAGTCGTGACATTAGACAGAACCAACACGACTCCGGGAGCACAGCATGGGCCTGGCGATCTATATCAATGTAAATGTTAACGTTAGTGTGTGCAAAACCATTACTCTCCGTAAATTCCTGATTACATAAAAATTTTGGCAAAACATTGCATTCTACTACTGCTCGACTATTTCTTTAATGTATGATAGATAAAGTACACATATGTAACTTATCTACTTTTGTGTTAACCGTTCCCTTTTATACAATTTATATATTCCCTTGTGAAATACTTTTTAAAAAATTGTATATGAAACTGAGCGTTTTCCAGGGCAGCGCGGTATCAAAGATTTTAAATGCATTCTGTCAAGTACTTTAGAAGATTTGCGGTTAGAAATCTCTCAATTTCTTGTACAAGTACAAATGTAAATATTCGTCTGTTCGCAATTTCACCCCTCCGAAAATTCTTTTCAAATTGCGCTGAAATTTTGTGCTAGTGCTCGTATCACTCTAGAAAGTTTTCTGGTAACCACTGGAAAGCCGTCTGGTATGTATCTAATATGTGGTGTCGCACAAGTACAAAGTGCGCGCCACCTATTTTCGCCGCGCGCCGCCATACACGCACGGCACGGCGTTCTTACGACGTCAGCCACGAGCGCCCTCTGATACAACTCCGCTCGTGGCCACCACTGAATGACATCGTTGACTTGGAACTGAGATAGGAACCAGTTAACACTTCGGAATCAGGCACCAGTGAAGACTTGGCTATCGGATAGGCACTAGGCAGGCCTCTAGCTCAACTATGTATCAGCATTCTGCAGTACTGAGCTATGTAAAAGTTAAGTATTACTAAGTATCTATGAAATATATATCTCGTACTAATTTACTCTAGTGTTTCTAGTTTCTGCTGTCCCACTGGCTGCTCACCTTCGTTCCTGCACAAGCGTGCATCCTTTATTCCTGTGTCGGTCTCTTTCTACTCGGCCAACGACACATACGACGGAAACGAGACACAAAATAATATATAGTTAATAATCAGAGAATGTTATGAAATGTAAAATGTTCGTTTGTGCAAAATATTTAATCTCCAAAAGTTCTCGACCAATTACTTTGAAATTTTGATAGGACGTTATATTTAATACGCGAAGTTTATTAGATGCTTTTCAGTTAATATATGATGTACTAGCTTAAACCCACGGCTCCGCTCGCGTGATGGTTGATTATAATAGATAAGCTATCTTTCAGTAGTGTGCTATGAAACTGGTTTTGAAGGAACTGAAAAATATTCATTCCTATCAGACTGCAGCAGTCTATGTAGTTACCGTTTATCAGGAAAGTAAGTAGTGCAGATCAAATCATACGTAAAAATGCACTCGTTTCAGAGAATCCAATCAGGAAATTCAACAATAATGATTCTAATAATATCACAGATCGATCACTTGATGTAATGCGCGAAAACTCAAATCGATTTTTTTAAAGAGATGTATTAAAAGAAATTTCTTTTTTACTGCTATATTTATTTATTCTTATACTTCCTTATTCGCATGCTTATCCTTACAGAGAAAGAGCTGAAGACATTATAGCACGCATAGACCAAAGATATGGTCTGTGGCATCAAGATTCGCTGTATGTAACCTCCTTGCTGTAGAGTCGCAAACGTCATCGCTGGCCTTCAGTCAGATTTTTTTTATAATTTGACGACTTTCAACCACCATATCTTCCACCCCCTTATAGCTATAAGCATGGAACTGCTATGGTGTACAACGGGAAACTTCGGACAACAATTACACAAAGACCATTCGTCTGCGTTCTGTGGTTTTCGCTGCAGAGTGAAATATTAACACACACACGTAGAATTTTATAGACACCGATAACTTTCTATGTCAATATACTTCACCCTTTTATCATTATCAACCTTCAAGCAACAATGCAACCAATAAAACCATTTTCAAAGAGTAAATATAATTTTCAAACAGTAATTATTGTCAGCATTTCGGGTTATATTCATCAAATTACTAAATATCTATCAGATCGCTTTATAAAACCGTGCATAAAACCTTCCTCGGGTTTAAATTAGTAACTGTACAAATATTTAAGTCTCTGCGTCTTGTCGTTCGGACGTGATAAGTGTACACCGAACAGACATTCACATTTATAGATATAGATTACGTAGATACATTTTACTATCTTTTGCAACACCGTTTCCCAAGATGACTGTACGATAGTCAGCGGTGTAAGACGAGGTGGAATAGTTGAAAGAAACTGACAGAGATGGGAAGGAGGAGATGAACATCGTGATGAGGAAATGAGAGGTTGTAGATAGATATGCACACAAAAAAGGGGGTGGAGGAGCAGATGGATAAAGCGAAGGGGCAGGAAATGGGGATGGGAAGTAGATTAACAAGAAGAAGGGGTAGAGGATACTGTCAGAAAGAGTGAGAGATGCATAGAGTAGGATGTGTGGGGGGGGGGGGGGGGGACGATGATGAGAGGGGAAGGGGTGTTGGGCAGTGAGATGGGGAACGGACAGAGACAAGGGGAGCAGTAATAGTTGGACGGGTATCCGATGCCCATTCACAGTTCACAGTGTATTGTGGAGTTAAGCTTATCAGAAATGTGCGCTGTCTCTTCTATTACTTTTCCACTTAATCTGAAACAAACGCGTGGACTTGTACAGCTAGTTTGTAATACAAGAAAAGAGCCTGTAGATCTGTTTTGCTATGGGCTGTTGACAGATTTTGATGGTTTCAAGATGGCAATCGTCTTCATTCTTCTTAACTAGTGACTTTCAAACTTTTCGAATATGCGACTCCCTTCCAAGTAAACAATTCTGGAGACCATCATTCGAATAAAAATATGCCGGCGACCCCTCTCCTCACTAACAGTAAGAAAACTATTTTATGTCAAAGGAAACAAACATAATCTTCTTTCCTTTGCTTCAGCTTTCTTTTAAATTGTGTTTCGAAGTTTTTTGTGTATTTTTTGGAATGAAACACGGTTTCCTATTTTTACATGATTTCCGACAAAAAGTATTTTAACTACTGTTTCGCATTTAACCTAAGACGATGAAGTGAAAATATGTTCATTAAGAAAGGTCCAACTGTACAGACAATATGTTATTAAGTATTTTTTTTTTCTTTCAGAATTTCTTACTGTATCAAGTTTCTTAAAATTCCATAAATTTAACATTAAACCCCATGTTGTTGTTGTGGTCTTCAGTCCGAAGACTGGTTTGATGCAGCTCTCCACAATACCCTATCCTGAGCGAGCCTCTTCATCTCCACATAAGAACGGCAACCTACATCTGTCTGAATCAGCTTACTGTATCCATCTCTTGTTCTTCCTCTGCGATTTTTACCCCACACACTTCCCTCCAATGCTAGATTCACAATTCCTTGATGTCTAAGAATGTGTCCTACTAATCTATCCCTTCTTTTAGTCAAGGTATGCCAGAAACTTCTTTTCTCCCCAATTCTGTTCAGTACTTCCTCATTAGTTATGCGATACACCCACCTAATCTTCAGCATTCTTCTGTAGCACCATATTTCAAAAGCCTTAATCCTCTTCCTGGCCGCACTGTTCACGTCCATGTCTCAATCCCACACAAGGCAACACTCCATACAAATGCCTTCAGAAAGAACTTCCTTAGGCCTTAAATGAATATTCGATGTTAACAAATTTCTTTTTTTCAAAAACGCTTTTCTACCCATTGCCATTCTGCATTTTATATCCTCTGTACTGCGACCATCATTTGTTATTATACTGCCCAAGTAACAAAACTCATCTACCTCCTTTATTGCTTCGTTTCCCAATCTAATTCCTTCAGCATCACCTGATTTTCTTACACTGCACTCCATTACCCTATTTTGCTCTTGTTAATGTTCATCTTATATGCACCTTTCAGCACACTGTCCATTCCGTTCACCTGCTCTTCCAGGTACTTTGCTGTATCTGACAGAATTACTATGTCATCGGCAAAACGCAATGTTTTTAGTTCTTCCCCCTGAACTTTAATTCCTTCACCAAATTTCTCCTTGCTTTCCTTTATAGCTTGCTCACTGTACAAATTGAATAACAATGGAGAAAGACTACAACCCTGTCTTACTCCCTTTCCAACCACTGCATTCCTTTCACGCCCTTCAACTCTGACAACCGCTGTCTGGTTTTTGTACAGGTTGTAAATAACCTTACGCTCCCTATATTTTACTCCTGCTTGCTTCAGAACTTGAAAGAGTTTATTCCAATCAACGTTGTCAAAAGCCTTCTCCAAATCTACAAAATCTGTAAATGTACGTTTGCCTTTTCTTAATCTATCTTCTAGGATAAGCCGTAAAGTGAGTATTGCCTCCCGTGTTCCTACATTTCTCCTGAACCCAAACTGATCTTCCCCGAGGTCGGCTTCTACCAGCGTTTCCATCCTTCTGTATATAATTCGTGTTAATATTTTGCAACCATGACTTATTAAACTGATGGTTCTGTAGTTGTCACACCTGTCTGCACCTGCTTTCTTTGGAATGGGGATTATAACATTTTTCTTAAAGTCTGAGGGTACTTCGCCTTTCTCATACATCTTACACACCAGGTGAAACAGGTTTGTCATGGCTGGTTCTCCCAGAGACTTCAGTAGCTCTGAGGGAATATCATCTACTCCAGGGGCCTTGTTCCGACTTAGGTCTTTCAGGGCTCTGTCAAATTCTTCTCTCAGTACAGTATCTCCTACTTCATCTTCATCTACATCCTCTTCCCTTCCTACAATATTGCCTCTCGAAGTTCATTTCCTTTGTAGAGCCCCTCTATATACTCTTTCCACCTTTCAGCTTTCCCTTCTTTGTTGAGAACTGATTTTCCATGAGTAAACCCCATAGAGGTTGAAAAACACTGTTCTAAACTGAATTGTCGATCTACTGGTTATCAGAGTCTCGATAAATAGTGCAGCTTTACCAAGGCTGGAAAAACTTCGCCTGTTGTGATTCTTGTGCGCACCGTATTCGGGAGGCTGTGCTTGACACATTTTGCAGTTAGCTCGTATGTCATTCCTTTGACTTTCTTTTTCTAATATTACATGGCGTTCTTGTTAGACTGACAATCCCTAGCTACTATTCTCTTAGGCTTTACTTCGCGCGAGGTATTACTGGTTTCTTAACTGATTCCATGCTTTCTAGGTCGACTGTTGGAAAAACATGTTTTCAGTTAGCTTTCACCCATTTCACTAGCGTATCTGAGTGTATAGGTGAGATCATCTCACCGCTACCTCGACGTCTTTAAATTCTTCGTAAATGCGCTGACATCTAGGGCTCCACCTGGAAATATAGCTCTCTGTATAGCCCTTGGAATATAGGCTCTGGCAACAAAACGAACTGGTCTAAAAAATAAAAAATAAATAATTAAAATAAAAAATGAAACGTAAATCCTAAGTTTAAGTGCAATAAATTCAGTAATGCAGTCAAACTTTTCACCTAACCTTTCCCAACTGCCCAGCTGACTTTTTAAAAGTTCCATCGTGGCTTTGGTATAGACTTCATTTTGAAATCTTGAATACAGTTTGCTCCGAATGAAAAAGAAATATTCAAATGTTTGTAGCAGTTATGGGACTTAACGACGGGGTCATCAGTCCCTTAGCTTACAAACTACTTATGAACTAGCTAAGACTGAGGACGGCACAAATATCCATGCCCGAGGGGGGATTCGAACCCCCGACCGTAGTGGCCGTGCAGAACGTGACTGAAGCGCCTCAGTCCCCTCGGCCACCGCGGCCGGCGCTCCGAATGAGATCGGTGTAGGTCTTCTACGAAGATCAATCGGCGCCTTCCTATAATTCTTTACCGTACTCCCTTATTGTCGCTGGGAACAAAACAGCGAAGTTCAAATTCAAATGTTTGTTAAGCTTAAGGGACTTAACTACGGGGTCATCAGTGCCTAAACTTGCAAACTACTTACGAACTAGCTAATACTAAAGACGGCACAAATATCCATGCCCGAGGGGTGATTCGAACCCCCGACCGTAGTGGTCGCGCAGAACGTGACTGGAGCGCCTCAGTCCCCTCGGCCACCGCGGCCGGCAAACAGCAAAGTGGATTGTAGTGTTCAATCCATCTATCTGATTGAGATGTCCTTTGCATATGGCATCGAATAATAAGGTAATAAGACCTTCCACCTCAGCCCATTCCATTAGCATCAAACAACCATCGTTCATGTCTCTGTTAGGCCCATTGAGTGTCCTATTAATACTCCGTTGTATTGAATAATTTGACCATCTGCTTTTACCCATTTCTTATTGGCAGCTTCTTCATGTTTGTGATCTTCGCGACGTTCAGCCTGATGATACAGATGGTATTTTTAGGTTTCGTTTTCTTGATGTATGTTACAGATTTTTAGCTTGAGTAGAATGCAGTAGCAGCTGTCATATAATTTTTTTTAAGATGTTAAAATTGCTTATAGGTTTCTGGAATAATATCTTAATTCTTGTTAGTGGAATATTTATTTTAAATACACAACTTTTTCGGGCTTAACCCATCATTTGGTGACCGATATAGTATAAACTGGGCATCGAGGCATTTAACTTTGTCATTTAAAAATACCGTTGTTATGTAGAGTCTCAATGCTCAGTATGTTATATCGGTCACCAGATGATGGGCTAAGCCCGAAACATGTTGTGTACTTACAATAAATAATTTACTAACAACATCTAAGAGATTATTCCATCAACGTATAACCAATTTCAGAATAATTAAAAAAATATTCATAACGGTTGCATACCTCTGTCAAGACTTTTAGTCTAAAATAAGCTGTTGTACAGCTACGGATCTTACACCTGGAGTGAAACTGAGTTTAATTTGTAAGTGAATTTCCTGTAGTAAAACATTTACGTAATGTTCGATCAATTCTTGAGTGAGGAAATCAGTTTCTGAAACTTCCTGTCAGATTAAAACTGTGTGCCAAATCGAGATTCTAAGCTGGGACCTTCGCCTTTCGCAGGCAAGCCCTCCACCAAGTGAGCTATCCCGAACTCCTCACATCCCGTCCTCACAGATTTACTGCGGATGGTACCTAAGCCATGTCCGCCACATCCTTTCTTCCAACAGTGCTAGGTTCATAGGTGAACTTCAGTAAGTTTTCTGAGTAGGAGGCGTGGTACTGCCGAAAGTGAAGCAGAGACGAAGGGCTTTGAGTCCTGTTATTGTAGGTAAGGCGGTCGAGTGCTTGCCCGGGAAAGGCAACGGTGTCAGGTTCGATTCCCGGTCCGGTACACAGATTTAATCCCCAGGAAGTTTCATATCAGCGCACACTCCGTTGCAGAGTGAAAATATTATTCTGGAATAACTTTCTCCTCTGAAACTTCCTGGCAGATTTACAAGTCTGTGCCAGACCGGTATTCGAGCCTGGTTTTTTTTTCCGCGCTCACGCACTCTACCGACTAAGGTACCTGTGCAAGCCTCTGGGCTCACCCCCACAGCTTTACGTCTGCCACCACCTCCGCCCCCTAACTTTCAACTTTGCAAAAGTGCTTTTGCGAAATTCCTACAAACCGTATATTTTATTCTGGAATCATCATGTAGACTCTGGCTAAGAAGATATTCTGTAAAATTTTGAAGAAAGAAGATGATGTACTTCGAAATTAAAGAATTAAAGCTGTGACGATGGACTGTAAGGCTTGCACAGATACCTTAATGGGAATGGCGCTTACCCGGGAAATGCACTCAAACTGTCATGAACACATGTCGCAGCAATTTTATTCAAGGCTCTTCCTTCTGTTCCTTCCCTCTGTGCCAGTTGTACCAGCCGGCGAGTATTCCCCAAGTCCTTCGTCAACTAATTCTGGGAAGCAGTACTTTGGTCCATTGCTTGGTATATACTGAGGTAATCAATGAATCCTCACAGGTCAGTAGCCTGAGTCTGTAGACTATTTGGCTGTAAATTAGTTACCTTGCCCAGAGTACACAATTGGGAGAGTAACGTACATGGTGTTGTGTGGTAGCGTGGAAATAGATACAGACATGGTGTGTTGTACATTCTTTCGGACCATGTCTAAGTTATATTTCATATTTCTTTACATTAACTTCGTGTCAGAAGGAAAACCCTCTGAGCAAGATAAGAAAATTAGAAAAACTTTACGTCCACATTAAAAACGTTCCTTTACTGTGTAACCCCAAGGAAGTGCACTCGCTGGATAGAAAGGTTCAGCAGAAATTATCGCAGATTTTCTGCGACGCCAGTGGCAAAGTGGCAGTCGGGAAGAAGTCTCCTTAAGAAAGGAGCGGCAGCATTTCGTCTCTTGCAGCTGTAGAGTCTACGCTTTTTGAGGAATGAAACTTTAAAGACTGTCTGCTCAAGCATAAATACAATGGGATGACAGAAAGCAGAAGGCCAGAATCCCAGAACGAGAAGGGTTGTTTCTTCAGTTGATTAAATTTACTCATTTCAGTTAATTTTTCATCCATGTGTAAAACAGCTTACGCTCGAGATAACAGCTACTGTTTTCCTTCATTTGTTTCTGGGTTGTTTCCATATGCTGAGGTCGTATCTCAGTTTTTTTTTTTTTTTTTTTTTTTTTTTTTTGTTTTTTTGTTTTTTTTTTTTTTTAATAATGTGCAGAATCAGTGTTCAAAGGGAAATCGTCGATCATCGTCAATATCTTATGTTGCAGATGAGGTAAATGAAACAACTGTTCGAAATAAATTGGGGCCAGTGAGATAGCTACATTCTGCAGTAATGTCTTGGCCAGAATGATCTAAAATGGTTCGACATCTTTCTGTCGGTTCTACGAAGTGGAAACAACAACACTATGGCAACCAAGATAGTGACAATAACTGAAATTGGCTGCAGAGGAAGTTGGTGTTGACTTGTCGTTACTGTACCAAAGGAATAACGCAAGCAGTTGGTTTCATATAGAGTCCAATGCAAAACAAATCGACGTACACGAAGCTGTGACACGGAGTGCCATAGGAAGGTTAGAAGCGGGACAAACATAGAGGGAAGTGGAAGCAGGTAATGGAGTATCCCGGAGTGTAACTTCCAGGATCTGAAAGTGACTTCAGAAAGCAGAAACAGTTAAAAGAAGGCAAGGCCAAGGTAGTCCAGCGAGATATGACCGTTATCTCCGGTTACCAGCTCGTCGAGACAGGAGGCTGAATGCAACTCAGCTACAACGTAACAACAGGACGCGTAATATCAACACAAACATTCCGAAACAAGCTTCGGGGATGTGGCCTTTACGCACGTAAGCCTGTGGTGTGTGTCCCATTAAAACGACGACACCGTCTATCCCTTAGAAACTGGGCGAAGGAACATCAACATTGCAGCCGTAACGAATAGCGTCGGGCTCTGTCCACACATGAGTCAGTATTTTTTGTTCAGCCGAATCTTTAATTCAGCGCAACGTTCCTAGTGACTGCAAAAAAGCGTAGGTGACTCCAGTTTATAAGACAGGAAAGAGAACTGTCCCACACAATCACAGGCCAATATCGTTGACATCAGTTTCATGTAGAATTTTGGAGCACTTTCTCAGTTCGAATATAGTAAATTTCCTTGAAACGGAAAAGCTTCTTTCTGTCAGCACGGGTTTAGGAAACATGACATCTTGCGAGTCATGGATGAAGGGCAACCGGCGGATTGTGTTTTTCTCTACTACAAAAAGGCGTTGTACGCGGTGCCACACTGCAGACTGCTAACGAAGATATGAGCTTATGGAATAAGTTCACAGATTTGTGACTGGCTGGAAGACTTCCTAAGTAATAGAAAGCAGTACGCTGTTCTCGAAGGCGAATGTTCATCAGAGACGATTCTATCGTCAGGCGTGCCCCGGGGGAGTGCTATTATTTTCTATCTATATAAATGATCTGATGGACAGAGTAGTAATTTGCGGCTGTTTGCTGATGATGCTGTCGTGTATGGGAGGGTGTCGTCTTTAACTGACTGTAATAGCTTACAGGATGACTTAGACAAAATTTCTAGTTGGTGCGAAGAATGGCAGCTAGCTCTCAATGTAGAGAAATGTAAGCTGATGCGAATGAGTAAGAAAAACAATACCATAATGTTCGAATACAGCATTAGTAGTGAGCTTCTTGATGCTGTTGCGTCGTTCAAATATCTAGGCGTAACACTGCAGAGCCGTATGAAATGGAACGAACATGTAAGGACAGTTGTGAGTAAGGCGGACAGCCGACTTCGGTTTATTGGGAGAATTTTGGGAAGATGTACTTCATCTGTAAAGGAGACTTCGTATAAAACGCTTGTACGACCACGTCTTGAGTATTGCTCAAGTGTCTGGGACCCGCAGCAGGTCAGTTTAAAGGAAGACATAGAGGCAGTTCAGAGCGAGCAGCTAGGTTTGTTACTGGTAGCTTCGACCAATGCGCGAGCGTCACGGAAATGCTCCGGCAACTTAATTGGGGATCGCTGGAGGAAATACGACGTTCTTTTCGTGAATTTCTGTTGAGGAAATTTCGAGGGCCGGAATTTAAAGCTGAGTGTAGTACGATCTTATTGCCGCCTACTTACATCTCGCGTAGTGATCACAAAGACAAGAGAAATTTGGCCACGTAGGGAGGCATATAGGCATTCTTTTTTTCCTCGTTCTATTTGGGAGTGGAATAAGGAAATGCCTAGTAGTGGTACAGTGTACCCTCCGCCACCTTACGGTGGATTGCGGAGTCTGAGAACGCGGAACTCGGATCAATCCTGCTTATGTGCCGGAAACATCCACATATCATGTTAGTGGACAAATGGTGTGGCCACGAGTCAGTGCTGGTATACGTCGTTCTGAAGGGCGCTTTGGGTGCTCATAGATATAGAGATCATTCGACCTTTTGTTGTGCCCTACGTTGGTGCCAAAGATGGGTTCCTTCTGGTGGACGATAACGCTGGTCCCCCCAGAGCTTCTGTGGTGGACAGCATGCTCGCGGTTGAGGGAACTGGAGTGGCCAGTTTGTTCACCGGACTTAAGCCCGCAGCCAGACATGCACCTCCCTCAACGGCTGCATATTTCAATCATGGAAGAATGGCCAAATATCCCTGAACAGCTTAGTGATGACTCAATGCTGTCCATGTCCCTCAGATGTGCAAGTGTACTGACCGTCCGAGGTGATCACAAACCATATTGGAGGGTAACGTAATGACTTTCTCACTATTATGTTAGTCCCATGGTGCCTCGCTCTAAGTGCACGTCAAGTAAAGATTTGAGAGAGCAGAATATCGTACTGTATCACTTATAGATTACAATTGTAACCAATATCTGAATAAAAACTTTACCAATGTATAAAGCGCAACGAATTGTTGTGAATTGAAAGAAAAGTATGGTCGTTGTTGGAGAAGTTTTTAAGTGGAAATTGCAGTGGGACGAAATATTATCCCCTGCTACTACCTTTACGTCAGCTCAGTTTCGCAGGTAAAAGAGCATGTTTGTATATGTTCTTGTTAATAATGTTTAGTCTTAATAGGTTGTATTTTATTTTCAAAGGAAATATGTGTTGTTTTTATGTTTCAAGTGCGGTGACAACGGAGCAACGTACGAAAATAGAATCTTCTCTGCTGAAGCCAAAGATGATGTACCTGGCCACCAATCGTCGCGGGTCGACTGCCACACGCTCGGAGAAGATCCTGTTGGAGTACCTCCGTTGCCAACCGTCACAATCATAAAAACAAGAAAAATTGAAAAATGTATTGTAATAAAAAGTCTGTTCATGTTTTATGTTAAGTCCTTACGAGTAATTTCTGATTGTATGTCAAGTATTACGTGGACTTATAACTTACGAAATAAAACGTGAACTTTTACTTCAGGTACCAGCGTGTGAAAAATAATTATTGCATTGAATAGAAAGAGAAGATATTTACATATTGAATTGAATTTATATTTTTGGAACTTATAACAGAATTTCTCCAATTTTCTACCAGTGTAAGGACTCAGCAATAATTTTAATAACTGGAAAATAGTGAGATCAAGTTTTATGAATCGATATATTTTACGACTGATTCAGTGAGCAACATCTGTGATAGTAAAAGATTATCTTAGAAAATCTTTAACTAGTTGTTTGTTTGTTTTACAGTATTTTTTGGAACAGTTTTATTTTTCTATTATCTTGCACAAGAACATAGCAACGAATATTTAAAAGACTTTTTTCCTATGATTGAAGATTTTTATTAATTCGAGTGTAGTGGAATGGCCAGAGTCGAAGTCAAACTGAAGAAATTTATTCCTGAATACACAATTCCATTATAATCTGAAGGAAGAATCGGCTGTTCCGCCACAAAATGACGTGGTTAACTATGAAGAGAGACAGTGTCGAAGAAAATTTCTTGTTGTGCACTACATGGGCAAGGAAAAAAAGACACTCTCAAAGGGAAGCACTTCAATTAAAAATCAAGTCGTATGCTATGAATCGTTGGGAGACCCAGAAGGGCAGGTTCAGACTCCTTATTGGAAAGGTTTTCACTATCATTTGCGCCCACAGACATGTTTCTTTCGCGAACTATGAGAACCATGTGCCAAAGTGTCTTTGTTAAGTGAAAGTTACTTTAATGGGTGTGTGCGTACTGTAGTGTAGAGTTGATAAGAGGAAGGAGAGGGTTAAATCCGGTGTTGGCACACGGCCTACTACTCTCTAAAAGGACCATTGGGGCCGCGGTATAAACGTCCCTATGCGTCGGACGATCACCATCAACAGAACCCCATGCCCTCACTGCATGAGACACTGCGCGAGGTTTGGAATGTAATCCAGGACATTGGTGCAATGACTGGTGATCAGGGACTTTTCACCACCACCCCACCTCTGCCCTGTGCCGTAAGGCAAAAGGAAGATTTTTAACATCGCGTCTCTTACCCGGACGGTTACCCATCCAAGTACTGGCCACGTCCGATGGTGCTTAACTGTTGTGATTTCTTGTGAACCGACTTAGCTACGTCGGCACGGGCGTTGAAGCACCACGTACTGAAGGAAACAGTAGAGGACTGCATCTTGTCACAGCCACAGCAATTCTTGGAACAGGAAATCTTTCAAAAATGTTCAAATGTTTGTAAAGCTTATGGGACTTAACTTCGGGGTCATCAGTCGCTAAACTTACAAACTAGTTTTGAATACCTTATACTAAAGACAACACAAACATCCATGCCCGAGGTTGGATTCGAACCCCCGACCGCAGCGGCCGTGCAGACCGTGATTGGCGCGCCGCAGACCACTAGGCCACCGCGGCCGGCAGGAGACCTTTTAGCTCATTGGGGTAGTTATGCTCAGGTCTCTTGTAATTACTTTTTAACAAAGACATCAATTGGACCCACACATATTTGAACACTCCTCGTATTGTAAAACAAAACAAAAATAAAAGGTGCAACTAACAAAATGCTTCATCGTGATATTGTTATTTCTAACTTGGGAAAAAGCATTACATAGTGTCATTACCGTAACAAAATTCTTGACTACTTATTCCAACACAGCAAGAATTTATGTAATTAATGGGTATGATATAAATATTTACTTCGTGATAATCTTAAACCTTTCATTCCCAATGTTGTTTCTAGACAACACCGTATAAAAAGCTGCTTTACATAGTATTACCTGAATCAATCATTAAAGTCGCATTGTTGTTGAGGAGCAAGACATTTTGCCGCTTGTTGGGGAATATACCAAATTCAGAGGTTATGTTACGTTGCAGACTGTATGTGGCTGTGAACATGAGTGTAGGTGAGACTCGTGTTGTTTTATTTCCTTGGTTCTATGGTGAAGACTACTGATCTGTCAGTCCTAAATATAAACAAAATAACATTCGAATTAATAAGATACTTCGATACAATGGTCTGTTGCGGATGAAAATGTTGACATAAAAATAATTTTTCATTCAAAAAGATTTTTAAAAAATATGTTTAATGCATTGCATTATAACAGAAAACACCATTTAATTTTTTAAAGCAAATTTCATAATATGGGAATGAAAGGGTTAACAGAGTGATAACAATTATCTTCGTCACCGTACACACATTACTCGGCTGCTACGGCAGAAACGTGTCCACAGAAAATGTATATTGCTGAATTTGTAAGAAAATGTCTAATATTTTGCCTCCCGTTTTTTGTCGAGTAACTCGCTTGCAAGAAAATGTATAATATGCTTTTACTGTATGTATCGATATGTGTACATAAATCTGTGAAGTTTCATCTTTGGCAAAGATTATGTATCGCATAGCATTGTAGCTCGTGCACAGAGACAGAGTGTGAGACTTGTGGTTCAGCTCGCTTAGAGAGCAGTTGAGTTGTGTGTATGGCTCAGATGTAGAGCAGAGGCTGTTGTGCCAGCAAGTTGATTTGATTGTATTATTGTATTTCTTATTATTCATTTGCGTAGTTAGAAGATTAACCTACTTCCTTTATTTAATAATTAGTTATTTGTGGATTTAAAGTGCAGTATTGATTTTGGTAATCTTGTTGTACAGATTTCGTTATTGGTACCGTAGTAAATGATTGTTATGCAACACTGCAGTTAATTGAGTATGATACTTAGTTTTGATAATCAGGTACTGCTCTGCATAAAATTCATGTAGTCTAACATTAAGAATATGGTTAGTGTTTTAATATCTTTCTCGCAGACAAAATTTTTGAGCATAGTCAGTGTGTATGTTTCATGCAGGTTACGTCTCACAGTTGTTTTGTTAAAATATCCGTTGCGCACATAATCAGTTTAATGCACTGTTTCTTATTTAACAGTACATACATCAATATCAGGTCCATAATTAAACCAAATTACTGTGTTAATGAACAATGTAAGTATTTAGTTAAATTTTGATGAAGTTATCTGATGACTTAATGATCTAGATTGTCAAACATCAATATATGACAACTATTTGGACTGAAACTAATACCAGATCAGGTTTTGAATGAGTAACTTTAAAATAAACTACTTTTGTTGTCTGATTAAACGATAGATTCAACATTAAACAACACACAAACAACTTTTACGGCTTAATTTCGGTATTTGTCGTTGTTGAGCTTCGTTCTTTCAGTAAACTGTATGTTTCGTGTGGCTTGTTATGGGAAATATGAGACGATAAACTGAGTAAGATAATTCTTCATCCATATATACGCGTAAGTTAACAAAAGTAGACTGCAGTGTTTCGGTGCACGACTTTAACGGCCGTCTTCAGTTTATTTATTTATTTATTTTTTCTTGTTATTAGTTGAACAAGGTCGATGAAGTCCCATCGCCAACTGGCGACTTACACTTCCTGGGATTACGAAGGTATGTAGGTTGATGATACTGTTAATGTACTGTTGCCCTAAGTTGTTCTATTTTATTGTGTATCTTCGTTGTTCTCTTCTTAATTGCCCCCATTAGAATGTCCATATGGAGTTCCTGGTGGATGTCCACGTTTCTCGTGTAACGGCCAGCTCTGAGGATCCATCGTAACGTCTTATTCTGGATAACTTGCAGTCTTGATATTTGGGTCGCACTAGTTAAGTCCCAGACTGAGCTGCCATATAACATTTTGGATAGCACTGTTGCTTTGTATAGTCGCAGTTTGGTGTTGGTATTCAACTCTGCGTAAAGAAAGAATGGCATTAAGTTTTTGGCCATCTCATAGACCTTAGGCCGCAAGTTATCAATATGATTGTGGATAAAAAAGTGCTTATCGAGGGTAACTCCCAGATAAGTGACCACCGCTCCCCATGGGATGTCCTGTCCATGATGTCGTAAGTTAGTTGGCGTCTGTGGTCGTTTCCTGGAGAAATAGATCGCCGTGGTTTTTGCTGCATTGAGTTGTACTTTATTCAGCCTACACCATTCAGCAGTTCTGTCTAGTTGTCGTTGGAGCCGTGTTATGTTAGCTTGAACATGCCTTCCGCTGGTTAGAAAAGCCGTGTCATCGGCGGATTGTGCAATTTGCACTCCTTCCACCGTTGAAATGTCGTTAGCGTATGTATTAAACAGGACCAGCGATAACACGGAACCTTGGGGTAGCCCAGCTGCTGCGGGTCTGGTTGATGATGTCGGCCCCTCCACCGTCACCATCATAGTTCTGTCTTGAAGATAACTCGCGATGAGCGTGATGTAACAATCCTATATGGGTGTTTGCTCGTGTAACTTCCGAATGAGGAGTTCCCTCCACACCTTGTCGTAAGTTTTCTCTATATCCAAAAATACGGCGGCCGTTGCTTTGGTAACGTTCATGTTCCAGATGATATGCTCTGCCAAACGTAGTAATTGGAGTTCCGTCGACAGTTTTCTCTGAAAACCGTATTGTTCCGCTCTTATAGTTCCGTCCTCTACTAGTGGTTCCAATATCCGCTTTTGTATTACCCTCTCAAAGGTCTTCCCCATACCACTCAGAAGGCTGATGGGGAGATGGTTGGCTGGTTGCGTCGTGTCTTTCCTCGGTTTGGGTATTGGCACTACCTTAGCTAGCTTCCATGCCACAGGAAAGTATCTTATCAGCATGCAACCGTTGAATATTCTAGTCAACAGTACCAGCGGCTTCCTCGGAAGGTTTTTGAGGTGTTGGTTGCTGATTTTGTCCGCTCCTGGTGTCTTATTGGGATGTAGTTTCCTGATGATACTCCGCACTTCGCTAGGTGTTGGCAGTCTTGGAAGTGATTGATCTTCTGACGTGAGGAACTGATTGACTATCTGCACTGTAGTGGCCTCATGCTCCAGTTGGACAGGATTTAGTTGTTCTTGTAGCAGGGTTGTTTGTTGTTCGTAGGTGGTGACGAATGTTTCAGCTCTGGTTAATGGGTCTTCCGTTAATCCCCGTGGAGTTTGCAGCGGTCTTTTTGGCGTGGGCTCTTTCCTGATGCTCTTCACCAGTCGCCACTCATCTTTCGTCTGGAGCAGGAAGTTCATTTCATCCTCCCACCTCTCTATTTTCCATTCCTGTAGTCGTATACGTAGTTGTCGCTGAAGTCGGTGGGATTGTATGCGGTACATTGGATTTCTTGTGTGTTGCCAGAGCTTCCTGTACCTGTTCTTCTGATGCCGAAGTTCTTCTAGCAGCGGTGGTAATGTTTCCATGTGGTGCGCCTCTTCCGAAATCGTAAGTAGAGACAAGTTATGGGCTTTGCGGACCTTCTTCGTTAAGACGTCTAAGGAAGAGTCTATCTGCTGTGGTGTTTGTATTGCCATAGTTGGGTCTATGTTGTTATTTAAGTATCTTTTAAATTGTGTCCAGTTGTTCTCCTGATATGTCCTGCGCCGGCGTATGGTCCGCGTCCGTGGCAGTACTGCAAGGACCGGGTCGTGGTTTGACGACAAGTCGTTGACCGTAATCAGCCGGGGGTCGATCCCGAGTCCTTGAGTGATAGCGATGTCTAATACGTCCGGCCGTTGGTTCGGTAGATTTGGTGTCTGTGTGGGTTCGGTTGGTCCCCACACTTCAAGCTCCAGTTCTTGTTCCAGTTGGTGGAGTTGGAGTCCTCACTGTGGACACGTGCTGGTTTTATACTACACGTTGCAGCGCGCCCCGTTCTTGGAACTGGCGCTAACGTCGCCGCCTGGTTTCCCGCAGCAACAGTTAAACGTGTGACCCTTTAGCCGCTCTGAGCCGCCGCAGCCAAATTGAAGGTTAGAGGTCACAAAGCGGCCCATTACGCTGCCGTGTCGCACGGAAAATGAGTCCCCGCCCTTACAGAGGCACACACCGCTGAAATCTGGCGCCGGCACGGACCGCCTTACCGGGGAGCAACACATTTTCCAGATTCAGTTAACAATTCAAATCTCCTTACGCAATCTTTCCATTCAATAGAAGTAATTATTTCGATAAAATATGACTGCAATTTTTAAAATTACGAATACAACAATTTGGCAACACCTACATTCTTTTCATAACGGCGATCTCCGAAGTGGATAGGGGAGCACTATGTGAACACACACAAAAACATTCCTAAAAATTCAGAACGAGTTAATTGCTGATAATTTATCATAACAAAGTGCATTTAGTCATTGCTGACATCAAAGTATTGTCAAGTAGGTGAAAACCACTTATAACGCATTCGTATCAATGTGTAATGGATCCTTGCAAGGGTGATCAATTTTCGGACATTGACCTCGTGATTAAAAATTAATTGTGTAATAAATCACTTCACAAAATAGAAAGATTTTTCACTTGACTAAAGGAACACAGACAATTTTATTCAAATGTTCAAATGTTTGTTACGCTTAAGGGACTTAACTGCGGGGTCGTCAGTCCCTGAACTTACAAACTTCTTATGAACTAGCTTATACTAAAGACGACACAAACATCCATGTCCGAGGGGGATTCGAACCCCCGACCGTAGTGGCAGTGGACACTGTGACTGGCGTGCCGCAGACCGCTGGCCACTGCGGCCGGCACAGTTTTATTATTATTGTCACCATGTTATACTGTGTGGTCAGAAATCACCGTTACACACTTCTAGGACTTGTAGAGAGTAGTGAGTACTTAACATTTTGAATAGGAATCTATGTCCGGAAACGTATCGTTTCCGTTCTACACCTACTTGAGGAATGTAATTAGGCGTGACCCAGTACAATTGTTGCAATCAATTTGGAAAGAATACTGAATCGTTCCGTTATTACTTACGCATTTTCATTATAATTTACACCTTACGGTTAGCATTAGTCGTAAACAACAAGGACGCAGCATCTACCGCACCAGCCACAAACTACTGATCCATTGTTGTCGACTAATATAAATCATAAGTTTAAATTGTACTGAAAATGTGTAAGTAATAACGAAACGATTCAGTTGTTTTTGTTGTGATCTTCAGTCCGGAGACTGGTTTGATGCAGCTCTCTGCAATACCCTATCCCGAGCAAGCCTCTTCAACTCCATATAAGAACGGCAATCTACATCTGTATGTATCTGTTTAACTGTATCCATCTCTTGGTCTTCCTCTACGGTTTTTACCCCAAACACTTCCCTCCAACGCTAAATTCACAATTCCTTGATGTCTAAGAATATGTCCTACCAATCGATCCCTTCTTTTAGTCAAGGCATGCCAGAAATTCCTTTTCTCCCCAATTCTGTTCAGTACGTCATCATTAGTTACGCGATCCACGCACCTTATCTTCAGCATTCTTCTGTAGCACCACATTTCAAAAGATTCTATCCTCTTCCTCTCCGCACTGTTTATCGTCCATGTTTCATTCCCATACAAGGCAACACTCAACATCGAATATGGATTTAAGCCTAAGGAAGTGTGAACACTTTTCTACCCATTGCTGTTCTTCATTTTATATCCTCTGTACTGCGACCGACATCTACCTCCTTTATTGTTTCGTTACCAATTCTAATTACTTCAGCATCACCCGATTTTCTTAGAAAATGTTCAAATGTTCGTAAATCTATCAGACCTAACTGTGTGGTCATCAGTCCGTAGCTTACGAACTATATTAACTAAGGTATACTAACCTAAGGACAACATACACACCTATGCCCAGAGACGACTCGAGCCTCCAGCGGCGAGCAACCGCGCGCTCCGTAGTGATGTGAGGCGCCTTAGACCGCTCGGCTAGTTTACAGCGGAGCGGCGATTTTCTTACACTGCACTCCATTACCCTAGTTTTGCTTTTGTTAATGTTAATGTTATATGTACCTTTCAGCACACTGTCCATTCCGTTGAACTGCTCTTCCAGGTTCTTTGTTGTCTCTGACAGAATTACGATTCAGTATTCTTTTCAAATAAATTGCACAATTTTACTGAATCACATCTAATTACATTCCTCAAGTAAGAGTGGATGAAATAATCATCTGAACTGAATCCGTCGTGGAACGGAAACGATATTTCCCAACACGGGTTCCTATTCAAAATATTAAATACTCACTACCCCCTACAAGTTTAGAAGGTTGTAACAGGTATTTCCGACCACCCTGTAAATACAACCTTACATGTATACTACAATATCCCTTGCTCAAGGATGAATAACTCATTATTTATTAGATAATCTCAGATGCTAAGACTTCCAGGCAAAGAGCCTCTACGTAAAGATACTTATCCTAAACTTCAATTTATATCTTAGGTATCCACAATCTATGAACAAATGGAAAAAATAAAAACAAAAATTTAATTCTATAAGTCATAGGAAATCCTCTGTTTTGTGGATAATTCTAAGAATTTCAGTATAAAAGCTAACACATGGGAAATCGTGGAAGGGGACACCATATGATAACTAAAACAATAAATGTTGAAAACACAGTTTTCGTGGACTTCGCCTGAGTTTTACACACAATATAATTTTTGAAGATGGTACTAATACGTCTGAGGGACCCGCTCAGTTAGCCGTGTTGTCTAAGGCATCGCTTTCCGAGACTGGGAGGCGTACCGGCCCCGACTCGAATCCGCCCGGCAGATTAACGAAAGTGTCTGAGTGCCGGCCAGCCTGCCCCCTAGGTGAATACCGGGCTAGTCCCCATGTCCCGCCTCATTTACACGTTTCGCAAACATTTTATTGCACTTTACACTTTCACACATATAACACTATTTACAGACATTTGGGGTAAACGTTTCCTCCCGGGGGGCAGGGGTTGGCAGCTGGAAGTGCAATCCGCCACCCCGTCAATACTAACATGCCAAATCTGCTATAACATAGCCGACCCTGCATGTGCGGGAAAAGGGAGAGAGAAAAATTCAGATTGCTATCTGTCTTCATAGTGTGATCTCAGTCTTACGAGAGGTCAAGCATGTCAGAAATTCACGGACATTCAAGGAGAGGATTATCATCATCTGAAGCTGTATCCAAGGTTGAAAACGTACGTTGTGGTTTCTGCATCAGATAATACGACCTTAGAGCTGTGAAGAATGGGGATTGCGTCAGGTGTTTCACGAAATATGTGTGGGCACTGCTGATCATGTAAACAGTTCTGCTCTGGAATTGGTCAGTAAGACTTTTGAAACTGGTCAAGGAAAACTGTTTTATACAAATTAAAGGGCAGCCTCAGTGAAATTTTTGGTAGCGTTAGTCTTCATATTAACGTTACTTTCCATATCTCCATTGACGCTTCTTGGCTTAAGATGATGGTCGTTTACCACACAAAATTATTTTTCATTTCTTTTAATTTTTTTATTCCTTTTTTTACGAAAACGTTTCATCGCTGGTCTTCAGTTCGAATTTTATAGAAACTGACGACTTTCAACCGCTATAATTTTAACCCTATTATAGCTATTGACACGGAACTGCTATGGTGTACAACGGGAGGCTTTGTACTACAACACAGAGAGATCGTTCGTCTCCATTATGTAGTTTTTGCTGAAGAGCAAAATATTGACATCCACACATAGAATTTAATATAAGTCGGTAACTTTCAAGTCCCGTATCTTCCACCCCATTATCGTTATCAATCCTCTACCACCATGATACACAACACTAATCGTTTGCGATGTGTAGATCGCGCGGCCTCCTGCGTCGGTCGGGGGTTCGAATGCCCCCTCGGGCATGGATGTGTGTGTTGTCCTTAGGTCAGTTTAACTTAGTTGAAAAAGTTTGTAAATCTAGGGACTGATGACCAAAGAAGTTTGTTCTCATAAGAATTACAAACATTTGAAGTTGCGATGTGTAGTTTTGGATGCAAAGTGAAATAAAGGCACAAATCAACTTCGATTTTTTTTAGATGAGATGCTATAGTTTAGTACTTATTATCTGATAGCGGCCATAGAAACAAATTCAGTTATGTCTAACAGTAAGGTCTTGGAATGTCAACGAATGTGAAAGGCATGAACGCCCATTTATAGAAGATATTTGAGGTGATGATAATTGGTATCAATGCAATGCAGCGCTGCAATCTTCTGATTATGGATTGAGTGGTATTCCTTATCACTTCGGTACTTGCAGGCATTGCCATTGCAATGCCTGGAATCGACTTATCTTGCGAAGCGCTTGACCATTACAGAACTGGTGGGCACCTTCACAATGCTTATTGGTGCTAACATTTTTACCTTCGTTGACATCAACTGAGGGATTCGAACCCGAGTCTCCCGCTTTCTAGACATTTCCGCTGACCCCTACACCACTGGGGAAACAGTGATCACCACACCTGCAAGGACTGACTAAGCACGCTTCTCGTCAGACACAAATTTCCAGCTTTACCCTGCCCACAGTACTCAAACTCGAAATCACTAGGTACTAATTCCCGTAAGAGTAACGGCTTCCAACTTTTCCACCCCTCCCCACTAGCGAAAGGATCATTGCCCCTTACTGGCATATTATATACATACATATGGGGTCTTATTCCGAAAGAACAGAAGTAACGGAGAACAGCCTGGAGTCGGAGCATAGCGTGTCAATGCGCCCGGCCACACCGCCGCGGCTTTGGAAGGTCCACCGGAGTCATAGTTTACTGGAGAAATCGTATAAAAATATCAAAGTGCTGCTCATTTATAGTTTTTATTTTATTGTGATGGATCCAGTTCAGCTAAATAGTAATTATCAGACAATAAAGAAAATTATATTATTTTTACTGTTATGTTTTTATGTACATATACTTTTAAAGTTAGACCTGTTTTTTCGACTTTTTTATACTTTATTTTAAGTTTTTTTAATTATTTTTTTTTTATTTATTTTTTACTTAGGTGCATTTGACATCCTTGGACAGTGTCACGCTGCTATATAACAATAAAGTGAGCGTTGATGTCAAATATTAAATCTATTTGTTTCTTTTTCGCCCCCTTTTTTTCAGATTTCGCAGATTGTCTAAAAAAAAAAAAAAATAAAAATAAACTATATAAGTTGAGCGGAGACATTGCAGCCCCTGATGACTTCTCCACCTGGCTACAATTATCTGATTATATCAGATATTTTTTTAATTATTTTAGATCTTGACATGTAGGTTTAACGTATTCATCTTCGTCTGAAGAAGGTGCCCATAGCGGCATTGAAACGTGGTTACGAATATATTCGTACTTTGCGACTGAGGGCCGCCCCTTAAAAGTTTAAAAGCAATCGGCTAAGTCATGTTGTTGTTGCAATGCACAATCTGATCACTACACGAGTTGAACCAAACTGCTTATGCAATTCGTTTGGTAAAGTAAACACAAGTCTACGTCACTTTAGTTGATTCTCCCGATGAAAATACTTCAGAGCCTAGGTATCTCAACTGATGCTCTAATTCCTTTTGATCACTGAAGTCCCATCTTCAAGTGCCCAATGAAATATATGGAAGACTGTGCGACTGGGCCAGTCGGTGCAAACCCTTCACCACAGTTTGTCGCCTGGTGTGCCCGGGTGCCATCAAGTTATGAAGATGCGGCTATGACGTCTCTAAACGGGTCCAGGCTTCAATAAAACTCTAAATAACTCAAGGTGATTTTTTTTTCTGTAATAACACTTGCTAACATAACATGTGATACTTCGTCAGTGCGGTGTTGTGGGACTTGCCGATCTACAATGTCGCCCCGTGCGCTGGTGTGCTGCATCAGTCTCTTAAAGTCCTGCTCGTACTAAAGAAGTGCCGGACTGCCGGTAATCACGATAGGTCAGTTCTGTACCAGGGGAAATTTTTAGATAACTTACGTCCATATGAAGTTTCATATGACATTTTTACGCTGTCGTTTGGATAGTAAATAAATAATTGTAGCATTCTATCGGTTCATTTTTGCTCCTATAAACTTGTAGCTACATTGTGAAATATTCATAGTAGACTAGCTTTTATCTTCGACTTCACTTGCGTTGATGTCCTCATATACGTATCAAAGACCATTGAAATTATATCAATTTCGCTACTTTCTTCTTACCAGTACGCTATGATCAGGAACATTAGGATTAAACAAAATTTAATAAAATGCATCTATAACCATCACCTGTTTTATTAAAGTCCTTAAAATCGACTAGTTTCGGTCTAGGTTCATCACCATAGATAAACTACACAAAAATAAAAAATAAAATGAAAAATGTACACGACAAATAAGATAGTAAGGAGCAAATAACACACATAGGATGCAAAAGTGGAACTATCTGACTACTTTGTGTTATAAATACTTACAACGTATTCAAAAATGTTAGTTAACAGCATTAACTAAAATAGATCTGGCTGAAAACAGCAGGAGTCACTTTGAATAAAATTACAAATATCATAGTAGATTATCATAGTCAAAACAAACATAAAATGAGAGAATGGGCTATGAATATAGAGGAGTGCACATTGCTAACTGCATAACTCAAAGACCATCACAATCTATGCTATCGAAATTGAATATACGATTATGGAGTCATTCTTAACGGGTGTGGAGTATCTTTGGCGGACATCTTTGGTTAAGCCTAAGTAAACAAAATTACGAAGTGCAGTGATCACAGTTTTTCTTACTTTAGTTACAAGACAGTTGTCAATTCTTTAGAGAACTTTAAAACAAACTGATACTGACTCTAGGTAATTATGATAGTAGATGTGTGTAAAAGGAATGACATCCTGAGATGTCATTCCTGAGATATGAATCCTTTTACACACATCTACTATCATAATTACCAAGAGTCCGCAACAATTTTTTTTAAAGTTCTCTAAATTATTGTCATCTGTCTTGGTACTAAAATAAGAAAAACTGTGCTTCATCTCTGTGAACATTTCTCTTTGTTTTGTATATGTGCATCATATTTGTTTATGTTTGTGATGTATCTATTAATACATTTTTTATTTCCACTATTATGTTAATTACTGTTACTCTAGTGTGATTTTAAACTGTATTTTATTGGCTATATAGTAATTGTTTTATAGCTGAATATTTATGATGTAACATGATTGGCTCTATGTACTACTATTCTGACTTATTCCTCTAGAATCAAGAACGCTGTGTTTATAATTCCTTTATACAATTGTACATCACAATGCTTTATTTCTTGATATTCGTATGTCCACGTGTTAATAATTTGCCGAAGTGACATGTTGCCTCATGTCTAGGCCATTATAAGCAACCTATGCTATAACATGGAATATTTTTCATTATGACATGAAACTTTATGGTCATGGTTTAGTTACCTATATGTTACTTGTCATTTTCATAATTCTATAAATTTCATGGCTACTACATAAGGTACCCCCGTGATTGGAATCCCTATGTATGATATAAATATGCTCAAGTCTACGTTCCCATACTTTATTATTTAAATCAGGAAGTATTTCAATTTTAACATTGCATGAAATTAAATTATTGCTCTATAGTAAACTGTCACTGTGAGCTCACTATCTACTATGCTTTGGTTTTTCACAACCATTAATCACTCAATGTTTTTGATCAACTCCGAACTGGAATTTTATATATTCGTAGTTTTTCTCGTCGTATCAGATATAATACTCAATTTTCACAACTGTGGGATTAAGGTTGTTTACATAATTATAAATTTTGGTGTAATGTAAACCTTTTTAAGACGATGATCACTCTCGTTTTGTCACTAGTAACACATTATATTGATGTGGATAGCATTTAATGATGTAAGCTCTGATAATGTTTAATTGTCCCACATTTTATTTGTTGACGTAAACTTTTCATATACACTTATTTTTAAAACTTGTTGATCACTGCCATTTGTGACTTTCTTTACTTACGCTTAACCAAAGATCTTCCGCCAAAGGCACTCCACCGCCATTAAGAATGACTCCATAATTGTACATTCAATTTCGATAGCATAGCTTGTGATGGTCTTTGACTTACACACTTAGTATTGTGCAGTCTTCAGTATTCACAGTCCATTCTCGCATTTTATGTTTATTTTGACTACTATAATCTAGTATGACATTTGTCATTTTATTCAAAGTGACTCCTAATGTTTTCAGCCAGATCTATTTTAATAATATAAATCTTTGTAAATCTATTGGACCAAACTGCGTGTTCATCAGTCCGTAGCTTACAAACTACTTAAACTAAGGTAAACAAACCTAAGAACAACACGAACACCCATGCCCCAGTGAGGACTCGAACCTCCGAAGCCGAGCAACCACACGCTCCTCAGCGAGGCGCTTTAGACCGCTCGGTTACTCCACCGCGGCAGATCTGTTTTATTTAATACTGTTGACTAACATGTTTTAACACCTTGTAAGTATTTGTAACACAAAGTAGTCAGATACTTTCACTTTTCCATCCTAAGTGCGTTATTTGCTTCTTACTTTCTTTTTTATTGTGTACATTTTTTTAAATTTTTTGTGTAGTTTATCTATGATGATGGTCCTGGATGGAAACTAGTCGATTTCAATGATTTTAATAAAACAGCTGATGGTTAAAGATGCATTTTATTATATAATGACGGCTGTTAGCACTGACCTTACCAAAACTTTGAGATAAAGAAAAGTTTCGAATTTTTCAGTTTAAATTCAACAATGCGTAGAATGATGCTAAATACAGTTCTTCTTTATCGATATTGAAATAAACATATTAATTAATATGGAAAGAACCTCTGTTTCTTACACCGTGAGAGGTCTACGTTATACAACGTGTAAATTATGAGGAATAAAATGTCATTGAAATCGGTTCGGAGGTTTTAAGACGTATTGTATTCATTATGTTGAATAGTATAACGTCAACGTATCGACCATTAAAATTATTTTTAAAAATGTGATAAATTTAAAATGTCAAAGAATAAATTGCTTTTTCAAGCAGTCATCAAGCGTCTCAAAAGCTATAAGGGAAACGTTGTTGCTCAGCTGTTCCATGTTTCTAGTTATATACTTAAAATCAACATGTCGTGAATAATAATTTTTTCTAGCCTATGTCCTTCTTCAGTGTTCAAGCTATCTCCAATTTAATCAAACGTGTTAAGCGGTTTAGTCGTCAAACCGCAAAAGATACAGCTTCTTTTGCATTTATAATATGAGTATGGATACGTTGCCTCAGCGCGAAAGGTTTTTGACTATTGCTCTAGATCCACTAGGTCAGAAGTAAGCAGGAGTTCCAACTTCACGAATTCCTTCTTTTTCTCCCCCATTTTTTTTCTCGCAACAGTGTATCACGGGTGAACTGAGTAAATACTTTTGAAGCAGAGAAAGCAGAGAAAGCAAAAGGAATTTGTAAACATCATGATACGTCAGTATCGTAACAATAAAATAATTATTTCGCAATTTAATATATTATTTTAATAAATTTATACGCAGTATAATATGTAGAAGTTAACATTCTCGTTATCTGCAGTTTTCGTTCTGATTTCTTCAGTGACACATGTTTTAAAACTTATGGTTTCATGTGTGTTTTCTTGTGTAAATGCATGTTAGAAAAATATTGGGAGCATTTAAGGTAGCTATTGAATATTTATTTGGACACAAATCTATTATTATTTCATTATTACTAACAATGAAAGCCTGCTTGTAAGAAGTTGCTGTTGGTGACGTATTACAAATTCTGTCCTGTTGTTTGTTTTAATTGTATTTGTAATATTCACTGATGGAAAACTTTGCTTCGGCTTGTATTTTGATGGTAGTGCTATTATTTGACTCGGTGTAATGCGATTAATTTATGCTGCATGTAGAGCACGGTTAGACATGAAAGTAAATAAAAGGAATTTCGATATGGATCTGTCTCCATATGCACTTAATCAATTGTCACTGTGAAAGTACTTTTAGGAAGCGGTGTTCGGCACAGCGGTAAGCGATGGAATTCGTTTCTGAAGGGTCGCGACTTTTACTCCTGCAGGTGGCAATTTTTTTAGTGCTCGTTGGCAATGCGTAAACTACTGATGACACAATTAACCGCAACATCAGACTGATTATTTTATTAGTTTGTAGAAGCACAGGCTTTAGACATCGGGTGAAATTCTGGACTGTAAACATTTAAAAACAGATTGTAGTTAAAGCGTAGAAGTGACGTCGTGTATGTAAATCGATACTTGCAATTGATCAATTACATGCATCGAGGTGGTATTCTATGAAGAAGCTAGGCAATTATTAATTCTACCGTATCACCCACATTATAAACACCGCTTTTTTGCAGTGACTTGATTGGCATTCTGGACACAACTTCTTTCATCGCACAGTCCAGCAGCGAACCACCCGCAACGCAGCATGTAGCTGCATACCTTCCAGGATAGATGGTGATGATGTACACTCATGGCCATTAAAATTGCTGCATCACGAAGATGACACGCTACAGAGGCAAAATTCCACCGACAGGAAGAAGAATCTGTGATATGCAAAATTTCACCGACAGGAAGAAGATGCTGTGATACGCAAATGATTAGCGATTCAGAGCATTCGCACAGGTTTAGCGCCGGTGGCGACACCTACAACGTGCTGACACGAGGAAAGGTCCCAACCGATTTCTCATACACAAACAGCAGTTGACCGGCGTTGCCTGGTGAAACATTGTTGTGATGCCTCATGTAAGGAGGAGAAATGCGTACCCTCACGTTTCCGACTTTGATAAAGGTCGGATTGTAGCCTATCGCGATTGCGATTTATCGTATCGCGACATTGCTGTTCGCGTTGGTCGCGATCCAATGGCTGTTAGAAGAACATGGAACCGGTAGGTCCAAGAGGGCAATAAGGAGCGCCTTGCTGGATCCCAACGGCCTCGTACCACTAGTAGTCGAGATGACAGGCATCTTATCCGCATGGCTGTAACGGATCGTGCAGCCACGTCTCGATCCCTGAGTCAACACATGGGGACGTTTGCAAGAGAACAACCTTCTGCACGAACAGTTAGACGACGTTTGCAGCAGCATGGTCTATCAGGTGGGAGACCATGGCTGCGGTTACCCTTGGCGCTGCATTACAGACAGGAGCGCCTGCAATGGTGTACGCAGCAACGAATGTGGGTGCACGAATAGCAAAACGTCATTCTTTCGGATGAATCCAGGTTCTGTCTACAGCATCATGATGGTCGCATCTATGTTTGGCGACATCGCGGTGCACGCAGATTGGAAGCGAGTATTCGTCATTAGCATACTGGCGTATCACCCGGCGTGATGTTATTGGGTACCATTGGTTACACGTCTCGGTCTCCTCGTGTTCTCATCGACGGCACTTCGAACAGTGGCCGTTACATATCAGATGTGTTACGACCCGTGGCTCTACCCTTAAGCCGGCCGCGGTGGCCGAGGGGACTGATGCGCTTCAGTCACGGTCTGCACGGTCACTACGGCCGGGGGTTCGAATCCCCCCTTGGGCATGGATATTTGTGCCTCCTAGATCGTAAATAGTTCATAAGTAGTTTGTAAGTTTAGGGACTGATGGCGCCTTAGTTAAGTCCCGTAAGCTTTACAAACATTTGAACATTTGAACTCTACCCTTAATTCGATCCCTGCTGAACCCTACATTTCAGCAGGATAATGCACGACCGCATGTTGCAGGTCCTGTACGGGCCTTTCTGGATACGGACTGCTGCCCTGGGCAGCCCATTCTTCAGATCTCTCACTAATTGAAAACGTCTGGTCAATAGTGGCCAAGCAACTGTCTCGTCATAATACACCAGTCACTACTCTTGATGAACTGTGGTATTGTATTGAAGCTGCATGGACACCTGTACCTTGGCCATCAGGAATTCTGGGGGCTCTTTCATCTCTCACCACTCCATGTGTTGCGGTCTTCAGTCCGTTGCCTTGTTTGCTGCATCTCTCTACCCTGCATTATCCTGAGCAAGCCTCTTCGTCTCCTCATAAGAACGGCAACCAATATCCATCTGAATCTGCTTACTATATTTGTCTCTTGGTCTCCCTCTGCGATTTTTACCCCACACACTTCCCTCAAATGCTAAATTTACGATTCCTCGATGTCTACGAATGTGTCCTACCAAGCGATCCCTTCTTTTAGTCAAGGTATGCCAAAAAATACTTTTCTCACCAATTCTGTTCAGTACCTCTTAATTAGTTATGCGATCTACCCCCTAATCTTCAGCATTCTTCTGTAGCACCACATTTAAAAAGCCTCTATTCTCTTCCTGTCCGCACTGTTTATCGTCCAACTTTCACTCCCGTACAAGGCAACACTCCACACAAATGCCTTCATAAAGGCCTTCCTTACACTTAAATTAATATTCGATGTTATCAAATTTATCTTTTTCTAAAACGCTTGTCGTCTCATGACCACTCTGCATTTTATGTCCTCTGTACTGCGACGATCACATTTTATTTTACTGCCCAACAAAACTCATCTACCACCTTTATTGTTCCGTTACCTACTCCCGATCGCCTAATGTTCTGAGGCTGCATTCATTTAGCCTTGTTTGCTATTGTTAATGTTAATCTTACATGCTTCTTTCAACAAACTATCCATTCCGTTCAGTTGCTCTTCCCGATCTTTTGCTGTCTCTAACAGAATTACAATATTATCAGCAAAACACAATGTTCTTATTTCTTCACCATGAACGCTAATTGCTTGGAACACAGCTTATAAATGTACAGGGTGTCCAGGAAAGGGCTCCCTGATTTCAAAATTAAATATCTCGAAAACAATGATCGATAGAGGAATGCAGTAATCGGTACGTTTATTGTGAAAACTGTAAGAAGTTTATACAGCAGTTTGAAATAAAAGTTACAAAAGCTGCTAACAGATGGCGCTGTACGCTATACAGCTCATATCAGCATAAATAAGTGAAATAATCGTATGAAAACACTCTTTGCAAGCAATCACATCACAAATGTTCACCATTGGCACTACAGAGGTGGCGCAAACGAAGAATGAAATTCCGAAATGGATTCACATGCCACCACACGGAGTCAAATCTGGGGAATATGTAGGCCAATCCATGCCTGCACCAGTAAATTTGGGATATTCCAAAGCAATGACTCGATTCCCGAAATATTCCTCAAGAAATCGAAAAACTTGTTCGGTCCGATGTGGTCGGGCTCCATCTTGCATAAACCATTTAGTATCTGGTCGATCCTCTAACCTTGCTGTGTGGCGACAAATTGTTCTAAAATTGCATCGTAACGTGAACCAGTAACCGTTTGCCGCATGAAAAAAAGGCCACTAATGCCTCTGCTGCATACTGCAGCCCACACCGTAACTTTAGGAGAATACAGGGGTTTCGATTCACACCAATATGGCTTTTCGGAACCCCTAAATCTCCAGTTCTGCTAATTCACGTATCCATTCAAGATGAAGTGTACTTCATCCGTAAACCAGATGCAGCTAACATCAAATCCTTCACTATCAATCATTGTGAACATCTGATTAGCAAAGGCAACCCTTTGTTGCACAGCTCGCACGGGTACAGCATGGTGCGTTTGAAGTTTGAATGTAAACATGTGGAGGCTTTTGTCAGTATTTTCTGCGTGCTTGAACTCTTCAAACCAGACTCAGATGTAATTCTACGGGTGGATGACATTGGATTTCGCTGAATAATTCCAGAAACTGTGGCGATATTTTCAGGCGTAACTGCGGTTTGCTTGCGGCCAACATGCCCCACTAGATCATCAGTTACGCTGCCTGTTCGTTGAAATTTTGCGAAGAGCGTACGAATGGTTTTCGCATCGGGCCCTTTTGGACCATTAAATCGTGCTTGAAAACTTCGCCTTGTTGCCGTAGTACTGTCTTCTAACCTGTGGTACTGTAGCACCAGAAAAACGCGTTGTTCAATGGAGTACATGGTTTTAATCTCTTCCTTCGGTACGCTAACCTCCTTTCACGTTTCAATAGTGGAACCGATCGCTCTGGGCTACGGATCACTTTTTACACTAGGCACAGCGTATGGCGATTACAGCGCCATCTATTAGCAGCTTTTGTAACTATTATATCAGACTGCTGTATAAACTTCTTACAGCTTTCACAATAAACACACCGTTTACTGCATTCCTCTATCGATCTTTGTTTTGGAGATATTTAATTTCGAAATCAGGGAGTCCTTTTCTTGGACACCCTGTATCAAAAATTTGGACGGTTTCTTAGCTGACGAATTGGTATTCTTGTCAGGGCATAAATCCCTACAAGATTTTTCGGCAGTCTTCACGGTTACATCGTCAATCTGTCACAGTACTGGGAAACAGCTGATCGCTCGCCCCGCCCCTGCCGCCGCACAACTGCTGCCGTAGTGCGCGCCTTCGACACCGGCTACTGTGCGGCGCTGCAGTCTGGCGCAGAGCACCTCGGCCCTGCTTGCCCCGGCCAGCTCAGCCCGGCTCGGCAAGTGCTAATTGCGGTCATCAGTCAGGCGGCCAGCTCATACATTAGCTGCCGGCGAGCGCTGTGCGCATGCGCCGCTGCTGGCCACACCGAGCCACCTACCGCTGCTGCGCAACTTTGGAGCCGCATTAAAAACAAATCTGTTATAGCGCCACCACTCACACGACTCGACACACACTCATCCCTAAACAGAATGCACAGCATCTACATACATACTCCGCAATTCACCCACAGGAGCGTGGCGGAGGGTACCTAACACGACAGGGGAGGAGAGGCAGCGGCGGTGTGACGTCAGCCAAGGGCCTTTCTGCCTGCTCAAAAGCAAGAAGAGTTGAACGCTCTGTACTGCTGACGCGGAGAGCAGCAATTTTGGAAAGACAGAAAGCAGATCTGGTGTAAAGGATACAGTGAGGTCTACGATAACTCACTGTTTTAATTAAGTAACAAATGTTCAAATGCTTGTAAATCTATCGGAACAAACTGCGTGGTCATCAGTCCGTAGCTTACAAACTACTTAAACCTAGGTAAACTAACCTAAGGAAAACACACACACACACACACACACACACACCCATGCCGCACGGAGGACTCGAACCTCCACGGCGAGAAACCGCGTGCTACACAGCGAGACGCTTTAGACAGCTCGGCTACTCCACCGCGGCTGTAAAATGAGGAACACGCACCTGCGATAGCTTCGGAAAATGCGCGGTGTTTCCAGTCTGGAGTTGATTAATCCACAGATTCAATGCCATTTTGCAGGCTTCAATTCTGTAGTATATATCTGTTATTAGGAGGCCATTGCCTTGGAGTGAGGTATTTAAATCGCCTTGTTATTGTCGCCAAGAGCGCTATTGATGACTGAGGGCCGGCCGCGATGGCCGAAGGGACTGAGGCGCTCCAGCCACGGTGTACACGGCCACTACGGTCGGGGGATTCGAATCCCCCCACGGGCATGGATATTTGTGCCGTCCTTAGTCTTAGCTAGTTCGTAAGTAGTTTGTAAGTTTAGGGACTGATGACCCCGTAGTTAAGTCCCATAAGCTATGCAAACATATTTTATTTATTTATTTTTTTTTTTTTTTTAAGACTGAGGCCTCCAGCTCCGTACCCACGGCCCCGTTTACCCAGGCAACATTGCGAACGCGGTTTTGGCCTGACGTCACACGCATTGAAAGGCTTGCTCTTCCTCTTCACACGTCACACCGCCTGAAAATCAAATGTTTGTAAATCTTATGGGACTTAACTACGGGGTCATCAGTCCCTAAACCTACAAACTACTTATCAACTACTTACGAACTAGGACGGAACAAATATCCATGCGCGAGGGGGGGGATTCGAACCGTGCAGACACCGCCTGAAGCTGGCTTCCTCTGTAATACGACTACCAGCTTTCCAGTCCCATATAGGACGAAGGAAAAACGAATGGTTGTATGCGACTCTACTAGCCCTAACCTCTGAAATGGAAGTTGGCGCTATTGGAATCGTTCTGCAGTCCGCTTCACATTCCTGCTCTCTAAATTTCTTCAACAGTGTTTCTCAAACAGAACGTCGCACACCCTCTAGTGCCTCTCATTTGAATCCCCGAAATCCTCAGTAACACTTTCACCTACCAGTAACAAACCTAGCAGTCCGACTTCATCTACATCTACATGGGATGCTCTGCAAATCACATGTAAGTGCCTGGCAGAAGGCTCGCCGAACTACCATTACATTATTTTTCTCCCATTCCATTCTCGAATAGCGCGCGGGAAGAAAGAACACCTGAATCTCTCCGCTTGTTCGGTACCGGTGCGAGGCGCCACAAGGGCGCAGCAGCGACCGGACGCTGGGCTGCAGGTAAGGCCGGCAGCTACCTGCTCCTGCCCGGCCCTCACACAATGAAACGGCCGGCACAGGGCCTGTGGGGGGACTCGGCCGGTGACCGCCAACCTGTTCGGACGCATGTGTTTCTGCCTCACAATGTAGCGCTTCTCACAAATACAGTCCACTTTTACCAGACATGTACTTTTATTTCTTAACGCCTTTCCTTTGCAACGAATGATTGCATTCGTCTGGACTGTGGAAAGAGCGAGGCAGTGCACAATGTCCGCGCGTTTTGCGGCTCACCGTTCGAGATCTGATTTCTGGCATTTTGTTCTGGTGGTCATTTCTACCTATGTAAGTGGGAGTCAACAATATATTTTTGCATTCGGAGGAGTATTTTGGCGATTGGAGTTTCGTAAGTAGACCACGCCGCAGCGATAAGCTCCGTTGTTGTAATGATTCCCATCCAAGATCCTGTATCATTTCCGTAACGCTGTCTCCCCTGTATCGTGACAATACGAAACGAGCTGCCCTTCTCTGCACTCTTTCGATGTCCTCCGTCAAACCCACCTGATAAGGATCCCAAACTGGGCAGCAATACTCAAAACATGGACGGACAAGCGTAGTGTATGCAGTTTCTTTTGTAGTTCTTTTGCATCTTTTACTGGTTCTGCCAATAAAACGCAGTCTCTGGTTCGCCTTTCCCACGACATTATCTACGTGTTATTTCCAGTTTATGTCTGAAGTAATCGTAATTCCTTGTTTTATGTCAGCATTAAAACGATATGATAGGGATCCCAAAGTCTTGATCAGTACTCAAGATGGGGTTGCACAAGCGTTCTGTATGCGGTCTGTTTTATAGACGAATCACATCTTCCCAAAATTATCCCAGTAAACCGGACTGTCCGCCTTCCCCACGACTGCCCTTATATGCTCATTCCATTTCATATCGCTTTGTAGCGTTACCCCTAGGTATTTAATTTGCGTGACTCTGTCAAGCAGCATAGTACTAATGCTATATTAGAACATTACGGCATTGTTTCTCCTAGTCATCTCCATCACCTTACACTTTCCTGCATTTAGCGCTATTTGCCATTCCTCACACCACTTAGAAATTTGGTACAACTCATCCTCCATCCTACTACGGTCATTCGATGACGACACCGTCTCGTACAGCCCAGCATCATCAGCAAACAGCCGTAGACTGAAACTCACTCTATCGGTGAGATCATTTATGAACGTAGAAAATAATGAAACGCTCCTACCACACTTCCCTAGCCAATTTTTTTTATTTTTTTTATTTTTTTTTTATTTTTATTTTTTTTTTAATGGTAAAATCACAGCTGCATTTATTCTGGGAGTCAGAATGTTGCAGAAACATGATATCATTGAAGATACAGCCCATCCGATGTGGGATAGCTGGAAAGTAACTATTGAGTGTTGCCATTTCTCGCAACTGCGGTTTCTACACAGCACGGCAAGGAATCAGAGAGGCTCTCCAAGCGTTGTTGCGGTGATGAAGCCCGTGTCACTTCCACACATGCACGAACTTCATTTTGATCAGCAAAGGGATCTGTATACCAGGATATCATTTCGCTGTTCTCGACCAGATGTTTTCGAAAGGATAGAGGGAGGCCAAGGATGCAACGCTATGCCACGGGCGCTGAAGAACATCAAGTGCGACAAAGCCATAGGCATGCTCCAACATTTCAGTGATGCATGCTGACTGGGTTACCGGTAGTGGATACTAACCACCAAGTTTTTTTCGTTTGATGCTGCTCTCCAACCTACTCTATCCTGCGCAAGCCACTTCATCTTGTCATAAGAACAGTAACCCACATACATCTGAACCTGTTTACTGTATTCATCTGTCCTTCTCCTTTGAGATTTTTACCCCAGACACCTCCCCCTAATACTAAATTGACGATTCCTCGATCTCTCTAAATCTTTAATCCAAACCGATCCCTTCTTTTAGTCAAGGTAAGCCACAAACTTCGTATCTCTCCAACTCTGTTCGGTACCTCCTCATTAGTTACGCGATATACCCATCTAATCTTCAGCATTCATCTGTAACACAACATTTCAAACTCTTCTATCCTCGTGTTGTCTGAACTGCTTATCGTCTACGTTAAAAGCAACATTCCACATAAATAACTTCAGATAAGAGTTCCTAACACTTCAATTAATATTCGATGTTAAAAAATCTCTCTTTTTCTTTCCATTAGCATTTTCCACTTTACGAGGCGACCATCGTACGTTATTTTCTTACTCAAGTAACAAAACTCATCTTTCACCTTCATTTTCTTGATAATTAATATAATTCCTCCTGCATCTACTGATTTTCTTAGACTAAATTCCATTACCCTTGTTTCACTCCCATTAACGTTCATTTTATACGCACATCTTAAGACACTGTAATGAAAACACCACCATCCATCAGCTGTATTTTCATATTGTCATTTACTGGCAACCTGTTTTGATAGACCACGCCGTCGACGTCAGGCCCTTATAATAGGGCAAACTGTACTTTGCTGCATTACTAAAAACAACAAACGCAATTGGTCTCGCACTTTCGTGGGACTTAACAGTACAGTTAAATTAGCCCTTAAAGGGTCACGCTTCGCGACGGTTGCGAAGATCCAACAACGAGTTTTTGTATCCCATCCTCGTCGCCACTTTTGTGTCCCAGCCTCGTCGCCGCTTTTGTGTCTCGTTACCGTCGTAGGTGTCGGTGGCCGCGTGGAATGAGACCGACACAGGAATAAAGATAGCACGCTGGTGCAGGTACGGAGGGGAGCAGCCAGAAACTAGATACACTAGAGTAAATTAGAACGAGATATATAATGCACAGAATTTATACAATACTTAACTTTTAGATAGTTCAATATGACAGAATGCTGATACATAGTTGAGGCCTGCCTAGTGCCTATACTATAGCCAAGTCTTCACTGGTGCATATCTGATTCCGAAAGTCTTAACTGGTTCCTATCTCAGTCCCAAGTGAACGATGTCGTTCAGTGGTGGCCACGAGCGGAGTTGTCACATAGGGCGCTCGTGGCTGACGTCGTAAGCACGCCGCGCTGTGCGTGCATGGCGGCGCGCGGCGAAAGTAGGTGGCGCGCACTTTGGACTTGTGCGACACCACACGAGTGACGTCAGTGCTTCGAGCCGAGGCCTACGAGAAAGACAGGCCCCGGCGCACGTCATGCGACCTAAGCATATCAGTCTTGAGCCGGCCGGCCGGCTACCTGGTTGGCCGGCCGCTGGGCACCGCCCACAACCTCACACGTTCGGCCAACTAGCTAGCCGGCCGGCCGGCTCAAGACTGCTATGCTTAGGTCGCATGACGTGCGCGCCGGGGCCTGTCTTTGTCGTAGGCCTCGCTTCGAGTGATTCCCCAAGAAGCGTTTGCTCACAGGTCCCAACAGCTGTGCATCCAATCCAGAATGAAGCTTTCATTCTGCAGCGGAGTGTGCAATGATATGAAACTTCCTGGCATATTAAAATTATGTGCCGGAACATGGACACGAACCTGGGACCTTTGCCTTACGCGGGCAAGCGCTCTACCACTGAACTATCGCGACACGACTCACGATCCGACATCACAACTTCAGTATCTTGCCTCCTACTTTCCAAACTTCACAGAAGTTCTGCGAAACCTGCAGGACTAGCACTGCTGGAAGAAAGGATTTTAGAATTTTCAGATATTTATGGTGTGTGAAGTTCAGAACTCAAATAACAATCATCCAAAGTCATTCGACGCATCTCTGAAAATTTCTCGAGAAATCGACATTTGCAAGTACTTGTAAGAACCAATAATTAAAATTCTTCTATGTCGCTATAGCTCACATGGTAGAGTTCTGGTTTAACACCTATAGGGTCGGTGGTTGAAGTCTTGCCGCGATAATTTTTTTTTCGTTGTTTTCGAATAGTTACATAATTTTAAAATCTTATGGTAATTTTTACGAAAAATGCACTTATTTTTTTCATTCATAATTTTCTAAATTTGAAAAAGGTTAATAATGGTGGTTTCAATAAAACGGTATAACAAGTTACATTTTTTTTACATTATTGGCTACAGTATTACCTGACGACAGTTGTCTTTGATTGTTAAGGTTGTGAGGAACTCCGACACTGTTTTTGGAAAGTCATCTCTATAGCTACCAATGGCTTTCAAAGTAGCTAACAGAAACGTCGATGTCACATCATCGAAATCTGGCAATTTGACTTCAAAGATACATAAAGGCATTTTAATCAGTGTTGTAAAGCCATATGTTAGGATGGAAAAGGTTTCTTTTGCTGATTGATTTCTGGAGTGGACAAATCGATCCCGTGTTGTCTACTGCAGTTTTTCGAAACGACAGGCCTCTGCCTACCTGCACTGTGCAAGTAATTCCGCAAAAATGCACGCCATTGGTGCATCCTTTTGACTTGTATTGCTACTGTCAAGCAAAATATTTCATTAAGAGCCTGCAAAAGTGTGACTACCTGATCGAACGAGGACGTACAATTAGTAATACTGCACATTACATCAAACGTCATTCAATTATTCATGACCAGCTGACCTCTCAGGTATGCGTGGTTCGCATCTAAACTGTGAGATAGAAGAGAAATATTCAGGAACGTAAATGAAGTTCGCTTTCCAGTTGATATATCAAAGAAATATTGCTACTGTAATACTGTAGCACTTGTACGATGAGCTCGATGCAGTGAATATTATTATTTACAGGTTTTTAAGATTTTTATCACCCTGGAATGTGTGAGACCACATCGAAGTGGAGGACTTTTTTATTTTCAGTATTTTCACAATTATGGAATCTGCAATCCTTTTGTGGTTTCTACTTTTTAATTTAAATCATCAGCAGAAACCACCTTTTATAAAAGTTAGAAAATTACAAATAAACAAAAATACTTGCTCATTAAAGATAAAGGTGAAACAATTTGTGATGCTACTAGGAACCGAACCCCGGCCTCCATACTTACTAAGCAGACGTCTTACCGCTAGACCACCACATCACTAACGACTAATATACCTCGGAATAGTCTAAGTACGACTTCCCTCCACGTCACGAACGTTAATTCAGCTTTTTGTTCCATAGAATATTGCCACTGCTGCCAAGGCTCTCCATACAGTGGAATACACCTCGGCAATGGAAAAATTCCTGCCTTTAACCTTAGGCTAATGTGATATAAATGCCAATGTAAATAGAAATTCACAAACCCTGAGACGGTTTACGTCTCTAACATGTCAAAGACATTAAAGATAATGGTGGAGCAATGAATTAAAATTTGTGAGCGTGGAAGTCCGGGTTCGATTCCCTGCCGCATCACAAATTTTAATTCATTGCTTCTCCTTTATCTTTAATGTCTTTGACATGTTTGAGACGAAGAACTGTCTCAGGGTTTGTGAAATTTGATACTTGCATTTTTCGTTAAAATTACCATTAGATATTAAAATCGAGTAAGTATTTGAACAGTACGAAAAAAATTAAAAAAAAAATCTTGGCAGAATTCGAACCGCTGATCCTATAGTTGTTCATAAATGGAACGAGCTGTCTAATTCAGATTGTGAGTGCGGAGCTCCACAGCAGACAGTACATCACATTGTCCGCGACTGTATGCTTCGAGCCTGTGGTGGAAGGGAAAAAGATTTTCTATTGGCAACCCCAGAAGTTGTGCGCTGCATTCAAGGACTGGCTATCGAGTTATAAGACTTATGTTACCTTGCATACTTCATGCTTTCCGTTCTCTATACAGGGTGTTTCACTAAGTGTGTTTGCCTCTGTAACTTACAAAATAATAGATGACGGGAAATTACAGCACAAAGATATAATTTTTTTAATGGAACAATAGTTTTTTCTATCGTGCGTTGGATTCGTTGAAACCAGCTGCGCCCAAATCAATTTAAACTTCATTCCTATCACTGTTAGTTTGGGAGCTACAACCCTTCAAAGTTTCAGGGACAGATACGACACGCTGTACATAATACATGGCAGTGTGGTGGGTGATGGATGTTATGGCGGTGGGGAGTTGATTTACATGAGATGTTCAAATGTGTGTCAGTGTTCCTCAATGCACAATACAATGCGCCGTCGAAAGGATCTGCGGACGAGATGTAACATCGCCGGTGTGACAGAGCGACATGCGTCCTCGATGCGCCGTTTTAGATCATCTGGGAATGTGGTCTCAGTGACATAAACACGATCCCTTAGATATCCCTACAAAAAGAAATCTATTGGTGTTAAATCGGGCGACCTTGTGGGCCATGAATGAGGACCATGGCGCCCCAACCATCTTCCTGCAAACCTGTTGTTTAGTTCTTCCACAACAGCACGCTCAGAATGGGCTAGGTGACCATCGTGCTGCATCCACATATTGACTCTCGTATGTAGACACACATGTTCAAGGAGACCACCCAAACTGTCGGCTATAAAAGCGCGATATAACTGTCAGTGTACCTGGGAAGTAGTGTGGACCGATGATTTCATCCCCAAGGATTTCACACCACACGTTAATAGACCACCTACGTTGACGGTCGACAGGTCGTACCCACCGAGGATTGTCTGCGGCTCAGTAGTGCATGTTATGGCGATTCACTGCACCATAATTTGTGAACGTGGACTCATCAGAGAACAAAACACTTTGTAAAGACTCCAGCCCACTTACAGAATGTCACTCTTGCACGGAAATCGTTCCCATGCAGCTCCTGGGTCAGTGACAGGCGGTAAGGGTGAAACCTGTGGTCGTGTACTATACGCCACACAGATGTGAGACTGACACCAGAGACTGCAGCAACGGCTCGTAAGCTGACATGAGGATCGTGGTGTAGTGCATCTAAAACAAACACCTCCGTCTCCTCACTTCTTGCTAGTCTTCGTCTGTTACTGCGGCGCATTACCAAGCTGCCTGTTTCCCGAAGTCGTTGTTCGGCACGTAAGAACGTAATGGCTGCCGGGGCTCTTCGCCTAGGATATCTCACGGCATACGCCATGGCTGCTACAGTGGCATCGTGTCGGCACTCGCCGAGCATCAGCAACATGTCAACGTACTCGTTGTTCGTGTGTACCATCGTCATCCGATGTCAGTAACTGTGGTATATTGAGCCCCGGTTGTTTGTGTGGCTCCAACGGCCGTGTGTGGCGACAGTCGGCAGTCTAACAGCGCATCGACGAAGCTTCTCGCTCCGCGAAACCGGCGACGTTACAACTCGGCCGCACCACATTTAGAAGGCGCATTGCATTATGCGCAGCGTTTGTGGTATATGCCCCTAAACCTTTGAAGGGTTGTAGTTCCCAAACTAACAGTGATAAGAATGTACTTTAAATTGATTAGGACGCAGCTGGTTTCAACGAATCCAATGCACGATAGCAAAAACTATCTGTAACTCTTTGGAAAATGATACAATAAACTATGTTAATAGTTCTTGTGTTGACCTACCGCATTAAAATTTCCCGTCACCTATTATTTTATAAGTTACAGAGGCAAACACACTTCGTGAAACACCCTGTATATGCATATATTTGTATAGTGTGTATCAGCCATTCGCTAATTAAATCAGGTACAATCTCCACATTGTCGCTACCTCGGGGATGCTGTGTCCCATGTCACGTACGCCGACTATAACACTTCGATAAAACGGACTTGTGATAATCTGACATTCTAGCAGCAGTATCCTATCTAAGGCCTGCACGGAACACCTGTCGTCTTATATAGACGTTGCCGACCTCAGCGGCGTCCACTGGGTGTTGACACGCCTCTTCCTCTCCATATGCATGCCTATACCAGTATCCTCGGCTCTTCAATGTTACAAAACAGGTTCACAATGCGTGTATGGCACGTTAGAGAACAGGGTAAATATTATATCTCGGCCTCGGCGCCCGCAGCTTCGACCACCAGCAGAGCACAACGATCAGGACCGGGTCCAGAGCAAGTGCCCTGTTGATAAACACAGACCAACGACGCGTCCGCCAGACGGCAGCCTTGTAGCCGCTAGGGGACGCAGCGGCCAGGGACCTAATTCCTTCCGCGAGTCACGTGAGGGGAAATAGGCGCTGGGGCCAGAGGGGGCCGAATGGACTGCTAAGTCCCGAGGTAGAAATTTGTCGTACTGCGCATGACGTCACCGCCGAAGCACCTGGCGGCAGTTGTAGCGGTAGCCCTGCAGTAGCCTTGTTGTGTACTGTGAATTAGAGGGGAAGTTTTGTTTCTTTTATTGGTATGTTTCACGACAGTAAATTTGATGCCTTTAATTCCGTTTAATATGTTTATGATTCGCCTGACCTTTTAAATTATTGCAGAATCGTTGACAAAAAGACATTAACAAGTGCCTAGGGAACAAACGACCTGCTCCGAAAAATAATTATCAGCAAAATGTATTTGTGCTGTGAAACAATGCAGATTCGAAACGGAAGGAAGCTGTTACAATTTCACAAAGGACTCTTTAAGGTCAATTAATTCTTTACTTGGCCTTCATTCTGACCTTTTGTCGCTAGGCATAAAGTATATATTAACAGCACGGCTGAACCAGGACTGTCTGGAAAACTTGTTCTTACAGATTAGAGGTCTTGCCCATTTCTAACAGTATCGTCCCCTCAAAGAAATATAACATTGGCTGTGTTTGTTGCTTCTGTTAAAGAATGCCGAAGACATTCCAGTGTCTATTACTACATCTGTGAGACAGGAAGAAGACTCACAACAATTTCTCAAAAAATGTTCAAATGTTTGTAGATCTTATGGGATTTAACTACGGGGTCATCAGTCCCTAAACATACAAACTACTTATTAACTAGCTAATAGCTAGAATCGTTGACAAAAAGACATTAGCAAGTGCCTATGGAACAATCGACCAGCTCCAAAACATATTTATCAACGAAATGTATCTGTGCTGTGTAACAATGCAGATTCGAAACGGAAGGAAGCTGTTACAATTTCACAAAGGACTCTTTAAGGTCAATTAATTCTTTACTTGGACTTCATTCTGACCTTCATTCTGAAGTATATATTAACCAGGACTGTCTGGAAAACTTGTTTTTACAGATTAGAGCTCTTGGCCATTTCTAACAGCATCGTCCCCATAAAGAAATATAACATCGGCTGCGTTTGTTGGAGCTATTAAGGAATGCACAAGACGTTCCAGTGTCTAATATAACATCTGTGACACAGGAAGAAGACACACTACAATTTCTCTAAAAATGTTCAAATGTTTGTATAGCTTATGGGACTTAACTACGGGGTCATCAGTCCCTAAACTTACAAACTAGCTAAGACTAAGGACGGCACAAATATCCATGCCGTGCGGACCGTGACTGGCACGCCGCAGAGCGCTCGGCCACCGCGGCCGGCCAACAATTTCTGTCATCTAGTCTGCTGTGTGGAATTATGCAATGGCCATGTCAGATGGGGAAGCAGAGAGACAGGAAATAGATTTTAGTTGTGAGGCTGCTACACTGTCTGCTGTGACAGACGTTGAATGCCCTGCTGAAGGATTGATATCTCTTGCAGGCTACATTGCACGCCGTGCTGCGAAATATGACACCTCACTGAGAGTGTCCTCTTCCGAAACGCAGAATACGGGTGGATAGGATTTCTATCACGAGGAGGTTTGTTAGTCCTGTCTGACGAGTGAATGCGACAGAACTCAAAGTTTGAGATGCTGTTGAACTAGATTAACGGAAGTGACATACCCACACACACACACACACACACACACACACACAAAAAAAAAAAAAAAATAATAATTAAAAAATAAAAAAATTATAAGAGAGTGGCCGACGTAATTTTGCAGAAATATCCTCACGTGGCGCCTGAGGTCATAGAAATATTCTTACGGACCCGAATTTTTATTCGAGTGAGCTACCTCAACATGAAACTGAAAAAAGAGAAAGCAGCGGCATCACAGAGGCGAAAATCACGTCAGGGGCATTTTTCGGCTATCGGAAAGATTTAACGAGGTACGTAACTGCAATAAGCAATAAGCGTAAGCGGTTAACTTCCGTGTGTTTAGTGGAGTTCTACGTAACGGCGCAGTGCCGCTTCGCGCCCCTCGCTGACAGTGTTGCTTCGCCACTGACGTCATTTCAACGACCAGTAGCAGGTCGTTTCGCTTCGGGCCACTACGGTCGGGGGTTCGAATCCCCCCTCGGGCATGGATATTTGTGCCGTCCTTAGTCTTAGCTAGTTTGTAAGTTTAGGGACTGATGACCCCGTAGTTAAGTCCCATAAGCTATACAAACATTTGAACATTTTTAGAGGAATTGTAGTGTGTCTTCTTCCTGTGTCACAGATGTTATATTAGACACTGGAACGTCTTGTGCATTCCTTAATAGCTCCAACAAACGCAGCCGATGTTATATTTCTTTATGGGGACGATGCTGTTAGAAATGGCCAAGAGCTCTAATCTGTAAAAACAAGTTTTCCATACAGTCCTGGTTAATATATACTTTATGCCTAGCTACAAAAGGTCAGAATGAAGCCCAAGTAAAGAATTAATTGACCTTAAAGAGTCCTTTGTTAAATTGTAACAGCTTCCTTCCGTTTAGAATCTGCATTGTTACACAGCACAGATACATTTCGTTGATAAATATGTTTTGGAGCTGGTCGATTGTTCCATAGGCACTTGCTAATGTCTTTTTGTCAACGATTCTGCAAGAATTTAAAAGGTCAGGCGAATCATAAACATATTTAACGGAATTAAAGGCATCGAATATTCTGTCGTGAAACACACCAATAAAAGAAACAAAAGTTCCCCGCTAATTCACAGTACACAACAAGCAACTGCAGGGCTACCGCTACAACTGTCTCCAGGTGCTTCGGCGGTGACGTCATGCGCAGTACGACATATTTCTACCTCGGGACTTAGCAGTCCATTCGCGCCCCCCCCCTCCCCCCCCTCTGGCTGACACCTATAAGTAGATCCAAACTTTAACAAAGTTTCAGCCGAGCCATTGCATAAAAATGGTTTATATGCATTAACCTTGACCTAGCTTTTGGCAAAAGTAATTTTGCCTTCTTCAGAAGTATTACCTAGCCTAATATATAAAGCAGAGTGTGCGTATGTTTGTACATGTTGCATACAATCTACAGTTTTGTTCCAACCTTTATGAAATTTTGTGCACGCAAGCTTCAATCTATGAGGACGGTTGCCGTAAGTGTAGGAATCACATACGATTTATAGTTCACGAGATATGACGTCATAAACAATGACATGCTCGAAAAACTACTGCATTTTGATACAATGCTGCTCATTTTCTCCTAAACCATTGGATCGATTTCAACCAAATTTGGCACTCATATTCCTTACCGTTAGGTAACAATTGCTGCATGGCTAAGAATCACATACGGCACATGGTTCAAAAGATATTATGTTATAACCAATAGAAATCGGAAAAATGCCATATAATGCGGCGAGACTTTCGAAATACACTGTATGAGAATGACAGTACTTAGCGACTTGCAACTGTGGTGTCGCACAAGTCCAAAGTGCGCGCCACCTACTTTCGCCGCGCGCCGCCATACACGCACGGCGCGGCGTTCTTACGACGTCAGCCAAGAGCGCCCTCTGGTACAATTCCGCTCGTGGACACCACTGAACGACTTCGTTCACTTGGAACTGAGATAGGAACCAGTTAACACTTCGGAATCAGATAGGCACCAGTGAAGACTTGGCTATCGGATAGGCACTAGGCAGGCCACTAGCTCAACTATGTATCAGCATTCTGCAGTTCTGAGCTACGTAAAAGTTAAGTATTGTATAAATTCTGTGCAATATATATCTCGTTCTAATTTACTCTAATGTTTCTAGTTTCTGCTGTCACACTGACTGCTCCCCTCCGTACCTGCACAAGCGTGCTACCTTTGTTCCTGTGTCGGTCTTCCTACTCGGCCTCCGACACCTACGACGGAAACGAGACACAAAAGCGGCGACGAGGCAGGGACACAAAAACAACAAACTTTAAACATAGTTTCAAACCCTTATTAAATTTTTTTTCGCTGACAAACACATTAAAAAACTGAAAGGAAAAAAGTTTCTCGCTTACTACTTTTCCGCTGTTCATGGACTAAAACTACGGCATTCGGTATGACGCTAAAAAATGTTCAAATGTTTGTTAAGCTTTTGGGACTTAACTACGAGGTCATCAGTCCCTAAACTTACAAACTACGTATTTATTACCTTATACTAAGTACGGCACAAATATCCATGCCCGAGGGGGGATTCGAACCCCCGACCGTAGTGGCCGTGTAGACCGTGACTGGCGCGCCTTAGTCCCCTTCGGCCATCGCGGCCGGCATGACGTTACAATTTGTAATTTGTACACTACAAATAATTGCCGCAGGGAATTTTACAGACAGTATACACACATACAGTTGAATGTACCTCCTAAATTGCATCCCAGTAAGACACGTAGTTCATGAGATATGTGCACATAAACATTAACGTTCAGTTGTTCATCTTAGCCTCAGGAAATTTTTCAGACAGTATACACACATATAGTTAAGTGTACCTTCTAAATTGTATCACAGTACGACACGTATTCCATTCTATATGAGCACATAAACAATATCGTTCATGGAAAACCGCCCCATCACGCACCAAGTTTTAATCTAATTCTCTTTTACTACGTATTGTATTTCCAAGAGATTTTACTGACATACACCCCTTATACAAATGAATATATACCTGAAAAACGGCAGGAATAAAGGGAGATAAATACCCGGCAACGCCGGGTTTTCAGGTAGTAAAATATAATACCCAAATCATATGAATAATAGTAAAATACAGAAGTGTTTCTAAAATAAGAAATTAAAATTACAGCATAGGTGAGAATGTACTTACATAAAGCTCACATTAAAATAGTTGTTAAATAAAATGTGGCTGACTCCATGTCATAGAATAAAAAGTAAAATTTAAAACAATGTCTATATCATAAAATTGTGGAGCACGTCCACACACAGGTCGAGTGAGCACTGCGTACTGGCAGAGGAGTAGGAGCCCTAGTGACGTGCGCCCGCACTATACTATACTAGGTGGCGCCAAGAGGGCTGATGGGCGTGCGCGAAGTCGCGGACGCGAATGAATTTGAAGAATTGAAAACTAAGTGTAATATGATACTGACAGAAAACATAAAATAAAGAAAGATGGCAAATAACGTGCAAAGAATTCTGGAGCCGAGTCATGTACATGGCAGAATATATATGTGTGCATACACGCAAAAATTGAAGATAGAAAAGTTAGGAAATATTCAGCGGCCAGACATATAGTGCATGAAACAGCACGCTCCCGGCGGAAGGGAACGGGATAAACATTATGCATCACAAAATTAGAAAACTATAAACAAGTGTACCACTTCTGAGGACAATAAACACCATGCAGGAACAAGAATTGCATTCAAAAATGTCTACAAACAGTAGGTTTGAAACCTTCTAGGTAATGTCTATTTGCAAGTTGCAGTTGGTCATTCAGCATATTACCATCGTTGATGATGAGGTGTTTGAAAATTTCATATTCTTCCCATAAATCTAGTTTCCTTCCCTTAACCTCCCTATGCAAAATTATAGTGTCCTCCAACGATCTATAAGTAGATATTTGTGGAACTTAGGACTAACACCCCAATTTTAAGCTGTTTTTGTGATTCTCCCGAAGAAGAGTTTTGTTCTGTTCACGTATTAACAAACTTGTTTTTTCACGAGTAATTCTGTTGCTTACTGACGCAACAGTATACAAGTCACAATACTAAAGATCGAAGCGAAAATAGAATAATTAGCGACAGGTAAAACTTCACATCAGTTATCAAAATATCCACGGGTGTACTGCCGGTCTATAGTGTCCAACGGGCACAATATTTCGGCGATCATACATGTCGCCATCATCAGGTGAACTGACGGACTGAGCTCCTGGAAACGCGCCGGCACGGAGATCCGCACGCTACGGCTGCTCGAGGGGAACTGGGTTCTAGCCCGGTAGCGGGCCATTTAAATACCCTCGGCCCGCGGAGCGACCCCTCCGCGGTCCGCGTCCCGCGCCGCGGCCGCGCAGTGGAACCGATTGCGCCGGCATCTGAGAAGACGTCGGTGTGAGGGCTCTGTCCGCCGTGGTCGTCACTTCGTTACGTTTGCTAGATTTACTCTTAATTAACCCAATCGCTGGTTTCCAAGCTTTGCTAAGATTATAGCCAGAGTCACGGTTTATGAGGTCGTCACTTGTGCGAATTTCAATGGCCTCTCTAACGACGCAGTCCCAGTATCTCGACGTCTGTACCAAAATCCTAGTGTGTTCATACTCCATGGCGTGATTCTCCGACAAACAATGTTCAGCGACCGCCGACTTGCTCGGATACATCAATCGTGTGTGCCTCTGGTGTTCAACGCATCGATCCTCGACGGTACGCATCGTCTGTCCAATATATGACTTTCCACACTGACACGGAATCTTGTACACGCCCGCCTTCCTCAAACCGAGATCATCTTTAGCGCTCCCCACCAGTGCACGAATTTTATTCGGCGGACAAAAAACAGTTCCAACCTGGTGTTTTCTCAAAATGCGGGCGATCTTCCCTGAGAGTGCGCCGGTATATGGAACGAACGCAGTGCCTACATCCTCCCTTGCGTTTTCATCCGTTTCCACAGATTGTGTTGTAGTGGTTGGGCGGAGAGCCCGCTGAATCTGCCATTCTGAGTACCCATTTTTTTCGAAATACAGTTCTCAGGTGTTCCAATTCCTGGGGTAGACTCTCTGCGTCGGAGATAGTGCGCGCCCTATGTACTAGAGTTTTAAGTACCCCATTCCTCTGTGAAGGGTGATGACAGCTGTCTGCGTGTAAATACAGATCAGTGTGCGTTTTCTTCCGATATACACTATGACCCAGGGTGCCGTCAGCTCTTCTCTTGACCGCGGGCCGCGGGTATTTAAATGGCCCGCTACCGGGCTAGAACCCAGTTCCCTTCGAGCAGCCGTAGCGTGCGGACCTCCGTGCCGGCGCGTTTCCAGGAGCTCAGTCCGTCAGTTCACCTGATGATGGCGACATGTATGATCGCCGAAATATTGTGCCCGTTGGACACTATAGACCGGCAGTACATCCGTGGATATTTTGATAATCAAATACGCCGGGAGAAACTGAAGAATCACTTCACATCAGTTGTTTTCTAGAATTGGTGACAGGTGAAAGTTCACATCGGTTGTTTTCTTGAATGTATTATCATACTGCAGAAAGGTACATTTAAGCGTTTTTATAAGCTCGGTTGAATTCAAATTTGAACCGAGAGCACTCGCGCGGTAAGCATTTTGCACAACAGTAAATTTAAAACAATCGGCATTTTAGAAATTTTAAACAGTTAACTATGTGTGTTTTCAAAAAAATGTTCAAATGTTTGTTAAGCTTAAGGGACTGAACTACGGGGTCATCAGTCCCTAAACTTACAAACTACTTATGAACTACTTACAACTAAGGACGGCACAAATATCCATGCCCTAGGGGGGATTCGAACCCCCGACCGTAGTGGCCGTGCAGACCGTGACTGAAGCGCCTCAGTCCCCTCGGCCACCGCGGCCGGCTGTGTGTTTTCCTTGCAAACGCAACTACAAATAGTTATTTAGACATATTAAGTACACTCCAAACTGTTCTCTGACAGTCAGAAAAATGCTATACACGCGATCGATCGGGTAACGTTTATAGGTGCGAGTTCTCGCGGGTTAATGATTTGGGCTTGTTACTTCGAATTTGTTCTAATCTTCAGGTTTCGAAATGGAAACAGTAAGGAAAATAATCTTCGTGAACATAGTTACTGTTTACACACATTTCCAAACAAGAAGTTAAGAAATTCCGATTTTAAAGAAAATTGTGTCACGTTCTTTAACCTGCTGTTGAAAATCCACTGAATTTCATGTCACATGGTAAGACCCTGGAAAAAAATTACAGATGGTAATGCACTGGCAGAATGTGTGGCAGTAATCCGCCACGTCGTTTTGCTTCGCTGTTGTTAGTGGTTCCGATTTCGTATGAAGAGGTCCCTGTTGAATGTTACAATAATGTACCATGTGGCGGCCAGACGTTTTAAGACATGTATCTTTCATACCCTGAAAGCAGCTTCGTACATATTACTTGACTACCGTGTGGCTGAGGGCTCTCAGACGCCTTGCTGAGGATTGCGCGTCTGCTACCCGGCGGAGGTTCGCGTCCTCAAATGTGTGTGTGTGTGTGTGTGTGTGTGTTGTCCTTAGCATAAGTGAAATGTTTTGGGAAGCACACAAGAGTCAAGCGAATCAAAGCAGTTTAACGAGTATAAACAGAATGCTGGCGCTGACTACATTCAAAAGCTAATATAACGATAACTGTAAACGCCTACATAGTTCAGCCAGTACTCGTGATAAATACGATCGTCAAACGAGCGCTCCGCAGCAAGGCGCCTTAGAGGGCACGGTGTTAATTAAGACTATAAAGAAGCCAACAGTATAGAATTACATAGAGGTCATTGCCGTCATTTTCCTAATCGCAGGATGAATATCATTGTTGCATAAATAAACTACATTATTTGCTAGGTATGAATATATGGATACCACAAACTTATTAACGTCTGTAGTACTATATTACTCCAACATATGGTCAGGAATTGGAGAAGAGTGACTCTAATGGAAATACGATCACACACGATAAACCTTTAGTCCATACCGTGGGCAGCTCTGAACCAGGCATAGAGTATTCTGTTATCGTTACACAGGAATTTCTTGTAGCCCCAGAAATAACGACACAATTTAAAAAGTAATAGGAGGAAGAAATATCAGCATTGTAAAACTACTGATTAGTCTTGTATTGCATTTCTTCTCCTCTTCGAATACATTCTCACCCAAGTCAACCTATATGATTTAGCAAAAACTGATTGGTATCCCGTCAATGGATTCCTACTTCTATTCTCTCAGTATTCCTCTTATACTTTTTATGTACGGGAGCAATGCTACAAACATCTACATCTACATCTACATCGATACTCTGCAAATCACATTTAAGTGCCTGGCAGAGGGTTCATTAACCACCTTCATAACTTTTCTCTACCGTTCCATTCTCTAATAGCGCGCGGGAAGAAAGAACACCTAAATCGTTCCGTTTTCGATCTGATTTCTCTTATTTTATTGGGATGGTCATGTCTCCCTAAGTAGGTGGGTGCTAGCAAAATATTTTCACATTCAGAACTAAAAGTCGGTGATTGAAACTTCGCAAAAAGATCACGCCGCAATGAATAACGTCTTTCTTTTAATGATTTCCACCCCAATTCGTGCAACATTTCCGTGACGCTTTCCCCCCCCCCCCCCGTAACGTGATAAAACAAAACGAGCTGCCCTTCTCTGAACCTTCTAAATATCTTCCGTCAGTCCCACCTGGTGAGGGTCCCACAAGGGGCAACAGTACTCCAAGAGAGGACGCACAAGTGTGATGTAGGCAGTCTCTTTGGTGGAGCTGGTGCATCGTCTAAGCGTTCTGCCAATGAAACGTAACCTTTGGTTCACCTTCCCCACAATATTTACTATGTGTTCTCTCCAGTCAAAGTTGTTCGTAATTGTAACTCCTAGGTATTTGGTAGAATTTACGACCTCAAGGTTTGACTGATTTATCGCGTAATTGAAGTTCAGCGGATTTCTTTTAGTGGTCATGTGTATTACTTCACACTTTTCTTTATTTAGTGTCAATTGCCAATTTTCGCACCAAGTAGAAATTTTGTCCAAATCGCTTTGCAGTTGCTTTTGATCCTCTGTTGACTTCACTAACCGATAAACGAACTGTGTCCTTTCTGATAGGAAACCGTGAATCCAATCGCACAATTGGGGAGATATTCCATAAGCACGCAATTTCATTAGAAGCCGCTTGTGGGGTACAGTATCAAAAGCCTTCCGGAAATCCAGAAATATGGAATCGATTTGAGATCCCTTGTCGATGGCACTTAACACTTCATGTGAATAAAGGGCAAGCTGTGTTTCGCAAGAGCGATACTTTCTGAATTCGTTTGATGTATATTGATATAACACTCGAAGAACCTCAAAGGATTTAATCAAATCAATTAGTCGTACGGACATCTTTAAGTCATAAATAAAATTATGGGTATTCTGCCGTAACCATTTTTTTTTCTTATTGCTAATATTTCGGCTGCATATCGTTTAGCCATCATCAGAGCGATGCCAACAATTGGAGTGTCGGCAGAGTGTTTCAGTTCACCTTCAACACGGCAAAAGTGTAGCAAATCGACGGCGAAGATGTATAAGGCTGTAGTGCCCTCCATGGAGATTATATACAAACATAATCTGTGGTTAACAGTGATCTCAATATAACAGTGATCTGATCAAGCAAGTTAGAATACAAGGAGACGCCCTTACGCTGAAAAAGTGATGCCTGCCTCCGCTATTGCTAAGTATTGAAGTGTTGGTATTGTATTTTATGTATAATATTTTATGCCACTTGAAACAGGAATAAAATGTCTGATGATTTTGCCGCGATGTACAACGAATTAAAAGAGTGTAAATTAGCCGTGAAAAATTAAGTTTTGGTATATATTATGATCAGTATTTATTACTGTTTATTCAAGAATTATATTGTTTGCAAGAACATACTTCGCAGTGACTGTCAGTACAATGCATTAACAGTAAGAGGTTCGACTTAATGCATAGTCTTAACGAATAAATAACATCCCAAAACTGACCAAGATGGCAGACAGGCTTCAACTGACGTATGTGCTCGGCGTAGATAATGCCATCTCCCTTTATTTTAACCTCCTTGAGGCCCTATCTGCCCTTGACAGGTCCGGTCGATCAGTGGTGTTCCTCTGGTCCCCGGGCCATGTCGGTATTCCGGGCAATGAACGTGTTGATATGCTGGCCAAGCAGGCTGTTGATGAGCCTGTTTTAGAGATCGGCCTCCCGGCTGCTGATCTGCGGACGGTGCTGCGACAAAGAGTGCACGAGCTCTGGGCCACCGAGTGGCGTAGTATGGCAACAGTGAACAAACGTAGGGCTTTAAAGGAAACGACAACTGTGTGGCATTCTTCCATGCGGGCCTGCCGCCGGGACTCCGTAGTCCTGTGCCGGCTCCGCATTGGCCATACATGGCTGACTCACGGCCATCTCCTTAGTGGCGAGGAACCGCCTGTGTGTCGCTGTGGCGCCTGTCTGACGGTGGCACACATCTTAGTTGCATGCCCTGTTTTAGCACCTCTGCGGCGGAGTTTTAATTTTCCTGTGCTTTTATCCCAAGTTTTAAGTGACGACGCCAAAATGGCTGCTACTGTTTTAAGTTTTATTCGGGGCAGTGGTTTTTACCGCTCCATTTAAAGCTTTCGTTCAGTGTCTGTGTAAGTCCTGTCATGGCCTCCAATTGGAGGTTTCCCTTTGTTTCTGTGTGGCTGACTTTTCCTATTTTTAGTCTCACGGTCGGTCAGCCACAGACGTCGGTTTTTACATTTTATTTTTGCTGTTGGTCGGTTATACTGTGTGATTGTCATTGTTTTAGTTGTTTATTGCCGACTTTGTTGTCCTTTCACTGACTCAGGGGATCTTCCTCCCCCCTAGTTGTTCTCCACTCTAGGCTCCTTTGCCCGTTCACGTTCTTTGTTGTAACGCCTAATGATGGAATGGGGGACTGATGACCTCCGCGGTTTTGTCCCCCTAAAACATCCAAACAACAACAACAACATTTAACCTCCTTGGATCTGATATAAATGGAAAACGAACATCTTTGACTGACACATTCAGGACTCTGTAGTTCAACATCCAGATAATATAGAGTCACTGGTGTTTAACATCGACGGCAGAGAAGTACGAAGCCGTAATGCCATCTGTGTAATCACATTTCAGTAGTCTATGATTGCGTAAAAGTGTGAGTGCCGGTTCAAAATTTTATCAAGAGTAAAACCATCATCACTATTAATTAAATTACTCGTCAGTCGAATATCGACGTCTTCTCTAAAAATCCAATCCCAGACAAATGATACAACGTTAATATCTGAACATGTTCATAATCCATATTATGGTCTGTTTTAATACAATGTTCAGTCACTGCTGATTTATCGGATTGTACCAGGATTGAGAGAACGTTCAGATATCAAATTTCTGGGATTCGGATTTTAAATAAGGTATTGAAATTTTACTGGCGAGTAATTTAATTAATGATGTGCGTGATAGTTTTATTCTTGATAAAATTTGGAACACAGCATTCACGATTGTACAGAAGGCAAAGTCAGTGTTATTGAGTTTTTTTTTCCAGACACCAGAGTTATTTATCCATTTTGTATAGAGATCACTGGTGTAATTACCACAGACATACATTACTAGAAACCTGTCTCTGTGACTGAAGCCTTCTTGCATCAAATAGTTTCTGTATGATACTAGTATGATCCTGTAACGCGAAATGACGATGTAAGCTTTACTGGTTGGTTTAAACTTCCTCTACATTTGAGCTAATTCTTCTGTAGTAGATGTATTTAACACATTTACCGTAAAATTGTGTTATGAGAAGAACCTGTTACATACAGTTGAAGCAGACCTTAGTTATCGTGAAAACAGAATAATTAAGATGCGTGCGATCCATGACAACTAGAACTGAGCATCGGACATACTATTCAAAATAGCAAATAACGCGTCTTATTAATGTATGTGTCAAAGCACAGTGTAGCTTTCGTAAGAAAAGTCAGAAAATTAAAGAGACGTGTTATCCATGACAAATAGCACTTTCATAACGAACATACTACTGCAAGAAAAGGCGAAGTTGTATCGAATTGATAACAAATGAATAGATACAGGAAATCAATGCTACTTACTGCTGTATGTTTCTTCCGTTTGTTGTTCGAAAAATTACAGCCACATACAGCACACTAAGTGTCCATTATGTCAAAACTGTAAAGACGACGTAGTTACGTCAGTTCAACCGTATTTTAACTACTGTTTTCTGTAATTAGACACACCACTGCGCACACGTTTGTAGTACAGAAATATGGCGGCGAGACGTCTGTGACACTAATGATACGAAAGACCAAAGATAACATAGACGGCACGTGACGTCATTATACTGAAACCAACATCTAAGTCACGCGACTCGGGGCAGGAAATTGTTTCCATCGTTAGGAGTAACGCGAAATAGAGTTGAGAGTTGCAGTTCTTATCCCTTGTAGTGGACATTAACCGTAGATTTTTACAGTAAAACATCTAATTGTGTTCTTATTACACCTTTAATCGTACATCTGGCGTTAGTTCTCCGGATTTGCAAATATTAATGCAATAGCCTAGGTGAAACGTCTTGACAGAACTTTTAATCTTTTAGTTTGTACTTCACACACACGAGTAGAAGACGAAAAATCTGTTTGACCAGCAGCATCATGTTTCTTAAGATTCCTCGAAAATGCATGTGAAATGTTTTGCTGTGCCTTTATAAAATATGAAATTTGTTTGTATCCATAATATCCGATTTTAGGAAAACACAACCCTTTGTATTTAAAGGCTTTCGTCACGGTGATGCCAAAACGTAAAAGAAGTAAAATATTGGCTATTTACATTAAATAACATTGCGTTAACATCATCGATACACTCGAAAAGAAGTTGTTTTGTAGATATAATGAATAGTCAGATTGTAATTCTAGCTTTGTACAACGCTGCTGCAAACAGATTTGCGCCATAATGACTTACGTGCTAACATATAAACTCGGTCAACTGCAGTTTGTATAATGTTCCCAAGGATAATCACATAAATAAGTTGCAGAAAGTAAAAGATTTATGGTGAAACACAAACGCTGGGGATATGTAATTCTGTTGCTTGCAAACATAACTGTGCAATCATTTCACCTAGTCATATGTAAAAACGTTAATCAGCTCGTTAATATCAGTAATATGGAGAAATTTTGTTCAATTAACTACTATATGTGTAATGGGAATACAAGAAGTGGTTTCATTGCAAAAATCTACGTTTGATTTCACCTATAAATGAGAAACTGTGTTGCTCATTATGACGAAATCTCAGTCACGCGACTCGGGGTAATGTCAGTTGTTGGCTTCAAACGACGTCAGAGATAGGGACACGTGCAGTCTATGTTATCTTTAGTCTATGAATGATACTGTATACACATTTTCAGTCTAGTAATATATGTCTGTGGTGATTACATATGCTCCCCATAGATATTACGGCTTCGAACGTATCTGACGTAGAAGTTAACCACAGATTATGATTTTATATAATCTCCATGGAGGGCACTACAGCTTTATTCATCTTAGCGGTCGATTTGCTATACTTTTACAGTGCAGAAGGTGGGGTGTAAACACTCTGCCAACAGTCTAGTTGTCTTAACTATCGCTCCGATGATGGCTGAACGATATGCAGCCGAAGTATTAACCAAATGAAATAAATGGTCATGGATAAATACCTGTAATTTTATTTATTATCAGATACGTCAAGAAAATATGAAGATCAGCAACTTCAAGTATTCATTGATGCGTTGCATGTTTGCAGAATACATCCAACAAGTCTGGAAAGGGTACTTTGTCTATAATCGTCACCTCCTCTTTTATATTTCATTAATTTTTGGTTAGCAGAAAAAGAAAAAAAATGTTGCTGGTTCCTCTACGTATGAGCACTAAGCTCTCTATCGTCGCAGTTTGCCAAACATCTCGAGATGCTTTCGCGCATACTGATTGTATGTGTATCGAAGCGTGCCGCCTTCCGTTGGATGAACCCACTAGAATAGTAAGTGGTTGGGAAAATACCATTGATCTCGTAGCAACAAATAATCCTGAGATAGTAAAGAGCTTCAAAACAGATACGGGAATTAGCGAACATCGAGTTGTAGTAGCGAGACTGAATGTCGAAATGCCCAAATGCACCAAAATAAACGAAAAATATATCTATTCAATAAAGCAGATAAAAATTCGCTTCACGCTTTCCTGAGTGATAGTCTTTCAAAACTAAAAATGCGAGTGTAGATCAGTTGTGGCTTACTTTCAAAGACATAATATCAGTAGCAATCGAGAGATTTATACCCAACAAATTAATAAAATAGGGGGCTGACCCCCGGGGTACACAAAACAGGTCAGAAACAAAGAAAAACCCATGCAAAATTTAAAAAGACACAGAATCCAAAAGACTGGCTATCTTTTACTGAAACTCGCAACCTAGCGCGGACCTCAGTGCGAGAAGCCTATAGTAGTTACCACAACGAAATCCTGTCTCGTAATCCTGCAGAAAATCCGAAGAAATTCTGGTCAAAACACAACGAAATCCTGTCTCGTAATCTTGCAGAAAATCCGAAGAAATTCTGGTCAAAACACAAACAATACCTTCACTACGCGATAGCAAAGGTAATACTACCAATGACAGTACTGCTAAAGCAGAATTACTAAATACAGCTTTCCGAAATTCTTTCACCAAAGAAGACGAAGTGATCACTCCAGTATTCAATCCAAGAACAGCTGCCAGCATGCGAAACTTAGAAGTAGATGTTCCTGGAGTAGTAAAACAACTTAAGTCACTAAACAAAAATAAATCTTCCGGACCAGACTGTATACCAACTAGATTCCTCTCAGAGTATGCTGATGCAATAGCTCCGTACTTAGCTACAATTTACAACCGATCACTCAGCGATAGATCCGTACCCAAAGACTGGAAAGTTGATCAAGTTACTCCAATATTCAAGAAAGGCAATGGGAGTGATCCCCAAAACTACAGCCCTTTCTCATTGACGTCGATTTGCAGTAGGATTTTGAAACATATACTTTGTTCGAATATTATGAACTACCTCGAAGAGAACGACTTATTGACCAGTAGTCAACACGGATTCAGAAAGCATCACTCTTGCGAAACACAGCTTGCCCTTTATTCACATGAAGTGTTAAGTGCCATCGACAAGGGATCTCAAATCGATTCAATATTTCTGGATTTCCGGAAGGCTTTTGACACTGTACCCCACAAGCGGCTTCTAATGAAATTGCGTGCTTATGGAATATCTCCCCAGTAGTGCTATTGGATTCACGATTTCCTATCAGAAAGAACACAGTTCGTTGTAATTGACGGTAAATCATCGAGTAAAACAGAAGTGATATCTGGCGTTTCACAGGGAAGCGTTATAAGTCCCCTACTCTTCCTCGTGTTTATAAATGATTTAGGAGACAATCTGAATAGTTCCCTTAGACTGTTCGCGGATGATGCTGTCGTTTATAGGTTAGTTAAATCAATAGAGGATCAAAAGCAACTGCAAAGCGATTTAGACAAAATTTCTGCATCGTGCGAAAATTGGCAATAGACACTAAATAAAGAAAAGTGTGAAGTAATACACATGAGCACTAAAAGAAATCCGCTGAACTTCAATTACGCGATAAATCAGTAAAACGTTAACGTTGTAAATTCTACCAAATACCTAGGAGTTACAATTACGAACAACTTTGACTGAAGAGAACACACAGAATATATTGTGGGGAAGGCGAACCAAAGGTTACGTTTCATCGGCAGAACGCTTCGAAGATGCACCAGCTCCACCAAAGAGACTGCCTACATCACACTTGTGCGTCCTCTCCTGGAGTACTGTTGCCCCTTGTGGGACCCTCACCAGGTGGTAATGATGGAAGACATTGAGAAGGTTCAGAGAAGGGCAACTCATTTTGTTTTATCACGTTACGGGGGGGAAAGCGTTACGGAAATGTTGCAAGAATTGGGGTGGAAATCATTAAAAGAAAGACGTTATTCATTGCGGCGTGATCTTTTTGCGAAGTTTCAATCACCGACTTTTAGTTCTGAATGTGAAAATATTTTGCTAGCACCCACTTACTTAGGGAGACATGACCATCCCAATAAAATGAGAGAAATCAGATCGAAAACGGAACGATTTAGGTGTTCTTTCTTCCCGCGCGCTATTAGAGAATGGAACGGTAGAGAAAAGTTATGAAAGTGGTTAATGAACCCTCTGCCAGGCATTTGTATGTGATTTGCAGAGTATCTATGTAGATGTAGATCTGCTCTACTATCAATCCCACCTGGAACGGATCTCATTGTATTGAGCAATACTCAAACATCGCCCGAACAAGTGTTTCGTAAGCTACTTCTTTTTCTTTCTGCGGACTGCAATTCTGCTCGTCCTGAGGATTCTTCCGAAGAATCACGGCATGGCTTCGGCCTTACCCAGATTAATTCCATTTTATTGATCTATGTTAAATCGCTCTTTGTGCCTACTCGGACAATTGAATAATAATAAAATAAACGACCTTAGTTTCTATGTATCCGCAGTACATTACTTTCATTTATGCATTTATTTAACCTTGCAGACCTCTCTCCTACACCTAAACAGTATGTAGTACATTTCCATATCTAATAAAAGTATTAAATTTTAAAAATAAATGAAGACTATTACTAGAATAATTGTAACAATAACATAAAGATAATTATAGGAATAAAAAATTATAATAAGAATAAAAATTATTACTTTGTTAAGGACAATAAGCATGATTCATATTGTCAACAGCAGCTCCATTACCATTTAGGAATTGCCTTGTTATGTTCTTCGAAGACGATTTAAACCAGTTTATGAGTTGTGCAACCATTTTTCATCAGTATATAAAAATTTTATTAACTCAATGCTGACTGGTTCCAAATAGGGTTTATTAAAACTATGACCGGTTTCGGGTACAGGCCGTCATCATATTCACTGGGGCATACAAGCAAGGTAGGTAAACCAGTGAAAATAATTGTGAGTTATTCACTTCGAGCAGAGACAGAAGACGATTGAGTGTGGTGAAAGAGATATAGAAGAGGTAGATTGGTTAGAGGAAGAAAAATAGCTTGGTAAGATTGTAAGACCACCGTTAATTGCAAAATTAATTTTAGCTGAAAGGAGCCAGTTAAAAGTTCACATTAAACATATAACTCTCGCCGTTAAACCAGCCAAAGGATTCGCAAGAAATACTGACTACCTTGTTCCCTGAGCCAGAATTTAGAACTAACTCAAACTTTAGCAGCAGGAAGACAAAGAGACGGTGACCAACATATGTCGTAGATCACAAGGGCAGCTCGTTTTGTTTTATCACGTTACGGGGGGGAAAGCGTCACGGAAATGTTGCACGAATTGGGGTGGAAATCATTAAAAGAAAGACGTTATTCATTGCGGCGTGATCTGTTTGCGAAGTTTCAATCACCGACTTTTAGTTCTGAATGTCAAAATATTTTGCTAGCACCCACCTACTTAGGGAGACATGACCATCCCAATAAAATAAGAGAAATCAGATCGAAAACGGAACGATTTAGGTGTTCTTTCTTCCCGCGCGCTATTAGAGAATGGAACGGTAGAGAAAAGTTATGAAGGTGGTTAATGAACCCTCTGCCAGGCACTTAAATGTGATTTGCAGAGTATCGATGTAGATGTAGATGTAGATGTAGATGTAGATGTAGATCACGAGAATTACACACAATCATTAATATACAAGCTACACTGAACTAAGCCATTTCATGAAGGTGGCTGTGAGAACATTTTATGGCGCAACAGAATTAAAATATGATAATTTGCATCTGAGTTTGTTCTCAGCACTCGCGAAAAACAACATTAAATAAAAAAGGGAGGATATTCATAAACTAATATTCATAAGGATTAAATTCACTGACAATAAATTATTTATTCACTTCAAATATGAGAAAATGGGGGAATAAATTTCTTAAACAATAAAATGCACCCCCATTTAAAATACATTTAAATTAATCTGAATGAACACCGTCGGAGGAGGGGTTTACAATCAACAAGCGTTCAGCCACACACACGCGCGAAGCAAAGCGAAACTCACCCAACTCAGCGTGCTGATACGAAGCAGAAGCAGGCGCCGCTATCGTGGCCGTAATTCTGCGAACCATGCTGTACCACGCAACACAAGGAAAATAAACTTCGTAGGTGGCTCTGGTCTGTCTCTCTTTACTTGAGATGGTACGCGATAATAGCGGATTTTATTTCCGTTTAAACCAAACCGTGAGCATGCAGACTTACTGAGACACACGGCAAGTGTCTACTACATTACATATTCGCACCCCACTGAAGGTGAAGTGCTTAAAGGTCGTATTCATTTCAACAAATATCAACGGAATCACAGATTACGAAGCACGAATACACAATAGTAAGGCACTGGTATGTGAGCAGTGGCGAGACCTCAAGCGACTAGCTATATACCTTGAAGTCGGAGTTCGGAACCACGTGGTTCCGACACCAGTAAAAATACAAAAATTCCATTTCCGAAAGCCGGCCGCGGACTGAGGCGCTCCAGTCACAGTCTGCACGGCCACTACGGTCGGGGGTTCGAATCCCCCCTCGGGCATGGATATTTGTGCCGTCCTTAGTCTTAGCTAGATCATAAGTAGTTTGTAAGCTTAGGGACTGATGACCCCGTAGTTAAGTCCCATAAGTTCTACAAACATTTGAACATTTTGAACATTTCCGAAAAATAAAGAAAAATAGCTACGGCTTGCAAACCTTTGAAATGCGTAGGATATCATAAGGAAGCTAAAGAAATACAGTTGAACGCGATTGGGAAAGTTTTACACGGATGAAGTGCAACTTCAAAAATCAGAAAACTGGACTATATTCAAAGTCGGAGTAAATCAACTAAGAAATACGGCATGCAGCCCCTAAAAATACGTAGTATTTCATAAGCAAGCTAATACAGGGGATCGTACAAGGCTAGAAGAGAATTTAGTGACAGAGTCTGAATGCAAAGTACAAGTTTGGAGGCGAAACAGCAATTTAAAACAGACGGAGAGGAGATCGCGATGTACTAATGGAAATCAGAAAGATACATGCATAATTTATTGCCTGAAGGGCATAGAAAGATAGGGGTAGCTGAAGGCTTTGCTCCAAGAAACGCTTTCGGAAGGAGAAAACGAAAAGGATTATATCACATGCACTACACAGAATAAAAATATTCCCGTACATTATTCGCATCCCACAAAGCTAGAATGAAGTTAAACCGAGTTCGTACACTGCCAGCTAGTCTCACAAAGTTACAGATTCTCAGCCGTGATCAAACCGAATTACTTACATATTCACCGCATTTACCTATGCACCGAAATGAAACTGAATACACTTCCGTACATGATCGGACAAACTTGAAATGAAATCTTATTCCTCATGCCACCGAACAAAAGGGGTTCTCGTTTAGCAAAAAAGCCCGCTAGTGAACTTAGATAATTTACAAAGTTAAAAACCTAGGGAAGACCACAGCCAGCCGTCTTACAAGATTGAAGGCTGTAATGGAGAGATGAGAGAAAGAACTGAGAAGATCATAGCAATGGAGGCTATGCCGTCGTTAACATGCAAATTTTTAATTTCCTCCTGAATGTTGAGTGGTTTAAGGTGACATGGAGAACGACATGGAGAAAGATTTAGTGTTGTGTAAGGATACAGCGATAATGCTAGACTTATCCGATCTTGTGTTGCGGTTGAGCAATGATGATAGATGTTTAACGTGAGAAGGTAAGTATTGGAGGCATTAGTGACAGAGAAATCGATGAAGTAAGCACAGATTTTGAAAATCGAGCCACTTAGGTGGGACCATCCAACCTAGCTAGGTATATGAAGGACGCATATGATCGTACAACCGTATATTCCACATGCACCTAACGCAAGCGTTCATCACTACCTCGAGGCGTCTCGAATTTTCGCAGTTCATGCCGTGTTGATCACAGTAGTAAAAATTTGGCAAGACACCTGTTTGGTATAATTTTTTTTTAACTTGGGTTGGATACATTTTTCTAAATTTTTGGATTGGATATAGGGATGAGAGCGATTTCCTGCAATTTGTAATTGTTTGTTCTTCCCAATATAGCTATTCATCTAAGATTATTCCAAGGTCTTTAACTGTCTTTGATATGGTAATTGGGTACCAATGAAGTGTATTTCATGGACTGTTTCACGAAAATATTATCATTGAATGAGATATGAGGATGACACGGGATATCTTGGGGTTTAGCTGGATTCTGTACACATCGTGAAACGGAGCAAAGAGCAGCATTCAGCTACTTATGTTGCGGATCAATTCCCATTACTTGCACCATGCGTCGATACGGTGAAGTTCATCATGCACTTGATAAACCACAGCATCCTCCGCGAAAAGCTTCACGGATTTTTCGAAGTTAACTTCGTGGCCGTTTTTATATAATTATGGTAAAGTAAACCAGAAAACAGTTTCACATCAGAAAAGTTTCACGTTCCGTCGAGAACGACAGGCTGCGTTCTTGAATCCTACAACACAATTTGTCCGATAGTTCGTACGCCCTTATTTTGTTCGCGAGGTGACTTTGCAGAACCGCATCGAACGCCTTCTGGAACTAAAGAAACGCGACATCTACCTGGGAACCACGTATCTACTTCCCTTTTGGACTCATGGATGAATAGCGCGAGCAGGATTCCACGTGATCGTTTCTTTCGGAAACCATTTTGATTGCTACAAAAGAATTTCCTGACACCAAAAATGTATAATACTGAACATAAAACACGATCCCAAATTCTGCAACCGACCGTCATCAGAGATGAAGGAATGTATTTTTGCGCATCGGGTCAGCAGTTCATATTGATATTTTCCAACCGTTAGAAATGCTTCGCTACTATAGAGACTTACGGTACATTGCAGCTACAAGTTCCTTTGCAAGTTCCGTGTACCATCTAACCGGAATACCTTCAGGTCCAGCAGTCATTCTTCTGTTGAGCGACTTGGGTAGCTTCTCTGTCCCTCTGTTATTTATTTCGATATGTGTCATTCTGTCGCTCGTTCGGCGGCCTAGACGAGGAACTACAGCGCGGTGTTCATCTCAGAAACTGCTTTGAAAAAATAGATTCAGTATTTCCGCATTATGTGTGCCATGATACGTTCCAACACCATAACGGTCAGATAGTATCTGGGTACCTGGTTTCGATCTGTTTATAGATATTAAAATAAGGCCAAGAATTCGTCGGATTTTCTACCAAACCGGTATACAGAATTTTCGTTTCAAAGTCGTTGAACACATCTCGCACTGTTCACATGATGCTAATCTTGGCGTCGTATAACGTTTGCTTCTCTGGAAGACTTCGACTACGTTCAAATTTGCTGTACAGTTCTTTTCGCTCCCGTAGTCCTTTTTCTGAATCGGTGCTTCTTACTATTACCATTTAGAGGGCCTACTAATGTGCTCCACCAAAGTGTTAAGAAAAACTATATAGTGCGTTATCTTTTTGGTAAAAATAAAACAGTCTTGGTTGCATAAACTTGATGTTATATTTATTTAAAAATGACGCGTTTTGACTCTTCTGGGCATCATCAGACGTTGAAAAGAGGGGGGGGGGGGAGGGAAGATTTACAGACAAGTTTAAAAATATGTTAAATCTTTCCTACTCAAGAAATATTGCAATAGGAAGAGCGCAGATTGATAAAAAAACCACACAGCAGGCCCCAAGATCATATTCACGTGATTGACGTGGGGGGATGAAAATTGAACTAATAAAATACCACTAAAGGGCACAGCTTAATAAATAAACGCAGTCGCGCGAAGCTTTCTTTGTGGCAGGGGTCGGCTCTCTGCGTGAGTAAACAAAGCTTCGCACGACTAAGTTTTACCATTGACTTAGTTGTCCCCATTATTGAGCAACAGTTACATCTATCTTTATTGAATTTTATTATTTGACGCTCTGCAACTTCAAAGTAATTTTATTTTTTAAGCTGTGCTCTTTAGTGGTATTTTAGTAGTTCAATTTTCATCCCTCCACGTCGAACACATGAATATGGTCATCGGGCCCGCTGTTTCTTGAGTCTGCACCCTCCCTATTGTAATATTGAAAGATTTAACGTATTTTTAGTTGTGTTTTAAATAAGTTTGTAAATCTCTCTCCCTCCCCCCTTTTCGACGTCTGATGATGCTCAGAAGAGGTGAAACGCGTCATGTTTAAATAAATAAAACATCAAGTTTGTGCAACCAAGACTGTTGTTTTACCAAAAATACCTATTACGGTTGCTATGCTAGCGCCACAAAAATATGGAGTGGAGTGATTTCAGTGCATTATCTTTATTCTGTACTCTGTCGGTATGCGTGTGTAAACCTTGCACGGTTTTCTGAAGAAGTGACACTTGTGCTACACAGCTTTACACAGACAGCCAGCCCTATTGTGGACTATAGAAACGCGCCGTTCTGCGCCCTGTAATGGATGGAAATATCAGAATGTGGAAAAGAGCGGCTCCATTCAAGTAAAAGTAGTGCGGCTGTTTTCCCAGCCACCGGTGGGGCGGCTTTTGCATGTATGAGATGCGCATAAAGATGGCCTCTGCCGCCCACACCGTGCGGAATTGTGGGCAGTCTGCTAAACTGGGAGAGAGATTTGGGAGCCCACTCGCTATATGACCTCGAGTCAACAGTTCTTAATACGCTTTAGAGACTTTTACTGCGCGTTAAGGGAGTTTCTGTAAACCTCACTCTATCTCAATAATTTTGTACACGGTATACTGCCAGTTTAAACATTCCTGTTTGTTTTGACATTCTGATGTTAAAGGTATTCATTTCGTCATCGTCGAAATACGGCCGATAAGTTTACAATTGCTAACACGTCTTCTTCAAAGATATTCTTTACGAGGTCTTTTGGCTAAATAGGAGGGTTCGATAAAATAAAACGAGCGTAATGCAGTATGGTACATCTTTTTGGAAGTTGGTATCACTTCGTCAGAAGATGATGAGCACGAAGCGACAAGACGACGCCATCACTCGGCTGATTACCCGAGAAGATTTCATTAATAGAATACGCCGAGAAAGTCTACAATCGCATACTGCTTACGTGTTAACACTGAGATATGGCGGCAGTGAACAACAAACATACGAAGTTTCCTTGCAGGAGATTATACGTTACGTTCCGCTTCGGTCAACGGAAGTGATCGGTGGAATGCATGATCTCTCAGATTTCCAAAGAGGTCAGTTCGCTGGTGTGCAATTAGTGGGAGGATCTACATCTACACGGGATATTCTGCAAATCACATTTTAGTGCCTGGAAGAGGGTTCATCGAACCACTTTTATACTATTTATCTCCCATTCCATTCTCGAATAGCGCGCGGGAAGAAAGAACACCTGGATCTCTCCGTTCGAGCTCTGATTTCTCGTATTTTATTCTGATGATCATTTCTACCTATGTAAGTGGGAGTCGACAATACATTCTCCCATCTCTTCCTCTCCACCTTCTCCTCCCTCGATCACTCCTTCCTTCATCGCCTTCATGCTTCATCTTGTTATGCTGCTTTCGTTTGAAAATGGGTGTTGCGTATTAAAGTTTGGGGACCGCAAATGAAATTTTACCAGGTAGTGAAATATTTTTAAACGCGATTACTATGCAATTTTGACAAGGAAGGGAAAATTTAAACAAAATTATTGGATTCCGCCATTAAATGGTACCGGTCGTAATTTCGGTGGCAAATACAACACCAGAAAGCAACATCACAGAAGAAGTCGGCGGAATCTAAATTTTACCTTATTGAGAGCTGGTACAAACATTTCGGTCATTTTCTGTAGTGATTCTAGCTGAGATGACTGGAATATTACTTCGATAAATTGATGCTGGGATTGTGCATTTCGTTTACTATTGTTCTATGACCGTGTTGAAAATTAATCATGATAGTCGCCAAAAACTACAAAATTATCGGGCTTCATAAACATCGCAAAGATTTTTCTGCAGGCATTAAAATGTAATAAACCATTCATAGACACGAAATAAATAAAAGTTACACAGAGAATGTTCTAGTACAATTGCGAAACAAATCGCAACAATACCCGAGCATCACTTTATGAAGTACTGGTTCTGCTGAAAATAAATAACTTTAAAATTAGTGAGATTGGGGAAGGGATTGTAAGTAAGTAAGATATTTCAAATTAAGTGTGGGGTTTTATTGAAATTAATAAAAAAACTAAGCTCACACTTACATTAATTAGACCAAATCCTGGGACACGTCCTAGCACATGAAGGAGAAGAAAGTAAGTGACGAACAGTTCCGCTCTCTCCCTTCAGCTCGTTGCAAAAAAAATTGAAAGTGACAAATGTCATATGTTTATCGATATGCTGGCAGAGAGAGGGCAGAAGTCAGCGACAAGCATCGCGCAAGTTATTTAAAAAAAATCATTAATGTATTACTACAATCTCCTCCCAGACATCATCTAGGAAAATTCGTGTACGTTTGTCAATGTTCGTGGTCATCGGTGAAACAAAGTTTTCTACAACGTACCCTTTGCCTCACATCATACAAAAATTTCTGTAGACAGTGTCTTCCTCTTCTTTCGAAGATAAAGTGTGCACTTCAGAGCGCATTGTTAGCAACACTACTGACAGCTTTCCTGGAATTTCCTTAATCTGATGTGTTTCATGATGTGACAGGTTTTTACCAGTCAAAGTATTTATTGAATTATATGCGGCACAATTGAATAACTTTGCAGTTATATATTCATTTGTGTAAGTGCTTTATGACGGTAAATTCCGTTGCAAACAGTGTTAGTTGTAAAGAAGTAATAGATTAAAATCTGATGCGTGATGGGGCTTTTTCCATGAACTATAGTGTTTATGACCTTATACCTCATGAACTACATGTCGTACTGAGATACAATTTCGAAATTACATTCAGCTGTATGTGTGTATAATATCTGAAATTTTAAAATCATATGTTTGTAGAGCTCATGGGACTTAACTACGGGGTCATCAGTCCCTAAACTTACAAACTACTTATGAAATATCTACTACTAAGGACGGCACAAATATCCATGCCCGAGGGGGGGGGGGAATTCAAACCCCCGACCGTAGTGGCCGTGCAGAACGTGACTGGCGCGCCGCAGACTGCTCGGCCACCGCGACCGGCCGGAAAATTTCATGAGAGTAAAATTTGTAGTGTAGAAACTATAAACCGTAACGTCATACCGGATGTCTTAGTTTTGCTCCATGAACAAAGGAAAACTAATTAGCGAAAAACATTTTTCATTTCATTATTTTGAAGTAGTTGTCAGCGAGAAAAAAGTTTAATAAATAATCGAAATCATGGCTGCAAGTCGCTAAGTACTGTCATTTTCATACAGTGTGTGAATAAATTATAGTCGTATTGTGTGGCAGCTTCTTGCAACTCCTATTGTTTATGACATTATATCTTCTGAACCATGTGTTGTATTCGGTTCTTACCCCAACAGAGTTGTTACCTCACGGCTACTAACACGCATACCAAATTTGGTTGAAATCGGTCCAGTGGTTTAGGAGGAAATGTGCAACATTATCTTTGATGTAGCTATTTTTCTCCGCATCTCATTGTTTGTGACGTCTTATCTCGTGAACAATGTTGAACGTGGTTCTTGCACTTGGATTGTAGCTTACGTGTGCAAAATTTCATAAAGATTGGAACAAAAATATAGATTTGTATGCACTACGTGTACACAAACAACCACATGGATACTCTATATATAAAGACTATCCGGTACCCGTCGCGTTGCTGCCACAGAAAAAATATAAATCAGGTTTCCAATCTTCTTTTAGTCCATCTCCTCCTTTCCTCTTTCTCTGTTCACCTGCTTCACGCTTCATCCCCCCCCCCCTCTCCCCGTCTCCTCCTGTCCCTATCTCTGTCCATTTCCTCCATCCCCCCCCCCCCCCAACCTTCTGTTCACCTCCTATCACCTGTCTCCATCTAACCTCTCTCATTCTCTACCTTCTCTCTGTCTCCTCCCTTCCCTTTCAGTCTGTCTCCTCCTCCACCCACTCCTCTCCACACAAATGAGTCAAGTTTCATGGTGACTGGTCAAACGGTCTCAAAGTCTCAAGGTACCCTCCGGAACGTTAAATTCACTGACTTGCAGATTATAAAAGTATCCTTCATGAAAACATACACATATCTGCTTTCATGATGCCAGTCTAACAATTTCTATGTTGTAACGTTCCCTCCATCATCAACCTATGGTGGCTTATGAAATGTAGACCACGTATTAATTCTGGGTATAAGCTATTTTAATTCACACTTCATTCAATTTCGTCCAGCCGTTTCAGCTTGAAGAGTAACAGACGTGTTAATCCACTGTAATGTACCCTCCGTCATGCACCGTACGGTGGCTTCCTAAATGTAGCTCGTCTGTAATTCAGGGTATAAGCTACCTGCATTCCAAATTTCATTCAAATCCGTCCAGCTGATTCAATGTGAAGAGAAACAAGCAATTGCCGGCCGCGGTGGCCGAGGAGACTGAGGCGCTCCAGTCACGTCTGCACGGCCACTACGGTCGGGGGTTCGAATCCCCCCTCGGGCATGGATATTTGTGACGTCCTTAGTATTAAGTAGTTCATAGGTAGTTTGTAAGTTTAGGGACTGATGGCCACGTAGTCGAGTCCCATACGCTATACAAACATTTGAACATTTGAACAAACAAGCAATTAACCATACCGTGGCTTGCAAAAGATAGCCACTGTATTAATGCAGGTTATTAGCTATCTCCATTCCAAATTTCATTGAAATCTCTCCATCACTTTCAGCATGGAGTTACAGACATTTTAAAGCATTCTAAGGTACCCTTCCCCACGCACCGTACGGTGGCTTTAGAAAGGTAGTCCATGTATTAATACAGGGTGTAAGCTACCTCTGTTCCATATTTAATTCATATCCGTCCAGCCGTTTCAGCATAAAGTCGTAAGAAACGAATTAACTAATTGTACAGCACCCTCATCCAGGCACCATACGAAGATAATTTTAGTACGCCTATAACTTTCACGCGATTGCAAGCAAAGAGCTGACAAAGTTTCATCGCAGTCGGATGTACGGTACGGCCGTGCATTAAATACGAACAGATAGATAAACAAACAAACAAACGTTATATCAGCCAACCGGTTGCGTAACTTTTAGGTGCTTGACCTAGGTTTCGTTGCCAAATATTTTTGACGTCATGAGTTTCATGTAACTGTTTTTATTCTTCTGATGAAGTTGTCCCTAGTGGCAACGAAACCTAGGTAAAGCACCTAAAAATTACGCAACTGGTAGGTTGATATAAAAAAAATTGTTAAAAAATTGGATAAAGGTTGCTGTTAATCAGCCATGTTAAAAGTTGTAATTTTTATATATTAGGTTATGTATATATTTTCAAATTCGCATTAAACCCGTACGCTGGTAAGAAATTCACATGGTGTGAACAATATTTTATGTATTAAATGTTTCTTTGATGATTGTCACTCTTAAAAATGTAAAATGTTACTTAAGTTCCATAGAGAGCTACTACAATTTTCAGAAATTTTATTTCATTCGAAACCTCGACGAAATCTGAAAATTAACTGTTTAGTCACGTTAAGTAATTGAAATGATTCTAGGTAATCTGAGTACATAAATATTCCACTGATAAACTGAATTGTTCAATAAATATTTAAAAATTTCATCAGAATCGGAATACAACTGTACAATCGGACGAAGTTCATATGTAAAATGCACATCCACAATTTTATGTGACAGTGACCTTCTTCTTGTTTTGATGGGCAAGTGTCCAAAATGTCATGAAGAATTTAGGATGAATGAAGTGTCCTTAATCGCAAGATGCCACAGGTTTGAAACCATATGATTGTTTATGAGATCATATCTCTTGAACTGTATGTCGTATGCAGTTCTCACCCCTATGTCAATTGTCACCTCATGGAAGGAATAAGTGTACCAAATTTGGTTGAAATCGGCGCAGTGATTTAGAAGCAGACGTCGCATGATGCAGCATTTTTCCGCGCATTTCATTGTTTATTACGTCATATCTCCTGATCTATTTGTTGTACAGTCATTTAGTGGTGCCTATGACTATCGCGAAAGTACAAGCAATATGTTGACAAAGTTTCATCACGATCGGTTGAACGGTTGGACCACGCATAATACGAACACACAAACATATTCTCAACTCCACGTTGTACGTGATCCTTACAACCATAGCGACCTTTCTCTTTGTTTGAAAGTCAAGTCTACAAATTTGATGACGATTGGAGGAGAACTGTAGATTTGTATGCTATACAAACCCAGAAACACACAAACCCACAAACATTCCGGTTCTGTACTTCATAAATAAAGATGAAAAGTGAAGAGGTAGAAATACACCGTTTGAAACATGACTGTGATTTCAGCACCGGTAAAAAAGCGTTTTGTTGGTGGATTATTGCCCATTGCTTGTGTAATGACACGCAGAAATAGGAAAACCTCTATACATAATCCAGAGAATGTGGTGTATGCAACATTATCGGATAGTTAGCAAGTTATCTCGATAATTTACCCGCTCCTAACAAGCACAAAGCAAAGGGGAAATTTAGGGCTCCTATGGAGACATAAAGGGAGTGGTTTCTCCCCTCACTGAATTTAATAACGGTAGAGGAAATGTAATAGTATGAGGTACTCTTGGCTACGCACAGTACAGGTACGTTGCACAGTATTGTAATACTGCGCTCTTTAACATAACCAGGTGTTGGAGTGCTGTTCGGGGCTGCTTTTAAAATTTCACTCGCGTTGTAATATTACGGTGAAGTACTTTGGCAGATCAGGCACATTTAAATAATTTTATAAATAACAGACTCAAAACAGGAGGTGGAATCCGACTTTAAAGTTTAGCGGCGGTGGTAATTTCGAATAAAACCAACACCTGAGCACAATATTACATAAAGAAACTAACAGATTCCGTTGTCACCGCTTTTATCGAAATATTGGTATCAAGTTGACTGGATCTTAGCGGATGAGGCTGTAAAACTCTTGCTGCAGTGTAGAAAATGATGACTGGTTTGCGTAGAGCGGATTGTTGTAACTGAATGACCGTGAAAAAGTATTTCGTTAACATTCGTGACAAAATGCTGTTTAAATAGATCGGATTTCGTTTAGTTCCGAAGATTTTCTTGCAGGCATTACTATAAAGTCACAGTCATGAAGGTTACACGTAATGAATTCTAGAAGTTTCTAGCAAATTGCTGATACAAGTCCAACAATGGCTCCAAGCAGGATGTTACATAATCAAGATTACTGCTGGAAAAATAGAAACACTTCATGAATCATTAAAAGATGGGTCATTTTAAATAAGTAAAAATTTCACTAGAACTTATTATATTTCCGTCGTATTTCGAGGAGAAAATTATCACAAACACACTTACATTTGGTAGTCAGGATATCCTTAATGTGCTTCTGTCCTCGCCGAGTGATAAAACATGAAAGACGAAGTGTACAACCGCGTTCTGGACAGCTCGTGAAAGATAGATGGATATCAGAAATATAAGAAGAACGTAATTAGCTGCCAGACAAAGCGGTGGTCAGCGACAAGCGTAGCAGATATAGTTTTTACTGAATACAATTTTCAATCTAATACTACAGTATGTATCTAGGTGTAGAATAAGATCGAGGGGGCAAGGTAGTTCACTATTGGGCCTGACCGATCGTCAGTTTTGAATTCAATATGTTTTACTTGAAGGTTCGCTTACAATCCTTGCTGTGCTTAACGCCTGTGATCGTTGTGAGTCTATACAAAATGTATTTGACCAAATACAGAACAAACCAATTTAGGACTCCTTCAACTGTGCGATAATATGCTTATTTACCCATAAGATTTACAAACATTTGAACTTTTTTTTTCCGCAAAGATCCCAGGTTCGACTCCCTGTTCCGGCACACAATTTTAATCTACCAGGCAGTTTCATATCAGCTCACACTCCGCTGTAGAGTGAAAATTTCATTCTGCAAAACTGAGTAATTAGTTTCTATAAAATACTGAGCGTTGTTAATTTTTCTTTGATAATAAACACCAAAGACATATGAATAGACACATGAACAACAAAGCACAGTAAGTAACTGATAACACTGTAAAGTGAATGTAACGAATCTCTTACGATGGAGAGACAAGGTATCATTGGGTCACATACAACTGAAAGCAGCAACCCCTCCTAACCTTAGAAATGTGCAAAGGCTGCTCTTCCCCACAGCTTTTCAAACAGTTAAATATTTGTTACAATGAAGAGTATAAATTTCATTTACCCTCAAAATCGCGACACATTTGCAAAAAAAAAAAACGTCCAAAGATATGTGGCAACTAACAATACAAAAGTCATTATTGTTCCTGTATATGTAAAAAACAATATTGGGTTAAAAATTTACTTGCAGTCGGTTCGGAACCCACTACTTTTGACGCTGCAACGTGATGGCGCTAACCACACGGCTATTCTTTGTAGCTAGAGGATAGTGACTTTATTAGTATTCATGATTGTATCTTCTGAAGGCCATTACAGTAGATGCGTCTATCATTTATTCTTATATTTTACCAACTATGACGTGTTTTTGATGGATATTCAATGCGCTAAAGACAAATATGAAGGACGGATGTTACCTTCATGGAGGATTTACGCATGCGCAAGGTGAGGTACATCTACATCTACATACATACTCCGCAATTCACCGTAAGGTGCGTGGCGGAGGGTACCACTACTAGGCATTTCCTTTCCTATTCCACTCCCAAATTGAACGAGAAAAAAAAAAAGAATGCCTATATGCCTCCGTACGAGCCCTAATTTCTCTTACCTTGTCTTTGTGTCCTTTACGCGAAATGTAAGTAGGCGGCAGCAAGATCGTACTACACTCAGCTTCAAATTCTGGCCCTCTAAATTTACTTAACAGAAATTCACGAAAAGAGCGTCGTCTTTCTTCCAGCGATCCCAAATTGAGTTGCCGGAGCATTTCCGTGATATTCGCGCATTGGTCGAACTTACCGGTAACAAATCTAGCTGCTCGCCTCTGAACCGCCTCTATGTCTTCCTTTAAACTTATCTGCTGCGGGCCCGAAACACTTGAGCAATACTCAATACATGGTCGTACAAGCGTTTTATACGCGGTCTTCTTTACAGGTGAAGCACATCTTCCCAAAATTCTCCCAATAAACCGAAGTCGGCTGTCCGCCTTACTCACAACTGTCCTTACATGCTCGTTCCATTGAAATGTTACGCCTAGATATTTGAACGACGCGACAGCATCAAGAAACTCACTACTAATGCTGTATTCGAACATTATGGGATTGCTTTTTCTACACATGCGCATCACCTTACATTTTTCTACATTGAGAGCGAGCTGCCATTCTTCGCACCAACTAAAAATTTTGTCTACGTCATCCTGTATGCTATAACAGTCAATTACAGACGACACCCTCCCATCAGCGTCATCAGCAAACAACCGCAAATAACAACTTACTCTGTCCATCAGATCATTTGTATAGATAGAAAATAACAGCGGTCCTATCACATTCCCCTGGGGCACGCCTGACGATACACTCGTCTCTGATGAACACTCGCCGTCGAGAACACTTCATGACAATTTGCGTGTAACCGCCAGAGCTTGGGTAGCCAGGAGCTGGTGTCTCTGCTCCAACGCCAATGTTAAAAGCGTCGTTTCCCCTCACCCCTCCTGCTGCGGGAGCGCCCATATGCTGCCTCCATGGGGTTCAGAAGAGAATTTGAACGTCAGCCGCGCATGCGCATTGCAACGCTGCGCTCACTGCCGCCTACATTAAGCGGGCGACTGTCTCAGCGACGTACGTTTCTCATGCGATAAAAATACTTTGAATCTCCATATAAACTGATCGCATATAAGAACGAAACGAAGGATGATAGTTTAGACTTTTTATGTATTTATATATTTACTTTTTTTATGGCAAGTTTTTTTCCTAAAGGTTCACCGAACCAGTCTTAGTGGCACTTGGCTGCAGCCTCCATTTTCAGAAATATTGGTGAATAACAGAAACCCTAAATATCTAGGGGTAACACATGATAGAACGCTCAGTTACAAGCAAAACCTAGCAAAAACAGCTGCCAAATTTAAAACCCAGAACAACATCTTCTAAAAACTCTGTGGCACATCTTAGGGATCATCTGCATCCACTGTCCGTAATTCAGCTCTGGGTCTTGTATACCCAGTTGCTTAACATTGCTCCCCAGCTTGTTTAAACAGCTCAGACACCAAACTTGTGGACGCTCAGCTCAAGCATACCACGCGTGTTATAATTGGCACAATTAGGCCCACACCGACTTTCTGGCTACCCATACTTAGCCACATACAACCTCCATCTTTACGGCGGAAAAATGCACTAGTATCCGAGTACAAAAATCTGCAAAAGAATCCCCAACTTCCTGTGCATGAAGACATACCAAGCATAAGAAAAGCAGGGCTGCGCTCTCGTCATCCACCCCTTGAGACTGCAAGAACTTTAGTTACCAACAGCTTTAATACCGATGACTGCTGGAGACAAACATGTCAGATTAATGCAACACCAGAACAAATGAAGATGCCGTGCATATCAACCAATCCACCTGGCTTTGATTTACCGCGCAAAGATTGGTCAGCACTTAACAGAATAAGAACCAACACTGGCAGGTGTGCAGACCTTCTGTACAAATGGAAGAAAATAGCTTCTCCAAGCTGTGACTGAGGCGCTGAAAAGCAGACTGTCTACCATGTGGTTCAAGAATGTCCCCTGAGAGCTATCGCTGGCGACCAAACAGAGTTCCTGATGGTTACGGAGAGATCACTTGACTATATTCATGGACTTGATATTAGTTTGTAGTTTGTTACACGTGTAATATTATATGTACCTTTGTTATTAGAACGTCAAATAACTGTAAATTTTGTGATGTAGCCATACGCTAAATAAATAAATCTACATGTGATACTCTGCAAATCACCTTTAAGTGCCTGGCAGAGGGTTCATCGAACCACCGTTATACTATTCACCTCCCATTCCATTCTCGAATAGCGCGCGGGAAGAAAGAACACCTGAATCTCTCCGTTCGGGCTCTGATTTATCATATTTTATTCTGATGATCATTTCTACCTATGTAAGTGGGAGTCAACAATATATTTTCGCATTCGGAGGAGAATGTTGGCGATTGTAGTTTCGTAAGTAGCCCACGCCGCAGCGATAAGCGCCGTTGTTGTAATGATTCCCATCCCAGATGCGGTATCATTTCCGTAACGCTGTCTCTCCTGTATCGTGACAATACGAAACGAGCTGCCCTTCTTTGGACTCTTTCGATGTTCTCCGTCAAACCCACCTGATCCCACACTGGGCTGCAATACTCCATAAAAGGAGGGACAAGCGTAGTGTATGCAGTTTCTTTAGTAGTTCTGGTGCATCTTTTAAGGGTTCTGCCAATAAAACGCAGTGTCTGGTTCGACTTTCCCACGACATTATCTACGTGTTATTTCTGATTTAAGTCAGAAGTAATAGTAATTCCTAGGTATTTTGTGGAGTTTACGGCCTTCGCTCTTGATTGATTTATCATGTAAACAAATTTTAACGGATTTCTTTTCGTACTCATGTGGACGACTTCACACGTCTCATTGTTTAGAGTCAACTGCCAATTCTTACACCATACTGATATCTTATTCAGATCGTTTTGCAGTTGGTTTTGATCTTCATATAATTTTAGTAGAGGTAAAAGACGGCGTCATCTCAACCTAAGAGAGCTACTTAGATTTTCCCCTAAATCGTTTATGTAAATAACGAACAGCAGAGGACCAATAACACTACCCTGCAGAACGCCGGATATCACCTCTGTTTTAATCGATGCCTTGCCATCGATTACTACGAACGAACTGTGTCCTCTCTGACAGGAAATCCCCTATCCAGTCGCAAATTTGGGGCGATATACCATAACCACGCAATTTAATTAAAAGCCGTTTGAGAGGTACGGTGTCAAAACCTCAACCGGTAAATTTATAAGAATCATAAACAACAGTTGTTTGGCAACGTGCATTTTTTATATTATGGCTGTTACACCACGTTTCAGTAACACTTTGAACATTACGGGATTGTTTCTGCTATTCATATCCATATCTTACATTTTCCTACATTTAGCTTTAGTTACCGTTCCTCACACCACTTAGAAATTTGGTCCAAGTCATCCTGCATCATACTACAGTCATTCAATGACGACACCCTCCTGTTCACCACAGCCATACGCTAAATAAATGAATAAAACCAAACCAGTGACCACATAGGACGCGCCGCCACTGGATAATGTTTCACTGGGAAGATAACAGGCAGTGCACAATCTGATGAAGTGCAGTCACGCTACCGTGAACAATGAACAATGTAGTCCGAAAATAATGTGATTTAGTGGTCCAGAGTCCATACATGGACTGGGTCGGAATGAAGCACAAGAGAAAGTGAAAAAGAAAGAACAACAGTATTAGAGTAGGGCGTGGGGGGTAGGGCGCAGATTCAGATCCAGGGGTTGTAGTGGTAGGTGTGGGAGGGGAGGGGAGGGGAGGGGAGGGGAGCGGAGGGAAGGGGAGGTAGGCTGGGGTCGGACAACTCTCTCTGGCCACAGCGACGGGCGCGTTATGCAAACGAGCGCCAGCCAGGCGGGCAGCCTCTGGAATGGATAATTAACGACTCTCGCAGGACAAAACCTGGGGGACAGGTAGGGAGGGGTACACCGCGCAGTGTAACGGCGCTGCCAGATAAGGTGGCAGCCATTACAGCGGAATTTTTGCGCCCATCTCTCCAACGAAATGTCCCAACTAACGGGGTGCAATGAAGAGTACCTGCGTTTCTACTTCTGTCTCGTAGAAGCGAATCTTGCTTATGGTACTCTCCCTTACAGTCATATTCTTCAGACAGTACAAAGGGTTAGCCGCGGTGGAGTAGCCGAGCGGTCTAAGGCACCTCGCTGCGGAGCGCGCGGTTGCTCGCTGTGGAGGTTCGAGTTCTCCCTTGGGCATGGATGTGTGTGTTTGTCCGTAGGTTAGTTTAACTAGGTTTAAGTATGAAACTACCTGGCAGATTAAAATTTTATGCCGGTACCGGGAGTCGAACCTGGGACGTTTGCCTTTCGCGGGCAAGCGCACTACCGTGCTATCCCGACACGACTCACGATGCCGTCTCACAACTTTACTTCCGCCGTGTGAGGCGGCATCGTGAGTCGTGTCGGGATAGCACAGTCGGTAGTGCGCTTGCCCGCGAAAGGCAAAGGTCCCAGGTTCGAGTCCCCGTACCGGCACACAATTTTAATCTGCCAGGAAGTTTCATATCAGCGCACACTCCGCTGCAGAGTGAAAGTTTCATTCTAGGTTTAAGTAGTTTGTAAGCTACGGACTGATGACCACGCAATTTGGTCCGATAGATTTACAGACATACAAAGGGTTACATTGAAGTGACAATATACACTCATGTTAAAAGAAAAGAAGAATGAGCCGTCTCAAATGTGTCTGTAAATCTTTTGGTCTAAATTGCGTGGTCATCAGTCCGTAGCTTACAAACTACTTAAACCTAGGTAAACTAACCTACGGACAAACACACACACACACACACACACACCTATGCCCCAGGGAGGACTCGAACCTCCACGGCGAGCAACAGCGCGCTCCGCAACAAGACGCTTTAGACCGCTCGGCTACTCCTCCGCGGCAATGAGACGTGTCGGCTCGTTTTTCTTGTACTGGCGCCGGTTACGGGTCATGCGAGTATCGATATCTCTTCGCAGTTAACCACGGGTGGCGTGGCGAGTTTCATTCGTCTGTTGCCTCGCAGTCGTCGCTAGTGTGGCTTGCCGGCGCCTATCTGAAGCAAGCCCCCACAATCCCGTAGCAGCGGTGGCGGAGGGGACTGAGGTCTGCACGGCCACTACGGTCGGGGGTTCGAATCCCCCCTCGGGCATGGATATTTGTGCCGTCCTTATTCTTAGTTAGTTCATAAGTAGTTTGTAAGTTTAGGGACTAATGACCCCGTAGATAAGTCCCATAAGCTCTACAAACATTTGAATTTGAACAATCCCGTAAGCGGCCGACCGCGATCAGCGGACAAATTGAAGAGCGCCTCGGCGATCATTGTAGTGACAAACTCCGCGCGAACTTTAAATGTGCGTAAGATTCTTTTGATTAGAGAGAGTATTCATTTGAGTTAAGTCGCGAAAACTATGTCTAATTGAAATTTATAACTACAAAACAGCTTCAGACTCCTTGAATATACAGCATCTATCGGTTGTGTGTAAATTACACATACGGTGTAGAAATCGGCAAACAGCGTGTTTATCGTCAGACTCGATTTTTGGCAGTTTCTCCGTATATTCTACAATAGTGAAACTTTTGTGCAAACATTAATTTCGGAAGAGTTTCAGACTTTACGACTTTGCTTTAATGCCGTATTCTCAAATATTTACATATTTCATAGCACCAAAATTTCAAACAGGGCTGACTGAAACAGCCAATGTTAAAAATCGATTGTGAAAGTGAAATATGCCATCCGATACATAAATGAAAAATAGCTTCTTACGTTGTGAGTACAGCAATCAGCCACTACAAATTCTTTAAGAACACGATGTATGCCATTACATTTTCTCAACTAAGGCATCTAACATTAGCATTAGGGTATCTAGCAAGAAAATTAGCATTTTTAATGCTGTAAGCCAAATACTTTATAGCAGAGTCAACTGCTCAAAAGTCAGCAACTATCGTCACAGGGTTGAACTTCACAATGCGCATCCACTGTGGCTATGTGTCATTCATATATGAAACTATACACAGGTCTGCAAACCCCTTTCAGTTGTTATACCTATATGTAAAGCAGATTATCTTTAAATTCTGCGTTACATGTTGCTAATATTAATTTCATAAACAAAAATTCGAACTGCAGTAAGGCAACTAATTTCCTAACCCCAATAGTTATTTTACACCATCATGAAATGAAATTTTTTGAACTTCCTGTCCACCAGTACTACCTAAAGTAGCTCTCTTTTAAGAGCTACCAGTATTATAAAAGCCTGTTATTTATTTCATTCAATCCTATACTGTCTTGACTAACAGTGTAAAGAGGTGGCCTGTTGGAGGTCGTCAAAAACGTCATTGTATCAGAATGCGTAATGATATGCTGTAGTAATAATAATTTCGTTATTGAATGTAGCAGCCAATAACAACTAATGGGTCCCAACAACACTTTCGCAGTGAACGTTAAAATTTTGAATAAATAAAAAAATTGATATTAATTAACTTGAAACAGTCTCTGTGGTAATTACTTAAGCTTGGCCCTATCTGACTTAGCATTGACGACAGCCTCCAACTAGCACCTATTACCATTCACGAACAGCACAACTTCACTAATAAATGTGTTAGAATTCATTTAGTGGTGATGGCGTGTTCGTGTATTAATCAAAATCGTAATAGCTGATAGACTCTGACTGCAATGATAATAGCTCAGTACTGTGAAACTGCGTGGTGCAATGAGCTTCACAAATACTACAGTCAAAGTTCCCAATAATTTTGATAATATTGTTTAAAACATTCAACTTCCTTATAAAACTTTACGTGAACTATTTTTTGATTAATTGGTTCCAGGGCCTGGGTAGCGTTCACGTGTAACTGGCTGAGCAGAGTCTGGCATTTAACGTATTTAATAAAAATTACTTTCGTCAAGTCTGGTTAATCAACTATAATACTTTGACTACTGTTAGCCTGGTTACTTTCTCTATAAATGAAACCAACTTTGCCGGCCGCGGTGGCCGAGGGGACTGAGGCGCTTCAGTCACGGTCTGCACGGCCACTACGGTCGGGGGTTCGAATCCCCCCTCGGGCATGGATATTTGTGCTGTCCTTAGTATAAGGTAGTTGATAAGTAGTTTGTAAGTTTAGGAACTGATGACCCCGTAGTTAAGTCCCATAAGTTTAACAAACATTTGAAGATTTTTTGAATTTGAAACCAACTTTACTTTACGTTCAAACTCTCTTGCAAGTTAAAAACTTTGGCATAATAATTGATTGCAAAACTTAGAACAGCACTGCACTTTAATTACTAGTCTCTGTGGTTGTAACACGTTTAGCAATTCTTTAACTCGTCTAGCAATTTCTTTAAAACTGATCGTAATTACTTTGAAAAATGATTGAAGTTGTTAGTCAATGTACAGGCTTGCAAAATCAACATAATCTAATAATGGTGATAATGGGGTGACTACAACTACTTACAAAATTAATACTGGTTTCAAAATAAGTCATATGTAATTGAACCAAAATTCTGATTTGGTTGACACTACAATTACATGCATACAAAATAAAATGTTACAAAAGTACTCATCAGTTTTCGTCGTCTTCGTCGTGAAGTCCATACAAGACAGATATGATTATAATAGGTAGTGTAACTGCTGGTTCAAAATATTTTTATTCGACAACTCTTTGTTCAGCTCGTCTGGCTGAAATCTCCATGCATTGATATCACTTCGATACACCTTCTAATCTCCCTAATTACAACAACGATCACACTCGGTGGCAATAGACTTGATAACCAAACAATTACTTTTCTTGCACATGTGAATAAACATTACTCTGATCACTTTCGAGTATAAATAAACTTATTTCGCACTTCCTTCAATACATTATACAGTACGCCTCTTAGGCTTATTGCAATTGCATTAAACTCGCGCCACCTCTGCACCATCAACAAAACATTTATGTGTTTACTTTGGCGAGTCCGCTCCGCAACTGCTTCAGTAGCGCGACACTCACAGCTACTACGTCTGTACCAAAGACAGTCTTTACAACAGGTTCAACATTTTCTCTGGCGCATTACCAACTTACAGGATAGGAATGTCCGTGCATTCATGCGGGTTTACACATACAGTACATGTTTACACTAAATGATTCAATATAGGAAATGACTTTACATAAGAAATATATCTAGCATACAAGAAATGGAAATACGTGAAATGAACAAATTTAAGACAATATATACATTACGTTAAATCAAACTGTAGGATACAGCTACAGGTGTACTCTTACAACAGTCTGTTAAGCAAGAGTAACTATCTCTGAACACAACTAGTAGGGCTACTTCTATTCCTGAGAAATATCAATGGGAATACAGTGTTCGATCTTTTTATTCCTTTCCTAAATTGATTTATGTATTTAAACGCTGAGAAGCTCTTCACCATCGTGCTTCATATATGCACTCCGATAGTCAAACAATACAGACGTGAGTATCAAATGTCTACATATCCCGCAGTATAATATACGATTTACCTGCTAACAACACTCTTATTTATCTGACGCTTGCCACTACCATGGCTGCCGAGCGAAGGTTCAAATTATCCCGCGACAGCAGCACCCTCAGGAAGTCTAGTTATTTTTACAAGCTCTTTGATCTGGAGGTGCTTGCGCACAGCGGGCGAGTGTGGAGTGGGCACTTCTTGCCGGAGAAGGAACAGCCTTTTGGATCTGCAGCCGCGAAGAGTCCGCGGCTTGCTAGTTTACTGGAGCCACCACCGGCGCACGTGGTTCCCGAAGGCCCTATTGACAACCATTCTACTCGGTCCGATGCGGTCGTGCGGAGCTCGCTTCGAAAACAACCGGCGTCTGGTCTCGACGCGCCAGTTCTGGTATTACTCCGAGCGTCCTCTGGTTCTTCATCCTGTCCTATGGAGTACATCTTGGTGACATACGACTACTGTATTCGTCATAGGAAGACTCAGTTGGTTATATGAATCATAGCAGTGCAATACGCCGAGTTGTGGCGTCGATGACTTTGAGTATTTTTTTCCATTTTGATGTGTGCAACTCCAGTCCTCCCATTGTGAGGTGCAGGTACTGTTTGCCTGCAGCCAGTTAATGATACGATTCTGTTGTTGGTGTTGAGTGTTCTGCTATGTTCCATCTTTCTGTTGATGTTTTGATTTATTCAGGGTGAGTCACCTAACATTACCGCTGGATATATTTCGTAAGACACATCAAATACTGACGAACCGATTCCACAGACCGGGGCTAGTGTAATTGATTAATACAAACCATTAAAAATGCACGGAAGTATGATTTTAAAACAAACATACGTTTTTTTAAAATGGATCTCCGTTAGTTCTGTTAGCACATCTGAACATATAAACAAATACGTAATCATCGTCGTTTGTTGCACTGTAAAATGTTAATTACATTCGGAGATATTAAACCTAAAGTTGACGCCTGAGTACCACTCCTTCGCTGTTCGATCGTATGTATCGGAGAGCACCGAATTAAGTAGGGATCCAAAGGTAACGGTGATGTACCTTAGGTACAGAAGAGACTAGAACAGCACATTACGTCCACATGCTAATACCTTTATTGGTCTTTTTCACTGACGCACATGTACATCTGGTGTAATGTCGCCACAGGCTGCCACAATACGTTATTTCATATCCTCTGGGGTTGTAGGCACATCATGGTACACATACTCCTTTAACACACCCCACAGAAAGAAGTCCAGGTGTAAGATCAGGAGGACTGGCCAATTTATGCGTCCTCCACGTCCTATAAAACGCCCGTCGAACATCCTGTCAAGGGTCAGCCTAGTGTTAATTGCGGAATGTGCAGGTGCACCATCATGCTGATACCACATACGTCGACGCGTTTCCAGTGGGACATTTTCGAGCAACATTGGCAGATCATTCTGTAGAAACGCGAGGTATGTTGCAGCTGTTTGGGCCCCTGCAAGGAAGTGAGGACCAATGAGGTGGTCGACAATGATTCCCCACCATACATTTACACTTCAAGGTCGCTGTCGCTCTACCTGTCGGAGCTAGTTGTCCACGGACCAGTAATGCATGTTACGTAGATTCACTCCCTGTGGTTTGTGAGAACCGCATCATCTGTAAACAGGTAGAACTGCAACGCATTCTCTGTTAATGCCCATTGACAGAATTGCACTTGATGATTAAAGTAATCACCATGTAACTGCTGATGTAGCGACACATGAAACGGGTGAAAGCCGTGACGATGCAGTATACGCGTGACACTACTTTGACTCAGTCCACCGGCTCTCGCAATGTCCTGTGTACTCCTTTGGGGGTCCACGGCAACAGCAGCTAACACACCAACTGCACCCGCTTTTCCTGTGACGGGCCTGTTACGGACCCATTTGCGTGCTACAACCATACCTGTTGCATACAGTTGGCGGTAGATGTTTTGAAATGTGCGGCACGTTGGATGCTCTCTGTCCGGGTACCGTTCTGCATACACGCTGCAGGCTTCAGCTGCATTTTGTGGACACTCGCCATAGATGAGTATCATCTCCGCCTTTTCAGAGTTCGAATACACCATGGCCACAGTTTCTACCACACTACACTATCTTAGACGTCTGGTAACACAGTGTGCAAAGATGAATGCAGAATAACAATAGCAGCAAGCGCTACATGCGGACACTGTGACAGCTAGACCAAACCACAATAGTGCACTGCAGCCACACTCGTAAACACGGTCGTCATTGGAAACATGTCCCTGCAGATGCTGCTCGCCGACCGTGGCTTGTGTTTTTTACAACATGCAACTGAACGTCGGAGGTTTCAAGCGTCAACTTTAGGTTACAATATCTCCGGATGTAATTAACATTTTACAATGCAACAAACGGCACAGATTACGTATTTGTTTATATGTTCAGATGAGCTAACAGAACAAACGGGGTTCCATTTAAGAAAAAAACGTAGGTTTTGTGTTAAAACATACTTCCGTGCATTTTTTATGGTTTACACTAGCTCCTCTCCTCACGTTCGGTCTGTGGAATCGGTTCGTCAGTATTTGATGTGGTTTACGAAATATATCCAGCGATAATGTTAGGTGACTCACCCTTCGTCGGTTTGAATAGTCCTCGTAATCGAACCCCGGCGGTTACTTTGGTCTTATGTCCGTGTGTCATAAATGTTATCAATCATGTAATTTGCATTCCCGTTCCCGATGGGTATGTACTAATCCTCTTGAATGAATATGTTTAAACATACTGTTCTCACGCTGATAAGAGCATCTGGGATATTTGCGTAGTGGCCGTTTGTTACTCCACTGCCTTGTGCGGGGAACAATCGTTCTGTATTGGTAGGGCCCATTCCTTCCACGAGGAATTACTACCATATGTGGGTGTATTTGTGAAGTTTATTTTCTGATTACAGGTTGCTTCTTCCCTTTATTTCCCTTCCGTACGTAGCTGTGGTCACTAATCGCCGTGTTTATCTATTACTGCCATTCCCGTTCCAATGAAATTTGCTAATTGAAAATCGGTTTCGAACATCATCGGTGAAGCTTTTTTCGTGTATTTCCTGACTGCTTGTCTAAGTTAACCTGATTAATTGGAGCTTTACTCTCTCACTTTTATAAATTATGCTTCATTTTTAAATTGTTTATTTGTGGTGTCACGTAAAGGTTATGACAACGGGTTTAACTGTTGTCGCGAACTGTTCGTTAATGAGTTTGAACCTTTTGAGTTTAGTCGACATATTTTTGGAACTGTCTAAGTGTATGATATTATTAATAACTTTATGCTTAATTAGATTTGTTGCAATGGTGACACTATCCAATCAGCTAGAACTTGGTGCTCTTTCAAATTTAATTTTAAGTGTGGCTAGCTGAGTGGCGCCATTTCCACCTCATGTCACGTTATTCAAATATTTCAATAATTTGTTGCATTTGATAAATATAAAAACTGCGCATTATCGATCAAGCATACGTTGTATTTCTTCTTTTCTTGTCCAAGTTATCTTGCTTATGGTATCTCTTTATTTGGAGCCTCACTCTCTCTTAAATATTTTTCACTGTGTCTTATTTTAAATTGTTGTGGTCACTTACATGGTTTGGCAGTCGATTTAACTGTTGTGGGTAACTGTTCATTAATGAGCTTGTCCTCACTCCACTTTGTTGTCATTTCAGCAGTCATATTTATGGGGCATTATCTAAGTGCACATTATTGCTAATAACTTTCTGACACTACCCATTCAGTGCGAATCTTGCACCTTTTGAAATTAAGTTTAACTGTAGCTGATTCTACTGCTAGCTCCAATTTGTTACCTGTGGGTTACCTACTTCATTATGCTTTGTGTAGTGGATTTTAATCTATGGTTTATTCTAGCTGCCTTTTCTAATTATACTTCCTAAAGTGTTATCAATTATTTTCAAAGAACTATATTGTCAGTTCTGTACCAGTTTTAATTAAGTCAGCCTTGTTGTTTGGAATAAAGATCTCTCGGCGGTCGCAAATTCTTACCCAGGGGTTCGTGGTTGGAGGAGGATTCACCGGCGGCATGTTCGATAGCAAACCTACGTTTCGTGACATTGAGCTACTGTGGCAGAAATGCTGCACGGAAGTGACAGGGTATCGTGAAAGTCGCTTAATTAACGAGTCACCCGTAGGTGTAAAATTGGCTTTACTGTGATAAGTTTCGGGCGGCCCGTGATCAGTCATCAAAAGTGTCAGAGTTATAAGATGTACGAGTGGCACTTTTGTTTTCCGATGATGGGACGACTGAAACACGAGACAATGATGACTTGAAAATTAAGCGACTCAATAGCCAATGCGGTACTGCTACAGTTATTTACAATGGCCGTGAATTTCTTTTATGGTTTTGTCATATGTTCATATATTTTTATGTCACAAAAACAAGTAATTACTAAATATTATTTTTAATCAATGACCACCGATACCTTTTTACTACTGGAGCATGGTAGTTTGGAGCTGGTAATGAATTTTGAATGCATTGTTATTTTTAATCAACTAATAATTATATCATTTTATTACTGGATCATTGTTGTTTTCTGCTGATTAAGGGTTTTCCGTATCTTCAAAGAAATCGAAAATTTTGGAGCATACTTGAAATATTAATCGGCTATGATTGTTTCATACTCCCACATGGCAATACGTCTCCAAATATCACATGGAAATGTATTATTCATGAGAACAAAACCATATATCAAGTAATTGTAGTAAGAAAGTCTTTTTTTTTCAGTTTTTATTCGTTTCCTCTACTGCGACTTTCACTAGACGTGAAAGGTTGCTCAGATGTTAGATACATCTTAGAAAGATGGTTGAATACTTTGCCTTTGGAATCACTGGCATAGCTTTTTTACGGGCCTGGGCGATCACTGGACATGTTTACTCTGAAAGGGGGTCGCAGATTCAAAATGGTTGAAAAACACTGCTCTAGAAGGCTGTGTTTCCTTTTGTTTTGTAGAGAACAGTCCGTTTCGTAATTTGTCTACACAAGCGGTACTCTTTGAAATGAAAATTTGTCTGTGTTTGGCAACAACATAAACTAGCTTTGCTTCAGTTTCTGTATTTCCTGTGATTGTTTTCATCATGATTAAACCGAAATTGGTGTTCTTACATTTAATGACGGCTATCTGGAAGACTACATGATTTGGAATATCTTGGAATTCATGAAGGTTATAACACCACTAAAAGTGTGATTAACTTGGACCAACTGCGAATCACGAATCAGAGATTGCAACAAACAATATGTCACAAGAAACCAGATCCAAGAGAACTAGGGAGCACTGGGCGAGGAAGATGAAGGACAAGATAAGGACTAACATATAGGAGGATACTACTTTTTATGTATTAGTAGTTTATATATTAAATTTTTTTATTTAAACGCAGTTTTCTCAAAATGATATTTTTCAGTATAAATGCCACTTTTTATCAGAAACTTCTGAATCTATACCAATGAATTATTAACGACATAACATAGATAGTGCAATGAAGCTGTAGCTCGACTTTAGTAGTATTTACTGTAATAGTTAAAAATGAGCGAGTAGAAAACATTTAAGCAAAAGTGGGATTAAAAATTTCATTTCAATATGATGCCAGCGTTCGAGGCTGAAACTCCTTTAATTCAATTAAACTATAACAAACAAATTAAGGTTGTAAAAAAAATTGAAATATCTTGGGGAAATTATAACTCGGAACATAAATGAGAGAAAACAAACAAGCTTGAGGCAAGCACAACAAGTCACGTGGTCAACATAAAAGAAGAAATGTCTCTCGATGAACGGTAGATTCAAACATTATGGTTCAGTAGTTAAGCCTGAAGTAACTTACGCAAGTGAAACTCTGTTTAAGATGAATACCAAAACAACAACAGATAAATTGAAAAACTAGACAGAGGGATCATTAGAACAAAAATCAATAGGAAACATCAAATAGACATATAATGCAGATTACTGCCTAATGAAATAGTCCATCTGGAAAATGAATCAGTTGTGGACACAATGCGCTAAAGGAGAACTGCCTTCTTTAACCACATAGTAAGTCTACCAGAGACCAAACTGCTGAAAACTGTTATTCAGGTTCTTTTGGAAAAGTAAAACCGAAATCAACTGGTTCGTTAAGGTCCAGAATGAATTAGAAGAGCTGAATATAATAATGAAACAAATTGCACAGAGAAAAGGAGAAGATGATTCTGAGAAGTAGTGATACAAGACTGAAATTAAAATCTGTCAAACGAAAGAAAGGAAGGAAGATTAGTGTTTAACACCCCGTCGACAGCGTAGTCGTTAGAGGCGGAGATTATGCTCGGATTGTGTGGATAAGGATGGGGAAGGAAATCGGCCGCTCCCTTTGAAAGGAACCATCCTGGCATTTGCCTGATTTAGGAAAACCACGAAAAACGTAAATCTGGATGGACGGAGGTGGATTTGAACCACCGTCCTCCCGAATGCGAGTCCAGTGTCTTATACTACTGAGCCACCTCGCTCGGTAGTCAAACGAAAACAATACATCATTACGGATGAAGAGAGGGCTGGTAGGTCAGAAAGAATGAAGACGTCTTGAGAAGAGTCGAGGAAGCTGTGAAAAGAACTAATATTGTAAAAATTGTAGCGTATATGGATTGATGCTAGTATTCCAATATAGGCGTAAACTATGCAAATAAATAAAATAGTTAAAATTCAAGAAATTATAATTGAAAATTTACACCAAAATATCATAACACTAGAATGGCCAAGTGTGTCCTGGTGAACCATGCTTGTCTTCGCGTCGTTGCTCAAAGCGCTGTCATTGCAAGAGCAACAAATACTTTCGTGACTTTTATTTATTTTGAGAGATGAACATGTCCCTAAATAAAATTGCGCCGATATCCTTTATAGGTTTTAGAAAAAATGAAGGTACCCCTAGAACAGCCAACGTGGGTCAAAATAACCCACAAGTGATTTTTTTCTGCATGTCTTTGCCTTTCTTCGCGATTTTTGGGCTGGATATCTTTATGATATCTCAAAATTTTACATTGTTCGGGGAGATGTTAAGATCATAACCCTTTGGTACACTCTAAAACATTCTTAGAGAATCGCCTGGTCCAACACCTTACGCCAAACACATTTTGTTTTTAAATACGCGCCATCTTCAAGTGTTAATTATTGAACAAACATTGCGTAAGCTCCGTGACCAGCAAGTTTGGGAAGTAACGCTCTTTGACACGATGTGATGCCCTTCCTCGACATTTCTTTCAACATCCAAAAGAGAAAGCTCACAGACACATAAAAATGTAAAATCTTTGACATGGTCGTGAGAAGCCACCGCGAACAGATACAAATCAAAAGGCGTAAATGAGTGATCATATGTGTATGATGTCAGTGCATCCAAAGCAACTGCAAAGTGATTTAGACAAAATTCATACATGGTGCGAAAATTGGCAATTGACACTAAATAAAGAAAAGTGTGAAGTAATACACATGACCACTAAAAGGAACCTGCTGAACTTCAATTAAACAATAAATCAATCAAACCTTAAGGTCGTAAATTCTACCAAATACCTAAGAGCTACAATTACGTACAACATAGACTGTAGAGAACACATAGAAAATATTGTGGGGAAAGCGAACCAAAGGTAACGTTTCATTGGCCGAACGCTTCGAAGATGCAACAGCTCCACCAAAGAGACTGCCTACATCACACTTGTGCGTCCTCTCCTGGAGTACTGTTGCCCAGTGTGGGACCCTCACCAGGTGGGACTGACGGAAGACACTGAGAAGTTTCAGAGAATGGCAGCTCGTTTTATCACGTTACAGGGGGAAAGCGACAAAGAAATGTTACGCGATTTGAGGTGAAAATCATTAAAAGATGTTATTCGTCTTCGGCGAGATCTATTTGCTAAATTTCAATCACCGACTTTTACTTCTGAATGTGTAATTATTTTGCTAGCACCCACCTATATAGGAAGACATAACCATTCCCATAAAATAAATGAAATCAGATCGAAAACGGAACGATTTAGGTGTTCTTTCCACCTGGGCGCTATTAGAGAATGGAACGGTAGAGAAAAGTTATGAAAGTGTTAATGAACCCTCTGCCAGGCACTCAAATGTGATTTGCAGGGTATCTATGTAGATGTACATGTCGCTACTTGTACAAGTCGCGATACATCTAACGAAGCCGGATAGTAATGTCGCGCATACATGTGCTGATACAGATCCCTGTTTAACTCTCTCAGTCTTGGTGGTTAGTGTTACTAACCACCACTTTTCGATCACGTTACCTCTATTCCACGCCATCTAGCGATAAAACGGTTGTATTAGTATGTCCGTTTGGACTGTGCTTCAAAACAAATTACAGATTCCGGGTACATTGCTTGAATGTCAGTGCATACCAGTTGCAATGAATGTAGCGCTAACTTACCTTGTCTCGAGTGTCTGATAAAAACATCAATACAACGGGTACTTAACATGTTTTCTGTAATGTATGTTATTGAAGGTATTCTCATAGACCTATTTTATGTGTGTTGGCATGCAGGTACTGTTACTTTTGTGTTTTCACTGAGTAGTTACAAAGGGAATGTGGTGGTTTGCTTACAAACCACCATGACGGTGGCGGGTTAGCTTATGGATGTAACGTCATTTTTATCACATTCTTATAGTATGTCGCGCCGCACGCGCCGCTTAGGAGAGGACGAGATTGGACAATACTTGTTTGAAGACATCCCTTCAGGTAACGAGAGCATTTGTAGATCTGACGATGACGAAGAAGAGGCAGCAAATCAGCCAAATCCGATGGTGTTATGTGATTTGAATGGAGTTCAAAGTGCTCCTGACGACAGTTATTGTTCTGATGATGACCTCCCTTTGTCTAGCCGGTTACAACGGACGCCTGATTCTACAGAGTCTAATAATGTACGTGCAAACATGCCGGTTATGATTGCTCCAAAATGGACTAAGGATTATAGAATGGATATGTCTGGTGCGTTATCTGAAAGAGTGGGTGTGTCAGATCAAATTCTAAGCATGGAGAATGTGACCTCCCATTTACTATTTCGCCTTCTTTGGACTGAGCATTTACAAGACCTTTTATGTTTCCAAACTACGCTACTCAAACCGGAAAGCCATATACACCTATCACAACAGAAGAGCTTGATGTTTTTATTGCTTTGAATTTGGTGATGGGTATAAAAAAATTGCCGCGCTACCGAGATTATTGGTCTTCAGCACCTGATTTGCATGACAGCTATGTTTCGAAGTTCATGAGCTTGAACAGGTTAGTTGGCTTCTGAATAACTTACATGTCAATGACAATAGTGTAATGCTCGACCGAACTGACCCTAATTACGACAAACTGTATAAAATTAAAATTAGACATCTACTCGCCATACTGCACAACAATTTTCAAAAACACTACAGGCCAACTGAGAGAGTTGCAATCGATGAAAGCATGATCAAATTCATAGGCAGACATATCTATTGTCTGTGATATTTCAGTTGTAACAGTTGCTTCAATGAACAGACATTGGTAATTATGTTCCTATTGTAAAAGTGTGACTGAAAGAGTTAATCGTACCTTAACAAGCGGATGGGGAACCAATGGCGCAGGCTTGCCATTACTGACACTCGGCATAATAACCTGCACAAGGCATCAGTTTTAAGAATATACCTGCCTGATTGAAATGCCGCTTTGTTCGTCTACGTCTTATGGGCCCCTGCGAAATTGCATCGTCAACGGGATATCAGTGTTATTTTAAAGCCGCCAATTACACGTGATATTTGGATTTCGCTAGAATGTCAGACTACACAGGAGTGCGCCTGTGCGAGCTGTGGGTAGGAGGGGTCGCGAAGCGAACTGCAGTTCACGCGCGTCGACTTAACGCTGCTGGTGTATCTGTGACGTGTGTTGTCAACATACCGCCTGTTTACGGGGACTAGCGCCTGCCGTGCTGGCCGCCAGGAGCGGCGTACTGTTGGTGGGGTAGCCGATACGGCAGGCGTAAACTTCCGAAAGAACAGACACCATGTCAATAACTACCGGTACATGTGGCCCCAACAGACAATTGACAATTTCTACGCGGATGCATAAATACGCTGTATCCCTTGCGGGAATATAGTATAGGCTGCAAGCAAGAGGAATGAATAGGCAGGGGGTACTACCATCATAGTGTGCTCCGAGTTGAACAGTTGTACAGGACGCGAAGCATTTCAGCATGACGCACTTTCTTAGGCGACCGCTAGCACGAGGTGGATATCCGGATTCAAATCACGGTCTAGGAGAAACGATCACCCTTGAATTCATTTCATTGCCCTGCAACGGGATTGGAATATTTCGAATTCGTAAATTTACGGCCGTTATTGTAAATCAGTAGTTTTTTTCTTTGTAAAATTTCTGAAAGAACATACGCCGTACTAATAATATAGCAAGATACTCTGGAGGATAAGAAGAGAATTGTTGAATACTCAGGTTTTAGATTCTCTGTTGCGCTGGTTGTTCTCCGATGCCCGATTACAGTCGTTGTCAATGCACGGCGGTCGTAGTTAGTTACCTTCACGCCTCGCGCACTAATCCTCTTCGCTTATGACATTTTAGCTTGTTGGCTCGAGAGCTTCCGGATGTCAAGTCCTCGCACGATCTGTTTTCAGTCAAATTCTAAAAAATGCCAAAATACATTCACTGAAAAAGTAGATTTCTAGAGTTCGAGGCCACATACGTATGCAGAATATAAACACTGGTACTGACATTTTACTCGCCGAATCGAGACAGTGCTGGTGGACAATGCCACACGCTTTGCCGCCCCGAAGAAGTGTAGTGAACGGCCTGGTCACGTGACCATTAAAGGTAAACAAACGATGACGAGCTTTCAAATGTTCGTAATGTTATAACTGCAGCGGTCATCGGTCCCTAAACTTACAAAATAATTTATCGTAAGCACAACACACACACACACACACACACACACACACACACACACACACACACACACACACACACACACAAACACACACACACACACACACACGCACGCATACCCGAGGGAGGACAGTAACCTCTGATGGCGAATGGCCTTGCACAACGCAATAAGGCGCCTTAGCGCGCACGGCTATTCCGCCGCGGCAAGGCGAGGCTTTTCAAACATCGTAAATGACGAACAATACTGAAAATAAAATTTGTATTTATGGACACAATTACACTTGTGTCCATAAATACAAATTACACTTCCATTGTCTTTCTGCTCCCCGTAGTACAAACGCTTTAACGTCATTCTAATGGGAAAAAAATGGAACAAATAAATACTACTTGCCACCAGTAACGTTATCGGACAAGCCCTTTTTTATTCAGCACAAGAAAAATAAACACCCGTCACAGCAATCATGTGAACCGCTGCTATACCTGTTGACCCTAATAACTATCTTCGTAAGCTACCATGTTCACGTGAATTTTTTTTCCGTTTGAAGTGCTACACACATATCTGTTACATTTTCATCGTTCCTTTAGTTAGGACTTCAACCAGAAGTACTTTCAGTTCCCACTTCTAAGGTTTTATTCCGTGCTGTGAAATAATTCTTCATCTGTTCCAGATAAGTACACTGGCGTTCATTCTTAATACAGTTTCGTCTGTGACATATTCATTTTCTCCTGTACGATAGTCAGCAGTTCTCGCTTCAAAATATCAATTACAAACTTTTATCTTTCGAAAGCTAGTCTATAATATTACGGTTCATAAGTTTTCTCTACCAGGCAAAGTTGACGCAAGTGATCGTAGCAGAGCGAAAACTTTCACTATAGTGGCAACTCAGTTTTGCTGTTGTCGACAACTAGGCTTGTCTGATCACGCGTCGCTTGCCATGGGATCTAAGGCACCATGCTACGATGGGACAACCGCTCCCCCGTCGGAGGTCCGAGTCTTTCCTCGGTCGTGGGTCTGTGTGTTGTTTAAGTGGTTTGTAACTCTAGGATCGAAATTTGAATATTTTGATCATGTACACAGTGATGTCAACGTGTAAGAATATGTACTATATTGGATATGGTTCACATTATTTTGTCTACCTTCACTAGATTATCTTTACGGGTTACAAATTGCTATAATTTTTAGTACTATCTTCTAATATCTGACTGTGATTATCAGCAGGCTTAGTGTAAGTCAAAATCAGCGTTTGCAAGTTATTATTCATGGAACATGTGAATCGATGTATGTAATAAAACTTGCTATATGTGTGTATATATTTTCCATATCTCCTCAGAAACTGGTACACATACTGATTGCAACACGAAAATAATCAATGCGGCGTTTATATACTCCTAGCTCAGATACAAGCAGAGATAGGAAAAGAAACGTATTTTCCAACGCATTCCACGTGTGCTGCCTTGTACAGCCTGTGTGGTGTATTAGAAAAGCACCAGCCTGCCTTACCGATCTGGTCTCCAAGGCAGTCTACACATCAGGGGTAAGGAACAGTGAAAGAGGGAGAGGATGAGATGAACAGAGAGAAACAGGGGGAGAAACAGGAGGAGTTGAGCAGAGATAAACAGAGAGAAGGAGGTAGCAGCCGGGGTATGAAGAAATGGCCAGGGTGATGCGAGGGGAGGAAAGATACGGACGAAGGGCCGAGAGAAACAATTCTGAACGGTTGTGGTGAAGGAAAGGATGGTCAGAGGGAGGCAGAAAGTAATTTCTTCATTGGCTGACAAAGAAGGGTGGAGCTGGCAAAGGGGCGGAGCCTTAGTTATTTAAGAGCAGCAGACTCGTGCCACCCACGCGCCCATAAGAATGCTTTCTTTCGGTCAATGTTCAACAGATTGGCAAAACTGAATCTTGACGCAACAAGTGTTAAAAAAGAAATTGATATAATCACACAAATAGGTGTAAGTAATGGGTATACCAAACGTGCGATACAGAACATTCGTCCGTCAGTGTTCAATGAAAGAAGGAGACCTAAATCTATCCCCTCCAAGAATCAATCTAGATTTGCGTCTATGACCAACACAGGGCATTTCTGTGAACAAATTGCTAACGGCTTCAAGAAAGCCAATATAAAAATAGGATTCCGGACGCGCAATAAACTTAAGACAATATTGCGTACCTATATTGACAGCAAGCAGGTTAAATACAAAAAATCGGCATTCTACAAAATAGTTTATGCATCATGAGATAGTGTTTACATTGGACAAACAGGGTGTCACTTCTCAGTCAGATTAAGGGAACATTGTAATAAAAATAATACAGCTATGGGTTGTCATCTCAACGACAAGAAACATCATCAAGATACGATTGAAAAATCCTTAAAGATACTCCATGTAGAGCCAAAAGGCTTGGACCTAGACATTCTGGAAGATATTGAACTTTATAACTGTTGTAAGGAAAACCCAGATGGGATTTTGAACGAACAAATCCGTTCCCACAGGAAATGGTTCTTTGACATTTTTCGGGATTTATTATGAACACTGCCTAGCCCGCTCGTTCCCTGTATCTAACTATGGTGAATGCTACCGCTTTCTACAAATGTAATTACACCTCCTTATCTGATGTAAAGTGCCTTGTGTTAATTTTACGACTAGTATATGCTCTATCGTTGCTACAGCCAACTGTCATAAGGAACGCTAATCATATTTTTGAAAACACCTCTGACAATGTTCTGGATTTGTGGAGCTGTCTATCTCATTTTAAATGAAATATTATTCGCTGTAGCCTATTTTCTTTTGCTTGTGTTGTTTTAACTTTGACTACATGGTGCTCATATAGCCTGTCATGATTAACAACAAATCAATGATAATTTTTGTTTTTTAAAAGCCTTTGTACAATTGTTCTTTTAAAGTCTTTGTATATTTTATACTTCGTACAATAAGTGCACAGCCGCCCTATCTAATTAATATGCATAACCGTATGTGCTATGGCGCCACTATACGCCTTGTAATGCCACCTGGTGGAAAGAAATGTCTTCCTGGACATTACCGAATGTGTTAAAGTTTGTAGTCTGCTTTTGTATGTGTATGTTTGTAGATGCTAATCTGATGTTGGTACAGCCGAAACGCGTCATTTTTGGGGCACGCTGTACATGAAGTGTGACCTATAATAAAGAATTTACGACCTAACCAGCTTCATAGCAGTACTACGTAATCATTTCATCATGGTCGCCTGCCTCCTCAACGACTTTATGTCGCATTTACAATTATTTAAGAACAGTAGACCTTGTTCCAGCCAGTAGTGGCGCACTCGAAGGGTCCCAACCACCTGCCCAGCTCCACAACATCGTTTAATTTTGTTTCTATTTATTAACGTAGGTTAACGTTGGTGCTAATGTATGTTGCTTGAAGGTCCTGTAAATGAAACTACGATATACATCAGAGTTTCAGTCCTGAAGATGGTCCAGAAAAGGACCGAAACTTGATGATACAAATAAAAATCATTGCACTCTGTTATATATATATATATATATATATATATATATATATATATATATATATATATATATATATATATATATATGGAGGAAATAATGGACAGAGAGATGGGTCACGAGAAGATGGACAAACAAGGAGGATGGATCGACCGAAAGGAAAGCAAGAGATCGATACCAAGAGATGACGTAAATCATAGATTTGGGTGTAGGAGATGAGCATAGAGAGGGGGCTGAGAAGATGGAGAGATACAGTATGAGAGGGAATAGAGAGATGGGCAGGAGGAGGAGATAGGCAAACATGGAGTGAATAGGAAGACACATATGATAGGAGATGGATTGGGTAGGAAGACACATATCATAAGTGACAGAATGGATGGGGTTGTTGGCATGAGTTGAAGAGATGGAATAATGAGTACAAAGCCGCGGTGGAGTAGCCAAGCGGTCTAAAGCATCTCGCTGCAGAGCGCGCGGTTTCTCGCCGTGGAGGTACCAGTCCTCCGTGTAGCATGGGTGTGTGTGTGTCTGTCCTTAGGTTAGGTTACCTGATGACCTTGCAGTTTGGTCCGATAGAATTACAAACATTTTTGAATGAGTACAAAAGTGTATAGAGTACGAAAGTGCATAGAGTTGGATGTGCAGATAGGCATGGCTGAGAATAGAGGGGGTGGGGATAGGGTTAGAGGGAGGTTGAAACAGAGAAAGTGGGAGAAGGAGATGCAAACGAGTGGCAGGACATCGAGGAAAGAGGAGATGGACAGAAAGAGAGATGGGAAGTATAAGACAGGTTTGGAAGCTAGTGAATAAACAAAATTGGACTTAGCTTTCTCTTCGCTCGTTATTTGCACCATTCGTTCCAGGTTTCAGTCGACGAATGGACTCCACGCACAGCCGTCAGGTATCACATATCCCTCAGCCACACGACGATGACAGTTCCTGACCCCCAGCGGACCGAGAGATTGTAATTTTTTTCCCTTCCCGCCGTGCCTGTTTCGTGGCAGCGATTTTGTCCCCGCGAGATCAGCGCGACTGTTTTCAGTGTTTTTTGCGCGGCTTTTCCGCGCGTGTATTCTGATGAGGGTCGGCCGGAAAAGCCTTTGTGCGGCGTTCCGTCGTTATCCGTATGCCCGTGGAGAGCCGGCAGACAAAAGCGGCATTGTGCGCCCTGCAAACTGCGAGCCGCGCCTAGCCGTCGCAGGTGGCGAGCCGCTGCCACGCCGCTGCAACGCGATTTAACAGCCAGCGCAGCCGTGGACGGCGAAACTACTTTGCGCCGCTCTCCGTAAGCCAATCGCTGCGTGCAATCCATTCTGTTTCACCACTTCATTAGGTGCCGAATTTAGCGATCTGGCGTTATTGCATGTCACGTAGAGAATAGACGATCCGCAGTACACGTTACATTGGTCGCGCAGTTTCGCATAACAATTCTTCGTCTGAACACAGATTTACATCCAGAGGCGCCGACTTTTGAAAATCAAATGTTCGAAACCAACCCTCCTGAAAATCATGTTCATGTATTTTTGAATGGGCAATACTTGATAAAAGTAAATAGGCAGTTGTCTGGGATTTTAAAGATAGAAGGAAAAAGAGGAGGAATAAAAGGAAAAGATGGCTGCATTAGGACACTACTATAAAGCGATCTAATTGGCCGAAGTGGATATTTCGATATAAGTAACACTCCAAAACTTCTACACGACCAATGAAATAATTTTTCACTGTACATCAATCTCTAACACCTTTTGTGCATAAAAATTCTTCGTCTGAACACAGATTTACATCCATAGGCGCCGACTTTTGAAAATCAGTGTGCGTGCACTATATCACCGTTCACAAATGTTCGAAACCAAATGTTAAAATGTTTGTATAGCTTATGGGACTTAACTACCGGGTCATCAGTCCCTAAACTTACAAACTACTTATGAAATAGCTTACACTAAGGACGGCACAAATATCCATGCCCGAGGGGGGATTCGAACCCCCGACCGTAGTGGACGTGCAGACCGTGACTGGAGCGCCTCAGTCTCCTCGGCCACCGCGGCCGGCGATCGAAACCAACCCTCCTGAAAATCATTGTTCATGTATTTTAGAATGGGCAATCTGTATCTATAAATGTGAATGTCTGTTCGGTGTACGTTTATCACGTCTGAACCACAAGACAGAAAGAGCTAAAATTTTGTACAGTTACTAATGCCTATTCGGGGAAGGCTTTGGGCACGGTTTTATATGACCATCGGATAGCTATTTATCTATATATATTAATGTGAATGTCCGTTCGGTGTACGCTTATCACTTCCGAACGACTAGACGCAGAGACATGAATATTTTAGCAGTTACTAATTTATACCTGAGGAAGGTTTCAGGCATGGTTTTATAGGTATCTGATACCTATTTAGTAATTTGAAGAATATAACGCGAAATTCGGAACAATAATTATTCTTTGAAATTGATATTTACTCTTCGAAAATGGTTTTATTGGTTGCATTGTTGCTTGGCGGTTGATAATGATAAAAGGGTGGAGTATGTTGGGATGGAAAGTTATTGGTGTATATAAAATTCTACGTGTGTGTGTGTGAATATTTCGCTCTGAAGCGAAAACTACAGATCGCAAACGAATGGTCTGTGTGTAATTGTTGTCCAAAGTCTCCCGTTATACAGCATAGCATCCCGTTATACCGATAGCTATAAGGGGGTTGAAGTAATGGTGCTTGAAAGTCGTCAAATTATAAAAAAATTCGGACTGAAGGAAAGCGATGACGTTTATGACTCTATTGCAAGGAGGTTACATACAGCGAAATGTGATTCTACAGACAATATCTTTGGTCTATGCGTGCTACAATGTCTTCAGCTCTTTCTCTGTAAGGAAATATAAGAATAAATAAATCAGTAAAAAAAATCTTTTATTACATCTCTTTTAAAAAATCAATTTGACGTTTCGCGCATTACATCAAGTGATCAATCTGTGATATTATTACAATCATTATTGTTGAATTTCCATTAATCCCTACAGATATGCAGATTCAGTTCAAAAGACTTCAGTTTCCAGATCGTCTAGCATTTGGCATGACAATTAACAAAGCTCAAGGACTGTGGTGTCGCACAAGTACAAAGTGCGCGCCACCTACTTTCGCCGCGCGCCGCCATGCACGCACGGCGCGGCGTTCTCACGACGACAGCCACGAGCGCCCTCTGCTGCAACCCCGCTCGTGGCCACCACGGAAAGACACCGGTCACTTCGGACTGAGATAGCAACGAGTTAGGACCTTCGTAATCAGATAGGCACCAGTGAAGACTTTGCTATTGTACAGGCACTAGGCAGGCCTCTAACAACTATGTATCAACATTCTGCAGTACTTTGTAAAAGTTAAGTATTGTTACATTCTGTGCAATATATCTCTTTCTAATTTACTCGAGTGTTTGTAGTTTCTGGCTGCTCCCCTCCGTACCTGCACCAGCGTGTCGGTCTCATTCCACTCGGCCACCGACACCTACGACGGGGCTGGGACACAAAAGCGGCGACGAAGTTGGGACACAAAAGTGGCGACGAGGATGGGATAGAACCTTGGACCAGCCCGCTTGCAGCAGCCAGACAGCATCAGTCGGAGCACGCAAAAAATGCTCCCGCCCACCCACCCTTATTATAACATTTTTGGGGGAACATATTCAGTTACGTGTTTTGTGGACTTTTTTGTTGCAGAGTGTCCTCTTTCATATTGCATTTAAGTTTTGTTATAATTTACTTGTATGCGCGGCGCCTAATCGGTCAGCATGGCACTACCCCGAACCCAAACTTAATGGAAATTATTCAGTTACAGACGGCGCAAATAACACAACTTCTCCAGGCGGTGGCGCAGTTGACGTCAACTCAACAACAGCCGTCGCATCAGCAGCCCACACCTGCCGCCGCAACGCTTCCGACGTTTCGCCAGTACAACGAACGTGAGGAAGAATGGAGCGACTATTTCGCACAGTTTCAAGAACTCGTCGCGGCTCATCAACTTACAGGTCAGACTGTTAAGCATCTTTTATTGTCCGTGGTGGGCCCCAAAACCTTCGTATTACTGCAGAAACTATTCCCCAACGCATCTCCTCGTGATTTAGACTTTGAACAAATTGTAGATGCACTGAATGCTCATTATGAGAGAAAAGTTCTTGTAGCCGCTGCACGATACCGATTTTTCAGACTTAAAAAATTACCGCAGCAGTCACACCAAGAGTGGATTACGGAATTGAAGGGCTTAACCCGCCAATGTAAATTTACTTGCTCTTGTGGACTTTCTTATAGTGACGTTATGTTGCGAGATGCGATTACGCAGAACATTCAGGACCCCAGAATTAGGGCAGCAATTCTGAAACAGTCAGACCCTTCATTAGACAGTGTACTGCAGCTTATAGAAGCGCATGATACTTTTGACTTAGCAGATGTAGAAATGCAAAGCCACAGTGTTAATTCAGTGCGCCGCAACGGACGCTTTCCTAGCCGTAGTTCTCAGTATAGCACTTGTGATTCTTTAAATTCTACAGGCCGTGCTGAACAGACAGTGAACAGTAGCCAGTGTAAAAGTGCGACACAAAGGTCGCCCCGTCGTGTTAGAAACAGTGATTTGAATAACGGGCGCCAACGCTCATTTCAGAAAAATGTTCGTAAATCGTGCCCCCAGTGTGTGTCTCGCCACAAGCGTGCTCATTGCCCTAGTCGCAACGCGACCTGTTATCAATGTGGCAAATCGGGACATGTGCAGTCTGTGTGTATGCAAATTAAAAACTCGAACAGTAACGTTAGAAACAGTGCTTCGCAAAGTGCGAGAGCAGTTCATTCTGTAAATGTTATACGGGCTGTGGACTTGGACAGTGCTTTCCTTGGATCTCAATTGCAAGAAATTAGTTCTGTGCCTATGGCAAAACTATATAGTGCACCACGTAGCAAGCGCCGACGAGCGCGTAATTCTGTGCAACGGGAAAGGGTTCGGGACAAGCAAAATGACTATGTACAGTGCAATCCTGTGGTGAACCGAGTGCCTTCTACAACTTCTCCTTGTGATAGTGCCCAGTACTGTGTAGATAGAGAAAGTAGACTTGTTGTAGCTACTCAAAAGTTTAGTGCAGTAGTTCGTAAATCTGTAGTAGCTTCGCAAGCTTGCGAGGACGCCTATCCGGCGGTAGTGCCATCTAGTGGCAGTTTGTTAATCCGCCGCGTGCCTAGTCTGCGCCGCTTCCTTCACTACGCGGCCCGCGCAAGTGCAGCAAAAAACCGTAGCAGACGTTGCCCACATTCGCGCACCTGTCGTGCGCCAGAAGCACAAACTTTTTGTGAATCTTTCCATTGACAATAAGACTGTGCAATTTCAGCTTGATACTGGTTCCGCTGTCACATTAATAAATAAAGATACTTATGAACATCTGGGTTCGCCAAAATTGTCGCCGTCACAGCAAGTGTTAACAGCTTATACAGGTGAAAATATTCCCGTTCTAGGAACATGTAGCCTGCCGGCCTCTTTTCAAGGTGTTACAAAAACAGTTGCTTTTGTAGTTCTTCAGGCCAAATCTACACAGAATATTTTTGGACTCGATGCATTTGATTTGTTTGGGTTATCAATTCAAAGAGATGTGCTTCAAATTTCGTCAGTAGTGCCTCAGGACAAAATAAATGCATTATGTGAGAAATATAGTGACTTGTTTTCGCCGGAACTAGGTTGTGTAAAAGATTTCGTGGCACATGTAACTTTAAAAGAATCTGCAGTTCCAAAATTTCGTAAAGGTAGACCAGTGCCTATCGCCTTGCGTGATACAGTTGCCGAAGAACTTAAACGTTGGCAAGATAGTGGGGTGATTTCTCCTGTTTCTGCGAGTCAGTGGGCCTCGCCTATAGTAATTATACCCAAGCCGTCAGGAAAACTTCGTCTCTGTGTGAACTTCAAATCAACAGTGAACAGTCAAACAATTGTAGACACTTATCCCCTGCCCAGACCTGACGAACTAATGGACAAATTAGGACAGTCTCGTTTCTTTTCTAAGATTGATTTAGCAGAGGCATACTTACAGATTCCACTTGATGACGAGTCAAAAAAGTTTTTCGTCATTAATACTCACATGGGCCTTTTTCAATTTCAACGCCTACCCTTTGGCAGTTCTTCCGCCCCCGCTATTTTTCAGCGCTTTTTGGAACAGCTGACAGTTTCTGTACCGTGTTGTTCGAACTATTTAGATGATATTGTGGTATCCGGACGTACAGTTGAAGAACATTTAGCAAACCTGGAGTGCCTTTTCAAAGTTTTGACTGCAGCAGGTCTACGTTGCAATAAAGCAAAGTGTTCGTTCTTTCAGACTGAAATAGAGTACCTAGGCCATGTGATTAATGCCCAAGGAATTCATCCCTTAGTCACATCTTAGAGCAATCAAAGACTTGCCTCCTCCTCAGAATGTGCATGAATTGCAAGCAGTAATGGGAAAGCTTAACTATTATTTCAGGTTTATTCCCAATGCCTCTCAGATTGCAGCTCCACTGCATCACTTACGTAGGAAGAATGTTCCTTTTGTATGGTCTAAAGATTGTCAGGTTGCCTTTGACAAACTAAAGTCTGCACTACTCTGTGATGCATGTTTGTTTCCCTTTGAACTCTCGTCGGGTTGCACAGGAAACAGCTGCGGATGCAGACCTAAGTGTGGTAGCACGTTTTGTTCGCTCTGGGTGGCCTGCCAGAGCCAAAGACATTGATCGGCCTCTGGTTCGACGTTATTTTGCACAACGTCATGCATTGTCTTTGAGTCAGGGTGTTCTGTTATTACATACGGACAACGACCAAACAAGAGTGATTGTTCCTCGTTCCCTGCAACGAGAAGTGTTACGCCTCCTGCATCAAGGACATTGGGGTATTGTTTGGACAAAGCAACTGGCCAGACGTCATTGTACCTGGGTTGGTATGGACGCTCATATAGGGAACATGACATCACAGTGTACAGTTTGTGCGGAGCATCAGGCGGCTCCTCCACAGCGTTTCTCAGACTGGCCACGCCCCAAGGGACCATGGCAACGTTTACATATTGACTTTGCCGGACCTTTCTGGAATACGCGCTGGTTAATTGTTGTAGACGCTTTCAGCAAGTTTCCTTTCGTGATTGCCATGAACTCAACGACGGCGTCTACTACGATCAGTACCTTAACATCAGTGTTTTGCATCGAAGGTTTGCCTGAAACTATCGTCAGTGACAATGGACCTCAGTTTGTTAGTGCGGAATTTCAACAGTTTTGTCGTGTGAATGGCATTCAGCATATCACCACCGCACCTTTTCACCCTCAGTCCAATGGTGAAGCAGAACGTTTCGTTCGAACATTCAAGTCTCACATGGAGAAGATGAAAGGTCAGCACTCCAGGCAGCAAGCTCTTCAAATTTTCCTGTCTACGTATCGGCGCATGCCACGTGACGGCCCGTCTCCTGCCGAGCTGCTACACGGCCGCCGTCACCGCACTCTGCTTCACCTGCTGCAGCCTCCCACGCACCGAGTCGGTTCGTATGGCGCTACGCGTTTTCAGGTTTCTACGCCGGTGCTGTACAGGGTGTTTGCTGGAAACAAGAAGACATGGTTGCCGGGCACCATTCAGCGCGTGCTCGGTAGCAATATGTATGTTGTACGGTCTTCCACAGGGTCGGAGCTGCGGCGCCACGCAAACCAATTGCGCCTGCACAGACCGCACGATCCTGTCTCGGGTTTCTTGATTCCAGACCCAGTTCACCGCCAGGGAGCACAGCCACATCGCTCGCCGCCGGGTCCAGCTTCCCCGGACTACGAGATCGTACCCATGGAGGTGGACGCACCTCCGACGCAGTCGTCGCCGCCGCTGTCGCCGCCGCAGATGACAGCGTCACCGAGAGGGACTCCGGGACCGTGCGTGCCGCCGCCGCCTGGGCCACGCACCTCAGAAGAAGATGACCTGCTCCCTCTGGGTGGGGGGGTGCGCCCTTCCCCAGGTTTCGGTGGGTTCCCTGGAGGATCGCAAGGCGGATGCCGGGGCGCGGACGGCGTCTCGATCCCAGCCTCAGCTACGACGCCCGTCCCACCAGTAACGCCCCCGCCCAGGCCCTCCTCCCAGTGCCGTCGCCGTGGCCCTCAGCCCTACGCCACGACGGCGCGGCGGTTTGGGGGGGAGGGGTGTGGTGTCGCACAAGTACAAAGTGCGCGCCACCTACTTTCGCCGCGCGCCGCCATGCACGCACGGCGCGGCGTTCTCACGACGACAGCCACGAGCGCCCTCTGCTGCAACCCCGCTCGTGGCCACCACGGAAAGACACCGGTCACTTCGGACTGAGATAGCAACGAGTTAGGACCTTCGTAATCAGATAGGCACCAGTGAAGACTTTGCTATTGTACAGGCACTAGGCAGGTCTCTAACAACTATGTATCAACATTCTGCAGTACTTTGTAAAAGTTAAGTATTGTTACATTCTGTGCAATATATCTCTTTCTAATTTACTCTAGTGTTTGTAGTTTCTGGCTGCTCCCCTCCGTACCTGCACCAGCGTGTCGGTCTCATTCCACTCGGCCACCGACACCTACGACGAGGCTGGGACACAAAAGCGGCGACGAAGTTGGGACACAAAAAGGACAATCATTAAATGTAGCAGGAATCCATTTACAGCCATCATGTTTTTCACATGGTCAGTTATACGTCGCTTGTTCAAGGGTGAGCAACCCAAAAAATCTCTACATATACGCTCCAAACAATACTACAAATAACGTAGTTTACCGGAATGCCGTATAATTAAATTAAAATTAATTTGGACATTACTCTCACCATACATGTTGAGATATTGCAACACAGGTCATAAGGAATAATGTATGTATTATTTATTGTAAATCATTAAGCACGTCCATAATTTTATTTTTTATTCAAATGTTGATTAAAAATGTTTGTTTCTAAAAAAGGTATTGTATTCATTTCATCCTTCAAAACCAGTCTCATAGCACACTACTGAAAGATAGCTTATCTATCATAATCAACCACGACGCGAGTGGAGCCGCGGGTTTAAGCTAGTACTTGATAAAAGTAAATAGGCAGTTTTCTGGCCTTTTAAAGATAGAAGGAAAAAGAGGAGGAGAAAAGGAAATCATGGCTGCATTAGGACACTACAATAAAGCTATCTAATTGGCCGAAGTGGATATTTCGATATAAGCTACACCCCAAAACTTCTACACGACCAATGAAATAATTTTTCACTGTACACTAATCTAACACTTTTTGTGCGAAACTATTCCCTCTGACAAAAGCGTTTGGTAGAACACCGTTACCAAGGTTTAAAGAAATCTTTCAAATATTTTGAGATTTTGAAGTCCGACATCAAATTCTTTTGGCCAGTTCCAAGCAAGAGCTGTATACTTCATCGAAACTTTCATCACTTCGAGATAACTTTATGACATCTCTGACAGTATTAATACAGTCGAAGGTTTCTTTAAGGCTAAGAGAAAAGCATTACAAATTTCAACTGAATCTATAATTTTAATAACAAGGGAAGTGACAAAGATAATGAAAAACGATTAACTTTGGCATCAGCATCAGTTTCATCAAGCTAAATTCCTAAAAGAACAAAATTGACTGTTCATAAATACGTACACCTGAAAAGTCAAAAGGACCGACGTGCTTCAGGATAAAAAAATTTTACCCAAAGTGGGTAAAACAGGGTCACTCTTGACGACTCGCTTGGGGACCCTCGTACAAAACTGATCACTTCCTTCACGTATGAAATATCGTCTCTGGCTATGGTCACGTTTTGCATTGCCTGTTGAGTCATAAGGTAGGTTTTGATTTTTCCCGATTTTTTATTGAAATTATGCAATTTTATTTTCCACCTCAGTTTCATGTGGGTGCTCAGCATCCCCAAAATATTCTTGGGGGTTGCACGAGCCCCGGAGCACCCAGGGAGTCGGCGCCCCTGTTTACATCTCACTTGTAAACGCCATAAGATTTCTCTCTCTCTCTCTCTCTCTCTCTCTCTCTCTCTCTCTAAGCTTTAATCCAGACTTGCAGGGTGTGCTGCTTTGCTGCATCTCCTCCAGTTCTTTCTGTCGTTGACATCTTCTGGTCTTAAGCCAAAAACGTGCATGTCTGCCCTTATGTTGCCAGTCTTCCTCGTGGTCTTGTTCCTTCTGAGTTGATGTGGAGAGCTGTTTTCGCAACGAGTCTTCGTATAAAAATGCGAAATCACAATTAGACAGTGAACGACTTTAAAAAAACGTTCACAATATCACAGTGGAAACGTCTAAATAAATGAGATTTTTCGACGTTTTTTCTTACAATGAATTATGTACACTAGATCAAAACATAATGTAAGTAATTTTTTTATAAACTTTATAAAACCATCACAGCAGACTATAACTAGGTAAATAACAATACTATTCATTATAATTCACAGTAGCTTGAAAATGACAATATGTCTAAATACATTTATTGCACAATAATATATAATAACATCAGGAAAGCAGCTACCTGTATTTATTTAATACTAGCTAAAACCCGCGGCTCCACTCGCGTATTGGTTGATTATGATAGATAAGCTATCTTTCAGTAGTGTGCTATGAGACTGGTTTTGATGGATGAAATGAAATACAATACCTTCTTTAGAAACATACAATTTTAGTCTATATTAGCAGGTAAGTAAGTAGTGTAGATGAAATCACACGTAAAATTTCTCTCCTTTCGAGGAATCCAATCACGAAATTCAAGAATAATGATTGTAATAATATCACACATGGATCACTTGATGTAATGCGCGAATCGTCAAATCGATTTTGTTTTAAAGAGATGCATTAAAAGAAATTTCTTTTTTACTGTTTTATTTATTTATTCTTATATTTCGTTATTCGTATGTTTATCCTTACAGAGAAAGAGTTGAAGACATTGTAGCACGCATAGACCAAAGATATGGTCCGTGGCATCACGTTTCGCTGTACGTAACCTCCTTGCTATAGAGTCGCAAACGTCATCGCTGGCCTCTAGTCCGAATTTTTTTTTTTTTTTTTTTTTTATAACTTGACGAATTTAAACCACCATATCTTCCACCCTCTTACAGCTGTCGACATGGAACTGCTATGGTGTACAACGGGAGACTTCAAACAACAATTACACACAGACCATTCGTTTGCGTTCTGTAGTTTTCGCTGCAGAGGAAATATTAACACACACACACGTAGAATTTTATATACACCGTCAACTTTCCATCCCACCCTTCTATCATTATCAACCCTCAAGCAACAATGCAAATAATAAAACCATTTGCAAAGAGTAAATATAATTTTCAAAGAATCATTATTGTTCCGCATTTCGCATTATATTCTTCAAATTACTAAATATCTACCACATCGCAATAAAACCGCGCCTAAAATCTTCCTCAGGTATAAATTAGTAACTGTACAAATATTTAAGTCTGCGTCTTGTCGTTTGGACGTGATAAGCATACACCGAACAGACATTCACATTAATATATATATATATATATATATATATATATATATATATATATATATATATATATATATATATACCTATCCGATCGCCATAAAACCGTGCCCAAAGCCTTCCTCGGGTAGACATTAGTAACTGTACAAATTTTTAGCTCTTTATGTCGTGTGGTTCAGACGTGATAATCGTACACCGACCAGACATTGACATTCTCATTTATAGATATAGATATCATGACTGTAAAAGACATATAATATGCTGCGGGCCGGCAATACAAGAATTTTTTGGACCCCAGGTACTTAAAAACATGGTCTTCTGCAGGTCTTTTACGATACTTATGGTGCGTCTGGTTTGGGTGCCGCATTCTAGGCATTCGGTCTTCTGTACATTGAGATGCACACGCCATCAACTACCAGCTGAAATCTTTTGCTAAAATACTTGTCGTGTGAGCAAATATGGAAACGCTTGTGGGCGTTGTTGCAGCTTATATTGAAACGATACATTTTCTCCTCCTCTATGGTCATCGATTAATTTTTACTTCTTTTGTCTAGCCTGAAGAGGAAGGAAAGATTTTTTCTACTTTTTATCGCTTGTTTCAGAGTCTCCAACTAGTCAGGGAAAATGTGCCGTTGCAGATTTCTTCGATATTCATAATCGAGCTTGAGTTCGTATAGCTGTCTTTTTTAATTAAAAAAATTATTCCGTTCTATCCTATGGTGATTATTAATTTTTTTGCAAATCCTTCTTACCGTTATTCAGTATTTCTATATCATTTTCAGCAGTACTTACGACTTGGAAGCCGTTTTGCTGATCTGGTTTGATGCCACCATTAAATACGTAATCTATTATTGTCTAGCGGCGAATTATACTGATAAAATTCTCTCGGCCTTCCAAAGCCGTCTATTGGTTTGATATCCACGAACTTTCCGGCCAAGATCTCCTGCAACTTTGACAAGTGGTACGGTCGAGTCATTACTGGCGCCGTCCTTAAACAGATGCGCGGCTTGCTGTGACGTCATTGGTGCTCGCCGCATCGCCATATATGGCAATATTATGGGCGTGTGACTGGAAAGGAAGATTCCTTATTAAGTAACCACGCAATAACAGCACAAAAACTTGATGAAGTAACTTACGCACAGTATCTTAGAGTAGAAGTAAGGGGCGAATTTAATCAATCGTTACTCGGGTAGATGCTAGACTCAGATTCGTTGGAAGAATGCTCAGGAAGTGCAGTCCATCAACATAGGAAGTACATTACAAAACTCTCGTCGGCCTGCTCTCGAGTGTTGCTCACCAGTGTGAGATCCGTATCACGTCAGGTAAATAGATCATATAGAGAAGATAGAACGATAGGTGGATCAAAATAAAATCTCCAGACACTCTGTGACGAAAATGGCATTGAAACAGAGGATGACACTCGAAAGGCTGAATTACTAAATGACTTTTCGAAAGCTATTTCACAGAGGAAGATTGCACTGTAGTTCCTTCTCTAGATTGCCGCACAGATTACAAAATAGCAGATATCGAAATAATTAACAGAGGGACAGTAAAACAAAATCGCTCAAAAGACGAAAGGCTGCAGGACCAGATGGGATACCAGTTCGTTTTTGCACAGAATACACGAAGGAACTTGCCCCCCTTCTTGCAGTGTTGTACCGCAGGTTTCTAGAAGAGCGTAGCCTTCCGAAAGATTGGAAAATGGCGCAGGTCATCCCCGTTTTTAAGAAGGGACGTCGAACAGATGTGCAGAACTATAGGCCTATATTCCAACGTCGGTCAGTTGTAGAATTTTGGAACACGTCTTATGTTCGAGTATAATGACATTTCTGGAGACTAGTAAATCTGCTCTGTAGGAATCAGCATGGGTTTCGAAAAAGGCGATCGTGTGAAACCCAGCTCGCGCTATTCGTCCACGAGACCCAGAGGGCCATAGACACAGGTTCACAGGTAGATGCTGTGTTTCTTAACTTCCGCAAGGCGTTTGATACAGTTCCCCACAGGCGTTTAATGAACAAAGTAAGAGCATATGGTATATCAGACCAATTGTGTGATTGGATTGAGGAGTTCTTAGATAACAGAATGCAGCGTGTCATTCTCAATGGAGAGAAGTCTTCCGAAGTAAGAGTGATGTCAAGTGTGCCACAGGGGAATGTCGTGGGTCCGTTGCTGTTCACGATATATATAAATGACCTTGCGGATAACGTCGGAAGTTCACTGAGGCTTTTTGCGGATGATGCTGTGGTATATAGAGAGGTTGTAACAAAGGAAAATTTTATTGAAATGCAAGAGGATCTGCATCGAATTGACGCCTGGTGCAGTGAATGGCAACTGAATTTCAATGTGGACAAGTGTAATGTGCTGCGAATACGTAGAAGGAAAGATCTTGTATCATTTAGCTACACTATAGCAGGTCAGCAACTGGAAGCATTTGATTCCCTAAACTATCTGGGAGTAGGCATTAGGAGATATTTAAAATGGAACGACCATATAAAATCAATCGTCAATAATGCAGATGCCAGACAGATTCATCGGAAGAATCATAAGGAAATGCAGTCCGAAAACAAAGGAAGTAGGTTACAGTACACTTGTTCGCCCACAGCAAGAATAGTGCTCACCAGTGTGGGATCCGTACCAGATGGGGTTGATAGAGGAAGTAGAAAAGATCCAATGGAGAGCAGCGCGCTTCGTTGCAGGATCATTTGGTAATCGACAAAGCGTTACGGAGATGATCGCTAAAGTCCAGTGGAAGACTCTGCAGGAGAGACGCTCTGTCGCTCGGTACGGGCTTCTGTCGACGTTTCGAGAACATACCTTTACCGAGGAGCCTAGCAGAATACCTCGCAAAGAGATCATGAAGATAAAATCAGAGAGGTAAGAGCCCACACATAGGTATACCTACAATCTTTCTTTCCGCAAACAATACGTGACTGGAATAGAGGGGAGAAGCGAAGTGCCACTGAAAGTACCCTCCGCCGCACACCATCGGGTGGCTTGCGGAGTATAGATTTAGATGTAGAAAGCAGTACGCTTCGTTACTGGCTCATTTAGAGAAAGAGCCACAGAGATGGTAAGGAAACTACAGTGGAAGGCGCTGGAAGAGAGATGTTCAGTCTCGCGGATCGGCCTCCTGACAAAGTTACGAGAGCGTACGGTTCATTAAGAGTCAACAAACATTAGGTGTATCTCAAAGGACAGTCTCATTTGCAATATTTTTTCTTTATTTCATTGACGAATTTCACCCTTTCGAGGCACCATCAGATTATAGTTTAAAATTTTTTATACCATGGCGATAGGTTTTCTTCCTAGATGGTTTATTTTATGATGATGACAAATAGTTTACCATATATTTACATTATCTGATGATACTTCAAAAGGACGAAACGCATCAATGAAATAAAGAAAAAAATATTGCAACTGATACTGAATTTTGAGATATATTCATAACCAGTTGCTGTACCAGACACCAGTATGATGACAGCTGCTGACTTTTGAGCAATTCACGCTACTGTAAGGCATATGTCTTACAGCATTAAAAATGGTAATATTCGTGCTAGATGCCCTAATGCTAATGTTTCGTGTACTTTGTTAAGAAAAAGTTATGGCATACTTCGTGTCCTTAAAAGAATTTGCTAGTGGCTGGTTGGTGTATTCACAAGATAAGAAGCTACATTAGAGTTATGTATCTTATGAGATATTTCATTTTCACAGTCTATTTTTAACATTAGCTGTTTCAGGCAGCTCTGTTTCATTTTTTGATGGTATAAAGAATCCAAATATTGAAAAATACAACAGGCACTGAAACACAGAAGTAAAGTGTTGTGAAACTATTCCGAAATTAATGTTTGTACATAAGATTCACCATTGTAGAATATAATGAGAAAGTGCCAAAAACCAGTATCTGACGATAAATTCCATTCATATGCAGCAATTGAGAACGCTAACAAGCTAAATGTTATAATTTGGTTTAGTTAGGAAGAAGAAAAACTGTTTCTACCCGTTGTTGCTGTTGTTGTTGTTGTTGTGGTCTTCAGTCCGGAGACTGGTTTTATGCAGGTCTCTACAATACCCTGTCCTGAGCAAGCCTCTTCAACTCCACAAAAGAACAGTAACCTACATCTGTTTGAATCTGCTTACCGTATCCGTCTCTTGGTCTTCCTCTGCGGTTTCTACCCCACACACTTCCCTAAAGCGCTAAATTCACAATTCCTTGATGTCTAAGAATGTGTCCTACCAATCGATCGCTTCTTTAGTCAAGGTATGCCCGAAATTCCTTTTCTCCCCAATTCTGTTCAGTACCTCCTCATTAGTTACGCGATCCACCCAGCAAATCTTCAGCATTCTTCTGTAGGACCATATTTCAAAAGCCTCTATCCCCTTCCTGCCCGCACTGTTTATCGTCCTTTTCACTCCCATACAAGGCAACACTCCACACAAATGCCTTCGGAATGGACTTCCTAAGGTTTAAATCAATATTCTATGTTAACAAATTTCTCTTTTTCAAGAACGCTTTTCTACCCATTACCATTCTGCATCCTCTGTACTGCGACCATCATTTGTTATTTTACTGGACAAGTAACAAAACTCGTGAATAAAACTTCCACTCTGCAGCTGAGTGTGCGCTGATATGAAACTTCCTGGCAGATTAAAATTGTGTGCCGGAACCGGCACTCGAACCTGGTAGTGCGCTTGCCCGCGAAAGGCAAAGGTCCCAGGTTCGAGTCCCTCTTCCAGCACACAATTTTAATCTGCCAGGAAGTTTCAACAAAACTCATCTACCTCATGTACTGTTACCTAATCTAATTCCTTCAGCATCACCTGATTTTCTTAGACTGCACTCCATTACCCTAGTTTTGCTCTTGTTAATCTTTATCTTATATGCACCTTTCAGCACACTGTCCAATCCGTTAAACCGCTCTTCCAGGTCCTTTGCTGTCTCTGACAGAACTACTATGTCGTTGGCAAAACGCAATGTTTTTAATTCTTCACCCTGAACTTTAATTCCTTCTCCAAATTTCTCCTTGCTTTCCTTCATAGCTTGCTCAATGTACAAATTGAATAACATTGGAGAGAGACTACAACCCTGTCTTACTCCCTTCCCCACCACTGCATCCCTTTCATTCCCTTCAACTTTTGACAACCGCTGTCTGGTTTTTGTACAAGTTGTAAATAACCATACGCTCCCTATATTTTACTCCTGCTTGCTTCAGATCATGAAAGAGTTTATTCCAATCTGCATTGTCAAAAGTTTTTTCCAAATCTACAAAAGCTAGATATGTAGATTTGCCTTTTTACTTAATCTATCTTCTCACGCACATTTTAAGTTGGCGCGGAAGTTTGCCTCCATAATGGCTGCCGATGCGCTCTTCGATTTAATATTCAAAGAATATATGACATCAACTGCGATTGGGCAACGCTGAAAATGTATACCCAGCCTAGATTCGAATCCGGGTCTCCTGCTTTCTAGGCAGTTGCGCTGACCCCTACACCACTGGGGACACAGTGATCACCGCACCTGCAAGGACTACCTAAGCTCGCCTCCCGTCAGATACAAATTCCCAGCTTCGCCCTGCCGACAGAACTCAAACTCGTAGTTATGAAACTAGTTCCCGTAAGAGTAAGGGCTTCAAACTTGCCCACCCCTCCCGACTAACCGTAGGATCATTACCCGTCACCGGCATGTTATATATATACATGTGGTGTCTGTTCCGAAAGAACAGATGTCACTTCTGATCCTGCAGTTGTTATTATGTTATATTCACGGAATATATTTGCCCGCTGTTAGCAGTCGGCCGCTTACGGAATTGTGGGGGCTTGGTCATTTCAGAGCGTGCAGCAGCTGGGAAGACAACACGTCTGGCTGTGCGATGTAAAACAACAAGTCCTGTGTGAGGACTGATTGACGCAAGGAGAGTGCTGGGTTATGTGTGAGTCGAAATCTACAAATACTGACCCTAATAATTTCGTTAGAGTTTTATGGGCGGTAACATATTGGTGGCGTTTCGGCAGTGTCTGCCGACTTCGTCTTCGTGAACTAGAGGTGATGACGTAAGCGCGGTCCCCGCGGCTCCCGGGCCAGCTGACGCGGCAGGCGGAGGACCGGCGATTCTCGACACGTTCGTCTTTTGTCGCCGCCTCATACACTGTGCACAGCGGCCCGCGGGCTGCTTGCTCCGCACTCTGCTGGGGGAAGAGAAACAGAAGGCGATAAGGAGCTAGGGGGGAGGGGGGAGGTGGACCATCTCTCATATCTGCTGCCGCCGCGCAATAAACCCCCAAACATGGCGCGCCCCCCAGGAGTAGATGAAATTTGTCTCGTCGTCATCGGGGCTGATGGAGATTGCGGGCTTCCTCGGGATATTGCCGCAGTCATCTGGGAGATTGACAAAGAGCAGGTGCGGGGCGAGCCGAGACAATGGCCAGGGAGCGGCGACTCCGCGAGTCCTGACGCGGTGTTCCGGCTAGGCCAGTGCTGCGACCTCGAGCGGTGTGAGCCTCCTTCTACACGATCCGCTGTCTGGGCAAAACTGACTCCTCCAAGTGCGGTCGTCTTCCGTGCCTGCGTGTAAATTAGCAGGCAACCCATTCGGTAGTGCTTCTATGACGTAAATGATACAGATAAGGTTCCTGTAAGTACGAGCTGACCCATCCGCCATTTTCATTCTCGGGACTCGTAAGTTAAACTCATTGCGGTGCTATAGGATTTGCGTCGCGGCACTTTAGCACTACATTGTGTGTTGCCATAAACTGCTCAAATCATTCCAGAGGTCGTTACAGAACGTTTAGTTTCCCGAGAGATTCTAAGAGAAGAAAAAATAGATCATTAAATGTCGGTGCAAAAACTGGGAACCCGGACTGAGCCCACAGTTATGTATAGTAAGTAAATAGTTATTATTATGACTCGAAGCAATATTTAATAGTAAAAATCGTCTGTGATATTTCAACTTACGTTTTTGTTTAGCTCTTCTGAAAGTACTACCTCTTAACAGAGAAGCTGCCTGTAGGTAATCAGCAGCCGCAAAATATATCCCAGAACATACTGTTTTTAGAGCACAGTATGTGTGTCTTATATAGTATATTGAGAAATACACCCCATCAAAAAGTTTTGTACTGAAATTGCACAAATTGTTTAAGATACTTCTGTTATTGCGAGAAAGTATTATAAAAACTAAAACGGAAAACATAAATTTACTGGGCAATAGGTTTCGTTGCGCCTGTGGCAGTGTAGTGTGCTGATACTGGCGATTACCGTTGAATGCTATTTGCGGTATTTCGAAGTTTTAGCGTCATAACTTGTAGTATGCAGTTTGAAAGGATAGTACGGTACCTGATGTCTTATCACAAAATATACCCTCAGTTCAATTTATTATTAGTAAATGCCAATATTTTTGGCTCTTGTTTGTTTGTAAGTCTATCGGACCAAACTGCGTGGTCATCAGTCCATAGCCTACAAACTACTTAAACTAAGGTAAACTAACCTAAGGACAAAGACACACACACACACACACCCATGCCCAAAGGAGGACTCGAACCTCCGTCGGCGAGCAACCGCGCGCTCCGCAGCGAGGCGCCTGAGACCGCTCGGCTACTCTCCGCGGCTATAAGAGGCTTTAACATAACTGGCAAAGAATACTGGGTGTAGTGGCGTAATGTGCTAATGTTGGCAACAAAATCTTTGCTTTATAAGGATTATTAAATAACTGACAAGACAAGGGTACTGTTACATACGAAAACCTGTCAGCCTTAGAATAGTAACAGAATTATTTATTTATTTATTTGATGGTCAACACATTCTATACGATTAGGTTTTCAAATAGCATTCAAAGGTTGTTGCCTACATCGGCACCGTGTGCCTCTAAGACCGTTAAGTTTAGATCCTGTACACTAATATTCTTTTTAGTTTTAGTGTTTGTAATACATACTGAAACTTTCTCAGTAACATAATGAAAGTACTTTCAGCAATTTGATTACAAAAATCCGATGTGGTGAATTTGTCACAGCATAAACAAACACTTACTGCAAGACAGCAAACAAAACTCGCATATTGACAGTCATTATTCAAATAGAAGCCAAGATCCCTTAAAAAATGTATCTACATGACCAGTTTCGGAAGCATTAATCGTAGTACGCGATTGTTATCACAGTAATATATGTTTCTTGCTTTTTCTGTATTTGGACAGAAGCAGCAATAAGTAAAGAAAACGCGAGATTTTTGTGTCTAATCCGCATAGCGATGTAAACAAGGGATGTAAACAAGAGCGGAATGCAAGCTCAAAGTAGCACGATCTAAGGCTCTATGCCGGGCACTTGTAAAATATTTCACTAAACTTAAATAAACAACACTGTTCGTATAAGCTGTGTACTGTGTTTAGCATTCGCACGAATGGAAGTGGCGGATGCGCCAACCTGTGATTTTAGGAGCTCTAGATAAAGAGAGTGTACCAAGTATAAAGAGGTCCTGATCACTGCTATCTAATACATAAAGCCGATTGTCTGTATGTTTGTACATGTTGCTTACAAATCTACATTTTTGTTCCAATCTTTATGAAATTTTGTACACGTAAGCTTCAATCCACGAGAACGGTCGCCGTAAGTGTAAGAACCACATACAATATATAGATCACCAGATATGACGTCATAAACAATGAGATGCGCGAAAAACTGCTGCATTTTGCGACAAAGCTGTTAATTTTCTCCTAAACCATTGGACCGATTTCAAACAAATTTGATACACACATTCCTTACCGAGAGGTAACGCTGCATGGTTAAGAATCACATACGGCACATGGTTCAATAGATATTACGTCGAAACCAATAGAAATCGCAAAAAATGCCATATAATGCGGCGAGACTTTAGAAATACACTGTATGAGAATGAGAGTACTTAGCGACTTGCAACAAACTTTAAACATAATTTCAAGCCTTTATTAAACTTTGTCTTGCTGACAACGATAGTAAAATGATGAAAGGAAAAAAGTTTATCGCTTACTACTTTTCCGCTGTTTATGGAGTAAAACTACGCCTCTCGGTATGACGTTATAATTTATACACTACAAATTGTAGCCGCAAGAAATTTTACAGACTGTGTACCCATATATAGTCATATAAATTGTATCACAATACGACATCTATTTCAAGAGATATAACCACATAAACAGTAACATAACGCCGTTCATGGACTAAAACTACGGCTTTCGGTATGGCGTTACAATTTATTATTTCTACACTACAAATTGTAGCCACAGGAAATTTTACATTCAGTATACACGCATATGGTTGAGTGTACCTTCTAAATTGTATCGCGGTATGACACGTAATTCATGAGATATGACGACATAAAGAGTTACGTTCATGGAAAACCGCCCCATCACGAACCAACTTTTAATCAATTACTTCTTTTGTACTAATTGTATTCCCAAGTTATTTTACAGGCATACACCCTTATACAAATGAATATCCACCAGAAAAATGGCAGGAATAAATAAATAAATAAATACCCGGGCAATGCCGGGTTTTCAGCTAGTAATTAATATTTCTATTTATCACACAACAGCTGTTTCAGCAGTTCGTCATTTTCAAGTATTGTCTAGCGTCATATATAACAGCTGGCATAACTGTTGTTATATAATCATAATTTATAGCAGTATGTTATTTACATTTAGCTACTGTACTTTTTGCAGCCTGAGATGTTAATTAGATGTTATTTTTTGTAAAAACACGTTTTTTAAATGTAAGAGTGGACCTCTTAATACTATGTTGTGTTTCTAAATCTATCGGACCAAACTGCGTGGTAATTAGTCCGTAGCTTACAAACTACTTAAACTAAGGAAAGTAACCTAGGGACAACACACACACACACACACACACACACACACATGCCTCGAAGTGGACTCGAATCTCCGACGACGAGCAACCGCGTGCTCCGTAGCGAGGCGCCTTAGACCGCTCGGCTACTCCTCCACGGCTAATACTATGTCCTTTAGACACATTTACTTCGCTGAGGTCCCAACAATCAAGAAGTGTACCAAGTGATTTTGCCGCCTTAAAGATAAAAGGGAATAATTAAAAATTAAACCCAATTAAGAAACAACGTTTATTATACAAAAACGCCATATTCTCTTAATTTTAATAAAATATGTGACACGTTCATTCTACCACAAATAGGAGCCTCAACATGAGCCTCAGGTAGTCAAAGAAGAAATTAAAAAATCGATATCTTAACTAAAAAAGTAAAACTAGAAAAATACAAAAAAAAAAACATAAAAGGAACCAAAATGAAGCAATAAAGGACAATTTGGAGTATTAAATGCATAATTAGTCTTAAATGAAACTGATAATAAAGGTAATGTAGCAATCAAAGTATAAAAAATTAAATAAACATCAGCCTGTAAACGTTCAGGTTGATAACCCCAACGCAAAATCAAAAATAATGTAGAAATCAATCTAGATTAAAAAGAAAACATAAGAAGAAATTTAAAGTATAAAATGAATAATATAAAATAATCAATAAAAACATTACAATAAAAAACCTTAAAATGATAAAAAATAGATTGATCTTCTTCTAGTAATTATTAAACAACAAATCCAAAAATTGAACAAAATCAATATAAAAGAATAAAAATCTGCGCCAAAATAATAACCAACCATTATCAAATCAGAATAAGAATATATTGAAATTATAAAACAAAACTTAATAAAAACATTAAAGAATAAATTAATCATCAACAATCAATAAACAAACAGGGATAAAAAACAATTACAAATAAATACCTTAACATACACACATAAAGAATGAATTTAAAAATCATTCGAAAATTTCAAGACACTCCCCAGAAATTAGACAAAGTCGACTTCGGAAGCTTGGGCGAAATCAGTCGTCGTTGATTTTAAATTGTTATGTCAGCAAATATCGATTATTTGAACTAATTCTGACGTATTTGTGATCACATCCATGGCCTATAACGAATTAAGGAGAGTAATATATTTTTCATGAAATGCTTGCATTGACAATGACTAGCCACTATCTGAAATCTGTATCTGATTCAATAAAGATTTAAAATCAGCGAAGAATGACTGCTGTCAAATACCAAGTGTTAAATTCGTAGACATCTTATTTTCATACAAATATCACACTCATGTATGTCTTTGAGATCAAAGCAACGTCATAACTCCAAAACGGATACGGAAGCAAAGATTAATTTGTGTCACCAGCACTGAAATCTATTCACTTGTTCTAGTTTCTTGAGCACAGGGTGGCGTCTTATAAATTAACTGTTGTGTAAACCACATGTTCCGTGAAAGCATTTCGTAAAGTGACGTAGTCTTCACATGCTGCACATATTCGTCACCGCACATAATTAACACAAGTAAACAAAAGCACGCCTGTTACGTGTGCACTGGTCGGGATATCGAAATATAAATATTTATATTCGATACGATCTGCTGTTGCTCCTGTCAATAGCGATAACATCGTGACGTCACGCGGAAGCGCCCGACCGCTGCCGAACAGATTAGCTCACACTCCTGTCCAATAACCTCCCATCGCGTGTGGCTTGACTGTAGGGTGATGCATAATACTCTTGTCTGTATCAATGTGTTCAGCAATAAATATCATACATTTTTTGTTCTGTAAATCAAAGCACAGTGTTTCTGTACCGTAGATAATTCTCAGCACAGGTAAGAAACTTGGTTTTATGAATAATTTGTATTTCCACTTATTCTTGTAAGGTAACCCTTACAGAAAGCCTTACATTACAACGATATATGAGCCTCATTTTGAGAGATTATGTTTGTCTGAATCTGTAGGTAGTGTATCCATAGTAATTATGGTCTTCTGATGACAATTCATTAATGACTGTGATGCGTAATGTATGTATGCAATGCAATTGTAAACATTTCATGTCATTTGTCTATTGTCTGTGCTGTATTTGTTTATGTATATTTTATTTTATTTATTTTCTGTGCTTTGAATGCTTTTCTATTCACTGTAATTACTTGTTTGGTTTAATTTGTGTATGTTAAATATTTCACTTGGAACAAGATCAAAAATCGATATAAAATGTTAGTGGAAATGGCTTCTCTGGTCACAGACTTTATTTAACAGCAGCGCTCGCCGGTGGGAGAGCAGGCAAGCAGCAGTATCTGCCGCCCCGTGACGTAGATCAGAGGTTCGTACGCGGTCTGCGGAGTGCTCAAACAATTCATGTAACGAAGTGCTATCATATGTGGAAGTTATAATATGTTTAAGGTGCTACGAAATGAAAAGTATAAATGAAACCTGTGTTTAAGAGTATCAAAGTGAAGGTAAAAACAGACATTAATGAATTATTCATTCGTTCGTTCTGCTGAGGCAGAAATTCGGTACCTGTTCGGAATCCGTCCAGACGTCCGAAACGCGGGTAGCGTCATCGCGGACGCTAACGGTGGCGATTAATTACGCGATTCGCGAATTATCTCGGCATACTGCCAGCAAGCTGCCAAAGAAGGAGCCACTACCATAACAATTTCAGTATGAATTCTTGTAACCACTATATTGTAATGGAACCATTGTCGAACTACAGAGAAGCACAACGATGGAATGATGACTAACATAAGTTCAATGTAATTTGTAGTAATTTTAACATTTTAATTAGATCATCTTGACAAAGAGAGAGATTACCTACAATAGAGACAGTGATAGTTAATTGAATAAGAGTTCATCATAGATATTTGCTTGCCAGTGTTACGATACTGAATCAACCAATATATATATATATATAAAAAAAAAAAAAAAAAAAAAAAATTCAGTTCTTCTGAAACTCAGGATAAAATTAAGAATAGCAATTGAACTTCATTATAGTAATTAATGCAGATTAATGAAAATTCTTTTATTTGTTTATAACTGAGTTCAAAAATAATTACCACCGCCACATCTATCCTATAAAGAACCAAACTCATACGATTATCGATTGCATTTTATCAGCCAAGACTGATTTATGTAAATTTACTGTTTGCTTAAAAGCATTAATTTTTATCAAATACTGAGTTCACTGGTAGGACTGCACCCACTTGCCAACCACTTCGCACTGAATTTATTGCTATTACTATTTCAAAATTATTACTATCACTGGCGTACTAATTAAGTCGTTCGCATTGCACGTACGCGGTAGTTTATCTTCAGCAATCAGTGTGTGCACAGTCTCCGTTGGAGATATTGTAAGGAAAGGAAAGATGAGTGATCTTTTTAAAAGTGAGTCAGATAGGGCCATTGTTAATAACATTAATTGTGTTACCAATTGTTTCAAAATTTAATCACACCTCTTATTATTAGAAACCCTATTCTTCTATTTATTTTTCTTTCCTTACATTGTCAAGTATCTTCACTTTTTCAAGAAACGCCAAATTTTCATGGTCTTGTATAATTAACCTTTCACATTTAATAAATGTTAAAAAAAATATGTCGCCTCAAATATATGCCGGCCTGCTCTATTACGTGACACTCGTATTCTGAGAACGATTCAACAGTAGGGCCGTTATCCCAACGTCGGAGGTTAACGTATTCTGTCCACGCTCATTCATATTATAGAAAAGCTTTCGCATTTCCTGAAACTATCGTGTATTGTTTCCACGTCGTATTCAAAAGAGTACACCAGGGCCCAGTGTTTTTTTCTACTAGTATTATATCACAAAAGAGGCGAAATATTTGCTAACAGTAAGACATTTCACTCTTTGAGAGCAAAAGCCTACGCTACGCATAAATTCTAACGAAAATTACATAAAAGTTTTATAATAAGAAAAATCGAATAATGTAGAAGTCAGAATTATTGGACGAGAAAAGTAGTTTTCAATATCATGTGTCACTAGCTTCTAGAAAGATACGAAAGAAGAAGGAAAAATGCGCTATTTTCTAAATTTCCAAAATTGATTAAAGTATTTGCACATTTATAATTTCTCCAGCAACTAATTGTACAATTATGTATTGAAAGATTTGGGCCATCCTTTTCCTATTTTCCAGTTATAAACAGTGCCCGGAATTTAGCACGTCACTTTTCACAAGAACAACAACTATGCATTTTCCTTCGTCCATTAATAATCTGTATTATCACTGCTTGGTTCTACGTAGAAACTTGTAACACTGGCGAAAACGGATCTTACAACATTCTGCACTTAACGAGCGCTGGTGAACTTTCCCTTCACAAAAACTAAATCTGAAGGGGAGTTGTAGCATATCGCACCCCGGACCATAAGTGCCCGTGCGACCATGGGACTAAACTGATCAATAAAAGTTTTTTTTACCACCTACAGATGTGCGAACGAGTGTGGACTTAAAGGGCAGTCGAACAGAGGGTTGTGGAAATACTTGTTTCGACGAAGAGGCCTGTATCATTATGCCGAGAATAATTGTTAACAAAGTAATGGGACAACAAAATCAGTGTCTATAGACAACATTTATACCTTAAAATCACCCCACTCCGTATTTTTGTGTCGTTGGCACAGCAATCGTAAGAGATATTTTGGTAAAAAAATTTACAAACTTGTTAAAAAAAACTAACAATATTAGGAATAGGGAAGGTGCAGTCTGATGAAACTGCAAGCCACATGACCATATTCACCTTTTGGCTGGGGGGGGGGGAGGGGATAGGAAATGAAGATTGAACTAATAAATACCTCTAAAGGGCATAGTTTAAAAAATAAATTATTAAATTCAATAAAAAAGAACCTTTAAAACAGAGGTGGTAACTGCTACTCAAGAATGGGGTGGGGGGAGGGGGAGGCAACGAAGTTAATGGTAAAACCTAATATAGTCGTGTGAAGCTTTGTTTACTCACGTTAAGAGCCGCTCCCTGGTTTCGCTGCCTCCTATTCTTGAGCAACAGTTACCACCTCTGTTGTAAAGTTTTTTTTTTTTTTTTTTTTTTTTTTTTTTTTTTTTTTTTTTTTTATTGAATTTAATAATTTGACGCTCTGTAACCTCAGCGATAATTAGTTGTATTTGTTATACTTTGCTCTTTAGCGCTATTTATTAGTTCAATCTTCTTTCCCCCCAACCAAAACGTGAATATGGTCATGCGACCTGTAGTTTTATCAGTCTGCACCTTCCCTATTTCTAATATTTGTTGCTTAGGTAAGATTTGACATGTTTTTAGTTCTGTTATCTAAACAAGTTTCTAAATTTTCCCCCTTTCACCATCTTATGATGCCCAGAAGAGGCGAAACGCGTCTTGTATAAATAAATGAAACATCAGTTTTTTTACGAAAACGTTTCTGCTTTATGTATGGCGCCCCACCCACAAATTCGGCGAAGTGGTCACTCTGTATTTCCAGAATGAAACTTTCACTCTGTAGCGGAGTGTGTGCTGATATGAAACTTCCTGGCAGATCAAAAATGTGTCCCGGACTCGGGACTCTAACCCGGGACCTTTGCCTTTTGCGGGCAAATGCTCTACCACTGAGCTATTCCGACACGATAGATCAGTGGTAGAGCGCTTTCCCGCGAAAGGCAAAACTCCCAGGTTCGAGTCCCCGTTCTGCCACACAATTTTGATAATCCAGGAAGTTTCTTGGTCACTCTGTAGTTCGCCTAAATAACATAGGAAGGACGCCCAAGTAATAGTTTATTGGAGGAGGAGGAGGGGAGAGGAGGAGGTAGCAAGATTTGGTCGTTTTATTTTTATTTATTTTTAATATTATTGAAGAGTTCCCGTCCCCGTTCTGCCACACAATTTTGATCATCCAGGAAGTTTCTTGGTAACTGTAGTTCGCCTAAATAACATAGGATGGACGCCCAAGTAATAGTTTATTGGAGGAGGAGGAGGGGAGAGGAGGAGGTAGCAAGATTTGGTCGATTTACTTTTATTTATTTTTAATATTATTGAAGACGAATTGAAAACAGCAATTAAAAAGGTATAGTTTCTGTATTGTCGCGTACGCCTGTGCAGGTTCAGGGAGTGATGGACGACTCATCAAGGATGTTGCGCTTGCGTGCTCATTTTCTCTGTACTCGGCGCCTAGAGACCGTTTAAACTGGAAAAAAAATCGCACTGACGTTTTTGCCGGCCCAATTTAGATTTATAGCTTTATAAGTTTTTGCAAAGATTTTGGACCAAAATAATAATCTTAATAATAAAAAATTAATTAATAAGAGTGTCTGAAACCCTTTTACGGAAAAAGTTCTGGTCGTAGCGGGTTCCGAACCACTGACCTTCAGTTAGGAGTTTGTTTTTTAATCTCATACTATTGATGGCCGTTGTTAACTGATGCTAATATGGCATTTGTAGACACTATATTATCATTTATCGCACGAAGAACGACGTGTTTTTTTGAATTCTTCAGTGCGCTATTGCTTTGAAGTGACAACGTGTAAGTTACAATAAGATTATCATCAAATACGCAACGCAAGATGGCGTATGCAGAGAGAGTTCTGGGCGAGGAATGTCACGTGATATCTGCGAACGGCTGATTTTCGTTAATTCAATGGAGGGTGTCAAAACTCCTTTATTTTTATAAATATCTCTCAAACGATACGAGATATGAAAAAAAACCATAAGGGAACAAAGTTGTAGAGAATGTTCTCCTCTACAAATGCGTTTATTAAATTTTCGCGTCAGTTGAATGGTTTATTTGCAATGAAAATTACATTACAAACGGATTTTTTTCGGCTTACTAACGTATTTCTTGTCCGAAATATTTCAAAAACCAGGTTCTGGTCTCTCGTAGCCAACAATTATGTCTGTGAAATTTGGTGCCGGTCGGTTGAACGGTTCGACCTAAAAAGTGGGAACACGGTACAGTCACACATACATCGTCAAATCGCCGTTATTTTTGCAAATACCTCAGCAACGAGGCTAGATATGAAAAAAACATAATAGAGCGAAGTTGTAGAGAAGTTTCCCCTCTACCAATCACGCTATTCAATTTTCGTGTCAGATGAACGGTTCGTTTGCAATTACACTTATATTACAAACGGCTTCTTTTGGTATTACTATCGTATTTTGTGTCCGAAAAGCTTGAGAAATGGAGGTTCTGATCTCTGGCGGCTTACAATTATGTCTGCAAAATTTGGCGCTGATCGGTTGAACGGTTCGTTTTAAAAACAGGGAATACGTTACGGACAGACAGACATCCCAACATCGCCGTTATTTTTGCAAATATCTCTGAAACAATAAGAGATATGAAAAATACACAAGGGAGCAAATTTGTAGAGACTTTTCTCCTCTACCAATTCGGCTATTCGAAATTCGTGTCAGATGAGTGGGTAAGCCGTTATTTTCATTTAAATATCGAGGTGTGAAAGACGATAGCAAAGGCCCACTTTTAGTGTTACTACCGTAACCTAATGTGGGTCAATAAGTATAAAATTATATAAACATAATTACATGACACTATTTTAGTGTTGAACCATTTGTATGTAATAGTGACTCTAAATCAGCTTCTTGAAACAAAAGCACCGTAATGCCCGAGTGCTGGGGGACACGGCTATTCTTGCACCCTGGCGTGGTCGACCCTGAGACACAGCCGGCCTTGAACGACCCATCAGTCTCAGCTACTGTGCAGAATTTCGTACAGATGTTGTCCCCCATCAGGAGTGACCCCCCCTGCCCTCGCTTCCCTGGGTTTGTCCGCCTCTCCCCCCCCCCTTCCCTCAGATATATTTTCGTTTTCCACTTAAAGATGTGCAGAATGTCTTACCTCGGCTTGTTTGCGCTTGCTCCAACTCGAGCTGAGGCGTCAGTCTACCAAGCTTCTTTATTTCACACTTTTGTTCCAAGCTTAGAGCTGAGTAATTTGTTTATGAAATATACTAAACGTTCTTCATTTTTCTTTGGTAATAAACACCGAAAACATACGAATATGCACGTGAACACTAAAACACAGAAAGTGACTGATTACAATGTTAAGTGACTGTAACAAAACGAATCTTTTACATTGAAGAGACACACTACTTTCTTCGGGTCACGTGACACTGTAAGCCGCACCCCTCCTAAACTTACACATGCGTAAAGGCTGCTCTTCCGCACATCTCTTCAAACAGTTAAATATTTATCATTACAAATTGAAATGTATACACCCTGAAACTGTTTTTCGTCTCGATAATGTCAGAGACTGGAAGTATAATTTGTGATGCGGCCTGGAATCGAACCCGGATCTCCATGCTCACTAGTTTGTGACGTGGAGGGAAATCGTGCTTAGACTATTCTCAGGCGCCTTAATCGTTAGTGATGCGGTGGTCAAGCGGTAAGACGTCTGTCTCGTAAGCATATAGGTCCGGGTTCGATTCCAAGCCACATCGCAATTTTTTAATTCAATGTTTCACCATTATCATTAATTAGTTAAATATTTATTTCAACGAATCGTATAAACCTCATTTACCCTCAAAATCGCGTCACATGTGCTAAAATGGCCAAAGATATCTGCCAAGTAAGAAGACGAAAGTCATGATATTCCCTTGTCTGTTGGAAAGACGATTGGTTTTTAAAAAACTGCTTTCAGTCGATTGCGAACCCGTTACCTTCGACGGGGCAACGCAATGCCGCTAACCCCACGTCTATTGTTGGTAGATGGAGAGTAGTAACTACATTATTATTCATGATCAGATCTTCTAAAAGCTTTTACAGTTGACTCGTCTTTTATTTATAGTTATTAGATATTTTACCAAATATGACGTGTTTTGGTGCATCTTCAATGCGCTTTAAACAAATATTTAGGAGGGATGTTGCTTTAATGGTTTGCCGATTCTCAAGGAGAGGGGGGGGGGTGACATTAGTAACCCAACACGTTAGTCCAGTCTTAAAGAGGAAATGCATACTGTAAACCATCAGCTGTTTATTATTTTTCAAACTTCAACCGGTTTTTCTAACTTCATCTCATTGACTGATGTGTTCAGTAGTTGTGTTAGGTTCTCTTGTAATAGACCTTGGTTCACCATCACACAGCCTGGCATTGCTTTTATGTTTTTAATCAAGACTTGGTGCCTAGTGACGTCTTATTTATTTTTATTGTGTGACATGTATGCTAGTATGCATAAGGAGGCATATAATGCAGCTGTTTAATCAGTCTGTCTAGTTCCGTGAAGATGGTTTATAACCGAAACCGGTAGAAGTTTGAAAAATAAAAAACAGCTGATGGTTTACAGTATGCATTTCCTCATATATCTTACGGCTGTTGAACCACATCTCAATAAAAATTTGAACATTATTAAAGAATTCCTGTTTTTCTTCTGAAAATCAACACTACTATGCGATCACTTCTCTACAGCACATCATAATGGCGGACAACTGACAAGTTGACCTGGTCTATAGCCACAAGGATCGTTTGCGCCCGCTAGTGACAACAGTCGATTTTGTTTGCGAGGTGTGACTGTGATGTAAACACGACGCTTGCCTAGCTTGTTACTAAGCTCACTCAAGACGAGGTGCGCAGTACCTCCATTGTTTCGCTTCGGGACCATCCGTGCGTAACCGCCACAGCTCGAGTACCCAGCAGCTGGCGTCTCTACCAGCTCCAACGCCAGTGATAGAAGCGGCGTTTTCCCTCCCAGACCTCTCCCCCCCCCCTCCGTCTGAACCTCAGCCGCGCATGCGCATTGTAACGCTGTGGCCACTGACACCTATATTAAGCGGCCGCGCTACGACTCGTATACGTTTCTCAAGCGATAAAAATACTTTGAACGTGTACGTAAAATGTTCTGATAGAAGAACAGAAGGAAGAATGGTAGTTGGAAAACTCTTTTTATTTTATTTATTTATTTATTTTTTTCTTCCGGGGGTTCACTGAACCAGTGAACACATAGGGCGCGCCAACTCTGGAGTGTAGTAAGTTAAGTGGCACAACAAGCTTCACAAAAAAGTATAAATGGCTGCCAACAAAAATAATGATAACCGTCAGAAGGGGTGAAGTCGATCACAAAATTCAGTTTTTCAATTGTTTTCGAGGGAACCTCTGGAAGAATTCGTTTAAAAAATATTTCGCGTAATCCTTAGGATTTCGACATCATATCCAATGTTTAATATAGAAATAACCTATTGCGCTTTACAAATTCTTTTAATTTAAAGGTTGACCGGCTTCACCCCACCTAGTGGGGTGAAGCCGATCAATCATTTTATGAAGACCTACAACGGCTTCACCCAGACAACGGGGTGAAACCGATCGTCTTTTACATTGAAATATCTCCGAAGGTATGGTAAGCTATGTTTATATGAAGTTTTAAAATAGTAGAGGGTCTCTCTCAGGGACCAAACATCTATTATAATTAACAACATTATTATTAAAGAACACTGTATTTTCCTTAAAAAAATAACCACTGTACATAAAATTATCTTGCATCATAAAGAATTTTCACTCAATCTTTGCAATGTCAAAATCTAGGAAACTATAGCGTCCACGACCAATGCCCTTAGGCTTCATTTTTGTTATAATTTGTGTGAAGGGAGTCTTTTGTATATCAGGAACATAAGGAAATACACTTGATCATGAACTAAACATTCTTCGTCTACTGAACTAAGAACAGGCTGCCCACCATATTTATATCTACGTTTGTCCTTCACCCACTCATCTAACGTTATATAGGGCACACCGTAACACTCAGATGCTTTACGAACAATTCCCTATCTTCACTTCCTGAACGGAATTTTCCAGATATAATTGATTGTAGTTCCTTTTTCCCTCTCTTCCCACCATCTTCACGTATGTTCGCGGCATGATCGACTTCACCCTACAAAATACGACAATTCAATTTTTAGATCACTACTCGTGCATACAACAAACTTTTGCTTTTGCAAATACATAAATCAAATGACAATGAGTTCACTTACCGACTAACAGTCCGTAAACAACAGAATTATATGACTATAAGGTCGTATTGTGAAAGGTTTAATCTTGCCTCATTCAAAGGCCACCAAAATGCATTTGCACAATCCCGTTGGACGGATACTCAGAGAGAAAATTCTATAGATAAACACTACTCTGCAACTCATTGGCTTTCAACAAGTACGTATAGCCTGAAGTTCCTGGATGTACCTCCAAGCGGAAGTTTTTTTTTTTTTTTTTTTTTTTTTTTTTTTTTTTTTTTTTTTTTTTTTTTTCAACGTTTGTAAATCTATCGGACCAAAAACCTAGGTAAACTAGCCTAAGAACTCGAACCTCCACGGCGAGCAACTGCGCGCTACGCAGCGAGACGCTTTAGACCGCTCGGCTACTCCACCGCCGCAGGCGGAAGTAGTGTAAATTATAATGCTGTATTGCCGCTCGACTTCCCTCCATCTGATCGACTTCACCCCTTCTGACGGAACGTAATTACTGACGGTATAGTGATGTGGGTCGGGAATATTGCCGGTGCAAAGGGACATATAAAATGGGAATATTGTGAGGAATACTTCTTTGGCCCGAAAAGATTGCAAAAATTTGGAATTTATGATTTTTTTTTAGTTTTTTACGTTCAATACTAAAAAACATAATAACTGCGTTAACTAAGTAAATTCATACATTTTAACCCAAGATTTATTATTATCTGCATTATTTTCTTTGTTAATTCCATGAATAACGTCATTTACATTACGTCTGGCGGAAAAAGTAATTCAAAATATTTGCTAGGGCTACAATTTCTCGGTAAGTTGAAACCCCACATTTCTCTTAATGAAACCTAAACTTACAAAATATTTCTCCGGAGGCGTAATTGTCAACCGGCCGTCATCTGTAGTATTTTTTTAAATTTTTCCAGATAAATGACTACAGTTGTTTCACTTTCAGAATTTAAAGACTCCTCAATTCCTGTGATGCTTTATGATTTATAAAAAATTATCTTCCAAAATGTCGATATCAATTTCAGTTTTATAGTCTTTAATTCATATTAATAATGCTCTATGTTAAAAACACTTGTATTTTCAAGTAAATTATACATCTCGTGTGGTTTAGTTGCATAATTTTTCCCCGAAATGCCATTTTCATTGAATAATGTTTACAGATTTTGCACCAGTTTAAAATAAATTTTATAGTCTAAAATATCATTAACATCGACATAAAACTTAACAAACTAAATAAACAAATCTAACATATGTATTTTAGTATTTAGTAGCTACCGTACTCACTAGATGGCATATCAATATTGTGAATTCGGTTTTTCTAAAGGTTGATTATTTTGAGGTTGGCAGTTCTAGGAAACGTAAGAATCGTAAATCTCAATCCTTGGTAGTTCTTGGGCTAATTCTTTGATATTTAAAATACTGAAAACCGAAAAATGTGTTCATTTCAAACAAGGAGGTTAAGTCCAGATCCATATAAACCTAAACATATCCAAAGAATGTTAGTGTTTGTTTTAATAAACAATTACCACATTGACCTATTAATTTAAGCGATTTCGTTTTTAAAATTATAAATTCCCAAGAAATTAATTCAATTATAACTTTTTCTTGAAATATATTTCAATTTTTGTTTTTGATTTAACTACATAATTACTACCTTACATCTATTAATTAAGCTTTATTGAGCTATCTGGCTAATTTATCATAAATTGCTGGGAATTTATGAATTTTGGGAATACTGCCGGCAATATTTCCTGGGAATATTTCCCCGACTTTAAATTACCAGGAATATCACAACAGTATGACAGCAGCATAGTTTATTCACTGTCTCTGCCTTAGATAATATCAAACCAAGTGAATATGGTGAGGGGGGAGGCAGAAACCGTATCCTGCCCACCCCACACCCCCTCCCAGGTTGATACGCCGTTGATTAGGTTGCATTTACGTGTCGCGCTAACAGACGGCCTTTATTCAGTACTTGAACCAGGCTCGTACTAGTACTTTGGGAAATTGGGACAGAATTTTGTCCTGTCAGGGTGTCGGTAGAAGGTGGTTATGACGGTGTGGGTCTGACACATGGGGACGGGTGGCACCGCCACTCTAGGGATCTTTTGGGATCTGGTGGAGCGCAAATTTAGTTCAGCTAATGCAGTGCTTTTCAATGCGTTCCGGGAGGGGTCACCATCAAAGGATGAAGTTCTTACACCACAAAACAACAAGACCAGAGCATGTCTGCTACTTGGGGTTCCAATACCAAAACTGCCTATGATAGACGGATGCATGGTTTGATTTTGAAAGGGGCTAAACGACAAAGATTATCACTCCCTTGTTACAAGTGCAAAGAGTACAGGAATGATCGCTAAACAAGTGTATAAAACACTGTGATGAAATGCACCAAGCAAAGACGTTAAGACGCCAGGAAAAAAACTGAGAAGGGAGAGAAAGATTTAAAGAGGATACCAGAGTATCTTGACCGGAAGATCACAGTATTAAAATTAGAACACGCGGCCCCTTGTTACACAATAAAACCAAGTAACTAAAAGCGCTAGGTAAGTGGAGGATGGATACTGAACACTCAATAAAATTCAGAGGGAATGTTATGTCCACGCGCACAAATAAAATTTAAAACCCTGTTGTTGTTGTTATGGTCATCAGTCCAGAGACTGGTTTGATGCAGTTCTCCACCCTACTCTATCCTGAGCAAGCCTTTTCATCCCCTCATAAGAATGGCAACACATATCCACTTGAATCTGCTTACCATATGCGTCTCTTGGTCTCCCTCTGCCATTTTTACCCCACACACGTCCCTCCAATGCTAAATTTACTATGCCTGGATGTCTCAGAATATGTCCTACCAAGCGATCCCTTCTTTTAGTCAAGGTATGCCAGAAATTCCTTTTCTCACCAATTCTGTTTAGTACCTCTTCATTAGTTATGCGATCTACCCACCTAATCTTCAGCATTCTTCTGTAGCACCACATTTAAAAAGCCTCTATTCTCTTCCTGTCCTCGCTGTTTATCGTCCATGTTTCACTCCCGTACAAGGCAACACTCCACACAAATGCCTTCAGAAAAGACTTCCTTAAATTTAAGTTAATATTCGATGTTAGCAAATTTCTCTTTTTCAAAAATGCTTTCCTTCCTATTGCCATTCTGCATTTTATATCCTCTGTACAGCGACCATCGCATGTTATTTTACTACCCAAGTAACAAAACTCATCTACCACCTTCATTGTTTCGTTACCTAATCTAATTCCTTCAGAATCATGTGATTTTCTAAAACTGCAATCCATTACCTTTGTTTTGCTCTTGTTAATATCCATTTTATACGCCTTCTTCATCACACTGTCCACTCCATTCAACTGCTCTTCTAGGTCCTTTGCTGTCTCTGACATAATTACAATCTCATCAGCAAAACGCAATGTTTTTATTTCTTCGCCCTGAACTTTGATCCTAATTCCAATTTTTTCCTTGCTTTCCTTCATCGTCTGCTCGATGTACAAATTAAATAACATCGAAGGAAGGCTAAAACCGTGTCTTACTCCCTTCCCAAAACCCTATCAACTGTAAGGGGCATTGTCTGCTAAAACTGAGCTCATGGCGTCAGGGAGGTTAAAACTCCAGCTCTGGGTGGCGAGGTTAGCGCATTCCAATAAAATGTGGGCCACTGATAAATCGGCGCCACAGCGACACTGAGGTGGGTCCACGCGACGGAGAATGTGACCGTGTGCCAGCCAAGTATGGCCGATACGGAGCCGACAGAGGACGACAGCGTCCCTGCGAGGGGCCCATAGAGAGGACCTCCAGACGTCCGTCGTCTTCATGATTGTCCGTAACCTGTTGGGCGTTTCAAGGGGAAGCCATTCTGTATTCTACAAACCGCAGGCTCGACTGCATAGCATAGTACGTATGTCAGCAGATGGTATACGGACCTCCAGATGAGTTTTAGTTGTGGCCTCTTTGGCTAACTTCTCTGCCAGTTCATTTCCTGCGATCCCGACATGCTCTGTAGTCAAGATAATTGCTAACGACCGTTCGCGTTGTTCGACGTCATAGAGGGACGCCTGGATGGCTATTATTAAAGGATGGCGGGGGAAGCATTGGTCAAGAGCTCTTAGGCCGCTGAGGAAGTCGCTGCAGGTGACGTAGAACTCCCCAGCAGAGCAGGTACGAATGTGGTCAAGAGCACGATAGATGGCTACTAACTTCGCAGTGAAGACACTGCATCCAGCCGGCAAGGAGTGCAATTCATTATGCCCTGCTAGCGTTTAAGTTTGGTCAACACGACTACTCACCATTGAGCCATCGGTGTAGATCACTTGCGAGCCCCGTGACACGTCAAGGATAGACCGGAATTGGCGCCGAATGGCCTCTGGGTGAAGTGAGGTTTTTGGGGTGCAGTGACAATTCCAAGAAAAGGCGTGGCCGAAGGATATACCATGGTGGAGTACGCGATTACAACCGGAAGATAAGAGCTAATGGAAAAGATTCCAGTTCACTAATAAGAAACGGACACCGACGCCAACTGTCATCCTTGTTCTCGGCCGCCGTTGTGGAGTGGGAAATAGCCTAACTGGGAAAAGTAGACGGTGGTTAGGGGGATGAGGCAAGCCACGAACATGAGCAATGTAATTGCAAAGCAGCAGTTGGCGCCTGTTTCGTAATGGCGGAACTGCAGCTTCTGCAAGGAGACTATTAACAGGGCTAGTTCTGAAAGCTCCTGTCGTCAGTCGAACCCCACAATGGTGCACTGGGTCCATCATCTGCAGAGCTACCGGCGATGCTGAACCTTTGGCAATGCTCCCGTAGTCCAATCGTGAGAAAACAAGAGCCTTATAACAATGTAACAAAGTATGACGGTCTGCTCCCCGATAAGTATTGCCAAGGCAGCGGAGAGGATTCAGGTGCTGCCAGCACTTCTGTTTAAGCTGAGGGAGGCTTGTCAGCCGGTCGTCAAACACCAGTCGCAAGAAACGATGCGTTTCCACCACATTGAGAAGGTGGCCATCTATGTAATGCTCGGAATGTGGATGGACTGACCGACGCCGGCAGAAGTGCATAACGCAGGTCTTGGCAGCAGAGAATTGAAACCCATAGGCGAGGGCCCACGTCTGCGCCTTGCATATGGCTCCCTGCATATGTCATTCAGCAACACGTATCCTGCAAGAGCTATAGTATAAACAGAAATCATCAGCATACAAAGAGATTGATGATTCTACCGCTGCTGCTAGACCATTAATTGCCACTAAAAAAAGAGAAACATTCAGTACAGAGTCCTGGGGTACCCTATTCTCCTGTACGTGCAATGAGTTACGAGAGGCACCTACGTGTCCACGAAAGGTACGCAAAGATAAAAAGTTTCGAATTAAAACAAGACGCGAGCCCCGGAGACCCCACCCATGTAATGTAGTAAGGTGTTGGCGTCGAGAGAAGGCTGTCCGTATTGCGGACTGAAGTTGGACGAGGTTACCCACAGCTAAGCGCCTCGTGTGGAAACCACCTCGGTGTGGAGTTAGGAGATCACTGGACTAAAGGAGCCAGCACAATCGTCGACTCACCATACGCTCAAAATATGGTGGCGACCCTTGATATTAACATTAATGAAGATTATATTTAAAATTAATTTGCATATCTGTAATTTTGCACATTTGAATACCAGTGGACCGCCTCTGACGAGTAAAAATATTTCCACTCGATGGGGCTATCCCTCCTTTTTGACGCGTTGCTTCCGCGTTGGAAAGAGTGGGAGCCGCCGAAGAGGAAGTGCCCCAACTGTCAAGAGGGCAGAGGCAGTTGATTGGGCTTGGGAGCCCACTGGCAGTGGTTGCGTAGACTGGAAACTAGGCACTGCAGATGACGACGGCGAGGCTGCTGTGGCATATGAGTTAATCAGGCGCACAGCGTGGAGCTTCTGATATTTTCGTTTCGCCTCAGATTAGGTTAGTCGGTCCCAGGTCTTATACTCCATAACTGCAGAACTGCAGAACTGTGCACATAGGTGAACAAAAGTAGTGATTCTGGCCTCAGTATACACATACTGGAGGATGAGTGCAAGGGACGTTCGGATGGATTGCACGCCCGCATTTCCGGCATGTAGGGTTGGCATTACACCGGGAGGACATATGCCCAAACCTCCAGCACTTAAAACAACACATAGGAGGACGAACGCATGGCTTTACGTCGCACCAGTACATCAACACCCTTAATTTCTTAGGCAACGAATCACCCTCGAAAGCCGCACCGGTACATCAACACCCTGAATTTCTTAGGCAATGAATCACCCTCGAAAGTCAAGATGAAGGCACCGGTGGCAACCCTGTTGTACTTCCGACCTCTATGGACTCACCGAATAAAATGAACTCCCCGCCCTTCAAGGTTGGCATCTGACTACAACAATAGATCGTTACGGAAAATTATCCCCTGGGCCTTGTTTAAGGTCTTGTGTGGTGTTATAGCTACGTAAACATCACCCAGCATGTCAGAAGCCAGCAATGCCCATGACTGGGCTGGGGATGACGTCGTTATTAAGAGTGACCCAGAGCGCATTTTCGACATTCCGCCAATCTCACCGAAATTGTCATTCAAGTTTTTCACGAAGAACAAGCGAGGGCTCAGTAAAGGAGTTCGCAGGTTGCGGTGGCTGAGGGGACTGAGGCGCTCCAGTCACGGTCTGCACGGCCACTACGGTCGGAGGTTCGAATGTCCCCTCGTGCATATATATTTGTGCCGTCCTTAGGATTAGCTAGTTCATAAGTAGTTTGTAAGTTTAGGGACTGATGACCCCGTAGTTAAGTCCCATAAACTATACAAACATTTGAACATTTTCTTAAAGAAGTTCCCATCAGTGGGCCTACAGACAAGATATTTAGGGGCATAAGCCTCATCCTGATTTCAGGCCCAACGTTCCTCCCATGGTGTGGCCAGGAAAGGAAACGTTTGGGGATCGCATTCTGCTGCAGTGTATTCGCCTCTACCTCTCTTAGAGATAGCGGTTGTAGTCCGCCAACGTTTCGTTTTCGTTTCATGGCGGTCCCACGGGCAGCTAGGAATCTAAAGGTGCATCCAGGCTGAGCCCCGCTTACCTGGGTAAGCCTAATACATTTGTCTGGAGTGTAGCATTGTATGGCAGTGAAATGTGGACGATAAGGAGTTCAGATAAAAAGAAGATAGAAGCTTTTGAAATGTGGTGCTACAGACGAATGATGAAAATTATATGGGTAGAAAGTACACATAAAAACCATTGGTGTAACAGTTGTAAATTGTCGTAGCTGTGTTGGGAAAATTCCAGAGCTCCAAGCGCTGATAGAAAGTACTGAGGCACAAATCGTTATAGGTTCTGAAAGCTGGCTGACGCCTGAGATAAATTCGGCCGAAATTTTTTCAAAGGGCCAAGTGGTCTTCAGAAAGGATAGAATAAATAAAACAGGGGGTGGCGTGTTTATTGATGTTACAAACGGTTTATCCTGCAACGAAATTGAGGCAGATACTTCCTGTGAATTGGTCTGGGTAGAGGTTATACCTGACCACCGAAGTAAATTAATAATTGGATCTTTTTATCGGCCCCCTGACTCAGACGATGCGGTTGCAGAAATGTTCAAAGAAAGCTTGAATCATATTTCAAATAGGTATCCGAAGCATACTGTTTTAATCGGTGGCGACTTTAATTTACCCTCGATATGTTGGCATAATTACGTATTCAAAACCGGGGGCAAATATAAAACATCGTCCGAACTAGTTCTGAATGCTTTTTCTGAGAACTACTTCGAACAGTTAGTTCATGAACCCACTAGAATAGTACGTGGTTGCGAAAATACTCTTGATCTCCTAGCAACAAATAATCCCGAGATAGTAAAGAGCATCAAAACAGATACAGGGATTAGCGAACATCGAGTTGTAGTAGCGAGACTGAATATCGAAATTCCCAAATGCACCAAAAATAAACGAAAAATATATCTATTCAATAAAGCAGATGAAAATTCGCTTCACGCTTTCCTGAGTGATAGTCTCCAGTCCTTCAAAACTAAAAATGCGAGTGTAGATCAGTTGTGGCTTACATTCAAAGACATAATATCAGTAGCAATCGAGAGATTTATACCAAATAAATTAATAAAAGAGGGGGCTGACCCCCCGTGGTACACAAAACAGGTCAGATCACTGTTGCAGAAACAAAGAAAAACGCATGCAAAATTTAAAAAGACACAGAATCCGCAAGACTGGCAATCTTTTACTGAAACTCGCAACCTAGCGCGGACTTCAATGCGAGAATCTTATAGTTGTTTCCACGACGAAATCCTGTCTCGTAATCTTGCAGAAAATCCAAAGAAATTCTGGTCATATGTGAAGTACACTAGCGGCAAAACACAAACAATACCTTCACTACGCGATAGCAATGGTAATACTACCGACGACAGTACTGCTAAGGCAGAATTACTAAACACAGCTTTCCGAAATTCTTTCACCAAAGAAGACGAAGTGAACACTCCAGTATTCAATCCAAGAACAGCTGCCAGCATGCGAAACTTAGAAGTAGATGTTCCTGGTGTAGTAAAACAACTTAAGTCACTAAACAAAAATAAATCTTCCGGGACAGATTGTATACCAACTAGATTCCTCTCAGAGTATGCTGATGAAATAGCTCCGTACTTAGCTATAATTTACAACCGATCACTCAGCGAAAGATCCGTACCCAAAGACTGGAAAGTTGCCCAAATTACTCCAGTATTCAAGAAAGGCAATAGGAGTGATCCCGAAAATTACAGGCCTATCTCATTGACGTCGATTTGCAGTAGGATTTTGGAACATATACTTTGTTCGAATATTATGTACTACCTCGAAGAGAACGACCTATTAACCAATAGTCAGCACGGATTCAGAAAGTATCGCTCTTGCGAAACACAGCTTGCCCTTTATTCACATGAAGTGTTTAGTGCCATCGACAAGGGATCTCAAATCGATTCCATATTTCTGGATTTCCGGAAGGCTTTTGATACTGTACCCCACAAGCGGCTTCTAATGAAATTGCGTGCTTATGGAATATCTCCCCAATTGTGCGATTGGATTCACGATTTCCTATCAGAAAGGACACAGTTCGTTGTAATTGACGGTAAGTCATCGAGTAAAACAGAAGTGATATCTGGCGTTCCACAGGGAAGCGTTATTGGTCCCCTACTCTTCCTCGTGTTTATAAACGATTTAGGAGATAATCTGAATAGCTCCCTTAGACTGTTCGCGGATGATGCTGTCGTTTATCGGTTAGTGAAGTCAACAGAGGATCAAAAGCAAATGCAAAGCGATTTAGACAAAATTTCTACTTGGTGCGAAAATTGGCAATTGACACTAAATAAAGAAAAGTGTGAAGTAATACACATGACCACTAAAAGAAATCCGCTGAACTTCAATTACGCGATAAATAAGTCAAACCTTAAGGTCGTAAATTCTACCAAATACCTAGGAGTTACAATTACGAACAATTTTGACTGGAGAGAACACATAGAAAATATTGTGGGGAAGGCGAACCAAAGGTTACGTTTCATTGGCAGCTCCACCAAAGAGACTGCCTACATCACACTTGTGCGTCCTCTCCTAGAGTACTGTTGCCCCTTGTGGGACCCTCACCAGGTGGGACTGACGGATGATATTGAGAAGGTTCAGAGAAGGGCAGCTCGTTTTGTTTTATCACGTTACGGGAGGATGGGGGAAGCGTCACGGAAATGTTACACGAATTGGGGTGGAAATCATTAAAAGAAAGACGTTATTCATTGCGGCGTGATCTGTTTGCGAAGTTTCAATCACCGACTTTTAGTTCTGAATGTGAAAATATTTTGCTAGCACCCACCTACTTAGGGAGACATGACCATCCCAATAAAATAAGAGAAATCAGATCGAAAACGGAACGATTTAGGTGTTCTTTCTTCCCGCGCGCTATTAGAGAATGGAACGGTAGAGAAAAGTTATGAAGGTGGTTAATGAACCCTCTGCCAGGCACTTAAATGTGATTTGCAGAGTATCGATGTAGATGTAGATGTAGATCGCGTAACTAATGAGAAGATGCTTAACCGAATCGGGGAGAAAATTAGTTTCTGGCGTATCGTAAGAGAAGGGATAGATTGGTTGGATACATTCTGAGACATGAGGGAATTGTCAACTTAGCAATAGAAGGAAGCATGTGGGGTAAAAATCGAAGAGGGAGACCGAGGGACGAATATAGTAAGCAGATTCAAAAGTATGTAGGTTGCCGGACGTATTCTCAGATGAAGGTTCTTGCACAGGACAGGGTAGCATGGAGAGCTGTATCCATCCAGTCTGCGGACTGAAGACCACAATAACATCAATTCTGATTTAAATAGGACTTGCTTTACAATAAATACGCCATGTTAACGATGACTGAACTAAAAGCACAAAAAGTATTTTCAGGGACCAATGTATGGCTAAATTAATGAGGGAATTTGAAAAAACTTCAAATTCTTTACAAATTACCTGTGGGAGATAACGAGCAAAATTCGCTTCCGAATCTTTTCAGCAACGCGAATCACTCATCATGCAACATATATTTTTCTGCCGAAATTAATGTAAAATTGTTTAATTTGCTCCACTGCGGAAAGTAGACTGAAAAATCCGCCCTATAATGCACAATAATGTGCAATCTTTGAATTCACACAGCTAGTTGTCTTACGGTAGGATGGAGGTTGAGAAACACTGAGATAATGAAAGTACCGCACGATAGCTTCACAGAGAAGAAGGAATTTATACCTAAATTAACTGAAACACTACAGAGTGGTTCCCATTGGATACTGATTACATGCTTCAACAGACAGAAAAACTACTATTGCCACTAGGGAAAATAAATAAACAAATAAATAAAAGTGTACCATAAGCAGTCAATATCCAAAGTTACGAGGGTACCGTACGTGTTCAATCTGTTGCTTCCACAGTTTGCTTTCGCTCGGAAAACGTAAATATAATATTTCAATCGTCCCGAAAAATTGCGATCGACAGCTGACCCCTACACTACTGGGGACATGGGGATCACCACTAGTGCACGGATTACTAAAGCACGCCTCTCTTCAGACACAAATTTTCAACTTTACCTTGAACAACAACAACTCAAACTCGCGGTTTTTCGAAACTGATTCCCATAAAAGTAATCCTCTAGGAGTGTCTCCGCCTGATGAAAGGAACATTGCCCGTCGTTGACTTAAGTTATGTATATGTGGCGTCTGTTCGTTCGGACATGTCCTACACTACATACATATAACAGTTGAAAGAAGGAAGGAATCTTAGGATTTAACGTTCCGTCGACACCTTGTTCATTACAGACGAGTACAACAGTTGACAACTTGTATCTGACTGTTCCCCCAGTGTGTAGGGGCCAGCACAACTGCCTATCAAGCATGAGTCCCGGGTTCGAATCCAGACTGAGTATACATTCTCTACCCATTCCGCAGTTAGGGTCATTTATTCCGCGAATATGAATAAATAATAACTGCAGGATCAAAAGTGGTGTCTGTTCTTTCGGACAGGTGCGAAAAAACAAAAATCGCATGTAAATACATACCCCCAACATCTATATGTATACCACTGATACTTATGTTAATATTCTATACTAGCTAATATGACCGTGCTTTGCAACGGTTGTTAAAGAATGACCTGTGTATATCATCGTTTATTAAGGATTCCGGACCTAGGTCAGCAAAAACAGAATCCTTGTTAGATCGCTCTGTCAGTAAACTCAGTTCCCGTAGCCAACACGTCAAATTTAAAATAAAAGTCATTGTCGAAAACGCTGAATGTTCATAAAGTTTTTCACACAAAAGTGAAATTAATTCCGTACTCAGGAACGATGTAAATTCAATGATAGGTTGTGTTCATAAAGTTAAGATTGCGGTGTGTAATTTAAGTTTGGTGTAAACTTAAGAAAACACTTCTATCCTTGAAAAATAGTAATAATAATAACAGCGCCTGGTATTGGTTCTATGCTGTCGTACTAAATTGTTTATCCCTCACAGTAAGTGTATGCTGAAGTATTAGTATGTTGCAGTGTTGCACTGCGCACAACGTAGTTATTCTGTATGCAGTGCTCCATATTATCGAAAACTCGACGAATGCTGAAAGTCTGGTAATTCAATCAACAGAGCAGTTCATGTCTGTTTAAATAAGACGTCATGGTGGTGTCAATGTGCGATAAAGTAAGTCTGAGTAATCGTTGAAGGAATGGCGTCAGCTGATCGTCTGTATAGAACTTTCCATTAAATATAGTATTTACAGTGAATTGTCTTGACTGTGTTAGCAGCATCGGCCACTCTTTCAGCTAGTACATCTCCTCACGTCCTGCAGCGATTACTTCGTACAGCACGAATTTGAAACCGACCTTGTGTAGTAGAACTATATATTCAGAAGTCGGATGATAACTCTAAGTGCAATTGTCTCTGCAAAAGAAGACGTTTTTCTCTATCTGAATGTAGTCCGCACCAAAAGTAAGTAATTACAAATTTGAATCACTATATTGCACCGAACATTAATGATAGCAGAGAGGTTTGTGATGAGTCTGTCGCTCGCGTGTTTGTAGTATCTCTAGTGGCAGGCACAGAGCAGAAATATCTCAGGAGTGAGCATTTAGTTGCGCGGAACAGATTTTGTGTCCTCAACAGCAATGCCACGTGAGATTGAGAAAAATCTACTAATCGCTGACTTTATCTTGGTCTTTTCTTGTTCGGTTAAGACGGATGACTATGTGTAAATGGCCCTTTTAGCGACGCTTCCTCAACTTTCTTGTTGCTTCTGTGACACATTTATTTGTATATTATTTCATGTTAACCTATGTGGGTCCTCTACGAAAAGGAAGTGGGGCTTTTTTGCAGCCAAGGCGGTACAAACCAATCACAAGAGAAAATAAATGTGTGGAAAGAGTGGATTTGTCTGAATATCACGTGATAATTCCAGCTTAATGTTGAGAAGATGCACAGAACGAATTGCTCACTTCGTAGATATTTCTACTCCATGTAAAATTTAGTTGTTATATCAGTCGAAAGAAGCAATTCTTTTCTTTCGGTAACATTGCAAATTATATGAGATACAACTAGGAAGAAAAAAAAATGTCCTATCTGGGTTAAATTTTATTTGCAGTGGCAGTGGTTTAGTTTGCTATCTTTGACAATGAACTATTAGCTTTAGGAGGATGATTAATTTACTGAATAGAATCGCCTAAATTATTTATTTCATCGTGATCATAAAGAATTCCTCCCCTCACTCTACGTGACTGAATTTTGAAAAAGCATTTAACTGCCGTTGCCAATATCAGCACACAACGCCGCCACCGTAAGTAAAGTTGTACCCCTTCTTGTAGTGTATTACACTATAGTTATGAAAATGAAAAAAACGCAGCAACGCCATAATTATTTATTTGGTGTACTATGTAAATAACGTCGCCTCACTTTGTCCTTTCCGTACTACGGAACACACTCAAAATGTAATGAGGATACACCGAAATCAGAAAGGTAACTACATAAATTCGGTCTTCCTTGCAAAGAATTCTTATGTAAATTAGAGCATCGATAGACGCGAAGGAATGTCGTTATGTTACCTGTCAAAAGAAGCAAAGAAATGTTATTAAGTTGTGAATATACAAAGTGTAAGCTGCAAGTCGCTGTTCAATGTTAGTTTGTATTTTCAGAGATAAGATTGCGGCTCTTAATTCAAAATAGTTCTGTTACTGAGGGAATACACACTACACGGCCATGTATTGTTTCTTTCCAGCACTACAAAACATACAGCACCTTTAGTGGTTCGTTGCTGTTCTATGGCATAACCACCGAAAAGAATTAAAAAATACATTAATGCAGCAGCCCCAACTAGTACCCAACAGGGCCTCTATTTGTTCTGTACTGTACTACACAGATTTCTAGGTATTCCTAAACAGAATGGACTCAAGATCAGGAGAAAAACTACATAAATTCGTATTTCCTTGCAAATTCTATGTAAATGAAAACATCGATAGGCGCGAAGGAATTTAAATTCAAATGATACCCGTGGAAAGAAGCACATTTTTTTCCTTTCAATGACATTGCAAGGAATGTGGGTTACAGCTAGTAAAAAAATCATTTTGTTGTGTGGTCTCCTGGTTAAATTTTACTTACGATGTCAGCGGCTTAGTATGTTAACGTTGGCAACGAAATTTCGCTTTAGGGGGATCATTATTTTACTGATCGGAACAATATTAATTATTTATTTCCTTACCAACACAAACAATTATTCCCCTCATTGTACGTGATTTTTCAAAAAGGATTCAACGGCCATTTCCAACATCAATACACTTTACTGTTGCCGTAAGGAAAATCGTAGCCCTTGTTTCAGTGTATTACACCTTAGTAATGAGAATAAAAAATGTGGCGTTATTTGGTATACTATGCAACAGCGCCTCTATCGGATATTTGCTATACTACGCTGCAGTTCAAGCAATGCAAGCATAGCATACACCAGAAACTACAAATTACGATATCTTTTCTTCCCCGGATCGGATTTTGAGGAAATGATGCTTAAATGTCGCCCCAAGGTACTATCAGTTGACCTACGATATCCCACGAAAGTTCCTATAGTAGTATTGGAGATTTGCTGTACTACACCACACTTATAAGCATAGTATACACATAGAACTTCAAATTGCGATATCTTTCCTTCGTCTGATCCGATGTTGATGAAATGAAGCCTATGTTACTCTCGAAACTAATATCAATTAACCTGTGGAAACCCATGAAAGTTCGTGTAGTACTTTCGGAGATTATCGTCAACAAACAGACATACACGATGGCTTTTAAGCAAATGATTAAATTAAGATGTATTTATTTTCTCTGGTCCGATTTTAATTATTTAAGCCTTTATGTAACCGCACGATATGCTGGAGCTATGTGTGAAAACACCATGAAAACTCGTTAGTAGTTTTCAAGATACGAGTGTTCAAAGAGACAGACGGACATGAAGGCCGTAGAAAAAAATTTCAAATTACGATATTCTTTTTTCCATGATCCGATTTTTATGAGGGGAAGTCAGTGTGTTGTCCAGAGTTACGCTCAAGTTACCTGTGAAAAACCCATGCAAATTCGTGAAGTACTTTAGGAGATAATAGGGTTTTAATAGTCGAACAGACACGAAGTTTACTGAAAACGCTTAAAATTACGATACCTTTTTTCCATGATCCGATTTTGTTAAAATTATGCGTATATATTGACCCAAACTTTTCTCATATTTCCTGCGAAAACCGCATGAAGTTTCGTCCAGTAGTTTTGAAGATTGAAGTAAACAGCGACAGGCCTACATTTACACATTTATTATTAGTTTAGATGAACAGCAATTCTGCATTCTGTTACTTCGACCATCATAAGTTAGTGTACTTTCCAAATAAGAAAACTTACTGTACTATTTCGTAACTTAATTTCTTTAAGATCACCTGATTTTCTTAGACTACATTCCATTACTCTTGTTTTGCAATTGTTAATGCTTATCTTATATCCTCCTCTCAAGATACTGTCCATTCTATTCAAATCTTCTTCCAGGCACTTTGCTATTCTAACAGAATTATGTCATCCGAAAGCGAAGTGTTTATACTTGTCCTTGAACTTTAATGATCAAATGTTTATAAATCTATGGGACTAGTCCCTAGGCTTACAAACTACTTGAACTACGTTAAACTATGTACAACATACCAAACACATACACATACGCACACATACACACACACACACACACACACACACACACACACACTCATACGCCTGAGGGAGGACTCGAACCTCCGACAACGCCCTGAACTTTATGATTCCTTCTAGAAATTTCTCATTGTATTCCTTCACAGCTTTTTCAATATACAGATTGATTAACATTTTCGAAATTCCACAACCTCTTCTTACTCTCTTGCCAACCATTGCGTCCTTTTCATGTCCTTCAAGTTTTATTGTTGTTGTTGCCGTGGTCTTCAGTTCGAAGAGTGGTTTGATGCAGCTCTCCACTCTATTCATAATAAAACTCCTTACTGAGCGTACGACCTAGAGGCAAAAATGCATGATGCAATACACCACGGCAAGTAAATAAAAATGAAGAGTGAGCCAAAATTCGACATTTGATCAAACTTGATGTGCTTTTTTCGGCAATGTCTTTCCAGGATGCTTCCATTGGCGCGATTGGGGTTTGGTTTCTACTTCTTAACTGTAAACACATGTTCAGTTGCCGTTTATTACTGTTTTGAGCAAATCAAGATCATCATTGACGTCAATCAAGAGCTCCCGAGCGATACTCATGCGATGGTTCTTCTGATCAAAATTCAGAAGTTTGGAACAAACTTTGCTGACATATGTCTCAAGCCCAACCCGAAAAAAAAAAGGCATGACATTCTTCGACCGATATGACAACATCCTCAGCAGCTTCTCTTACGCCAGCCGCGGTGGCCGAGGGGACTGAGGCGCTCCAGTCACAGTCTGCACGGCCACTACGGTCGGGGGTTCGAATCCCCCCTCGGGCATGGATACTTGTGCCGTCCTTAGTCTTAGCTAGTTCATAAGTAGTTTGTAAGCTTAGGGACTGATGACCCCGTAAAAAATAAATAAATAAATAAATAAATAAATAAAATAAAAAAAAACCTTGAAAGAACTTGTACTACTTGTAAACATGTCTTTAACCGTATTCCACTGTCAACACTGTTTCCATTTTTCGCACGGAATTTCATGCAAATTCTTTTCCCCTACGGTATTTTTTATAATAATGGAAAATCGCCGAACTCACTGAAACACGTTTAACCTTTCTATTTGTCAATAACAAACGAGGTCCCCTTGAAACTCTGAATCTAAGTTTGGGACAAGTGTACCAACATAAAAAAAATCAATAATCGAATTTACGTTGCCGGAGCAGTTTGAAAAGTAACTTTTGTTTTTGAACACTGTACGTACGTTTGTAGGTATCATAGATGAAGATACGAAAGTGCCGTAATTACATCTGTCTGAAGCATTGCAAGCGGTATCTGGTCCTATCCCATAGATAATTAGCTTGGCGGCCTTCTCCTTTCTATATCATTGTTTGATTGCCATACTTTTCAACTGTAAAAAGGAAGAAGAAGGCATTGCTTTGTCTCTGTCTGTGATTGTCTTCCGATTGATATTGTTCTTTCGGACAATTAGGCTCTCCTTCCCGGCTACTCTTCAATGTGAGTGTGAATAATTACTTTTTTTAATTGCTTAATGCAAAATAAAAATATGATTCATTCTTTAACAATAATTTAACTTATTTCATTATCTAATCTTCCGTAGTTTTTTCTAGTAGATTCTATGGATTGCAGTACGACGCCATTAATGATCAGTCATTAATGTGGTAAAGCTTTATTCATAAATGCATCAATATTAGTCGATTTATACTTTCGTTGCAAACGAACCTGCAGTTAACTGTTCTTTTTCAAAATTTTTACGGCATTTTCATGCATATTAAAGTCACAAATGCAAATTGGGCTTTACAATTACGTTTATTGTTGTAATGCGAAGATGCCGTATTATAACTCTTATAATTAAAACGCCCCAACTATACAGCAATAATTAAATATTTCAATTAAAAGCAGAGCTTGAATAATCATTTCAGATACATGTTTCCCAATATTAATTTTTCATTAATTTTTTCCAGACATCGACCAGGCGGGAAACGTTAAATGTCACTGACAATGAAATTGTTCGATTATTTATAGAATTGATACAAAGAACATTAAAGACGGCGAGACGCAGATGAGGTTCGTTAAAGCCACCTCACTCCTCTCCGATTTGTTTTCACGTTTCCCGCAATATGCGCTTCGCTTTTCACGCTCTGCTGTCTGTCTCTAACCGACGATGAAAAAGCAATATCCTTAGACGCGACGGGCGTGCTCCTTTCCGCTAGCGGCCTCGCGTGTCACCGCCATACATTATTCATACGCGCAGGGAGACAATGGAGCTCTCAGAGGGTCGCGGAAACGCTTAACGCCCCATTTTCGCAACAGTACATCTCAATCGGCGCGATAGCACTGCAATTCGCAGACCGCAACAAGAACCTGACGTGACTGCGTAAACGCGGACGCTCTACTGCGGGAAAAACACTGGCTGGAGAGGTGGTCATGTGCGCGGATAATAACGGCCATTCTTCTTCTCACATTACGTCACTACGAGTGCAGCGTAGAACGGTTGGATCGGCGCTGTATCGGAAGAGCGTAGTAGCAGTCTGGTTGAACAGCTAGCTGGAAGTAAGAGCCAGCACACACTATTTCAGTGGCGCACGCGACAGCATCAGCACGGCATCAATTTAAAAAAAATTTACCTGCCCATCTGAAATGTTCATTCGATCGTGTACGTTTGAAGACACAGTACCGGAGCTGATCGTCAAAGTGATATCCGTGACGCTTTAACGCCGTCGGTGGCACGTGATGTATGGATGTCACTGAAGTGATAGACCGCACGCGAATGTGTCAGTGCAGGCTATGGAACGGAGGGGTAGCGAAACGAAGTGCAGTTCGCACGGTGTAGTCCCGCCTCGATTTTGGGTGCATTGCCTATGGGTCTGTGTCACCTTCGCCCCTGCACCTACTGGACCCCATTCACAACTGCAGGGTTTGCATCGCGACGGGTGCCTTCCGCACCAGCCCAGTAAGCTTACTAGTGAAGGCCGGGGTCCTAGCTTTGGAGGTCCGCCGCCAATACCTGCTCGCGTCTTTCACAGCCAATGTATATTGCTCCCGAACCATGGTCTTCTATTTTCTGATGTGATCGTCCGTCCCCATCAGCGACGCTCCAGCGATTGCCTTTCGAGTTCGGTCCCTCCTACTGGAGCTTGAGCCTTTGCCCCTTCCATCACCATGAACGTACACCACCGTGGTGGAGGACTTGGCACAACGGCCCAAAGACTCGGTTCCCCTAGAGGCGCTCCGACGCCATTTTTCGGCTGTCGTAGCAGAGTTTCGTAGTTATAACCTGATCTACACGCATGGTTCTCTGGTTGATGGCCGCATGGGATTTGCTTATATTCATGGTAACCGTGTGGAACACCACTCTCTGCCGAAAGGCTCGTGGCCATTCACACAGCTCTCGTGCATATCCGGTCCTTCCCAAGTGAGTCTTTTGTTATCTGCAGAGACTCCCTGGGCAGCCTTCATCTACATCTACATACATACTCCGCGATTCACCGTTAGGTGCGTGGCGGAGGTTACACTGTACCACTACTAGGCATTTCCTTTCCTATTCCACTCCCAAATTGAACGAGGAAAAAAAGAATGCCTATATGCCTCCGTACGAGCCCTCCGTGACACTCGCGCACTGGTCGAACCTACCGGTAACAAATCTAGCTGCTCGCCTCTGAACCGCCTCTATGTCTTCCTTTAAACTGATCTGCTGCGGGTCCCAAACACTTGAGCAATACTCAAGACGTGGTCGTACAAGCGTTTTATACGCGGTCACCTTTACAGGTGAAGTACATCTTCCCAAAATCCTTCCAATAAACTGAAGTCGGCTGTCCGCCTTACTCACAACTGTCCTTACATGCCCGTTCCATTTCATATCGCTCTGCAATGTTACGCCTAGATATTTGAACGACGCGACAGCATCAGGAAGCTCACTACTAATGCTGTATTCGAATATTATGGGATTGTTTTTTCTACTCATGCGCATCACCTTACATTTTTCTACATTGAGAGCTAGCTGTCATTCTTCGCAGTAACTAGAAATTTTGTCTAAGTCAACCTGTATGCTATTACAGTCAGTTACAGACGACACCCTCCCATACACTACAGCATCATCAGCAAACAGCCGCAAATTACAACTTACTCTGTCCATCAGATCATTTATAAAGATAGAAAATAATAGCGGTCCTATCACACTCCCCTGAGGCATGCCTGACGATACACTCGTCTCTGATGAACACTCGCCGTCGAGAACAACGTACTGCATTCTATTACTTAGGAAGTCTCCCAGCCAGTCACAAATCTGTGAACCTATTCCATAAGCTCGTATCTTCGTTAGCAATCTGCAGTGTGGCACCGCGTCGAACGCCTTTTTGAAGTCGACAAAAACACAATCCCCCTGTTGCCCTTCGTCCATGGCTCGCAAGATGTCATGTGAGAAAAGGGCAAGCTGAGTTTCACATGAACGATGTTTCCTAAACCCGTGCTGATTCATGGAAAGAAGCTTTTCCGTTTCAAGGAAATTTACTATATTCGAACTGAGAATATGCACCAAAATTCTACATGAAACTGATGTCAACGATATTGGCCTGTAATTGTGTGGGTCAGTTCTCTTTCCTTTCTTATACACGGGTGTCACCTGCGCTTTTTCCAATCACTAGGAACTTTGCGCTGAATTAAAGATTCGCTATAAATGCAAGCTAAGTAGGGGGCCAACGCCGCAGAATAGTCTTTGTAAAACCGAACTGGTATTCCATCCGGATCAGCAGACTTTTTCGTATTTAGCTCTCTCGGCTGCTTCTCTACCTATTGCTATGTCCCCCATTTCGGAATTAGTACGTTGATCAAATGATGGTATATTTGTGCGGTCCTCCTGCGTGAAAGATTTCTTAAAGGTTAAATTTAGAACTTCATCTTTCCGTTTGCTTTCTTCTATTACTTCCCCGGAATGATCAACTAGTGACTGAACAGTGGGCTTATCGATTTTACATAGGTCCAGAATTTTTAGGAGTCTTAGATCTCTGGACCAGTGTTACCTGCGGTCTCCCCTGCTGTTGGCCATACAGGAGACGCTTCGTGCTGTTGAACTGTCCGGGCGATCAGTGACGTTCATCTGGTCTCCAGGCCATGTGGGTATCAGAGACAATGATCTCCGTTCATTGTTGCGCCAACGGGTACATCGGCTTTGGGATGCTGATTGGCGTAGCCTCAGCCCGCCCAACAAACTCCGGGCAGTCAAGGACACCACGGCATTGTGGCGTTCCTCCATCCGGACCTCTCCGCGGGACTCAGTTGTAGTGTCGGCTTTGCATTGGGCATACGTGGCTCACCCATGGACATCTCCTTCGTGTTGACGACCCGCCCCAATGGCAGTGTGGCTCCCGTCTGACAATAGTCCACATCCTGTTGGACTGCCCCGTTTTAGCCGCCTTGCGGCGGAATTTTAACCTCCCTGACCTTTTATCAGATGTTTTAGGTGACGATGCTACAATGGCAGATTCCGTTTTACGTTTTATTCTAGCAGGTGGTTTTTTTTTTTTTTTTTTTTTTTTTTTTTTTTTTTTTTTTTTTTTTTTTTTTTATCATTCTCTCTAACTGGAGATTTCCCTGTGCTGCTGAGTGGTTGACTTAACTATTTTATTCTTATGGTCGGTCAACCACAGACATCGGCTTCTTTGTTGTAAGGTATCCTTCCTCGTGTGATCGTCTCCTTTCGTTTTGTTTCTTCTCGTTTTTGATGATGTTTTATATACTCAGTGGGACTCCCTCCCACTTTGTAACCTTGAACTCTGGGTGCATTTCTTTCACGTCAACGGTTTTACTTTTGACGCTTAAAGATGGAATGGGGGACTGATGACCATTGTAGGTTTGTCCCCCTTAAACATCCAACCAACAACAACAACAACAGCAGTTCAGACGCGACGACTAGGACCATTGTTACGGACAATGTGCGCAGCTCTATTACTCCAATTCGTATTTCAAAATGCAATAGTCACCACATTTTGACATAAACATGTGTACAACGCTCTTTAAGGAAATCAGGGTGATTGTTTCAGTGCACAGAGCTCCCAGAGTAGTAGTTCCTCAAACTGGAGAACAATCAAAAATGAGGTGCCACAAGGTTCGGTCTTGGGCGCTTTGATGATCTTAATATATATTAATGACTTGCCATTCTATATTCATGAAGATGCAGAACTGGTTCTTTTTGCTAATGATACAAGTATAGTTATCACACCTGACAGACAAGAACTAACAGAAGAAATTTTAAACGACGTCTTTCAGAAAATCAGTAAGTGGTTTTCAGAAATGGACTACCATTAAATTTTGATTAAATCCTGTACATATAGTTCCTTACAGTAAATGGAATGACACCATTAAAAAAAGCCTTTGATCAGAAATCTGTAGGAAAGGTAGAATATTCAAAATTTTTTAGGTATGTGCATTGATGAGGAGTTGTTGAACTGAAAAAAAAAAAAAAAAAAAAAAAAAAAAAAAAAAAAAAAAAAAAAAAAAAAGACATTGAAGATCTGCTGAAACGTTTGGTTCAGCTACATATGCTATTAGGGCAATTGCAAATTTTGGTGATTCTATGCTTTCGTATGGCATAATTTTCTGGCGTAATTCATCATTGAGTAAAAACGTATTCGCTGCACAAAAGCGTGTAATCAGAATAACTGCAGTCCATCCAAGATCATCCTGCAGACACTTATTTAAGAGCTATGGATCTTTCCAGTAGCTTCACAGTATATATATTCACTTATGAAATTTGTTATTACCAATACCACAGAATTCAAAAAAAAAAAAAAAAAAAAAAAAAAAAAAAGTTCAAATGTTTGTACAACTTATGGGACTTAACTACGGGGTCATCAATCCCTAAGCTTACAAACTACTTATGAGCTAGCTAAGACTAAAGACGGCACAAATATCAATGCCCGAGGGGGGATTCGAACCCCCGACCGTAGTACAGAATTCAAAAGCAAATCAGTATACATAACTACAACGTAGGAGAAAGAATTATCTTCACTATTCAAGGTTAAATCTAGCTTTGGCACAGAAAGGGGTGAATTATGCTTCCACAAAAGTCTTTGGTCACCGACCAAACAGCAACAAAAGCTTGACAGATAGCCAACTAGCATTTAAAAATAAACTAAAAGACTTTCTCAATGGCAAGTCCTTCTGCACTATAGATGAATTTTTAGATATAAAATAGTAAATCTGAAAAATAATAAAAAGAAAAATAAATTGTGTCATATAATATTTAGTTCAAAGTAATACTTTGTAATGACACCTTTCATTAACCTGACACGTTCCACATCAATACGAAGTGTCGTTTTGATGATCTATGGAACAAGTACTAATGTAATCTAGTGAGTTGCCAGCACTGAAAGTCGCATCGCAGGAGCCATAGCACTGGCGTGGCAGAAGCAGCGTGCTTGGCGCCCAGCTGCCATGTTCTCGTGACTGCGCGATAGGTCAGAGATACTCTCCTTATGAAAAACACTGCAAGGTAAGCGAGTCAATTGTACAAATTTTGTTTTGTTAGTCACACAGGGCCGGCCGCGGTGGCCGAGGGGACTGAGGCGTGCCATTCATGGTCTGCACGGCCACTACGCTAGGGGATTGGAATCCCCCCTCGGGCATGAATATTTGTGCCGTCCGTAGTCTTAGCTAGTTCATAAGTAGTTTGTAAGTTTAGGGACTGATGACCCCGTATTTGAGTCCCATAGACTATACAAACATTTGGACTTTTGAACATTCGAAGTCACACAGGGGAACAGTATAGATGTTCGCTAAGTACTTCTTCTCACAAGATAGTAATACATCTCGTGATTTACTAACGTTTTTGGTGACTTTCCATTTGTTTCACAAGGAAAAGGTATGTAGTTTCCATATAAGCACCGCGTAGGAAATGCACTAACTTATTTATAAGTTATAAAGTCATGGAGCTGCAGAGATGTTGTAAATCAGGAACTTCAAAAATTACGGTGTCTCTACTCTATGAAGACCTCGGGGGTAAATAATAATAATAATTCGAACCTCCGACGGCGAACGGCCTCGCGCACCGTAGCAATGCGCTCGGCCGCTCCGCCGCGACTTCAACAGTTGGAGGTTATCATTATGAATCCCCCGATATCTTCATATATTTTATAGATATAAGTGTAATGTACATGCCACTGTATTTAATGTTCTGAAACTGAAACTATAATACATGTAATTAACACCAATGACAATAAAATTTCGTCAATAGTCCTGCAAAATTAACGTATATGAACTAAAAACTACAGTTACCATATTGTCATTCGAAATAGTCACTTCCCCCACAACTATGCACCGCTGCGTTCTGCGATGCATGTCCTGGAACCTTTGCGCGAAGTCTTCCTTTGGGAAGCTATTTGAAAGACTCGTCACGTTTTCAAAAAAAAAAAAAAAAAAAAAAAAAAAAAAAAAAAAAAAAAAAAAAAAAATAAATAAAATAAATAAATAAATAAATAAATAAAAATGTATAGTTTATGGGGCTTAACTACGGGGTCAGCAGTCCCTAAACTTACAAACTACTTACGATCTAGGACGGCACAAATATCCATGCCCGAGGGGGGATTCGAACCCCCGACCGTAGTGGCCGTGCAGACCGTGACTGAAGCGCCTCAGTCTCCTCGGCCACCGCGGCCGGCTCGTCACGTTTTGTCGGATGTCGGGAATATTGTCAAAATTGACTGAGGACAAAATAGGAAAACGTCCGCAGGACTGAGGTCCGGCGACTGTGGTGGATGTTCAAATCGCAAGACAACGCTCGCCTACACACAACCAATGTTGTCAAACAGTTATTGAAAATCATCATCTTTAAAAAAAAGTTTGTTAAACTTATGAGACTTAACTACGGGGTCATCTGTCCCTAAACTTACAAACTACCCCGAGGGGGGATTCGAACCCCCTACCGTAGTGGCTATGCAGACCGTGACTGTAGCTCCTCAGTCCCCTCAGCCACCGCGGCCGGCAAGATCATCATCATCATTAGATACTGATAATGCCTTTCAGCTTTCAGTCTAGAGCATAGTACCTCTAATAAAATTCCTCCATGATCCCCTATTCAATGCTAACATTGATGCCTCGTCTGATGTCATGCCTTTTACATCAAAATCAGTCTTCTACCTCGACTCCACTTACCCTCCGCTGCCGAGCTCAAGAGTCTCTTAGGTAACTGCTTCTCCCATGCGAGTAACATGACCCCACCATCTCAGTCTGTTCGCTCTAACTGCTTCATCTATGGTGTTCATTCCCACTTTTTCTTTGATTTCCTCATTATGGACACCCTCCTGCCATTGTTCCCATCTATTAGTACCTGCAATCATTCTTACCACTTTCATATCTGTAACCTCTACCTTATGAATAAGGTAACCTGTATCCACTCAACTTTCACTCCAATACAACAAAGAAAGATAGAGCGGTGCACTGCTAACTTAGTCTTGGTACTTACCTCTTTCTTGCAGAAGTGAGTAGATCTTGGCTGAGCACTCACTGCATTAGCTTTGCTGCACCTCGCATCCAGTTCTTTCACTATGTTGCCATCCTGTGAGAAAATACATCCCAGGTGCTTGAAAGTGTCTACCTGTTCTAACTTTGTTCCTCCTATTTGGCACTCAATCTGTTTAAATCTCTTTCCCACAGACATTACATTCGTTTTGGAGATGCAGATCTTCATATCATAATCCTTGCACCTCTGATCGAGATCGAAATATTAGTTTGCAACCTTTCAATCGAATCGGCCATTACAACTAAGTCATCCGCATATGCGAGACTGCTTATTTTGTTTTGTCTTATTTTAATCCCGCCCTGCCAGTCTACTGTTTTTAACATATGATCCATGAATAGTATGAACAATAGTAGTGACAGGTTACAGCCTTGTCTTACCCCTGAAACTACCTTGAACAATGAGCTTAATTTGCGATCTACTCTAACTGACAGTCTACGCAAAGACCTTTAATTACCTGGAGAAGTTTGCCTCTTATACCATAATATTGTAGAATTGACAGTAGCTTCCTCCTAGGAACACGTTAATAAGCTTTTTCTAGATATATGAAACATAGATACAATTCCCTGTTCCACTCATGGCACTATTCCATTATCTGCCGTAAGTTAAAGATCTGGTGCTGACAGCCTCTAAGAGGCCTAAACTCACATTGATTTTCATCTAACTTGTCCTCAATTAATACTAGCACTCTCCTTTCAACAATACCTGAGAATATTTTGCCTACAACGCTAATTAAAGAGATGCCTCGATAGTTGTTACAATCTTTTCTGTTTCCATGTTTGAAAATTGGCGTGATTCCCACGCATTTTCAATTATCCTGTGTAACCATTTGAGACCTGATATTCCACTGTTTTTGACGAGTTCCGGCTTAATTTCATCCACCCCTGTCGCTTTATTGCATTGTAATCTACTGACCATTTTCTCCACTTCCTCAAATGAGAACCTGTTTCCATCGTCGTTCCAATCCCATTCTACCTGAAAATCTGATACATCATTCAACGTTACACCTACATTGCGCAATTCTTCAAAATATTCCCTCCATCTGCTCAAGGCATCCATAGGATTGACTAGCAGCTTTCCTGACCTGTCCCAAACACTTGTTAATTCCTTCTTCCCTCCCTTTCGAAGATTGCTAATTACGCTCCAAAATGGTTTTCCCGCGGCTTGACCCAGAGTTTCTTGCCTATTTCCAAAGATTCCTTTTCTTTTTTCAGTTACTGAAAATAATAATAATAATAAAAAAAGAGTGGTGCAACTTGAACGTCCATGATACTCTTCGGATCTCAATCCACCATACCGTTTTCTATTCTCTCGACTCAAAATTACTTTGAAAGAAAATATATTTGCCGATATTCTTTACATCCAACGAAATGTGACGATAATTGTGAACACCATGGAAAAGGAGGACTTTATGAAAAGTTTCAGCACATGTATCGTAGAGCTCACCGATGCATAGAAATGGGAGGTGATTATTCCGAAGGACAGTAAGATAAGTGTACTTGATAGTTCATCTACTTTAATATTACAGCTCTCTTCACAGAAATAAGCGTTATGCTGGGGCATGCATTTTTGGAAAGCATGGGGTGAGTATGTACAAATATTCGCCATAAGTGCAATATGCGGGTTAGCCCATTTCTTCAGTTCTGTACGTCGATCGTTAAAAACGTACGCCTATAGGACCACTTTACGGTCGGCCTCTTTCTCAGGAACAGCTGGACGCATGACAAATACATGCTGAATTGTAAGGCATTACGCCTCCTTGGCCTGTGAAAGTTAGTTCAGTCAGGAGATGCTGCAGTTTCAAACTAGTCTTGTGTAGTTCGCGAACGAACTAGTTAGGAAGAGCGCTTTCACAGGCTAACTACGCGAACTAGTTCGCAGATCCCTCGCCACTTAGTTCGTCCGCTCCTTTTCCGAAGACTGACGGGTAACAGCGAGAGGACACGAGAGCGAGCAGAATCGCGTGATTCCCTTCTGCCAGTTGCCGTCATTTCGAGCTGAGATTCAGCTCAGCTGTAGTTTTAGTAGCGGTAGCAAAAGCCAAAACGAGTGGACGAACTAAAAGGAATTACCTACTTCGCGGCCGAACTGCGAACTAAAAGGAGAGCTACCGGTCACAAATTAAAATATGCGCAATAGGTCGCGAACTAAAATATGCATGATAGGTCTAGAACTAAGAGATGCGAGATAGGTCGCGAACTAAAAGATGCGCGATAGATCGCGAACTAAAAGGTGCGCGGTAAGTCGCGAACCAAACTATGCGTGATAGGTCGCGAACCAAAATATGCGTGATAGGTCGCGAACTAACATATGCGCGATATGTCGCGAACAGAATTAAAAATCACGTGTTTGCCTTCTGCTGATGAGAGCCATTTCGAGGTTAGCGTCTGCCTGCTAGATTACACAGTTCAGTGCTAAAAAATTTCTGCTGTGAAGTATTCTGCACTTTGCAATATCTGACTAATAAATTCCATAATGCCAAGATACAGAGATAACTCTAAACTTAAAGGCGAGAAATTATCCACAAACTGTATGTTTTGATTTGCGTGATATTGTTAGCGGCTCAAGCAGCTATCGCATGAAGCAGCTAGGTGGGGGAACTTCTCCCTCCACCTGCATGCGCAGACCACGCCGCTCAGCCGTCACTGGGACCGGACTAAAATAACGAACTTAGTTGAGCGCTCCCGATCGCGAACTATTATGCGCAAGTCTATTTCAAACTGCAGAGAAAATAGTGTGACCACAGGGGCGGCGCGTCATGTCATGGTGGGTCGCTGGTTCGGGCAGGCACTACGTTTGCACGCGCAGTCGCCGTATTCCAGAAAATTCGGGGCGAGGGTCGATCAGCTATTACGCGACGTTCAGTGCCATCCCAAATGCGTTGGATAGGATTGAATTCTAGTGCTTTGGGCAGCCAAGACATCGCCTCGATGCTCCCAGAACCACTGCATTACCCCTGCTAATGTTCATCTTATATCTTCCTTTCCAGACACTGTCCATTCCACTCAGTTGTTCTTCCAGATCTTTTGCAGTCTTTAACAAAATTACTATGTCATCGGTCAACCGCCAAGTTTTTATTCCTTCTTCCTGAACTTTAATTTCCTCTCCAAATTTCTCCTTGAATTCCTTAACTGCTTGCTCAATATAGAGATTGAACAACATTGGGGAAAGGCTACAACCCTGTCTTACTTCCTTCCCAACCTCTGCGTCCTTTTCTTGCCCTTCGACTGCTGTCTGGTTTTTGTATAGGTTGTATATAACTCTTCGCTCCCAATATTTTACCCCTGATACCTTCAGAATTAGAAAGAGGGTATGCCAGTCGACATTGTCAAAAGCCTTCTCCAAATCTACAAATGCTAAAAATGTAGGTTTCCTTTCCTTAGCCTATCTTCTAAGATTAGTCGTAATGTGAGTATTGCCTCCCGTGTTCCTACATTTCTCCTAAATCCAAACTGATCTTCCCCGAGGTCGGATTCCACAAGTTTTTCCATTCGTCTGCAAATCGATACTAACAAAAGAGCAATCGATATATAATCTCAAGGACTACAAGCTTATAATTTAACATTTTCCCATAGGAGTGTTCGTTTCTTATTTAACTCATAAAAACAGTTTATCGGAACTTTGCGAATTTCTTTTTTTTTTTTTTTTTTTTTTTTTTTTTTTTTTTTTTTTTTTGGCAAAATTCACCATCTAGGCTCGAGTTTTTTAAAATAGAAACTCTATTTGAAATTTAATTTCCTACACATTCACATTTTTTGTTTTTGTTTTCAGGTAATATTTTTTGGAAATTTAACAGTACGCCGTGACAGAATGCTGGTACTACATCCCTGCATCCCCCCCCCCGCCCGCCCCACGGGCAGCAGAGCATGGGTAGCAGTAGCAGCGGCACGCACAGTGTCCGCGGACAGAGAAGCGCACGCCACGATGTCTCGGCAGTTGGGTGTGGCCCGCGGCCTCCCTGGAACGTGCGCAGTCACTCCCGCTATGTCCGCGGAACATGCCTGCCGCGGCCATCCACCGCCGGTCTTCCAGTCTCGCTGTACCTACGCGCCAAACCCTCTCCACCTGCTGGCGTGTGGCCACTCCGCACACAATTATCTTCCTCATTCACTTGCGGTTTCTTGTCGACAATACACGAGAGCTCTAGAGAACACAGCTCATCTCTTTCTGTCTCAATATATTCATTATTACAAATCAGATATGCTAGAGGAGAAAATATAAAAATTCAGCAAGTGAAACAGGAAAAAGGGAGTACAAATGTCTGAAAAATGAGATTGACAGGAAGTGCAGACTGGCTAAGCAGGAGTGGCTACAGCACAAATGCAGAACCGTAGATCAATGCATAACTAGGGGAAATATAGATACCGCCTACAAGAAAATAAAAGAGATATTTGGAGACACGAAAAGCAGTTGTATGAATATCAAGAACTCAGACGAAAAACCAGTACTAAGCAAACAGGGGAAGCTGAACTATGGAAGGAATCGATAGAGGGTCTATAGAAAGGAAATAAACTTGAAGGCAGTATTCTAGAAATGGAACACGAAGTGGAGGAAGATGAGATAGGAGATATGATACTGCGAGAAGAATTTGACAGAGCGCTGAAGGACTTGAGTGGAAACAAGGCCCCTGGAGTAGATGATATTCCGTCTAAACTGGTGATATCGTTAGGAGAGCCGGTGGTGAAAAAATTGTATCACCTGGTATGCAAGATGTATGAGACAGGGGAGATACCCTCCGACTTCAAGAAGAATATCGTAATTCCAATTCCAAAGAAAGCAAGCGCAGACAAGCCTGAAAATTACAGAACTATCAGTCTAATAAGTCATGGTTGCAAAATACTTACCCGAATTATTTACAGACGAATGAAAAAACTTGTGGAATCCTACCTCGGGGAAGATCAGTTTGGAATTAGGAGAAATGTAGGAACACGGGAGGCAATACTCACATTACGACTTACCTTAGGCTTAGGAAGGGTAAACCTATGTTTTTAGCGTTTGTCGATTTGGAGAAAGCTTTTGACAATGTCGACTGGAATACACTATTCCAAATTCTGAAGGTAGCAGCGGTAAAATATAGGGAGCGAAGAGTTAAATTCTACCTATACAAAAAACAGACAGCGGTTATTAGAGTCGAAGCGCAAGAAAGGGACGCAGAGGTTGGGAAGGAAGTAAGACAGGGTTGTAGCCTTTCCCCAATGTTGTTCAATCTGTACATGGAGCAGGCAGTGAAGGAATGGAAGGAGAAATTTGGAGAGGGCATTAAAGTGCAGGGAGAAGAAATAAAAACATTACTGTTTGCCGATGACATAGTAATTCTGGGCCGGCCGCAGTGGCCGAGGGGACTGAGGCGCTTCAGTCACGGTCTGCACGACCACTCGGGCTTGGATATTTGTGCCGTATTAGTTCGTAAGTAGTTCATAAGTAGTTTGTAAGTTTAGGGACTGATAACCCCGTAGTTAAGTGCCATAAGCTTTACAAACATTTTTTTAGTAATTTGTCAGAGACCGCAAAAGATGTGGAAGAGCAACTGAATGGAATGGACAGTGTCTTGAAAGGAAGATATAAGATGAACATTAACAAGAGTAAAACGAAGGTAATGGAATGCAATGTCAGAAAATCAGGCGATACTGACGAAATTAGATTAGGTAATGAGACAATAAAAGTAGTAGGTGAATTTTGTTATTTGGGTACCGAGATAACTTCTGATGGCCGAAGTAAAGAAGATATAAAACGCAGAATGACTATGGAAAGAAAAGCCTTTTGTAAAGAAGCGAAACGTGTTAACAGCCAATATTAATTTAAATATTAGGAAGTCGTTTCTGAAAGCATTTGTCAGGAGTGTAGCATTGTATGTGAGTGAAACGTGGACGATAAGTAGTTCAGTTAAAAAGTTGATAGAAGCTTTTGAAATATGGTGCTACAGACGGATGATGAAAATTAGATGGGTAGATAGCGTATCTAATGAGGAAGTGCTTAACCGAATAGGGGAGAAAAGGAGTTTCTGGTATATCCTGACTAAGAGAAGGGATAGATTGTTTGGACACATTCTGAGACATCAAGGAATTGTCAACATAGCATCAGTGGGAAGCGTGTGGGGTAAAAGTCGTAGAGGGAGACCAAGGGACGAATACAGTAATCAGATTGAAAAGGATGTAGGTTGCCGAACGTATTCTCAGATGAAGAGACTTGCACAGGACAGGGCAGCTTGGAGAGCTGCATCAAACCAGTTTGCGGACTGAAGACCACAACAACAACAACTTCTTTAAGTTTGCTTAAGTTGTATGAGCATTCCATTTTAAACTTTGCGTCACCCTTGACATCATCATTTGGTAATTTGCGGTCGTAAATCAGAAAATATCACAAATTAGGGGTTTTTGATGTATTTTTATTAATGTTTATGTATATACTGCTTATTAACACTAATTGCTAGCCCATATATCACTTGTACCTTATTACACTCGAAATTTTTGTTACTGGATTTGCCACGGATGTGTATATATACAAGGTGGTCCATTGACAGTGACCGGGCCAAATATCTCACGAAATAAGCATCAAACGAAAAAACTACAAGAAACAAAACTTTTCTAGCTTGAAGGGGTAAAACAGATGGCGCTATGGTCGGTCCGTTAGATGGCGCTGCCATAGGTCAAACGGATATCAGTTGCATTTTTTAAAATAGGTACCCCAATTTTTTATTACGTATTCGTCTAGTACGTAAATGAATATAAATTCTGGAAATATCCATTAGGCTGTGGCTAAGTCATGTCTGCACCATATCTTTTCTTCCAGGAGTGCTAGTCTTGCAAGTTTCGCAGGAGAACTTCTGTGCCGCGGCAGATTAGCCGAGCGGTCTAAAGCGTCTCGCTACGGAGCGCGCGGTTGTTCGCCGTGGAGGTTCGAGTCCTCCCTCGTCATGGGTGTGTGTGTGTTTGTCCGTAGGTTAGTTTACCTAGGTTTAAGTAGTTTGTAAGCTACGGACTGATAAACACGCAGTTTGGTCCGATAGATTTACAGACATTTGAACATTTTTTTTAGAACTTCTGTGAAGTTTGGAAAGTAGGAGGCGAGGTACTGGCTGAAGTAAAGTTGTGAGGCGGCATCGTGAGTCGTGTCGGGATAGTTCAGTCGGTAAAGCGCTTGTCCGCGAAAGGAAAAGGTCCCAGGTATGAGTCCCGGTTCCGGCACACAATTTTAATCTGCCAGAAAGTTTCATGAATGTTTTATTTGAAACACGTTTTTTTCCCTTTGTGATAGATGGCTCTGTACCGCCTGTACGTATCTTAACCCTAACTCTATCCATGTCCACCCCTCTCGCCTCCCTGCCTCTATATCCTCCTTTTCTTTTCTATTTTATATCAATTCATTTGTATCTCCCTCTTCTCTATCTCTCTGTCCTTCCTCCCCATCTGCCAATGGCGTCTCCTCCATCTTCACCCCTCTTACATGCAATCAAGCATCAGTCTGACTCCCTCATTTCCTTCCCTTGTGCTCTTCCAATCTCTTCCCTTTCCAGTATATGAAATATTACAATGTCTGCTGATGGCCGCAGTGCCGAGCGGTCTGTGGCGCGCCAGTCACAGTTTGCACGGCCGGTACGGTCGGGGGTTCGAATCCCCGAATCTCGTGCACGGATGTTTGTGTCGTCTTTAGTGTAAGGTAGTTTATAAGTAGTTTGTAAGTTTAGGGACTGACGACCCCGCAGTTAAGTCACTGAAGTTTAACAGACATTTGAACATTTGAACAGTGTCTGCCAATTTTAATCGTGACCTGTCAAATAGTAACGAAATCTGGAGGAAGGTGTCCTTTACCATTCACCATACGAAATCTTACATAATCAATGATATTTTTCGTGCTTTGAAAGTCAAGTGTGAAGAATTTAACCAACATCGGAATAGCCTTTATCGGGATAAATGGTATTGATGGGGATCTGACAACTCTGTAATTTCTGTCATCACTTATAATCAAAGTTGCCAGTTGCATCATTTAACTGTTTCCTTGGAATCGCGGATACGTTACTGGTGCAAAGAAAAAGAATAAAAACCACCTTGCATATTGTATACTATGTGAAACTTTGAACTCAGATTCGGTGAAATATGGAACTATGATACTAATTAAATTCTTATTAATCTTCGAATTTTCAACTGAAAATGGTTTTATTGGATGCTATATTCCTCGAAATATGAATCAATGTCATGAATACTAAAAACACGCTCGAAATCGAACGTACCATTCTGTCAAATTTTCAACGCAATCTTTGAAGAATTTTTGACGTTTTTAGTGAATGAACAAACGATCACTTACTTTTGGGAATGTTGACATTCCAAACCTCAAAACTCCGAAATTTCTTTACGTAATGCTACAAAATTTTGATACAGTCTCTTTTCCTCTGGTCATGTTCCTGCACATGGTCGGCTTTGTTACTTCGGATTTGGCGAGTTAATATTAAAAGTCGACCACTGTACGTAAGGAGAGCCTTGCTTTGTCACTAAAATTAGTAAATAAGGTCCGTGTGAACCACTGGCTAGTCCCTGCTATAAAGCCTTGTTCCCTGGCACAAACTGAGAACTGACTCGTTTCAATAACAGGAAGTTAATAAATTCAAATGTTTGTAAATCTTATGGGACTTAACTACGGGGTCATCAATCCCTAAACTTACAAACTACTTATGAACTACTTACGAACTAGGACGGCACAAATATCCATGCCCGAGGGGGGATTCGAACCCCCGACCGTAATGGCCGTGCAGACCGTGACTGAAGCGCCTCAGTCCCCTCGGCCACCGCGGCCGGCAGGAAGTTAATACTACAGTGGTCAATATACATAGCAGCTCACACGTTATTACACACATACGTTAATAAGGAAGCCACCACAATTACAGTTATCTTAAGAAGGTGGCTAGGAAACATTTATGGCACACCGGAATTTACACTTAAGAACATTTGCATCTGCTACTGTCTGTAAAAAAAAGTGTAAATCTATCGGACCAAACTGCGTGGTCATCAGTCCGTAGCTTACAAACAACTTAAACCTAAGTAAACTAAGCTACGGACAAACACACACACCCATGCCCCAGGGACGACTCGAACCTCCACGGCGAGCAAACGCGCGCTCCGCAGCGAGGTGCTTTAGACCGCTCGCCTACTTCACCGCGGTCATCTGCTACTTGTTCTCAGCACTAGTGAAGAACAATATTAAATAAAAGAGGAAATGTGCTCTAAAACTACAATTTATAGGCAACTTACGGATTATGCTGAACATGAACTTGTTTATTCAGATAGAAAACAAACAAAATGGGGAACCAATTTCGTTAACACAATAAACATGCCTCTCTTACATGGATTAATGCGGACAGTTCCCAGCCTAAATTATACATGATTTAACGCTACTGGGGGAAGAATTCACAAACAACACTTAATGTCTCTCACACACGCAATGCCACAGCGAAACTCACCAAAAACAGCGTGCTGGGACGAAGCGGAAGCAGGGCGCCGCTATCGTAGGCGAAATTCAGCAAGTCGGAGGTAGCACAAAACACAATATACACAAACACTTTGAAGCTGGGTCTAGTCTGTCGTGCCTGTTTTGAGATTGTCCGTGTGTATAGCACGTTAAATTACAACTGAATTGGACCGCGAGCAAACACGACAACGGCAACACATGGCTACGTTACATGAACGCACTCCACTGAAGGTGAAGTGGTTGAACATCGGATTCATTATGCAAAATCACGGTGGATTCCTAAGTTGCAGTCCGTTAGAAATCGAACTAGGTACTGGTTTTATAGGAAAAGTGGCGTGAACTCAGGCGACTAGCTGCAAACGTCGGAAGTCTGAACCCACGTGGTTCCGAAAACCGATAAAATTGAATAAATTCAGTTTCCGAAAAATAAAGAAAATTAACTACAGCTTGCAACCCATAGAAATACTAAGAATTAAATAAGGAAGCCAATGAAAAGTAGCTACTCGCGATAGGAAGCGATTAGAAGAGACAGATGAAGTCCAGCGTCAAAAAAAAAAAAAAAAAAAAAAAAAAAAAAAAAAAAAAAAAAAAAAATGAAATAATTACACAGTCGGAAAAATGAAATAAGAATTACGGCATGCAACCCATAGAAACGTTCGGAATTACACGAAAAAGCGAAAGAAATGCAGCTACACGCGATAGGGAGCGATTACAGAGACGGATGAAGTCCAGTTTCCAAAACTCGTAGAAGTGAAATAATTACAAAGTCGTAAAAATAAAATTAAGAATTACAGCATGCAACTCATAGAAATTAGAATTACATAACGAAGCTATTCATGGGGCCGGGGTATATGGGGTGCAGCCAAGACTGGAGGGCGTCATCTCTCTAGGAAAACTGGCCTCAGTATTCCAGGCCGAAATCACTGCCATCAGGGCGTGTGTGGAGGAGAATTTGCGTAGGTGCTACAAAAGTCGTAGCATCTATATCTATTCAGACAGCCAGGCAGCCCTGAGATCACTTTCAGCTCCTCCAACAAGGTCTAAAATTGTTGCAGAATGTCACAGGGTTTTGGTGGTGCTAGGGGAAAGCAGTAGAATAAACCTATTGTGGGTCCCTGGCCACTCGGGGATCAGTGGCAACGAACATGCCGACAGATTAGCCAGGATGGGGGCAGAGACTCCATTTATTGGACAGGAACCTGTCCTGACAATCACCAAGGCAATGATCAAATTGAAGCTACGTAACTGGCTCAGAAGACAGCACGTAGAATATTGGACCAAAGTCCATCAACAAAATCATGGCAAGGTAATGATGCGAAAGCCATGTTTTAAAAGAAGCTCTGCAATCCTGGGTCTGAACAGGAGAGAGATTAAACTCATGGTTGAATTGCTGACAGGCCATGGGAATTTAAAAAAAACACCTACGTACAATGGGAATAACATAAGAGGACCCTAAATGTAGGATCTGTGATGACGGTGATGAAACTGCATCACATCTAATCTTTGAATGCATTGCATTGGAGAGTAAAAGGCACAGAACATTTGGGACAACTATACCCGAAGAAATTGTGTGTAATAAAGAACTGGTAAAGAGACTCCTTGCACTGTTCGAGGGCATTGGTTGGCTTTACTAGATATACAGGGAGCGATACCGCACAATAAACTTAGTTTCGGTGCGGGCAGTGGCGGGTTGGACCAAGACTGTTTTGGCTTCCCTGGAAAAATCAATCAATCATCAATCAAGGAGATTGTACAAGTCTCAGAGAGAATTACTGACAAAACAGAGTTCGAACTACAAGTCAGAGAAGGAACAGCAGCCGGCCACGTTGGCCGAGGGGACTGCGGCGCGCCAGTCACGGTATGCACGGCCACTACGGTCGGGGTTCGAATCCCCCCTCGGGCATGGCTATTTGTGCCGTCCTTATTGTTAGCTAGTTCATAAGTAGTTTGTCAGTTTAGGGACTGATGACCCTGTAGGTAAGTCCCATAAAAAAAAGAAAGAAAAAAAAGGAATAGCAAAGTTAAAATAGGCGGGGAGAGAAGATCGCAAAATACTAGTGGAAATCAAAAGGATACCCGCATAGTTGCGTGCCTGATGGGCATGGAACAAACAGGAGTGGAAGCTGAAGACTTTGTTCTATGAACCAACCACGTGGAACACGTATCACTCACGGAAGGAAACGATGAGAAGTGTTTTACCTGTACTGTATAAAATGAACACATCACTATTAGAAATCGGTCCCCACAAAGCTAGAAAGTATTTACACGGAGTTTATCCACATCCACATGGTCACAAAAGGTTTTAACATATCAGGCCGTTATCAAACTGCAACTAGAATCACACACACCGCTTTTATCTATTGGAAATCACTGAACTGAAAAACGAGAACACATTTCCACACACGATCGGAGAAAAAATTCCAAAAAATGATTCTAAGTTCACGAATGTAAGTTAAACGTGCTAGTCCATGAAACGCTACCATCTCCAGAAACAAGAGCAGAACTAACCTTACCTCGCCAGGCCAGGCCAGAATGATCAGCCGAGTGGCCACCGGGGCGCGGAAAAACGAGGGAAGCCACCGGAAACTGGAAAATCTACGAAAACAGTGGTGGTGGGGACGGACAGCCTGACTGGCGCTAAAGAAAGCTCGCTGACTAGACTGTAACCAAAGGGTGTGGAAACCTCTTTGGTAGCCTCAGCAGCTATCGATACTGAGCCAGAGAGAACGATGCAAGGCGAGCTATCACTCCCCACATTCAGACAGCCTTAGATTCTCGCACCCACTCAAAAGTAAAAAAAAAAAAAAAAAAAAAAAAAAAAAAAAAAAAAAAAAAAAAAAAAAAAATACTGCACATTCTCACAGGAACAGTGGCGTAGCGGAGAAGCCGTACTTATGCCACATTAATTAATACAATAATAAATTTTTAACATAACAAAATAAGAAAAACCTAGCAATATTAACTAATATTTTAACACATGAAATAAATATACTATTCCTCAGGCCTCGAAAAGGGTGGGGTTCCAGTTTTAACAAAATGATAATCTAGCTACATTAAATAAATTATAACTTTATAGAAATATACAATATACAGACGGTCGTCTTCCAATATTTACTGGGTGGACAGATGTGTTGTATGTATGAAAAGCTTGTTACTAAATGCTTGAGAATCGTGTAACTGAGTCGGTACGTGGGCGGATTCGAACCGGGGCCGGTACGCCTTCCCATCTCGGAAAGCGGTGAGTTAGACCACACGGCTAACCCAGCGGGTCACAATGTCATGGTGGAATACGTGCACATTTTCCTACACCAATTATTTTAAATATATGTCATATATGCATTTATATAAATATTGTAATGGGGAAACGGTGCTACCAAAAGTCACAAAATTGACATACACACTGGTTATGTCCAATGTATTGAAGAAATAGGTTTCTAAAAACCTTCCTGTAATAAAATAAACGTTATGTCATACTCTTTGCTTTATGGGTGCACCGGTTTTGTAGTTTTTAAACAACACTACGTTTTTTATATAAAGATATGTGATGTAGCAGGTTTTTAACACCGCAGCGGTTGTGTGCTGATACTACTGAATATAAATTATTGTTTCATAAAGTACAGTAGTTTAGGAAATGTAGAACATACACACACGTCTATAATGTGTACAGAGACGGACTGTGCACGTATTCCGCTCAATAATTCGAAAATACATCATAGTACGTCAAATAGTGCAGGATATATGACGTCATAAATAATGAGATGCACGAAAAATGTCGGATCAGCCACTTATTACGTTATTATTACTCACTCTGTTCGCAAACATTTTTCTGATATTCCACTCTTTGTACCTAGAAAATTATATGAGTTTTTCTGTAGAGTAGCGTATATACTTTAGGAGATATGACGCCATACGGAACGACCTACGTGAAAACGAAATGTGAAGTAATGCTAAAAATCAGATAAATTGCAATCATTACCGATCAACAACTATTTTTGAGATTTATCAATCAGGTCCCCAACTTTCATTTTGTTTCTCTCTCCCTTTTGTTCGATTCAGAAGATGTGTATGGCATTTCATAGTTATTGTTCAATTGTTTGTATATATTCCCTAGGAAACTATCCGAAAAAGACATGTCGTCAGTACACTGGTAATGATTTTTTCCTTAGAAATACTAGTAGCTTCGGTTCTTAAATATTTTACCTTTTATGACGGAAATTGTATGTCTATTTTTGGCAAATTGCTGTCGTTATAATCGTGTCACTAAGTTTCGAAGACTGGTGCAAACTACTTACCAAAGAAAATTTAACTGCAGCACGAAGTAATAAATTGTTATTGACTACGTGCGTACTGGGAAATGTTGTGAATTCAGTCAATGATGCCGAATATGGAACGAGGGCGCTAACAGTCCATAAAAATCCTTAGAACTGGAACACGATGGATATTATATCGAGGGTAACTGCTTTCTTTCGCAGTATCTTCTCATCGTTAGTCTCTTCCGATTCCCTCTTTCGTGACCATTCTCTTGATTTACCGCAAGCAGGACTGGCACATAAATTCAGCAACTGAATGTTGTATGAAGTCCTTCCTTCGGTTAGAGCTCCCAAGGCCGGCTCGACTATATTTCTTGTAAAGTAAAGAAAAATGAACTCTTGTAGGAGTGACGGACACCTATAAAAACTACATTGTCTTTCAGTTGTACGTGAATTGAATGAAAAAGAGTGCAAATTTTTGTCGCCCACATGCTTCATTATATAATGTTACCCTTTCGCAAGTGATGTCACGGTAACAATGGACAGCTAGTATACTGTACAACATGCACATATAAGCTCGTGCAATGCAATGGTTTCGTGCACAGTTATCAATCTCCTGCACTTACTGCCATCAAATAATATCCGACACGCTTTGGCCAAGTAAATATTCCACTTTCGGTGAACTGGGTTTCAAAATTTTAATGGATAAACCTTCTGAACTAAGTTGTAAGTCTGCAATAACTCACACAGTACGTCTCTGACTATTGTTTCCCAATAACCTTGAGATAATCTTACTCCTAGTGATAGATGGCATATACCTGATAACTCTGTAACATACCGGTCGCTATTTTTAATTTTATTGTATATTCCTCGTGTCTGGACTGAGTATTTTACCATTCTGTCTGACACTGTGCCCGATAACTTGTACACTGAAAGTGCCTACTGCAAGCTATTGCGATGCAATATGGCTCCCACACGTTTGTATGTGGAATGACTTGCCTACGCAGGTTTTATCCAGTTTGAGTACATATATGGGTTCCCGCCACGTGCGAAATATGCACGCCCAACAACTTTATGGAAATCGCAGAGTCATAAGATTGACCGCGCAACGGATATCATTACAAACGCATCTGACCTAATTAATCGGAACCAATATATGTACTCAAATGGAACGGATACGTTACTTTGTTATTTATGCTTCAGTGCACCATGTCAGGTCACAGTAAAGACGTTAAGAATGGAATTATTAGTGCTGAATATTGTCATATGAACATTTAGAAATTGTTTCGATACGCATGTGGGACAAAATCGTTATTTATTTAACCACTAATTCTTTAAGATAAACACTATGTGATGTTAATTTAAAAGCTAATTTTTAGTACGAAAGAGAGTTTAAGTGCAACCCTTTGTTGCTATCATCTGAATGGGCCTCCTAGCAAGTTTCCACAAAAGACAGGTTAATTTCGTCACTCGCAAGGATATGGAAGCAAGGAGTTTCCTCTGATTTCCCCGCTATGCTTTACCACATTCATACAAGGCATGCAGAGAAGAATTACTGCGTGAGCCATTAAATTTGAATCCGCCTGGCCGTTGCGCGCCAGGGGCAGCAACGTGGTGAGAACGGGCACAAAATATTACCCGTGAATGGGATTTGCATTACCGACCTTCTGATCATTGCTAGAACATGACAGAGGATCAGAAAACATTACAATGCCCGTCTAAGTGGTGAACATACGTGATCAGTGTGGCCCCCACACAAAAACCAAATTACTGAAATTTAATTTAAAGTAATTACCACCACGCTGAATAATTACTATAACACTATTGCATGAGCAGGGTAAGCAATTGCAACAGACCCTCTGTTGCCAGACTTACTATGTACTGACCACCACGTGGCACAACGTACACCCTGATCACATTGCACAAAGGAAACCGTCATTATTCAGAGTTTTATACTACACATTCATGCATTAAACAAATCTAAAACACACGAGAAACAAATTATAACTAATAAAAGACTACCATTGCACCAACTGGATTCACAAACTACAATTTATTCATTACGTGCGCATAGTCCTAGTTAGAAGGAAATCCGCTGTAAATTTGAATATTGACCCTCAAAATGAATATGTACCGGAAAAAAATACAAAAACACGTTCAACGAACTGATACTCCCCATGATAATGTAACCAGTAACCGACTTAGCAGCAACTTTAACCCACGACAAAGCACACACCATCTCGGTCTGATTCTATCACTTGAAGTCACCAAAAAATGTTAAAATTAACACCTATTGATTGCGTCCCATAACAACCGGTGGTGAAAGCGTCACCATGAGCAACATTGCTGAATATTTTCACCAAATCGATAATGATAATTTCATTAGAAAATACTATCAACGCGCCTGAATACGTGTCATTTTCTTTCATTTCACGTAGACATAAACAACGTTATATACTTGTTTGTCTCCCGGTGTTGATACTACGCTGTTGGGTTTAATACTTGAAAATTTATGCCATTTACAATTTTTATAAGCTCGTGCAGACAGATTAAAGTCATTATGGTATACAAATCCATTGGTCCATTTCACTTTCTGCGAGTGCAACACGGAAAATGTACTCAGACCTCAATTCATATGGCATAGTACACCAACATAACTTTACAATGTAAACAAACATGGTTATAAACCGTATAGTTATATAAATTATCATTTTGTAGCTCTTATTTTCTGATGGGATGTGGCTATTCCTACGTAATTCATATTTTTCTTGTAAATGTAGTCCATAATTATTAACGTACATATCCATGTCAAAACTTTTTTTCTGGTCATGTCCTAGACATGGCGAATGATGAAGTGCTTCATTTTCTGTGACTACATTCCCATATCTTCCGTTGGTACTGCAATGTTATCTCCCCCTTGCTCCGTTTGACTGTAGATTTTATTTGATTTATATTTTGTTATTATTAATAATTTTAATATTCATTGTTTCGACAAATAACGAAAAAAGTGTAGTATTGCTGCACCTAAATCCATACTGCGTAATATAATTCATGGTGTTTGGCTAAAGGTACCTTGTATACCACTCTGATATCCCATTTGCATATGTGTCCTACAAGTATTCCATACTTACTTACTGGCCATACCAGACTTGAAAAGTCCATTACAGCAGCAACGTGTTTTCGTCATCTGTCTCTGTCTTACGCTATTTCCTTCCAGTCGCCTTCAGTACCTCGGCTCCTCAAATCGGCCTTCACACTTTCCTCTCATCTGCACCCTGGTTTCCCCACAGGACGTTTTCCCTCTGAGTGCCCTACCAATATTCTGCACGCTGCCCTGCTTTCATCCATTCGAGATACGTGACTCGCCCATAGCAGCCTACGTGATTTAATAACACTGATTATGTTAGGGCTTGAACAGAGTTCGTGGTCCTCTTCGTTATGCAGATTTCGCCACTCCCCGCTAATGTCATCCCCCTTTGCTCCGAAAATTTCCGTAGAAATTTTGTTTTCAAGTGATCGAAACGGTTTTTCATTTTGCAAAGTGAGAAACCAAGTTTTACACCCGTACAGCAAATCTGGAATAATAATAGTTTTGAATATTCTGAACTTTAAATTTCTGGACAATAACCGTAAGCATTTCCAGCCCGTAATCTCTTCCTCAACTCGGATTCAATCTTTTTTCTCGATGTAATCTCCACACCTAAATACTTAAACGCGTTCTCTTTTTCAAACTGCATGTGACCTACTCTTAACATTTCCTGATCTATTGCTGTTGGCATTCTAATACTAACGAAGAAATTGTTTGGACTTAACTTATCCTCAGACCTACGTTTTCACTAGCCTTGATCAAAGCACTCGCATTTGCTGTTCAGATTCTTTCCTATCGCTTATGATATTTAGATCATATGCATATCCTAATATCTTAATATTTCCGTATAACTCCTCACCCTCTGAATTAACTGCTGCCACTCGCACAACAAATTCTAGGGCGAAATTAAAAAGTAGCGGGGACAGGGCATGTCCCTGCTTAAGTCCTTTATTTCGAATTCTTCTGACTCCAATTTCCCCATGCATACTATATCTTTTGTGTTTTTCAAACTCGCTTCTATAAGCCTTTGGTACTCCAAGTTTGAAAGACAACCGTCTCCCGTGTTCCATATACTTTTTCTATATTTCTGTAAAGTTATAATTTATTTAATGTCGCTAGATTATCATTTTGTTAAAACCCCACTCTTTTCAAGGCTTGAGGAATAGCATTTTCATTTCATGTGTTAAAATATTAGTTAATGTTGCTAGTTTTTTCTTATTTTGTTGTGTTAATAATTTGTTATTATATTAATTAATGTGGCATAAATGTGGCTTCTCCGCTACGCCACTGTCCCTCTGAGAATGTGCAGTTGATTTACTTTTAAGTGGATGCGAGAATCTATGGCTGTCTGAATGTGGTGAGTGATAGCTCGCTTTGCATCGTTCTCTCTGGCTCAGTGTCGATAGATGCTCGTGCTACCACAGAGGTTTCCACACCCTTTGCTTGCGGGCTAGTCAGTGAGCCTTCCCTCCAGAGCAAGTCTCGCTGTCCGTCCCCACCACCGCTGCTTCATGGATTTTCCGGCTTCCGGTCGCTTCCCACGTCCGGTGACCGTTTGGTCTGATCATTCTGGGCTGGCTGGCTGGTGAGGTAAGGTTGGTTCTGCTCTTGTTTCTGGAAATAGTAGCATTTCATTGACTAGCACGTTTAACTTACATTCGTGAACTTAGAATAATGTTTTTGGAATATTTTATCCGATCGTGTGCGAAATGTGTTCTCTTTTTTCAATTCAGTGATTTCCACGATAAACGCGTTGTGTGTGATTTTAGTTGCTGTTTCATAACGGCCTGGTATGTTAAAACCTTTTGTGATCATGTGGCGGTGTATGTGTAAATACTTTCTAGCTTTGTGGGGCTCGATTTCTAATAGGTGATATGTGCATTTTCGTACAGTGCATGTAAAAATCTTCTCATCCTTTCCTTCCGTGAGTGATAAGTGTTCCACGTGGTTGGTTCATAGAACAAAGCCTTCAGCTTCCACTCTTGTATGTTCCATGCCCATCAGGCAATTAATTATGCGGGTATCCTTCTTATTTCCACAAATATTTTGCGTTCTTCTATCCCCGTCTACTTTAATTTTGCCGTTTCTTCTCCGACTTGTAGTACGCCCTCTGTCTTTGTCAGTAATTCTCTCTGAGCCTTGTGCAACCTCCACCAATAGCGTCCTTGTGTAATTTTAAGCATTTCTATGGGTTGCATGCTGTAGTTAATTAGCATTATTTTTTTGAAACTGAATATATTCAATTTTATCGGTTTTCGGAACCACATGGGTCCGAGTTCCGACTTCCGGGGTTTGCAGCTAGTCGTTTGAATTCACATCACTTCTCATGTAAAACCAGTACCTAGATCGATTTCTAATAGACTACAACTTAAGAATCCACCATGATTTTGTATAATTAAATCGATTTTCAGCCATTTCATCTTCAGTGGAGTGCGTTCATGTAACGTACCCGTGTGACGCCGTTAGTGTGTTTGCTCGTGGTTCAATTCAGATATTATTTAACTTGGCTATACACACGCTCTATCTCAAAATAGGCACAACAGACCAGAGCCAGCTTCAAAGTGATTGTATATTATGTTTTGTGCTACCTCCGACTTGCTGAATTTCGCCTACGACAGCGGCGCCTGCTTCCGCCTCGTCTCAGCACGCTGTTTTTGGTGACTTTCGCTGTGCCATTGCGCATGTGTTAGAGAATGAGTGTTGTTTGTGAATCCTTTCCCCCAGTAGCGTTAAATCATGTATAATTTAGGCTGGGCACCGTCCGTATCAATCCACGTGAGAGATTCATTTTTATTGTTTTAACGAAATTGGTTCCCAATTTTGCTTGTTTTCTATCTGAATAAATAAGTTTAAGTTCAGTGTAATCCGTAAGTTGCTATAAATTTTAACTTTAGAGCACCTTCCCTCTTTTTTGTTCTTCACAAGTGCTGAGAACTAGCTCAGATACAATTTTTCAAAAATTTCAAATGTTCAAAAGTTTGTAAATCTATCGGACCAAACTACGTGGTCATCAGTCCCTAGCTTACAAACTACTTAAATCTAGGTAAACTAACCTAAGGACAAACAAACACACCCATGCCCTAGGGAGGACTCAAACCTCCACGGCGAGCAACCGCTCGCTCCGCAACGAGACGCTTTAGACCGCTCGGCTACTCCACTGCGGCATGCAATTTTTACGTCTAAATTCCGTTGCGCCATAAAAGTTTCCTTAGCCATCTTTCTAAGATAAATTTAATTGTGATGGCTTGCTTATTAATGTCTGTGAGCTGCTATGTATATTGACTACTGTAGTATTAACTTCCTGTTATTGAAGTAATGTTTGAAACGAGTCAGTTTTCAGTCTGGGCCAGGGAACAAGGCTTTATAGCAGGGAGTAGTTCACACGGATCTCATTATCTAATTTTAGTGATAAAACAAGGTTCTTGTTTCGTACAGTGGTTGACTTTTAACGTCCAAAAGAATTCTGTACAATTTTGTTCACAAGCTGAATCATATGCTTTTCTAAAATCTATGAAAAGATTATGAACCGATTTAATGTATTTCCATTTCTTATCAAAGATTTGACGGATGGTAATTATAAGATCTATAGTAGATCTGCTCCTCCGAAAGCCAGCAATTTTACCTGCATATGGTGTAAGCCTGCCCAACAGGTATTCCATAGTCTCTCCAATTTTACTCTTAGGTTGTTACGCCAAATATACGTAGCCGGTCGGGGGTTCGAATCCCCCCTCGGGCATGGATATTTGTGCCGTCCTAGTTCGTAAGTAGTTCATAAGTAGTTTGTAAGTTTAGGGACTGATGACCCCGTAGTCAAGTCCCATAAGCTTCACAAACATTTGAACATTTTTTTTTTTATACGTAGGAGGAAGCTATGTATAGGTTGCTTGTTCATAAAACGGACCCTCCGCCAAGGTTGCCAGAAGGCCACGCCGTGATACCTTGGCCTCTTTTGCTGCGTCTGCTATTTCAGTTTAGCTGTCTGTCGTCTCGTCTCCGTGACGCTTTCGCGCTTACTGAACGAACCTGTCAAGAAGCATGCTGATCTCCTTTGACTATTCTGTCTCTTTCCCTATCTATCATGGCTGTTTTGGATCCCACACTAACAAGCAGTATTCAAGTATTGGTCCCTTTGTTGATACATCACACCATCTGTGGTTTCTCTCAGATAATTTGTCTGGCACTGCTTTACGTACGAAAAAGCGTCTGCAGTTTCTTTTTTAAATCGATCCTGATGCTTAATCCTAAATATTTTTCGGATGGTACATTCTTTCCGTGATTGTTATACAATGTTGTATTTGCCTATTGAAAGTTCTTTGCCTATTGAAAGCAAATGGTGGCATGACCGAGGAGAAAATGGTTTCACGTTACAATTTGTTATCATTCTGTTAGAATACCGACGATATGTTATAATATATACTTCAGATGTTTCTCTTGTTTTGAAGGTGAAACTGTCGTACAAGTGTCTCTCATTTGGGTTGATTGTCACACGTGCAAAATTTTATCGCAGTCAGATAAACTATATTGAAGCGAATAAAATACGAATCAAATTTCTCTTATTTTCAGCGCTACTGTGACTATAATTCGTCAAGGAACTAATTCAGACATACAAAGTAGTTTCGGCAGAAACATCGTGACACTGGGTTGGTCATAACAATTAGGGGATCTTCATCTACATCTGCATACGTACTCCGAAATCCACCGTAAGGTTCTTGGCGGAGGGCACACTGTACCACTACTAGGCATATCCTTTCCTATTCCACTCCCAAATAGAACGAGGAACAAAAGAATGCCTATATGCCTCCGTACGAGCACTAATTTCTCTTATCTTGTCTTTGTGATCACTACGCGAAATGTAAGTAGGCGACAATAAGACCGTACTACACTCAGCTTCAAATACCGGCCCTCTAAATTTCCTCAACAGAAATTCACGAAAAGAACGGCGTCTTTCTTCCAGCGATCCTCAGTTGATTTCCCGGAGCATTCCAGTGACACTCGCGCATTGGTCGAACGTACCAGTAACAATCCTAACAATCTGAACTGCCTCTATGTCTTCCTTTAAACTGATCTGCTGCGGCTCCCAAACACTTGAGCAATACTCAAGACGTGGTCGTACAAGCCTTTCATAAGCGGTCTCCTTTACATGTGAAGTACATCTTCCCAAAATTCTCCCAGTAAACCAAAGTCGGCTGACCGCCTTACTCACAACTGTCCTTACATGTTCGTTCCATTTCATATCGCTCAGCAGTGTTACGCCTAGGTATTTGAACGACGCGACTGCATCAAGAAGTTCACAACCAATGTTGTTTTCGAACGTTATGGGATTGTTTTTCCTACTCATGCGCATCACGTTACCTTTTTTTTTACATTTAGGGCCATCTGCCACTTTTTGCACCAACTAGAAATTTTGTCTAAGTCGTCCTGTCTGCTACTACAGCCAATTAAAGACGACACCCTCTCATACACCACAGGATCATCAGCAATAAGCCGCAAGTTACTCTACTACTTACATTGTTACTAGTACGTTCGTCCAATGCACGAGTGTCACTGGATGCTCCGGGAACTCAACTGGGGATCGCTGGAAGAAAGACGCCGTTCTTTTCGTGAATTTCTGTTGAGGAAATTTAGAGAGCCGGTATTTGAAGCTGAGTGTAGTACGATCTTACTGTCGTCTACTTACATTTCGCGTAGTGATCACAAAGATAAGAGAAATTAGGGCTCGTACGAAGGCATATAGGCATTCTTTTGTTCCTGGTTCTATTTGGAAGTGGAATAGGAAAGGATATGCCTAGTAGTGGTACAGTGTGCCCTCCGCCACGAACCTTACGGTGGATTTCGGAGTACGTATGTAGATGTAGATGAAGATCCCCTAATTGTTATGACCAACCCAGTGTCACGATGTTTCTGCCGAAACTACTTTGTATGTCTGAATTAGTTCCTTGACGACTTATAGTCACAGTAGCGCTGAAAATAAGAGAATTTTGATTTGTATTTTATTCGCTTCCATACAGTTTATCTGACTGCGATAAAATTTTGCACGTGTGACAATCAACCCAAAACAGAGACACTTGTACGACAGTTTCATTCCGATCGTTTATATATATAGAAAATAACAGCGATCCTATCACACTCCCCTTGGGCACACCTGACGATACACACTTCTCTGATGAACACTCGCCGTCGAGAACAACGTTCTGCATTCTATTACTTAAGAACCCTTCCAGCCAGTCACAAGTCTGTGACCCTAGCGGTTGAGATACTTAGGCCCTGAAGTATTCTCATCGGCGGAAAAAACTAAAATTGTACGACATTCTTTCTGTCGATTCTGCGGAGTGGAGACACCAATATAACGGCAACCGAGATAGTGGTAATATCAGAACGTTGATGCAGAGGGAGTAGGTGTTGATTTGGATTTACTCTACCACACTAATTACACGACACAGTTGAGTTCAGATAGTGTAGCGAGCAGGTAGTGCAATGTAACAACAACGTGACATATCCGAATCTCTGGCGTGGAGACCCATAGCAAGGAAGGAAGCGGGACAGACACAGAGAGCTGCTATTGGAGAGTCTCAAAGTGCAATGTCCGTCCAAGGTGATCACACCCCATATTAGAGGGCAACGAGACTGAATTTTCCACCCTTGTGGTGCCTCGTTGTAAGTAAACACCATGTAAAATTCAAGTAAAGATTGAGACGAAAAAATCGTACTATATCACATACAATTCTGATCAATATACGATATATACAGGGTGTTACAAAAAGGTACGGCCAAACTTTCAGGAAACATTCCTCACACAAAAAGAAAGAAAATATGTTATGTGGACATGTGTCCGGAAACGCTTAATTTCCGTGTTAAAGCTCATTTTATTACTTCTCTTCAAATCACATTAATCATGTAATGGAAACACACAGCAACAGAACGTACCAGCGTGACTTCAAACACTTTGTCATAGGAAATGTTCAAAATGTCCTCCGTTAGAGAGGATACATGCATCCACCCTCCGTCACATGGAATCCCTGATGCGCTGATGCAGCCCTAGAGAATGGCGTATTGTATCACAGCCGTCCACAATACGAGCACTAAGAGTCTCTACATTTGGTACCGGGGTTACGTAGACAAGAGCTTTTAAATGTCCCCATAAATGAAAGTCAAGAGTGTTAGGAGAGCGTGGAGGCCATGGAATTGGTCTGCCTCTACCAATCCACCAGTCAGCGAATTTGTTGTTAAGAAGCGTACGAACACGTCGACTGATATGTGCAGGAGCTCCATTGTGCATGGACCACATGTTGTGTCGTACTTGTAAAAGCACATGTTTTAGCAGCACAGGTAGAGTATCCCGTATGAAATCATGATAACGTGCTCCAGTGAGCGTAGGTGGAAGACCATGAGTCCCAATCAAGACATAACCAACAATTCCTTCGCAAACGTTCACAGAAAATCTGTATTGATGACGTGAATTGAGGAAGTACAGTACATACTAATAAAACATTTGGGTATTTTGACAATTGTCTGCAAGAATTATTTCAATTTACATTTAAAGAGAAATACTAAAATGAGCTCTAACATGGAAATTAAGCGTTTCTGGACACATGTGCACATAACATATTTTCTTTCTTTGTGTGTGAGGAACGTTTCCTGAAAGTTTTGCCGTAACTTTTTGTAACACCCTGTATTGTGTATGACATTTCGACTATTTGTTTTGAGGAGTGTATGTATATATGATGACCCACTTTAATGAATCCGACCGATATCTATGGATCGGCACAATTCTGCATAAGAAGTCTCTAGTAAAAGTTGTAATGTTTCAAGGCAGTCATGGAATCTCGAAATGAACTTGAACCTTGTTATCAATGTCAGACCAAGGTCAAGTTGATTTCTTCAAAAGGTAACCCCTATTTTTGTTCCATATTAGTATTCTACGTGAAAAATAAATATTTTTGTAGGTTTATTTTTATTTTATTTTATTTTTTATTTTCATAAATACCAATGCTTTGTCGCCAGGGGGCATTTTCTCAGGAAGTCAGTATTCGAGAACAAAAGGAGGTCGGGAAAAATTCTCAATGAAATTATTGTATAGTTTCACGAAAATTTCACCAGTGGACACGGTTCAAAAACCTTACAAGATTTTCATTGAAAATTTATCCGAATGTCGTTTCCGTTCTCGAGATACTCGTAATCTAGGAGGCTTACAATGAAGCCCCTTGGCGACAAATCACTGGTTTTCCGAAAAAAGTGTTCCCTATACAAAATGCGTATTTTTTCACGTAGAATACGAATATGGAATACAAAATATAGACTAGGAATAGAGAAAATGAATTTCGCCTTGTTTTAAAACTAATTACGAGATTACTAATCCATAACCCCCTTCAAACGTTACACCTTTTCACTAGAGACTTTTCTCCAGAATTGTGTCGTTCCAGATATATCGGCCACTACAGATTAAAATGGGACACCCTGTATATTTGATGTGATCTTCTCTCCGAAGTGTGGTTTGATGGGGCCTTACATGCTACCCTATATTCTTTATCTCAGAATAAGAACGGCAAGCAACATCCTTTTTCACCTACTTATTTCTGTATTCTCCTCTTGGTCTCCGTCTGTGAAATTTCTCACCCTGCTCTTTTCTAGTTCTTACCACCAATTCTGAATTGACTTTTCAATGATTTTTAGGGACGGTGATTATTCTTCTTTCAATATTAGCTCCTTTCAATTATGTATTTCCCATCTCTGTGTGGATATTCCGAGTCATCAACTTTTTTTCCTACTTACAATGTCAAAATGTGTAAATCATTCAATCTGGTAACCAAGCCACTTGGTACATTCCCTGCCCAGTGTACAAAATTAGATTTATAGACGGCGAAAGTGATGTATAGCGACTATGTGATGTCATCCACTTAGCGGAAAAACTTCTATTACCATGTTACTGTAGGGTTAACAGAGAGAAACCATAGCCCACGTAAAGTAACATTCAGTACACATTGTAATATAACGATAATATTCAAGATCAATGTTCTAACATTTGTGTAAATCGCAACTAATTAGTAATCAGTTCCACATTATTAAGGAAAATATCCTCGTGTTATGAAGTTCTCTACTTATTGCGCAAATATTGAAATATATTCAAGATACTTGCGACCCACGCTGCAAAATCTGCTAAACATCGTTTTTTATTGTAATTTTTTGCAAAGGTATGGTAAGTTTGACGCTATAGATTTCGGTAACGCCGATGGATATCGAAAAAAATTTGGAAAACCAGTTCTTCGTGCTTGTCTTAGGAACCGAAATTGAAAAAAAAAAAAAAAAAAAAAAAAAAAAGATTGCGATAATTCCGTTGTGCAGAGCCGTAAGGGAAATTGATTTGATGAAAGAAATGGAAGCACTAGTCCCGATGGAGCTCGATGTCAATTAATGTCTCGCTATTCTGTCGTTCACCACTAGGCTAATTAGTACATTTGAGCGATTATGCTTCAAGGCTGCAACAAATGTCTCGGAGCGGATGTTCAGACACAGAAAAATATAGCGAGGCGTGACGAATACGGATTCGTCAAATCAAAAGAGCTGCTGGTCGCCGGTGCAATACTAGGGCTCAAGATAGGTTCACCTAAACCTCCAAACTGTATGATAACTACCACCCAACCAACAGAGACATCAAGCGATGCTTTGGCACAATAAAGAGAGGCCTCCTAAAATACAATCCAACTATTATTTATTTATCTTATGGCATTACATGACAGATGTAAGTAATTACACAGATATTATATAATAAAATATAAACATAGCAATCATATACAGATAATGAAACGTATACTCTAACAGTAAATGACGAATATGTATACGACAAGTACAAATGTGAATAACTGAACAAAAATTATAACGAATGGATATAAATTAATACAAATAGGAGGCTTTCATAGGTTGTTGTCTCGGTGTTTAATCCAGTCCATTGCCGAGGGCGTAGCAGTGATAAACTCATTCCACTCTCATTGAAAGTTTGTCGAGGTGCACAACAGTTGCATGTGGGAGATTGTCCATAATCCCATCTATATAAGGTGTCAGTACATCTTCCGTTGCTTGTCCGGACTCAGTTCAGTTTTACCCAGTCCTTTCTAGGTAGCTCTGAACCTGAGGATAGATTTATTCCCGTGGAAGCATGTACAAAGTTTGGTTCAACTAATTCATTTCACTGTCTGCGCCATTGTTTCATGAAGTCAGATCTTTACTATAAATGTGTCTCTGCATCTCTCCTTGGTGGTTGTCGAGAATTGAGTCTATTTATTCTGAGTGCAGGTAGCATTTGACGAATGGGAAGTTTGTTATTCCCAGTGATTCCATTACACTTCAGCAGAAGAGGGTCAGGCCTACGTTGTGGTGGGACTGTCTCCGAAAGAACAAGTAGCCACTGGAATGGAGTTGATTTTATTGTTTCTGTGATGAGTCTCACAGTATGATTTAATTGAACATCGACTTTTCTGGTGTGATCACAGTTCAGCCAAACGGAGCACAATACAGCACATGAATATGCAAGGGCTAGAGCATTAGTTCGTAGAGTCGCAGCTGTAGCCCCCCACGTTGTTCAGCAAAGCTTCTGGATTATATTTTTTCGTGTTCTGAATTTTCCTGCAACGTTGCTTAGACGCTTCTTTGTAGCAAAGTGTGCAATATAAAGTTGCTCCAAGGTATTTTGGAAAATGCTTGTGCTTTAGAAGTCTATCTACTAGAGATTTCCTGGTGAAACATGACAGACACTGAAGCAACCCAAGACTGCCACGGCTTGTGGCGGTGTCCCCTCTGCCACCGCGGCGTGGCAAACTCTCCTCACCAAATTTCCACACCATCTGGCTAGCCAGTCGCTGCGTCTCCAATTTGAGTGGCACCCAATAAGATGCGCTGACATTGTCCTGGCCACATCTCTCGTGTAGATACATACGTTTTGACGACTCACAGTCTCCGTGCCGTCCTCTCGCGGGAAACAGACAATTTCCTATTTTCACGGAAGGAAACGGTTGCCCTCGCAGCGGATTTCTAGGAAACTGAGAGTCGCCCATCTCAAGCATAACTCATTTTCCGGTGAGCCCACGTGCGCCCTTTCATATGAAACGTTTGTACAGAACTACGACTATTCGCGGAAGACTGTCATTCGCCAAGCAGACGGCTCTGGGTGGCCAGCGCAGCTTGCTGCAGTCAGTATACAAGGCGCTCCGTGTTGCCTTCCTAGGCTAGCTGGTGTCCCTGTCACCTATTGCAGAGCCCGAGATTCGGAACACCAAGATTTCCCAAGCAACATACATACCCGCGAACCAAGAAGTTTTGCAGATTCTCATCCTCATTACAGCACGCATTCGTAACATGTAGGCTTTCGCTGCCGGCGTTTTCGTCAATTGAAACTTTCGGGCTAAATTTCCGCTGTCCATCGGTGTAACGTCTTCCCCCTGACGTTACGTTGTCCACTGCGGACAACAATTTCTGAGGTGAGATAGTTGTAGCATGGGTGTAGCAGGGTGCTCCATTGATAGTAACCGGGCTAAATACCTCACGAAATAAGCATCAAATAAAAAAAACTACATAGAGCAAAACTTTTCTAGTTTGAAGGGGAAAACCGATGGCGCTATGGTTGGCCCACTAGATAGCGCTGCCATAGCTCAAACGGATATCAGCTGCATTTTTTTTAAATAACTACTCCCATTTTTATTACATATTCGTCCAGTACTTAAACAAATATTAATGTTTTATTTGGAACACTTTTTTCGCTTTGTGATAGATGGCGCTGTAATAGTGACAAACGTATAAGTAACTGCTATCAGTGCGCCTCGGTTGCACAGTGGTAGAGTGCCAGACTACAAATCCAAAGGTCGCGGGTTCGATCCCCTCCAGGTCCTAGGATTTTTATCTGTCACTTTCCACTTCTTTCACCTCTGGCAGTATTGCTCATGTGAAAAATACCGAGTAGCACCGTGGTTCGGAACCCACGTTAAACTGTAGGTCCCCCTATAACTGGCTGGGTAAGTCAGTTCGAAGGTCGGAGGAAGGCAACGGCATACCACCTCCACACAGGACCATGCCTAGTAAAGCACTGTGGTGTTCAAACCAATCTTCGGATTGTTGACTGCTTTTTACCTTAACTGTTATCACGTAACATTTCGCCAGTTCGGACGGTATTTGCTTCGTGATACATTACTCGTGTTAAAATAGACTGTTTACCAATTACAGAAAATGTCGATATGGTATTTATGTATGGCTATTCTGATAAAAAATAGCCAACGAGTCTGTGCTATGTATGTCCATCGTTATCCTGCAAGACATAATGAAATGGTCCGGCCCTTTCGTCGGTTAGTTACATTATTTAAAGAGGCAGGAAGTGTTTAAACACAAGTGAAACGTCAACCACGACCTGCAACAAATGATGATGCCCAAGTAACTGTTTTTACTGCAATTGCGGCTGATCCGCATATCAGTAGCAGACAAACTGAGAATCGGGAATCTCGAAAACGTCGGTGTTGAGAATTCTACATAAACATGAATTTCACCCGCACCATATTTCTATGCACCTGGATTTGCATGGCGAAAACTTTGAACGTCCTATACCTTTTTGTCAGTGGGCACAAAATAAATTACGGGACGATAACAGATTTCTTTTCACTCGTTCTGTTTGTGACGAAGCGTCGTTCACAAACATAGGTAACGTAAACTGGCATAATATGCAGTATCGGGCAAAAGAAAATCACGATGGCTGCGACAAGTGGAACATTAGCGACGTTGGCGGGTTAATGTATGGTGCGGCATTATGGGACAAAGGATAGGTGGCCCCTATTTTATCGAAGGCATTCTAAATGGTGCAATGTATGCTGATTTCTTACGTATTGTTCTACCGATATTACTATAAGATGTTTCACTGCATGACAGAATGACGATGTACTTTCAACACGATTGATGTCCGGAACATGGTTCGCGTGCAGTTGAAACGGTCTTAAATGGTATATTGAATGACAGGTGAACTGTTCATAGAAACACCATACTATGGCCCGAATGTTCACTGGATTTTACACCCCCGGATTTCTTTCTGTGAGGAAAATTGGCCGGCCGCGGTGGCCGAGGGGACTGAGGCGCTCCAGTCACGGCCTGCACGGCCACTACGGTCGGGGGTTCGAATCCCCCCTCGGGCATGGATATTTGTGCCGTCCTTACTGTTAACTAGTTTGTAAGTAGGGACTGATGACCCCGTAGTTAAGTCCCATAGACTATACAAACGTTTGAAACGTTTGGGGAAAATTGAAGGATATTTCTTATCGTGATTCACAGACAGCGCATCGAACTACTCGCTGTTGAATGGAATTTCATTACGCGTATTGCCAAATGCAATGAAGTTGAAGGACATCAATTTGAGCATTTATTGAAGTCGTGAGGTAATTACAGGTAATCACGCAGTAACAGCACGTTTTCATAATGCATGATAATGTCACAAAAGTACATGTTTCACATTGGAACAACGAAAATACAGTTCAAACGTACCTACGTTATGTATTTTAATTTAAAAGCCTACCTGTTACCCACTGTTCGTCTAAAATTGTGAGAAATATGTTTGTGAATATTACAGCGACATCTATCACAAGTGACAAAATTTTCCAAATAAATCATTCATATTTATTTACGTACTAGACGAATATGCAATAAAAATGGGGGTAGCTACCTAAAAAAATGCAGTTGATATCCTTTTGACCTATGGCAGCGCTATCTAGCGGGCCAACCATACCATCTGTTTTCCCCCTTCAAGCTAGAAAAGTTTTGTTCTTTGTAGTTTTTTCGCTTGATGCTTATTTCGTGAGATATTTGGCCCGGATACTATCAAATGTTGAAATGTTTGTAAAGCTTATGCGACTTAACTACGGGGCCATCAGTCCCTAAACTTACAAATTACTTATGAACTAGCTAAAACTAAGGACGGCACAAATATCCATGCCCTAGGAGGGATTCGAACCCCCTACCGTAGTGGCCGTGCAGACTGTGACTTGCGCGCCGCAGACCGCTTGGCTACCGCGGCCGGCCGGTCACTATCAATGGACCACCCTGTATAGAGACAATAAAAAGAAGCGCCAACACATGCTTAACGGAACACAAAAGGATCCGTCGTTTGGGACATATCGACAAATCAGAAGTAGCAACACATGAATTTAAAGACGGAGGTCATGAAATAAAATTTGGTGAGACGGTCGTGCTAGCGAGGACTTCGCTCTATTATACACGTATGTATAGAGAGGCTATTGAAATCCACAAACATGAAAACAATATTAATAGGAGGAGATATGGTGGTCGACCTTGAACCAAGCACGTGACAATCGAATACCTGCAATCGAGAGAATTGACGGTTGTTACAAATAGTTGCATAGTCGGCAGCACGTGACGTGTGATGGCGCCCTCAAAGGGCTCTATATAAAGGGCTGCTCCAGCGCATAGCAGACAGTCGTCCACTCACCGCAGAAGATGTCCGCAGTTGACAACGAAACGTCAGGGGGTAGAAGTTTCACAGATCGACCACGGAAATTTAGCCTAGAAGTGTTAATTGATGACAGTACACATTATTATTCATAAGTTCACTGACACTGAAGTTTTAGGAACACGTTTGGCAGCGGCCGAGCGGATTGAGGAGCTATGCTGCGATGCGTGATGCTGTTCCCCTTCGGAGATTCGAATCGCTCCTCCAGTTTGGATGTTTCTGCTGTCTTCAGTATAAGGTAGTTCATAAGTAGTTTGTAAGTTTAGGGACTGATGATCTCGGCCGGCCGTAGTGGCCGAGCGGTCTGCGGCAGGCCAATGACGTTCTGCACGGTCACTACGGTCGGGGGTTCGAATCCCCCCTCGGGCATGGATATTTGTGCCGTCCTAAGTATTAGCTAGTTCATAGTTTGTAAGTTTAGGGACTGATGACCCGTATTTAAGTCCCATAAGCTTAACAAACATTTGAACATTTTTGATGATCCGGCAGTTCCATAAACTTTACAAACATTTGAACACTTTTGATGATCCGGCAGTTCCATAAGCTTTACGAACATTTGAACATTTTTGATGATCCCGCAGTTCCATAAACTTTACAAACATTTGAACATTTGGACATGTTTGACATAATAAGGAAGGGACCACAAAATGTGGTAGGTTTCAACCATGTTACATTTCAGTTAAGTGTAGTTATATCGCTGGTGCGCCATTCGAAGCAACCAATATTGGAACCTGGCAACAGAGCGTAGCGCTCTCAGCTGAAAAGTATTGCAAAGTAAACAGATAACACGCATTTGGAAAGCACGATTTGCTGTGTTATTTAAGAAGCAGCTTGTAGCATTACGATAAATCTTCTTCCATAAATTATATCTGCGTCGCTTGTCGCCTTCGTATCCGTTATCGGTTCAGTGTGCACCCCTGACCAATTTTGTTTAGGATGGCCAATACTATTTTCCGACTTGATATTGAACCGACATCTCATCCTGTTATTCTCAACAATGAATTGAAAGCGTGAGCTTTGGGATTGATTTCTCTTTTATTGTAATTTAACTCCCTGTTTGATAAATCTTATTTCTCGTTTAAAAATGACCTATCTCTTTAACAAACAATTTCTAATTGTTTTCAGGAAGCCGCAAGCGAACGTAAAAAGATGCTTGGCCACCGTTACGGTTCGTTTGGCAATTGTATCCGAGTTTAGCTCCATTTCGTTTCCTTCAACATTTAGTTCATACTGATTTTGAATTTCGGAGCCAGTAATCAATGTATAGTTCCAACAAAGTCCGCTATTGTTTCGATTTGTTTGTATATTGTAAAATTTTTTAAACACGGTCGTGAAACTTCGTTCCGCGAGGCGTGATTATATCCCAGCATCTCAATACGGAGGAAAGTTATTTCTTAATACAATCATCACAAAGTTATCAAATGCAGTTCATCTAATGATTAGGTAGTACTGCTGTGAAGCTGGTTAGGTCGCAAATTCTTTGTTATTGGTCACACTTCATGTACAGCTTCACAGCAGTACTACTTAATCATTTCATCATGGTCGCCTAGCTCCTCAGTGACTTTATGTCGCATTTACAGCAGTTCATCTAGACTTCATCCGAGATGTAAAGTAACTTTTCGCCAATTTTCTTTGTAGTGGAATTTTCGGGCGCTGTCTTCACTTTAACAATGACTCTCGCTATTCTTTTTATGTCGGTATCATTCAGACCCTGTTTTGGCTTATCACCTTTAAAATTTAATTTCTACGCCTTTTCGATATTCACTAACAAAAAGTTTACTCAGTTTCATACGCAGGATTTAATTCATATCTACAGGGTGGTCCATTGTTAATGATTGGACCAAGTATGTCACGAAATAAGCATCAAACGAAAAGACTAAAAAGAACAAAACGTCTCTACCTTGGCCCGCTAAATGGCGCTGCCATAGGTCAAACGGATATCAACTACAGTTTTAAAACAGGTATTCCATTTTTATTACATATTCGTCTAGTACGTAAATAAATATGAATGTTTTATTTTCAACACTGTTGTCGCTTTGTGATAGATGGCACTGTAATATTCACAAACATACTGCCCATAATTATTTACGAACAGTGGGTAACAGGCAGGTTTTTTAAATTAAAACACAGAACGTAGATACGTTTGAACTTCATTTTATTCGTTGCAATGTGATACATGTACGTTTGTGAAATTATCGTACATTATGAGAATGCATGCTGTTACTGCGTGATTTCCTGTAATTACCTCATGACTTCAATTAATGCTCAAAATGATGTCCTTCATTGCATTTGGCAATACGAGTAATGAAATTCCTCTCAACAGCGCGTACCTCGCCTTCAGTAAATATTACGCTATACCACGTACTTAACCCTTAACTACTATCTGCGGTCTGTCAGACCGTTACGACTCTTTGAGTCGAGATATTTCACGCACCCCTGCCAAGCTAAAAGGACTCTTCCGTGTCATTCTGGAAACATCCCTTAGGCTGTGGCTAAGCCATGTCTCCACCATATCCTTTCTTCCAGGAGTGCTAGTCTTGCGTGTTTGCAAGAGAGCTTCTGTGAAGTTTGGAAAGTAGGAGGCGAGGTACTGGCGGAAGTAAAATTGTGAGGCGGCATCGTGAGTCGTGTCGGGATAGCACAGTCGGTAGTGCGCTTGCCCGCGAAAGGCAAAGGTCCCAGGTTCGAGTCCCGGTTCCGGCACACAATTTTAATCTGCCAGGAAGTTTCATATCAGCGCACACTCCGCTGCAGAGTGAAATTTCATTCAATTGACATCTGTTTGACCTATGGCAGCGCCATCTAGCAGGATAACTATAGCGCCATCTGTTTTTCCCTTTCGAGCTAGAAATGTTTTGTTCTTTGTAGTTTTTTTTCGTTTGATGCTTATTTCGTGAGATATTTTGCATGGTAACTATCAATGGACCACCCTATATACATACGACACCACGAAAAAATATCATTACAAGCTGACGTAAATATCTTTAGTAATCGAAATTTCAGCTTTGTGATTATGATGTAAAATATTTGTTTAAAATATAGTATATAGATTTCCTTCATTGAATGCAGTGTAACTGGGAAAAAAATGTTCAGCAGTGTACATGAATGACCTAGACTTGTAACTGCCAGAGGATATTCATTCAATGAGCGAAACATATACGATATATGTTTAAATAAATATTTTATTTCATTGGCACCAAGCTGACTTATCAATTATTGTTACAATATTGTGGTGGTTCGGGCATACGCCTCACAGTTCACATACATGTATATATTTTTGCTCATAGTACAGTACTGCCGGCCGCGGTGGCCGAGGAGACTGAGGCGCTTCAGTCACGGTCTGCACGGCCATTACGGTCGGGGGTTCGAATCCCCCCTCGGGCATGGATATTTGTGCCGTCCTAGTTCGTAAGTAGTTCATAAGTAGTTTGTAAGTTTAGGGACTGATGACCCCGTAGTTAAGTCCCATAAACTATACAAACATTTGAACATTTGAGTACAGTACTTGTAACTGCCCTCAGGATGTTTATTAAATGAGCGAAACATATATAATATACTTTTAAGTAAATATTTTATATTATTGCCACAAAAGCTGAGTTGTCAGTTATTATTATAATATTGTGGTGGTTCGGGTACACGAGTCATAATGGAGTTCACATACAAGTATCTTTGCTCGTAGAACAGTTCGTACAAATGTTGTAGACTCTCAAACGCACACGAGTTTCGTGCCTATTACATTTCTCCTCCCTCCACCCACAGTATCGGGATGCGATCTCTGTAGAATTTGAAACATAATAAAAATTGCTCCCATCATAGCACAACATAAGGCGAATATGTCGTGGCCAAATATGTGAAAGGAGAGCCCTGGTTTCTCAGTTTATCTGGCAGTTTCAAAAATTATAAAACATCTTATGTATTCCCAATATTTAAATTATACGATTCGTAATCTGATTTCGCATAACTTATACGTGGCAAAGCTCCATCGCACACAGCATTTGGCATATTATATAGTAATATCAAAAAGGAACAACTTCCTGATGTTCTCCAAAACTTTTTTATTGGTCACAAACCGGCTTTCGGCTTCTTAGGCCATCATCAGGTGACAACTGAATGTAGTACACATGTTTTCAAAGATGTTGAGATTTAGAAAGATGTTATCAGAGACAATCGATACTTCACAGGAAAGTTCATCACAAATACGTATTTATGAGAGTTATTAACATTTATATAAAAATCTAATAAATATGTGTAAATAATCAAAATAATATGATTATTATTGAAAAGGAAGTTTGAAAATAAAACTTATTTCAGTAGAGGTGTAGAGGGGAACTGGATCTGATCGTTTAATACTAAACTAGCATCCTGAGCCAAATGTTTATTGATTTTCAATATTTCCAGTAGTGTCATCTTTCTGCTTTTCTACAGGGGATTTAGAATCTCACAGTTTACATCACAATCATGGCCTTCTCTGAGCAGATGTTTAGCAAAGGTTGAATCTGTCTTTTTTTAACCTCCAGATTCTCTCATGTTATGATAATCTAATAGCTACAGCCCTGCCAGACTGACCAACATACTAACGGAAGGACGAGTCTGGAAGAAGCAACACTTAGTTTGCGATAGTGACCAGATGGCGGAAACCTACCAAAATTAGCAGACGCGATCGTCATGTTGCTGAGATATTCACTACAAATATGATCTTTACCTTCCGCGAAAACAAAATATAGACAGTCATGTTTGTTTACAGGCGCGAAAAACAGGAGCAATAATTTCAAATGTGGAAGCTTTGCCGCTGGCAGAAGACGATGCGCTTTAGGCTTATGACAATTTTGCTTCTCCATCACATACAAATACTAGGCTCGCATTCTGATGCAAATTGGAAATCGTGTAGAGCGTAATAACTGTAAAACTACAAAACGTGACACAACAACAACACAACAGGTTTGCCAAACATGATGACGAAACAAGATTTAAATGAAAGATTAGGACAATTAAAACCGCAGGTTAAAGGCTGATCTCACTTAAGACACAGATAGGAGTATAAATAACAAGTAAAACAACGCGTAGAACAGATACAATCAAGTATTGTTCAAATGTTCAAATTTTTGTAATCCTATGGGACCAAACAACGTTGATCAACAGTTCCTAGTTTTACAAACTACTTAAAATAAGTTAAACTAATCTAAGGACAACACACACATCCATGACCGAGGAACGATTTGAACCCCCGACGCAGGAGGCCGCGCGATCAGTAACGTGGCTCTCCAGACCGCTCGGCTACTCCCGCGCGGCAATCAAGTATTCACAAACGCTTTAAAGTACTTGGGAAATAGACAACGAACAATGTGTTACAGACTGCAAAAGCTGAAAAGCTTACTCTGTTACGAAATGACAAATTTGAGAAACACGTTAACGAATGTACCTACATCAATTGAAACAATAACAGAGGATTTATCACGAATGGACTATAGACAAATATAATAAAATTGTTCGATGAATCCTCAGCCATGCACTTGAATGTGACTTTCAAATTATCCATGTAGATGTAGATGAACATGACGTGTTAAACCATTCATTGACTCCGGTCATACAACAATAGTGTGTGACACTAAATTTGACGAAATTCTACAGGCGGTGGGAGGTTTTCAACCCAGAACCCTTTCAAAGCACTACCTCAGTAAAACCCGATTTTGGGTCGACCCAGCTTCAAACAGGGACGTACTGCGCGTACTCAAAGGCAGACTACCAACTCATATTACACAGTAACTGGTGTACGCGCCAAAAGACAATTCAGAACAATTCCTTGCCGTACTAGGTTTCATAGATATAATCCACGAAGACAACAGAGCCGTGAAAGGTGGCCATAACTATAACAATAACAATAAAAGTAATGGAAACCGAGGCGGGAACGCCAATGTTTACAAACATTGCAACGGCACGGTCCTCCGCGTAGCAACAGTTACGAATAGCACAAAAGCTTTGTTGGAAGGTCTGCGCCACAAAGTCAACAACATTCAACATTTGAAACCTTCCCGACAGAATGGGGGCAAACAAAAAAGAAATGATAACATATTTAATCGACGCTATCAAAACTCAGTCCCCAAGCCTTGGAGTCAGAAGAATCAAACTTATCGATGTTCACCACCACCACACAGACAACAAAATCAATTTGGCAGTGAGAGAAACAATTACATCACCCCTCCAGAACAAAAATAACACTAGGAAAGAGCCGAATTAGGTAGGATAGGAGCTGTAAAACCTGAAGGTAAATATCATTAATATTGTAATGATACTTTCCTTTTTGTCTTGGTGTTGCCGTTAAGGTTAGATACCGCTATTAAATGGAACAGGTCTTGAAATGTTGCAGTGAAAAATAATTTTGAAGAAGTGTTCTACTGAACAAAACATGAAAGATTCCACACTCAGTGTTTAGCGGTCGTAATACTTTGAACAAAGACAACACCAGAAAGCATCACTACAAAAGAAAGCGGCGGAACCCGTACTTAACCTGGTTAAAGTAATCTGCTACTTTTGCAGTCATTTCCCTGCAGTTGATGGAGCAATTTATTATATATTGTAAAGTGATGCTTGGTTTTCTAATCTGTAGAAATTTGCAAATATCGTCGGACTTCGTTTACTGACAAAAGATTTCTTGCAGGCATTGAAATGAGATGATTCAACATTATGAAAAAATTGAAAGTGCATCCAGAAATTTCTATCACAATCACGTAATAATTCTCAACAACGGTCCAAGCATCATTTAACAAATGTCTGATATTGCTGAAAAACAAAATGACAAAATTAATGAAAATATGGAGGGAATTTTGAAATGAAAGAAATACTTCAATTAACTTAGTCATTATTTACAAATATAACTTCCAAAGCTCACACTTACAATTTTAATGAAGCTCGCTCTGTGGAAAACGTCCGATAAGAACAACTGTAAAAACAAAAAAGACGACGAGCAACTCCGTATTCTCTTTAGCCCGTATGAAAAAGTTGAATATAGGAACAAAACATAGTAAAAAATATCGCTGGCAGAGAGAGCGGGTGCTAGCGACAAGCGTCGTATATGTATAATAAAAAAAATGCAATGTAATGCTACAAAGTGATGGATGATCCAGTTAAACTTACTTTGACCGCGCAGCATATTAGGAAATCGGCACATTTCTAGTTCAAAATAGATTTCAAACATTTTAATAGGAAGAAAGGAAGGAAGCTCACTGTTCAACGTTCCGTCAACAGCGTGGTCATTAGAGATGGTGCTCATGCTAGGGTTTTCGGTTAAGGACGGGGGAGGAAAATGGCCCTGTCCTTTGTAAGTAAACATTCCGACATTTGCCTGGAGCGATTTAGGGATATCACAGGAAACCTAAATCTGGATAGGTGGAAAAGGATTTGAACTACCATCCTACCGAATGCGTGTCCACTGTGTTAACACTGTGCTACCTAGCTCGGCAATTTTATTTTTCATAAACTGGTAGTTACTCCATATCAAATGATTTTTTTCTAAAATGTGAATAAACGCATAATAACACTGGTTTATAGTGTTATGTGTGCATATTTTGGATGTAATTTATACATTGAAGACGCAAAGAAACTTGTATACCTGTCTAATATCGTGCAGGGGTCTCGCGAGTATGCGATAGGTCCTTACTTAACAAAATGTTCAAATGTTTGTAGAACTTCTGGGACTTAACTACGGGGTCATCAGTCCCTAAGCTTACAAACTACTTATGAACTAGCTAAGACTAAGGACGGCACAAATATCCATGCCCGAGGGGGGATTCAACCCCCGACCGTAGTGGCCGTGCAGACCGTGACTGGAGCGCATCAGTCCCCTCGGTCACCGCGGCCGGCCTTACTTAACATATTCAGCCGCTAGCTCAGAGAAGAATCTGTACCAAACGACTGGAAAGTTTCACAGGTCACACCAATATTCAAGAATGGTAGTTGGAGTAACCCACTAAACTACGGGCCTATTTCATTGACATCAATTTGCAGCAGTGTTCTGGAACATATCCAGTATCAAATAGTAAGAATTATCTCGAACAGTATGATCTATTGGCCCAAGATCAACATGGATTTAGAAAATATCGCTCATGCGAAACACACCTGGCTCTTTACTCACACGAAGTGATGAGTGCTATTGACAACGGTTCTCAAATTTCTAGATTTCCAGAAGGCTTTTGACACCGTACCTCACAAACGGCTTGTAATCAAATAGCATGGTTACGGAATATCGCCACAGATTTGTGACTGGATAGAGGATTTTCTGTCAGAGAGGATAAAGTTTGTAGGAATCGATGGTAAGGCATCGACTAAAACAGAGGTGATATCGGGCGTTCCACAGGGTAGTGTTACTCGTCCTCTGCTGTTCCTTATTTACATAAACGATTTGGGAGAAAATATGAGAAGCTGTCTTAGGTTGTTTGCAGATGACGCCGTCATTTATCGTCTAGTAAAATCATATGAAGAGCAAAACCAACTGCAGAAAGATCTAATAAGATATCACTATGGTGTAAAACTTGGCAATTGACTCTAAATAATGAGAAGTATGAAATCGTCCACATGAGAACGAAAAGAAATCCGTCAAACTTTGTTTACAAGATACATCAATCACGTGTGAAGGCCGTAAACTCCACAAAGTGCCTAGGAATTACTATTACTTCAGACATAAATTGGGAAGAACACGTAGATAATGTCGTGGGAAAGGCGAACCAGAGACCGCGTTTTATTGGCAGAACCGTTAAAAGATGAAACAGAACTACTAATGAGACTGCATACACCACGCTTGTTCGTCCTCATTTGGAATATTGCTGCCCAGTGTAGGATCCGTATCATATGGTTTTGACGGAAGCCATCGAAAGAGTCCAAAGAAGGGTCGCCTGTCTTGTATTATCACGATACAGGAGATACAGCATCACGGAAACTATACAGGATCTGGGATGGGATTTATTTACGACAACGGCCTTTATCGCGCCGGCGTGAGCTACTTAGGAAACTCCCTCGAATGCGAAAATATACTGTTGACTTCCACGTACATAGGGAGAACTGATCATCAGGATAAAATATGAGAAATTAGAGCTCGAACGGAGAGATTCAGGTGTTCTTTCTTCCCGTGCGTTATTCGTGAATGGAACGGTTAATGAATGATATAAAGGTGGTTGGTTTAAGCCTCTGCTGGGCACTTAAAAGTGTTTTGCAGAGTATACCATGTAGTTGTAGGTATAGCACGCTGAAGTGCTACAACACGACATGAGATGAACTCAACTTATGTCTGAAGTAGTGCTGGACGGAACTGACACGATGCATCCGGCTGGGCTGTCCATAAATCCGTAGGACTATGAGCGAGTGGAGGCCTCTTCTCTTCAGTGCGTTGCAAGTAATCACAGTCATGCTCAAGAACGTTCATGTCTGTGGAATTTGTTGGACAGCGGAGGTGTTTAAACTTAGAAGAGTTTTGCTGCAGCCACTCTACAGCAACTTTGCACGTTTATTGAGTCGCATTGTCCTGCTGGAATTGCCAGGATGCATACGTGTCACCTGCCATAATCGTATCTAGACGTATCAAGGGTCCAATACACACCGACTACACACGCTCCATACCATTATACAGCCTGCACCAGCTTGAACAGTCCCCTGTGGACGTACAGGTTCCATGGATTCCTTGCACGAAGACACTTGTTGAAGGTCCAGCAATGAAATAAATTTGCAAAAGAGTTGCGCTTCTGCCACGTTGATGATTCTCTTCAGTCGTCTCTGGTCTCGTTCGTGCAGAATCCTGGTGCAGCGATGTCGGATATCTAATGTTGTACAGTATTCCCGATTAACACAGTGCACTCGTAAAATGGTAGTACGGGAAAATGCCTACCTCATCGCTACTTAGGACACCATTTCAAACTCATAAATCCTGATAAAAGTTTGTGTTCTGTGGAGCCTGCAGCAAAACAAAGGTCATATAATGTCATTTCTAATAAAGAAAGTTCCAAATTTGCTGCAAAGTTTAGATTTCTTTTTATGTCGTCGTTACAGATAGTTTCGGTGCATTATTTACAGTTTCAAGTGTCGTCTACATGGAATGACGTGCATATATTATCGTATCGGACTGTCTGATGTTTGTCAATTACCTTCCCGTATTATAAAAAAGTTATTGAATTTCGTTTGACAGTTTTGATAGCTCCGAAGAAACGATAATCTGTAAACATATATAATCGGAAGTGCCGCCGCGGCGGCGCCGTGCTTACGGTGAGCGCGGCCATCCTCCGTCGGAGGTTCGAATCCCCCCTCGGGCACGGGTGTTTCTGTTGTCCATAGGTTAGTTTAACTAAGTTTAAGTAGTTTGTAAGATACGGACTAATAACCACGCAGTTGAGTCCAAAAGTTTTACAAACATTTGGACATTCGGAAGTGTCGAAATTGTCAAACTAAATTCAAAAACTTTTCTTATAATACCACCAGGTAATTGACGAATGTCAGACAGTCAAAATGTTCAAATGATTGTATAGTTTATAGGACTCAACTACGGGGTCATCTGTCCCTAAACTTACAAACTACTCATGAACTACCTTATACTAAAGACGGAACAAACATCCATGCCCGAGGAGGGATTAGAATCCCCGACGAGAACGGCCTCGCGCATCGTAGCATAGCGCCTCAATGCGCTCGGCCGCTCAGACAGCCTCAGACAGTCCAGTGCGATTATATATGCACGTCATTCCATCTAGACGATAGTTGAAAATGGCAGTAATGTGCTGAAACAGTTTGTACTGAAGAAATAAAAACAAATCAAAACTTCTCAGCAAATTTGGAACTTTCTTTAGTAAATCCTGATAACCTGCAATTGTAGTAGCAGTAACCGATCTAACTCCTCCGCCAGGTAGTTGTTTACGTGTCTCTGTGTTTGCAGACGGATCTCTGTACCATTTTTGGCCCCTCAGAATACATGTATATCTTCTAATATATGAAGCAGTGTGTCCGTATGTTTGTACGTGTTGCATACAAATCTACAATTTTGTTCCGAGATTTTGTGCACGTAAGCTTCAATCCATGAGGACGGTCTCCGTAAGTGTAAGAATCACATACGATATATAGTTCACGAGATATGACGTCATAAACAATGAGAGACACGAGAAACTGCTGCAATTTGCTACAATGCTGCTCATTTTCTCCTAAAACATTGGACCGATTTCAACCAAACTTGGTACACACATTCCTTACCGTGAGGTAACAATTGCTGCAGGGTTAATAATCACGTACGACACATGGTTCAAAAGATATTACGTCATAAGTAATAGAAATCGCAAAAAAAAAGCCATATAATGCGGCGAGATATTCGAAATACAGTGTATGAGAATGACAGTACTCAGCGACTTGCAACAAACTTTAAACATAAGTTCAAACCTTTATTAAGCTTTTCCTCGCTGGCAACCTTAGTAAAATGATGAAAGGAAAAAAAGTTTCTCGCATACTACTTTTCCGCTGTTCATGGAATAAAACTACGGCATTCGGATGACGTTACAATTTATAATTTATACACTAAAAATGTAGCCACAGGAAATTTTATAGACAGTATACACGCATATACTTGAATGTACCTTCTAAATTTTATCACAGTACGACAGGTAGTTCATGAGATATGAACACCTAAACAGTAACGTTCCGCTGTTCATGGACTATAACTACGGCTTTCGGTATGACGTTACAATTTGTAATTTCTACAGTACTAATTGTAGTCACAGCAAATTTTACGGACAATATACACGCATATAGTTGAGTGTACTCTGTAAACTGTATTACAGTACGACGTATAGTTCACGAGATATGAGCACATAAACAGTAATGTTCATGGAAAACCGTTCCTTCCCGCACCAAGTTTTAATGTATTACTTCTTTACAACTACCTGTACTCCGAAGAGATTTTACAGACATACAGCCATTTTACAAGTGAAAATATACCAGAAAAATTGCAGCAATAAATAAAAAAAATACCCGGGCAACGCCGGGTTTTCAGCTAGTACAATAATAGAAACAAACAAGAACAAAAGATTTGGTTATTCTTTTAAATACTATTTTAATAAAAGACCTCATTTTCAAGAAGTAACTTTTCTGCAGAATGTACTGTGGCCAATATTTTGCAAAGCTTACAAATTTATAGTAATTAATAGCTTTGCAGATATTAAGTATTTCTTATCCGTGTGGGAATGAAAAGTAATGTAACAAACTATATTTATGTGCTTGCAAGTAAAAAGAAATTTTTGTCATGTAAAGGGTTAATAGGAGAAATGTAGAAAAAATTTTCCACGGAATATATGACATCAACTGCGATTGGGCAAAGCTGAAAATGTGTACCCAGCCGGGATTCGAACGCTGGTCTCCTGCTTTGTAGGCAGTTGCGTTGACCCCTACACCACTGGGGACACAGTAACCACCGCACCTGCAAGGACTACCTAAGTACGCCTTCCGGCAGATGCAAAATTGCCAGCTTCATGGGAGGCGCGCTAACTTGCATGTGCGATGATTAATGTGTCTCAAGTGATGTAGGGGTAAGCGCAACTGCCTAGAAAGCGGGAGACCCGGGTTCGAATCCTGGTTGGGTACACACTTTCAGCTTTGCCCAATCGCAGTTGATGTCATATTTTCTGTAAATATGAAAGAACAACAACTGCAGGATCAGAAGTGGCGTCTTTTCTATCGCAACAGACGCCACATGTATATAAGAAATTTGTACATTACGGGTTTCAATTACTTTCATGTCAATTTACATATTCTTACAGATCGGACTTTTCACTTACAAACATAGACAAGGCATGAAACTTCCTGGCAGATTAAAACTGTACACCAGCCACAGTGGCCGAGAGGTCTGCGCTGCTCCAGTCGTAGTCTGCACGGCCGTTATGGTCGCGGGTTCGCATCCCCCACGGACATGGATGTTTGTGTCGTGAAAAAATTGTTCAAATGTTTGGAGAGCTTATCGGACTTAACTACGGGGTCATCAGTCCCTAAACTTACAAACTACATATGAACTAGCTAATTCTAAGGACGGCACAAATATCCCTGCCCGAGGGGGATTCGAATCCCGACCGTAGTGGCCGTGCAGACTGTGACTGGCGCGCCGCAGAGCGCTCGGCAACCGCGGCCGGCGTCTTTAGTATAAGGTAGTTCGTAAGTAGTTTGTAAGTTTAGGGACAGATGACCACGCAGTTAAGTCCCTTACGCTTATCAAACATTTAAAATTGTGTGCCGGTTCCGGTACACAATTTTAATCTGCCACGAAGTTTGACACGTTGTCTATGTTTTTAACTGAAAAGTCGCTGCAGAGTGAAAGTTTCATTCAATAGACAAGCTAGTTGAGCCGGCCGCGGTGGCCGAGCTGACTGAGGCGCGTCAGTCACGGTCTGCACGGCCACTACGGTAGGGAGTTGGAATCCCCCCTCGGGCATGGATATTTGTGCCGTCTTTAGTATTAAGTAGTTCATAAGTAGTTTGTAAGTTTAGGGACTGATGACCCCCTAGTTAAGTCCAACACGCTATACAAACAAAAACAAGTTAGTTGAAAAAAAATGTTCAAATGTTTGTAAATCTATCGGACCAAATTCCGTGGTCATCACTCCGTAGCTTACAAACTACTTAAACCTAGGTAAACTAACCTAAGGACAAACACACACACCCATGCCCCAGGGAGGACTCGAACCACCAAGGCGAGCAACCGCGCGCTCCGCAGCGAGACGCTTTAGACCGCTCGGCTACTCCACCGCGGCAAGGTAGTTCGCGAGGCCGTTCCCCGTCGGGGGTTCGAATCCTCCCTCGGGCATGGATTTTTGTGCCGTGTTTAGTATAAGCTAATTCATAAGTAGTTCATAGTTACCGCGCACGTGGAAACGAGAAACGTTACACGAGCGCCTCCGACGAAGGTGCTGCACGTGACCCGATACCTGTATAACGATGCCCTTGCGTCGTATGATGCCAGACGTGTGAAAGTAGATTCCGCGACTATATGTTTGGGACTAGGGGTTGTTGGTACCGAATGGCGGGTGTCGTTTTGCCGTTCCCTCCTGTGTGTTTGATGTTTTTAAGTCCCATAAGCTTTACAAACATTTGAACATTTTAGACAAGGTAGTTCCGAAACAGGGTGCAAAATCTAATTTTTTGACACATAACCTTCACACAGCGCCGTCATACCTGACGTATGGCAATCAGTAGACAATAAGTTGTGTGTAGAGCGAAATTTAGGTAACTCGGAGAGGGAGCCCTAGATTGGAGGGACAAACACAATTTCCGCGCGCTAGCCGCGCAGTCTATCACTCGGGGCCAGGTCGACGGCGTATGCCTTCCGCTTTTAATTTGTGTACTGTTTACGGCGAGAATGACGCGGCGCACCGCTAGACCGGGCTGCCTTATAGCCCTCTAAAATAGAGCGGGCGCGAGCGTATATCAGGCGCGGGTAAAAGGCCCATAAATAACGACAAGTGGCCGGGCCGTTATACGTGAGGAAGACGTAAACACAATATACAGCGCGGCGGATCGTAATTTAAATCTGCCATAAACTCTGCTCGCTGCTCTCCCCAGATAGCGGGTATCGCCTCAGGGGCGACCGATGCCGCCGTTAATAGCTGCAGCTAGCTACTGGACACTGTACTTTGTATTGCTAAGCAGACAGTCGTACAAAGCTGTCCTGTTGATTTCTTCAGTGTGTATTTTGCAACAAGGAAATTTTGATATACCGGGTGATCAAAAAAATAAGTGTAAATTTGAAAAGTTAATAAATCGCGGAATAAAGTAAATAGAGAGGTAGATATTGACACACATGCTTGGAATGACATGAGTTTTTATAAGAACCAAAAAAAAAAAAAAAAAAAAAAAAAAAAAAAAAAAAAAAAAAAAAAAAAAAAATTTTGCTAGACGCGTGAAAGATCTCTAGTGCGCTACGTTTGGTGATAATCGTGTGCTCAGCCGCCACTTTCGTCATGCTTGGCCTCCCAGCTCCCCAGAACTAAGTCCGTGCGATTATTGGCTTTGGGGTTTCCCGAAGTCGCTAATGATCCACCGACATCTTTATGGATGCTGAAAGACAGCATCCGACGCCAATGCCTCACCATACCTCCGGACATGTTTTACAGTACTGTTCACAACATTATTCCTCGACTACAGCAATCGTTGAGGAATAATGGTGAACATATTGAGCATTTCCTGTGAAGAACATCATCTTTGCTTTGTCTTCATTTTTTATGATAATTAGTCCGTGATTACCCGTGATTTCAAATGTTAAAATGTTTGGTAAGCTTAAGGGACTTAACTACGGGGTCATCAGTCCCTAAACTTACAAACTACTTATGAACTACTTACGAACCAGGACGGCACAAATATCCATGCCCGAGGGGGGATTCGAACCCCCGACCGTAGTGGCCGTGCTGACCGTGACTGGAGCGCCTTAGTCACCTCGGCCACCGCGGCCGGCTATTAGTTGGGGGCGACTTCAACCTGCCAGGTATAGACTGGGACGGATGTGCTTTCACTACAGGGGGATACAGACAAGCAATGTTGTGAACTACTGTTGAGTACGTTTTCCGAGCACTGCCTTTAGCAGCTAAATCGTCAGCCACACACAATGGAAATATTTAGGACATTATGGCTAGAAACAAGCCAGACGTTGTCAATGATGTCACGAAGCAAGAAAATACAATAGGAAGGCACTGGTTTGTGAGTAGTGGTGAGAACTCACGTGACTAGCTATAAGCCCTCGAAGCCGTAGTTTGGAGCCACGTGGTTCCGAAAAACAGTAAAAATAGCAAAATTCAATTTCCGAAAAATAAATAAAAATGGCTACGGCATGCAACCCCTAAATGCGTAGGATATCATGAGAAAGCTGAAGAAATACAGTTAGACGCGATTGGGACGGTTTTACACGGATGGACGAAGTCCAGTCTTCACAAATCAGAAAAGTGGAATAAATTCAAAGTCGCGGTAAGTCAAGTAAGAAATACGGCATGCAGCCACTAGAGATACGTTCTTTTCGAGAAACACAGTTGAAAAAATTTAGATGCCTGAAATTTGAAGCGGACTGCAGATCGATTCTAGTGCCGTCACCTTACATTTAGAGTAGAAGACCACAAGGATAAGATCAGAGATATTAGCCCTTGTACGGATGCAAACAAGTAGTCGTTTTCCCCGCGTTCTATATGGGAGTGGAACAAGAAAGCAAGTAACTAGTGGTGGTACTGAGTATCTGCGCCACGCACCATTGCGTGGATTGCGGAGTATGTATGTAGATATATTGTTGAAACAGTGCATACGGAATACATGAAATGATTACACTTTTAGATCAACAGCACAAGCGATTATAAGGTACCTGGTGTCGAGTCATGCTGAAAGACCCATACTAGTACTTTGTGTAGCCTCAATAGGCTACCGTTGAGTGTGACATCCATTCGATTCGACCGTACAGAATCGCGAATACAGTGTCGTGACACATTAACTAGCTCGACCTGTGTTAGAGACTCTGCAAGACTCGTGGGTTGTCGTCCCATCATATCCCACACGAGCTCAGCTGCAGACTAGTCCAGAGATCTTGCAGGCCAGTGAGGCGCTGCACGCCTTTCATTGTACGTTTGAGTTTCACGTTCTCTTGAAAAAACATATCCTATTCCTGTTGGAAGAATGACAAACAAGCGCGCAAATTTTCGTCTACGGCTGTAAGAATGTTCGCGCAACCAAAGCAACTAGTATCACAACCGATGCGGCAATTACAACTTGTGTAGCAATTCTCCGAAGCCGGCCGCGGTGGCCGAGGGGACTGAGGCGCTCCAGTCACGGTCTGCACGGCCACTACGGTCGGGGGTTCGTATCCCCCCTCGGGTATGGCTATTTGTGCCGTCCTAGTTCGTAAGTAGTTCATAAGTAGTTTGTAAGTTTAAGGACTGATGACCTCGTAGTTAAGTCCCATAGACTATACAAACATTTGATTTGAACATCTTTGCTGAGCTGTGAAAACAGCAAGCTGTCAAATCTACTGATGAAACGTCAAATCAAATATTACGAAAGATAAGTGTAACAACAAACCTTACCATTTTATTACATGAGAGCTTGGCATTGTCCTGTGACGTGATATGGACGTAAATACAAAATTTATGTATCGAAAAACAGACTTATCACTAAAAGTCCAAGTAAAACAAACATAAAATTATGTATATTTCTCACATTCTATGAACATGGCAATTGAGCAGAACTGGATCCATCAAAATATAATATAAATTTTAACACCAGTGCACTGATATAATTACACGAGTATTGAAACTTAAATAGTGACAACTATTTATTCACAACCGATACAAAACTCTTACATGTCTGCACCTGTTACTGTCCTTTAAGGCAGTCACCAGCGTTTTGTAGAACCCGTTGCCAGCGATGTGAAAAGTGTAATATACCGTTATCAGAGCCTGTTGTGTTGATGGTGCGAATGGATCCTGTCGAGTCTCTGGAACAGTTCTGAAGCGAATGCTACGAAGTGGTTCCTTCATCTTCGGAATGAAATCAAAGTGACAAGAAGTGGATGGTCCAGTACTTCCCAGTCCTATCGACCTCAAAGAGCAGCCACAGCTTACGTTGCAAATACCCGCGCATTGTCGTGCTACTATTATGTACGGCAATGCCAATTCATCGCACGCCTCTTGACGTCCTTGAATACAACGGCGTGCTGTACGACGTCTGGCACATTGAATCTTGATCCAGATCAGTTATTTGTAGACAGGGAGACATGATCATCTTAATAAAATAAGAGATATCACGTCAAAAACGGAAAGATGTAGGTGTTCCTTTCACCCGGGCGCTGTTGCAGGGTGGAACTATAGAGAAATATCATAAAAGCGGTTCGTTGAACCCTCTCCCATTCACTTCAACGTGATTAGCAGAGTATTTATGTAGATGTCATGTTCCCTATAATTCTGTTACGCTATGAACGTCACAACTAACATACCTCCTTCTGCGTTACATATTTACAGTGCAAATCACATTTAGGTGCCCAGCAGAGGGTTCATTGAACCGCTTTGTTAATGCAGTATTTATTTGGGGATCCTATATCTAATAGCGCGGGAAATGCTACACCTACGGGCCGATTTGTCAATGTATCGTTAAGTTCCAGTTAAAATTTACCTAATCGTTAGCGGCGAATTGCGTTTGTCAATGTTTCGTTGTGAGTTAATCTAACGTTAAAAGACGTCAAACTGGCCGTTAATTTAACGAGTAAAATTCTGCTCGTTACACGGCTAACGACCAGTTAACTGAGAATCTGTATGAAAATTGCAGGATTCCAAAGCACTAAAATACGGCAATATATACACCTTATAAAGACCTATTTATCGAACAAATAACAGAAGCAATACATGTATGAAAAACTAGTGTGGAAAGCAGCTTTATTGGAAAATGATATCGTCATATTTCTCGCCCCAGCCATGTCATTACCGATTAGATGAGTTTGATATATTGCAGATACAAAACATAACCTTAAAATTATTGTTGCGATATCAAAATACAAACTTACCCGTAACGACTAGTTAATTGAGAATCGATATGATGAAAATGGCTGGAATGAGAGATTTGGTTGACAATGACGACGAAATCAATAGTTTAGACGATCTAGAGGTCATTGTCCCTATAAGGCGTCCTAGACGTATTTATGTTTGTCCAAATTATTTTGAATGCTGGGATGATGCAGAATTTCGTACGTGATTTCGTCTTCGAAAAACCACTTTTGAAACACTGCATGAAAAACTCCACGACCATCTGAAGGGTCCAACAGATGGTTATGTATTTTGTAAGTTATCTGACGTAATAGAAAACAGAATACATTATTTATGTCTGCAAGCTTAATAATTAAGTATGCTTGTTGCACCTAGTGTAAGTTTCAAATGTTTCAAATGTTTGTACATCTACATATCTACATACATACTCCGCAATTCACCGTAAGGTGCGTGGCGGAGGGTACACTGTACCACTACTAGGCATTTCCTTTCCTATTCCACTCCCAAATTGAACGAGGAAAAAAAGAATGCCTATATGCCTCCGTACGAGCCCTAATTTCTCTTATCTTGTCTTTGTGATCTTTACGAGAAATGTAAGTAGGCGGCAACAAGATCGTACTACACTCAGCTTCAAATTCCGGCCCTCTAAATTTACTTAACAGAAATTCACGAAAAGAACGTCGTCTTTCTTCCAGCGATCCCCAATTGAGTTGCCGGAGCATTTCCGTGGCATTCGCGCATTGGTCGAACCTACCGGTAACAAATCTAGTTGCTCGCCTCTGAACCGCCTCTATGTCTTCCTTCAAACCTATCTGCTGCGGGTCCCAAATACTTGAGCAATACTCAATACGTGGTCTTACAAGCGTTTTATACGCGGTCTCCTTTACAAGTGAAGTACATCTTCCCAAAATTGTCCCAATAAACCGAGGTCGGCTGTCTGCCTTACTCACAACTGTCCTTACCTGCTCGTTCCATTTCATATCGCTCTGCAATGTTACGCCTAGATATTTGAACGACGCGACAGCATCAAGAAGCTCACTACTAATGCTGTATTCGAACATTATAGGATTGTTTTTTCTACTCATGCGCATCACCTTACATTTTTCTACATTGAGAGCTAGCTGCCATTCTTCGCACCAACTAGAAATTTTGTCTAAGTCAACCTGTATGCTATTACAGTCAGTTACAGACGACACCTTCCCATACACCACAGCATCATCAGCAAACAGCCGCAAATTACAACTTACTCTGTCCATCAGATCATTTATATAGATAGAAAATAATAGCGGTCCTATCACACTCCCCTGGAGCACGCCTGACGATACACTCGTCTCTGATGAACACTCGCCGTCGAGAAAAACGTATTGCGTTCTATTACTTAGGAAGTCTTCCAGCCAGTCAGAAATCTGTGAACCTATTCCATAAGCTCGTATCTTCGTTGTATAGCTTATGGAACTTAACTGCGGGGTCATCAGTCCCCAAACTTACAAACTACTTATGAACTAACTAATACTAAGGACGGCACAAATATCCATGCTCGAGAGGGGATTCGAACTCCCGACCGTAGTGGCCGTGCAGACCGTGACTTGAGCGTCTCAGTCCCCTCGGCCACCGCAAGCCGGCCTAGTGTAAGTCCTAAAATATGATTTCTTCCTCCGATCTACGGGATTAGTGCACTTTTGCATATGTGCCAGTTATTGCTTTCACTAAGGTACTATGCACTTGGCTCTGTGTTATCGTACTAGGCCCTAAGCACTTTTGCTATCCTACATGTTCCATGGACAGTATTGAATTCATTTGCCACAACGTCGCTTCCTTTTCGTTCCATGCCGTAGTCCGGCTTATTACATTCCAATGTGTTCTAATATTTCTCTAATTAGGACACAAGACTTCGCACTAGCTTCTTGCAAAATTTGAGCGCCAAAGCGCCAAATAGTAACTTCCTGTTAATCTTTTCACTGATAGTCAAATATGGAGAACAGCTCTTTATTCAGACGGCACTTTCATTTGTTTCCATTGCCAACATAGTCGAAATATATCACACCTTCTCGTTTTCTCCTCGTTAGCAAACAAGAGGTGTATGTGGCAATGACAAACGCAATGCACTTAACGAGCACATTTAACTGGCCGTTAAAGGCATCTTCTCGTTTACTAACGAGAAATGGCCGAACCGGCCCTAAATCTTTTTATTTTCGGTCTCATTTCTCTTATGTTATCACGATGATCAAATCTCCCTGTGTAGGGGGGAGGGGGTGCTAACAACATATTTTTCCAATTAGAGGAGAAAGTTGGTGACAGGAATTTCGCAAATAGATTGTGCCTCGACGAATAACACTTTTTTAAATTATATCCACCACAAGTCGCACATAATTTCTCCCCTGTACAGCGATGAACGAACTGATTACCTCTAACTTAACTACGTTCTCTCAGTCCAACGTGATGAGGGTCCCCTCAGTGCGCAACAATACTCCAATTCAGGACTGATAAGTGTAGTTTAGATAGAACTATTGCGTATTCTAAGTATTCTACAAACGAAACGTAGCCTTTGCTTCGCTTTCCCCGAGATATTTTCTGTGATCCTTCTAATTTCATCTAGTCGTAATTAGATTTGACTGATTTAATACGTAAATGCAGTTTACCAGAGCTCTTTTAGTGCTCATTTGTATGACTTAAACTTTTCATTATTTATAGCAAACTGCCATTTTGGCAATATGCTCATCTTGTCTAAGTCGTTTTGCACCTGCTTTTGATATTCTGGTGACTATACGAAACCCACAGTCTACGAGAGCTGCTCAGATTGTGTCTCAATCGTCTATAAAGACAAGGAAAATGTAGTGGTCCTGTAACACTTTTGTGAGGAACGCCAGATATCATTTGTTATGACAATAAACAAAGCTGCAGGTCAGAGGGATAAAAGAACAGGGGAGGAGGGAGGGGGCACTTATTTCACTTATTCATTTATTTAGCGTATGGCAAGTACAAATCACGTTTTTTTTGGAAAAATATATTGCTACAATAAATTTATAACTTTGGCACTTAAATACAAGACATAGAGAATTAAATAAAATTGTCATGAACAACATATATACAATTACAAATTAACATTTAGGCTTTTAATATATTCCACTGCACGTTGAGTCGCATCCAGGCAGTCCGTTGTTTGACCAGAGCAAGCTCTCAGAGGGCACTCAGCAATGATGTGCCGGATCGTCTGCTTCTCAGCGACGCAGTCGCAGTCTGGGCAGGGCGTTCTTTCCCACTTGTGTAGAGAGTCCGCACATCCTGATTCTGTTTAGGGTGGTCCAGGTTTTACGGGGTAGGTCGAAGCCTGGAGGTCTGTTCGGCGGGTTTCAGTGAGGTGTCTACCTGTGGTGGTGCTGATTCTTCCCATTCCACTTGCCAGCGTTCTTCAAGACAGAAACCATTGTCCTCCAGATCTTTGGCACTGATAAGAAGTGAATGTCTAGAGCGCAAACTATCTCTGTCAATGCCATTGCTCAGAGCGTGAATCGGAAGTTGCTGGTTGTCTTGTATTTTTTTATATTCTCTAAGAAGTGCATATTCTCTTCCTAAGTGAGGTGGCGGTATGTGGCTCAGTACAGGTAGCCAGTGAATGGGGGTTAATTTTATTGTACCTGTAATCTACATCTACATGGGATACTCTGCAAATCACATTTAAGTGGCTGGCAGAGGGTTCATCGAACCACCGCTATACTATTTTATCTCCCATTCCATTCTCGAATAGCGCGCGTGAAGAATGAACACGTGAATCTCTCCATTCGTGCTCTGATTTCTCGTATTTTATTCTGATGATCATTTCTTCTTATGTAAGTGGGATTAACCATATATTTGCGCATTCGGAGAAGAATGTTGGCGATTGTAGTTTCGTAAGCAGCCCACGCCGCAGCGATAAGCGCAGTTGTTGTAATGATTCCCATCCCAGATCCTGTATCATTTCCATAACGCTGTCTCCCGTGTATCGCGACAATACGAAACGAGCTGCCCTTCTTTGGACTCTTTCGATGTCCTCCGTCAAACCCACCTGATAAGGATCCAACACTGGGCAGCAATATTCCATAAAAGGACGGACAAGCGTGGTGTACGCAGTTTCTTTAGTAGTTCTGTTGCATCTTTTACGGGTTCTGCCAATAAAACGCAGTCTCTGGTTCGCCTTACCCACGACACTATCTACGTGTTATTTCCAATTTAAGTCAGAGGTAATTGTAATTCCTAGGTATTTTGTGGAGTTTACGGCATTCACTTTTGATTGATTTATCCTCATAGTTTGGTTCAATACTGTGTCCACCATCTTGGTGTGAGCGCTCTTTAGCCAAACAGGTGAACAGTACTCTGCCGCAGAGTAGACAAATCCCAAAGCAGAGGCGGTGTAGGCAGAGCTGGTACCACATAGTTTCTGAATAATATCGTTCCTAGTGCGAATTTTTGCAGCAGTGTTGATGAGGTGTTGTTTGTAGCTCAGGGGTCTATCTAATGTCACTCCCAGGTATTTTGGATTTCTATTATGAGGCATAATATTGTTATCAAAACGTATCTTCAGGCGTCTGTTGGCTAATTTATTATTCTGGTGGAAACACATAGCTTCAGTTTTAGTTGGACTTGGTTGTAGTCTCCATTCACGAAAGTACATTTCCAGCAAGGACAAGTCGCTTGTCAGGACAGTCTCTGTATGCTCCATATCTCGATGTTGTGTAGCTATGACCCAATCATCTGCATATCCAAACTTTTCGGATTTAGTATTAGGCATATCGGCTATACACATGCTAAAAGTAGCAGTGCCAGGACTGATCCTTGTGGCAAGCCATTATTGATCTTCATCGTTTTGCTCCTATTATTTCCAATTATCACCTGGAATGGTCTGTTACAGAGCATCTCGTTGGTAAGGTTAGCCATTTTCAAACATGGCACGATGCCGAGTAGTTTGTAAATCAGGCCTTGCCTCCATACGGTGTTATATGCCGCTGTCAGGTCTATAAATAACGGATGTTTTTTCTTGTCTTTGGAAGCCTGCCTCGATGCAGGAAGTTAGTGAGAGGACTTAATCTGTGCAACTCCTGTTTGGCCGGAAGCCTGCTTGTTCCATAAGAATACCCTTTAGGATATCTGGACTCATTCTGTTATAACTCTCTCCAGTAGTTTGTAGATCATGCTAAGAAGGGCAATTGGGCGGTAGCTGTTTGGTAGGTCACTCGGTTTACCTGGTTTCAGTATTGCTATGATTTTTGCTTACATAGGGGTTTTTGGTATTCTTCCAGTTTCCATCATGCTGGAGTAGAACTGTGCAAGCCACAATTTTGCAAATTTAGCGCAGTGAATCAGAAACCCTGGGTGAATTCCGTCAAAACTTGAGGCTTTCCGTGGCTTAATGTCTCTCAGAGCCAGTGTTATCTCATCGACTGAGAAGGGCTGCGAGTGTAGTTAATTGTTTCTTACTAAAGATTTCAACTTTTTAAGTTCCTTATTAACTTTCATGGTATGAGCTTGATCCCTTGGAGCCCTAAAGGTTTCACTGATGTGCGCCGCAACTGTGTTTGGAGAAACAGAGCTGGTTGGTCGCTGGTTCCTACTACTGCCACCAAGCCTCCGAAGAAACGACCACGCCTTTCTGCTTGATTTTGTGAAGTCCATTACCTCAACAGTCTCTATCCATTTAGTGCGCCTAGCGGCGTCGAGACTGTGCAGTAAGTCGTCTGCAGTCTCCCTATCCCCATGCTCCAGGAACTGTTTAAAGAGACGCTCACTCTCTTCATTCCACCCCGGCACGTATTCTTTTCTAAATCCCCGGGGAATGCTGTCCTTAGCCGAGCTGCTGACGGTTCCCACAAATCTCTTGAAATTTTTATATGTTGGAGGTATCCATCCGAAGCGTTTATCACTGTAATGAAACCTACCAAAGAGTTATCCTCCAGTCGTCTAGACGTAGGGTACAATCGATATTTTCACCAGCTAAGGACAGGCGCTGTAGACAATGTCGCGCTGTTAGAAAAGAATGTCAACTTGTTCGATTGCTGCCACAGCCCATTAACACCAAATTGCGCGGGAGGGTCCTAACGAATACTTTCATCGTGTGTCATACATTGATTTCTACCAGTAGCAAAGCCAGAATAAGGGTGTGTGGGGGGCTCAGTATCTTTTTAAAAAAGAAGGAAACTGGGAATATCAAATTTCGTATATCAATAAATAAGGTGTCTTATCTCTCTCTCTCTCTCTCTCTCTCTTTCTTTTACTTTTCTTTAACATGTTCAAATGTTTGTAGGGCTTATGGGACTTAACTATGAGGTCATCAGTCCTTAAACTTACAAACTACTTATGAACTAACTTGTACTAAGGACGGCACAAATATCGATGCCCGAGGGGAGATTCGAACTCCCCCCCCCCCCGACTTTTCTTTTAGGTACGGTTTGAGGCACGAAGGCAATCTGGGGGGAGGGGGGAGGTGCAGCCACTAATCCGCCCCCAATTTCTACGGTTATTTCATGCAGTGTAATTTCTCTGTTAAGACCGACAACTGTAAATCAGTGGTTCTCAAACTATGGGTCGCACGACCTATTTAGGTGGGTTGCAGGACGCCTTTAAAATACCTGAGTAGATTATAAACCGACGGAAAAAGGAAGAGGAGAGTTGTATGGTCTGAAGGAATCATGTACAAAACCAGTTGTATATAAGAAACTGAAAGGTGGGAGAGAAAGAGACGTGGATGACGTTCACTAATTGAAATGTGGAGTGGAATAAAATAAAAGGTGTCGGAGTATGCAAATGGGTGTCAACGATTAATACACTTGATATCAAAGGGTAGGCATGACTGGCCCTCCAAATACCGATTAATTAATTAAATCCTAATTTGAAAATTAAACGTGTTAATCAAACATATCCAAAACAGTGGTGAGTGGAACTAATCTAATCTGACATATGGAAACTGAAAGTTAAATTTAAACACACTTATTTTCTGATGCCAGATGCACATCAGAACGAAAAGCAAATAAAATGCAATAAGCACAAAGTTTAATTGACAAACATTCAAATTGGTACTATAAGGATAAACGCACTTACAGAATATGACTGGTAAGGCGACGATTGCTACAAGTGATACAAGATACCCAAAACTATCCAGATTAACTGGAAAAAAGCGTCGTATTTGGAGTTATATTCTGGTACCTGACTTCTAAAACTAACGTCTTCCCTTAACTTGGATAACTAGATCAACCCTGTGTCGCACAAGCCAGTGCAGCCTATACTAAACCAAACACAGGCGGTCCCTTTCAATCAGAATATAACGCAATCGTATCTTGTAGTGATATTCGGTCTTAGTAAGATAACTGTAAGACGCGGCCCCGAAATATGACTCAGCTTCGTATTGAAGAAGCGGTATTTGAATACTCGCAGCCACTGTGAACCCAGCGGTTCTCAGTGCCTACTATTTCATACAAGTTCGGCTATGTCTTGTAACTTCAGTCAACGTGTTACTACGCGAGATTACTGAAGGCAAAGGTGACACCGGAACAGTAATGATCGCCATTAGTTCGACGAAGTGTGTATCCGGTAGGCTGAACTTGCTCTTGACTTGCAACACTTGCCGAAAAAGTAATAGTTTTCGAACGAGTCTGAAAGTTCCACCAAAATCTGTTAAGTTCAGCTCCTCGAAACGAGAATTATCTGAGAGTAGAAGGGAGACGACTGCCCTCTTCAGATGCCCAAACAAGACTCCCCTCTCATTTCTCTCCTCACCATAAATAGTAAGTCTCTCTCTCATCCAGCAAAAACTCCAGGGCTCTGCTCTTACTAAACTAAAAACTCTAATCCACATCGAGGCGCCAGATTCCGACAAATGTCGGCTTGCCCTCGAAAGATGGATTACCAGAACTGTCAACTACTTAAAACTCAGAACAGACCGAATACTCGATTTCGGCCAGTTCCGGCCGAAATATCTGTTTCGGCCAAAAATCATTCGAATGTTCGGGTTTGCCGAAACTACGTTTCTGGAATTTACTGATGAAGTCCGGACTCGTTCTGGATGGATTCAATCGACAATAACGCCTTACCTCAATTGACAGCGCCCCGTTTAACTGCTAGGATTCTCTCCTGGCGGGTAAAAAATCTGTACTTTGTTGTTAAGGACAATATAACGCAATATTATCTTATAGTGGTATTGTTAGACTAAGTTGTTCACAGTTTCACTCATTCAGTATCCTACTTAATGGAATGGGTTATCATATTGCTATACTGTGCTATACTGAAAAGATTTATTAAAGTGTTTCCTTGAAACAAGGAGGATCCTTTTTTTTTTTTTTTTTTTTTTTTTTTTTTTTTTTTTTTTGGAACCCTTTATACAGGGCCGGATGTAGGACATTTGTTAAAATGTCTCGGGGGAAAATAAAGACAACCCTCATTTATGAAGTTCTCAGATATGATTAATTGTATGTTTTAAAAAAAGAAAAAAAAATTCTATTACGTGTTTTAATATTTCTTTAATATTTATATTTGTCATCTCTCTGCGGATTCATTTACTACTTTAAAAAAAACGAAATATTCTTCGGGTATGATTGTTTGCAGCAAATACGTTAAAAATACAGAAGTTGAGGGTTGTCATTAGTTACCCCGATGTCTTCATATATGTTATAATCCTTGTACATGTGTGCTTAGTTCTGTGTATGAGTACGAATTCCCTTAGCTCCGTTGTATATGTATTGTTTCTTGTATGGTTCTCATTAAGTGAAGAAAGGCGAAAAGAAATACTTTGAAAACAGTAGACTGGCAGGACGGGATTAAAATAGGTCAAAACAAAATAAGAAGTCTCGCATATACGGATGACTTAGTTGTAATGGCCGATTCGATTGAAAGGTTTCAAACTAATATTTGAGAGCTCGGTCAGAGGTGCAAGGATTATAACATGAAGATCAGCATCTCCAAAACGAATGTAATATCTATAGGAAAGAGATTTGAACCGATTGAGTGCCAAATTGGAGGAACAAAGTTAGAACAGGTAGACAGTTTCAAGTCCCTGGGATATATTTTCTCACAGGGTGGCAACATAGCGAAAGAACTGGAATCGAGGTGCAGGAAAGCTAATGCAGTGAGTGTTCAGCTAAGATCTACTCTCTTCTGCAAAAAAGAAGTAAGTACCAAGACTAGGTTACCAGTGCACCGCTCTATCTTTCGACCAACTTTGTTGTACGGGAATGAAAGTTGGGTGGATACAGGTTACCATATTCATAAGGTAGAGGTTACAGATATGAAAGTAGCAAGAATGATTGCAGGCACTAATAGACGGGAACAATGGCAGGAGGGTGTCCATAATGAGGAAATCATAGAAAAACTGAGAATGAACACTATAAATGAAGCAGTTAGAGCGAACAGACTGAGATAGTGGGGTCATGTTACACGCATTGGAGAAGGAAGGTTACCTAAGAGACTCATGAGCTCGGCAGTGGGGGTAAGAGGAGTCGAGGTAGACCAAGAGGAAAGTACTTAGATTCCGTGCAGAATGATTTTGAAGTAAAAGGCATAACATCAGACGAGGCATCGATGTTAGCGTTGAATAGGGGATCACGGAGGAATTTTATTAGAGGTACTATGCTCCAGACTAAACGCTGAAAGGCACAATCACTCTCTAATGATGATGATGATGATGATGATGATGAAATAAAGGAAAATAAAAGAAAACATAGACCTATGAGTCGGAAACGAAATCAAGAAAGAGAGCCTGTGAAACAAATGGAAGTAAACTCACCAGTTTGGGAAGATTCAGGCGTGACGTTGAGCGGTGTAATAGTCTAGCTGTGGAGGAAAGCAGCATGAACAGTCAAGTGGCAAGTAATTTTTATTGGAATGTAGTCGTTAGAAGACTGGCGTGTATAAGAACAATGGTTACGCGTAGAACTCTTCTGAAGTCAGACAGATGCCACATCTGTTTAAATTCCTGCTGCGTGTGTGTGCGTGTGTGTTTCTGTGCCAGTGGACAGATTTCGACCGCGGAACGTTGGCCGCACTGTCAGTGGAGTGGAGGCCCGCCGCTCGGCGAATACATGAATAGCGGCTACGCCGCGCACGTGGCGCGGCGCGCGGCTGCACTGTGGAATTATTCAGCAGCGCCGCTTTGCCGCAGACGGCTGTCCGTCTGCTTTTCCCGCGGGGACCGTCGGCAGCGTCTGCCGCGCCTATTGTCGCTCGCCTTGAATTCCAGCGGTCGCCGCTTTCCAGAACTGACAGCAGCGCGGAGTGGGCAGAATATAGGGGACTCTCTGCAGTGAAACATGCCTGTTTAACTAAAATAAATACAACGTTATCGGCTACCCTTGCGTCTGTGTATGTGTCACTGAACTTGTACAGGGTGTCCAGAAAAGGGCTCCCTGATTTAAAAATTAAATATGTCGAAAACGAAGATCGATAGAGGAATGCAGTAAACGGTATGTTTATTGTGAAAGCTGTAAGAAGTTCATAATACAGCAGTTCGAACCCCCGACCCTACGGTCGGCCGTGCAGACCATGACTGGAGCGCCTCAATCCCCTCGGCCACCATGGCCGGCCATCAGTCACCGAATATTTTGTTGAGAAGCGTACGAACAAGTCGACTGAAATGTGCAGGAGCTCCATCGTGCATGAACCACATGTTGTGTTGTACTTGTAAAGGCACATGTTCTAGCAGCACAAGTAAAGTATCCCGTATGAAATCATGATAACGTGCTCGAGTGAGCGTAAGTGGAAGAACATGAGGCCCAATCAAGACATCACCAACAATTCCTGCCCAAACAATCATGGAAAATGATGATGCACTGACTGCAAAACCACTTTCGTGATGAACTCTAACCAGCTGATGCTACGTACTGATGTGCTTGATGCTAGAACTGTAGAGCAATGAGTCGCATGTCAACACAACCACGGAAGTCAACATTACCTTCTTTCCATTGGGCTAACTGGCGTTGAATCGAGGAAGTACACTACATACTAACGAAATATTTGTGTATTTTGACAATTGTCTGCATGAATTATTTCAATTTACATTTAAAGAGCAATACTAAAATGAGCTCTAACATAGAAATTAAGCGTTTCCGTACACATGTCCACATAACTTTTTTTTAGTGTGAGGATTGTTTCCTGAAAGATTCGCCATACCTTTTTGTAACACCCTGTATATTTGACCTAAGATAATGGGGTGAAAGTTTTCAGTTTATCCCATTTGAATCGTCATGAAATTAAAACATTTTAGAGCTCATTGTGAAAATATCACCGACTGCAGATCAAATTTGATGATACTTCAGAAATTAAACTCTGTTCAGGGCCCGGCTCTATTATATAACGGCAAACCTAGATTCACCTAAGCTAGTTCAGCGTTCAATCTCGAAAGATGATTGGCTACACACCTAATATGCTATCGACACGAACATTGCGCTTCATCCGCAAATATTATTTGATACACAATATTTACTACTTCCCCTGCCACCAAAAACAAAATATATTACGTCTAGAAATCGTTTTGTGAGGGTATAAGATCACAATAGAAAGGTAAAGAAAAAAAACCACTGACAACAAATGCTATGAAATCGAATAGTTGGCCAACGAAGGCAACAATGTCCATTGTATATTTGTGTTGCTATATTAAATTGTATGTATGATGTAGAAGGGAAAAAATGTTCAACATATAAGCATATTTGTACACGGAAACATTAAGTGGCTGGATAAGTCAGTTCGTAGGTAGGAGGAAGGTAATGACATACCACCTTGTATTGCTTGTGAATGGTTACATTCTATAAATCCGTGATACTCTCATGTAATTGTAACTCCTGAAGTATTGTATTGCTTGTGAATGGTTACATTCTATAAATACGTGATATTCTCATGTAATTGTAACTCCTGAAGTTAGAAGAATTGCAGTATTAAGAAGTGGAATTTGTATTGGATTAAATGGTTGAATTCCTATTGGAGGTCATTTTATTCCTAATTCAATTGTTGCTGGTAGTCATCTATTAAAGAATGCTCAGAAGAATGAAGCAAAAAAAAAATACTTCCAATGCAATACATAAAATTATTCCTCATCGTAGACCTTTTGATACTAATTTATATGTAGTCCTTGACATGTTCCTTCTCGGACTACATCTCATCACCATTGAATTATTGTTAATACAGTGACAGTTATTCCAATAATTAGTAAATTTATATTAAATGTATGGAATTATTTAGTTATTCCTGAGGTTAAAATTATTGCTCCATTTGCTCCGGTTAAAGGTCATAGTCTATAATCTACTATATGAAATGGGTGATTACTGTTATTTGTTAACATAAGTTTAGTAAACTTCTCTTGAATATAATGTTCATAAAATTGAAAATATTTATGCTTGAATTATTGCTAAAGCTGATTCAAGAATTAATAGTATCATTTGTCCAATAATTAAAATTAATTTAATTCTTGTTGCTAATGATTGTCCTGTATTTCCTAATAATGTTAATAATAAATGTCCTGCAATTATATTTGCAGCTAATCGTACAGCTAATGTACCTGGACGAATAACATTTGTAATTGTTTCAATTAATACCATAAATGATATAAGTGCATTTAGTGTTCCTTGTGGAACTAAATGGACAAACATATGGTTAGTATTATTAATTCATCCAAATAATATGAATCATATTCATATTGGTAATGCAATTCATAATGTTAAAGTTATATGTCTAGTAATTGTAAAAATATTTGGGAATAGTCCTATAAAATTATTAACTAATATTAAAATAAAGATTGAAATGAGAATAAGTGTTGATCCTTGAAATGATTTTTTTCCTAATAATGTTTTGAATTCATTATGTTGATTTAAGTTAAGTTTATCTCATAGAATATTAATTCATGAAGGTATTAATCAAAATATTATTGGAATAATATTTCTCCTAAGAATGTTCTGGTTCAGTTTAATGACAAATTAAATAAATTAAATGATGGATCAAATGTTGAGAATAGATTTGTTATCATATTCAGTTAATGGTTTTTTTAATTTTATTGTTACTTCTTGTAATTTTTATAAGAGCAATAATATTATAGTTATTGAGAATTTAATGAATAGTGAAAATCATATTATTGGTGATATTTGAGGGATTAAGTTTATAATTGACCTCATCAGAAGTAAACGTTAATTTACTATTTTTTGGTTTAAGAGACCATTACTTACTTTCAGTCATCTGATGTATCAAGGTGTACTATTTTTAGTTATTTTAGATTCATATAGTTATGTTATATTTTAAGTAACTCCTAATGTTATGCTAGATAATCATTTAGTGAAAAGTTTAACTGAGGTTCTTTGAATTGCAATTGGTATAAATCTATGATTTGCTCCACAGATTTCTGAACACTGACCAAAAAATAGTCCTGGATGGTTAATTATAATTATTCCTTGATTTAGTCGTCCAGGTATTGCATCGATTTTAATTCCTAAAGATGGAACCGCTCATGAATGAAGAACATCAGATGCTCTAGTTAATACTCGAACTTCTGTGTTTATTGGTAATGTTCGATTATCAACTTCTAAAAGTCGGAATTTATCTCTATTCAGTTCATTTTCAAGAGTTATATATGTATCAAATTCTACATTAATGAAATCTGAATATTCATAACTTCAATATCATTGTCGTTCAATTGTTTTAATTGTAATTATAGCATCTGATGAATCTTCAAGAAAATATAGTAATCGTAATGATGGTAATGCAATAAAAATTAATGTAATTGCTAGTAGTGCTGTTCAGATGGTTTCAATTAAATGACCATGAAGTATATTTCGGTTTGTGTATTTTGTTAATAATATATATTGTAGTGAGTATCCAACAATTATTGTGATTAGTAATAGAACAATTATTATATGATGATGAAAGAATGATAATTGTTTTATTATTGGTGAGGCTCATTTTCTAATGATAAGTTTGATTATGTTGCCATATTTTCTAATAAAAGATCAAACCTTTATTTTTAGAGTTTAAATCTAATGTATTAATCTGCCATATTAGAATCTATAAATTAATGGTAATTCTGAGTATCTGTGTTCTGCAGGTGGATTTTTTGTAATCATTCTGGTCATATTTTTATATTTGTTCTAAATTATACAGTTCGTTACTCAATTATTCTTTCTCATATAATTAAACTAATATAATTATTTCTGTAATCGAGATTGTTGATCCAATTCTCGAGATAACATTTCATGATGTATAAGCGGCAGGATAGTCAGAATATCGTCATGGTATTCCTACTAATCATAGGAAATTTTGAGGGAAAAATGTTAAATTGACTCCAATAAATGTAATAGTGAATTGAATTTTTAATCATATATTATTTATAGTTATTCCTGTAAATAAAGGATATCATTGAATGATTTCTCCTATAATTGCAAATACTGGTCCTATGGATAATACATAATGGAAATATGCTACTACATAATATGTGTCATGTACAACAATTTCTAATGATGAATTTGCAAGTACAAGACCAGTTAATCCTCCTATTGTAAATAGGAAAATGAATCCTAGTGCTCATTATAAAATTGGATTAAATTTGAATTTAGTTCTGTATAGTGTTGCTATTCATCTGAATACCTTAATTCCTGTTAGTACAGAAATAATTATTGTTGTTGAGGTGAAATAAGCTCATGTATCTACATCTATTCCTACTGTGAATATATGGTGAGCTCATAGAATAAATCCTATTAACCCAATTGATAATATTGCATAAATTATACCAATTGTTCCAAATGATTCAATTTTTCCTCTTTCTTGACAAACGATATGTGAAATAATACGTGGTAGAATTAAAATATAAACTTATGGGTGACCAAAGAATCAGAATAAGTGTTGATAAAGAATAGGATCATCCCCTCGTGCTGGGTCAAAGAATGATGTATTAACATTTCTAGCTGTTAATAATATAGTAATTGCTCCTGCTAGTACTGGTAGTGATATTAATAGTAATAGAGCTGTAATTGCTACTGATCCAACAAATAATGGTGTTTTATCAAGAGTTATATTATTTGATCGTATATAAATTGCTGTTGTAATGAAATTAATTACTCCTAAAATGGATGAAACACCTGGTAAATTTGCTAAATATACAGAAGCTCCTCTGTGTGCGATGACTCTAGCTAATGGAGGATATATTGTTCATCCTGTACCAGCTCCATTTTCTACTACGGAGGACATTAGTAGGAGTGTTACTGATTGTGGTCATAGTCAGAATCTTACATTGGTTATTCGCGGGAAGGCTATTCTGGAGCTCCAATTATTAATGGTACTAATCAACTTCGAAATCCTCCAATTATGATTGCTATAACCTTGAAGAAAATTATAACAAATGCATGGGCTGTAATAATTACATTATAGACTTGATCATCATTAATTATTGTTCCTGTTTGACCTAGTTCTGCTCGAATAATTATTCTTATTGATGTTCCTATTATTCCAGCTCATGCCCCGAATATAAAAACAATGTACCAATGTCCCTATGGTTTGTTCAGAATAATCATTTTTGCAGTAAATAGGATAAGATGACTGAATTACTAGGTGTTACATTGTGAATCTAATTATGGGAACATTTTCTCTCTTATCATTAGTGTTGCAGGTCTTATATTCAATCATAAATCTAGACTGCAATTCTATGGGTATAAAATATTATTTTACTAATAGCTATAAGATAACTTTTAAATATAACTTTGAAGGTTATTAGTTTTATTAACTTAAGGTCTAAGTAAAATAGTATAAACTTTGATAAACAGATTAATCCAATTACTGAGATTACTGATAGGATAGGAAGAGATATTAGTAATTTATGTATTTTAATTCTCATTAATCATAAGTTTTCATAAAGTAATATAATGATTGCTGAGAATCTGATTCATATATAATAGTATAGTGTAATGGTTGTAAATATAATTATGAAGAATACTGAAACTGTTATTTTATTATCAATTAGTGTTTGGATAATAATTCATTTTGGTAAGAATCCTAATATTGGTGGTAATCCATCTAGAGATAATAATGATGATATCATCATAAATTTAACGTCTGTTTTGAAGTATGTTGTTGCATAAATTTGATTGAAGAAGAATAAATTTATTGTTTTGAATATAAAGATGACGACTATATTTAATGTTGAGTAAATTATAAAATTCTCAGATATTTTCTCTGATTGTTATTGATCTAATAATTCATCCTAGAAGTCTAATTGCAGAATATGCTAGAATTTGTCATAGTGATGTTTGATTTCAACCTGCTATTGCTCCAACAATGATTCCTATTTTGATTACTACAAATAAAAATCTTATTTTGATGCAGTATAATAATGTTATTATTGGGGAAGTTTTTGATAATGTTATTAGTATAAGACAATTAATTCATCTTGTTGATGACATTACTTCTGAAAGTCAAAAGTGGAATGGGGCAGCTCTTATTTTTTTATTATTTTGACATAATCATTATTGATAGGATATTTTTATTATATCATCATATTATGTATTTTATTTGAATAATTAGGATTGAAATTAATAGTATTGTTGATGCTATTGATTGAAGAGTAAACTATGTAGTTGCTGGATCAAAAATTATTGAAGTTTTATTATCTGTTAATAACAGAATAATAGATAGTAAGTCGATCTCTAGTCCTATTCAGATTTCTAAACAGGAATTGGAAGAAATGGACAGGATCGTTCCTATCATCAATGATGATAGGAAAAGAAGGTTTATAGAGTTGTTGTACATTAAAAAGAGAAGGGTTATTAGCTTCATACATGGGGTATGAACCCATAAGCTTAAAAAGCTTATCTTTTTGATTAATATTGAGATATAAGATGCACATTCGTTTTTGATACTAAAGGTTTTGGTTTAATAATATCTTATATAATGAGAGTTATATTTTTACTTTATTTATACTATCAAGATAACCCTTTAATCAGGCATCTCTTTTATTTTATGTATAAATAAAAGTTCCTTTTTTTATTTTATGTAATGATTTATGTCTTTAATCAGTGTAAAATTTTGTTGTTTATTTGATTTTTTAAATATCTTTGTTAATATATAATATAAATAATATTATATCAATATATCATATCTAATTAAATACATCCTTAATAGTGTTATTTAATTAATACTAATTGTTTTTATAATTATACATTTATCAAATTTCTAGCAACCTAATTTTTAAGTAAAAGTAATGATTATATAATAAGATATTTAATTTAATGTAATTAAATATTTTACATTATTAATATATTATATAATCAATTTAACGTAAATATATTATTTCATTATAATATTCATTTAATTACATTTATTAATTATATATTAAATCGTTTTTAATTAATTATATCTAATGTATATTCATTTCATATTAATTAATATAACAAATTTACTTGTATATGATAACTAAAATATTAAAGTATTTATTATATTCAATTAAATTATATATATATATTATTTAATCTTTCTTTATTATTAGTGAAAAGATAGATTAAATAATAAAGAAAGATACTATAATACATTTATTGAAATAAATGTTCCATACGTATCTTTATAATATATAATAAAGAAGTTTCTCTTGTACTGCTTTGGGTAAATTTCTTCTATACATTTTTGTGTGTTATTTTTTGTTTTGATTCTATGTGTGTTTATTATACATATGTCTCGTTTAATTTATTTTTATTGTGTGTGTTTCGTTTATCTTCTAAGAGAGGTTTTGTTGTGTACATTATAGGGGTAGTTTTATTCAATAAACCTTTATGTTTTCTAGTGTTAAATTTTGTTTCGATTCTATGTATGTTGATTATACATATATCTTGTTTTGTTATCGTTTGTGTTTCGTTTATTTTGTAAGAGACTTTTTTGTTGTTGTACATTATAGGGGTAGTATTTTTCTAATCATTTTTGTGTTTTCTAGTGTCATTTTTTGTTTTGATTCTATGTGTTTCTTGTACATATGTCTTGTTTAATTATTTTTTTCGTATGTGTTTCGTTTATATTCTAGAGTTTTATTCTTGCTTATTTATTTACCTTTTCTTTATATTATATATAAATTTTGTTTAACTAAATGTTCTATTTGTTTGTAGTAATTAAATTTAATTATCAAGTTATTTTGGAATTAGTAATTGATTAAGTATTGGCATATTTCGTGCCAGTTATACGAAAAATGCAAGTGAATATTTTTGGTTGATTTAATTATTTTGAGTTTTAATAATTAATTATTAGGTAAAATTTTATTTTATTTTATTGCTCTTAAGTTTGAATCTATGAAAGTTATAAAAAAGACTAGGATTGTATACCTTATTATTTTAAATGTAAATTTTGTTTTTCCTGGGTATTATTATTTGAGGTCTTTAAACCGAAAGAATTTGGCGGAATTTTATTCCATTCAGAGGAACCAATCTAATGATTGATAGTACACGATTTACTTTTAGGAGAAACAATTTTCTTGTTTTTTTTTTATTAAAATTTATTACAGGTCAAGGTGTAGCTTATAATTAAGAGTATGATGGGTTACAAAATTTTTTTTATTATGAATTTGATTTTGTAATATTTTAAGGAAGGTGGATTTGATAGTAACTTTAATTATTTAATTTAACTGATATTGACTGTGAAGTGTGTACACATTGCCTGTTACTTTAAGTTATTTGATCATAATTTTATATCTTTTTATATGAGATATGTCGTAACATAGTAAATGTACTGGAAAGTGTATCTAGTAAGTTTATTCAAGACATAGCCTTTTAGTAGAGTGATTCATTTACACTGATTTCTTTAATTCTGTGCAATTCTGGATGTCTTGAATAATTTTTTTTTGTTATTTAGTTTTTTTGATGTTCACTTAATTTAATAAAGATACTTTTATTTATTTTTGTCTTAGTATATTTTAGTGAAATGATTTTTTAAATTATATTGTACTAGTAATGTTATTGAATTTAATAATTATTAATTTAAAATATAATAAGAAGGATTTGTTTTTTGTTCATTTTGTATCAGGGTTTATCAAAATTTTAATTTCGTATAAATTAATTTTAATTTAGGTTGATCTATAAAAAATGATATTTATTGTTTCATAAATATTATAAATTTGTTTGTAGAAATGAAATGTTATTCGTTTCCTAATATATTTAGTTTCTTAAGAAAAAAGTTAATCTTTTGTAATTAATGCTTTTATTTGATTTTTTAGTTTAAAGTATCAATTTATAAATTTTTTAGGGGATATGCTCAGAAAATTAGTAACCTGTAATTTATTAATTAATAATATTTAATAATATCCTTAGGACCACCTATTTTTCATTACATTTAACTTAATTATTTTTTGTTTACGTTTAAAATTATTTTATGTCGTTTATTAAGATCTTAATTTTAATTTTAAAGTTTTTGTAATAATGATGGAATTAGTATAATTATTTTGTTCTTATATTATTTTTAAAAATTTTTTTAAGGAATTAGGCAATATAAATTTCCGCCTGTTTATTAAAAACATGTCTTCTTGATAATATTTTGAAGTCTTACCCGCAAATTGATTAATTTAAAGGGCCGCAGTATTATGACAGTGCAAAGGTAGCATAATTATTAGTTTCTTAATTGGGGAATGCAATGAATGGTTTGATGAGAAATTGACTGTCTTTTAATAATTTTTAGAATTTAACTTTTAAGTTAAAAGCCTTAAATATTTCTTGAGGACGTGAAGACCCTATAGAGCTTTACATTTATAAATTAATTTTTATTACATAGTTTATTTTTTAATGTTAATTTTTATTGTTTGTTGGGGTGACATGAAGAATAATTAAACTCTTCATTCTAAAATCATTGATTTATGTTTATTTTATCCGTAATTTTTGATTATAAGATTAAGTTACCTTAGCGATACCAGTGAAATCATTTTTTTAGAGTTCTTATCGATAAAATGGATTGTGACCTCGATGTTGGTTTAAGATTAATTATGGGTGTAGTAGCTCAATAATTAGGTCTGTTCAACCTTTAAATTCTTACATGATCTGAGTTCAGACCGGCGTGAGCCAGGTCGGTTTCTATCCTAAGAATTAGTGTTATTATATTAGTACGAAAGGACCATATAATAAAAATATTTTTTATTTATTGATTAAAGTTAATTATTCACTATTTTGGCAGATAAGTGTGTTGAATTTAGAATACATTTATGTAGATTTTTTCTACAAATAGTATTGATAGCATATGATTTATTTATATTTGTTTTAAATTTTTTATTATTAATTATTTGTGTTTTAATTAGAGTAGCTTTTTTTTAATTTAATGGAGCGTAAGGTATTAGGTTATATTCAGATTCATAAACGTCCAAATAGGGTAGGTTTTTTAGGTATTCCTCAACCTTTTAGTGATGCTATTAAATTAATTTGTAAGGAGCAACCTATTCCTTTTATATCAAATTATTTTTCATATTTTTTTTTCTTCTGTTTTTAATTTTACGATTTCTTTATTAATTTTGGTTATTCTTCCTTATTTAACTTATATGTGTTCTTTTCCTTATGGTTTTTTATTTTTTCTCTGTTGCACTAGATTAAGAGTTTATACATTAATAATTGCTCGTTGATCTTATAATTCAAATTATTCATTATTATGTCTGTGGTTCATGGGGGTTGAGAGACTGTCTATGCACGGGGGAAGTCAGCCTTGTGCAGATGCATGTTACACTGGCATTCTATGCACTACGGTTTAGTTGGCACTTTGGCGTACCCTCCAATGATATCCTTACAAAATCCAATGGCCACATGAACTGTTACCTGGCGATTTAGTGAAGCGGAGGGCATTCGCGGTGTGGCCATGGCAAAAGATGGCGAAAGATGACGATTGGTCGAGTAACGTGTTGTGGACCGACAAAGCTCATTTCATGCTCCGAGTGTCTGTCATCGCCCACAACTGCAGAATTTGGATACAGAAAATCCTAGAACTGTCGTGGAAACTCCACTGCACGACGAGAAAATTACGGTATGGGTTAGATTTAGCACATCTACCGTTTTTGGGCCTTTTTTCTTCAAGAAACTTCGTGATTCTAGGTTTGTAACTGCTACCATGACGGGTGAGAGGTACGCCGATATGTTACAGAATCGCATGATCCCCAGCCTGGCTGATAAACAACTGCTGATGGCGCTCTACCCCAAATTGCTAGATGCATGAAAGATCTCTTGCGTGCGTCTTTTGGTGATGATCGTGCTCAGCCGCCACTTTCGTCATGCTTGGCCTCCCAGGTCCCCAGACCTCAGTCCATGCGATTATTCGCTTTGGGGTTCCCTGAAGTCGCAAATGTATTGTGATCGACCGACATCTTTAGGGACACTGAAAGACAACATCCGATGCCAGTGTCTCACCATAACTCCGGACAGGCTTTACAGTGCTGTTCGGAACATTATTCCTCCACTACAGTTATTGTTGATGAATGATGGGGAGCATATTGAGCATTTCCTGTAAAGAACTTCACCTTTCAAATGTTCTAATGTTTGTTAAGCTTGAGGGACTTAACTGCGTGATCATCAGTCTGTAAACATAAAAACTACTTACGAACTACCTTATACTAAAGACGGCACAAACATCCATGCCTGAGGGGGAGGGGATTAGAATCCCTGACCGTAGCGGCCGTGCAGATTGTGTCTGGCACGTCGCAGAGCACTCGGCAACTGCAGCCGACTGAACATCATCCTTGCTTTGTCTTAAGTTGTTATGTTAATTATTGCTTTACTGATCAGATGAAGCACTATCTGTTGAACATTTTGTGGACTTTTTTCTTTGTTCCTTCTTATAAAACCCCATCTTCTCCAAGCATGTGTGTCAATTTTTACCACTCTATCTACATTATTCCGTGATTTATTAATTTTTCAAATTGATGCTGGTATCAGCTTACAACAGATGTTCAAATGTTTGTAAAGCTTATGGAACTCAACTGCAGGGTCATTGCTCCCTAAACTTACAAACTACTTATTAACTAACTTAAATACTAAAGACAGCACACACATCCATGCCCGTGGGGGGATTCGAACCCCCGATGTGGAACAGCCTCGTGCATCGGAACATAGAGCCTCAATACGCTCGGCCACTCTGCCGCAGCTTAACAACAGATGAGCTTCGTATGATTTACGTGCAACAGGTCCGAAGATTACAGTTCGCCACCCGCGGTGGCCGCGCGGACAGAGGCGCGTCAGTCACGGTCTGCACGGCCACTACGGTCGGGGGTTCGAATCCCCCCTCGGGCATGGATATTTGTGCCGTCCTTAGTGTTAGCTAGTTTGTAAGTTTAGGGACTGATGATCCCGTAGTTAAGTCCCATAACCAATACAAATATTTGAACAAACATTACAGTTCAATGTTGTTACTGAGTGTGTACTTTCTCTTGTACAGCAGCCCGTGAATAGCCGTGTAGTCTGTAACACCATGTTACAGATCGCGTGGCTACTTGTGTCAGAGGTTCGATTCCTTCCTCAGGTGTGAGTGTATATTCAAATGTTTGGAAGTCTATGGGATTAACTACGAGGGCGTTTAAGATTACCTTATAGCAAAAGCCCCATAAATAATTTTCTCTTAAAATGAAATAAATAATTTAATCAAATTATATGTAATATAATATAACCATTTATGTTAATGTTCGTTGCAAGCAATAGGCTACGTAACAGATATACTAAGAAAGCTTATAGAATAATAAGAATGTTACCTTCAATTATCCTTGGAATGATAATAGTATAAAAAAATGGTACTTCTGTACTCACTGTCTCTCTATTATCTGGCTTTTTCCTGATCGGAACTATTGTATTGAAATGAGCATTATTAAATATTGTTATTCTGTGTACAAGATCTACTGATAAAATGGAAACTTAGGTACACATTATCTGCTTTCTGTTCTTATTAATAAATCCCCTCAGTCAAAATGAATTTCAGTCATTTTTTATTCCTTTAATTATATTACCAGTTCCTCCCTCTAATTACCATGCTGTTTCAAGTTAAAGCAAACTATTACGACTTTGAGTGGTTTGGGTATCAAATATATATAAATTATGTATCACGTGGAGCTTGCCAGTGCATCTTTGAATTTATTCAGTCTTTTTGCAATATTTATTGGCATAGAACCTGCAAACACTTTTACGTAAACAACGGTTCGAAGTCTAATCAGCCGTTACAATGTGTAATTTATTACTATTATTTCATTCATTAAATCACTTTGATAAAAATTATGTTACACAGGGATCGAATCTAAATATTCGGAACCTCCGTCCAATGCCGGCGAATGATTACAAGGTTTACAAATAATTTTATTACAGTTATCAACGAAATATTCTACACCGCTGTGAGAGGTAACTATTCGTCGATTTCTGTGGGTTCCTTGTCCTGCAAAATACTTCAATCTTTTAAATGTTTGGCCATTCCACTTCTTTTCTTTTTCTCTTTCTTATTTATTTATTTATGAAATAGTTTCCTTGCAAGGTTATACACTTGGTCCAGGTAGTTTCTAATTTATTCATCCTATCGGCAAAGTAGACTTCGTAAAACTTTGGATAATAGTATGTCACAGCAGAGAACACTTCCTCATTCGATGAAAATTTCATCCCAACAAACCAAATTTTCAAGTTCGGGAATAAGAAGAAGAAACTCGGAGCCAAGTCTGGCGAATAAGGTGGCTGAGGAACCAATTCGAATCCCAAGTCGTACATTTTTGCCATTGCGATAACTGCTGTGTGGGCTGTAGCATTGTCTTGATGAAACAGCACTTTCTTCCGTGCAAGCCTTGGACGTTTTTCAGTTAGTTCATATTTCAAACGATCCAGCAGATCAGCATAATACGGGCCAGTTATCTGACTTATCAGGATTATAACCTGGGAATCCCAAAAGAGAGTGGCCTTTACCTTTCCAGCTGAAAGAATTGCTTGCTTTGGTCACTCTCTCCACTCTTCGTCCATTGTTTGGACTGTTGCTTGATCTCTGGAGTGTAATGGTGGTCCAAGATTCATCCATAGTTAGAAATCTGAGTTAAAAAGTCCCGTGTATGGTGCCTGAACAGCGTGAGAATCTGAACGGAAATGTTTTCTCTGGCATACCTTGACTAAAAGAAGGGATCTATTGGTAGGACACATTCTTAGACATCAAGGAATTGTGAATTTAGCGTTGGAGGGAAGTGTGTGGGGTAAAAATCGCAGAGGGAGACCAAGACATGAATATAGAAAGCAATTCAAATGGATGTAAGTTGCCATTCTTATGAGGAGATAGAGAGGCTTGCTCAGGAAAGAGTAGGGTGGAGAGCTGCATCGAACCAGCATCCGGACTGAAGACCACAACAACAACATAAGAAGGTGTTCGAATGTTGTCCAGTATACATACCCGGGTACGTGCCAGGTACTGAGCGAGATTTATGTCCAACAGACGTTACACGCGGAGCAATGCAGTAACAAGCAGCAAAGTTTTCTGAGGAAGAGGCAGCGGGCAGCGACCGCAGCGACAACGCACAGTGACCGGTGGAGGGCAAGGGCGGATGTCTGCGCGGAGGGAGCGCAGACCGCGGAAGCGCTTTACGACGCGGCGTGAATCAGCAATGCGCTCCGCGCATGCGCGCCGATCTTCCGCGGACGTTACGGCCCTTGTTTATGGCGGCAATAATACCCGCGCCGGCCGAGCCGGCCTGTAAATCTGGAGCACAAGCGACCGTCTGCGCATGCGCGGGAGCGTGCGGGACGCCGCGTCCACAGCTGCCCCATTCAACTGTCACCCCATGGCGCGCGGGGAGGGGGATGGCGGGCCTCTCGCCAACTACTGTACCTTGCCGAGGGGACGAACTGCCGACGCTTAGCGATACCGCCCTGTAAAGACATACGTCAGCCACTGCAGTATTTTGGGCCACTTTAGGTTACGATAGTAACACTAAAATTGGGCCATTGCAATCGTCTTATGTCAGCTCGAAATTTAAATGAAAATAACGGCTTAACCATTCATCTGACACGAAAATTGAATACCCGAATTTATAGAGGAGAAAATTCTCTACAACTTTATTCTCTTATGTTCTTTTCATACCTCGTATCGTTTGAGAGATACTTGCAAAAATATTGAATTAACGAAAACCAGCCGTTCGCAGATGTCACGCAACATACACCCTCTGGCGTTGCGTATTCGATGATTTTCTTATTGTAACGTTGTCATTTCAAAGCAATGGCGCACTGAATAATTAACAAAAATAGGTCGTTCTTCTTACGATAAATGATAATCTAGCGTCTACAAATGCCATATTAGCATCAGTTTAACACGGCCATTAATAGTATGAGATTAAAGAGCACATCTCCTAACTGTTAACTGTAGTGTAGAGGGCAACGCGTTGGACTGTGACGGTGGAGGTCATTGGTTCGGATCCTACCACTACATAATTCTTTTTTCCTAAAATGGTTTCAGACACTCCCATTAATTAATTTTTTATTATTTAGATTATTATTTTGGTCCAAAATGTTTGCAAAAACTACAGTGGGCCGTAAAACATGTCAGTGCGATTTTTTTTCCTTTGCCTTAATCCTTTTTGGAAGTATGTGCCTGAGAGACATGCATCTATTTTTATTTTGTTAGATTCGCTTTACTGTTTGCGCTATATGCGGGTGCCGTCAGACACGTATTTCCTGTTAAGTAATAAATATCATTCTTCCTCTTAAGGGTTAAAGAAACATACTTTTCATCGCAGCTGGCCTTTGCAAGAGTTTTGAGGTCTGTGGGATCGTGTGTTTTTGTAATCTTCTCCTTCTTCTTTATATGTACACATATGTACAACAGTGGGTCTGTATGTTTGTTTACATGCATATATATAGTTTTGTTTCGCTCTTGGCCTTCAAAACAAGACGAAGGCCACTGTTAGCTTATGGTAACTTAGAGTGCACCTGCATGTTTTATATGCAATGGCAGCAAGCAATCAGATTAGCAGACAAGAACCGGAAGAAATCTCTGGCATTTACAAGATGCCAGATCTGTGGACGTGCAGAGCTATCAGAGCTGGAGTGTGGGTACTCTCACGTAATTCGGTGTTTTATTTGTGACTGGTTTTCTCGAAGTTTTAGAGGCTGTTGCAAGTTCTGTGTTCGACTATTTCATGTTTATGTCAATAAACGTTTTATTCAATCATGTAAAAGCAGTTTTGTTGAGGAAGCAGATGTTCTGTTAGCAGAGTGGGCAGAATGCAAACTGATGTTTCCTCACTGACATTCAGTCAGGCGTTTCAAAATATACACAGTAAAAGCTTATACACAAGATTCCTCTAGCTGCTTCAGGGTCTCACATTTTGTGCTGTTCTGTCTGTGATCACAGCGTCATGTGTCAGAGATATCTGGTCTCACGAGAGACTAAAGCCGGCTGCGGTGGCCGAGGGGATTGCGGCGTGCCTTTCATGGTCTGCACGGCCACTACGGTCGGGGGTTCGAAACCCCCCCTCAGGCATGGATATTTGTGCCGTTCTTAGTATTAGCTAGTTTATAAGTAGTTTGTAAGTTTAGGAACTGATGACCCCGTAGTTACGTCCCATGAGCTCTACAAACATTTAAACATTTTTGAGACTAAAAACTGCCTACAGGATTTGGCTGAAGACATAAACAAGAATATTTGCTGATAATACCTAAGAACGTACCGTCTCCGTCTGAGTTCAAGAACATCCATTACCAACTGGTATTTCTCTGCACTAAGGATCGCCACACAAAACGGAAGAGGTAGACCGCTAGACTGTAGTGCTGGAATGTCCTTATTTTGAACGATTACGCATTAAACAAATTGATATGGCGTTATGGATAAATACATTGCTCCTACAGTTTCTCAAAGAAGTAAGACAGAGGAAGAGGAGGAGGAGAGGGAGGTTTTCTTTATTTTCAAATAAAGGACTTATGGCAGCCAAAGTTGTTAGACTTGCTAGTGACTGGTTTAAGAGGTTAGTTTCTTTTCACGCAGAAGCAGCTGGATGGATTTGAATGAAATTTGGAATGCAGATAGCTTATCTCCTGAATTAACGCATGAGCTACCTTTAGAAAGCTACCTTACGGTGCATGCTGAAGGTTGCCTTACAGTGGGTTAACACCACAGAGGTAAAAAGAGGGGAGAGGTCACTGTAGGCGTCTGCTGTACTCCTGTTTGAAGCCGATAGTCGCGAACGACAGCCATGGTTTTTTTTTTTTTTTTTTTTTTTTTTTTTTTTTTTTTTTTTTTTTTTTTTTTTTTTTGGAAAATACTCACATGCCCTTATGGAGGTTTGCTGGTTCTGCATGTTTCCGACCTGGACACGCAAAAATTTCAGTGAATATGGAACATTACACTATTGAAGTGCATAATAAAAGCTCAGAAAAGGATTTTTTGGCTCTCCTTTGGTTGTAAAATGCGTATATGAGTCAGCAATAGAACGCGTTTGGTTTCGTCAAAAAGGCATTGTTTGATTTGGTTACAGACTTCAAACAATTAAAATTGTTAGTGCATGTAGGATTAAGCTCCTTGGAACACGCGTAAACCCATGTGTCGAGGTAACTTCAAAGTATACCCGAAAGTAATACTTTTCTTACATACTGTACATTGTTTTTTATTCATTGAATTTTTAAATTCATATTGTTGTACGGTATTTTATTGCTCATGTTTATAAATACAAAACTCCTATATGGTTTCCATGTTAGTTCACAAAATTGTAAAATTAGAAAATGCGTTTAGGAATGTGAATACTGTTCTGCTTTTGTAATTGTTATCACAGTATGATAGCCTTGCCAGTACACATGACCTCATACGTACCCATTGTAAGGTGATCTGTATGCTGCTATTAAAAGCACAGTAGACTGATATACGTGCCAGATACAAAAAATTAATCGGCGAACTTTCCTTTGGTTTGCAATTTACTAAATTTCGTAAGGGGAGCAATATTTGCTTTCTCTCATTTGAAAATATAAACCCCTTTTGTGGTTTTTGCCTCCATAAAATTGTGAAATTAGAAAATGAGTAAAGAAATAAGCATATTATTCGACTAGTGCTTTTGTATTTGTTTACATGGCGAAATTGCCTTCCAAAGGACATACAACAGGATTTTTATTTAAACATCTAAACACAATGAAATGGTAACTGATATGTTGTTCTGTGTGCAATTACTAATGGCAAAACAGTCTTACATGTTACGTATGATCAATAGTTACTTTCCTTTAGGTTACAATTCAGTAAATGTCAGTAAATAGCAATACCTTACTGCTCACGTTTGGAAATATAATTCCCATTTTCACCTACGAATACTAGAACGTGATTCCCTTTAACTTATTAGAGCTGTCAAAATGGTTTGTACAACTGTAAACGACGCATACGAGCATTATCAATCACAAAAGCGTCGACAACTCAACACACCATCATTTTTTTCTTTTTTTTTTCTTTTCCCGACTTACCTAATTTTGTATCCTTTTTTTTACCAGATCTGTCATTGACTGTATAATAACAGACTAGGAATTCAGAATTCAGGAAGACAGTTAAGGACAAACGTGTTTTCAGGGGGTTCTTTGATAATACTGATCATTATTTAATCTGCAGTGAAATTGGTTTTGTGAGGCCAAAAGAGCAGATAGTCAGGTCAACGTGTAGAAGGATAAGAGTGGAGAAGCTTCAAGACAAGGAAATTAGGCACAAATACGTAACAATGACCTCGGAAAGGTACCAGTTAGTTGAATGTAATGATTTAGTCACTGGAAGAGAAATGGTCAAGCTACAGGGACACACTATTGGAAGCAGCTAGAGAATGTCTTGGAAGTGTAGTGTGTAAAGGCAGGAAGAAGCATACAGCTTGGTGGAATGTCACAGTCAAAGCAGCCTGTAAAAAGAAAAAGAACGCATTTCAAAAATGGCTCCATACTAGAAATCAGGCAACAGAGAAAGTTATGTTGAAGAAAGGAACAAAGCCAATCGGATATTTGCAGACTCCAAGCAGGAATCATGGGAAGACTTTGGAAATAAACTAGAAACTCTGGGTCAAGCCGCGGGAAAACCGTTTTGGAGCGTAATTACCAATCTTCGAAAGGGAGGGAAAAAGGAATTAACAATTATTTTGGACAGGTCAGGAAAGCTGCTAGTCAATCCTGTGGATGCCTTGAGCAGATGGAGGGAATATTTTGAAGAATTGCTCAATGTAGGTTGTAACGATATTGCTGACCCCCTCATCTCAATGTCCTCCTATGATACCGTCTGCGTCGGATCTGGAATCGTGTGGTTCAGTTGTGATACATGTTGCGTGTGAAGTTAAAAACGTAATAGACAGCGTAGGAATCAGTGTAGAACAGTGTCTCAGTGATACTGTGATTAAAACAAGTGATAAATTTCATTAATTAAGAGATTCACCTGTTTTTTTCCGGACAGTTCTATAAACAATAGTTGCACCATTGTATGTTATTTCAAGACTTAAACAGACGAATTGTAAAATCTTTTGTAAAAACAAAAAGAAATGAAAATTAATAGCATTGTATGTATGTTAGGCTCGTAAACAAGTTGTGTAGATCAGCTAATTGTTTTAATTACTGTAAAGTCGAAATTTGTATATTGTGTTTCTTTGTATATATTGACTCACTTGAGATTTTAAACCTAGTTTCAGAATTGACAAGATAATTGATAGCTCAATATATGTTAGGAACATGTATGATGGACTCATTAACTAATTAATTGACATTTTACATTTGGCTTTGTTGTCAACAGAAATATCGGAAATTTCGTCCTAAAAATACGTATGCCATTTAAAATTATTGTATGCATAGTTTTCATTTTATATTGTGATTATTCTTGTGTACATGAAATGTTTTTCTGTTATGTTTGTTAATTGTATATCAGTATATTCCATTGTTATGAACAATGCTTAATGTAACATCATTATTGCCGATGTTATATATTTGCCTCACCGCCTTGCGTGGGGGAGGTCAGAGTTTGGGTCGTTTGTCAAGTGCTCTGGAATCCATGTCACTGTGTTTTGAGAATGGAAGTACTGATGTATTGAATTTATATTGTTTTGATGGAGAAGTTTAAGTCAGATTAAAGAAGAATTGAAAATTGTACATATCGACTATTTATTTCTACCACGACGCCCCAGGAGAATAATGTTGCAGCGAGCAGAACCCCCATACACCGTAATCTTAAAAAGCTGAGTATCGGTAGAATAAACTGTAATATACTTAAATTATATTAAATTGTTTCAAGGTGAAACTTTCAATGATGTGTCAGATATTCAGGTAGAATGGGTTAGGAATGATGATGGAAACAGGATCTCATTTGAGGAAGTGGAGCCGACCGCGGTGGCCGAGGGGACTGAGGCGCTCCAGTCACGGTCTGCACGGCCACTACGGTCTGGGGTTCGAATCCCCCCTCGGGCATGGATATTAGTGCCTTCCTTAGTATTAGCTAGTCCATAAGTAGTTTGTACGTTTAGAGACTGATGACCCCATAGTTAAGTCCCATAAGCTATAAAAACATTTGAACATTTGAGGAAGTGGAGAAAATGGTCAGTAGATTACACACAGTGCAATAAAGCGGCTAGAGTGGACGAAATTAAGTCGGAACGCGTCAAATACAGTGGAATATCAGGTCTGAAAGTTGGGAGGATACAGGTTACTTTATCCATAAGGTAGAGGTTACAGATATGCAAGTAGCAAGAATGATTGCAGGTACTAATAGATGATAACAATGGCAGGAGTGTGTCCATAATGAGGATATCAAAGAAAAGGAATGAACACCATAGATGAAGCAGTTAGAGCGAACAGACTGAGATGGTGGGGTCATCTTTCAAGCATGGAAAAAGCAAGGTTACCTAAGAGACTCATGAGCTCGGCATCGGAGGGTAAGATGAGTCGAGGTAGACCAAGAAGAAAGTACTTACATTCGGTGTAGAATGATTTTGAAGTAAAACGCATAAAATCAGACGAGGCATCAATGTTAGCATTGAATAGGGGATCACGGAGGAATTTTATTAGAGGTACTATGCTCCAGACTGAACGCTGGAAGGCATACTCACTATCTAATGATGATGATGATGGTTTTTTTAATCCACTCGTGGTTTCTTTTTCGAGTAACTTACTTTTTTTTCTTTTGTTTTTTCCCACACTGGATGAACGAAAGTCACATGTTTGGTACTCTTGTCTACCCCGTAGGCTGCTCCAAGGCCAGACATAATGTAGCACTCATGAAAGAAAGAAAACACTGTCGGGACGTTCATCAGTCACACTAGTGAACCGCAAAGTAATACAGGTTTCCAAGTGGTGAGGAGAAGGGGAAAAGATAATAGAAATCCTAGAAGATTAGAAGGAACTAAAATAACGCTTTTGCCCTAACGCAAGTGCCTATAACCCCAGTGGGCAAAGAGTTGAACAAAGTGAGGGGGCAAATGAACTAGTGCCACTGACAGGTAATTGGCAAACCGTTCCTGATAGTGCATGTATGACTTAGCAAAAAACAAATATTTTGAAAAAACTGTAATGGCGTAGCTGGGTTCAAGTTGGTTTCAAGTTCGTGACGTCATGCTCTCTCCCTTCTTTTCACGTTCATGGTTAACACGGTTGTTACGCTGCACGCTGAAACGGCTGGACTGTATTGAATGAAATGTGGAATGAAGATAGCTTACACCCCGAATTAATACAGGGGCCACCTTTGGTAAGCCTCCGTTGGCGCATGGTGGAGGGTACATTACAACAAATATCCAAATTGTTTGACTGGTCACCATGAATGTCAGCACATAAATATGTTTTGACTCCGTTTGACCAGTCACCATGGAACTGGGCGCATATATGTATGCTCTCGTATGTAAATGGGAAAGGAGTAGCTGGAGGAGATGGATAGATGGATAGAAAGGGAAGGGAGGAGACGGACAGGGAGAGAGGGGAGAGGAGAAGACGGACAGGAACAGAGGGAAGAGGAGGAGGAAATGGACAGAGAAACAGACAGAAGGAGACGGAGGAAAGAGCAGGTGAACAGAGAGAAGGGAGAGTGAAAGTTATTAATAAAATGAATATTATTTATATTTCTTTGTGTGTGTGTCTGTGTAATGATTTAAAACTGAATTGTTGAGTATCTGAACTTATATGGAACAGATTGTTTGCTGTAAGACTGTCACTGATTAATAACACGGAATGACAAATAAAAATGCTCATTAAAAAAACCGATGATTAAAACTAGGATCATACTGAGAACTGTTTCTGAATTTAGTGCCACCTTATTGAACACTGAATATAAAGCCATCTATGTGAACACTAAACACAGTGAACAGATTGTGAAGGAAATTACAGACACTTACCTCGAGAAGACAACAGCATGTACGCTGACAACAGCATGAAGACTAGTACGATAACAATCCATGGTCGGAAAATAATTATGTAATGTTTTAATGGGATTATGTTGACACAAAAATCAAAAAGATTATCCTTTGTCACATTTAGCCCTGTATGAAATCTAATTACCTACTGAGAAACAATGTGAACTGACAGTTAGAAAATTGTGCTGCATAATACGTGTGTGAGTAAAACCTCCCATTCCGAAAATATAAATAAATTGAAACCTACTTTAGTTATTCACGCCCCTAGTATAAAAATGCTCTTTCATTTTAATATGGTTAACTCAAGCCAACAGAAATTTTAAAGTCAAACTACATCTCAGCAATTGTAGGTGCGTAATGGATAACATTACACTGCACTGCAATATAGATCCGATTACCCAATGGAGTACTTTGTTACAAAATTCTAATTTTTTTGTAGTTATGAAATTTGAGAAATTCATAAAGAGAAAGATGTTGAATATAAAATGAACAAAGAGTACCAGCCGTATTTCAACTGCGAGAATGAACCAACAGAGGACTGAATCAGGTACCACAAGAAAAATTAATGTATACTGACCGAATGGGACAATAATATACTCATATGTATCCACAGATATATGACAAATAGGTTAACAAGAAACATAGTATACTTGAAATGGAGGTGGAATCGAAATCAAAGTATTTAATATTAAGATGTAATTCAAAGAAGCTAACAGGAAACATAATATACATAACATGGAAGTGTACTGAAATTACGAGATCGGGGATAAACCCCTTTCAAAAGGAGGAGATAGACTAATGGAAGAGCGGAATCCTATATTTTTTCTGCAGTAGGAACGCGCCAGGTACCAGCTAGTAAATCTAATATATAAAGCAGAGTGTCCGTATGTTTGTACGTTTTGCACACAAATCTACAGTTTTGTTCCAATCTTCATAAAATTTTGTACATGTAAGCTTCAATCCATGAGGACGGTCGCCGTAAGTGTAAGACTCACGTATAACTCATTGTTCACGAAATATGACGTCATAAACAATGAGATGCTCGAAAAACTGCTGCATTTAGCGACAATGCTGCTCAGTTTCTCCTAAACCACTGGACCGATATAAACCAAATTTGGTACACACATTCCTTACCGTGAGGTAACAATTGCTGCAAGGTTAAGAAATGTTCAAATGTTTGTATAACTTATGGGACTTAACGGCGGGGTCATCAGTCACAAAATTTACAATCTACTTATGAACTAACTAATACTAAGGACGGCACAAATAATCATGCCCGAGGGGGGATTCGAACCACTGACTGAAGTGGCCGTGCGGACCGTGACTGGAGCGCCTCAGTCCCTTCAGCCACCGCGGCCGGCTGCAAGGTTAAGAATCACATACGACACATGGATCAGAACTTATGACGTCATATACAATAGGAATCGCAAAAAACTGGCAAATAAAGTGGTGAGACGTTATAAATACGCTATATGAGAATGAGAGTACTTAGCGAGTTGCAACAAACTTTAAACACAATTTCAAAGCTTTATTAAACTTTTCTCGCTGACAACCACTTCAAAAAACTGAAAGGAAAAAAGTTTCTCGCTTATTACTTTTCCGCTATTCATGGCCTAAAACTACGACATTCGGTATGACGTTACAATTTATAATTTGTACACTACAAATAATAACCACATGAAATTTTACAGACAGTTGAATGTACCTTCTAAATTGTATCACAGTAAGACACGTAGTTCATGAGATATGAACACATAAACATTAACGTTCCGCTGTTCATGGACTAAAACTCGGCAATTCGGTATGACGTTACAATTTATAATTTCTACACTACAAATTGTAGCCTCAGGAAATTTCTCAGACAGTATACACACATGTAGTTGAGTGTACCTTCTAAATTGTATCACAGTACGACATGCAGTAGATTCTATATGAGCACATAAACAATAGCGTTCATGGAAAATCAGTCCATCACGCACCAAGTTTTAATCTATTCCTTCTTTACTACTAATTGTATTTCCAAGAGATTTTACAGACATACAGCCCTTATACAAATGAATATATATCTTAAAAGTGGCAGAAATATAGAGATATATACCCGGGCAACGCCGAGTTTTTACCTAGTAAATAAAATACGAGGCAGGTCCAGAAAGTAAGTTCCCTTTCTATTTATCTCCGCTACAGCGCTGCGATTGCAGTTCCGCACATGCGCTGTTGACGATGTGAATCAAGGAGAAGAACGTGCGCCATTTGGAGATCGCTGTTAGTTACGTACGCTTTGTTGTGCTTGTTTGAAATGTCGGCGTTGATTGAAAATCCCGCCGCCTGTGAAATCAGGCCGGTGATTCGGTTTATGAATGCGAGGAAAGTGAAACCAAGTGAAATTTATCGGCAAATTTGCGGTATTTACGGACCAAATGCGATGAGGGATTCGAGGGTGTGAAGATGGGTCGGACAGTTCAATGGGAAGCGTAGTGATGTGCACGATTAAGAACGAAGTGGGCGTCCACCTTTGGTTACAGAAGAACTGCTTCACGCGATTGATGACACGATCCAGGAAAACCGTAGGTTTACAAGTAGTGTTCTCGCTATGGACTTCCCCCAAATTTCACAGTTTCCAAATGGTTGAAGACACAGGCGGCAGATTTCTATGAAGAAGGTATATAAATCTTGGTGCCACGCTATGACAAATGCCAGCAACATTTCGGCAGTTATGTGGAAAAGTGGTTTAAGAGTTGTAGAAATTTGTGGAATAAAAATTTATTCCCTATCTGTGTACAATTCGATTTTATTAACAAACGAATCTTACTTTCTGGACGCGCCTCGTATTTGTTCTGCGGCAGGAGTGCGCCAGTTACCAGCTAGTAAATAAAATAAAAGCATATCTGTGGGGGAGAAAGAGAGAGAGGGAGGGAGTAAGTGAATGAGAAACTTCGTCAAAGAATGACAACCATTAGACGGGTGATATCGTGGAGATGGACAAAACAGTAGGGTGGTGTTTTATCAGCGAGGTGGCAGTACCGTTTGATCCGGAGCGGTTTAGTTGAATTTACGCCCGCTTTGCAGAGACCTGCCTGCCTCGGCGACGGACAATGAATCGAGCCGGCGGCTTTGAGCTTTGAGGATGGCGGCCGCTGAAGAGCGAGGCCCGCTTTCGTGACGTCACTGGCCTGCCGTGTTTTCTCAGCAAACGCGCGGCGGGTCGCTTTTAGGGCAGTCGACGTGAATGGGGCGACTCGGGTGATCACACGTAGGGCTTGTTTCAAAGGCGGCGGCAGCTGAAGGGCTTACGGACCGCGGACAGGTATTCCCACCAGAGCAGCGCTACACGTCACATACCAGTAGGCAAAGCTAATACTGAATGAGGGATCTGTAAAAGTACCTGGTCTTTAAAATATGAATGTTAATGTGTTAAACTAAGTTCCTTATTGGTCTGATGCAATCATTTTGCTTGTACTTCTGTGGAAATCTGATTTAAGAGTCACACTAGCTTTCATTTATTATATATATATATATATATATATATATATATATATATATATATATATATATATATATATATATATATATATATATGAAGCCCTAGAAAAAAAATATATATCCGCAAAGTGAATTTACTGTATACTGTTAGTAGAATTTTCCCTCCAAAATATTTACGGTTAAAGGTGGTTGAAATGAGGAGGCACAAATTTGAATAAAACTATATTCACAAATTCTATCTTACAACTTGCCTGATACAACAACACGTGACCATATATATATATATATATATATATATATATATATATATATATATATATATATATATATAAATTTACAAATAGATCAGTTGTGAAAGACAATAAAATACACTTAATATCTGAATGGGTGACTTTACATGAAAATTATAAATTAACTAAATTGGTACACGAAATAAAATGTTTTGACTGGCTAAGTCACAGGAGGGAAGTGGCAAACCCAAGAAGTATAAAATTAAATACAAAAATGAAAATTTACCCCAACTCTGATCAAGTCTATTTTTGATCTACAAGAATAATGACATCCCTTCTGGCACACGATGAACTCCCTCATAATAGTATCATTCAACTCCTATTTCTCAGCAGGTGCACTGGCGCAACCTCACCGTCTTCCTGTTGAACGGCGTTACAGGTGGAGAAGACCAGCTGAGGGCAGTGCAGTGTTGACAGCAGTGATCGCAAATGTGGACTGATACGATTAGAACACGTTTTGTCCGTTAAGCCGACGACAATACTAAAGTGAAAATAAAACTGTACTCTCAGGAAACGGTAAAATTTCTGATTACGAGTGGTGTAGATGACAGCAAACACGCACTTCAGAATATTACAAGTTTCAATTTACTCTATAGTAGCCACGCAGGACTATCACCTGACAGTGCAGAAAGCACACTGAACTAATTCAAGGTTAACACCGAAAATTACACAACTCAAAACAGCGCGGTCCGGCCAGGAGTGCAGCCCAGACCAGAGTCGCCAAAAACAGCACGATGCGGCCAGCAGCGCCGCCGACACCACAGTCACCTCTCTCGACAGCAAAATTCCACAACTCCAAAATCTTCCTGTCAAGCCCCTCCCATCGGTGACGTCAGGCCAATCACAAAGTTTGCTTAATGGTCAAACCAATGGAATACAAGAGCTATTGTTCGACACGCCAGTCTCCTTCCCCACAAAAATGTCCCATGGTGCATTCTGCACGTAAGCTGGCATTTATCAGAAATCCATAGAAATTGCGGACCATTGAAACGAATCTGCAGACGCCGAAATGACTTTACTGTCGACCAGACGCCAGCGTCCCTTCGCGAGAGCGCCGCTCTAACTGCCCCAGAAATCACCTCTGGCAATTTACACAAACATTCGCAGACGCCCCTGGCGTTCCAAACCTTGGGTGCACATGCAGACCAGAACAACGCCAACTTTTACTGCCTCTGCTCATTGTACTTTACCACCCTTCCGGTGCGTCGTGACCGTAGAGCCTCCCTACACAAAATCAGCATCGAAGCGGTAAACAAACTACCTGGACTCAGGTCAGCCACAGACGTGCCCAGCCCAAATATAAATGTCCGCCTGCAGACGGAGTGGTTTCACCACGCGCGGTGGCGGCCAGCGGTCGCCCTCCGGGCTGTCGCGGCATACTTACAATCAAAAACAGAGTCATACTCCGAGAGAACAGAAATTTATCTTCCAAACTCCTATCCTCTGATAATTACAAGACAAACATGAAAGAAATTGAATATCAACAAGATAATACTATTGATATCCTTCCGGAATAAATCCAAACAATATTATCCAAATAAAAATGGAGCAAATAATTTTAAAAATAGGACCCCCACCTCTCATGTGGAAGAATTGAAATCATCTGCAGATGAAAATGAATAAATATGCCTTTCTGCGCATTGTACTGTACATTCAGAAGATTGGTGCAAGTAAAAAAGACATATCCGTCCGACCTCAAGATACATACCTTGAAAAAAAAAAAAAAAAAAAAAAAAAGGATTATTTGGCGGTATACACATAGTCACAGTACTTACAGCTAAAGAATATGAACATGATATTACCTATAGTTGTAAGAAAATAAAAATATTTTATACGTGCCGGAACTTCATAGCACTACAAAAGTACAAGACCTTGTACATGTAAAGAACATATTTAGTCATAACTAACTTTCTGTCGACACCTGCTGTTGTCGCGTATGGGGAAGGAAAGCGGTACTGCTCTCTGGTAGGACTTAGCATCCGGTAGACAGCGAGGTCTCTAGAGACGAAGTTCACGCTAGTATTTTTGGGCCCATCGAAAGGAAATATCTCGGCATTTTGTAGTGCGACGAAGGAATAAGCGGCTCCTACTGCCATATATCAACTCTGTTTTACAGGTTTTTGTCTTGTTTGACTTTGTTTCATGTTCGATCGATGTGCTGCAATTCGGCGGAGTAGCGTCTTCTCAGCCGAAACCTCAACTAAAATTTGTTGGGAACCAAATAACATTCCGTACTGAAGGCTACGAGGCGTCGAAGAATGCTGCGCCTTGCTGATTACATCATTTCATCGTTCCACGGAGTAACTAAAGAAATAAACAAACTTTATTGTTAAATGTTTAATGACTTAGTTCCTCACTGTCTTGTCTTGAGATAAAATGTATGTTTATCCAGTTTACGTTAGTCAAACTACGTTTTCAAAATTCCTTGAGTGAGACTATATGTGATTCTATATATACAGTATATATACTCAACTTTGTTAATTTGTGCAAATTGCAGTTTACAATTATAAAGGAGGGAAGATCAGTGAATATCTTCAAAAAGAACTGATTGAAATTATACAACAATATTAAGTGAAGTTTATCTGATACATAAAGAGAAGAATAATCGATTAAATCGATGAAACAACCAACTAAAATTTCACAAAGTTGATCTTCAGATTGTCATAGGATGTAAATAACTTTATCATAATTAATTATTTTTTATTTATAGATTTAATGCTTCGTACAAGGACCTTTGTGTATTATTATGAAAAATTTAATTGGATTTTTGTCTGTGACTGATGTGGGTGTAGGAATTGAAGTTCGATTATGGTCAACTTAAAAGGTGACGTAATATAACGATCTACTTAAAATTTGACGCACTACAGATAGGAAGATTTTTTGAATCAATAACAAGAGACCCATCAAACTGATATCGACCGAGTTTCCAGTAATGAATGTGATATTGTTAATTGAAATGCTATTTGCTCGTGCTTTTCCGTAATTTGCTGAAGTGCTCAAACGTTTGTAAACCTACTGTGCCAATCTACTATGGTCATCAGTCCCTAGACTTACAAACTACTTAAACTAATTTACAGTAAGGGCAACACATACACACCCGTGCCCGATGGAGAACTCGAATCTCCGACGGCAAGCGACCGATCGTTGCGCAGCAAGGCGCCTTAGTCCACTCGGCCACTCCACCGCGACTCGGTATTTGCCAGAAGTGACTTAGGAAACTCGCGGAAAACCCGAATCTGGATTGCCGTGGTGTATTTGATCCACCCTCCTCAAGAACACGAGTCCAGTGTCTTAGTACTGCGCCATCTCGCACGGTAGGCCTTTATGCCTGGAAGGATTGAGGAAAATCACGGAAAATTTTTATCATAATGGCCGGAGTCAGGTGTGAAGCGCCGTCCTCCCACATGTGAACCCATTGTGAACACCTCTGGATTTTTGTAACTTGACAAGAAAATTGATCGTGTTCACCTATCAATTTTACCAGTATTCAAGCTGAGGAATCAGTCTTTTTTGTTCTTGTAGACTTCAGTCCGGATACTTAAGGAACAGGGAAGCTAATCGTGAGGTACATATAGAGTGGTCATGTATCCAATTGCAGCATTATCACACCCCTAAATATTTGGGTGTCACTCTTGATAGGTCTCTGAAATTCAAGCGGGGACACAGTGGGGCTCATATCCACAGACTATCCGCTCTTCTGCAATGGCACTGTACTTTTCTACTGCCGAATATGCTTCCTCAGTCTGGTAGAGGTCATCTCATGCCAGGCAACTAGACACTGCTGTCAATGAAACCTGCAGGTTGATCACTGGTTGTTTAAAACCTACTCCAACCGAAAGGCTTTACTATCTGGCTGGAATAGCACCACCAAGTGTATGCAGAGAAGTGGCTGCCAACAAGGAGAGACTGAAAGTGGAAGTGAACAGTGCCCATCCACTGCATGGATATAATCCACCACAGCAATGACTGAGCTCGCGAAAGAACTTCCTAAGGACATCTGAGAAACTCACCGTTTCACCAGAGAAGGCAAGGCTGGAGTTATGGAACAAGATGACGCCTCACCTTCATGGATGGATGCCTGAAGCCGAAGAACTACCACCTGGACACAATGAAAACTGGCTCGTGTGGAAAGCTTTGAACAGATTACGATCAGCAGTTGGACGATCCCGAGACAACTTGAAGAGATGGGGTTTCAAGACAGAAGACACTTCCTGTGACTGTGGAGAACAACAAACCACAAGCCGTATGCTCCAGTGCCCTTTGGTCCCTACATCCTGCACAAAGACTGATCTCCTGCAAGCCACCCCAAACGCCTTGGAGGTTGCGAAGTATTAGGCACATGTAATATAATTACAATTGTACCTATTTATCAATTTACGATATGTATGGCTACTGTAAATTTGTGTGTTTCTGACTCGAGAATAATAATAATAATAATAATAATAATAATAATAATAATAATAATAATAAAAAACCTAGTTTGATACAGCTCTCGACGCTATCCTGAGAAAGTCTCTTCATCTCCTCCTATGAACGGCAACCCACATGCATCTGAATCTGCTTACTATATTCGCCTCTCCCCCTGCGCCGCGGTGGAGTAGCCGAGCGTCTAAAGCACCTCGCTGGGGAGCGCGCGGTTGCTCGCCGTGGGGGTTCGAGTCCTCCCTAGGTTATTTTACCTAGGTTTAAGTAGTTTATAAGCTACGGACTGATGACCACGCAGTTTGGTCCGACAGATTTACAGACATTTGAACATTTTATCTCTCTGCGATTTTCCCCCACTTACCTCCAGTGGTAAGTTTATAAGTCCTTGATGTCTGCGTCCTACTAATCGATCCCTTCTTTTAGTCAAGGGTATGCCAAAAACTCCTTTTCTCCCCATTTCCTTTCAGTACCTCGTCATTACGTATGCGATCTACCCATCCGTCTTTATCGTTGCTAAAATACAAAATATTTTAATCACCCCCTCCCACACTTCCACACTTGTAGACGCATTTGTGTTCAATAGCTTTGAATTTTATTTATTCATTTCGTACCTAAAACATGATGCACGTTATTCGTTTTCTCAGTTCTCTGTGAGAGGCTGTTCCAGCTCGAGCGCTCGCCCGTGAGCTTGGGAGCGCTCACCTGCTCGCGGGGCACAATTTCTTGGCCTTGAGCTGTTGTCGCATCCCACACGGCTGCTGCGAGCGTACATGCAAGTGAAGCAGCCGAATGGACTGTGACGTCACGAGAAACTGCCAGCTACATTCCAATTCCCGCCACGGATACAATTGTTTCTGCAACAGCTATAACGGAATCTGCCATTTTTCTCCATGGAAATGCGGGACACTTGACCTCAGGTCAATCCTCATGGATAATAATGTTTTTTTTTGTTTTTATAATTAATGTAAAAGCTCTGTGTACCTGAATATCAATGATTGGGTTACATGACTGGAGTTTCATGAAGCATATTAATGGTGGCATTATTTTACGTTTCTAAATGCCTTTTTCATGGAACCAACATGTGTGCAACAAATTGCCCCCTTTTTTTCTTCCTTCTGTTTAATTAGATTACCCGGTGAACTTCGTATCACTTACTTCTTAATATAAACCATATAAATTGCAATCATATGTATTTAGACCCAGTAGCTTTCTAAAGGCATAATCAGATATCTAAGTATCGGCTCGATACAGGACGGAAAGAGTGAGCAAATCATGCACACATGTACAGGATACTGTTCATGACATATTCGTGGAATTTCAGGGAAGGTTAAAACGGTGATAAAATATGGAAAAATTACGACGAAAATTTAGATTTAAAACATGTAAAATAATGACTTGGTTGTTTTACTTTATTCCTAACCTTCCTTTCGCTTCGAACGTCGAATGTGCAAAATTTTATCGCAATCAGATGAATGGTATTGACATTTCATAGAAAAATCTTTTTATTTTTACTGAATTTTTCAATTTTCCGATAAATTTTTCCAAATTTTTATTTCATGCTTTGACCGTCAAATAAGCAAAATTTTATTGCAATCAGACGAATAATATTAATATCAGATTAAAAAAGCTCTTTCAGTTTCTCGCGGATTTTCAAATTTTCAGGGTTACTTTGCCCAATTTTTAGTTCATAAGAATGTTCATCTTTCGTTGAACGTCAAACGATAATAATTTTATCGCAGTCATATGAACGGTTCTCAACTTATAGTGTTGAGTACATTTAGAAACACAATGAAAAAGGAACTCGGTTCGAATTTTGCGACTTTTTTTTTAACTGTCTCTATTATCTTTACTGAAAACTCTTCCAAGACCGTAATGGAGGAAAAAAAATAGAATTACTCATCTTTGTCGTGCGAATATTCAGTTATAGTGCTGAATTCAATCAAAAGCTCATTGAAAAACGCACTTTCAGTTGTTCTCAAATTTTCCAATTTTCCGGTAGATTAAAAAAAAAAAAAATATTTCACACAAACCCCTGTCCTGTCTAATCGTACTCAAGTAATGCTCTTACAAGCATGTTGCAATTGATTTTTATTCATAGAAAAAATTCGCTTTCAGTTTACCTAAACTTTCCGGGCGAATTTTCCAAATTGTTATTTGATGCGAACCTTCCTCTTGCTTTCAACATGAAATGTACAAATTTTATCGCAATTGGATGAACGGTATTGATAGCTCACTGGAACAAGCTGTTTCCTTTTTATCCCGATTTTCCTCTCTTCTGGACAACTTTCCCATATTTTATAACCTTTTAAACCTTCCCTGGACTTACACGATTATTTCAAGACTAACATTAGCCAAATCGTTTCAGTCGTTCTCGAGTTTTAGCGAAACTAACGAACAGCAATTCATTTTTATATATCGTTTAATGAAGAAGTCTGATTTCATAAGTACATGACGCCACCTTGCCCCATCACCGAAGCTCCGAGCTGGGGTAGTGTGTGCTGCTGCTCGCGGAGCAGGCTGTTGGAACAGCCCGCGTTATGAAGTGAGTAAGACACATGATAATCATAAAGCGCTCTGCCATACGCGGTATCGGTATATTCGTAAACGGCGCGTGCGAATTTGCTATTCATCAGTGGACCTTATCTCGGGTTCTCTTGATCAAGGAGTTAATGAGTAAAGTGTTGTGGGTAGCCCTTAGCCCAGCGATCATTTGCTTCATGTTAAAAGAATGAGAAATAGAGTAGCCCACATATAGTGTTGTTGTTGTTGTTGTTGTCTTCAGTCCGCAGACTGTTTTTATGCAGCTCTCTACGCTACCCTGTCCTGTGCAAGCCTCTTCACACCTACATTCTTTTGCATCTAATTACTGTATTTGTCCCTCGGTCTCCCCTACGATTTTTACGCAACACATTTCCTTTTAACGCTAAGTTGACGATTCATTCATGTCTCAGAATGTGTCCCACCAAACTATCTCTTCTCATAGAATATGCCAGAAACTCCTATTCTTCCCAATTCTGTTCATCTCCTCATTGTTTTCGTGATCTGCCCATCTAATCTTCTTCATTCGCCTCTAGCACCACATCTCGAAAGCTTCTATCAACTTTTTGTCTGAAATCCTTATTGTCCACGTTTCCCTCCTATTCAATGCTACAATCCAAACAAATGCTTTCAGAAAGAACTTCCTAACGTTCAAACTAATATTGGATGGCAACAAACTTCGTCTCTTCGGAAACGTTTCGCTTCCCATAGCCAATCTGCATTTTGTATCTTCTTTGCTTCGGACATCAGAAGTTATTTTGCTACCCAAATATCAAAACTCATCTACCAATTTTATTGTCACATTACCAAAACTAATTCCTTCATCATCGCCTGATTTTCCGACACTCCATTCCATTAGCCTCTTTTTACTCTTGTTACTCTTTATATCTCCCTTTCAAAACACTGTCCATTCCATTTAATCATTTAATTCCTCTTCTAGGTCTAATGTTGTCTCCGTCAGAATTACTATATCATCAGCAAACCGCCAGGTTTTTATTACCTCTCCCTGGACTTTAATTACCTCTCAAAATTTATCCTTGCATACCTTCACAGCTTGCACAATTTGCAGACTGAACAACATTGGGATAAGGCAACAATCCTGTCTTACTCCCTTCCTAACAACTGCGACCCTTTCATGCCCTTCCACTCAAATCATTGCTGTCTGGTTTTTGTACAAGTTGAACATAACTCTTCGCTCGCTATATTTTACCACTGCTAACTTTAGAATTTGAAAGAGTGTATTGCAGTCAACATAGTCAAAAGCTTTCTCAATATCCACAAATGTTGAAAACGTATCTTTGCCTTTCCGTAACTTGTCTTCAAGGATAAATAGTAATGTGAATATTGCCTCGCGTGTCGCTACATTTCTTTTAAATCGAAAGTGATCTTCCCCAAGGTCGTATTCCACCATTTTTTTCCATTCTTATGTAAATAATTCGTGTTAGTGATTTGGAACCATGACTTATTAAACTGATAGTTCTGTAATTTTCACATTGCTTTGAATTTGCTTTCTTAGGAATTATCATCACTATATTTTTCTTTAATTTTGAGGGTATTTCTCCTGTTTCGTACATCTTGAATACCAGGTGCAACAATTTTTTCATCACTGGCTTTCCTAACGATAATAGCAGTTCAGACGAAACATCATCTACTCAGTACAGCATGAAAATTTTCAAAGTTACACACTTACTGGAGCCCATCAGAAATGAGCAAATCGGTTGATTTTTGCACATTACGTGTTGTCTATGGTGGACTTTAAAAGGCTTACAAAAGCTCTATCAATCGATGAGCGGTTTCTCCGGCACCAAAAACGCGAACTGTGGGGATGGTCACTTCGATACCTTCTATTCATTGCAGATAGGCAAAATTTTTAACATGTGTTCCTATGATGATTTTCTCAAAAACACTTTTTAAATTTTTTTCCGTATCTTCATCCGTTACCGAGTTTCAGAGCTTAAACTTATCACAGTTATGCACCAAATCACAAAACCCAGTTTTTAGCCGTTGCTGGACCCTATGTCGAAAATAAATAACTAATCACAGAAAATTGTTCAGATCTTTCCATTACATCTTGTAGACATTTATCTAAAAATGAAATTTCCAGTTTTCGACAATTGTCCATTATCAAGATTCAAGCGAAAAACAGCGATATTTCGCTGGCAACAATGCGTATTGTGCTGACAGACGGCGTTCTGGTCGCTCTGGCCGGCCGCGGTGCCCGAGGGGACTGAGGCGCTTCAGTCACGGTCTGCACGGCCACTACGGTCGGGGGTTCGACTCCACCCTCGGGCATGGATATTTGTGCCGTCCTTAGTTGTAGCTAGTTCATAAGTAGTTTGTAAGTTTAGGGAGGATGACCCCGTAGTTAAGTCCAATAGACTCTACAAACATTTGAACATTTGATTTTGGTCGCTCTGAAACTTATCGCACGATTTGAAAAAAATTACGTGGATAAAGTATTTACAACATCCTGAGAGAGCATAGCATACCAACGAAGTTAATAAATTTGGTCAAGGTGTGCAGAGTGGAGACAAAACCCAAAGTCAAATACAAGGGGGAACTGTCCAAGGAATTCTATATCAGAACGGGAGTGCGACTAGGTGACATTATTTCACCACTGCTATTTAATCTGGCCCTAGAGAAAGTAATCCGAGAGATGAAAAGAGATAACACAGGGGTGGAGCTAAACGGTAGGACAGATTTACTGGGTTGTGCAGACGACATCACAGTTCTAGCAGAATCAGAGGCAGAGATGGCAGAAACTGTAGAGGACCTAGCGCAAAATGCAAATAAAAGCAGTGCAGGAAAGACAAGTAATGGAGGTATCCAGAAAACCCCCTAATGACATACCATTACAAGTAGGGATCTGGAAATTTGGTAAAATGAAAAATTTTAAATATCTTGGCACATGGTTCAACAGGAAAAATTATTTAAAACAGGAAATTAACCAACGTATTGTTAATGGGTCTAAAATTTACTTACGTCTAAAACAAATAAAGTCATCCAAGAATCTGTCAATTAAGACCAAACTTAAAGCATATAATGCCACAATTGCGCCAGTATTGTTGTAATGGACAGAAACCCTAAGCACAACAAAGAAGGATGAAGAAAACTTGTTGGTCTTCAAAAGAAAGATTATGAGAAGGATCTTTATGCCTGTCCAGGAAGGAAATTCATGGAGTTGTAGAAAAACCCAAGTACTGAATGAACTGATGAGGCAAACGAACGTCGTTCGAAAATTGAAAGTGCTGAGAATAAGCTTGGCAGGACACATTGCTACGAGACCAGAAATCTCTCGATCAAGTGCCGTACTTACGGGAAGACCTGATGGTACCCGTCCAATTGGAAGATCCAGAAAGCGATGGGTTGATGGGCTAAAGAAAGGCCCTCGTGAGCTAGGAGTCCATCACAACTGGACCCAAAGTGCACAAGACCACCATCTGTGGAGGAGCGTTGTAAGGTCTGCGTATGATATACAAGGTCCTCTCCGCCGATTTGATGATGATGATGATGACTTGGCGTATGGGGATGAAATTTAGTGAGTTCTACAACTCCATAAATGCTTTAAAATACTGTGCACGGCAGAGTATACCGAGAGGATGCAGAAAATCATACGTCCCAGGCTACAACAAAGATACAAAAGAGAAGTACGAAATGTATTGTGATCTCTGTGATGCCAACCCGTTCGCCCCAGAAACAATTGATGCCGGGGAAGAAGTCATAACAACAATGATTGAAAATAGAAGACAGAAGTAGCAACACACTGTAGAAAACATTAACATGACCCACAGTAGCAGGAAAGCATGGAGTCTACTCAGAAAGCTAGATGGTGCATCTACTCGTACACCAGACTTTGTAGCCGTTACAGCAAACCAATTAGCCTCCCAGTTGCTGAAAAATGGTACAATACAACACAGATTAAAGAGGGGGCGTTCAAAAAAACTAAATACTGCCCAACAAGAAAATAATAAATCACAAGATCACCCATTTACATTATCAGAACTGGACGAAGCAATGAAAAGTCTGAAGATCGGGAAGGCTGCAGGTATAGACGATATTAAAAATGAACAGCTCATACATCTTGGTGTTCACGCTCAATTATGGTTGCTGAAGTTGATGAACAGCTGTTGGACAACTGGTCAAATCCCTAAGATCTGGAGGAAGGCAAAAGTAATTGCGATTCTTAAGCCTGTTAAGGACCCAGAAGATCCTAAGAGCTATCGGCCGATCTTTCTGTTGTGTACAACCTATAAGCTCTTTGAAAGACTAAACAGATTTAGTTACCTGATTGAGGGCACCCCAATAAAAGAGCAAGCAGGATTTCGACCTGGAAAATCTTGTACCAGCCAAGTTCTCAACCTAACTCACACTGAAGATGGGTTTGAGGAACGAGTAGCTACGGGAGTTGTGTTTATAGATTTGACGGCAGCATATATACCATCAACCTCAGAAACATTATTACGAAGGTGCAAAGAACAACGGAAAGCCCTCGACTTACTGCAGCACTCAAATCAATTCTGTTCAACAGAAGATATTTTAATAATGATTTTGCAGCCAAGATCGCATTTTTCATTTATTATGTTACCGGTTTCGGCGTGCTCGACGCCATCTCCAGACCTGTCGTAAATTACATAACTTCACGACATTTTAGATACTAAAAGAGTACATCCAGGTTGAGGCATCACTAAACATAAAATTAGTAGTCACAAATAAAATATATACATCCATCTTCTAATGGACATTGAGAGAGGGAGTGGGAGGGGGGGAGTATGTTGATAGAAGAGGTGTAATAATGACAGATTCAGACGTATAAATATCCGAATGACGCCGTGTTTTCGGCTAGTAGAGTAATAAAATATAATACATTGCCATGCAGCGCAACACTCCGATAAAACTGTTTAGTAATAAAAGACAGTTGTCGTTGCAAGTTTTTTTATTGGTTTTTGACGCGTTTCACCCTTATGGGGCATCCTCAGAGAGTATTAAAATATCACATCAGATGGGTAGAACTAAAACCCTTGCTAGCCACAAATCAAGAAAAATCAGGATATGATTTGACGCTGCCAGATTGTGGCTAACAAGGGTTTTGGTTATACTCATCTGATGTGATATATTAAGACTTTCTGAGGATGCCCCACAAGGGTGAAACACGTCAAAAATGAATTAAAAAGTTGAAACCACGATTGTATTTTATTACAAAAAAATCTTATTGGTTGCTGTACCAGCCAGCTCATAATGGAGTGGACAGTATTTTACCAACAAAAACTTATAAATCAGTTATATATTTTTGACGACGTTACAGCGTTTATTGAATGAAATACATCGCAATTTGCGATCAAGTACGGCTTCACTGTACTACGTTTAGATGGAATACCGAAGTGCAGCGAATGAAAATTTGTGCCCGGCCGGGACTCGAATCTGGGATCTCCTGCTTACTAGGCAGATGCGTTGAACACTCCCCCACCGAGGACACAGTGACCAGCACGACCGCCACACCCAAATCTCCATTCGCCAAGCTGTCTCTTACCTATTACCACAGCCTATTTGTTCTGTAATGCTCGCAGCCACAATACTGTATTCCCGCATCAGGGAGAACAGACCATGAGGTATCGAGACACAATTAATTGTCGTCAGGAGACCAGCCTCGGCTTGTATACAATTATACATTTTTTACGACGTTACAGCGTTCATTGAAGAAATAAATCGCAATTTGCGATCCTTTATGGCTTCACTGTATTAGGTTTAGATGGAATACCAAAGTGCGGCGAATGAAAATTTGTGCCTGGCCGGGATTAGAACCCGGGATCTCCTGCTTACTAGGCAGACGCGTTGACCACTCCTCCACCAGGGACACTGGGACCAGCATGACTGCAGACGACTCTTTCCTGCACGTCTCCTGCCACACCCAAATCTCCATTCGCCACGCTGTCTCTTTCCTATTACCACAGAGTAACATATACAGAGAAACAGCCCCCCCCCCCCCCCCTAAACCACTGTCCTACGCTCCCCTCGTTGTTCTGTAAGATGCTAGCAGGTGTAAGGCGGTTCCCTGGCTTAGTACCGCTAGACCACAACCACACTAGAGGCACTACTGAGGGTGCCTCTCGTACGCCAGAGGGTAGCGTCACAGACAAATATATACAGATGGGAAACCTCTGTAAGGGCCTGGTCCTACACTCAGGGGTGCGGGGAGGGAGGGTTTCCAGCAGTTCCATAAGATGTCCTATGATGTCAGAAGCAGCTCTTCAAACTGGCCAGAGCAGGCGGCAGGTATCGGCTGTCTCCACCACCACCTCCCCTCAAACGGCAGCAAGCTGGACACAGCCGTGGCCTCGTGGCAGGCGGCACGAGCTCTCCCTTCAGCCTCCCCTCTACGCTACCCTCTGACTTGCGAGAGGCACCCTAAGCCTGACACCTAGCATCTTACGGAACTAGGAGGGGAGTGTAGGACAGTGGTTTAGAGGGGGCTGCTTCTCTGTATATGTTAGTCTGTGGTAGCGTGGAGGCTGAGGGGAAAGCTCGTGCCGTCTGCCATGAGACCACTGCTGTGTCCGGCTTGCTTGCGTTTGAGGTGAGGTGGTGGGGACAGCCGCTACCTGCCGCCTGCTCTGGCCAGTTTAAAGGGCTGCTTCTGACCGCAGCGCAATCATGGGACATCTTACAGAACCGCACCCCTGAGCGTGTGACCGGGGCCTTACGGAGGTTTCCTCTCTGTATATATTTGTCTGTGCTGTTACCAAAGCTGCGAGCATTACAGAATAAATAGGCTGTGGTAACAGGAAATAGACAGCGTGGCAAATTGAGATTGGGTGTGGCGGGAGACGTGCATGGAAGAGTCCTCTGCAGTTGGGCTAGTCACTGTGTCCTCGGTGGCGGAGTGGTTAACGCGTCTGCCTAGTAAGCAGGAGATCCCGGGTTCGAATCCCGGCCAGGCACAAATTTTCATTCGCTGCACTTTGGTATTCCATCTAAACCTAGTACAGTGAAGCCACAGCTGATCGCGAATTGCGATTTATTTCATATGATAAATCATTGTCAACTGACGGAGGTACGGTTGCCGCGGCTCGAATGCGAAGAGCCTCGCCGGTTTTCTTTCCGGCCCGACGGCGCGGCGGTGCGGCCACTTGTTGATTTGGGGCTCGTTAGTAATATCAATTAGCGGCCGGGTGTCGGCCCCCATTAAGCGCCGCAGATACAGGCAGGTCTCGGCTCGCGGCTGGGCAGGCGGCGCGCCCAGAACGTGGTCTGTGACGTGGCCGGCCGCTGTGTGTTAATGAGACGGCGCGGGCTAATCGTAATGGGATCTGCGGCCGCACAAAGCCGCCCTGTCTGCGACCGCCGGCCGCTCCCAAAGGACAGGCCGGCGTCTCACGGCGCCCAACGCCGCCTCCAGGGACGGCGTTTTTAGGCCTCAGGGCTGCTCTGAGGGAGGACTGGGAGTAGCGCACCTGGCTGCGATGCTGCTTCACACTGCCCAGCAACGGCCACGCTCAAGGACCCCTTTCTACATCATTGTATAAACGCGCTAACACGAAAACTGTGGTACAGATTACTAACTTATTCGTACGAGAACGCCAATGAAAGTTACATAATTCGAAAGATTGTTTGTCTAAGATTTCACGAATATAAATATTATGTGTGCATTTATCCATTAAAAGTGATAAAGGGAAGTAGAAATTTTCCTCTCTACAGCTTGGATCAAGTTCTAGCTTCTCCAACAATCAGATCGCTGATTGGCTATTCGCCTCGACCAAAGACGCTGTAACGCAGCGCATATGCAGTATTAAAATAAGTGAATATCGTAACATGGCGTGCTCCCAACTCACTTTCTTGTGCTGTTCAAATGCTTCAGTTTCGCAGTCATTAAGAGTAGTTAAAGTAAATTGATGTTTTCATATGAATACCGATAAAAGGATAATGCGCCGGGAGGGCATCTAGCGGTGCTCGGGTGGAACTACGAAGTCGACACGTTGTCAGCTCTGAAATTCTGAATATCGCAGTATCGAAATAATTTTATTTCTTGGCATTGTGTAAATATACGAAGACTGAAATTGTACTTCCATTTCAAATATTAAGCTAATGAAAGTTATATAATTCGAAAATGGCATGAGAAGTATATACTTCCCTTTTTATTTGTTTTTGTTGTGTCATGCATTTTCCTTAACACGTAAAAGATACCGTTTCATACCTCCCAGTGCCGGTTAAATTTTACCAAATATCCCAACCGCCTCCTATGATAATGTTGGCGACAGATGCTGAATCCTGAGAATCCTGTGAGTCTTCATTTTAGCCAATCGCTTGACAACTTTGATGTTTTCTCCTGGAATCTTCGCTTTACGAGGGCAATTATTTTTACTGAGTGGCCGAGAGTATATACAAGAACTTGTCAACCATAAAGCAGGAACAGCATTATATTTTTACTTCATGGTCTCTACGATACACTAATCGTGTCATTCTATATTCGTTCGAACAAATGGGCAAAGATTTTCTATCGTGTTGTTGATGTTGCCAACATAATCACGCGAGGCCGCAGACATGATACGTAAAATTTCACTCCAAGTGACCATTGTAAACACAATTGGTCGATTTTCGACCAAAGGCTTTTTTTTTTCCTTTATTGTTGTTTTAAAGCCAGCCGTAGAAACAGCTGGCAGGCTGGCAGCAGCTGCGGTGGCTGCTCTTCAGCCATGTGATATACAAACATTTCACAAAGAAGAGATAAAATATAAAAAAGATGAACAAAATTGCGGAAATTAAAAACATTGACAGACAGAGTTTTCGACAGACTAAAACGGACATGTATAAATGGGACAAAACATATGGCAGAGAACAAAAAAAGAGACGAGTAGCGATAAAACACACACACAGTCAGTAAAAACAACCGGCCACGGTGACAAGTTTAAAAGTACATTGCGGAGACACGAAGTTCACACACGGAGACAGCTGACGGCGTATAGAATAAAACATGGGGACGGCGATTATGGAGGCACTGAGTAAAACACACGACACTGGAGACACTTGTGCTGAACACGGAGATAAAAAGTCGAGACGCCCCCGCAGGGAGTGGGAAGGGGATGGAGGGGGGAGGTGGGGCAGGGACGGGGGAAGTGCGGGGGAGGGGGAGAAGGGGAGGGAAGAGAGCGTAAGGAGGGAAGGAGTGTCGAGACTCTGGGCATGGGAGAGGGGTAGCCAAGCGGGCGGGAAGGAAAAGGGACGGGAGAGAGGGGCGGGGCGCTGATGCTACGGGGAAGGGATCAGAGTTGGTAGGAGGGGTAGATATCGGGCCGAAGTTCGGTATCCGGTAGAGGAAGGGTGCGGAAATTGCCTTGGGAGAGGATACGGAGCGTATGGAGGTGAAGGCCGGGAGGGACGGTTTGGCGGAGACGTGGCAGAGGCCCGGGATTTGTAAGAATAGGGTAGACCAGAGGGTTTTGGGACTCTATTTTGCGTGATGTGTAAAGGAGCCGGAGATGTTCAAGGTGTTGTAGGAGAGGAGGGAAGGGGATGAGGTCATAGAGGATCCGCGTGGGGGAAGGGAGTCTGATACGGTATGCGAGGCGGAGGGCGTGGCGTTCTAGAATCTGGAGGGACTTGTAGAAAGTAGGAGGGGCTGATATCCAGGCGGGGTGGAAGGAACAAAGGACGGGGCGCATGATTGACGACCAAAGGCAATACTAGTCTACATAAATACTCTGCAAGTCACAGTGAAGCGCACGGCAGAGGGTTCATCGAACCGCTTTTGTGATACTTCTCTACAGTTACATTCTCCGATAGCTCGTGGCGAAAAAGGAACACCTAAATTTTTCCGTATTAGATCTGATTTCACTTATTTTATTCTGATTGTCACGTCTCCCTATGTAGGTGAGTGCTAACAAAAAATATTCGCATTCAGACGTGAAAGTTGGTGACAGAAATTTCGCAAATACATCTCGTCGCAATGAATAACGCAATGAATAACTGGGTGTCGCGACCACCTGGGGTGTCGCGTAGTAGTTTCAAGGGTGTCTCGAGACTAACAAATTGAGACTGTAAACAAAAAAACTTGTCATTAAAATAACACAAAATATCCTCCTCTTCATACTACCCTGAAGACTCGTTTGCAGCTAATCATCCTTCTCTTCATTCAGTGCACCACAGATCATGTATTAAAGGAATGATCGGTGCACATTAATTGCGTGCTCAGCCGCTAGGCGGCAGCTCTGCTTCAGCAGCAGTAGTCACTCAGGGTTCGTTCAAGCAGCTGCCAGTTGCCTGATTCCAGCAAACTGGGCATGCGCAGAGCTGCTGCTGATACTCGATAACAGCTTTTCCCATGTGCAGTTCTGTAGTCTGCTTTCCTTCTCAAAAAGCTGCACCTGAGCGTTCTTAAATGGATTTATCAAAGCCACGTCACCCTCGGTAGCGTTTCTTACAAATAAATGTCAATCAACGACACAGTGGCTGCAAAAGCTGTTACAGATTGCAAAAGTAGTCACAATTGTCCACTGACTAAATCTATTCAGTAGCGATGTTTAGTATGGAGTATGGTCGGTTGATTAACAGAGAGTAGTATTTTAAATGCAGTGATCGTTGGTTCGAACCTGGTATGCGTTAAATTTTTTTCTCTCAGATCCTGTATGTATCAGATTCTGGTACCAGAAATGACATTCATATTCTTACTTGTCACAAATATTTATCCATTTTTTCCGAATATGTCGAGTCTTCCGAGATCGTGGTGAAGCAAGAACCTAACAATAGAACTTAAATAATAATTCATCACTTTTCATAAATACAATACATCCTCTTTATTTCTGAAAATTACGTGATAATATTGAACTGAAAGAGAACAGCCACTGTGCTGTCTAAATCCGAAATCCGAGCAGCTAATTTCCAGATGTCGTTTTCAGTCGATCCAGCGAAACCGTATCTGGCCCTGACATGTACACACGATAGCGAAAAACGGTTTCCGAAGTTCAGTTTTGGTGTTAAGTTGGGTTGCACGTAAAGAAGCAAGTATTACTGTGTGACTTAGGCATTGTTGTCTGCGGTGTTACTCTGTTGTACATCTCCGTAGTTCCTAATGTTTCCTTTTCTTGCGATGATTGTACGTAATTGCTGCAGTCAGGATCAACATTAAACATGTCAGTGCGTACGAGGATTTCAGTTCTGTTTACAAACTACATTTAAGCGATAGTTTATTTCCGCCTCCGCCTCCCCCCGCAGCTAGAACCATCAAAATCCTACCATATGTATTTATATTAGTGAAAGGGTGTCGCGCAAAATTGTAAGCTATAAAAGGGTGTCGCTATGAGAGAAAGTTTGGAAAGCACTGGAATAACGCCTTCGTTTTTACCGATTTCCATTCTAACTCGTGCGTCATTTCCGTGACACTCTCTCTCCCCTACACGGCGATAATACAAAACTAGCAGCCCTTGTCTAAACTTTCTGTAAACATTCTATCGATCCCACTACCTGGGAATTCCACAATGCGCAGCATTACTCTAAAATAGTATGCACATGTGTGGTATAGACATTTTCTTCAGTAAAACTCTTGCATCTTTTAAGTGTTTTTCCAATGAAACAAAGTCTTTGGTTGAGTTTCGGTACTATATTTTCTGTGTGTTCTTTCCAATTGAATTTGTTCCCAATTGTTGTTTCTAGGTATTTACGTAGATTTATCGCCTGTAGCTTTGACTGATTTATCGTGTAAATGAAGTTTAACGGATCTATTTGTAGTCATATGGATAAGTTTATACTTCTCACTATTAAGGGTTATTTGTCAATTTTTGCACCATGCACCGATAAATAGCGGCATCATCCGCGAACAGACTAGAAGAGCTACTCACATTGTCTCCTAAATCATTTCTCCCTGGAAGATTGCTACATATCACTTCCACTCAATGACTTTCCGGCAATTACAACGTACTGCGACCTTTCTGACAGGAAATCCGGAAACCAATGGCGATGTTCCATAAGCATGCAATTTGATTAGAAAACGCTTTTCAGCTACAGTGTCGAAAACCTTCCAGAAATCTAGAAATACGAATTTATTTGACATCGATTATCGATAGCAGTCATCACGTCATGTGAGTAAAGAAATAGCTGTGTTTCAAAAGAACGATACTTCCTGAATCCGTGTTGACTATTTGTTGATAGTTCCTTCTCTTCGAGATTGTTCGTAATGTTCGAGGAAAGTATATGTTCTATAACCCTGCTGCAAATCGATTCCAATGATATAGGCCTGTAATTTTATAGATCACTGCTGTTGCCTTTCTTGAATATTGATATCTGCAACTTTCCAGGTTTTGGGTACGGATCTTCCACGTAGCATGAATTACGTGAACGTATCTACATACACTTCCATTACAGCTATGCATGGGCATAAAGCTCGTCATTGTTTAAGGAGATAATTCCAACAGCCGTAATTATGGGTTTGTTGCACTGAAGAGAGAAAGAAATTGGCATAAGCTTACGTATGAAATCCACAGAGCTATGCAAACGGAGGACGGCATGTTTTACAACGCCTATACAGGGTGAATCTAAATTCGCGCACTCGGGTTTCGTAGCGCAATACCTCACTTGCCAACTATGAAAAATGTGTCCCACATAATTTCATCCTGTGCATATTTCCGCCAGTAAATGGACGTCAGAGACTGAGATGGTTATATGTTCCATACGTCAGTGTATTTCATAATTACACCAACAAACTTGTAAGGGATGCATTAGGCGTCTTGAGGGACAAAATCATGGAAGCCCATGCACGGAAACGCCATCAACGACGCTACGGAGAGTCCAAGTTACAGGCACCAGCTCCTGCCGCTTGAAATCCCCCCAGCAACTTCGACGCTCTGTAGGGTCATTAGATGACGTTTCGAGGCATAGGTTTCTATGCTCACTTTGTTCTTCTAGACACCTCCCGCATCCCCTAGTAGTTTGGTGGTGTAGAAGTGTAATTCTGACGTATGGGACACAACCCATCTCAACCTTCGACGTCCATTTACTGCCGGATATATTCGAAAAACGAATTTATTTATTTTTTTTTTTTTTTTTTTTTTTTTTTTTTTTTTTTTTTTTTTTTTTTTGCTAGCATGTGAGGAATCGCGCTGCAATGCCCGAGTGCGCGAATTTAGATTCACCCTATATATGGCACGGGCTATTATTCGGTTAACTACTGCTACATTGCAGTCTTGTGTATTTCGCGAACGAACTAGTTCGGAAGAGTGCTCACACAGGCGAACTACGCTAACTGGTTCGCAGATCCCTCGCCTCTTATTTCGTCCGCTCTTTTTCCGAAGACTGACGGGTAACAGTAAGAGGACGCGAGGGCGCGCAGAATCGCGTGATTTCCTTCTGCCAGTTGCCGTCATTTCGAGCTGAGATGCAGCTCAGCTGTAGTTTTAGTAGCGGTAGCAAAAGCCAGAACGAGTGGAGGAACTAAAACGAGCGACCTACTTCGCGGCCGAGCAGCGAACTAAAAGGAGAGCTACTGGTCGCGAACTAAAATATGCGCGATAGGTTGTGAAATAAAATATCCGCGATAGGTTGCGAACTGAAATATCGCGATAGGTCGCGAACTAAAAGATGCGCGATAGGTCGTGAACTAAAATATGCGCGATAGGTCGCGAACTAAAATATGCGTTACCAGTCGCGAACTATTATGCCAAACGTATCTCGCTTCATAGTTCGTTGTATTCTTTTCGGAAAACCGACGAGTAATAGCGAGAGGGCGCGCAGCAGAATTAAAAATCACGTGTTTGCCTTCTGCTGATGAGAGCCATTTTGAAGTTAGCGTCTGCCTGCTAGATTACAAAGTTCAGTGCTACAAAATTTCTGCTTTGAAGTATTCTGCACTCTGCAATATCTGACTAATAAATTCCATAATGCCAAACGCTGGAAATTAACCACAAACTGTTTCTTTTGGTTTGCGTGATATCGTTAGCGGCTCAAGCAGCAAGCGCATGAAGCAGCTAGGTGTGAGAACTTCTCCCTCCACCTGCATGCGCAGACCACACCGCTCAGCCGTCACGAGCGGACGAACTAAAAGAACGAAGTAGTTCGCGCCTCTGTGAGCGCTCCCGTACACGAACTATTATGCGCAAGTCTACTACATTGACAGGGTATCGCTATTTATATGATTTTCAACGTGATATTATAGTCGGCGAACGAGATAACACAGCACGTTTGAGCTAGTGATGAGGTGGTGATTTCGCCGTACGACCATTTTACGAGTGCACCGTAAATATCGGGAATCAGGTTAAACGTCAAACTCTCGACGCCGCTGTGGCCGGTGAAAGATCCTGCAAGATCGGGACCAAGGACGACTGAAGAGAACCGTTCATGATGACAGAAATGCAGCCCTTCCGCAAAGTGCAGCGAATTTCAATGCTGGGCAGTCAAAAAGTGCAGCATCTGAGCCATTCAACGACACATCTGCATCTACATCTACATCTACATCTACATGGGATACTCTGCAAATCACATTTAAGTGCCTGGCAGAGGGTTCATCGAACCACCTTTATACTATTCATCTCCCATTCCATTCCCGAATAGCGCGCGGGAAGAAAGAACACCTGAATCTCTCTGTTCGAGCTCTGATTTCTCGTATTTTATTCTGATGATCATTTCTACCTATGTAAGTGGCAGTAAACAATATATTTTCGCATTCGGAGGAGAATGTTGGCGATTGGAGTTTCGTAAGTAGCCCACGCCGCAGCGATAAGCACCGCCGTTGTAATGATTCCCATCCCAGATCGTGTAGCATTTCCGTAACTCTGTCTCCCCTGTATCGTAGGAATACGAAACGAGCTGCCCTTCTTTGGACTCTTTCCATGTCCTCCGTCAAACTCAGCTGATAAGGATCCCACACTGGGCTGCAGTATTCCAAAAATGGACGGACAAGCGTAGTGTATGCAGTTTCTTTTGTAGTTCTGTTGCATAAGGTTTCTGCCAATAAAACGCAGTCTCTGGTTCGCCTTTCCCACGAAATTATCTACGTGTTTTTTCCAACTTAAGTCTGAAGTAATAGTAATTCCTAGGTATTTTGTATAGTTTACGGCCTTCACTTTTGATTGATTTAACTTGTAAACAAAGTTTAACGGATTTCTTTTCGTACTCATGTGGACGACTTCACACTTCTCATTATTTAGAGTCAAATGCCAATTTTTACACCATACTGATATCTTATTCACATCGTTCTGCAGTTGGTTTTGATCTTCAGATGATTTTACTAGATGGTAAATGACGGCGTCATCTGCAAACAACCTAAGAGAGCTACTTAGATTTTCCCCTAAGTCGTTTATGTAAATAAAGAACAGCAAAGGACCAATAGCACTACCCTGTGGAACGCCCGACATCACCTCTGTTTCAGTCAATGCCTTACCATCGATTACTGTGTCCTCTCTGACAGGAAATCCCGTATCCAATCGCAAATTTGGGGCGATATATCATAACCACACAGTCTGATTAAAACCCGTTTGTGAGGTACGGTGTCAAAAGCTTTCTGGAAATCCAGAAATACGGAATCGATTTGCGAACCCTTGTCGATAGCGCCCGTCACTTAGTGTGAATAAAGAGCTAGTTGTGTTTCGCATGAACGATATTTTCTAAATCCGTGTTGTCCTTGGGTCAATAGATCATTCTGTTCGAGATAATTCATATTATTTGAATACAGTATAAGTTGCAAAACCCTGCTGCTAATTGACGTCAATGAATAGGCCTGTAGTTTAGTGGGTTACTCCTAATGCCTATCTTGAATATAGGTGTGACCTGTGCAACTTACCAATATTTTGGTACAGATCCTTTTTGAGAGAGCGGTTGTATATGGCTGTTCAGTAAGGGGCTATCGCTTCAGCATAATCAGATAGAAATCTAATGGGTATACAAACCGGACCAGAAAACTTGTTCTTGTTGAGTGATTTTAGTTGCTGGACTACTCCGATGATATCTCCTTCTACGTTACTCATTACGGCCTCTGTTCGTAATTCGAAATCTGGAATATTGCTTCTTTGGTGATTGAGTTTCTAAAAGCTGTGTTTAGTAACTCTGTTTAGTAACCCTGACCTCGGCAGGATCGTCATTACTATCACATGAGGGTATTGTTTGTGTTTTGCCCCTAGTATATTTAACATATGTCCAAAATCTCTTTGGGTTTTCAGTCAAATTTCGACAAAGAGTTTCGTTCTGATAAGTATTGTAGGCATTTCGCATTGAAATCCTCGCTAAATTTCGAGCTTCTGTTTACGATCGTGAGTCCTGGGGATTTTATGTTCGTTTAAATTTAATATGCCTTTCCCATTGGTTACATGTTTTGTGTTACAAGGGGGATCGCCTCCTTCTTTTATTAATTTATTTGGTATAAGACTGTCAATTGCTGTCGATACCACTTCTTTGAATTTGAGCCACATCTGGTCCACACCTACGTTTAGTGTTAGAAACGAGTGGAAGCTTTCAAGAAGCAATGTATTTTATGTCTATCTGCTTTCCTGAACAAATATACTTTTCGTTTATTTTTGGTAACTTTGGGACTTTCGATATTCAATCTCGCTACCAAAGCTCTGTGTTCACTAATACCTGTATCCTTTTTGATGGTCGTTATGAGCTCAGGATTATTTGTTGCTAAGAGATCAAGTGTGTTTTCGCATCCATTTACAATTCTAGTTGGCTCATGAACTAATTGTTCGAAGTAATTCGTAGAGAATGCGTTAAGTACAATTTCGCACGATGTTTTATGTGTACCTCCTGATTTGAAAATATAATTTCCCCAACAGATCGAAGGTAAATTAAAATCACCGCCTACTATTATCGTGTGAGTCCGGTACGTTTTTGTAATTAGACTCAGGTTTTCTTTGAACCTTTCTGCTGTTGTATCGTCAGAGTCGGGATGCCGGTAAAAGAAACCAATTATTAACTTCTTACGATTTTCAGGTACAACCTCTATCCATAATAGCTCACAGGAACTATCAACTTCAACTTGGCAAAACGAAATACTACTTTTGACGGCGACAAACATGCCTCCGCCTATTTTCTTTAATCTATCCGTTATGAACGCAGTTAAATCTTTTGCAAATACTTCTGCTGAACTTATTTCCGGCTTGAGCCGACTTTCACTGCCTACAATGATGTGTGTTTCGGTGCTTTCTGTTAACGATTAACGTAGTCGGAGGCCCACTCGTGTACCATTGCCGACTGCACAACAGAAAGCTCTACCCCACGCCTAGGCCCCTCAACATCGACATAGGACAGCTTATGAATATAGATATGTTACCTGGTCTGACGAGCCTCGTGTCAACCCCGCATGTCACCTAGGGACTGTTCAGTCTGGTGGATGCTATGTAATGGTGTGGCGCGTGTGAGCTGGGAACTCAGATACATCTAACAGATACCACTCTCACAGGTGACTCGTACGTAGGCATCTTGGCGCATCACCTGCATCCATTCATCTCGACTGTGCATTCCGACAAACTTGGGCAATTCCAGGAGGACAAAGCGATACCCTACACGTGCTAACTGCTACAGGAGATCTACTAGAAAACCTTCCGAGTTTAAACACCTCCACAGTTCATCAGACTCCCCAGTCGTGCACATTTTGAGCATATCAAATGTGGCATGCTTTGCAACGTACTGTTCAGAAGAGGTCTGCATCCCCATACAATAGGTACTCTTACGGATTTTTGGACACACCTGACGGATGCGTGGTGTCAATTGCCTCCGGCACTACTTCATACATTGCCACGTCCTCTTGCGGCACTTCTGCGTGCTTGCGGGGGTTCTTCATGATTGGTATCTTATTTAATTAACCTCCCAGTCTCTCTATCCCCTTAATATAATCTTTATGGGTGCACTTACGAAATATCCAACTTATTATGCTTCGATATTTAACTGTCGGTTGACCTACAGATGGACCTCATGCACTCTTAAGTTAACCAGAATGTTGCATGGGTGGTTGCATCAGTTCGTATCTGGCGGCCTAAAGATGGTGTTAACGGGACACCGAAACCGGTAGACAAATTATATAAGAAAGAACCTATAATTGAAATGTTCAAATGTCTGTCAAGCTTAAGTCGCTAAACTAACAAACTACTTCTGAACTTTCAATGAAGGCTTTCACGACCAGATGTCATAGTTGCTGGTAGAACTTCCGTTTATAAGGCCGTGGTCCATAAAACTTTTCAGTTTCACATAACATTTCGGCCAGAGCTGCGACGGATATCTTCAGAGGTCTTCTTACTTGCGTTGAGTCTTCCGACTGATGAGTCGTGTTTTTTTTTTTTTTTTTTTTTTTCTTTATTGTATTTCCACACCAGCGATTACACCAGTAGGCTGGCAGCAGCTCCAGAGGCTGCTCTTGAGCCGAGATAATAAAAGACATTGATGAGATGAAAATTTAAAATACATGACAGGCGAAAAATCAATGGAGGAACAATGACACATACATGGCGACAATTGGAGGTACAAACAGTTGACAGGTGAACAAAAACCGGATGTAGTCAGTTAAAAACGAGGAGCCACGGTGACGTAAAAAGCACATGTTGGACGACAAGAACACAGGACGGCGAGTACACGGAGACACTAAGTAAAATACACGGTGCGACACTTGTCTGGTTGCGGTGGACGCAGTTAAAAAACACACACTTCACTGTAGCACAACACACAACACTTGACGTAGCACTTGTAAAACTGTCGGTCCAGGACCCCGAGAAAAAGGGGGGCGGAGCAAAGCGTGGGGGAGAGGGAAAAAAAAGAAAAAAAAAAGAAGAAAAAAAACGGCGGTGAAGAAATGGGGGGCGGCAGGGAAGAGCCGTAGGGACTCCAGGGCAGGGAGGGGGGTAGCCAAGCGGGGGAGCGGAAGGGGAGGGAGGAGAGGGGGCACTTTATCTATGGGTGGGGGATCAGAGCTGGTAGGACGGGTAGATGTCGGAACGGAGGACGTCATCAGGAAGGGGGAGGGGGCGGAAATTACCCTGGGAGAGGACATGGAGGGTGTGGAGATGAAGGGAAGGGGGTATAACGCGGTAGAGGCGTGGCAGAGGCCCAGGGTTGGTAAGGATGGGGTGGACCAGGGGGATGAGTCGGGTGTCTAAGAGCGCCATATATACTGTGAAAAGTGGGCGTGGTCGAGCTGCCACCTTATCAACAAAGATAGTCCTTGTCAAAGATAAAACATTACTATCGATTGCAATCGGTCAGAGATATAACCTGTCGATCTTTCAATGCTACTGTCCATATGTCGCTAAGTTTCATAGCTTCTTCTTTCCTGTTAAAATTTTCTTTATGTTTATATATTTCAATAGCTTCCCTGTATTGTCGTGGATAATATTTCGTCATTGTAGATAAAACTGATGTTTCAGAAAACCTCACTATATGACTTCCAGATTGAAGAGAATGCTCTGCCACAGCCGATTTCTCTGTTTTTCCTAGTCGGCAAAGACTTTTGTGTTCCTTCAGCCTAGTTTCTATACTTCTTTTTGTGGTTCCAGTACAAACTTTACCACATGTAACCGGAATTTTATAAACGCCACAAGCAGAAAGAGTAGGTCGTTTATCTTTCACAGAACGGAGTATCTGACATATTTTCTTAGTTGGTCTGAAAACCGGTCTGATGTTGTGTTTGCGTAATATTTTTTCCTATTTGATCAGTTACTTTTCCGATAAATGGCAGGGATAGTGTGTTCTTTCATCGCTTTGTTTTATCACGTGTTTTTAGACTATTGTTATTTGGTCGCAGAACCCTGTTTATTTCTTTATCTGAATAGCCATTTTTCTTGAAAGCTTGCTTCAGGTTTTTTAATTCAGCATCCAGGTGTTCCGGAGTGCAAATTTTTTTGGCTCTGTCAACGAGACTTTTGATGACACCTCTCTTCTGCTGTGGGTGATGATTAGAGTTATGTAAATATCTGTCTGTGTGTGTAGCTTTTTGAAAAACTTTATGTTTCAGTTTTCCATCTACCTCTCTCATAACTAGAACATCAAAGAAGGATATTGCGGTGTCTTTTTCTATTTCCATTGTAAACTGGCTTTTTTTATTTATGTTATGAGAAAGGAATTCATCCAATGCTTCTTTACCGCGAGGCCATACCACGAATGTATCCTCCACGTACCGATACCATAGAACTGGCTTCTTTTTTGCTACTCCTAAAGCTGATTGTTCGAATTTTTCCACATAAAAATTAGCAATCGCAGGTCCCAATGGGTTACCCATGGCAACACCATCAACTTGTTCATAAAAATCACCGCCCCACTGGAACTGACTAGAAGTTAAGCAATGTTTAAAAAGAATAGTTAGATCTTCTGGGAAAATATCCGTTACAAAAGTCATAACTTCGTTAACTGGTATCATGGTGAATAATAACACCACGTAATAACCTACAAGCATATCTTCAGGACGTAAAGTTAGTCCTTCAAGTTTTCAGATAAAATGACTTTAATCTTTTATATAAGAGTCAGTTTTACCAATGTATGGCTGTAAACAAGTTGCCAGGTATCTTGCTATTTCATACGTTGGGGAGTTGATGGCACTAAGGATCGGTCTAAGAGGAATATTAATATTGTGAACCCTGGGTAGGCCATAAAGTCTTTGACACATGGCTTCACTCTTCAACAAGGCTTTCTTATCTTCTTTTTGGATTGAGGTGGAGAACTTTATCAGAGTATTTGTCTTTTTCAAAACGCTGGCTGTAGGGTCCTTCTTAAGCTTTCTGTACTGTCCTGACGTTAAAAGGTCCAAAATTTGCTATCAACGACAGTTAACCCATATGACACTTATATACTATTCTGCACAGCAGTGGCACTAATAATTTTGCCTTTCGGTCTGTCGATAATATAAATTCACATTAGTGGTATCAAAGATAAATGCTTTTACACTGTTACTAACACGCAGAAATAATAAATTTGCTTAAAGTCTCTCATGCATGCTAGTGATATATCAGAAAACGTGTTTCATGGTGGCTGCAACTTCACTAAATTCGTTCCAGTCTTGCTTAAAATTAACTGACTGATTAGCAGGTAAAAACTCAAACACTTCTATCATTTAAGTAAGTGAAACAGTTCATTAGTGAGATACACATTAATATTCTCGTAGCAAGTTTAAACCAATACTCTTCGATACTGGTACGAAAAACTGATACACAAATCTCGCATAGTCTGATCAAATTAAAGTCTGAATAATTATTTAAGAAATCAGTCCCTACAATAGTCACTGTATTTATGACTCCTATCGTGACATCTATTAAAGGTTTTCCCGGATTATTTGAACACTTGTGAACAGATCGTTATAGATAATGTTAAAACTCTTAGCACTCTTACACCAATCTGTTACTAAAATCCTAGGTGTAAATGTAGTCGCTTTTCTAGTTACCTTAAAAGTCGATCACTGTGCGAAACAAGAGCCTTGCCTTATCACTAAAATTAGTAAATAAGGTCCGTGTAAACTACTGGTTACTGCCTGTTATAAAGCCTTATTCCCTGGCCCCAACTGAGAACTGACTCGTTTCAAATTACTCCAATAACAGGAAGTTAGTACTAATACTAATACATAGCAGTTCACACGTTATTACACACATACCTTAATAAGCAAGCCACCACAATTAGAGTTATCTTAGAAAGGTGGCTAAGGAAACATTTATGGCGCAACGGAATTTAGATATAATCTGCATCTGAGTTTGTTCTCAGCACATGTGAAACAATATTAAATAAAAGAGGGAAGGTGCTCTAAAATTACAATTTATAGACAACTTACGGAACATGCTGAACTTAAACTTGTTTATTCAGATAGAAAACAACAAAATGGGGAACCAATTTTTAATACAAGAAAATGCATCTCTTATATGGATTAATGCGGACGGTTCCCAGCCTAAATTATACATGATTTAACGCTACTGGGGGGAAGGATACACAAACGACACTCATTCTCTCTCACACACGCAATGCCACAGCGAAACTCACCAAAAACAATGTGCTGAGACGAGGCGGAAGCAGGCGCCGCTATCGTAGGCGAAATTCAGCAAGTCGGAGGTAGCACAAAGCACAATATACAAAAACAGTTTGAAGCTGGCTCTGGTCTGTCGTGCCTGTTTTGAGATGGTGCGTGTGTATATCTGAACAGAAAACGCGAGCAATCACGCTAACGGCGACACACAGCTACGTTACATGAACGCACTCCACTGGAGGTGAAGCGGTTGAAAGTCGTATTCATTATATAAAATCACGGTGGATTCTTAAGTTGCAGTGTTAGAAATCGACCTAGGTACTGGTTCTATAAGAGAAGTGGTGTGAATTCAGGCGACTAGCTGCATACCCCAGGAGTCGGAACTCGGAACCACGTGGATCCGAAAACAGATAAAATTGAATAAATTAGGTTTCCGAAAAATAAAGAAAATTAAGTGTGGTGTCGCACAAGTACAAAGTGCGCGCCACTTACTTTCGCCGCGCGCCGCCATGCACGCACGGCGCGGCGTTCTCACGACGACAGCCACGAGCGCCCTCTGCGACAACTCCGCTCGTGGCCACCACTGAAGTACATCGTTCACTTCGCACTTCGGACTGAGATAGCAACGAGTTAGGACCTTCGTACTCAGACAGGCACCAGTGAAGACTTTGCTATTGTACAGGCACTAGGCAGGCCTCTAACAACTATGTATCAACATTCTGCAGTACTATGTAAAAGTTAAGTATTGTTACATTCTGTGCAATATATATCACTTTCTAATTTACTCGAGTGTTTATAGTTTCTGGCTGCTCCCCTCCGTACCTGCACCAGCGTGTCGGTCTCATTCCACTCGGCCACCGACACCTACGACGAGGCTGGGACACAAAAGCGGCGACGAAGTTGGGACACAAAATTAAGTACTGCATGTAACCCATAGAAATGCTTAGAATTATATAAGGAAGCGAATAAAATACGGCTACACGTGATAGGGGGCGATTACAGAGAAGGATGAAGTCCAGTCTCAGAAAAACTACAAAACTTAAATAATTACAAAGTCGGAGAAACAAAAATAAGAATTACGGCATGCAACCCATAGAAATGCTTAGAATTACATGAAGAAGCAAAAGAAATGCAGCTACACGCGACAGGGAGCGCTTACACCGATGGATGAAGTCCAGACTCAAAAAAACTCGTCGAAGGGAAATAATTACAAATTCCGAAAAGTAAAATTAAAAATTACAGCATGCAACCCACAGAAATGTTTAAAATACACAAGGAAGCTGTTGAAGGAGGCTGTACAAGGTCAGAGAGTGCGTTCAACAAGTCGGACAGGAAACAGCATAATTGAAATAGGCGGGGAGAGAAGATCGCGAAATATTAGTGGAAATCAGAATGATATCCGCATAGTTACTTGCCTGATGGGCATGGAACAACCTAGAGTGGAAGCTGAAGGCTTTGTTCTATGAACCAACCACGTGGAACACATATTACTCACGGAAGGAAACCATGAGAAGATTTTTACATGCACTGTACAAAAAATGAACACATCACCTATTAGAAATCAGGACCCACAAAGTTAGAAAGTATTTACACAGAGTTCATACACCGCCACATGATCACCAAAAGGTTTTAACACACCAGGCCGTTACCAAACTGCAACTAGAATCACACACACCGCGTTTATCTATGGGTAATCACTGAATTATAAAACGAGAACACATTTCCGCACACGATCGGAGAAAATATTCCAAAAAATGATTCTAAGTTCAGGAATCTAAGTTAAACGTACTGGTCAATGAAACGCTACCATCTCCACAAACAAGAGCAGAACCAACCTTACCTCACCAGACGACCAGCACAGAGTGATCAGCCGCGCGGCCACCGGGGCGCGGAAGACGCGGGAAGCCACCGAAGCTGGAAAATCCACGAAAACAGCGATGGTGGGGGACCGAGAGACTCGCCAACCAGCTCGCAGTCAAAGGGTGTAGAAACCTCTTTGGTAGTATCAGCAGCTATCGATACTGAGCCAGAGAGAACGACGCAAAGCGAGCTGTCACTCCTCATATTCTAAGAGCCATAGATTCACGCACACACTTAAAGGTAAAACAACTGCACATTCTCACAGGGACAGTGGCATAGCGGAGAAGCCGTGCTTATGCTACATTAATTAATATAGTAATAAATTATTAACATAACAAAATAAGAAAAACCTCGCAATATTAACTAATATTCTAACACATCAAATGAAAATTTTATTCCTCCTGCCTTGAAAAGAGTGTGGTTCAAGTTTTAACAAAACGCTAATCTAGCGACATTAAAGAAATTATAACTTTACAGAAACTATACAAAATACATATGGAAGATGACAGACGGCCGTCTTTCAACCAGAATATGTGAATTACTTAAATCAATTCTAGCAAAGTGAATCTCTGAAGATTATAACGCTGTTTTAAAATCACTTCATTGAAGTTACATATCAGTTCTCTGATGGCACTTACTTACGTGGAATTATCGGTCACTGTTTGTGATAATATCGTAAATTGTTGCGCAACGGTGTTGTTGAATGATGAAATAGAATGTTATTACAGATCTGTCTAATTGCACCAGCCATGCCTTAACAAAAGTTATTATTTAATTTGAATTTGCCTTGTAATGGCGGATGTAGCCTTACTACATAGAACAGCGGCTTCTGTCAGTGTCGATGACTGTTCCTCTGAAAACGTCTCAAATTCTGGGGCTAAGACCGGGAAAAAATTATGTTCGTATATTCAAGTACGTAAGACTTCTCATGCATGCAACACATTCCTTAATCCAATGAAATAGCACAAATTAAAGGAACAATGTAGTAACGAACTCTTATGAATGGTTCATGCGAAACACAACTATCTCTTTATTCACACGAAGTGATGGACGCTATCGACAAAAGGTCACAAGTTGATTCCGTATTTCTTGATTTCCAGAAGGCTTTTGACACCGTACCTCACAAATTTAATCAAATTGCGTGGTTGTGGTATATCGCCTTAAATTTGTGATTGGATAGGGGATTTCCTGTCAGAGAGGATACAGTTCGTAGAAATCCATGGTAAGGCATCAACTAAAACAGAGATGATATCGGGCGTTCCACAAGGTAGTGTTATTCGTCCTCTGCTGTTCCTTCTTAACACAATCGATTTAGGGGAAAATCTAAGTAGCTCTCTTAGATTGTCTGCAGATGACGCAGTCATTTACAGTCTAGTAAAATCATGTGAAGATCAAAACAAACTGCAGAACAGTCTGAATAAGATATCACTATGTTGTAAAAATTAGCAATTGACTCTAAATAATGAGAAGTGTGAAGTCGTCCACATGAATACGAAAATAAATCCATTAAACTTTGTTTAAGAGATAAATCAATCAAAAGTGAAGGCCGTAAACTCCACAAAATACCTAGGAATTACTACTACTTCAGACTTAAATTGGAAAGAAGACGTAGATAATGTCGTGGGAAAGGCGAACCAGAGACTGCGTTTTATTGGCAGAACACTTAAAAGATGCACCAGAACTACGAAAGAAACTGTATACATTACGCTTGTCCGTCCATTTTTGGAGTATTGCAGCCCAATGGGGGATCCTTATCAGGTGGGTTTGACGGAGGACATCGAAAGAGTCAAAGAAGGGCAGCTCCTTTTATTTTGTCACGATACAGGGGAGACAGCGTTACGGAAATGATACAGGATCTGGGATGGGAACCATTAAAACAACGGCGCTTACCGCTGCGACGTGGGCTACTAACGAAACTCCAATCGCCAACTGTCCTCCGAATGCGAAAATATATTGTTGACTCCCACTTACATTCGAGAATGGAATGGAAGATAAATAGTATAACGGTGGTTCGATGAACCCTCTGCCAGGCACTTAAATGTGATTTGCCGACTATCACATTTAGTAGCTCGTAACCCCACGAAATACCACCGAGAAAGAGGAAACGACAGTATACATAGATTTCAATAAGAATGTTTCGTAATTACACTCGTTGACAGTAATGTTGAAAGTCTTAGGTGGCGTGTTCAGTTTACTTAAGTTGCAGCGTGTACACAGTATTTTATGTGCTATGTCACAAATTAATAGTTTATGCACAAAGGTTTATAGGAGGAATGAAGAGAAAGAGTATGGAGGATAAGGAAGCAGGACAACAACTGGATTATGTAGCTGGAATGTTCTAAACCACCATAGTGGTAAGTTAATTAATCTGTAAATCTTCGTTTGCGAATTACCGAAAACTTGAATTTTCATCTTTCTCATAAATTACTGAAGTTAAACTGGCAAAAATTTGTACAGATATTTAGAATGACCTCCTCTACCTCCCTTGCCTATTATTTCTTTGAAAAACTTATATCCTGATGATGATATCGGTGATATTTGAGCTATTTTTTTAAATATTTTTGGTGTTGTAAAATAAATTATTTGTCTTTTTTCACAGACCAGCATCAGGGAAGGAAATTGGAGGTATAAATCATTTATGTGAATGTTGTGTGTACTGTGACTCTGTTTTCCAAGCTGTGAGGTCAGTAGTTCCAGAGAAAATGGTACAGCAGTGAAATAGTGTTCAGTTTTTTATAATTCTGTAAATTTATTTGTCAGTACCAAACTATAATAATTTTTTGGAAACTGCTTTGCCTAATGACCCTACCTGTAAAAAGTTTGAGCTATCTCTCATTTATAGATCAGTAGCAACGTGAGGGAGAATATGAAACTAAAAATGCAGCCCGTTTAGGGGCGTGTCCCCTTAAAGTTGTTGGATGCTCCTCTTGTAGTGTACCTAATACATACGTACCGCTTAATACGCCCAGAACGCATTGTATATGGAAATACAGTTCAGTACTCATCCGAACAGAGATATTTATACGCCCTCAAGGAAAACGCCCAACTGGAAACAATTAAATTTGAGGATGGGGCGCCACAATATTATCTGAAGATCCCCCCCCGCCCCCCCCCCCCCCACACACACAAACAGCACAATTGCTTGTCACGTCACACGAAGCACGGAACTTTTTGTAATGTATATTTTTTTTGTCAGCGTGCAGTATTGAAGCCGTGTCGGAGCGGCCACACGTACATCACGGACAACCGCCTGGGGCAGGGGGATTTCGTGCCGGTCATTTGCAATACTGTTCAAAAAACCATTACGGCTCTCTGCCAAACACTTTCCCGAATTTGCAGAGCAGAGAGAGACGGCGCTGAATTTCATTCCCGCAGTGAATGATGAATGTATTTGGGGCGGTAACCTCGTTACGGCGGCCTCGTGACCGGCGGCTACGCTGCGCTACGCCTCGCTCCCCCGCTGCCCGCTCGCCGGCCGAATGTTTGCCGTTTCGGGAAATCGGGGCGCGGCTTGGCGCGGCTTGGCCGTGATGGATGGCCGCCGAGATTCCCGCCCACCGCGCCACTTCACCTTGGCCCGACGACAATGCATGAAATATGTAAACTTCAATTTTCGCCCTAATGACAGTTTCGAGTACGAATTCCGCCCCTGACGCCAGATGCTCCCGACCCGTCGCAACGGGTAGTGAGGGGACGGTGCTCATGTTCCCGCGTGGTTGCAGACTGTGTTCAGTATTAATGCACGTGTTAAAACGTGAGTCTGAAGCATAGGCGCCGACTACTGGATGCTCGGTCGCTCAAGCATACCCCAAAAATTGAGTGGGTAAATGCTGGGCATACCCCACTGAAAATTTTGGTGTTATTTTTTCTTTACGTTATATTTCTTGACTATGATTAAAATCGACTCTCCCGACCCATTGATATGCGGGTGGCTTTTGTAATACATCGCTGTAAAAAGATTATCTCAAAACAAACAGCTAATTGAATTCGTGAGTATTAAAATCGAGCCGGCCGCGATGGCCGTGTGGACTGAGGCACTCCAGTCACGGTCTGCACGGCCACTACGGTCGGGGGTTTGAATCCCCCCTCGGGCATGGATATTTGTGCTGTTCTTAGTCTTAGCTAGTTCATAAGTAGTTTGTAAGCTTAGGGATGTTCAGTCCCATAAGTTCTACAAACATTGATCATTGAACATTAAAGTCGAGGTTGGCACGTGAGTGAAGTGACCGTTTTCTAAATAGTGTGAATGTTAATGGACTGCCGCTTCATACATCAATATTGTATACTGAATGCGGCAATCCTCTGTAGGTGGCCAAAATCATCTACATTTCCTGTATCTATGAACCACCTTAACGTCCGGAAAACAACTTTTTGTTTCACTAGTAGACGTCAGGAAACTTGCATTGTTAAAAGTGCCTCCTGACAAAAAGAAAAAAATTGTGGATATGGTGATAGTTCGGAAATGATGTTCTAGACATGTTAAAATTACAGTCAACACAAGCAGCATTCTTTCTTCCTAGTGGTTTGCCTGTTACTGTGTGGCCGTCTTAAACACTCCATCGCAATGACACAGCTCATGCCCGGTTGTTTACATCTTTGTGCGGGTTGAGTGACTTATATGGACAACCTAAGGGACTGTGTTCTTCATGCGATGCTCACATTCAATGTTTGTGTTCTGGAGATCTTGGAACCAATGTGCAACAATACGTTTTTGATGTGCGTAAATTCGCAGAATGAATTGCCCCTTCATTATGATTAACAAACCTATCGGACTCTTCTCGTTGGCTGACGTGCAAAGGTTTGTGACTGGACCACACATGTGATTGATAGCAAAAAGCGTGGCCCCAGGTGTGAACGTTGTTGGTGCCATCTCGTGTTGCATCCATATTAGAGGACACAACACAGCTTTGCCATGCATTACGTTTTATCCAACAGAACTTCCAATATTTTATCTTAGGATTCATTTCAAACAGGCAGTTGAGGCTCTGAATATAGTGGAGGGTCTCCCCCCACCCCTGTCGACCTGTAGGCTTGTCTGAACTGACACCATCCTCCCACCAGTAAACCGTCAGATTGTAGAGGCCCCCTCACTAAATCCCTGCTTCCTGACTCACCTGTTAATCAGCTCTGATTGTAGAGGCCTATCTCTCCCCTCCCACCCGTTTATCAGCTCTGATTTTAGATGCCTGTCTCACAGACCCTCCACCCCATACCACCTATTAACAATATCTGATTGTAGAGACCTGTCTCACTCACCCCTCTCCCTATACCACCTGTTAACCAGCTCTGATTGTAGAGGCCTGTTTCAACTGCCAACCCCCTCCCATCTGTCAACCAGTTCATATTGTAGAGGCCTGTCTCACCCCCTCCCACCCGTTTCACAGCTCTAATTTTACAGGTCTGACTAACTTACCCTCCATCCCATACCACCTGATAACCAGCTCTGATCGTAGAGAACTGTTTCAACTGCCCCCTCTCCCACCTGTTAACGAGCTGTGATTGTTTAAGCCTGTCTGGCACCCCTCCCAACCGTTTATCAGCTCTGATTTTAGAGGCCTGTCCCACTCGCCCTACACCCGATACCACCTATTCACAAGCTCTGATTGTAGAGACCTGTCTCACTCACCCCTCCCCCTATCTCACCTGTTAACCACCTATTCACAAGCTCTGATTGTAGAGACCTGTCTCACTCACCCCTCCCCCTATCTCACCTGTTAACCAGCTCTGATTGTAGAGGCCTCTTTCAACTGCCCACCTGTCTCCCACTTGTTAACCAGTTCTGATTCTAGAGGCCTGTCTCTCCCCATCCCAACTGTTTATCAGTTCTGATTTTAGATGCCTGTCTCACATACCTTCCACCCCATACTACCTATTAACCATATCTGATTGTAGAGACGTCTCACTCACCCCTCCCCCTATCCCACCTGTTAACCAGTTCTGATTGTTGAGGCCTGTTTCAACTGTCCACCCTCCCACCTGTTAACCAGAACTGATTGTAGAGGCCTGTCCTTCCCCCTCCCACCCGTTTCACAGCTATGATTTTACTGGCCTGACTCACTTACCCTCCACCCCATACCACCTGTTAACCAGCTCTGATTGTAGAAAACTGTCTCACTCACCCCAACCCCTATCCTGCCTGTTAACCAGCACTGATTGTAGAGGCCTGTCTCTCCCCCTCCCACCGATTTCACAGCTCTGATTTCACAGGCCTGTCTCACATAAACCTCTACCCCATACCACCTGTTAACCAGCTCTGATTGTAGAGGCCTGTCTCACTTACCCCTCCCCCTGTCCCACCTGTTAACCAGCTCTGATTGTAGAGGCTTGTCTCACTCACCCTCCCTCCCCCCAATTCCACAACCTATTAACCAGTGCTGATTGTAGAGCTTGTTTCTCCGCCTCTCAACCATTAATCAGCTCTGATTGTAGAGGCCCTTCTGAACTCCTCCCCCCTCCCCGTCGCCCATTAACCAGCTCTTATTGTAAAGGCCCATCTCAGTGGAATCCCTCCCACCCATTAAGCAACTCTGTCACAACATAAAGTGGGGAATTGCCCTCTAAAAGCTTTCAAACTCGTGCATAAAACAAGTTTAAATCAAAATACTTTTTTAAGTAGTGTATGTATGTACACTGCTGAAAAATAAATACTGTAAACACTTAAGCTCAGATTTCGAAACTTCTAAAATTATGTTTAAAAATGAGCGCAACAGATTTTTTCACTGACATACTCATCTTATTAAAATATAGTTTATTATTTATACTTTATCGTGCAGTACGCATTATTTGTGATGTAGTAAATATTTTTCTTTTTCTTTTATATTTGTACTGAAGATAACCTTACAGATGGATTACTTGAACCCTGACTAGGCAATTTGTGTCCAAGTAGGCCGATGGGTATTTCAATGACGTAATTTCTGATCATCCAGTGAATTTCCAAAACTTTATTTCACGGACAAATATTAATTTTGAACATTAATTTTCAACAAAACGTTTTAGACATAGTACAAACAGAAGAATGTAGGGATATAACGATGTTTAGTGTCCAGTTAAAGATACCAAACCTCTTTTTATTAATTTAGGGTATTCTATTGTCATTACCACATCTTCCAATTTATAAAAGACATCCTTACTTTTGGGCCACCTCCAGGATTTTACTGTAGGCTCCATGCAGTCGAATGTAACATCTTCTGCTTCTATAGCGTCGATGACTCCTGGGTATTCCTTCTCGTTGTATTTTACCAGAACAAAATTTCCTATTTCTCAGTCATCTGTCGTTACAGGCGCCGGTGATGGCGTTGATTTGGCTCCGGTTTGGCAAAAAACCATAGACAAGTATCTGATCCTCATCACTATTTTGGAGGTTGATGTCGCCGTCGCCTCCTGATCTCAAAGTGGTATCACTGGTCACATATACTTACACTCTTTCTAGGTGGCACTTGTAGTTTTTTCTTCTTAGAAGAGTGAGGAGTGACAAACTCGCCCCTCTTCTCTAGAAGTCGTTGAAGAAATGCATCCCCAATCAAAGACAATTCTACATTTGCCTTGGATTTGTCTTGATTTGGCAAACGGCATATGATCTGATTTTCATCTGGATGCACTAATCCAGCTTTCGTGAACTATATATCTTCCGCGATTCTTACACTTACGGCGATCGTCCTCATGGATTGAAGCTTACGTGTAAAATATGTCATAAAGATTGGAACAAAACTGTACATTTGTATGCAACACGTAAAATCATACGGACACTCTGCCTTATATATTAGATGGCACCCCAGACAATAAGACCTGGGTTGCAGCCAGTGTGCCTGGGACGAATGCTCTCTGTGAGACTGCGATCTCCAGGTCTACATCTGACGCGCAAACTACCACCGTGTGCTGCAGAATCTGCCATCGCTGGAGACCACAGCCAATTATGCCATCTTCAATTTGATCCTGTGACAGCATCAGTCGAGGCGTGCTCGTCGACTCTTTATCGTCAATGGAAGACAGGCTAGAAATGTATAAGTCCGTAGTCTCTTTCTGCTGATACCAGTTTGGCAACAGTGGGTGTTGATGCTTCCGAGCTCACAAACCCTCTTATCAATGGTATAGTTGGTATGCGATCTTCCACTGTTACCCCTACAATATAACGACGGATGTCTGCTTGTGCGGCCAGAACCTCGTTTCCAGTGGTAAGAATGTTCACGTGGCCATTGCAACCATCATCGAGACATAATTGACGCAGTACCTCCAAATAGTACTGCAATTGGCCGAAAGGACCATACCACCACTGGAAAGGCTACAATTTGGCCCCATTCGCACTCACTCAGATGGCTGTAGGAAGCACGACTGCGTCTCCTTGGCATGGCACATGTTTTCTTTCACATGTTGTTATTACAATAAGGGCTTCAGTTGTAAACATTTCCTATTAGGGGACACATAGTTGGCGCTCTCTCATTATTTATTTATTTTACGTGTCTAGGATTAAGACATATCTTTCTATCAATAAACCCACAATTACAGTACAATTATAATAAAATACAATCTAGCGACACAAGATTCAACATATATATATACTATTACAGTGTACAATTACAGTGAAAAAAATGTGCAACACCAATTTCAGATCAGGTTCCATGACGCCAATATCGAGCGGTGGTGCCATAGTGGCCTGCTTGACTATGCGATCTACATGTTCCTTCCCTGGGATGCCGACGTGGCCTGGGGTCCACACAAAGACCACAGATCGGCCTGATTTCTCATAGACAGAGATAACAGTATTTTGGATCGACTGTACCAATGGCTGGCGAGAGAAACACTGGTCGATCGCTTGTAAGCCACTCAGGGAGTCAGAGCAGATGACAAATGACCCCCTGGGGCACGCTTTGAGATATTGCAGAGCCCTGAGAATGGCGACCAGTTCGGCAGAGAAAATGGTACTCTCACCTGGCAGAGAATGCTGTTCCACATGGTCGTCGTGCAGAAATGCATACCCAGCATGGCCATCTACTATGGAACCATCTGTGTAGACGGCTTTTGCGGCATGGAAATTGTCGAGGAGTTGTAGGAACTGATGACAGATATGTCTAGTGGAAACTGAGTCCTTCGACGTACGGGACAGATCCAGACGGAGCTGCAATAGACCAAAGAGAGGTTTCGAAAGGAATAGTGGAATGTGGTAGGGAGTGGAGAGGATGCAAGGGACGAGAGAAGGGAACGAGCACGGAGTGAGATCGAGTAACCCGACCTAGGCCGTCGTGGAGGAATAGGGACCGCAGCGTCTGGAAAAATGAGTCGGCGGTTCGGATGGAGAGGCGAGGCCTGAACATGGGCGCCATATGAAGCCAGCAGGTGTTGCCTGCGGAACCGCAGCGGGAGGACTCCAGCTTCGACAAGGAGGCTTGTCACAGGGATTGTGCGAAAAGCCCCTGTCGCCAAACGAACACCACAGTGTAAAATTGGGTTTATTGCCTGCAGTGCTGACGGCGCAGCCGAATCGTAGACTATGCAGCCATAGTCTAGGCACCACTGAATTGTTGTAAGAGCGTTGGGTGTGAGACTCCCCAAACAATGTGGCTGATACAGTGGAGGATGTTGAGGTGTCGCCAGCACTTTTGTTTTAACTGGCGTAGGTGCGGCACCCAGGTTAGACGGTCATCAAACAACATACCTAAGAATCTGGGTGTCTTTTCGACTTGTAGCAGGTCGCCAGCTAAATAAAGTTCGGGTTCCGGGTGTACTGCCTGACGTCGACAGAAATGCATCACACGGGTTTTGGATGCAGAAAATTGAAAACCGTGGGCAAACACCCATGACTGTGCCTTTCGGATTGTGATCTGCAACCGCCGTTCAGCTACACCGATGCTGGAGGTGCTGTAATACATGCAGAAGTCATCGGCATACAAGGAAGTAGAAACCGATGACCCCGCAGCCGCAACAAGACCATGTATGGCGACTAAGAATAAAGGAACACTAAGACCGGAACCTTGTGGGACTCCGTTCTCTTGACAATGAGATGAGCTGAAACAAGAACCGACACAAACACGAAAAGAACGCAACGCCAGGAAGTTCTTAATGAATGTAGGAAGTGGACCCCATAAGCCCCAGTCGTACAGCGTAGACAAATTATGATAGTGCCAGGTGGTGTCGTACGCTTTCCGCAGGTCAAAGAAGACGGCAACCAGATACTCGCGGCGAGTAAATGCTGTACGAATGGCCGATTCCAGTGACACAAGATTGTCGATAGCGGAGCGGCCTTGATGTAACCCACCCTGTTGCGGCACCGAGTCCTCGGTCCTCGATGATCCACATGAGCCTCCGACTCACCAACCGTTCTAGAAGCTTGCATGGAACGTTGGTGAGGCTGATCGGGCGGTAACTATCAACCACCTGCGGATCTGCCACAGGCTTAATCACCGTAATGATAATGCTATCGCGCCAGGAGGACGGAAAAAACCCTCAAGCCATATGCGATTAAACAGGGCGAGAAGTTGGCTCTTAGAGTCCGCTGATAGGTGTCGGAGGAACTGACTGTGAATGCGATCAGGTCCAGGGGAGGTATCCGGGCATGCAGCAAGGGCACTTTCAAACTCCCACTCAGTAAATGGGACGTTATATGATTCCCGACGTCGTGTTCGAAATGGAATCTGATGGCTCTCTGCTCGCTCTTTAAGGGCGCGAAAGTCTGCACCATAGGCAGCAGTCTCCGATGTGCGTGCAAAATGATCTGCCAGGTGCTCAGCGACGGCCACAGGGTCAGTACACAGCGTACCCTGGACGCTGAGGCACTGAATTCCCGCCAGTGAGCGGTGCCCGAAGAGGCATCGAACTTGCGACCACATCTTGGAAGGAGAAGCGCGGGAACCAATGGACGCGACATACTTCTCCCAGGAGGCTCTCTTACTGTCTTGCATCAGTCGCCGTGCCCGTGCCCGGGGACGCTTGAAGACTACAAGATGGTCGACAAAATGGTGACGTCGGTGGCGCTGTAGTGCTTGCAGACGTTCCCGGATAGCCTCAGCAATCTCCGGTGTCCACCAGGGCACCGACGGACGATGGAGCGAACCGGATGTGGTGGGAACAGAGTTTTCGGCTGCAGAAACGATGGCCTCTGTAACCTGCTGAACAGTGGCATCAACATCTGCTGGAAGAGGAGAGGAAATCACAGTAGCTACAGAATAAGCTGGCCAATTAGCCCTACGGTTGGGCCAGCAAGGTGGACGGTTGGCAGTCGAACACTGTGGGAGCGACAGGAAGTAGAAAAATGGTCGCTGCCACACAGGTCGTCATGCACCATCCAGGTGAGATGTGGAAGGAGGATAGGGCCTCAGACAGACAGACGTACCATGTGCTGTGCTAAAGTGGGTAGGAGCACCGGTGTTAAGAAGGCAGAGATTCTGCTCTGACAAGAGAGACTCAACATCCCTCCCCCTAGGCCGAGGTCTGTGTGCCACCCCACAGAGGGTGGTGGGTGTTGAAGTCCCCAAAAAAAGGAAGGGTGGGGGAAGTTGGGCGACCAAAGCAGCGAAGTCTATGGGAGAGATGGCATCATCTAGTGGAAGGTAGACAGAGCAGACGGTCAAATATTGTACTACCCAGAGTCGAACAGCGACTGCCTCTAGAGGCGTTTGAAGAGGCACAGCCGCACTGGGGACAGAGGCGTGGACACAAACACAGACGCCGCCGGAAACTCTGTCGTAGATGGGACAGTTTTTAAAATAGCCTCGGAGGTGCTGGGGTCCTCTCGACGGGGAACCATGTATCCTGTATACCTAGACAGATAGCAGGGAAGTGGCACAGTAATTGCCACAGCTCTGCCAGAACGCGAAAAAAACCGCCGCAATTCCACTGTAAGATTTCGTTTGCAGTGTGCTGAATAGCCGTAGTTTAAGGGTGTAACAGTTATTCAGCAGGGGCACCTGCTGCCAATTCTGCAGAGTCCATATGATCGAGAACCATGGGTTCTCGATATCGTAGGAAGGCGAGATCCTCGGGGGACGCAAGGATCTCTACCTCGTCTTCAGAGGCCGAAGATGTGACTGACCGTCCCTTTGGAGCCACTGAAGGATCCTTGGTCTTGTCTTTCTTCTTTTTCTTCTTCTTTGTTGCCTCTCGCTGGCCCTTTGGTGTTAAGGTCTGGGAGGGCTTCCCAGAAGTGACATCAGGGAGCACCGAAGGGCCGGAAGCCCTTCAGTCAGCAGTTTTTGGATCCTTTAGCCAAAGGCTAGGATCCCCTGTCACACTGAGAATCCTCGGAAGGCAGCGTCCCGAGGGACCCCTTCCGATCAAGAGGGGCCGGGGAAGACCGTTTCTTCTCCGGCTGGGGAGTGGGGACAGATGTCCCCGATGATGGGGGGGAAGTTGCTCCCACAGGTGTCGAGGAAGCGATAGATAGAGACGGGCCCCACCCGTCATGGAAGATTGACGGCCCTTAGGGCCCACAGGAGGAGACAACACCGGTGGTTTCACTGGTCTCAAGGAAACTGGTGCTGCTCTAACTGTGGCAAAAGACGTTTCCATATGGACAGGGTGTAGCCGCTCGTATTTCTTACGTGCCTCAGAGATCAGCCAGTCCAGGGTCTTGATTTCCATAATTTTGCGTTCCTGATGTAAAACAGAGCAGTTCAGCGAGCATGGCGGGTGATGTTGCACACAATTCACACACAGCAGAGGTGGGGTGCATGGCGCGTCTGGGTGAGGTGGCCGCCCACATTCCCTGCATGTTGGGCTGGAAGTACATCGGAACGACATGTGCCCGAACTTCCAGCACCGGAAAAACTGCATAGGAGGGGAGACATAGGGCTTGACTTCACACTGGTAGACCATTATCTTGACCTTCTCAGGCAGTGTATCGCGTTCGAAGGCCAAGATTAAAGCACCTGTGGCAACCCTATTTTCCTTAGGACCCCTGTACACCCACTGGATGAAGTGGACACCTCATCGCTGCAGGTTTGCTCGTAGCTCGTCATCGGTCTGGGACAAAAGATCACGGTGATAGATGAGACCTTGGACCATATTTAAGGATTTGTGGGGCGTGACACTGGGTTATCACCCAGCTTGTCGCAGGCAAGTAATGCCTGCGACTGGGCCGAGAACGCCGCATGTATCAGAACGGTCCCACTTCTCATCTTCAAAATGACGCCACTTCAAACTTGTCTTCTATGGTGTCTATAAAAACTGAGGCTTAGTGGAAGTGAAGGATTCACCATCAGTACGCTCACAGACTAGATATTGAGGCGAGTACGGCTCTGATCTATTAAGGGACCTTCGTTCCTCCCACGGGGTGGCAAGGGGCGGAAACGTCTTAGGGTCATAGGTAGAGGCGTTAAACTCTGTTTTGCTACGCGTAGAAACGCCGTTTTCGCAACCGGCCACGCTTTAATTTTCGTCCCACGAGCAGCTAGGGAAAAGAGGTCCACCCAGGCAGAGCCCCGCTTGCCTGGGAAAGCCTTATACAACTGAGGTGCGGCAGGTTCCTCAGAGGTTGCTCGCTAGCGGTTGTTCAAACTCAACAGCCATGCATCTCCTCGGCACGTAGCACACCTTGAGATTTAGGATTCTTTTTATAGAGGTTTGTACCATCCTTGCGACCCGGACGATTAAGCCAAGATCCCCGGGCTCTGAAACGTACAACGTTCCACCGTCGCGCTGAACGATGGTCGTTGAAGCACGCACAGAGCTTACGGTGTAGCGGACTGTTGGCACGACACAGCCCACAGCTCAGGACCCAGGGTTCGACAAGCCCGTATTCAGCAAATTAATGCTGAGCCCCTGAGGGGCATAACAAATGCTGTTTGGTCAAGAACTACCTACGACACTTAGTTCAGGAGATAGGACGTCATAAACTGTGATAACTGCCATGTTATTTATCCTCTATTAGGGAATAAGAACACTTGACGACTTGCAACACACTTCAGTGAGTACATTATTTCCCTCGTTATCAACCACATCAAAATGGTGAAAGGAGTTTATAGTGTTGTGGATAGCCGTTTCTGGTTGAAAGTTTGTATGAGAGACACACTGCAAGAGGGAGAGAAGAAAGAGCAAGACATGACGGAACAGGGAAAGTGGCAGCTCAATAGAAAGGCATTTGCATGAAGTATACACAGGGTATTACAAAAAGGTACGGCCAAACTTCCAGGAAAGATTCCTCACACACAAAGAAAGGAAACATATGTACATGTGTCAGGTAACGCTTAATTTCCATGTTAGAGCTCATTTTATTACTTCTCTTCAAATCACATTAATCACGGAATGGAAACACACAGCAACAGAACGTACCAGCGTGACTTCAATCACTTTGTTACAGGAGGAAGAACATGAGGCCCAATCAAGACATCACCAACAATCCCTGCCCAAACGTTCACAGAAAATCTGTGATGATGACGTGATTGCACAATTGCGTGGGGATTCTCGTCAGCCCACACATGTTGATTGTGAAAATTTGCAGTTTGATCACGTTGGAATGAAGCCTCATCCGTAAATACTAAAATGAGGTCTAACATGGAAATTAAGCGTTTCCGGATACATGCCCACGTAACATATTATCTTTCTTTGTGTCTGAAGAATGTTTCCTGAAAGTTTAGCCGAACTTTTTTGTAACACCCTGTATACAAGTGGCGTCTGTCACTTCTGATCCTGCAGTTGTTACTCTGTCATATTCACAGACTATATGACATCAACTGGAATGGGCAAAGATGAAAATATGTACCTAGCTGGGATTCGAATCCGGGTATCCTGCTTTCCAGGCAGTTGCTCTGACCACTACACCACTGGGAACACAGTGATCACCTCACCTGCAAATACTACCTAAGCACGCCTCCCGTCACACACAAATTCCAAGCCTTGCCCTGCCCACAGTACTCGAACTCGTAGTTTCAGAAACTAATTCCCGTAAGAGTAAGGGCCCCAAACTTGCCCACTCCTCCTCATTAACGATGGGATCATAGCCCGTCATATATATACATGAACATACGTCACTTCTGATCCTGTATTGTTATCCTTTCACATTTAGAGAATATATAAATTAGTTTCTGAAACTACGAGTTTGAGTACTGTGGGTAGAGTAAGGCTGGGAATTTGATGGGAGGCGTGCTTTGGTACTCCTAGCAGGTGCGGTGATCACTGTGTCCCCAGTGGTCTAGGGGTCAGCGCAACTGCCTAGAAAGCAGGAGACAGGGTTCGAATACCAGCTGGGTACAAATCTTCAGCTTTGCCCATTCGCAGTTGATGTTATATATTCTGTGACTATGAAAATTTGCATGAAGGCAATAGCAGTGGGAAGCAAAACGATATGTTAGAAGTCAGAGGCAGTGGCAGTAAGAAACCAATATAGAAGCCGATAGTAGCAGATGGAGTAAAAGAGAAAGGGAATATTGGGGGAAATGAGACGAATGGAGACCACACAGGCCGACCTCGGTGGCCGAGGGGACTGCGGCGCGCCAGTCATGGTCTTCACGGCCACTACGGTCGGGGGTTCGAATCCCCCCCTCGGGCATGAATATTTGTGCCGTCCTTAGTGTTAGCTAATACGTAAGTAGTTTGTCAGTTTAGGGACTGATGACCCCGTAGTTAAGTCCCATAAGCTATACAAACATTTGAACATTTTTTGAGACCATACATAAACGATGAGGCTCTCGAATACAAGCGAATTTTACCACGAAACTATTTTTCCCTACCATCGTGTTAAAGTTTCCCAGTATACGAATCAAACCCCAAGTAAAGCATCCCCATGGGCATATCTGCAAAAGGGACAATCGTGATTGAAGAGAATGAAAACCGACTGCAAGTGAGAAAGAAAGGAACACTAAAAACAGGGCAGGAACTGAATGGAAGAATGCCATTGGGGAGGCGTAGAGAGATAATGACAGTGGCAGAGAGGAGTAAGGCATGGCGAGAGAAAGGGATTGTAGTGTTGCTTTCGTAATTTTAGTTTTGGTGTTGTAAAGATTTGGATTATATACCATTTATATAATTGAATGAATTTCGCAATAGCTGCAGGAATTAAATTTTTAAAGATGATGTCAGACTAGAACAAGGACAGTATCGGCGTTAAAAAATAGCGGTAGTCATTGTTGAAGTTAAGACAACACCTGAAACCACCACTAGAAAAGAAAGTAGGCGAATACTTACCTTCACATGCAGGAAGAGGCGTGGTTCAACCGTACTGCCGTAAATCGATGCTTGGTGATCCCATGCTTTGCGTAACAGAGATACACAATACTGGTACGTTATTGACACAATAGGGGAATACAGTTATATAATATCGGACATCGCAGAATAAAAACATTAATTACAGGTTCTGAAAATCAAATCAGTATAAACTGAATGTATAGGAGAGGGCTGAGTTTGAACCAAACTTATGCAATCGCGAAACGAATCGTAATAATGACCAAGCATCTCTTTACGATCGACTGCAGTTTGCTGAAAACAGTAAAAAATGTAATAGGAGGTCATTTTGAATTTAAAAAAATGTTGGAAATCAAACTGAGGGGGTTATTATAGTAAATACATAATGCTCACACTTACACTTTAGTAGCAGGGAGTATGAAGAGGCGCCTGATCAGTATTAGAGTGCAGAATAGACGAAGAGCGCTTACATTCTCTCTCCAGGCTGGTTGGAAAAATTGGTAATCGCAAAAGATAGATATCTGTTGAAGTGAGAAAGGATACGCAGGCGAAAAGCGTCGCAGATATAATTTTAGTAAAAATATTTTATTTAATGTTACAGGATAAAGGCACTAAATGTTTGACACAGACAGGAAAAAGTGGCGATGGAAAAGACAGAAAATAGACGACATTGATGACTATCAGAGCCTAACTGGGCAAAAGTATTTACGATGTTCCGTGCTAAAGGACCGTGAATATGATCGCATGAGAAAATTTTTATTAAAGAAGTAGGAATGAGGCTGGTGTTTCCACAATTTCTGTCAGAGAACATATTCCCCTTTCTTGTGCAGGAGCATTTATTTCAGCTGGTATTTATATGCAAGAACTGTGCATCGACACGGAGCCATTTACATTTGGTTATTAATAGATCTATTAACTTCAAAAGGAAAACGCAAAAATCGCAGTATGATTAGTTATTTGATTGACGCACGTTCGTGGAAAGCACGACAATTAGCATCTCAGTAAAGACTTATTTGCACATGTAATGAGATGAAACAAGAAATGAAAAGAGATTGTTCGAGATGTAAAAGGAGTTTCTACAATGCCTCGTAACGCCTGCTAGTTGAATATTGTGTGACTTGTTTATTCTGACGAGTTCGTCCTCATCGAGTCGCTCTGGCCAGAATCAGATTTTACGTCAACACAGCATTGGCCTCTGAACAGGTTACACTGCAGCCTAAGTGCCCTGAAACTCGATTAAAAACGTGTCTGTGCGCTCACTTTACGTAAGTACTTCATGATCTAAAACGGTGTGCGTTGTAGCAGTGAACAGTAACTGAATCACGAAGTTAAGTGCTGTCCTCGATGGTATCCAGTTATCACACAAGGGAAACAGGAATGACAACAGGAAGAAGCTCTAATCCGATTTCCTCTTCCTGATCAATGTTCGGAATTATTGAAACCACCCCGGTAACATCGATTTGCTGCTTCCATCTAGGTCACGTTGCCCTGTACCACTTTTATGAATACCAGCAGGATAATTCGACACCTTTTTTGTATAGCTTTCGTTCCGTCTGGCAGTTAAATAATTGACAGCTGACAAAGTTGTCGAAAATTTTTTTTTAAGAATGGAAACCTCTAAACTGAAAAATGTAGTAAACATATGATTTACTAAGCTGCAGTATATTATGAAAATTATTTTAGTGTTCAACTGATGCGAAATAATGAATGACAAATTTCAGCACTGCATCAATGGAAGCCATAAAATCTGAATGAGGAGGTACCGTTTTCATGAACATTTTCCAATTAGGTGCAAATAAATGGGAAAACCATTACGTTCCCATACATGTTTCGGAACCTTTGTTCCATCATCAGTGGGGTATTTATTAAATCTGTGAGTATAAAATATTTACATTGTACACTGTAGTTTATGATTCGAGGAAACATATGAAAAATGCCAGAAATATGGTTTACCTGGAGTTTTTACATTTTATGTTGTAGAGTGAAACATTCCAGTAGTTCATGGTATGCCATCTGGAAACAAACTGCGTGTTTAAGGGATATACGCATTATGAAAGCAGTGAATGTTTTTCTTTCTCTAAGCTGTTTAGGAATCGCGCAACTATTTCGAAAATATCTTGTTGTTACTCACAGTTGTGCTTGGGGAATCTTGCTCTCTTCTATGGTAAATGCGTCCACACTAATCACTATATATTTTCGTCACTTTAGTGCACTTTTTACTTCACTTTTCACTTTTCTGGCGAGTTGTTGTGTGTGAAGTCGATACAGATGTTGTTTCGCTTTCACTGTTATGGCGGTTTGTTGTGTTTGGAGTTGCCGCAGATGTTCCGTGCCGGCCGCGGTGGCCGAGGGGACTGTGGCGCTTCAGTCTCGGTCTGCACGACCACTACGGTCGGGGGTTCGAATCCCCCCTCGGGCATGGATATTTGTGCCGTCCTAGTTAGTAAGTAGTTCATAAGTAGTTTGTAAGTTTAGGGACTGATGACCCCATAGTTAAGTCCCATAAGCCTTACAAGCATTTGAACATTTTTTTTAGATGTTTCGTTGTTCTCGCCTTCTTGTGGTGAAAAAAACGAATAGCTGTTTGAGTTGTTGTCTTTCTATAGTTCCTTTATTGTGTTCATTATTGTGCCATTGCATAGTGTAGTGTATTCTTTCACGACTTTTGTACCTTTATAGCACCAATATCTTGGGCTACCTAACTGCTGAAGGAAGGCAGATGCACATGACAGATAGTCCAGCCCTGTGACAAAGGGTGAGTGCGCTAATAAAATTAATTCCGTCATTTTGACAGTAGATTCGGCCCTTACGTGAAATTACGATTAGAATGGTATCGGTCGCTGGCTGATCGGCCTAGTACTTTACAAGTAGCATAATTTAATTGCCAATTTAATTACATAAAGTGAATTTTCCCCGACAAGTAAGAACCTCCACAGGCTTGACTGACACCTTGACTCCCTACTGGTGGAGGATTTATAAATTTATCCAGTATCATTTAATTTATATGCAAATTAAACAATATTGAGTACTCTCGAAAGGCCCGTTTGGCCGTTAGTTTTAATTCGCTTCTTCCTCACCAACGGCGGAGGGACACACGGCTTCGCGCCGTTTGGCGGAAGAACCGCTAGACCAGGGCAATCTGATAAATTAATATGAGTTGCAGTGGTTACGTTAGTAAGTAGGCCCCGCCCACGTCGACGTCGTAGGGATGGGTACTGGCCTCCCTTCAGGAGGCTTGCTAAGATGCGGGAATTATACTTAGAGTTGTCATTAACTTATTACTAACAACCAAACAATTTGTAATGTATAATAATTGATTGTAAAGGTCAGTTTTAGTTATCCAGGTAACAGACCTAAATTGTTATTGTAATTGTAAATAAATAAATAAAATGTCCCAACTACCCAGGGCGCCGACCCTTGCCGCGCGGGCGCGTTGTCAGGTTGGCTGCGGAGCCCCTCTTCTCCTCGGCGGAGCGATACAGTGTCCTGGAGTGACGGACATAAAACTGACGGGAGACGCTCCCGACGCCCAGTCTTGCTCATTTCTACGCCAGTGCTAGTTGAGCCAGCAGTCGTCCACTATTTTTATCGGTTATGTTTCCGCCGGGACGAGGAAACGTGTTCGCCAAGCAATGGGCAAAAGTGTACGTGAGGCTACCTTTAGGACTGTAGCCGTTGCCCCTGCCTGGGCTGTTTCCATTAACTCTACGTAATTATTCTCAGTGCACTCTCTCTCTGCTAGGGGTTGGACTAGTCAAGTTTGAATGAGTTTACTGAACTGACTTTCATAGTGTCTTGGTCCTGCTGCGAGACTTATTATTTCATGTGTAACAGGCTACCTCACATTCCTCTTGCTCAAAAGAACAATACAGACAGTTATACCGAATAAACCTGTTTGCTTACTTCGTCTGTAACTCCTCCACTGCTGTCCTATTAGTAATATCAAACCCTGCTAGAAGAGACGGAGTTCGATGCCAGCCACGGTCAGGCAGCAGTAAAATTACGGGTTAGGTGCATGATCGCCACTTCTCCAGGGGGAGGAAGTAGCAAGCAGTCAATTCCAAGGTTCGAACGTTCCCTCCTAACAAGCTAAAGGGCTACACTTTCTGCTATTGCCTTTCGTATGTGAAAATTTTCTCCTGTTGTCAGTTTGTAGTATTTGCTGCTGCCAGATTTCAGTACTTTTAAATCTGTCTTTATTTTTGTTGGGTGTTCTGCAAAAGTGCAATGGGTGCTGGTACTTTTTAGGGCTCTGAGGTGTTCTGAGTATCTGTTTCTGAAGTTTCTACATTTTTGTTCTGATCCGTTTTTGTGGGTATGTCATGTGTTCGGAGATTTTTCTGTTGCTTGCAAAAAAAAAAAAAAAAAAAAAAAAAAAAAAAAAAAAAAAAAAAAAAAAAAAAAAAAAAGTGGACCCTTTCCCATTTATATAACTGAAAACAAGAAAAAACGAATACAGCAAAACCAACATGATAAACGTTAGGTTGCAAATGTTAATTTCTTAATAACTAATACTGACTGTTGCCATCACTCGAAATATGAAAAAAAAATAATTTGGAAGTAGAATACTACACGATACCTGTGATAACTTTAATACCTATCGCGATTGTTTACTTTGCAATTTAAATTCCGATGTAAAAGGTTTCATGTTTTATGATTATCTTCCTTACTACTGTATACAAGTGATTAACGTTGTTTCTCAAAACGTTTAAATTATGTGATCAATTTACTTCAAATTATCACACGATTCTCTAATGAACATGCTAATGGTTATACCGTATAATTCTTTTATTAGAGGAAATACGGAAAATGCGGAAAAAGTAATTGATTTCATTTGTATGATACCGTAATAAGTATTCAGATTTTACAGGCTACGAATTCCTTAAACAGTAATGTACAGGTTTTCTTTTAAATCTGACTGAGAAATAAAGGTAATGCTGTAAAATGTGTACAAAGAAGGAAAGGAAAGTAGGAATGAAGAAATATTATGATTTAACGTCCTATCGACACCACGGTCACTAGAGACATTCTGCGATAATTTTTGACGGGGATGGGGAAGGAAATCGGCGTTGCCCGACAAGAGGAATTATCCTGGCATTTGTCTGGAGTGATTAAGGGAAATAACAGAAAACTCTATTGTGCATGACTGGAGGAGGATTTGAACCGCCGTCTTCCGAATACGAGTACAGTGTGTTACCACTGCGCCACTTTGCTCCGTATATTCTTACTGCAAACGATACCTTCACCAGAAATTGTAGTCGCTCAAAATGAATGACTAGCTCGGTTGAGATGATTAGTTGATGGGATATTAGAGAGATCTTTCCAGTTCCTGCATCTGTGAGTATTTCGCATGAAAATCGGTAGAACTATAAAGTATTGGATAATTATGAGTTTAGCAGTAGTACAGTCATAAGTCAATAAGACATGATTACAATCTTTTCTTTGTCAGTAATATTGTTGCTAAGGAGGAAAACAATACGAAACTTAACTCTGGATAGTGGCACTAACAACAAAGCATATTTTCGTAACGCATTGTGTCCACAGGTGGAAAAAATTGAAGTTGAAATGAAAGTCGGTCTTTTTCTTCGCCACTCTATTTGCTTCTGCAATCAGATTGTGTCAGATCGCATTCTAATACCTCAAAAAGGAGCACTAAAACTAGCAGATGCAACGCACAGTATTTTGACCTCTAGTATGATTGAATCAAACTAGAGTAAGTCAAAAGTTCTGTTATTTAGTTTTAACAACCTATGTTTGCTGCAATGTAAGAATGGTAGTGTGAAATAAAACACTTTTAATGTCAAACAGTGATAAATTAGTATGCATACTTCAGCATGTGTGTTGTCGATTATCATTCTGACTTTTATACTGAGTTCGTGACCCGTCTACATTGGACAGAATATAATAACTATGTGTTTGTTTGTGTGTATGTGTGTGTGTGTGTGTGTGTGTGTGTTTGTGTGTGTGAGTGAGTGTGTCGTACTAGGTAATTTCAGGTACCTTGGGATAAACGTGAAAGGTGACTGGAAAAGACGTAAGTCCATCGTTAACTATGGTGGATTAGAGAGAGTGTCTGTGAGACTTTTAGAGAGGAAATGAATCGTGAACCGAGAAAATGAATGAAGAGGAAACCAAAATTGGAATTAAAGTTTGAAAACAGGTAAGAGTAAAGAGTAGGCCAAATAAAATTAAAAGTAATGGACCTCCAGCAAGTGACGCCTTTAGCTTTGGCCATAGGATATATCTCCAAGTGAAAAGTGGTATAGGTATCGACAAAAAGAATAAGCTACTGATGGAGCAAGATCTTTTCAGAAATTAATGTACGGCTGAACGTATTTCCCACTGTTTGACATCAGGTACATCTCGCAAAATTACCTGTTGGTGAGGAATAATGTGCCAGAGACACATATTGCTATCCTTTTTGTATAAGAACGTACATGTTACATTTGGAATGAAATGCAGGCAGCTAGAAGGTCACAGTAAATTTCCTCGGCCTAAAGAAATTGAAGTGTGCCAAATCTGTCACATTTCTGAGCTTGTTGCCACATGGCCAACAATCAGCACGTTATTCATGCAGTTGGTTTCTGGTTACTCATACAATTTCTAGTGCGTGTGACTGACGTATTTCTCTGTTTTACGGTTTGAGGACATTCCTTTAGGGAAAGTTTCGAACTATTTGATTACAAATAACTCAGTACAATGCAATGGAATCGGTGATCTGAAATGGATTAATTAAAGAAATGCATAGTAGGTGAAAGGGTAATTGATGTGAACATGAAACCGCGGCGGAGTCTCCAAGCGCATTGAGGCGTTATACTCTGATGCGCGAGGCCGTTCCCCGTCGGGGGTACTAATCCCCCCTCGGTCATGGATGTTTGTGTCGTCTTTAGTATGAGGTAGTTCATAAGAAGTTTGTAAGTTTAGACACTGATGACCCCGCAGTTAAGTCCCTTAAGCTTCACAAACATTTGAACATTTTTGTCAAAATGAAAACTCAAATCACCTATTCACCCGAACGTCGTTTAAAGTGCTTTTTCCATCAGGTAAGCGTGGCTACAGCTTTAACAAAGTATCAAGTATATTCAAGGTGTATTGTCTGATTCTGATGAAACAGGAATACGATGTGGCAAAGATTTCATATCCGAAGTTTCGTAATTGTAGTTAAAATTTGAGTTAACAGCAACATTTTTTTTATCTTTCTTTGCTTCCTTCATTTTACCCCCTTATTGGTTGAATTTCAAAAAATGCCGAAACACCTGTCTTTTTAATTCGAGCCCTGAATTAAAATCCGAAGTTTTGTAGTTCTAGCTTTAAAATTGCCTAAATAACAACGTATTTTCAAAAAACGTTTCATGCCCTATTTCACCCCATTACGAACAGAATATCGAAAAATCGCTTCTTAAATGACGCCTACAGAGTAAGATTAGTACCCTCTACAAATGTCAAGTTTCTATCTTTAGTGGCTTAGGCTGGGCGATGATGAGACAGTCAAGCCTCAGATATGTAAAAGGAAAGAAAAAAGGGAGTCCTCGTGACAAAATAATCAGTTTTTCACTCAGACTTTCAGCCTTCTATGTAACGAAGTGTACTTCCAAATATACTATTTTACAGAACAGGCGCAGATTATTGGAGAAATATTGTCAACAATATAATTGTAAATGAAGTAGATTTTTGTTTTTGTTCCTACTTCGAGTTTCAAATTTCTTGAAAGACAAAAGAGACTTTTGAAACAACGAGAAGTATTTTTACCAGTTCTATGCCACTAAAAAGTAAGCAAAATTCAATATATGCAATCAAGGCTTTCGCGCTCGTCGTCATAATCAATGAAATGATTTTGGGTGTGAGACCGCTTTGTCAGTCTGCAACAAACTGACCGACGTTTCGGCCACTGTAGGAAGTGCCCTTCTTATGCGTATTTTTCTGAAAAATACAAATACCAATGCGGTTTCAAACTCAGAACAATTTTACTGATTGAAAATGGATTATGTCCAAAAAGCTTACATCAAATGGCATGCTCTACAATCGACCCCAACAAACCGCATTTTGTTCATCATGAAAGTACTCACACCATGAAAGTACAAAAAGCAATTTCTTTCGTTTAAACACATTTGGATCAACAGCATTACCGGAGTATTTGGAGCAAAATTCTTCAAATTTAGTCTAACTTTTGTGGTAAAATTTTTCGCTTTTCTTGAAAAATTTACTTTTCGGGACATAATGCGGAACAATAAAGATGGTAGATGACTTTTGTTACTTGGGCAGTACAGCGCAATACAGAGGATATAAAATGCAGAATGGTAATAGGAAGAACAACGTTTTTGAAAAAGAGAAATCTGTTAACATTAAATATCAGTTTAAGCCTAAGGAAGTCCCTTCTGAAGGCATTTGTCTGGCGTGTTGCCTTGTGTGTGAGTGAAACATGGATGATAAACGAAGCGGACAGGAAGAAGATAAAGGCTTTTCAACCCTGGTGCTACAGAAGAATGCTGAACATTAGGTGGGTGGACCGCGTCATTAATGAAGACGTACTGAACAGAATTGGCGAGAAAAGGAATTTTTGGCATGCTCTGACTAAAAGGCTGGCGCAATATGTAGGACACATTCTTAGACATGAAGGAACCGTGAATTTAGCTTTGAGGGCAAGGGTGTGGGGTAAACACCGCAGAGGGAGACCAAGAGATAAATACAGTAATTAGATTCAAATGGGTGTAGGGTGTCGTTCTTATGAGGAGATGAAGAAGCTTGCTCAGGATAGAATAAGGTGGAGAACTGTATGAAACCAGTCTCCGGACTGAAGCCAACAACAACAACAACAACAACAACAATGATATTTGTGATGTTGCTCTCATATTCTTTAAAAATGTGTACAAGAAGAAAGAATGTAGATGGGAGGAAGAATTACTCCCATCTTTGACATGCCATCCTATTGCGACCTTCCTATCGGTACTCACCAATAAGAATTGGGCTATACATAACTCAGGGTAGTAAAAGGTTTATGGCTCGATTTCTCTGTTCATAGGGGTGAGTTACGTATGTCAGCCTCTATGCCCTAAACAGCTACCCAAACTGTTTAAATAAGATCAATAATTAATCTGTAGTTTAGCCAATCTATCTATCTGCATATGAGGACGTGAAAATATATCTAAACAAACAGAAATTAAACCTCTGAATAACGAACAAAATGGATTCTAAGCTACAGAAGTGATTCACTCACGAAGTAATTCTTTATAAATAGAGTTTATTTCTCCTTATGGACATTAAAAAGCGGAGGTGGTTCTACTTCATACATAGGTAAATAACTGAATATTTCCCGAATTATTGTTCATGAGAAGCACTATAAGTATTACCCACACTCGAGAGCAAAAGTTCCAAATTACCACTCGTAAATTAGTGAAATCCATCGAACATTGCAGTTCTAAATTAAACCGCGTTTAAGTATAGAATTTTTCATGAAACTCAGTTTGTGATGACACGATTGCTGAAATATCACAGTTCCACAGCCTTACTACCGTGAATAGTTTATCACTTTTTATCAGAGACTAATTTCTTCAGTCACCAGCAATTTATTGAAGCAACCGTTCGCAGTCATGACATCCTGCCTATTGATGTGGGAAAGCGAACTGTATGCAACAATAGAACGTGACGCCAAGGCACATTGGATGTGTAAATATGTGCACACCATTTATATCATGCCACAGTGTTGCATCTTTTAAACATTTTATTATTCCTGGACAATTAAGATTCGAAAATGGCTCTTACATGAATTGAAACTAGTCATCAAGCAATTATATAAATAAGTGATCTGGGCAAATAAAGAAATCTCACAGGAGAATCATCACATGTCTTTTAAATTCGAACTCGAATCCAAATCCAAAAATTTGTAGTGCTAATTTCAAAATTGCCTAAATAACAACAGATTTTCGAAAAACATCCCCTCTCCAATTTAACCCCTTTTACTGTTGAATTTCCAAAAATACTGAAACGCGTATTTTTTAAATTCTAACCAACAATTCAAACATCAATGTTTGCAGCTCTAGTTTCAAAGTTGTCTTAATAGTAAAGTGTTTTCAAAAAGAATTTCATCCACTATTTTACCCTCTTACTTGTTGAATTTCCGAAAATACTGAAACACGTTTTTCTAAATCCAGACCAAGATTTCATGTCCGAAGTTTCGTAATTGTAGTTAAAATTTGAGTTAACAGCAACATTTTTTTAATCTTTCTTTGCTTCCTTCATTTTACCCCCTTATTGGTTGAATTTCAAAAAATGCCGAAACACCTGTCTTTTTAATTCGAGCCCTAAATTAAAATCCGAAGTTTTGTAGTTCTAGCTTTAAAATTGCCTAAATAACAACGTATTTTCAAAAAACGTTTCATGCCCTATTTCACCCCATTACGAACAGAATATCGAAAAATCGCTTCTTAAATGACGCCTACAGAGTAAGATTAGTACCCTCTACAAATGTCAAGTTTCTATCTTCAGTGGGTTAGGCTGGGCGATGATGAGACAGTCAATCATTCAGTCGGAACATTGCCTTTTATATATAGAGATTGCGAAAAGCAACAACCCTGTAAAACTCCGATATAAAAGTTGACCACTGTACGTAATAAAAGCTCAATTCTGGTAGGAGGTAACCAGATAAGAATTTACTGTTATAAAAAACCTTAATTTTAGCAATAAAATTAGCAGTAGATCCGTGTGAGCTGTCGGCTACTCCCTGATGCAAAACCTTGTTCCCTGGCCCAAATTGAGAACTGACTTGGTTCTAATTATTTTAAGAATAGGAAGCTAATCACACACAGGCCAGCATACGTAGCAGCTTACACGAAATTACACACAGATATTAATAAACAAACCACCACAATAAAAGTTATTTCATAAAGGTGGCTGAGAAAACATTTATGGCGCAACGGAACGTAATTAAAAAAATTGGCATCTGAGCTTGTTCTCAGCACTGGTGACTAGCAATATTAAATAAAAAGGAAGTAGGTGCCCGAAAACTACAATTTTTAGGCAAGTCAAAATTATACTGAACTTAATTTGTTTATTCAGTTCGAACACAGGCAAAATGGGGAACTAATTTTGTTAACACAATAAAAGTGCATCTCCTTACAGAAGTTAATACTGACGATGCCCAGCATTGAATTGAACATAAATTACACAAAACATAACACTAATGGGGGGGAGGCTACGTTACATGATCGCACTCCATTGAAGGTGAAGTGGTAAAAAATCGGACTCATCACACAAAATCACGGCGGATTCTTAACTTGCAATCTGCGAGTAAACTATCTAGGCACAGGTTTTATGAGAAGTGGCGTGAATTAAGGTAAGCTGCAAGCCCCTGAAGTGGGAGTTCGGACCCACGTGGTTCCGAAAACCGATTAAAAAGGTATAAATTCAATTTCCGAAAAATAAATGGAATTTACTACGGTATGCAACCCATAGAACTGCGTAGAATTTCATAAGGAAGCTACTGAAATGCAGCAACATGCCATTGGGAGCGTTCACAGAGACGGAATAAGTCCTGTCTGAAAAACCGGGAAATGTGAAATAATTAGAAAGTCGGAGAAATAAAAATAAAAACTACGGCATGCAACCCATAGAAATGCTTAGAACTTCATAAGCAAGCTATTGTAGGAGGTTGTACAAGACTCGGAGAGAAGGAGAGAATTACTGACAAAGACTGAGTGCATACTACAAGTTTGGCGAAGAAATAGCAAAATTAAAAAATAGGCGGGGAGAGAAGATCGCGAAATGTTAGTGGAAATCAGAGGGATTCACGGATAGTTATTTGCTTGATGGGAAGGGCATGGAACAAACAATAGTTGAAGCTGAAGGCTTTGTTCTAAGAACCAACCACATTGAACACACATATCACTCACTGAAGGAAACGATAAGAAAGAATGTTACATGCACTGTACAAAAATGAACATATCGTCTGTTGGAAATCGGGCCCCAAAAACCTAGAGAGAATTTACACAGATTTCGTACACTGCCACATAATGACGAAAGGTTTGAATATACCAGGCCATTATCAAACTGCAACTAATAACACATCTTGTTTATCTGTTGGAAATGACTGGATTGAAAAACTAGAACACATTTCCGCGCATTGGATGGAATATTGCAAAAATGAATCTAAGTGCATGAGTCTAAGTTAAACATGTTAGACATGTATGCACAAGATAAGAACCAACCTTAACTCACCTTGATCCCAGCACCAAGTGAACTCCCAGCGGCCAGGAGGCCCGGGAAAGCTACCGGAAACTGGGAACTTCATCGAGTACAGTGGTAGTGGGGATAGAAGATCGTGAGACTCGCCCTGGAGAAGACTCGTCGACTAGCTTGTAACCAAAGGATGTAGAAACCTCTTCGGTCGCATCAGGCGTTGGTAACAACTAACTATCGCCTCTGAGCCAGAGAGAACCATGCAAAGCGAGCTATTACCACCCACATTCAGTCAACCATTAGATCCTCGCACATCCACTTAGAAGTAAAACAAGTACATATTCTCACAGGGAAAATAATAAATTATTAAAATAACAAAATCCTAGCAATATTAACTAACATTACAGAAACGAATATTTTAAAACATGAAATAAAAATGCCATTCCTCATACCTTGCGACATCAATTTCATAAAAAATATATGGAATATGGAATACGACAGCCGGTCGTCTTTCAATTGGTTGAATTTGTAGTTCTACGAACGGAATATCGAAAAATCGCTTCTTAAATTACGCCTACAGAGTAAGATCAATACCCTCCACAAATTTCAAGTTTCTATCTTCAGTGATTGGGCTGGGCGATGATGAGTCAGTCAATCAGTCAGCCGGGACATTGCCTTTTATATATAGAGATTGCGAAAAGCAACAGCCCTGTAACACTCCGGTGTGGCACGACTGAGATCACGTTAACGTCTGAAGACCCACCGTTGTAAATAACGTGCTAGGTTCTGTCAGCTAGGTACGTCTCAATCAGTCACACAGTTAGTCTGATATTCCACATGCTCGCACTTCAATAGACGACGTCGCGCAACGGAATCGATCGCCTTGCTGAAGGCAAGAAACACGCATCTAGCTGCGATCCTGTACCTACTGCCCTGTGGACCTTGTGAACGAATAGCGCGAGTTTTGTTTTACGTGATCTCTTCTTTCGAAAACCATGTTGATTCCTGTAAAGGAGATTTGTGGTCTCGAGAAATAATATTGGAACATGAAACGTGTTCAAAAATTCTGCAACTGATCGATGTCGCAGTTATAGCCTATAGTTTTGCGCTTCTGATCTACGTCCTTGGATGACATGCTTTCTTTTCCAATCAAAAATGTTCAAATGTTTGTATAGCTTATGGGACTTAACTATGGGATTATCAGTCCCTAAACTTACAAACTACTGATGAACTACTTACGAACTATGACGGCACAAATATCCATGCCCGAGGGGGGATTCGAACCCCCGACCGTAGTGGCCGTGCAGACCGTGACTGGAGCGCCTCAGTCCCCCGGCCACCGCGGCCGGCTCTTCTCCCATCCTTAGCTCCACTTTGCTGACCTAGAGACGGTGTCCGTACACTTGCCACGCCGGACATTTGCCACACTTTTACCTGCACCGAAGGGTCGGGTGCCCCTGTCTCCTCCTCTTCCTCCCCCCACCCCCTGGCCCGATATTCCGTGGACGGTATCCAGACAACTGCAGTTCCTAGTGTAACCATCAGTATGGAAGTTATTAGAACGGGGCCGGGGCCCTTTGCCTATTAAAATGGTTACGAGAATAATAAATAGAGGAATCCAAAGGAAGGTGTCCTGACATCTACATTTATATCTACATGGAATACTCTGCAAATCATCTGGAAGAGGTTTCATCGAACGACTTTGTACTATCCACTGATATTGAACTACATTTGGGAAAGGCGGGAAGAAAGAACACCTGAATCTCTCAGTGCGAGCTCTGATTTCTCCTATATTATTCTCATGATCATTTCTACCTATTTAGCTGGGAGTCAACAATTAATTTCGCATTCAGAGAAGAATGTTGGCGATTGTAGTTTCCCCGTAGCCCACGCCGCAGCTATAAGCGCCGTTGTTGTAATGATTCCTATCCCAGAACCGGTATTATGTCCGTAACGCTGTCTCCCCATTATCGTGACAATACGAAACGAGCTGCCCTTCTTTGAACTCTTTCGATGTTCTCCGTCCAACCCACCTGATAAGGATCCCTGACTGGGCAGCAATATCCCAAATGAAGACGGGCAACCGTATTCTATGCAGTCTCTTTAGTAGTTCTGTTGCATCTTTTAAGCGTACTGCCAATAAAACGCAGTCTCTTATTCGCCTTTCCTACGAGATTATGTACGTGTTCTTTCCAATTAAATCTGATGTAATAGAAATTCCTACGTATTACTGGAGTTTACAGCCTTCACATTCGATTGATTTATCTTGTACACAAAGTTTAACGGATTTCTTTTCGTACTCTTGAGGACGACTTCACACTTCTCATTATTTAGAGACAATTGCCAATTTTTACACCATACTGATATCTTATTTAAATCGTTCTGCTGTTGGTTTTGATCTTCAGATGACTTTACTAGACATCGATGTGCTTACGCCGAAAATAGGATCATTGCAAGAGAAAGCTGCTTTCTAAGGACGAAGAAGTATTGAGTGTATTAGAATATATGTGAGAACCACATGACGATGCGATCTTTATTATCTGTGTAAATAAAAAGAGTGTATCAAGCCTCAGTACCCCTAAATAGCTTAATGATGAAACTATCTGGTGCCATTTTGGTTAACTAGCGTTTAATCTTAAAGAGTCAAACTTGACTCAACAAAACAAAAACATTAAACATCATTCAAATGGTCCTCCTGCAACCAGAATTTACAGCCACATCTACCGCTTTTCAATTTGCAATTTATTATTTAGGTAAGAGCACCTATATTTGCATGTTAAGAATTTTTGTTTAGATCTTCTAAAATATGGCCATACTATTAAATAATTGTGAGTTCTGAAATTACTTCTTGAAAATTCAGAGCCGCAGCTAGTACCTAAAATGACATGTTTTGTTAAACTAATAGGGTACAGAAATATGTTAATACGTGTGTGAGGTCTTATGCGACCAAACTTCGTGCTCGGCCACTGCGGCCGGCAAATTTTATATATATACTAAATAGTTTTAGTAAATATCTTTGTCACGGAATTGAGGCTCACTACCACTTTGTGTTCACTAATCACTGTATCCGTCGTCGTGATGCTCAGGAATATTTGTAACTAAGAGGTCAAGTGTCTTTTAGAAGCCATTTAAAATTTGAATGGGGTCGTGAACTAACTGCACAAAATAATTTTTAAAATAGAGTTTAGAACAATTTGGAAAGATACGAATGCTAGTTTTTAGTCACTGCCAACTAAAATTGTATGAGTAGTATATCTATTTGTGATGACACTCAAGTTCAGCGACTGTGTCATCTTAGTCTGTGGGTCGGTAAACGGAGCCATTTATTAATTTATTCCGGTTGTCGAGTATAACCTCTGCTCATGCTAATTCACAGGAACTATGTTCTTCAGTTCCGCTTGTGAGCTAGTACACACATTACATTATGGTTTCCTCAAGTTGTGGTTCTTGTTGCTGCTGTTGAGCAGATCATAGGAATTATGGTTTTTCCCTTAAAAAACTACGATGATTTTAATGCGACTCAGTAGATGCCAAAGCTAAACAATGTAGAACAACAGTGTACATTATAAGCGTAGCAGTGATTATTACTTCATTTCCTTATTTCAAACATTTTTAAGTTGTATGTCGACTTTATGTGATGTTGCAAACGTAGACGCTCTTACATCTATTTTGTGAATGTATTTTCTGCCACTGTTTTCAATATTGTTCCAATAAATTTTCTAATATATGCTTCACTGCGAGGGATATCGGATTTTAGAGAGTAAATTAATATGGAGTGTGTCTTCTTTGGTCACTATTATTATTATTATTATTTTTGAACATGCAGTTGTAGTAATTAAAATGGACACAAATGCAGTGATCAAAATTAAATGATTAGCGAATATTCGCATTCTCTTTACATCGTTCATTTCGTGTTTCTCCCAGAGCGATGGACTGTTACTATAGCAATCAGTAAGTGTGGAAGGAAGCTACCGTACAGGCGGAGGGAGAATGGATCCATATTTCTGCTTGGAAGAACAAATTAAGTACTCACATAGACGACGGTATTGCCCTTGTTTCGTAAGTTATATTTCGATTTCGGGATATTGAAAAGAAGCTGTACATTTTGCCAAGATGTCGAAGAAAAACGTCTCTTACGTAGTGGCTTTATTGAGATTGCTGTGGAGACGGCGGTTTAGAAGCAGACATCAGGAGTACGGGAAAGGGCGTCTCTTACCTACGAGGAGGGTTGGGGGTGCTATTCATCCTACTTGACGAAGGGTCAGGTGAGGCAAATGTCCGGCGTCGCAAGTGTCCGGCATTCCTAGGGACCTTGGTGCACTGCTGTTAGTAGGGGGAGGGGGTAGGAATTCCTTCGCATACTCTGTGTAAAATGAGACTGGTGTCCCATCAAGTCCAGCAGCCTTTCCTCTGATTAGCGATTTCAATTTCTTTCCTATCCCTCTGAAACTTGCTTCTATATCTGCCATTTTATCGTTCTTGCGTTGGTTTAGGGGACGAAGTACCCTGCAATCTACCTCTCTGAAACAGCTTTAGTAAAAGGCATTTAATATTTCGGTCTTTTGTGTATCATCCTCTATTTCAATACAGATGATCACAGAGCATCTGGATATATGGTTTCGACCTGTTTACCGATTTTGACGTGGGACTAAAATTTGATTTTCTGCAAGTCGGTACACAAAACTTTACTTACAAAGTTGTCGATCACCTCTCGTATGGCTGCCTTTACGCAAATTTTGCCATTATTTAACTTATGCTTGTCTGCTAGATTTTGAGTACGGTAATATTTATCAAAGGATAAAAAGAATTTTATTTTTGCGACTGAGGGCTGCATTTTTATCCTTTGACGTTGTAACGGTCGCTGACAATAGCAGCTATGTGCAAAAGTTTATATTTATGGTGAAGTTCTCTTTGCCTTCGTAATAGTTTCCTGAGTCTGTTGTTCAAAAGCGTAAGAACAGCATACGATCCAGTAAAATAAAGAAGAGCAACAATGAAACACTACAAGAAAGTAAACTTCATTTGCAAAACAGAATAATGGAAGAATATATTGATGTAACCAACTTCACAAAGTAAGAAATATAGCCTGGGAAACTGCTCCAGAGAATAAACAGAAACACAGTGGTCAATTAATAACTGTAAAGAATCATTGCAGCAGAAAAAGAAAGAATGAAACAATTGGTATAGCAGGATAACAGATAATAACAGGAAAAAGTATCAGTCTGAAAAAATATTGGCAGGTCAACACATCAGAGCTCGGAAGGGGTACTTCGTAAAATACCAGATTAAATCTATGGAGGAAGATTTAAAAAATATATAAAATTAGAGGCTACTACAAAACTTTCTTCGACTGTGTTTCTATATATACTTACCCGTCATTATTCCTCAGAGAAAATAATGGAAAATTTGCACCTAACAACGAAGACAATTGTGAATTACTGGCAAATTTAAGAAACTACTGAATCGTGAAAAATGAGTAATAAATAGGGATTCCGCGATCGTGTTCCATACAAAAATTTCAAATCACCTAACTGAATACTATTAAAACTGGCAGAAAACGACCAAAAAAAAAAAAACAAAAAAAAAAAAACAAAGCTGCAGTCGAGAAAGGTCATTCTTATAGCAAGAGGAGTTTACCGTGCTAAAATTATGAAAGAGAAAATTGCTAAAATCTGGGAAACTACAACTGTCCCAGAAGGTTGGAAAGTAGCATTAATTCACTTATCATACAATAATCAGAATCTAAAGTAAATTTCTTGATTTTTTTTATTTTTGCCATTCATAATCACAACAAGTGTCCAACAAGGAATTGGTCAATCCCCAATACTGTCAAACTGTGTCCTTGAAAAGATTGTACGAGAATGGAGAGAGAAACAAAGTTGACGTCTACGTTCAATCTGATGGATAATTTATTTTCTTGGTCACATATTCCGTTCCTTCAAATGATATTTGTAAACCGACTTTTTCAGCAGGTTCATTTAGTAGTTCTCTTTTCTTTTTCTAACTTTCCTAGTTTAAACTAAGTATGGTTTATCAAGAAAACGGATAATTTCAAATATATTGGTCAAACTATAAACCATAAAAGTGAAAAAAAATTAAAAGAGCTTACATGGAGGTTAGAAATGTATACAATAAGAAATATTAATCTAGATACATTAAATTGAGGTATTACAGTTCATTCATGAAACCAGAAGCCCTCTACAGTGCAGAAACACTCCGTCTTTGTGAATGAAAAATTGCAGAAGAAGATCTAGGAAAAAGAATATTAGGAATAATACTAGGCCCAGTGACGAATAAAAATGGAGAGTGGGTTCTAAGATCAAATAAGAAACTGAATAAAATTAGTCCTAAAATTACTGAGGACATCAGGAGAAGACGAGTTAAAGTCTATGGTCATCTATAATGAATGAATTTCGACTTTCAAAGAAGGGTACTACATTCTTCTAAAGTAGGAATACATTGTTGGATGGGCAGTGTTAGACGAGAACTGGAAGAAATGCATATTGATAAGGAGACCATACAAACAGAGATAAATTTAGAACAGCAGTCAACAAATATCTAGGTTTGAGGAAGACCAAACAAGCAAAATGCTCACAGGAGAGGGCAGCTGTCTTAGCGTAGTCACGAATTAAAAGAAAAAAAAAGAAAAATGAAATGAAATAATGTTTAACCAATTTCTGTGCGAATTGTCATTCCAGTATTGGGTAAAAATTAGAGTAAAATAGTATATAATTTTCGATGTTATTGGTAACAACGCCAAAACAGTGACTTTGGATGTATAGATTCAATGTGGGTAAAAATAGATTCTGTTGTTAAGTGACGAAGAATAAGTAAATAGAAATGTGAACGATTTATTAGAACAGTTGATAAAACTTAATTCTGAACTTCGAACCACAATTCACAAAGGAAACGACTGAAATGATGTGATGAGTGCTATCGACAACGGATGTCAAATAGATTCCGAATTTATAAATTTCCGAAAGAATTATGACACTGCACCTCACAAGCGTCTTCTCATCAAATTGCTTGTACATGGAATATTGCCACAGTTGTACGATTGGATTCGTGATTCCCTGTCAGAATGCACACAGTATGTTGTAATTGACGGTAAGTCATCGAGTGGAACAGAAGTGATATCTTTAGTTCCCCAGAGAAGTGATATAGGGTCGCTACTGTTCCTTATTTTTATAAACGATTTAAGAGACAATCTGAATAGCTCTCTTAGACTGTTCGCGGATGGTGCTGTCATTTATCGCTTAGTGAAGTCACCAGAAGATCAAAATGAACTGCAAAATGATTTAGATATCCACATGATGCAAAAATTGGGAATTGAACCTTAATAATGATAAATGTGAGATCATCCATATGACCACTAAAAGAAATCTGATAAATTTCATGTAGACGATAAACCTACAGGCCGTCAATTCTACTAAATACGTAGCAGTGACAGTTACGAACAACTTAAATTGGAAAGAACACATAGAAAATATTTTAGGGAAAGCGATCCGAAGAATTCGTTTCATTGGCTGAACAATTGGAAGATTCAACAGTTGTACTAAAGAAACTATCTTCACTACACTTGCGCGTCCTATTTTGGAGTATTGCTGCGCATTTTGCGATCCATACCAGGTGGGACTCAAGGACGATTTAGAGAAACTTTAGAGACGCGCAGCTTGTTTTGTATTATCACGATATTAGTGGGGAGAGTGTCACAGGAAAGATGCACGATTTAGGGTGGAATCATTGAAAGCAAGGTGCTATTTGTTGCTTCGAGATCTACTTGCGAGAACGAGAGTCCCTCCAAAATAAATGTATCTTTTTAATACGGCTTTTATTCTACATGTTTGAAAATTTTACAGTGTGTACAATGTGTAGGAACAATATTTTCATTTTCCCTCATAATTACCATCCCTCTCAACTGCCTTACGCCATCTTAGAACCAGCCACCTGTATAGGCGCACGGTAAAATTCTGGAGCCACTGTTTGGCAGCGTGACAAGGGAGTCATCATCTTCAAACCTTGTTCCACCAAGAGAGTCTTTCAGTTTCCCAAAGAGATGATAGTCACATGGAGGTAGGGCAGGACTGTAAGGCGGGTGTTTCAGTATTGTCCATCAGAGTTCTGTGATCGCTTCCATGGGCTTGTGATTGACATGTGCCCGTGCATTGTCGTGCAACAGCAAAACATCATTTCCCTATCCCAACGTAGCGTGACAATTCGTTCATTGTGATGCATCTGTCAGCAGTCACCAGTTCGTTAACTATCTGCACATTGTCTGGAGTGTGTGCAGTACGAAGCCTGCCGCTGTGAGGACGATCCTCAATTTTGCCGTGCGCGCTTTCATCGCGTAACCTGCTTGCCCACCGACTAACTGTACTGCGATCGACAGCAGCATCTCTATACACCTTTTTCAACCTGTTGTGGTCGTTTCTCACTGTTTAGTTTTCACAGCATAGAAATTCAATGACAGCACGTTGCTTCTGACGAACGTCAACTGTAGCAGCCATATTAAAGACATGCAGTGACGGCGCCACTCACGGGAACAGGTTGAACTAAAATGAAACTTTTCACTTTGCAGAGGAGTGTGTGCTGATTTGAAACTTCCTGACAGCTTAAAATTGTGTGCCGGAACCGGGACTCGAACCTGGGACCTTTGGCTAACGGGGTCAAGCGCTCTACCGGCTGAGCTACCCCGACACGACTCACGATGCCGCCTCACAACTTTACTTCCGCCAATACCTTGCCTCCTATTCTCCAAACTTCACAGAAGCTCTCCTGCGAAACATGTAAGACTTGCACTCCTAGCTCAGTAGGTAGAGCTCTTGCCTGCGAAAGGCAAAGGTCTCAGATTCGGGTCCCGGTTCCGGCACACAATTTTAATCTGCCAGGAAGTTTTAGGCTGAACTAAGTTTGAAAACAAGCGGGAAGGATGTATCTAGACACTGTAAAGCTTTCTAACATGCAGAATGAGAATTGTATTTTTTTTTTTTTTTTTTTTTTTGAAATAGTGTGCATTTCTTTTGGAGTGCCCCCGTATCTTTCACTAGCTTTCACTTCCGCATGTGAACATATTTGGGAAGCACCCACCTACATAGGGAGACATCATCATAATAAGAGAAATCAGAAAGAAAATAGGAAAATGTAGGTGTTCTCTTTGTCGTGTCCTACCTAGGAAAGAGGAAAGGGGTAGCGAGGTCAGTCAGCATATCCCAAGCGGAAAGGAGTGACTGCAGAGAGACAGTACAGGCATCTACTAGAGATGCGGATCTCGGGACTGCAGAGGATACTTGTTTAGGAAACTTTATGGGCCTCCTAGGTACCTGGCATTGAATTTATTGCATCCCATACTAAGGCTACTACACTGCGGTTAGTTATTAAAAAAACAAGAAGTATAAATCGGTTGCCACCACAAAAGCCAGTAATTACGTTCCCTAGCAGCATTCCCTAGGCAGACGCACTCCCCGCGAGAAACAGACTATCGTGGAGCACCCCGAGGCCGACGGCGATTGTCACGGGCTGGCGCCCGACTCGTATGACCGAGAAGTCTCCTCTGGGTCGTAAAACCTGGGGTTTTAACGGCCGGTGTGGGCGCACTTCTTTTCCCCACTTTCCGGCAGTTAACAATTTCCTATTGGCCGCTGCTTGGTTCAACCAATCTAAATTGTGGCTTGCCCTCTCTCTGAGTCCTCTAGCGAACCACGTTTCAGCCCGTCTCTTCTGCCATTCCCTGGGTGGGGAGGTGTATTGTGTGCGTCACGGCGCGGTGTTCTTACTACGTCAGCCACGAGCGCCCTCTGCTGCAATCCCGCTCGTGGGCACCACTGAGCTGCATCGGTCACTTGGGATTAAGACAGGCACTAGGAATGTCTGTCATCAGTAGGCAGGCCTCTCTCTACTTAAACTATGTATCGGCTTTCCACTAGACTTCAGTTAACAAAGCCGAGTATTGTACTCCCTCTCTTCGAAACATATCTTGTTCTAATCTAGCTTAGTGTTTCTAGTTTCTGCTGTCCCACTGGCTGGTCACCTCAGACTCTGCACCTGCACAAGCCTGCATCCTATTTTCCTGTGTCGGTCTGTCTCTCTACTCGGCCACCGACACCCCGGACAACTGGCGGAAACTAGACACAAAATATTGTTTGTGCACTAAGAAAATCCATACTTGGTAGCAACATGTTTCAGCTGAAAGGAAAACGTCACGGCGCTACATACTATGGGCAACAACAACAATGTCATTTGGCCATGCCTTAGACTCCGCCTTGGCCACGCCTTAGGGGAGCTGCTAACTTGCAGTTTTTCTTCTTTACCCTCTCACTCTAGCCTCGTGAAACCACTGACGTTGCTGTTCCCAAGTGCCTGGTATCAACTTTGCTACGTACATTAAAACGTGCCATTTGGCCACCAAGTACTAATGTAACGTCTTACAACAGCGTCTAGACGCGATATGAAGTTACGCCCATCTTCTCCGAAAGGTAACCTCCACCCTGGGACGGTGGCTGAGGGCATCAGCAGTTCACTAGGAGACTTCTTTAGTGCCTACATCCCGTAAGATATACGTGTCTGTTTTAGCCTGTTATCTGAAATGGTCTCTATTTCTCAGCCTCGAGTGCGTCTCTGTGGCTCACACAGCCCCTCAACAATTCCAACAATACAATCAATATTTGACATCTTTTACAGCGAGCTAAAGAGGGAAATAGCATGAAAGTGGTTCGATGAACCCTCTGCCATGCTCTCAAATGTCACTTTCAAAGTATCCATGTAGAATCGAAACAATACTCGTCGGGAACGAGAAAGCAAAACAGTAGCTAAATGCGATTGTTATCAGGTTGCTTACCGCAGCCTGGGGGTGGGTTCAACCGCCCGCTATATAATTGCGGGTCGGGCTTTTTCTCCGGTAGCTACCCGCGGGGGAGAGGGTCGGGAGGAGGGGGGTTAAATGAGACAGACAGAGGGGTGGACAGAGGGTCAGAGCCGCAGCTGACAGAGGGGCAGAGCCGCTGAAACGCTGGCCCACTAATTACGTGCCTGCGGAAACTCGCCGAAAATCCAAATGTCCGCGTGGCGCGTCACAATGGCGGCGAAACAACAGAAGGCCGCGCGCGGGGGTGGCGGCGGCGGGGGCGGAAAGACCTGCGGGGTGGCCGGCCGCCGCGCCGACAATGGACGCTAATCCGGCGGGGGCGCGCACCCCGCAGCCCCTGTGAATGCCCGCCCCTGCTGGGGGAGGGGGTGGAAACACCGCTGATTACTTGCGCCGCAGCGGCCACCGTCTGCCCCAGCGCGGGGGCGGGCGGACGGCTCTAAACACTGTGCGGACGGCGCGGCGGCGCCACGCAATTCCTCACCCCCTTAAAACTTTTGTGATTCATAATTCGCTCACAGCGCAAATCAAATGGTCGTTTTCAGTCCATTTGTGGTTTGTGTCATGCCGTGAGTCTTTCGCATCCGGCGACATTTCATTTTCCGAATAAAAGGCGTCAAAAAAGTAGAACTGAATCTAATAGACACTTAAATTATAGTTAACTACCTGAAAACCGGGCGTTGCCCGGCTATTTATTTATTCCTGCCATTTTTCAGGTATATATTCATTTGTATAAGAGCTATTTGTCTGTAATGTCTCTTGGGAATAATATTAGTAGCAAAAAAGTAATAGAATAAAACTTGGTGCGTGTTAGGGCGGTTTTCCATGAACTTTACTGTTTATGCGATCATATCTCATGAACTACATTTCGTACTGTTATATAATTTAGAAGGTACATTCAACTATATATTTGTATACTGTGTGTAAAAATTTCCTGATGTTACAATTTGTAGTGTACAAATAATAAATTGTGACGTCATACTGAATTTCGTAGTTTTACTCCATTAACAGTGGAAAAGTAGTATTTTGCTCTGGTTGTCAGCGAGAAAAGGTTTAATGAAGGTTTGAAATTATGTTTAAAGTTTCTTGCAAGTCGCTACGTATTCTCATTTTCATGCAGTGTATTTTTAAACTCTCGCCGCATTATGTGGCATTTTTTGTGATTCCTATTGTTTATGACGCTGTATCACCTGCAACATGCGTCGTATGTGATTCTTAACACTGCGGCAATTGTTAACTCAAGGTAAGGAATGTGTGTAACAAATTTGGTTGAAATCGGTCCAGTGATTTAGGAGAAAATGAGAAGCATTGTCGCTAATTGTAGCGGTTTTTCGCACATCTCATGGTATATGACGTCATATCTCGTGAACTATTTATCGTACGTGATTCTTACACTTGCGGCGACCGTACTCATGGATTGAAGCTTACGTGTACAAAATGTCATAAAGACAGGAACAAAACTGTAGATTTGTATGCAACACGTACAAACATACGGACACTCTGCTTTATATAGTAGATGTACATATTTTGTATAAGAAAATACAGACCCACAAGTTGATTTAAAATATAGTTAAGTGGCATATTATGTCTATGGACACCGATCGAAATTTATATAAAACACACTTACTTGATCCAAGATCGCTAGTTTATTTGTTGGTTTTCTTAACTCGTTTCGATGAACTAGGTCATCATCTTCACTATAAACCAGCAAATAAACTAGCGATCTTGCTGATGTAAGTGTGTTTTATATGATTTAAAATAATTGGAATTATGAATATCAGTGATTATCCATCTTTGCAACTACAATAAAAATGCGATTTTTCTCACCAGACGCGTTTCGTTTTAATGATAGTAAAACATCTTCAGTGGTCTGTAATTAAAAATCGTTAAAAGGAAACGCATCTGGTGAGATAAATCTCATTTTTATTGTAGTTGCAAAGACGGACAATCACTGCTATTCATAATTATGAAAGCAACTACGGATATTATGGCCATACAAACGGAAAATTAGACCTTTGAGAGTAACGAAAAGATACTAATCGTATGTATCCGTTACTAATAGTAACAGTATTCGTTACTAGTAAACTCAGAAATATGGCCGCCACCCAGTCTATAAAACCGTTAAATTTTAATTGTTACTGTAGATAATACTTCAATATTTAAATTTGCCACATACATACTGTATGCCTGCTCTTTGTGGCAATTATACTACTGAGGATAGGATCAGTATAAATAATTTCCCTTGTGATTGAAATGCAGTTGTCATAAAAATTCATAAAAATTAGCTAGACCCTCCCGCGACCTCCATTTTAAGTTTTGTTGCCGCACGCTACTCAGAGGCTTGTAACGTCAGAATCAATCGGAATATTTCGTGATGGATGTCAGTGAGAACGATCATAGTCGTAGCAATAATACCTTTGTGATCAGCTGGACTGTTGTTCTGTACTATGTGACAATAACAATTAAGATAATACCGGCATGAATGAAAATGTGCAGATAGTAACTTTTGAGTACATTTTACAAAACTTTTTTTTATACAAAACAAGATCAAATTAAAAATTAACCATCAAATTGAAACCTTTACAGGTAAAAAGATACAATAAAAAGTATGTCTGCGTTCAAAATGGACGTCAGATCATCGAGGATTAACCTACAAGCAGGGGCCAAAGAGTGTAATCCAAAGCGTTAGAAACAAAAATAATCATCTGAAATCGCCGAGCTGCGCAATATGCACTTTAAGTTCGTCAAGGATTATCTAAATAAAGTACTCATCTTATAACAAACAGTATCACAGAATATATGCATTCTCCGTATTGGTTGTTGTTAGAGACTTCGAATCGATGCGGTAGATGCGAATAACAGAATGTGTTGTGACCTCGTCGCCTTTCGTTGTTCCTCGTCCCCGTCTAGTTATCATGAAAGGTTCTGGTGCCTGAATCGATGTCAACTGTAAACACTATTCAGATTATTAATACAAGTTTTATTGACTGAAAATTACAATACTCAACTTCAGAACATATGTCTGTCTCTTCTCTCTTCTCGCTTGACGCGGTTTCTTCCGTATGATGCTAGCTGCGCTGTGACCTATTTACGGCTAAGTTCGTAGCCGCGTCCTGACTTAGTACTGTCCTGTCTTCGTAGCTACCTAGTAACTGTCCGAGTTCTCACTAGTAAGTGACGTATTCCCGAATAGTAACTGCCGGGCGTCCAGACGTATGTCGGCCTAGATACAGCCGCTTGTAGAGGGCGCGCATCTTCGGTTACTCCCTCCAGGATGCGCGGCGCCTGCTTGCGATTAGCCAACGGTTGATCGCTGCCTTCTCCACGATCGTTCTCTTACGTCTGGTGTGTGGCGCTGACTTTACGCCATAACAAAATGTACTCACTTGTCGATGCGATACATGCGATTAATGAAATGTAATCATGAGTAACGATTTAGTACTTCGTATCAGACAAAATAGACGTTACTCAGTACAGAATACATACGGTTTGCTACAGTTCTAAAAATAATTGAACTTGATCTAGATTTCGACCACCTCTCTGGATGTCTTTCACCAGAAATAAAGCTGTAACCTAGAATGGAATCACATTGCATTAGGAGTTAATACATGATCCCCGTTCAGGACGGGATTCGGCGTCTACCTCATTTCAGGAACGTCAACAAAATTGTACGTGCCAATGTAAAACAGTGTGTCCGAGAGGGTGCAAGTGGTAAGGACTGCAGGTAACTGCCAACTCGGCGCTCCCTTTTACCCGGATTCTACGTTGCATAGCAGCGAGTAGGAACTGTGTGAAAAACTGTTATATCTGTTATAGGAACTGTTAATTATCACGTGAAAATTAAGTTTGAAGGGCAGCGATTGTCGGGATGGTTGTAAAGGAAATGGCAGGGTGACATAAAGAATGTATACTACTTATGTCACATAATTATTCAAACTAGTACTATCTGTGGTCGAAAATCGACCAATTGTGTTTACAATGGTCACTGCGGGTAAAATTTTACGTATCATGTCGGCGGCCTAGCGTGATTATGTTGGCAACATCAACAACACGATAGAAAATATTTGTTCGAACCACATAGAATGACTCGATTAGTATATCGTACAACCCATGAAGTAAACAAATAATGTTCTTCCTGCTTTATGGTAGACAGGTTCTTGTATGTACCCTGTCGGCCGCGGTGGCCGAGGGGATTGAGGCGCTTCATTCACGGTCTTCACGGCCACTACGGTTGGCGGTTCGAATCCCCCCTCGGGCATGGATATTTGTGCCGTCCTTAGTTGTAGGTAGTTCATAAGTAGTTTGTAAGTTTAGGGACTGATGACCCCGTAGTTGAGTCCCTTAAGCTTAACAAACATTTGAACATTTTTTGTATGTACCCTCATCCGCACAGTAAAAATAATTGCCCTCGTAAAGCGAACATTCCATGAGAAAACACCAGCGTTGTCAAGCGATTGTGTAAAATGAAGACTCACAGGATTCTCACTATTCAGCATCTGTTGCCATCATTATCATAGGAGGCCGCTGGGATATTTGCTAAAATTTAACCGGCACTGGGAGGCACTGGGAGGTATGGAACGGTATCTTTTACGTGTTAAGGAAACAATAACAACAAATAAAAACTGAAGTATATACTTCTCGTGCCAATTTCGAATTATATAACTTTCGTTAGCCTAATATTTGAAATGAAACTACAATTTCGGTGTTCGTATATTCATACAACGCCAAGAAATAATGTTATTTCGATACTGCGATATTCAGAATTCCAGAGCTGACAACATGTCGACTTCGTAGTTCCACCCGTGCACCACTACATTCCTCTCCCGGCGCATCATCATTTATATCGGCAATCTCGACTTCGTAGTTCCACCCCAGCACCGCTAGATGTCTCTCCCAGCGCACCATCCTTTATATCGGCATTCATATGAAAACATCCATTTCCTTTAACCACTCTTAATCACTGCGAAAATGAAGTACTTGAACGGCATGAGAAAGTGAGTTGGGAGCACTCCATGTTTCGATATTCACTTATTCTAATACTGCAGATGCGCTGCATTACATCGTCTTTGGTCGAGGCGAATAGCCAGTCAGTGAGCTGATTGTTGGAGAATGTAGAACTTGATCCAAGCTGTAGATAGGACAATTTCTACTTCCTTTTAGCACTTTTAATGGCTAAATGCACGCATAATATTTATATTCGTGAAATCTACGACAAACAATCTTTCGAATTATGTAACTTTCATTGGCCTTCTTGTACGAATAAATTAGTAATCTGTACCACAATTTTCGTGTTAGCGTATTTATGTAATGATTTCTGGAATTTTATGGAAGGCAGGGAGTCATTTGTGCATGTGGGCGAGACGCGTAGCTACCTTTTAAGAGTGTCAGGCCATCGATTAAGTACCGTGGGTTTGTGTACAGCAACCGCTTAATATCGACTAAAACACCAATAGTCATTGACGAACCGCCGAAAATGGGTAAGGAGCAAGGATATCCGACGAGAGGGAGATGTCTTAATGGACGCTCTGGTGGATTCTTATAAGATGTTCACTCTCTTACATTGCAAATCAATAATAAATCACTGAGTTTTGTTCCTATCAATTCTCAATGCATCTACGATGTCGGAAAAATCAGGTGCATGTCATGAACCAACAATTATTTTAATAACTTCAAAAGTATAAAAGTTATTTTTCACAGTAACTGAACATAGCACAATTAAACTTAAATTTTTGAATGCGAGTTGCGATTTGAACAAACTACCTCGTAGATGATAGTTCATTATCTCAAGATATCATCTTGAGAACTCGTATCTATTTACATATTTGTTACGTTTGTTATATTAATTTCTTATGGATATATAATCATATAATCGTATCTATCACAACAACTGCAAGCAGAATGGTAAGCGCTCTGGCCATGTTCGTGTAATTAATAAATGAATGTTTGTCTATTTTGCCAGTTATTTTGCAATGTTGCTTTCGTTTTGGTTTGGTGTTGTCGTAAGGATTTGGATTAAATACCACTTACGAATTGACATTTGTTTTGGAAAAGCTGCAAGGATTAAATTTGTAATGATGATAAGTCAGACACGAGCACGAATAATATCGGCATCAAATATCAGTGGTAGACATGGTTAATGTTATGGAACACCCGAAAGCACCAATACAAAAGAAAGCTAGAGAAAAGTTATCTTTACATGCCGGATGAAATCCAGATGATTTATACACCTTTCCTTGCACTGAAATAATGAGGGAAACTTAACTCTCCGCCGTAAACTGACGCTTCGTTATATCACGCTTTGCGTAACAAAGTTTCATGACCGTGTCGAGTTATTGTCACAACAGATGAATAAAATTACATAACATCGGACTTCGTCGGATAAAAACCTTAATTACAGGTTCCGAAGATCTGATCAGTATAAACTGAATGCAGACCATTTTAATGAGTAAAAATTAGTGGGAATAGGAAAAGGCACTTTGAATTAGGAAATATTAGAAATCAAACCGTGGGGTTTATTATAATAAAAAATAAAGGGAGTTCACAGTTACATATCCCATGCAGAGACATGACGCAGATATAAATTTATTAAAAATGTTTAATGTAAAGATTGTAGTAACTATCGAGGTATCTCTTTCATTGGCGTTGTAGGCAAAATATTCTCAGGTATTGTTGAAAGGAGAGTGCGAGTATTAATTGAGGACAAGTTAGATGAAAGTCAGTGTGGGTTCAGGCCTGTTAGAGGTTGTCAGGACCAGATCTATAGCTAACGGCAGGTCATGAAAATGTGCTATGAGTGGAACAGGAAATTGTATCTATGTTTCATAGATGTAGAAAAGGCTTACGACCGTGTTCCTAGGAGGAAGCTACTGTCAGTTCTTCAAGATTATGGTATAGGAGGCAAACTTCTGCAGGCAATTAAAGGGCTTTACGTAGACTGTCAGGCAGCAGTTAGAGTATATGGCAAATTAAGCTCATGGTTCAGGATAGTTTCAGGAATAAGACAAGGCTGTAATCTCTCACCACTGTGAAAACAGTAGACTGGCAGGGTATTATTAAAATAGGTGAAAACAAAATAAGCAGTCTCGCATATGCAAATGACTTAGTTGTAATTGCCGATTCGATTAAAACGTTGCAAACTAATATTTCAGAGCTCGATCAGAGGTGCAAGGATTATAGTATGAAGATCAGCATCTCCAAAACGAAAGTAATGTATATGGGAAAGAGGTTTAAACAGATTGAGTGCCAAATAGGGGGAACAAAGTTAGAACAAGTAGACAGTTTCAAGTACCTGGGATGTATTTTCTCACAGGATGGCAACATAGTGAAAGAACTGGAATCGAGGTGCAGCAAAGCTAATGAAGCGAGTGCTCAGCTAAGATCTACTATCTTCTGCAAGACGGAAGTCAGTACCAAGACTAAGTTAGCAGTGTACCGCTCTATCCTTTGTTGTATGGGAGTGAAAGTTGGGTGGATACAGGTTACCTTATTCATAAGGTAGAGGTTACAGATATGAAACAAGCAAGAATGATTCCAGGTACTAATAGATGGGAACAATGACAGGAAGCCCACTATGAAGAAGTCAAAGGAAAACTCATGAGCTCGGCAGCGGAGGGTAAGAGGAGTCGAGGTAGACAAAGAAGAATGTACTTAGATTCGGTGCAGAATGATTTTGAAGTAAAAGGTATAACATCAGACGAGGCATCAATCTTAGCATTGAATAGGGGATCATGGAGGAATTTTATTAGAGGTACTATGCTCTAGACTGAACGCTGAAAGTCATAACAGTCTCTAATGATGATGATGATAATGTTTAATGTATAGCTACAACTTCACGTAAACGTTGTATATTGTAATGGGTGAAGCTCATGAAGACTGGCTTATTTAAATAGTTAATTTCATGAATTATTTGTACTGCTGATAAATCAATAGTGATTGAATTTTATAACTTCTCAACTGACTACAACAAAATATTAAGTAAGTGAGGAAGTGTTCAAAGTTAAGTCAAAACAAATCTTTACTGTTAATAATTCTGCTACTTTTGGAGGGTTTGTCGATTTGTCAATGAAATAAAAGTTAAGGCAGAAACATAGTAAGGTAAAGTGAAATAGTTAGACTATTCGTTTGAGAGAGAGATACTTGGGCCCATAAGAACGGTTTAGGTCTCGTCTTGGGAAAACGAGGAACCGCCTGGTGGCCGAAGTGATTCGTTTGCGATAGTGTTAGAATGTGCATGGCAAACGGCTACGTTGTAGGAACTTTGCCAACAGGTAAGGTATGTCGGTTTAAGATATTGAAATTTCTCCAGTTTCATTTCGTTTGTTGTAACAGTGATGTATGTGATTCTACACGAGATTTTACGAGTGTTGATATGTTATTCGTAGGACGAAGACGTGAACTGTTTCTAGCTGATGATTATTTCCTGTCGTGTGGTTGCGAAATGGAGTTAGTGTCTGAGCATCATCAATGATTCCTACGATGAGGATTTTGCTACCACCGGCCGCGGTGGCCCAGCGCTCTGCAGGGCGCCAGTCACCGTCCGCACGGCCACTACGGTCGGGGTTTCGAATCCCCCCTCTGGCATGGATATTTTTGTTGTCCTTAGTCTTAGCTAGTTCATAAGTAGTTTGTAAGTTTAGGGACTGATGACTCAGTAGTTAGGTCCCATAAGCTATACAAACATTTGAATTTGATTTTGCTACCATTCTCAAAACGCAGTTAACTCATCTGATCTTTTAATTTTATGTTTTCTAGCTGAAAACCCTGAATTGTACAGTTATTTATTTATTTATTCAACCTTGAGTTAATACTTCTTCTATCCGTTATCTTTCTGTCCATCTCCTTTTTTCTAAGAATATATCTCTCAGAGAATATATAAGAAATAAGGCTGTCTTGGATAATGTACAAAATTATAAGTGCAGTTGAACTATAAAATGCATACCATCTCATATTTATTGAGATATATCTTATAAAATTCTATAATTATTCAGGTATATATTCATTTGTATAAGTGCTGTATGTCTGTAAAATCTGTTGTGAATACAATTATTACTAAAGAAGTAATAGATTAAAACTTGGTGCGTGATGGGGCGGATTTCTATGAACGTTACTGTTTATGTGCTCATCTCTCATGAACTACGTATCTTGCTGTGAAGAAATTTCGAACGTACATTCAGCTATATGTGTGTGTACTGTCTGTAAAATTTCCTGCGGTTACAATTTTTAGTATAGGAATTATAAATTTTAACGTTATACTAATGCCGTAGTTTCAGTTCATGAACAGCGGAAAAGTAGTAACCAAGAAACTTTTTTCCTTTCATAATTTTGCTCTGGTTTGTAGGCGAGAAAAAGTTCAATAAAGGTTTCAAATTATACTGAAGTTGGTTTAAAATCGCAAAGTAATGTCATTCTCATACAGTGTATCAATAAAGTCTCGTCGCATTATTTGGCAGTTTTTTGCAACTATATTGTTTATAACGTTATATCTCCTGAACAATGTGTCGTATGTGGTTCTTACTCCTACAGAAATTGTTATCTCACGTAAGGAATATGTGTACCAAATTTTGTTGAAATCTGTCCAGTGATTTCGGAGAAAATGAGCAGCATTGTCGCTTAATCCAGCAGTTTTCGCGCATCTCATTGTTTATGACGTCATATCTCGTGAACTATATGTTGTACGTAATTCTTACACTTACGGCAACCGTCCTCATGGATTGAAGCTTACGTGTAGAAAATTTCATAAAGATTGGAACAAAACTGTAGATTTGTATGCAACACGTACATACAAACAATCAAATACACACGGACACTCTGCTTTACATATTAGATATACCTTAATCTCTTCTCCTCGCTATCTCTATCCCTTCCTTCCTCTACTTCCCCAACTCCTCCTCCCCATACCTTAACACCACACCATATCCTCTCTGCGTCCATATCATCCCCTCTTTTTAAATCCATTGCATTCCTGCATTCTATATCTCCTCCTCCCCTCTCTCTGATCTTATTTATTGTTATTGCAGTCGGGACCCTGAGGAAAAAAATGTTCAAATGTTTGTGAAGGTTATGGGACTTCAACGCTGGGTGATCAGTCCCTAAATTTACAAACTACTTATGAACTACCTTATACTAAAGACAGCACAAACATTCATGTCCGAGGTGGGAGGGGGCATCCGAACCCCCGACGGGGAACAGCCTCGCACATCACAGCATAGTGCTTCAATGCGCTCGGTCGCTCCGCCGCCGCTGATTAGAACAGAAGTCAAAATGGATGGGCAAGTCGGTTGGAAACAGTGGTATTCTTGGAATCAGAACAGCCTCTCATTTGAACTTTCCTGTCATTATCGTTGCTTCAATCACATTGTTGATCAGTTTCTTCTCAGAGAGTCTTGTTCCATTGAACAGTTTTGGTTGGCTTAGATTGCTTAGCATGATGATCACAGACCCGTCCTTGATTTGAAAATCGTGCGGTGGCATTCATGCGAAATCCAATAAATTTATGAATTTTGTTGGATAATTGACGACTTCATGGATCAGTAATGGAATCGAACGAAGTACATGAATGCAATTGACCAGCGATTTGACTTTGAATCTGTTATGTTCAAATCGTCTACGTCCTTACTTTTCGCTGCCAAAATGGCTCGTTCGCTCAACCAAATGCGGTTTTTGTATTTGACAGCAATATACAGGATACTTTAGTGATCAATTTTTCTTTTGATATTGTGAACTGACAAAAATTAGGTGGAAACGAATATAGTCTGTATAAGCTTCAGTCGGAATTTTTCCGTTACCTATGTCTAATAACTGCCTGGAAAACTATTAAGCTGATTTATCATCTTGCCGCAATGGAGTCATTGTTCTAAGAAAATAAACCATGATCAGTACTCAATATGTTTGTAACAGCAAAAAATACCTCGAAATGACGTCAATTCTATCTTTGCAACTCTCCAAACATATGATCACTACGTATAACACCATGGAGGCAAGAATAATACGTAGGAGTTGCTAGAGAAACGTCTCATGTTAAATCTGTGTGGGGCTGTTTCAACCTTTCGTGCATACGCCATCTCCATTTATTCTAAACTCCTTGGCGTATTTGTTCCCTCCGTTACAGCGTATTTGGTCGCTAGGCGAGTAGCGAATGAATAAGCTGATTGTTGGAGAATCTAGAAAATGATCCGAGCTGGAAGCGCACTTTCAGTTTTTCTCAAATTCTCCGGTAGATTTTTCAAAAATTTTCTTTCTAACAAACCTTATCCTAAGTATTACGAACAGAAAAAGGAAAAGATCATCCAAATTGGCGAAGCCGTTATCAAGTAATGCGCTTTCATTCATGCGGCAATTCATTTCCCAGAGGATAGCCTATGCACAGAATGTTTCACTGAATGCACACGTGTACGGGTTCACTGTGAGAGAATATGGATGCTTATTTCTATAATAGAGTCGTACATAGCACAATAAATGTATGTTGTGTTTGGTCAAAAGCTTGGTCACACATACAGCAGACGTAAAGGCACAACAGAAAGAGAAAAAGAAGATCCATTAACATGTGAAAGGAATAACTGCAGGAAGTAATGCTAGGTTAGCGAAAAAACCTCCGATAAAACTGGTTCCACTCCATACTTGTGGCTGGTGCAACAACAGTTTTTCTCGAAAGTCAATCTCAGTTGCAAAATTTTCTGCATTTCAATGGCCCGTTTCGCCCTTTTGAGGCATCATCAGATAATGTAAACGATATATTTGATTTGTGGGTAAATCCGCCTTACGCAAGACACCTTGTTTTGTACTTATACCCAAACATTTTTCGGCATTTTTTGTGCCATCTTCCGTGAGTTTTTGCTTTTATATTCCAGAATGCGATTTACAGAATACGGTTATACATTGATTTCGACATTTCATTTTGTATTACCATTCATCGTTGCAGGTATAGTTACAATACACTTATTTTTTCATCACCAAACAGTATCAAATAACCCAATTCGATTTAATAGAAACATTGACAAAATCCCTTTTCATCCATACTTTACTAACAAAGACATAATTACATTTATTATACTAATAATAAATTTTACTTACACTATGCCTACTTAACCCTTATAAAATAGGAGATCCAGATAACTTTGTACCGGCTAATCCACTAGTAACCCCAATCATCCTGAATGATACTTTCTATTTGCCTACGCAATTTTACGATCAATCCCTAATAAACTAGGAGGGATGCTTATATATATTAGGCCTAATTTATTTACGATACATACGTTATGTCATCATGTCGCCATTTCTCTTGTAGTGGTGGCTGTATCGTATTCACTTGTTTTGCGTGATGTGTCTGTTTCACTCACATACACACACACACACACACACACACACACACACACACACACACACACTTAATAAAGATCTCTCTCAACATAACACACAATAAAAACACACACAAAACATGGCCAGGATCAAAACTATTCAAATTTCGCGCGCCACATGACAGACACACCACACGAAACAAGTGAATACGATACAGCCACCGCAACAAGAGAAATGGCGACATAAACAGTGCCAGGCCACAACAAAAAGCGGACTAAATATCACAGAACATTGAGGACGCGCCACAAAACAGCAAACAGCAACACCGCAACTCGAACGTAAGTAGCCACTAAACAGCCACAAAGATCTATCTTTCCACATAACTTGCAGGTGCATGTATAATAGTTTCGTAAATAAAAATGTCTTGTTGCTTGCAAATGAAAATCTTCGAAAGCTTGTGATTCGTCAACTAAAGCAGATGCAAATACTGCGAATGACATAATGGAAGTATCGTAAAAAAATGAGGCTTAATATATTTAAACAGAGTTGTCAAATCAAAGAACCTGTCTAAATCAATGTATAACCGAGTTCAAAACATGCATTCTAGAAAATAAAAGCAATACTCACGGAAGATGGCGCAATAAGTGCCGAAACATGTTTTGGAATTAAAAATAAATAAATAAGGTGTCTTGCATAATGCGGATTTAACCACAAATCTAATACAGCATGCACAGAAGGTAGGCCTACAGGAGCTGAACCATCACAAGATGAACGATATATGGTGAGCTATCTGTCATCATTGTAAAATACACCATCTAGGAATGAATCCTATCGACTTAGTAGTATAAAAATTTAAGCGTTTCGCCTCACGCTTAAATTTTTAAACGACTATAACATTAGGTTTCCTTCCTGGATGGTTTATTTTACGATGAAAACAGATAGCTCACCATATATCGTTACATTATCTGATGGTGCCTCAAAAGGGCGAAACGCGCCATTGAAATAAAGAAAATTTTGCACCTCAGACTGACTTTCGAGAAAACCCACCGATGGTGTATTCGACTGCGGTGGCTGCCATCATCCACATAAGAGCTCCTAAAAGCACAGACAGGCGCATCCGTCATTTTCATTCCGTGCGAATGCTAAACACAGCACGCATCTTATAAGAACACTGTTGTTTTGTTCAAGTTTATGAAATATTTTGTATCTTCCGATAAAGAACTTTAGATCGTATTACTTTAAGGTTGCATTCCGCTCTTGTTTACATCGATATGTGGATTAGACAAAAAAAAATCTCGCGTTTTCTTTACTTATTGCTGTTTTTCTTTTCTGTCCAAATAAAAAAAAAAGCGCAATAAACATATATATTTTTGTGATAAAGATCGCGTACTACGTTTAATTCTGCGGAAACTGATAATCTAGATAAAAGTTTTAAGCGATCTTGGCTTGTATTTGAATAATGCCGTCTTGCAGTAAGCGTGTTTGTTGTCCGCTGTGACAAATACACCTCATCTGATAGTCAGACTCACATTGCTGAATGTATGTACTTCTATTACGTTATTGAAAAAGTCTCAGAACGTATTACAAACACTAAAGGAAAAAAGTATATTAGTGTACAGGATCTAAAGTTTACGGTCGTAGAGGCACACGGTGCCGATGTTGGCAACAACCGTTGAATGTTATTGGAAAACCTAATCGTATAGAATGAGGGGAATAATCCTTTGTGTTGACAATCAAATAAATAAATAATTATGTCCCTTCTCTAGGTTGACAGGCTTTTATATGTAACAGTACCCTTGTCTTGTCAGTAATTTAATAATCCTTGTAAAGCAAACATTTCGTTGCCAACATTAGCACACTGCGCCGCCGCAACCGTAAGTAAAATTTACACAGTATTCTTTGTCATTCATGTTATAGTCTCTTATAGATAAGCGCCAATATTGGCATTTAAAGACACATATATTGTGCTCTTTAAAGCAGTATGCTCTGGGATGTTTTGCTGTGTTACGATATTTTGGGGCTGGTAACTCCCTACAGGCAGCTTCGTAGTTAAGAGGTAGTACTTTCAAAAGAGCTGAATAAAAACTTACGTTCAAATATCACAGACGGATTTTTACTGTTAAATATTGCTTCAAGTCATAATAATAAATATTTACTTATAATATACAACTGTGGGCTTCGCCCGGGTCCCCAGTTTTTGGCCGACAGTTAATGACCCTTGTTTGTTTCTTTCAGAATCTGTCGGGAAAGTAAACATTCTGTAGCCCCCTCTGGAATGATGTGAGCAGTTTATGGCAACATAACCACCCATTAGGTCGTGCCAAAGTGCCGTGACGCAAATCCAGTAGCACGCATTATGTTTAAGAGCTACCGGAATGAAAACGGCGGATGTGTCAGCTCGTACTTAATCCACATTGTTATGAAACACTTCTGAAAGAAGAGTAGCCTAGATCACATTTAAAGCAAAATTACTTTATTTCACTACTAGTTTCGGCAATACTTGTTGCCATTATCAAGTGACAGGCCGCGGTGGAGTATCCGAGCGGTCTAAAGCGTCTCGCTGCGGAGCGCGCGGTTGCTCGCCGTGGAGGTTCGAGTCCTTCCTGGGGCATGGGTGTGTGTGTTTGTCCTTAGGTTAGTTTACCTAAGTTTAAGTAGTTTGTAGGCTACGGACTGATGACCACGCAGTTTGCTCCGATAGATTTACAAACATGTAACAACAGCTAATTTGAAGTTGCCAGCAGCAATTGTACGACATGTCCAACAGTTGTCTCCTCCCCCCCCCCCCCCCCCGCCTTTTGCTATTGATCGGCCATTTGGTAAACCACGAATTCGAGAAGTCTTTTCCTGCACATGTGCACTGTAGTTTTTTTAATGTTGGCAGGACCGGCGGAAGGAGAAAATATCACCCGGGCAAAGAATACATATGGTGCCCCCTAATAGCAGATAGCTGCTTTTAAAGGATAACTCCTTGAACTCTAAAAGTATAACTATAAGAATCAATTATCAAACTGAGTAAGATCTTAACTTTTGTCAGTTAAATATACAGAGTAAGTTTTGGTTAACGATATATGAAACAAGTATTTACACATGAGCATGCAGAATTTTCGACGTCCCTGATTTGAAATTTACAGAACGATTCAAGAAACAACGATTTATATAAAATTAAGATTGATGATGCGATACAGCACTTATTTACTCATATATACATAAACAACCTTGTTAATTGCGAAAAAGAATACATATATGAACAAAAGAATATACAAATATATTTTGTAACAGCATTGTACAAAGATTTCGTAATGCAAATAATACAGCCAGTAACATAATTTTATATCTTTATACAGTTTTAATGCAAATTATACTTTGAGTTGTTTACAATGCTAAGTTAGCTTTTCGTGCCTTTTTCTCTGCAAAGTCTTTAATTAAAGTTGGTTAATACACATCTAACGAGTAAAAGTCTTATAGCTTTGGCACATGTATCAAGCATCAGTGTTGGTGTAGAATGAAATTATTGCTACCTATATCAATGGAGAAAGAACTTTCTTTGAGCCTGAAGTTCGCCGCCTATCTGAGAGGCCGCCACCCTACCCACCACGGCCTGCTAAGACGCGACGTGTGTAAACACCTCTTCTCTATTAAACATAATAAAACGAAAATACGTTACTTAATGTAGGCCTATTTACTTGTACTGTGTTGTTATCTTCTGGAATATTTGTTGATTTCTTGCTGATTTCCTCATTCTCTAGTTCTACGTTTTCATTTCCATTATTGTCTGTTTCAGGAGTACGAAAGAATTTCTTTAATGCTGCTGCCTGTTTCTCATTTTCAGCCTGTAATTGTACTGTATACATTTCCAGATGGCTTCTTTTTTTCGACGTGTTGATAAAGAACACATTAACGCATCGATTCTTCTAAGAGTCGAAATTCAGGAGACAGAAGAACGCGCACATCATGAAGTCTGCACTACATGTACATCACTTCTGCTTTATAATTTTCTTTCACGAGACATTTGACAGTACAAACACGACTAATTTCTTTTTGGTTGCCGATAAGTCAATATTATTTGTGTGTATTGTTAGAGCGACCATAGCTTTGTCGCAAGGAGTGCAACTGTCGGCACCGCGGCGGTTGTAAATTGTCAGAGCGTGTTATTGTTGCCCAAAACTCTCAACAACAGCCTTTAGCTTTGTCAGCGGAGATTTTTTATAGACAAATAAGGTGAAGTGGTGAAGGGATTTCCTTTATAGGAGATTCGAGAAGAAACCGGGGTTATTAAAAAGAGTGAGGCCCATTGCATGTTGTAACCAATTTTGCGACACAATTTATGAAAAAGTTAATTTTTAGAATGAAACTTTTCACTCTGCAGCAGAGTGTGCGCTGATATGAAACTTCCTGGCAGATTAAAATGTGTGCCGGAACCGGGACTCGAACCAGGGACCTTTGCAAAGGTTGCAAAATAGTAACACGAACCACCCACAGACGAATGGAATCAATCAGCACACTAACTGAAACCTCCTGGCAGACCAAAACTGCTTGCCGGAACCGAGACTCGAACCTGGGACCTTTGCATAGGTTCCAGGTTCGAGTCCCGTCCCCGGCACACAACCTCAATCTGCCAGGAAGCTTCAATCAAAATACAAATCAATTCCATTCGTCTGCAACCATTTCATGTACGAAAATCAAACGTAACCGCTTCTCAGCTCTCTGCCAGGAAGTTTCAAGTTAATTTTTATTTCACTGTTTACAATAATATAAATTTAGAGAGGATATTGGCGCCCCGCAAACTCCGCTAAAATTTGGCACCCCGGGCTGTCGGCCGGCTCGCCCGGCCCTTCCGCCGGTACTGAATGTAGTCCTGTCACTTGATAACGGCAACAAGTATTTCCCAAGCTAGTAGCGAAATAAAGTAATTTTCCTTTAAATGTGATCTAGGCTACTCTTCTTTAAGAAGTGTTTCATTCTAACCATTTAAGATCACTCTCCTACCGACAAATGTCGGCTGTTATTAACCACATTGTTACGTACAGGTACCATGGGTAGCCGTGTACAGCAACAGACGGTAGTCTGACGGTAATTCCGGCGGCCGTATCCGGTTACTGGGCGTAACAGTTTCGGCCGCCGTCGGCGGCGCAGCTATTTGTCGGAAGGCCCGCGGAGGCGAACGTAATTTTTTTCTGCCCCTCCCGGCTCAAGACAGAAGATTGAAGCGGGGAATTGAATTGAGGATCCCGGGCTGGAGGACATGTGGGAGATGGCTCCAGAGGAGAGGGGAGGGGAGGGGAGGAGATACTCCCCCCACTCCTTCCCTCTCCTCCTCCTCCCCCCCTCCCCCCACCAGCCTGCCCTTTCCAGGCCGCCAGCGCCGCCGACAGATAGAATTTTACTTTCCCTCCGGAGAGCGCTGATAAAGGGTTGCGCTCATGCCGCCGCAGCGACACGATTTTTCTGCCTTACCGGGAAGTGGCGGGTCTGCGGTGGCCGCTGTTGTGAATAACACGCGAGGGAGGGCCGAAGGCGAAGGGCTGGGCCGGCCCTCTGTGGTGGCGCGAAGGGCGCCGAGCACCTTGTGATACACTGTGCGTGTCAATTGCAATCGATACAGTCCGCCTAACTTGAGTACCGCTGTGGCTGCGCATGTTTCTCTGTGTCATTGATCTCCCGTTTGATGGATCAATTCCCCTTTCTTTTCATACACTTGTTATTCTACAGGATCACCAACCACTCCAGGGTGTTGTTGTTGGGGTCTTCAGTCCGCAGACTGGTTTGATGCAGCTCTCCACGCTACCCTGTCCTGTGCAAGACTCTTCATCTGAGAATACGTTCAGCAACCTACATCCTTTTGAATATCCTTACTATATTCGTCCCTCGGTCCCCCTCTACGATTTCAACTCCACACGCTTCCTTCTTATGCTAACTTGACAATTCCTTCATGACTCAGAATGTGTCCAACCAATCTATCCCTTCTCTTGGTCAGGATATACCAGAAACTCCTTTTCTCCCCGATTCGGTTAAGCAACTCCTCATTATTTACGTGATCTACCCATCTAATTTTCGTCTGTAGCACCACATTTCAAATGCTTCTATCTTATTTTTATCTGAACTCTTTATCGTCCACGATTCACTCCCATACATGGCTACACTCCAGACAAATATTTTCAGAAATGACTTCCTAACATTTAAATTGGTATTGGATGTCAGCAAATTTCGCTTCTTCATAAACTGTTTTCTTCCCAAAGCCATTCCGCATTTTATGTCTTCCTTACTTCGTCCGTCAGAAGTTATCTTGCTACCCAAATGACAAAATTCATCTACCACTCTTATTGTCTCATTACCTAATCTAAGCCGGCCGCGGTGGCCTAGGGGACTGAGGCGCTCCAGTTACGGTCTGCACGGCCACTACGGTCGGGAGTTCGAATCCCCCTCGGGCATGGATATTTGTGCCGTCCTTAGTATTAGCTAGTATGTAAGTAGTTTGTAGGTTTAACGACTGATGACCACGTAGTTAAGTCCCATAAGCTATACAAACATTTGAACGTTTTTGAACCTAATCTAATTCCTTCAGCATCGCCAGATTTTCTGACAATGCATTCCATTATCTCCTTTTATTCTTGTTACTGTTCGTCTTATATCTTCCTTTCAAGACACTGTCCATTCCATTCAATTGCTCTGCCAAATCCTTTGCGGCCTCTGACAGAATTACTATGTCATCGGCAAACCACAATGTTTTTATTTCTTCTCCTTGAACTTGAATGCCCTCTCCAAATTTCTCCTTCCATTCCTTTACTGCCTGTTCAATGTACAGATTGAACAACATTGGGGAAAGGCTACAACCCTGTCTTACTCCCTTCCCAACTTCTGCGTCCATTTCTTGCCCTTCGACTCTAGCAACCGCTGTTTGGTTTCTCTATAGGTTGAATATAACTCTTCACTCCCTATATTTTACCCCTGCTACTTTCAGAATTTGGAAAAGTGTATTCCAGTCGTCATTGTCAAAAGCTTTCTCCAAATCGACAAACGCTGAAAACGTAGGTTTCCCTTTCCTTAGCCTATCTTCTAAAATGAGTCATAATGTGAGTATTGCCTCCCGTCTTCCTACATTTCTCCTAAATTCAAACTGATCTTCTCCGAGGTCGGATTCCGCAAGTTTTTTCATTCGTCTGTAAATAATTCGTGTTAGTATTCTGCAATCATGAAGCTCTGAATTTGTGATGCGCCCGGGAATCGAACCCCGATCTCCATGCTCACTAGGCAGACGCTTTATCCAGTAGACCACCGCATCATCTACGATTAAGGCGCCTTGGAATATTCTATGTACGATTTCCCTGTACGTCAAAAACTCTAATTGAGCTTCTGTATTCCATGAATATTGCCACAAATGTCAACGCTCTCTACGCATCCTCGCCAACTTATATATCGGAACATTCCATTGCCAATGTGCTATTTCGATGCATGGGGAGTGTTGGTATTTGTGGCAATATTCATGGAATATAGAAGCTGAATTAGAGTTTGTGTCGTGGAGGGAAGTCGTACTTAAACTATTACAAGACGCTTTAATCGCTAGTTGTGCGGTGATCTAGTGGCTTAAGACGTCTGCCTAGTGAGCATTATTCCCATCAGCATTATTAATTTTAATTCAATGTTTCACATTTAACTGTAATGTCTGACACTTTCGAGACGCAAAACACACTTGGGTTGTGGAAATTTAAGAGATTTACATCGTTCTAAAATAATTTACGGAAATAATTCAAAACATTTACTTCAAAACTTCGCCTAAGTTTTGCATGTGTTCTCCCAGTGCAACATCTGCCACGACAAAGTGACCAAGGCTGTCCATCTTGCAGGAGAGAGCCGATCAGAACCAGTAATGACTGCTGTTTCTAAAATCACGCCACCCTTCTGGCGTCCGTGCTGAAACTATTGATGTTTCCATGCTACCGTGGAGCCAATAGCAGACACCCACGATTGATCGCGTGTGCTACAGCTGAACGACTCTTAGGTACGACAATCAGTTTCTTGACTCTCCTCCGTTCCAACCTTCGTGCAGAACAGACGCACTCCAGAGGCCCAGCTTCTTTCAGGGGTGAACGGCCGCATGCCGTCCGCTCCCGCCTAGCAGCTGTTCGGCATCAGCCACCAACTGTGTGAACCATAGCTTTTACCTTTTCTGTTTTCTAATCCACTAACTTGGATTGGGACTCATTCATTGCATCCGACCTCAAGGCGAGTCCCGCTATGTATCCCGTACTTTCAGAATATAGACAATATTAACTTGAATCCTATATTTTATTTATTAATCAGTCACCCCGTCCTAGCGCCGTCAAAAGCCTTAACCGCTTCGCCTTCAATCCTGACATCACCTCCAATTCATCTTATTTATACAGCAGTGGGATGGGTTGTACAATTTTGCAATTTTGCAGGATAAAGTACTTTATACTGTTGGTTTTGTTGTTTCACTTTTTTCCTTTAAGTTTACTATCTCACTACACTTGCGGTGGAACAGTTTATTCTTCCTTTATATTATAGCTCAAGAGTAAATTTTTGTTCCAATTTGATTTAATCGAACTTCGACCCTGACCATTCCACTACAATCGAATTATATATATATATATATATATATATATATATATATATATATATATATATATGAACACCATTCAGAGTAAAAAAAATCTTTTAAATGCTCACAGCAAGATTCTTGTGCTAGATATTGGAAGAATAAAACTGTTCAAAAGAAATACTGCAAAAGTTCAGAATCTAATAAGCACTTCCGTTAAAAAAAAGTCTTGTTGAAAATTCCTAATATAATATTTTTCCATCACAGATATTGCTCACTGAATCCGACGTAAAATACATCGATTAATGAAATTTATTTCACTGTCTTCCAGTTAAATAAATTATTTCTGAGTCCCTACACTGGTATAAATCGTAGAAATTCTTTCAAAAGTTCCAATATTATAAATTCATTTCAGAATATAGATATCTTCTTTCCTAATTGGATGTAATAATTACTTTTCACACACTGGTACCTGAAGTCAAAATTTACGTTTTATTACGAAAGTTATAAGTCCATGTAATACAACACATATAATCAGATCGTTCTAGTAGGAGCTCAGCAACAAGACTCCATTTCTTTTCTGAACATACAATACTGAACAACTCATGATAATACATTTTTTTCTTTTATTTCTATTTATTTCATTGTGACGGTTGGCAACGGAGGTCTTCAAAAAGGATCTTCTCTGAGCGTGCGGCTGTCGACCCGCAACGTTTGGTGGCCAGGTACATCATCTTTGGCTCCAGCAGAGAAGATGCTATTTTCGTAGGTTGCTCCGTTGTCACCGCACATGAAACATTAAAAAAACACACATTTCTTTTAAGAATGAAATAAACTTATTAAGACTCAACATTATTAACAACAACATATATAAACATGTTCTTTTACCTGTGAAACTGAGCTGACGTAAAGGTAGTAGCAGGGAATAATATTTCGTCCCACTACATTCACTGTTCAGCGTTAATACAAAGCAGATGTAAACATAACACTGTTTCTCTCTTCATTAGATGTTATCATATAGGATTGTCACTCAGACGACACTAAGCCACATTATCATAAGTTCAGTCAAGTAAGATAATAAGAATAATCAAATATATAAAACTGAATGTTTGTTTGTGTTTCTGATTGCATTTTATTCACGGCCATACCGTACATCCGACTGCGATACAGCTTAGTCAACTCATTGCTTGCACTCGCGCGAAGGTGAAAGACGACCGTCTGTCGTCTTCCGTATATTTTTGTATAGTTTCTGTAAAATTATAATTTATTTAATGTCGCTAGATTATTATTTTTTTAAAACTTGAATCCCACTCTTTTCAAGGCTTGAGGAATAGAATTTTTATTTCATGTGTTGAAAAATTAGTTAATATTGCTAGGTTTTTCTAATTTTGATTATGTTAATAATTTATTATTGCAGTAATTAATGTGGCATTAGTACGGCTTTACCGCTAGGCCAATGTCCCTGTGAGAATGTGTACTTGTTTTACCTTTAAGCATGTGCGTGAATCTATGGCTGTCGGAATGTGGGGGGGGGAGGAGGAGGGGGGGTGATAGTTAGCTTTGCATCGTTCTCTCTGGCTCAGTATCGATAGCTGCTGATATTACCAAAGAGGTTTCTGTACCTCTTGATTGGGAGCTGGTTGGCGAGTCTCTCGGTCCCCCACAAACGCTGTTTTCGTGGATTTTCCAGCTTCCGTTGGCTTACCGCGTCTACCCGCGCCCCGGTGGCCACGCGGCTAATCATTCTCGGCTGGTTGTGTGGTGAGGTAAGGTTGGTTCTGCTCTTGTTTCTGGAGATGGTAGCGTTTCATTGACTAGCACTTTTAACTTAGATTCGTGAACTTAGATTTTTTATTTATTTATTATATATGAGTTCTCGTTTTTCAATTCAGTGATTTCTAATAGATGAATGCGCCGTGTGTGATTCTAGTTGCAGTTTCATAACGGCCTGGCAGGTATGTTAAAACCTTTTGTGATCATGTGGCGGTGTATGAACTCTGTGTAAATACATTCTAGCTTTGTGGGTCCCGATTTCTAATAGGTGATATGTTCATTTTTATATAGTGCATGTAAAAATCTTCTCAGCTTCCACTCTTGTTTGTTCCACGCCCCATTTTCCTACAGTGCATGTAAAAATCTTCTCAGCTTCCACTCTTATTTGTTCCACGCCCATCAGGCAAGTAACTATGCGGATATCCTTCTGATTTCCTCTAATATTTCGCGATCTTCTCCATCTGGTAGTACGCACTCTGTCTTCGTCAGCAATTCTCTCTGAGCCTTGTACAACCTCCTTCAACTGCTTCCTTGTGTAATTCTCAACATCTCTATGGGTTGCATATTATAGTTCTTAATTTTATTTTTCCGACTTTGTAATACTTTTCACTTTTTACGAGTTTTGGAGACCTGACTTCATCAGTCTCTGTAATCGCACCCTATCGCGTATAGCTGCATTTATTCCGCTTCTTCGTGTAGTTATGAACATTTCTATGGGTTGCATGCCGTAATTCTTATTTCATTTTTCCGACTGTGTAATCGTTTCACATTTGTGTTTCTCTAAGACAGGACCTCATCCGTCTCTGTAATCGCCCCCTATCGCGTGTAGGTGTATTTCATTCGCTTCCTTATATAATTCTAAGTATTTCTATGGGTTACATGCAGTAGTTAATTTTCTTTATTTTTCGGAAACTGAATTTATTCAATTTTATCGGTTTTCGGAACCACGGGGGCCCGAGTTCCGACTTCCGGGGTTTGCAGCTAGTCGCCTGAATTCACGCCACTTCTCTTATAAAACCAGTACCTTGCGAGATTTATGCAACTTAAGAATCCACCGTGATTGTGTATAATGAATCCGACTTGCAACCACTTCACCTTCAGTGGTGTGCGTTCATGTAACGAAGCCGTGTGTCGCCCTTCGCGTGTTTGCCCGCGGTCCAATTCAAATGTAATTTAACTTGGCTATACACACGCACCATCTCAAAACAGGCACGACAGACCAGAGCCAGCTTCAAACTGTTTTTGTATTTTTGTGTCCCAGCCTCGTCGCCGCTTTTGTGTCTCGTTTCCGTCGTAGGTGTCGGTGGCCGAGTGGAATGAGACCGACACAGGAATAAAGATAGCACGCTGGTGCAGGTACGGAGAGGAGCAGCCAGAAACTAGAAACACTAGAGTAAATTAGAACGAGATATATATTGCACAGAATTTATACAATACTTAACTTTTACATAGTACTGCAGAATGTTGATACATAGTTGAGCTAGAGTCCTGCCTAGTGCCTAACTGATAGCAAAGTCTTCACTGGTGCCTATCGGATTCCGAAGTCTTTACTGGTTGCTATCTCAGTCCCAAGTGAACGATGTCGTTCACTGGTGGCCACGAGCGGAGTTGCAGCAGAGGGCGCTCGTGGTTGACGTCGTAAGAACGACGCGCCGTGCGTGCATGGCGGCGCGCGGCGAAAGTAGGTGGCGCGCACTTTGTACTTGTACGACACCACACCCCTCCCCCCCCCAAACCGCCGCGCCGTCGTGGCGTAGGGTTGAGGGCCACGGCGACGGCACTGGGAGGAGGGCCTGGGCGGGGGCGTTAGTGGTGGGACGGGCGTCGTAGCTGAGGCTGGGATCGAGACGCCGTCCGCGCCCCGGCATCCGCCTTGCGATCCCCCGGAAAACCCGCCAAAACGAGGGGAAGGGCGCACCCCTCCGCCCAGATGAAGCAGGTCATCTTCTTCTGAGGTGCGTGGCCCAGGCGGCGGGGGCACGCACGATCCGGGAGTTCCTCTCGGTGACGCTGTCATCTGCGGCGGCGACAGCGGCGGCGACTGCGATGGAGTCGCGTCGACCTCCATGGGTACTATCTCGTAGTCCGGGGACGCTGGGCCTGGCGGCGAGCGATGTGGCTGTGCTCCCTGGCGGTGAACTGGGTCTGGAATCAAGAAACCGGAGACAGGATCGCGCGGCCTGTGCAAGCGCAATTGGTTTGCGTGGCGCCGCAGCTCCGACCCTGTGGAAGAACGTACAACATACATATTGCGACCGAGCATGCGCTGAATGATGCCCGGCATCCATAGTTTCTTCTTGTTTCCAGCAAACACCCTGTACAGCACCGGCGTGGAAACCTGAAAACGCGTAGCGCCATACTAACCGACTCGGTGCGTGGGAGGCTGCAGCAGGTGAAGGAGAGTGCGGTGACGGCGGCCGTGTAGCAGCTCGGCAGGAGACGGGCCGTCACGTGGCATGCATCGATACGTAGACAGGAAAATTTGAAGAGCTTGCTGCCTGGAGTGCTGACCTTTCATCTTCTCCATGTGAGACTTGAATGTTCGAACGAAACGTTCTGCTTCACCATTGGACTGAGGGTGAAAAGGTGCAGTGGTAATATGCTGAATGCCATTCACACGACAAAACTGTTGAAATTCCGCACTAACAAACTGAGGTCCATTGTCACTGACGATAGTTTCAGGCAATCCTTCGATGCAAAACACTGATGTTAAAGCACTGATTGTACTAGAAGCTGTCGTTGAGTTCATGGAAATCACAAAAGGAAACTTGCTGAAAGCGTCTACAACAATTAACCAGCGCGTATTCCAGAAAGGTCCGGCAAAGTCAATATGTAAACGTTGCCATGGTCCCTTGGGGCGTGGCCAGTCTGAGAAACGCTGTGGAGGAGCCGCCTGATGCTCCGCACAAACTGTACACTGTGATGTCATGCTCTCTATCTGAGCGTCCATACCAACCCAGGTACAATGACGTCTGGCCAGTTGCTTTGTCCTAACAATGCCCCAATGTCCTTGATGCAGGAGGCGTAACACTTCTCGTTGCAGGGAACGAGGAACAATCACTCTTGCTTGGTCGTTGTCGGTATCCAACAACAGTACACCCTGACTTAAAGATAATGCATGACGTTGTGCAAAATAACGTCGAACCAGAGGCCGATCAATGTCTTTGGCTCTGGCAGGCCACCCTGAGCGAACAAAACGTGCTACCACACTTAGGTCTGCATCCGCAGCTGTTTCTTGTGCAACCCGACGAGAGTTCAAAGGAAAGTCTGCGACAGCGGAAGCATCTCTGGAGTCTATCTGACAACATGCCATTTCTGAAGAATCAAATGATACATGCTGGCCAACCGGAAGTCGGGAAAGTGGCATGTTTAGTGGTAGGTCGGTACAAAATCTCATACTGATAATTTGACAATATCAAGGACCATCTCTGAAGCTTTTGTGCCGTTCGTGGCGGAATTGGCTTTGTGGGTGAGAACAACGACGTGAGAGGCTTGTGGTCTGTCAACAAATAGAATTTTCTGCCATAGAGATAATGATGAAACTTTGTGACGCCGTAAATGATTGCTAAGGCCTCCTTTTCTATCTGACTGTAATTCTGTTGCGTTGGCGTCAGAAGCTTGGACGCAAAGGCAATAGGACGATCGTGAGAACCAATATGATGTGACAAAACGGCACCCAGACCGTACGACGAGGCATCAACTGCTAACACTACAGGCTTCTGTGGGTCAAAGGGAATCAAACATGCATCACTGAGTAGTGCAGACTTTAGTTTGTCAAAGGCAACCTGGCAATCTTTGGACCATACAAAAGGAACATTCTTCCTACGTAAGTGATGCAGTGGAGCTTCAATCTGAGAGGCATTGGGAATAAATCTGAAATAATAATTAAGCTTTCCCATTACTGCTTGCAATTCATGCACATTCTTAGGAGGAGGCAAGTCTTTGATTGCTCGAAGATGTGACTGTAAGGGATGAATTCCTTGGGCATTAATCACATAGCCTAGGTACTCTATTTCAGTTTGAAAAAACGAACACTTTGCTTTATTACAACGTAGATCTGCTGCAGTCAAAACTTTGAAAAGGCACTCCAGGTTTGCTAAATGTTCTTCAACTGTACGTCCGGATACCACAATGTCATCTAAATAGTTCGAGCAACAAGGTACCGAAACTGTCAGCTGTTCCAAAAAACGCTGAAAAATAGCGGGAGCGGAAGAACTTCCAAAGGGTAGGCGTTGAAATTGAAAAAGGCCCATGTGAGTATTAATGACGAAAAACTTTTTGACTCGTCATCAAGCGGAATCTGTAAGTATGCCTCTGCTAAATCAATCTTGGAAAAGAAGCGAGACTGTCCTAATTTGTCCATCAGTTCGTCAGGTCGGGGCAGGGGGTAAGTGTCTACAATTGTTTGACTGTTCACTGTTGATTTAAAGTCCGCACAGAGACGAAGTTTTCCTGACGGCTTGGGTATAATTACTAAAGGCGAGGCCCACTGACTCGCAGAAACAGGAGAAATCACCCCACTATCTTGCCAACGTTTAAGTTCTTCGGCAACTATCACGCTTTGCGATAGACACTGGTCTAGCTTTGCGAAATTTTGGAACTGCAGATTCTTTTGAAGTTATATGTGCCACGAAGTCTTTTGCACAACCTAGTTCCGGCGAAAACAAGTCACTGTATTTTTCACACAATGCATTTATTTTGTCCTGAGGCACTACTGACGAAATTTGAAGCACATCTCTTTGAACTGATAAACCAAACAAATCAAATGCATCTAGTCCAAAAATGTTCTGTGTAGATTTGGCCTGTAGAACTACAAAAGCAACTGTTTTTGTTACACCTTGAAAAGAGGCGGGCAGGCTACACGTTCCTAGCATGGGAATATTATGAACTGTGTACGCTGTTAACACTTGTTGACACGGCGACAATTTTGGCAAACCCAGAAGTTCATATGTGTCTTTATTTATTAATGTAACAGCGGAACCAGTATCAAGCTGAAATTGCACAGTCTTATTTTCTATAGAGAGAGTAACAAACAGCTTGTGCTTCTGGCGCAAGACCGGTGCGCGAATGTGGGCAACGTCTAATACATATTGTTTTCTGCGCTTGCGCGGGTTGCGTGCGGTAGGAAGCGGCGCATATACGGCACACATCGGATTAACCACACTGTCACTAGATGACACTACCGCCGGATCGGCGTCCGCGCAATGCGAGGCTACTGCACTAAAATTACTTTGAGTAGCTACACCTATTCTACTGTAACTAGCTACACAGTACTGGGCACTATTACAATTAGAAGTTGCAGAAGGCACTAGGTTCACTACAGGATTGCACTGCACATAGTCATTATGCTTGTCCCGAACCCTTTTCCGTTGCACTGTTTTACGGGCTCGTCGGCGCTTGCTACGTGGTGCACTATATAGTTTTGCCATAGGCGCAGAACTACCTCGCATCCACCGGCCTAGAGTCGCAAGTCTCTAGGCGATCGACAAAAGGCGATACGTTATATCGTTCTTTTCTCGATTTTAGGGCCAGTCGTCGAGACGCCGCCGTCCCCGCCAGCCGCCGCCAGCCGCCACCAGCCGCAGTCGTCGCCGCCAGCCGCCGCCGCCGCCGCCGCCGCCGCCAGCTCGCAGCAGCAGCAGCAGCAGCAGCAGCAGCAGCAGCCGCCGCCGCCGAGCAGTCGTCGCCAGCCCGCAGTCGCCGCCAGGCGTCTGCAGAGCCGCTGTCGCCTCCTCGAGCCTGTGCCGCCGCCCAGCAGCCGTCGCCAGCCAGCAGTCGCCGCCGGGTGTCTGCAACGTCGCTGTCGTCCCATCGAGCCTGCCGCCGCCGCCGCCTCCACTCCGAGCCTGCCGCCTTTCATCGCCACCACCGCCTCTTCGTCTTCAGTGTCTTCGCCATCGTCATCATCATCATCATCATCATCATCATCATCCTCGTCGCCGCTCAGTCATCCCGGTAATATGTCTCACTCACCTGCTACAACCACATCCATCCACTACACCTCCCCGTCCCAGGCCTCCACCACCACCACCACCTGGAGTTCCACTTCCCTCCCCCAACCGGCAATTCCCCTGTCGGTCTTCATGTCCTTTTCCTCCGCTTCCCACGTCCCTCCTCCTCCTGTCTACACGCCGCTGACTTCGCCTCATGAGTTTCCTCCGTTACCGCCTGCCCGAATTGAACATCGCCGTGCCACGTTGGCTGACACGCCACAATCGCCCCCGCCGTCCTTCCTGCCCCCACACCAACCTACGATTATCCCCCTCAACCCAGTCTCCGTTTCTCCTGCCCCTCCCTCCACCGCCTCTGCATCCTCCTCCACGGGCGCCAAGCCCAAAAAGTCATCCAAACGTGGGAGCGCGGACCCCACTCCAACTTTGCCCAAAAAGGCTCCTCCCCCTCCTCCCCCTCCTTCTCCGCCTCCATCCAACCACATGGACACTGCCCCCATTCCTGCTCCCGTGCAGCCTGACCTATACTCCTATGTCCTTTCCCGCCCCGACGCCCGTTTCCTTGACTACAAGACCCTCTCCATTGAACTTCGTAAATACTACCCCGACGTCCCCCTGACTCAGATCATCCCCCGCCGAGACTCCGTCCTCCTCAAATCCCCCAGCCCCACCCTACACACTGACATCCTCCACCACCTCCCCCGCATCCACTTTGGTCCCCATGCCACTCTCACCCCTTACTACACCGCCACCTCAGCTCGCCAACCGCCTCCTTCCCGCCGCCCACCCACCCTCACTGCCGTGATCACGAAGCTCAGCCCTCTGATCACGGAGGAAGAGGTGTTGGGCCAGCTCAACTCCATGCCCGATGTCACCATCCGCTCCGCCAAGCGTATCTTCAATGCCACTGGCCCGACATACCTGATGCGGATATTCACAGAGTCCGCATCGTCCCTTGATCACCTTTTCCTCCAGGGGGCCCTAATTTACGACCGCCGCCACAAGGTGGAGCCCTCCCGTTCCCCACCTCAGTCATACCGCTGTGCCAGGTGCCTCGTGTACAACGACCACCTGACACAGAATTGCCGCAACCCCCCCACATGTCCTCACTGCAAGTCCCCTCACCTGCACAAGCACTGTCCTAACCTTGCCTCCCCTCCTACCTGCAACACCTGTGGCGGACCCCATCCCACCTACTCCTACAAATGTAAGTCCGTCCCAGCCCCCACCGTCCCCGAACTCACCGTCCCCATTCGCCCCGTCGACCCACCCATGCACCCCAACAACTCCTTGCTCCCTACCCCCACTGCAGAGGACGTCATCCGGTTTGTAACCACGGTCCTCGCCAACATCCATCCTTTTCAACGCCCGCACACTCTCCAGCAGATTGCACTGGCCGCACGGTCAGTGTTCCACCTAGAAACCTTTGCCACTTTCTCCCGCGCCCACTCCCACTTCGCTTTTTCCCGCCTCGAAACACAAGTCTAAGCCCGCCCGCTCCCACTTCTTCTGTTCCTCCTCCCGTACCCCCCCACCATCACCATGGCAGGCTCATCATACACCTTTCTATACCATAATGTCCGGTCTCTCCCAGCCAACAAGCACCTCTTCATGCATACCCTTTTCCATCACCGCGTGGACGCCTTCCTCCTGAATGAAACCTTCCTCCAACCCCGTCGTCCCGTCAGTACCGCTCCTTACCTCCTTCATCGCACTGATGGTCCCCCTCCCTTGGCCAGAGGCGGAGTGGCGATCGGCCATCTCCGTCACCACCCCGTCCGGCTACACCCGCTCCTCAATGATCCTACAGAACATTTAATCCTCAGTCTCTTCCTCCCATCCCTCACCGTCACCCTCGCCACCATCTACGTCCGCAGCACCTCTCCTCTCCCATATGACTTCCTCTCTCACGTTGACCGCACCTACACGACCTATGTGGTCGCCACAGACCTAAACCTGTCTTCCCGTCCGCCTGCTGAACTCCGGCGGTGGCATCAGTTTGTCACCACCTCGCTCCGGGGCGGAATCCTGCCCCTCCCTCGCCCGACTCGCCCCGAAAGCAATACCACCCCTGACGTCGTCTTGGCGTCTCCCAACCTCCTTGGGCGTATCACGGCAGACGTCCTTGACCTTATAGGCAGTGACCACGCCCCTGTCCTACTCACCCTTGACCACCGCCCCCGCCCTGCCCGAGCTCCTCGTCCTAGACCTCCTCCCAAACTCATTCATGACTACTCCCGTGCCGACTGGAATGCCTACGGTCGCTCCATAGATACCTCGGTCGAAAGCCACCCCCTTTCCCTCCGCACACCCGAAGATATTGAACACGCCTCCACCTTTCTCCAGCAAACCCTTGCTAACGCGGTTGAAGCCCACATCCCTACCAAATCAATATACCCACACAGTCCTACCCTGCCTCCACAGGCTGTCCTCCTCCTCCGAGAATCCCGACGCCTCTACCGCTCGTACCTCCGTACCCGGGACCGGGACACACTCATACGCCACCGGCAAATCCAACGTCACATTAGAAACCTTTTGTCCGCGAAAAAACGCCGGGACTGGCGGCAGACATGCACCCGCCTTAACGCCACTCTCCCCATCAACTCCTCAAAGTACTGGAAGGCCTTCAATCGCCTTACTGGCCGTCACTCCTCCCCCTACTACCCGCTTCTCCATGATAACCGTCCCTTTCCCGACAATGCCAGTAAGGCGGAACACTTTGCCTCCTACCTTTCCGACATCTTCTCCCTTCCTGATAATCCTCATTTTGATTACTCCCTCTTTCCCGATGTCCATGAGCGTACCAACACCTCTTCTCCCTCGCTCGCCCCCGGCTTCCAGTACTTGGGGCACATTCCTCCCTCCGACTTAAACACACCCATCACAGCACACGACATCATAGCTACACTTCGCACCAAACGCAACACCGCTCCCGGTCACGACCGGCTCACCTACAGGCACCTCCGTGCCTGTCCCCTCTCCTTCCACACTGTCCTTGCCGCCCTCTACAACACTATCCTCTATACCGGTTTCTATCCTTGCCTGTGGAAAATCTCCCGCATCCTCATGTTCCCCAAACCCAACAAGCCCCCATCCCAAGCCTCCTCCTACCGTCCCATCAGTCTCACCTCCGTGTTTAGCAAGGTCCTTGAATCCATCATTTCCCGTCGTATCCACCAACACCTCCGACAGCACCAGCTCCTTCCTTCTTCTCAATGTGGCTTCCGACCATCCTTCTCTGCCGACGACCAGCTCCTTCGCCTCATCCACCTCTTATCCGTCCAGCTCAATTCCGGTCGCTCCGCCATATTTGTGTCCCTAGATATAGAAAAAGCCTACGACCGTGTCTGGCGTTCCGGCCTCCTTTTCAAACTCCAACTCTATGCCCTTCCTATTAACTATGTCCGCCTCATTGCATCCTTTCTCACCAATCGCCCGTCCTATGTCACTGTCTGCAATTCCAACTCCCGTTTGTTTTACCCCTCTGCCGGGGTGCCCCAAGGATCTGTCCTCTCCCCTCTCCTGTACCTTATCTACTCCGCCGACATGCCCCAACCTCAGCCTCCCGTCCATCTCCTACAGTATGCTGATGACACCGCCTTCCTAGCCCTTGCCCCCTCCCTTGCCCGATCCCAGGTTTTGCTCCAGTCTCACCTCACCGCGTTCGCCGCATGGTGCAACCGGTGGCTCCTCTCCGTCAACCCTGACAAATCCCAGGCGATCATTATAGGTCGTACCACCCGCACCTTCCGCATCCCCGATCTCTACATCACCCTCCACGACCGTCCCATCCGCCACACTAACACCATTAAGTATCTGGGCCTCACCCTCGACCGACACCTTACCTGGACCCCCATCTGAAATCCATCCGTGAAAAAGCCATGTCCCGCCTCAACCTCCTTAAACTGCTCACCGGCCGGACGTGGGGATTACGCCCTTCCACCGTCCTCCACACATACAAATCCATCATGCGCCCCATCCTCTGTTCCTTCCACCCTGCCTGGGTATCTGCTCCTCCCACCTTTTATCACACCCTCCAAGTCCTTGAACGCCACGCCCTCCGCCTCGCCTACCGTATCCGCCTTCCTTCCCCCACGCGGATCCTCTACGATCTCATCCCCTTCCCTCACCTCCTTCAACACCTTGAACGCCTCCGCCTCCTGTATGTCACCCGAAAACTCGATTCCCGCAACCCGCTAGTTTACCCTATCCTCACCGCCCCTGGGCCTCTGCCACGCCTCCACCACTGCATTCCTCCCTCTCTCCACCTGCACACCCTACATATCCTCTCCCAAGGCAACTTCCGCTCCCTTCCCCTACCGGATGACGCCCTTCGCCCCGAAATATACCCCTCCTATCAGCTTTGATCCCTTCCCCGTAGACTTAGCGGCCCCCTCTCCCCATCCCCTCCTTCTCCCCCTCCCCGCTTGGATTTCCCCCCTCCTTTCCCCACCTGGAGTCTCAATCGCGCCTGTCTTCCTTCTCCTTCCCTTCTCCCCCCCCTCTCTCTCTTTTCGACCCTCCCCCGCGCTTTCTCCCTCTCCTTGCCCCGCGGGGACTGCAGCGTCGCCTTTTAACAGTGTATTCTCGTGTCAAGTGTATCAACATCTCCGTGTGTTCATCTCCAGTGCGTCGTAACTCGTGTCGTCACCACCTATATCATCGTGTGACTTCGTATGTCCAGTGTTGTCTCTCCATGTGGATTTTATCGCCACCGTGGCACTGACTGTTTTTAATCTGCTTATGTGTGTCAGTCTCTCTTGTTCAATGTGTCTTAAGTCTGCAGTATTGTCTCCGATGTCCATTTTGTAAGTCTTCCATTTTTCCTCCGTACCATGTTTTTATACTCATTGCTTTTAACTTCATGTCGTTGTTCTTTTTATCTCGCTTGTCATGTGTCTGTTCTCTCGGCTGAAGAGCAGCGCTGATGCTGCTGCCAGCCCGCCGACGAAAGTCGGAGTGAAATTACCAATAAAGAAAAAAAAAAAAAAAAAAAAAAAAGCAGAACTACTTTCTTGCAATTGAGATCCAAGGAAAGCACTGCTCAATTCCACTGCCCGTATAACATTTACAGAATGAACTGTTCTCGCACTCTGCGAAGCACTGTTTCTAACTGTACCGTTCTTTGAGTTTTTAATTTGCATACACACAGACTGTACATGTCCTGATTTGCCACATTGATAACAGGTTTGCGTTGCGACTAGGGCAATGAGCACGCTTGTGGCGAGACACACACTGGGGGCAAGATTTACGTACATTTTTCTCAAATGAGCGTTGGCGCCCGTTATTCAAATCACTGTTTCTAACACGACAGGGCGACCTTTGTGTCGCACTTTTACACTGGCTACAGTTCACTGTCTGTTCAGCACGGCCTGTACTATTGTAAGAATCAGTAGTGCTACACTGAGAACTACGGCTAGGAAAGCGACCGTTGCGGCGCACTGAATTAACACTGTGGCTTTGCATTTCTACATCTGCTAAGTCAAAAGTATCATGCGCATCTATAAGCTGCAGTACACTGTCTAATGAGGGGTCAGACTGTTTCAGAATTGCTGCTCTAATTCTGGGGTCCTGAATATTCTGCGTAATCGCATCCCTCAACATCACGTCACTATACGAAAGTCCACAAGAGCAAGTAAATTTACATTTGCGGGTTAAGCCCTTCAGCTCCGTAATCCACTCTTGGTGTGACTGCTCAAGTAATTTTTTCAAGTCTGAAAAATCGGTACCGTGCCGCAGCTACGAGAACTTTTCTCTCATAATGAGCATTTAGTGCCTCTACTATTTGTTCAAAGTCTACATCACGAGGAGATACGTCGGGGAAAAGTTTTTTCAGTAACACGAAGGTGTTGGTGCCAACCACAGATAATACCAGATGCTTCACTTTCTGACCTGTAATTTGATGAGCCGCGACGAGTTCTTGTAACTGTGCGAAGTAGTCGCTCCATTCTTCCTCACGTTCGTTGTACTGGCGAAAGGTAGGAAGCGTTGCGGCGGCAGGTGTGGGCTGCTGAAGCGGCGGCTGTTGTTGTTGGTTAGCTGCTTGCGCTGTGAGCTGGGCCACAGCCTGCAGGAGTTGTGTTATTTGCGCCGTCTGTAACTGAATAATTTCCATTAAGTTTGGGTTTGGGGTAGTGGCCATGCTGACCGATTAGGCGCCGCGCATACAAGTAAATTATAACAAAACAAATGCAATATGAAAGAGGACGCTCTGCAACAATAAAGTCCACAAACACGTAACTGAAAATGTTCCCCCAAAAATCTTATAATAAGGGTGGGTGGGCGGGAGCAATTTCTGCGTGCTCCGACTACTGCTGTCTGGCTGCTGCAAGCGGACTGGTCCAAGGTTCGTCTATCACTCCTCGTCGCCACTTTTGTGTCCCAGCCTCGTCGCCGCTTCTGTGTCTCGTTTCCGTCGTAGGTGTCGGTGGCCGAGTGGAATGAGACCGACACAGGAATAAAGATAGCACGCTGGTGCAGGTACGGAGAGGAGCAGCCAGAAACTAGAAACACTAGAGTAAATTAGAACGAGATATATATTGCACAGAATTTATACAATACTTAACTTTTACATAGTACTGCAGAATGTTGATACATAGTTGAGCTAGAGTCCTGCCTAGTGCCTAACTGATAGCAAAGTCTTCACTGGTGCCTATCTGATTCCGAAGTGTTAACTGGTTGCTATCTCAGTCCCAAGTGAACGATGTCGTTCAGCGGTGGCCACGAGTGACGTTGTGGCAGAGGGCGCTCGTGGCTGACGTCGTAAGAACGCCGCGCCGTGCGTGCATGGCGGCGCGCGGCGAAAGTAGGTGGCGCGCACTTTGTACTTGTGCGACACCACATGTATCTTGTGTTCTGTGCTACCTCCGACTTGCTGAATTTCGCCTACGATAGCGGCGCCTGCTTCCGCCTCCGCCACGCTGATTTTGGTGAGTTTCGCTGTGGCATTGCGTGTGTGTGAGCGAATGAGTGTTGTTTGTGAATCCTTCCCCCCGATAACGTTAAATCATGTATAATTTAGGCTGGCCACCGTCCGCAGTAATCCATGTAAGAGATGCATTTTTATTGTATTAACAAAATTAGTTCCCGATTTCGCTGGTTTTCTATCTGGATAAACAAGTTTAAGTTCAGCATAATCCGTAAGTTGCCTATAAATTGTAGTTTTAGAGCACCTTCCCTCTTTTATTTAATATTGTTCTTCAAAAGTGCTGAGAACTAGCTCAGATGCAATTAATTGTGGTGGATTTCTTATTAACGTCTGTGTGTAATAACCTGTGAGCTACTATGTATATTGACCATTGCAGTATTAACTTTCTGTTACTGAAGTAATTTGAAACGTGTCTGTTCTCAGTTTGGGTCAGGGATCAAGTCGTTATAGCAGGGAGCAACCGGTAGTTCACACGAACCTTATTTACTAATTTCAGTGATTAACCTAGGCTCTTGTTACGTACAGTGGTCGACTTTGAAAGGTTATAGACAAACCAAAAATTAACTTTGGATGGTGCATGGCGGAGGGTGCTTTACTATCCATTCGTCTTTCACGTCATCACGCTGAAATGGCTGGACGAATGTGAATGAAATTTGAGACATAGGTAGCTTACAACTTGATTAATACATGCGCTTCATTTCATAAGCCTCCGTACGGTGCATGGCGGTGCATTCAGTGAGCTTACAGTGATTTAATATGTTTACTACTCATTCATGCTCAAAGGGCTGGGCAGATTTGAATGAAATTTGCAATGGAGATAGCTTATACCCTGCATTAATGCAATGGCTACCTTTCCATAAGCCACTGTAGGGTTCGTGGCGGATGGTACCTTACAATGGGTTAATACGGTTGTGTCTCTCCACGCTGAAACAGATGGTCGGATTTGAATGAAATTTGGAATGCAGAGAGCGTATACCCCGAATTAATACTTGGGCTACCTTTCACAAGCCTCAGTAGGTGCTTGGTGGAGGGTACGTAACAACAACCATCCAAATTGTTTAACTGCTCACCACGAAAGTTAGCACTTAAATGTAAGCTTTCATGAAGATTTTTATAATCTGCCAGCCAGGAATTTATCATGGCGGAGGGTACCGTGCGACTTTGACGGCATTTGACCAGTCACCATGAACCTCGGCGCTTATATGTTCTTTTGATATATATGAGTAAGAGGAGACGGACAGAGAGAGGGGAGAGGAGGAGAATGAGAGAGAGGAGATTATGACAAACAGGTGAAAGGAGATGAACAGAGGGAGGGGGGCAAGAAATGGACAGAGAAATGGACATGAAGAGGTGTTAGGAGCAGGTGAACAGAGAGAAGGATAAGGAGGAAAGGGACTAATAGAAGATTGGTAACCTCATAAAATATCGTTCGTTTGTTCGTTTTTTATGCTCTTCAATAACTTACATCCGACTGCGATAAAACCTTGTCACCTTTGTTCTTGCTCTTATGCGAAAATTATTGACAAATTAAAATAAAAGTTCAAATGTTTGCAAATCTATCGTACTCAATTGCTAGGTCATCAGTCCGTAGCTTACAAAGTACTTAAACTAAGGTAAACTAATCTAAAGACAACACAAACACCCATGCTCGAGGGGGGGGGGGACTCGAACGGCAAATGGCATACGACCGCGCACACCGCAGCACGGCACCACAGTGCGCACGGATAATCCGCCGCGGATGACATATTTCAAACGTTATTTGCACAATTATTTCACTGCGGCAGCAAAGCGCCGGTCACCAGCTAGTAATTAAAACAAAACAGAATATACGTGCGCTTTTCCGCGCTGCTAAGTCACAGTGATGCGAACAGTGAAGCGACGATTGTTAGAGAAAGGATAAAACTTCTAATGGTATGTAAACATCACCATTTGTCTTCTGCAGGTGTTCACATAGCACGAATCAATACTGTTCTGCCTCTGGCATCTTCTTCGATCTTCGTATTTTCGACTCCCCTTCATGCCCTCTATCAACCTGTACCTCATCCTTCCTCTCAATCTTCTCGCACAAATTAGTGCTTGTGACAATCTCGTCGCAACCAATGTCCCATCCAGTTCTTACTCCTTTCTGTTGTAAACTGCAGCATTCTTCTCCTCTCACCAACCCTTTTCAACACTTTTTCCTTGCCAATTCTTTCCATCAATGTGCCCTCTCCATTCTCCTCCCCGTCCATATCTCAAATGCGTGAAGCTCTTTTTATCCTCTCGTCTCGGTGTCAATACTTTTGCTCCATAGTGTACCACATTCCAAAAAAAAAAAAAAAAAAAAAAAAAAAAAAAAAAAACAAAAAAAAAAAAAAAAAAAAAACACATGCCAACCCTTTTCCTCGGGTCTTTATCAACGTTGCCACCTAATAATGTTTCCCTCGCTAAGCAGTGCGAGTTTCGTCTTCCTGATATCTCACTTCCTCTGTGATCGTACTCCTAAGATATTCAGATGTTCTTACTTGGTTTATGGCTATTTAACCGATCTTAACATTTCCCAGTTCTCTTTTTTTGTCGATGACTATATTCATAGTTTTTGCTGTGTTGTTCCTCAGCGCACATTCAACATAATCCTCAATCATATCTTTTAGCATATCATCTGCAGTTCTCTCGCTTTCTGTCACTAACACAATGCCATTAGTATACCTTACGTATTCTATTCTCTTCCTGCCAATACGTACTCCTCTTTTTTTTCTTTCTATCCAATGGGCCCGCAGCACAGAATATATCTCTAAGAGACATATGCTGCTATAAAGTTGTTTTTATTTTATTTTAATGCTGTTATGGATCCATTTCGGCACAATTAGCCATCATCAGACAATGACCATGTGACATCTTTGGCAACGTCTTGCTGTTTATTTAATGATAATCTGAACTTTTGTGTCACACTTATATAGCGTTATACAAATATCGTTAAATAAAATTTTAATATTTTTAAAGATATTTGTATAACGCTACATAATGTTGTTGTTGTTGGTTTTTGAGGGGACTAAACAGCTATGTCATCAGTCCCCTGTTACTAGCTCAGAGTCAATAACGACAAAAAAAATTAAACAAAGCCATAAAAATGATCACGCACGTAAGGGACAGGTTGACAATGGACAAATCACTGATAACTTAAAACGAAGACACACAGAATTGGTAAAAGAAAGTCTGGAATAAAACTGTATAGCAGAGTACCTTGGCTAGCTGATCACAAAGATAAAGCAGGATGAGTCAGCCATACTGCATACACTAAGAACCCATAAGGGTGTGGAAAGGTAAAAAGCTGGATTGGTGGTGGCCTAAGATATCAGGCCACAGCACCCACCGTTAGATAGAGTCATATTGGCAGGAAGAGAATTGAATACGTAAGGTATACTAATGGCATTGTGTTAGTGACAGAAAGCGAGAGAACTGCAGATGATATGCCAAAAGATCTGATTGAGGATTATGTTGAATGTGTGCTGAGGATCAACACAGCAAAAACAATGAATATAGACATCGACAAAAAAAGAAAACTGGGAAATGTTAAGATCGGTTAAATAGCCATAAACCAAGTAAGAACATCTGAATATCTTAGGAGTACGATCACAGAGGAAGTGAGATATCAGGAAGACGAAACTCGCACTGCTTAGCGAGGGAAACATTATTAGGTGGCAACGTTGATAAAGACCCGAGCAAAAGGGTTGGCATGTTTTTTTTATTTATTTATTTTTTTTTTTTTTTTTTTTTTTTTTTTTTTTGAATGTGGTACACTATGGAGCAAAAGTATTGACACCGAGACGAGAGGATAAAAAGAGCTACACGCATTTGAGATGTGGACGGGGAGGAGAATGGAGAGGGTACATTGATGGAAAGAATTGGCAAGGAAAAAGTGTTGAAAAGGGTTGGTGAGAGGAGAAGAATGCTGCAGTTTAAAACAAAGGAATAAGAACTGGATGGGACATTAGTTGCGACGAGATTGTCACAAGCACTAATTTGTGCGAGAAGATTGAGAGGAAGGATGAGGTACAGGTTGATAGAGGGCATAAAGGGGAGTCGAAAATACGAAGATCGAAGAAGATGCCAGAGAAAGAACAGCATTGATTCGTGCTATGTGAACACCTGCAGAAGACAAATTGTGAAGTTTACATACCATTAGAAGTTTTATCCTTTCTCTAACAATCGTCGCTTCACTGTTCGCATCACTGTGACTTAGCAGCGCGGAATAGCGCACGTATATTCTGTTTTGTTTTAATTACTAGCTGGTGACCGGCGCTTTGCTGCCGCAGTGAAATAATTGTACAAATGACGTTTGAAATATGTCAGCCGGATAAAACTTAAAACTGCGTTAGCCATAGAGGCGTCGTCTCCTAAAGCTAATGATAGCGCGTCTGGGATATTAAAAGATTGCCGCAAGTCGGCTAAAAGCGGACATTCCATCAAAAGATGGGCCACTGTCAACACAGGGCCACATCGACATTTGGGTGGAGCCTCGCGCCGAAGGAGATACCCGTGGGTCAGCCACGTATGTCCAATCCGGAGGCGACACAGGACAACTGACTCTCGGCGGGTCGGCCGCAGTGAAGATTTCCACAAAGCTGTGGAGAGCTTCACTGCCCGAAGCTTATTCGGTGCATTCGCCGTAGCCCACGCGGTGCTCCAAGCCTCGCGCACCTTCCGGTGCAACATCAGTTTAACATCCTGTTCCGTGACACCAATAGTGAGAGGTGGTCCCAAAGTGGCCTGCTTGGCCAATCGATCAACATGTTCATTCCCTGGTATGCCAACATGGCCTGGGGTCCACATAAAGACCACAGAACGGCCTGACTGGCATTGGAAGTAAACAGTATCCTGGATCGACCGCACTATTGGGTGCCGAGAGAAACACTGGTAGATCGCTTGTAAGCCACTCAGGGAGTCAGTACAGATGACGAATGACCCCCTGGGGCAGGCTTTGAGATGTTGTAGAGCTCTGAGAATGGCGACCAGCTCGGCGGAGAAGATGCTACTCTCACAGGGCAGAGAATGCTGTTCCACGTGGTTGTCATGCAGAAACGCATACCCAGTACGGCCATCTACTACGGAACCATCTGTGTAAATGGCGACTGCGGCACGGAACGGCTCGAGCACTTGCAGAAACTGGTGACGGAGATGTACGGGAGAAACACAGGAATTCGACGCATGGGACAGGTTCAGACGGAGCTGCAAACGAGGAATGGACCAAGGAGGGGTGTGAAAGGAATAGTGGAAAGTGGGAGGTAGTGGATAGTTTGTGAGAGACGAAAGAAGGATACGAACACGGACCGAGATCGGGTATCCCGACCTTGGCCCTCGTGGAGGGATATGTAGTGCAGCGTCTGGAAATAGGAGCCGACGGTTCGGGTGGAAGGGCGAGGCCTGAACACGAGCAACATAAGAAGTTAACAGGTGGTGCCTACGGAACTGCAGCGGGAGGACTCCAGCTTCGACAAGGAGGCTTGTCACAGGGCTTGTGCGAAAAGCACTTGTCGTCAAACGGACACCACTGTGTAAAATTGGGTCCAACGCCTGCAGTGCTGACGGCGCAGCCGAATCGTATACTATGCAGCCATAGTCTAGGCGCGACTGAATGAGGGCCTTGTAAAGTTGTAAGAGCGTTGGGCGTGAGGCTCCCCAAACAGTGTGGCTGAGACAACGTAGGATGTTGAGGTGTCGCCAGCACTTTCGTTTCAGCTGGCGAAGGTGTTGCACCCAGGTGAGACGGTTGTCGAACAACATGCCTAGAAACGAGTGTGTTTCTACGACATGTAGCAGGTCTCCAGCTAAATAGAGTTCGGGTTTCGGGTGTACTGCCCGACGACGGCAGAAATGCATTACACAGGTCTTCGACGCAGAGAACTGAAAACCGTGGGCAAACGCCCACGACTGCGCCTTTCGAATGGCTATTTGCAACCGACGTTCAGCAACACTGATGCTGGTGGAGCAAAAATACATGCAGAAGTCATCGGCATACAAGAAAGTGGGTACCGATGACCCCACGGCCGCCGCAAGGCCGTTGATAGCGACTAAAAATAAATGGACATTGAGAACGGAACCCTGTGGGACTCCATTCTCTTGACAATGAGGTGAGCTAAAACAAGAACCAACACGAACTCTAAAAGAACGCAATGCCAGAAAATTCTGAATAAATATGGGAAGCGGACCCCGTAAACCCCAGTCGTACAGTGTAGACAGGATATGGTAGCGCCAGGTAGTGTCGTATACTTTCCGCAGGTCGAAGAATACGGAAACCAGGTGTTCACGGCGGCTAAATGCTGTACAGATGGCCGACTCCAGTGACACAAGATTGTCAACAGCGGAGCGACCTTGACGGAACCCAACCTGTTGTGGCACCAAAAGTCCCCGGTCCTCGAGAATCCACATGAGGCTCCGACTCACCAAGCGTTCGAGGAGCTTGCATGGAACGTTGGTGAGGCTGATTGGGCGGTAACTATCAGCCACCTGTGGATCAGCCCCGGGCTTCATAACTGGGATGATGATGCTATCCCGCCATTGGGACGGGAAGACACCCTCAACCCAAAGACGATTCAGCAAGGAGAGAAGTTGGCGTTTAGAGTCTGCTGACAGATGTCGGAGGAAGTGACTATGAATGCGGTCGGTTCCAGGGGACGTGGCTGGGCATGCGGCAAGGGCACTTTCGAACTCCCATTCGCTGAAAGGGATGCTGTAGATTTCCTGGCGTCATGTTCGAAAAGATATGTTTTCGCTCTGTGCGCTCTTTAAGGGCGCGGAAATCCGCATCATATGCAGCGGTCGCTGAGGTGCGAGCATAGTGGTGTGCCAAATGCTCAGCTATTATGAGAGGGTCAGTGCAAATTGTACCCTGAATGCTGAGGCATGGAATTCCCACTAGTGGGCGGTGGCCAAAGAGGCGTCGAACTTGCGACCATACCCGTGAAGGCGATGCTCGTGATCCAATGGAGGCGACATAACGCTCCCAGGAGGCCCTCTTGCTTTGCTGGATCAATCGCCGTGCCCGTGCACGGAGACGCTTAAACGCAATAAGGTTATCGACTGAAGGGTGGCGACAGTGGCACTGTAGTGCTCGCCGACGTTCCTGGATGGCCTCAGCTATCTCCGGCGTCCACCAGGGCACTGACTTACGGTGGAGTGATCCAACTGAGACGGGTACGGTGTTCTCAGCAGCAGAAATGATGGAATGTATGACCTGCTGAACAGCGGTATCTATATCAGCCAGAAGAGGAGAGGGAAGCACAACGGCTATGGAATATGCTGGCCAGTCGGCCCTATGGAGGGACCAGCAAGGCAGACGGTCAGCAGGTGGACACTGTGGGAGCGACAGGAAGATAAGGAAATGGTCGCTGCCACACAGGTCATCGTGGACCCTCCAAGTGAAGTGCGGAAGTAGGCTTGGGCTACAGACAGACAGATCTATGGCAGAGAATGTACCGTGTGCCACGCTAAAGTGCATAGCAGCACCAGTGTTCATCAGGCAGATGTTCAGCTGTGTCAGTAGAGTCTCAACATCTCTACCCCGTGCAGAGGTCTGTGTGCCACCCCAAAAAGTGTGGTGGGCATTGAAGTCCCCCAAAAGAAGGAAGGATGGGGGAAGTTCGGCGACCATGGCAGCGAGGTCTACAGGTGAGACAACCTCATCAGGCGGGAGGTAGACCGAACATATGGTAATGTCTTGCACTGCCCGGAGCCGAACAGCAACTGCCTCTAGAGGCGTTCGAAGAGGCACGGCAGCGCTTGGGACAGTGGCTAGGACATAGACGCAGACTCCACCGGAAACTCTGCCATAGATAGAGCGATTTTTAAAATAGCCCTGGTAGCCCCGAAGGGCAGGTGACCGCATCGCTGGAAGCCATGTTTCCTGAAGAGCGATACAGAAAGCAGGTGTTTGGCTGAGAAGCTGTCGTAGCTCAGGCAGGTGGTGGAAAAAGCCACCACAATTCCACTGGAGGATGATGTTATCTCCTGGCTGTACCGCCATGATGAATAAAAGAGCAGGTCACTCCATTGGATCATCTGCTACCATGCGCTCTGAATCAACAGAATCAGAGATCTCATTCATACAATGCAAACTTTCACGGCCGGCGTCAACTTCATGTAAAACTTCCGGGCTGATAAGCCGTGGTTGATTTATAAAACTTTCCCCTAACGTTTCATCTTCAGCTGCGGAAGACATCTTCAGAGGTAGAGTTGCGAACTCTACCTCTGAAGATGTCTTCCGCAGCCGAAGATGAAACGTTGGGGGAAAGTTTTATAAATCGACCACGGCTTATCAGCCCGGAAATTTTAAACGGAGATCTTATTGTCTGGGGAATCAGTAATTGCGAGATCCTCAGGAGATGCGAGGATCTCGACTTCATCCTCTGAAGAAGAGGATGTGGGTGGTTGTGGCTTTGAAGCCACCGAACATTCTTTTTTCTTGTTTCTCTTCTTCTTTTCCTCTCGCTGGCCCTTTGGTTTGCTGGGCCGAGAGGGCTTCCCAGAAGCGGCATCCGAGACGGAAGAAGAGCAAGAAGCTCTTCGACCGGCAGGTTGTGGATCTGTAGGCCGGTGGCCAAGATCCTGCGGAGCGCTCTGAGTAGCCGAGGGGGGGGGGGGTGTCCCAAGGGACCCCTTCTCAGCGAGAGGGGCCGGAGAAGGCTTCTCCTTCTCCGGCTTAGAGGTGAGGACTCGCGTCCCCGATGATTTAGCCGGTGTTGCTCCCACGGTGAAAAGTGTGGGAGCCACCGAAGAGGAAGCGCCCCCAGCTGGTAAGGGAGCAGGGACAGTTGGTTGGGCCTGGTAGCCCACTGGTACGGATTGCACTGACTGGATCGTAGGCACAGTGGAGGATGACAGTGAGGCTGCTGTGGCATAGGTGTTGACCTGGCGCACAGGGTGGAGCTTATGGTACTTCTTCTTTGCCTCTGAGTACGTCAGTCGGTCTCTGGTCTTGTACTCAATGATCTTTCTTTCTTGGTGCAGACCTGTACAGACAGGCGAACAAGGGGAGTGATTTTGGCCACAATTAACACATACTGGAGGAGGGGTGCAGGGGACGTTCGGATGGACAGCACGTCCGCACTCCCGACATGTAGGATTGGCATCACATCGGGAGGACATATGCCCAAACCTCCAGCACTTAAAACAGCGCATAGGGGGAGGAACGTAGGGCTTCCGTCGATCCGGTAGACCATCACCTTGACCTTCTCGGGCAATGAATCACCCTCGAAAGCCAAGATGAAGGTACCGTTCGCGACCCTATTGTCCTTCGGACCCCTATGGACTCGCCGAATAAAATGATGTACTCCCCGCCGTTCTAGATTGGCACGCAATTCGTCATCTGACGGCAGCAAGAGGTCTTTATGAAAGATGATACCCTGTATCATATTTAGGGTCTTGTGCGGCGTAATGGTAACGGAAACATCACCCAGCTTGTCACAGGCAAGCAGTGCCCGTCACTGGGCTGGGGATGACGTCGTTATTAAGACAGACCCTGACCGCATTTTGGACATCCCTTCCAACTCACCATACTTGTACTCCAAGATTTCAACGAAGAACAAGGGCTTAGTCGTCTTAAAAGAGTCCCCATCAGTGCGGGTACAAACTAGATATTTAGGGGCGTAAGCCTCACCCTGCTTTCTTGCCCGACGTTCCTCCCATGGTGTAGCCAGGGAAGGGAACGTTTGGGGATCATACTCTGCAGCATTGTACTCGTTTCTTCCTCGCTTAGAGACGCCATTTTTGCGTGGGGCGACGCTATTGATTGCTCGTTTCATTCTGGTCCCACAAGCAGCTAGGGAACTAAAGGTCCACCCAGGCAGAGGCCCGCTTGCCTGGGTAAGCCTTATACAACTGAGGTGCGGCAGGTTCCTCAGAGGTTGCTCGCTAGCGGCTGTTCAACCTCAACAGCCATGCATCTCCTCGGCACGTAGCACACCTTGAGATTGAGGTTTTTTTTTTATAGAGGTTTGTACCGTCCTCGCGACCCGGGCGATTAAGCCAAGATCCCCGGGCTCTGAAACGTACAACGTTCCACCGTCGCGCCGAACGATGGTCGTTGAGGCACGCACAGAGCTTACGGTGTAGCAGACTGTTGGCGCGACACAGCCCACAGCTCAGGACCCCGGGTTCGCCAAGCCCGTACCCAGCAAATTAATGCTGAGCCCCTGAGGGGAACGCTACATAAGTGTGACACCAAAGTTCAGATTATCATTAAATAAACAGCAAGACGTTGCAAAGGATGTCACATGGTCATTGTCTGATGTTGGCTAATTGTACCGAAATGGATTCATAACACCATTAAAATAAAAAAAACTTTATAGCAGCATATTGGTATAATTACATGATCCTCTTATTTCGTTTAGGAATTTAGCAATAATCTCTTCCAATTATAATTTGAACAATAAAGTGTAGAGGCAACAACCTTGTCTAACAGCCCTTCCAGTGCTGCTTCCTTCCGACATTTCATGTCCTCGCTCTTATTCTCTGCTGTGAATAGAAGAATCTGTATCAGTCGTCTCTTCTTCCAATCTACTGCCTTCTTCAAAGCATCCATTAGTTTGTTCCACTAAACTCTGCCGAAAGCTGTTTCCAAATCAATGGAAACAGCTCTAAATCCGAATTGCTCCTCGCCGATCCATCTCTCCAACTTGTCATACATCCTTCTATTGAGCCCTGGCAACAACACTTTAGTTGTGATGTCTAATAATCCTATGCTCTTAACATTTTTTGCTTTTTATTTTCTTCTCAACTGGGATCCTTAGCGGCGGCGGATTAGCCGTGCGCACTGGGGCGCCGTGTTGCGTTGCGTGCAGTCGATCGCCATCGGGGGTTCGAGTCTCCCCCTCGGGCATGGATGCTTGTATTGTTCTAAGGTTAGTTTACCTTAGTTCAAGTAGTTTGTGCCGGCCGCGGTGGCCGAGGTGACTGAGGCGCTCCAGTCACGGTCAGCACGGCCACTACGGTCGGGGGTTCGAATCCTCCCTCGGGCATGGATATTTGTGTCGTCTTAGTTCGTAAGTAGTTCATAAGTAGTTTGTAAGTTTAGGGACTGATGACCCCGTAGTTAAGTCCCATAAGCTTAACAAACATTTGAACATTTTTAAGTAGTTTGTATCTGCGAACTAATGAAAAGCAGTTGAGTCCGATAGATTTACAAACATTTGAACATTTTTTGGATCGTTATAGTTGCAAGAAAGTCATCAGGATATTCCCCTTTGCCATAAATATCATTACACAAACTACTTCCTTCCTTTCTTTATTTGTAAAGCTTTTCTACAATTCTGCCTTCCTATTCTTTATCCACTGCAGCGCCTTTCTACTTCTTTTCAAAAGTATTGTACCCATTCCCATCTTCTGACACACATTCCTCCTCTTCTAGATTACTAATTAAAATATAATAAAGGGGTAAAATTAGATAAAAAAAGTCGTTAAACGCAAGGGTAGTAGCCTACCTTTCCTTAGAGAAAGGTCTGCATATCCAAGGGATAATTTGTGTCCGTTATCTATGAGTATTGCAGATGTATCACTGAATAATTAAACAGTGAAGCCACTGTAGGCATTAATTACCCACAGGGGGTCACCCAGTAATGTTTCAACTCTTTCTACATCTGAACGGCACGAGAACATTTCACCACTGGAAATGTTGTTTACTACATTGATGACGATTCGAATGACAAAACTATCCAGAAAGCCTTCCGAACTCCACATTTACAATTTCTCCTTTACTACAAGCTCTTCTGCATTCAAATAGCATTGAGCAGTAAAGTCACACTGATATTTCTGTAGCAATTTAAGTTCGGCAGATGTTTTTAATAACTTGTTATTTATTCCAGGAACTCATGTAGCGTAGCCGTGTGCCGCCGTTAGCGTGTTTACTCGCGTTTTCTGTTCAGATGTAATTTAAGTCGCTATACACACGCACCATCTCAAAACAAAAAGTTTGTGCGAGGGTAGATTGTGATGGCCCGGAGAATCTGCACGAATATTTCGGAAACTTCACGACGTGTCAATTGTTCGAAGAGTGCCGTTGAGTCTCAAAAAAGTGGCGAGGCAAAGGAAAAACCACATCCAACTGTATAAATAATGTCGCTATTCGCCACAATGCCGACGGTCTACATACACGCAAATTCAAGGACGTGGTAAGTCGCTCTACAATACTTCGGCCACCGGGGGCGCCCGCAGTCTAGGCACTCTCTTTGCCTGCTTCACGCGGCGAGCAATGGGAAAAAAGAAGTCCGCCCAGATATGCTGGCGCACCACAGCATCGACAGACAGTACGGGAGTTCCAGGCAGTATGAGGCAGCCCCAAAAACGTTAGAGTTTCATGATAAATGGTGCTGTAATCGGCAAAAAATGAAAGTGTAACAAAGAAGTAATAAACTTAAACGTCGCTGATAATGCGGCAGTTTCTCGCGTATCTCACTGTTCACGACGACATATCTCCTGAACTATGCGTCTTACAATGATGTAATTATGACTATAACCTTCGCGAAAGTGCAAGCAGTATGTTGCCAAAGTTTCCCCGTAGTCGGATGAACGATACAACAGGCATAAAATACGAACAAACTTTCATTTTTTATGTATTAGAAACAACCACCTACAGTGCACACTATGAAATAAATAACACCAATGCAGCTGTTGTGAAACGTAACAAACACGCTCATTGTTGCTTTCAACTGATGCGGGGTTCGCCTAGAACGAGTTGTGTCCGTTCGGCACATTTCAGAAGCAGTCGTGCTTACGTTGCGACGAGGGATTCCGAACACCCTAGAGCCCAAACATTCTCTTGTAACTGATGTTCAGAACACAGATGCAGTGCAAACTTTTCTATCCATTAACTGTCATCAAAACAGACAATCTGTTCAGACTGGTGCAGATGGTAATGAAGTCACAAATCATGAAGACGAACATAATAGTGCTGAGAATGGTGCCTACCAATACAGCCTGGAAAGACAGAAAGAAGCAATAGAGCAAGGAACACAACAGGGAAACTGCAGTGACACACTCAATACATTCCACAATATAGATTGTTCTATCAGCACAGATAAAATTAGTTCAGGTTTTAATAATAAATGTGATGAATATAGGTATAAAAACAAATCAGTTGACCACACACAAGAGAATGAATATACTGACAGTTTGTCACAAGATACTGCTGTAAAATTAGAACAACAAAATTTTAACAATAATTCAGATAAGGGCTCACAAATCTCTTTGGTGTTTTATAACAAAGATGACATCAATGGCTCTGGTAGTCCACATAAAAATGCACAATCAGATGTTCCATACGTAATTCAGGGAATTTATCAGACACCCTTACATGTCTCAATGCGGCTATGTAATTATATAACTTATACATTATGTTAATGTATAGGTTTGTTAAACTTTTGATGGAAATAATTCCAGAACTCAATACACACCAGAATGCAATAAACTGCAGTTTGTATATTTTATTTCCTTTAGAGTTAGCAAATTCTTCATATTTGGGCCACAACATCCATTGTGACCGATGTTTGTGGTGTTGGATAAAAAAATTCATCCAGGCTACAGTTCTGAGGGCATGTTTCTAGAAATTTATTGATGATAAATGAAACTACACCAGCAATGGACTATTTCCTAAAATGTTTCCTCCAAGAAAAGACTGTTATAACAGACAATGCAGGTGTACTATGTATGCTACAGCATTCAACATAAATATGTTGATCGCAATGATGAATTCAAGTTGATCTACACAATCAGTAAGAAGTAAGGTTCTATTTTTTATCATTTATGTTAATGTATGAGTTTGTTAAACTTTTGCTGAGAATAATCTCAGAACTCAATAAACACCAGAATGTAATAAAAAAAAAAGCCTTAGCGTACTGTTGGCCGCACTACCCCACCCCATCCCTCCATTCCCCACACCATTGCGAAGGCTGCGGCAGTGAAAGCCCGAAGCTCTGTTCTCCCACTTTTGAAATGAAGCGAACGAGAAATATTCCACACTACGCGCTAATTGTTTATCACGGGACTTGGCTTCAACTGCCATTTTTGTTAATATTCGTTCTAATTTTCTGGTTTGCTTTAGATATGGGCTTCGGTGATAGCTTCGATAGCCCACAAGGTACCACTGCTTAAAAAGCAGAGAATATCGGAGGTCGAGTAGTGGGAAAAAAGAACGCGACTAATGTAGTAAACGAACGTCACCTCAACAAAAGGAACAATATTAGCCAAGCACATCAAAAAATGTTCAAATGTTTGTAAAGCTTATGGGACTTTACTGTGGTGTCATCATTCCCTAAACTTACATACTAGTTATGCACTTATACTAAAGACAATACAAACATCCATGCCCAAGGGAGGATTCGAACCTCCGACGCGGAAGACCGTGCTCTATCCGCAACATAGCGCTCCAGACCGCTCGGCTACTCCCGCTCGGCACATGCATTTCACGACTATAAAAGTGAAGCGTAGCATGCGGAAAAAAAAGGACTCGTCTACAGGGTGTTACAAAAAGGTACGGCCAAAGTTTCAAGAAACATTCCTCACACACAAAGAAAGAAAATATGTTATGTGGAGATATGTCCGGAAACGCTTAATTTCCATGTTAGAGCTCATTTTATTACTTCTCTTCAAATCACATCAATCATGGAATGGAAACACACAGCAACAGAACGCACCAGCGTGACTTCAAACACTTTGTTACGGGAAATGTTCAAAATGTCCTCCGTTAGCGAGGATACATGCATCCACCCTCCGTCGCATGGATGCGCTGATGCAGCCCTGGAGAATGACTTATTGTATCACAGCCGTCCACAATACGAGCACGAAGAGTCTCTACATTTGGTACCGGGGTTGCGTAACAAGAGCTTTCAAATGCCCCCATAAATGAAAATCAAGACGGTTGAGGTCAGTAGAGCATGGAGGCCATGGAATTGGTCCGCCTCTACCAATCTATCGGTCACCGAATCTGTTGTTGAGAAGCGTACGAACACGTCGACTGAAATGTGCAGGAGCTCCTTCGTGCATGAACCACATGTTGTGTCGTACTTGTAAAGGCACGTGTTCTAGCAGCACAGGTAGAGTATCCCGTTTGAAATCATGATAACGTGCTCCAGTGAGCGTAGGTGGAAGAATATGAGGCCCAATTAAGACATCACCAAGAATTCCTGCCCAATTGGGCCAACTGGCGGTGAATCGAGGAAGTACAGTACATACTAACGCCAAACAATTGGGTATTTTGACAATTGTCTCCACGAATTATTTCAATTTACATGTAAAGAGAAATACTAAAATGAGCTCTAACATGGAAATTAAGCGTTTCCGGGCACATGTCCACATAACGTATTTTCTTTCTTTGTGTGTGAGGAATGTTTCCTGAAAATTTGGCCGTACTTTTTTGTAACACCCTGTATATGTAGAGGAGAAGGGAGAGTGTGCTTGCGCGCTGATTGGTGAAATATGCCAACTTAAAAGCGGCCGTTTCAAAGCTATCTCGGTGTGTCATCAACATTTTTCAATCGAAACGAATTTCGCTTTCGGAGGAAAACTGCCATCGTTCAGCGGCTTTCAGGCGATTACGACTAAAAAGCAGTGGATTCCCACCGCTGATGAATTCGCGCAACGGGCTTACTGCTGTATTGCCGCATATTTCGTTATTCCTCCCTCCCATAAAATTAGGTTGCGGCGGTCGGTACTTTCCTAACTGCCACGCCACACACGCATAGCTTCAGTTCCACAGGTGTTTCTGTCTTTATAAACGTCTGGTTATGAATAGTCTGCGCGGGAGTAGCCGAGCGGTCTGAAGCTCCACGTTACGGATCACACGGCCTCCCGCGTCGAGGGTTCGAATCGCCCCTCGGGCATGGATATGTGTGCTGTCCTTAGGTTAGTTTATAGCCGGCCGCAGTGGCCGAGCGGTCTGCGGCGCGCCAGTCCCAGTCTTCACGGCCGTTACGGTCGGGGTTTCGAATACCCCATCGGGCATGGCTGTTTGTGTCGTCTTTAGTATAAGGTAGTTCATAAGTAGTTTGTAAGTTCAGGGACTGATGACCCCACAGTTAAGTCCCTTAAGCTTAACAAACATTTTGTTTAGGCCAGTCGTAGACAAAAAAATGGCCTTAGGTCCAAAAAAATTGCAGGAAGCTGAATTTTTGGTATGTTGTTAGGACATATTAGAGTAGTATTAAACCAAGTTTGCAGCTTCGAAATCCTTTTGCGTAACTTTTAAGAGCCAAAAAACCTCGAAATTTTCGGACTTTTTTCTGGTTTTTGCTTATATCTCGTGAAGGGTGGTTTGTTGACGAAAAGTCACTCACACCTCTATTAATATAGATAAAATATTCTAAAATTTAAGCCTAACCGCTGCTCTGTAAGTCCAATAGTTCCCGAGATATTGGACTTCAAAAATTGACGTATTTCTCCAAAAAGTTCAAATTTTCAATTTTAGTCATCTTTCGGCTAGAATAGTGGCTCTAATGATCATCCCACGGGGAATGTCATACAAAACAAAGTTATAGAGCAGGTATTTAACTTTAATCTAAGTACTGGACGAAGTCCATAGGCCCAATAGATTTCTAGTTATCGTTAAGAAACGAAAACATGGAAAAATTGGAGTAGTCAATAAATTGACCCAGACGAATTACAGTCCTCTTCTCCTGTGTATGTTAAAGAAAAAGGAAGATTACTCATTGACGATGAATATTAACGTATCGTATATAAAGAGTATTTTTTCAACACTGTACACTTCTGCAAATATTGAACAGAGAAGTTCCTTGAGTCACTTCCTGCCATTATGGCACCGACGGCCCCCATGAATAACATGAGGTGGTGAAAACCTCTAAGTCTCACCCCTATGTTGACAAGGATGCTGGTGGCTCTCCACAATGTCTCGAGCTTTCGAGTACAGTGGTCGATCGTAGGTCACAAAACATGTTCCCTGAACGTAAACGCTTGTTCTTTAACTGGCTTCTAAAAGTGATGTTAAAACAGTGTCGTAGTCGGTTGGGGGAGCATGGATAAAAGGGAGATATACAGTCTTTGAACGTTTGTAAGGAAGATCTTCTGTCACTTGATCCATGAATCCATTCCATCCTGGGATGCCTGGCATGTTAATTGCTTTTCCAAACAACCACAGCAGGTCTGGGGATTTTGCAAAATGACTTCAGCGATTTTCACTTCCTTAATTGAAATGGCTGACAAGCCAAATTTCTTTCTAATAGAAGAATGTTTAGTGTGTGTGGCAGTGTGTGAACCTGATAGACTCGGCACATACGGACTTCAAACGTGGTTTGTTTATGTCTGGGCGAACGGATGAGTGAGGGATCATGATCATTGTACCACCCATTTCATGGAACGTATTTTCTCCAACAATTGTGTTGACGTTCACATTTGCATAAAAGCTCCTTTGTCGACTGGTTGGGCCACTTCTACAAGGAGGATAGCGGAACTTTCAAAATGCATAGCCTCGTATATTTGCAAGAAATTCCCCTACAGTGGCAAAGTTCAACAAGGTGCTTTGATTCAAATTCTCTATACAAATAGGTTCCAAAGCTTATTTGAATTGAGGATAGGAAAGTTTTGGGCCTCGTTGCAGCCATGATTGCATGAGCAAACCCTATGCACTTCTTTTTCCACTGTTCAAGAGAAGGATGCCTCTGCGTCTTTTAAAAAAGCATCTGACGGGGGATACTGAGTAGTGTCAAATGTTTGGGAACGAATGTTTTGCAGGATAATCTCTGCTGCAGCTTTGACAACTCTAAGCCGCTCTTCAGCAGGATCGCTAAGTCTTCGATTGTACCACTTTTCATAAAGGATTTTTTTGTCCAATGTCTGTGAACATCAAGACTGGGCTGTGATACAGACAAACCTGCGCAAAAATAATTTTTCCGCCATATCGTTTTTTAAGATGAGTTTGAACACTTGCAGCTGCTGGTTTGTAATCACATGTTAAGGTCTCTGCAAACAAGTCACTTATGGAAAAGTGGTTTCCTGTCTTGTTTCTGCAGGGTATGCATATATACGCTCCATACCTTCGATAAGGTAGGGATGTTCAGGACGGCCTTGTTTACCTCCTGCACCAGTAGTGCAGTTTTACGTAGCAAAGTTTATGGTACTTACCCTCAGTAGCAACAAGTTCACTTATACATGAAAGACGCCGAAGAATGTGTTGCCCCCATTCACTAGATTGTCTAGCTTTTTCCACAATCGATTCTTTCACATCCAGTGTTTCCCTTTGATGGAGTTCATCCTATAGATATTTGGGCAATTTTATCTGCTTCTCGAAATATTCTTTAGAGAATTTTTCACCACAAAGAAAAAAAATAATATCCAATGATGTGACGCCTTGAATCCGACGCACGTTTCAGCCTTTCCCCACACGAAGACGATGGTTGAGCAAATCAATCATCTCCTTCTCGCTGGACAAATACTTACACATTACTTTCCACAGTGTACCTCTTCCTACATGCGTCATGTACGGTCACTTTATTAAAACTGCACAAAAAACCTCATGTTCCTTTCAAGCCCACGTTTCTGACTCATTTTTATCGGCGTCTAAATTCCGCGTTTTTTCACTGTCACTGTTCCATCTGCAAGCACTTACCGACGACCCCGAAACAAACCTGCGACGGGGGTAGCTCCGACATATTGCAAAACAGAAAGTACTTAAAACGCCACCAAGATCAAGATTTAGACTAATTTTGTTTGAAACGTTCTTCACGGATCTGAATACGGCTGTTTCTAAGGGCAGACTGGGTGCAGTGGGGAAGGCCTCGGAGGCAAGAAGTTTGGGAAGGAGGACAGAACACCCTCTAAGTCACGACTCATGTGTAAGGGGGACGGGAGGGGGATACCTTCGCACAACAAAAGGCCTCGCTACGAACGAAAGACCCAATCCCTTAATGGCTGACCAATACCCAAAAACGGAGAGGCTTTCGTCATTTTTTTTTTTTTTTTTTTTTTTTTTACAGGAATACCTACTTTCACAAATATATTTGTATGCATTAACATATAATTACACCTATTTATATACAATATGTTAATAATCATCGTCAATGAGTAATTCTTCCTTTTTCTTTAACATACACAGGACAAGAGGACTGCAATTCGTCTGGGTCAATTTATTGAATACTCCGATTTTTCCAAGTTTTCGTTTTTTAACGATAACTAGAAATCTACTGGGCCTATGGACTTCGTTCAGTACTTAGATTAAAGTTAAATAACTGCTCTATAACTCTGTTTTGTATGACAGTCCCCGTGGGATGATGATTAAAGCCAATATTCTAGCCGAAAGATGACTAAAATCGAAAATTTGAACTTTCTGGAGAAATAAGTCAATTTTTGAAGTCTAATATCTCGGGAACTATTGGACCAACAGATCTGCGGGTGGGCTTAAATTGTAGAATATTGTATCTACATTAATAGAGGTGTGAGTGACTTTTCGTCAAAAAACCACCCTTCACGAGTTATAAGCCAAAACCAGAAAAAAGTCGGAAAATTTCGAGGTTTTTTGGTTCTTAAAAGTTACGCAAAAGGATTTCGAAGCTGCAAACTTGGTTTAATACTACTCTAATATGTCCTAACAACATCCCAAAAATTCAGCTTCCTGCAATTTTTTGGACCTAAACATACCTGACGACTGGCCTAGTTATGACTTGACGCCAGACGGCAACAAAACCACACCCAGAGGAATACAACTGGCGAAATCCGACTTACATCGCTGATAGTTTTGAACCGTTGTGGTCTCCAGTATTTTTTACTAAATGTCACTCCTCCCAAAGGTCGAAATCGCCTTAAAGCTTAATATATATTCTTCATCCTAGAACTAATGTGAAGTCATATGATTATTTAATTACACTGTTAAAAAAAATTCTGTGAGTTTCACAAATGATTTATGTGGAAACACAACTCCTAAATTCAAATCTGTAATTATTTTTTCCGTGTCAGGCATAGTCTTCAGTTATTGGCAATGTTCTATTTGTATGTCTATGTTGTGAATAATAAAAAGCGATGTATTTTTTCCCTACTGTCCCAATGGTAGCCTTTCGAACGGGACCTCGGCAGTAGTCGGCTAGCATTGGAGGCATCCATTTCACTTCACAACGCTGTTCCATGAACATTATGTCTTGATGGAACCTTTCGCCATGTAAGTCGGAAACATCGCTACAGTTCTCAGGAAAATAGCTTAGATGTGAATCTAGTAAATGCATATGATACATCCTCTCTGAAAGTACTGGAGATTCATAGGAAACACCATTACGGTCTTGGAATCAATGAAAGGAAAATCCTGACATTCATCTCCATGCGGTAAAGAGAGTGCAACGTTTGCATAGCAAGCAGCTAACGAATGCAGGGACCAAATATCCCCCGCGATAAAGGGATCCCCTGCACCAAGTGCCAAAGGCCTCCGTGAGGGCGGATGAGGGGGTGTAGGATAGGGCACTCTCTTGTCCTTGGAGTATGAAATCGCTCCTAAAGGCGGAAGAACCAGCAAGGTCAACGGCATAGAATGGAGAAGGCAAGAGGGAAACCACTCCATTAAAGATCCTTTTGGATATCCCAAGTCAAACAGCAATGATGACAGGCTTTGTAACTAAACAATCCGGAGGTAAAATAGTCCCCAACTCGGATCTCCGGCAGGGGACAGTCTCAAGGCGCATTATCAAAGATGACAGAAGACAGGTCAGAATAAGAACATGGAACATCAGATCACTTAGCATCTGTGGTAACCTCGAGAATGTTAAAAAGGAGATGGGAGAACATGATATACTAGGAATAAGTGAAATACGATGGCCTCAAGAGGGAGACTTTTAGAGTGGTAATTTTAGTATCATATATTCTGGAGAAGAAGAAAGTTATGCAGGAGTAGAAATAATACCAAGGAAACACTTTGGCACCCGTGTTAAGAGCTACGTGCAATAGAGTGGCAGTCTAATAATGTTAAGAATAGAAAATGACCCTATTGATACCGTAACAATACAGGTATACAAACAGACGTCTAGTCATGCTGATGAAGAAGTGGACCAAGTCTATGAACAACTAGAGTAAATAATTGAAATGGTTAAGGATAAAGACAGCTTCATCATAATTGGAGACATGAATGCTTTTGTAGATGAAGGTGAAGATGGAAATACCGTGGGTAAATACGGACTTGGTAGGAGAGATGACAGAGGACAACAACTAGTTGACTTTTGCAAGGAAAAGTAACTAATCATTGCAAACACGTGATTCCAGCAGCCGAAGAGAAGAAGATACACCTGGATTGCACCGGGAGACAGAGCACGATACCAAATATACATAATGGTAAGACGAAGGTATCGCAACCAAGCTAAACAATGAAAAAAGTTACCCTGGCGCTGATATAGCCACTGATCACAATCTAGTTATGTTAAAATCCAAGATTAAGAAGAAAGGGAAAAAATATGATGAGAAAAAGTTACGGCAAGACAGTGTTAAGGAAAGGTACCAAAAGCAGGCACAACAGAAAGTTAAAGAAATTCCAAATCGTACAGTAAATGAGAAATGGATTGGACTGAAACACTCAATCCTTGAAGCAGCTGATCGAGAAATAGGAAACATCAAAAAACAAGTAACACAACCGTGGATTAGCAGTCACACACTTGAGCTTATAGAAGAAAGAAAAAGTTCAAGAATTCGAAGAGTGAAGAAGGAATAAAAAGTTATAAAACGTCCCAAAACATGGTCAACAGAGAAGCAAAGAAAGATAATGAGACGGTGCAAGGAAGTAAAAGAAAAGCTGGAGAAAGGAAATACAGAAACAGCCTATGAACTGATTAAGAAACAATTCAAGAAAGTCAGTGGCCGAAGGAATAACATATTAGATGAAAATGGAAAACTACTATTTAAGAACAAGGAAGTGGGAGAGAGATGGAAATGTTTCACAACAGCCTTCCTTCTTTAATGTTCCATTAATTCGCAAGAGATTAGCGAATTTATCACCCGCGAAACATCCCAACACCATAACCGACCCTCCATCCTGCTTTACCGTACGAATTACTCACTGACTCTTCATACTTTCTCCACGACGTCGACGAAAAAATATCCGACGATGGCTCCCAAATACTTCAAACTTTGATTCATCCGTGAATAACATCTTTTACCATTGCTGCAAGTTTCAGTTTTTATGTTGCTATGCCCATTGCATTGTTTCCACCTGATTTTGTATTCGTAATAAAGGGTTTTTGGACGCTATGCACCCCTTAAACCTCATTCACGAAGACGGCGTTGCACTGTTGAGACAGAGATTAAAGCAGCTCGCTAATTGCCGGCCGCGGTGGCCGAGGTGACTGAGGCGCTCCAGTCACGGTCAGCATGGCCACTACGGTAGGGGGTTCGAATCCCCCTCCCCCCGGGCATGGATATTTGTGCCGTCCTATTTCGTAAGTAGTTCATCAGTAGTTTGTAAGTTTAGGGACTGATGACCCCGTAGTTAAGTCCCATAATCTTAACAAACATTTGAATTTGAGCTCGCTAATTATTGACTTCCTCGCGAATTTTAGGTGCCGTACGGGTTTTCTGAAGTTTGTACATATATGAACTAGTGTTCCCTGAGACTGTCGCGGCGGATTAGCCGTGCGTGCTGGAGCGCCGTGCTGCGGTGCGCCCGGCAGTCCGCCGTCGGGGGTTCGACTCCCCTATCGGGCATGGATGTTTGTGTCGTTCTCAGTATAATGTAGTTCATAAATAGTTCGTAAGTTTAGGAACTGATGACCCCGCAGTTAAATCCCTTAAGCTTTCCAAACATTTGATTTTATGATGTTACACGGGGTCTTCCAGATCGCGAAACACTTGTATTGGCACTGGTTGGCTTGAACCGCTGCAATGTATACAGCACTTTCGATTGGGTTGCACCAACTTTTGTTGCTATTGTCCTACTAGAATACGAATAGCCTTCGTGATGCAGACCAAGAATTAGAGCACTTCCGTCCCATTTGGTGGTAATACGGTATGCAGCTGATCAGGTACACAAACACACTGCTAGCTCCACACAGTGTACTGAAAACTAATGTCAACTGCTTGCCACGCAGACAGCTGAAGGAATGAGGCCTATTCGAGTGGACTGGTCTTGGGTAAAGACACGTCAGTGTTGTTGTGGCTCCCCATCAGCGACCCACCATACGGAGAACCGGTCAAATACACAACAGAGTCGTTCCGTCTCTACACGTTTAAGCTTGTTTTAGTACCAGAACAGGGCTATAATAGATTATATAAGTAAAACTACATATCTGTTTTAACCACAAATCCGTAGTTGTGATAGGTGATCGAAAACTAGATCTGTAGTGTATATTTAAAATAAATGATCTGGTGGATGCAACAATGAGGATTTCTGCCAGTGATGCTGTAGTTTACCGAGAAGTAACAATACTGGAAAAGCATAGCGAAATGGATGAGGATCCGCAGCTTATAGAGACGCTGGGAGTGGCAGTAACGGTAAAGTGCTACGTTTGCGACCTTCATATCGGTACTCACCAATAACAATTGGCCAATACATAACTCATGTTAGTAAAAGGTTTATGGCTCGTCTCTGTTCATAGGGGTGAGTTATGTATGTCAGCTTCTACGCCTAAACAGCTACCCAATCGGTTTAAAAAAGATCAATAATTAATCTGTAGTTTAGCCAATCTATCAATCTGCATATGATGACGTGAAAATATATCTACTGAAATATAAATTAAACCTCTGAATAACCAACAAAAAAGATTCTAAGATAACGAAGTGATTCACCCACGAAGTAATTCTTTACAAATAGAGTTTGTCTTTGTGCACATGAAAATGCGGAGGTGGTCCTACTTTATACATCGTTAAATAACTGAATATTTCCCTAATTATTGTTCATGAGAGGCGCTATAAGTATCACACGCATTTGAGAAAGTTAATGTAGGCGTCACAGGAGCGGGTACTGTGATGTGTTCCGTACGTGTGGATAAGATTACCCATTAATACGGTCCATATCGGGAGATAGTATTGGTCGAAAACTTCGAAAGAAGAGCGGTTTTAAGGGCAGAGGGAAAAAAGTGCCAAGGCAAGCGCCAAGGGAAAAAAACCTCTGCGACAGTCAGGTGCGGGTAGTAAGGGCAGTAGCGGATTCCTTGCTAGCTGCGATAGTTCATGCAAGGGCAGGTTAAGTTAGTAGCGGGTATCGTGCATCGATTACCGTGTCAGAGCTAAGGCCGTCATAAAGACATCAATCCGTTGGTGCTGCAGCAGAACCTGCTGCGTTGGGCTGCGCTGCTACTCTCGACCGGCTGGCCAAGTGCGGTAGCGAGCCGCGATGTTTCTGCGTCCTCTCTTCGGCGGTGGCGTTCATTCGTCGCGGTACCTCTGCGCGCAAATGACTGCGCGGAGAGGTTCCTGCCGCCGGTCGTCTGGGCCGCAACCTTACTGGGTTGCGCACGATTTCTTCAGCGACTCCTCCAGTGATTGCCCCTCCAGTGAGGCCGTCAGTTTGGCGTTGAACTCGTCAATCGCCCGCTGTTGGGCAGGCGTCCACTTCAGGGCAGCTGTCGACTGCGGTTGCAAAACCACAGGAGCGCCGGTCGTCACAGCAGTGGGCGCCCCAGAGCTCTGCGCCACAGGGGCGGGCTCTGTAGCGTCCTCAGCGTCGTCGTCAGCGTCGTCGTCGTAGAGGTCGCGCGCCAGTTCGGCGTGCAGCTGCCGAATTTGTCGGCAGACCTCGTCCCTCTCCGCAGCAAGTTGGGCCTGGAAGGCCACCCTCTCTGCTGCCATGGCGGCTTTGAATACCGCCGTTGCCTCCTCCGCGGCAACGCGCAGGTCGTCCCCGGGTCGCGTCGTCTTCTTTGGGGCGGATGGCGCCGGCCCCCTTTCCGCTCTCGGCCGGTCCGCGCCGCCGTTGGCGGTGTTTTCCGGCCGGTCGCGGTCCGGGGGCGAGGCTGCCGCGCCGTCCCCTCGTCGTCGTCGTCGCCGCCTTTTCCGCCGACCATGCGGCGCCGCCGCAGCGGCCGCCGCGCCGCCTCTGGGTTGGCTCCGGCTTGAAAAAGCCGGGCAGCCTCGCCAGTTGGCAACGTGAGGACCGCCACAACGGGCGCAAGTCGGCGTCTCTTCCCTGCCGCGCACGCAGTCTCGTGTGTCATGCTCGCCAGAGCATTTGACGCACCGCGCTGCGTTGCGGCAGTATTTGGCCACATGGCCTACCCCCTGGCATCTGAAGCACTGAGGGAGAGGGTCCATGTCGGCGGGGAGAGCTTCCACCGTCACTGGGAAGCCCAAGAGCTTCCGCAGGGCGAAGACGTCGCCCCCATCATCGACCGTTCGCACGGCGACAACGTAGAGCGGCGGCCTCGTCCTGTTGGTCCGGTTGTGCAACTTAGCAGTTGCACCACCGAACCCTGCTCGCCGCCGCCCTTCCCGGACTGCTGCCTCGTCGCAGCACCATGGCAGGCCCTTCAGGAGCGCCCTGGTATACTTCGCGCGATTCCCTTCAGACGTCGTCTGCAAGGGAGGAGCGTCGACGATGAAGGCGGCCACAGCGCTCTTCAGTGCCCTGTGGTCCGACTTCGTTGCTGCTTGTAGCGAAATGGTCGCGTTCGAGTTGACCATCTCGATGCCGACCTCTTTCTTGCAGCAGCCGACTATAATATCGTACACCTCGACCCACGCGCCACTGCACGAGATGTACAAGGGCGGGGGAGGTGTACGATCTTCTTCGGTCTTCTTACCGTGATCTGCAGCCTCGATGAGTTGCGTGACCGACGGCCCCTTCACTGCAGGTTTCTTCTGCTGCGCCGATTTCTTCACCATGCTGTGGTGCGGGAGGACACGACAATTTTGCAGCGTTGTTAAAACAACGCAACGACAATTTGCTTTGCATGAACTATCGCAGCTAGCAAGGAATCCGCTACTGCCCTTACTACCCGCACCTGACTGTCGCAGAGGTTTTTTTCCCTTGGCGCTTGCCTTGGCACTTTTTTCCCTCTGCCCTTAAAACCGCTCTTCTTTCGAAGTTTTCGACCAATACTATCTCCCGATATGGACCGTATTAATGGGTAATCTTATCCACACGTACGGAACACATCACAGTACCCGCTCCTGTGACTCCTACATTAGAAATATTAACACATGCAGAGGTGACAGTAGAACTCTTGAGTTGGTCACCATGCTAGTGCGAGCGTGGAGGGGCTCCACTCTTATCTTAGAGTAAAAGTTCCAGATTATCACTCGTAAATTAGTACAGTCAATCGAACATTGCAGTGCCAAATTAATCCGTGGTTATAGTATTTGTTATATAACACAGTTTTTAATCACACGAGTACACGATTGCTGAATTATCCAGTTCCACAGACCTACTATCGTGAATAGTTTATCACTTTTCGCCAGAGACTAAGTTCTGTAGTCACAGTCCCGTAAATTTTCTAAGTCCACACCTGGCTATCTCTTCAGATCACTACTTCGTGACGCTGCTTCAGACCGCCCAGCGTGACGACCTATCACCACCACGTCCAAATTAGGAGTGCCTTCCCAAGCGTTCGAAAGCGTGCTCTCTCTGCTCCCAAAATTGTATCCTTCCGCGCATCCTAACGCCTCATCATTAAAATTTAATTTCCCTTCCAAAATATTACAGGTTTGAATATCACAGAATGAAATGTTTTGTCCCTATAAATGTTTTTACATTTAACAAACATATATATATATATATATATATATATATATATATATATATATATATATATATTTAACAATACCTAAAAACGGTTGAGACTGAAGCTCTTTGCTCAGATAGTCACTATGTGTGGCGTGTCATTGTTCAAATATACTGCCGCCGTCGAAATATAGTTACACAATCAATATTTAATTTATCATTGGTTTTATACAAATATATTCAGTTCTTGTCCACAAATACATATAATTGTTCGTGTATAAATTATCTACTGCATATCTAATACTTTTAATCGGCCATGAAATACTTAAATGGCGGTCTACAACATAAAAAACCAAAGTTACTAAGAATAATAAAAAAATACATATACAAATGTAATTGCTGTGTTCATGATTTCTGTTTCTGTGGTAGAATCTATGTTCTGACACAAGAATATTACTACCTCAACGAAAAGCAAAAGAAGAGAGTAAAACAAAGTGTATTGAAAGAATACGGAAATAACGTGGTACGTCTTTTAAGATGGGTAGCGTGGATGGCTGCTGATTTGCTTCTTAATCTTTTACTCATAAACACTACGTATCAATAATTGTAAATATAAATCTTATAATATTATTATTGTAGTATTAATCTGTGAGGGAGTAATTACAGCGTTTGATACTGCCAAGTCTCCTGAATCCATTCATATAATTATATTTGCACTACGATCATTCCCTGGTTTTATATGTATTTTTAGAATAATGTGTGTGGCTATATTGTACTTCAGTTGCAATCTGGGAAAGCCGCCTTCGCACAACCAGAGCGTCGTTTCCGGTTCCCGGGTACATTAGGAAGACCCTGACTACCTGTTTTCCATTCACTAGGACCAAACTGTTAGCCGGCCAGCTGGGGAACCCAACAGCCTGGCAAAACGTAATGTTGCTAAATTATCTCTCTCGAATATGGGTTCCTAATGCGGAAAGCTGACCATCCGCATGGGGAATTAGCGTGCTGTGTAAGACGTTTAACCACGGATTGTTCGGTCGCTCCCCATCGTAGGGTCGAGTCCTCCCTCGTTAAGGGTGTGTGTGTATGTTTGTGTTGATCTTAGCATCTAGAGACATAAAGTATTGTGGTATGAATGGGACAGTGTACAAATGGTTTAAATCATACCTAACAGGAAGAGTGCAGAAAGTTGACATTAGTAGTTCTCATAATATGCAAAAAAACAGCTGAGTCCTCAAACTAGGGAGCAATCAAAAATGGGGTGTCACAAGGTTCGGTCTTGGGCCCTTTGCTGTTCTTAATATATATATTAATGACTTGCCACTCTGTATTCATGAAGATGCAAAGCTGGTACTTTTGCTGATGATACAAGTATAGTTATCAAACCTGACAGACCTGAAATAACTGATGAAATTGTAAACGTCGTCTTTCACAAAATCATTAAGTGGTTCTTAACAAATGGACCGTCATTAAATTTTGATAAAACACAGTACATACATTTCCATACAGTAAATGGAATGACACCATCAATAAATATAGACTTTGATCAGAAATCTGTAGCAAAGGTAGAATATTCAAAATTTTTAGGTTTAAGCAATGATGATGGGTTGAACTGGAAAAAACACACTGAATATCTGTTGAAACGTTTCAGTTCAGCAACTTACGCTTTTAGAGTAATTCCAAATTTTGGTGACATAAATCCCAGTAAATTAGCTTACCATGCCTACTTTCATTCTCTGCTTTCGCATGGCATCATTTTCTGGGGTAATTCATCACTGAGTAAAATGGTATTCATTGCACAAAAGCGTGTGATCAGAATAATTGCCGGACCCCATCCAAGATCATCCTGCAGACACTTATTTAAAGAGCTAGGGATCTTCACAGTAGCTTCTCAGTATATATATATATATATATATATATATATATATATATATATATATATATATATATATATATATATATATATTAACTTACGAAATTTGTTATTACCAATCCCACCGAATTCAAAAGCAATAGCAACGTACATAACTACAACACTAGGAGCGACAATGATCTTCACTATTCAAGGTTAAATCTAGCTTTGGCACTGAAATGGGGTGAATTATGCTGCCACAAAAGTCTTTGGTCACCTACCAAACAGCATCAAAAGCCTGACATAGCCAACAAGCATTTAAAAATAAATTTAACGAATTTTTGCATGGCAACTCCTTCTATATTATAGATGAATTTTTAGATATAAATTAGTAAATTTGAAAAAAAAAAAATGAAAAAAAGAAAATAAAAAAAAGTGTCATGTAATATTTGGTACAATAAAATAATTTGTAAAGACACCGTTCATTAACCTGACACGTTCCACATCATAACGAAGTGTCGTATTCATGATATATGGAACAAGTACTAATGTAATGTAATCTAATCTAACCTCAACGGTGTGGTCCCTTGAAATCTTATCTTATAGTAGGCTGTATGTATGTATCTATGTATGTATGTTCCACATCTTCTCCTAAACTACTGGGCCGATATCAACCAGATTTGGTGCACATATTCCTTACGTAAGATAACAATTGCTGCAGGAGTACGAACCACGTACGACTCATGGTTCAGGAGATATAACGTCATGAACATTATGAATCGCAAAAAACTACCACAAAATGGGACGATATTTTAAACACTATATGAGAATGAAAGTGCTTGGCGACATGCAATAAATTTCAAACCTTTATTAAACTTTCTCTAGCAGACAACCACATCAAAATAATGAAAGGAAAGAAGTTTCTCGCAACTACTTTTCCGATGTTCATGGAGCAAAACTATGGCATTCGGTATCACGTTACAATTTATACTTTCTACGCTACCAACTGTACTCGCAGGAAATTTTGCAGACAAAATACACACTTAAAGCTGAATGTATGTTCGAAATTGTATCACAGTACGACACGTAGTTCATGAAATATGAGGACGTAAAGAGTAACGTTCATAGAAAACCGCCCCATCAAGCATCACGGTTGAATCGATTACTTCTTTACTACTAACCATATTCGCAACAGATTTTACCGACATACGGCAGTTATACAAATCAATATATTCGTGAAAAATTTTGCAGTTGTACTACATATCTAAACTAATAATAAATCTGTAAATGTATACCTGTCGCTGTTCGCTCCTATCTTCAAAACTACTGGACGAATTTTTCATGCGATTTACACAGGAAACGTGAGCGAAGATTGGTTCAGGATCTAGGCATGATTTCATCAAAATAGAGTCACGAAGTGTTTTCATAGAACGTCGTGTCTGTCTGTTCATCTATTAGAAACCACTTCTCCAAAACTACTTCATGAATCCGCATGGGGTTGTCACAGGTAACTTCCGCGTATCGTGGGACAACATACAGACTTAGTTTCATAAAATTCGGATCACGGAAAGGTGAACATCACAATTTAACGTTTTTCATCAACAACCGTCATATTTATCTTTCTCTTTGAGCTCCAAAATTACTAGACTAATTTTCAGGAGTTTTTCACAGGAAATGTGAGTGTATCTTGCGGTTACAGAAACGAAATCGAATCAGAAAGAGTAGAATATCACAATTTAAACGTTTCTCTGAAAGGAATCGCATGTGCCTATTTGTAGAGAGCAATCTCCAAAAGTACTAAATGAACATTCATAGTGGGTATCAAAGATAAATAGAGAATATCCTGGGGCAACATATAAGCGTCATCTCATCAAAATCAGTTCATGAAATAACAAGATATCTTAATTTGAAGTTTTAGGTGTATTTCATGCTTGGAAAGAATGGCGTAATGAGGCAAAGAACGAATAGATAGCGCTGCGGGTGTTCTTGTGTCCTTACTCTTTGACTTTTCAAATTCACTACATTTCTAAAAATCGTTTTCTTGATTGCTATTTTCTACGAAATATGATTCAACGCAATGAATATAAAAGTGATACAATCCTCGCCGTGTTAATCCACCTATTTACATATTGATATCACAGTAACTTATATGTACAACTGCTTTGTAAGTTTTAAGTCTCACGCTTGGAGCGACAAGAGGTCATCTAATGAAAAGAGAGCCTACCGTAAGAATAATAATTGTTTTCAGTGATATTTCTACTTCATTAAGGATATACTTATTATGATATTTCAGATTTCCATGTCTCAGCCCTCTTTCCGGAGATATGAATGATCCTGAAATAAATGTTTTAAATGGTGAATATAACAGATATATGATGTTAGTTACATCATATGCATGATGTTATGTCTATTTCTAACATGTTTCGCAAACGTATAAAAAAAACTACTGACACATTTTCTAGCGTTTTTCACACGACGTTTGATCTACTATTTGGGAAACGTATAGGTATGATTTCGTCAAAAGCAGATCAGGGAAAAAAAGATACATCGCAATATTAAGTGTTTTCAGTAACTGTCTGTTCATCTATTAGAAATTCTAATCCCCTAAACTACTTCACGGATTTGCATGGAGCAATTTCGTTTCATAGAAGTGGAATCAGGGAAATTGTTTTAGATGTAGGTTATGCTTGAAGTATGGATTGTGTTGTACAGCAATAGAGGCGCTGTAGTGCACCAAAGAACTAATAAACACCGCTGCTGCATAACAAGTATGGGGTAGTACCACAAAGAAGCGAACGTGACAGAATTAAGCAATCTTATGTCTACGAATACCAACAAACATTGAACATAGTGTTACTGATTTCGCTTTGTGTATCAAGTTTTCAACGACATTTCTTTGCTTATTCTGACACGTTTCACCGTTTTTATTAAAAACTTTGTGAAGATACATCTTTTCGGACAATGACTTTTACTTACATTTGACATCTTGGCTACCCAAAGCACAGGCTCGTTAACAGATACACAAAAACAGAAATAAAAACACGCACAAACACAAAGCTTCAAGCTTTCGCAACCGTTGTCCGCTTCATCAGGTAAAGAGTAAGGAAGGAGGGAAAAATATGCATTATGACGTAGGTAATTTATTGTCCTGGAGAGAGTATGCGGTGTACCTCTGTTTTCTTGAACAGGGAATAAATTAAAAGGTCTACAGATATTGTGTGTGGGAGGAATTCTTTGCAACCCCTTACGCATGCCGAAATTCATCCATTCCCAATGGAGGCCACAAGGACACCAAATGTTCAAATGTTTGTAACTCTATCGGACCAAACTGCGTGGTCATCAGTCCGTAGCTTACAAACTACTTAAACCTAAGTAAACTAAAGGACAACACACACACACACACACACACACACACACACACACACACACACACATTCCCCAGGGAGGACTCGAACCTCCACGGCGAGTAACCGAGCGCTCCGCAGCGAGACGCTTTAGACCGCTCGGGTACTCCACTGCGGCACAAGAACACCTTGTGTTACTATAGCGAAACGGATGGTTAGCACGTACCATCCGCAGCCGGGAGGACGATGGTTCAAATGCGACGCCGACCAACAAGATTTCGGTTTTCCGTGATTTCCCCAAATTATTCCAGACAAATCGCGGGATGCTACGTTTGATTAGGCAATGTTTTCCTCGTCCTCATCAAAACAATCTTAGAGTGTGCTCCATCACTGATAATACACTGTAGACTTTCTTCATTCCTGGCTTACAACCTAACATTTTGCGAGAAGCTACAGTCTCTGTGGTTCCTCCTTTTGCTATGTCAGCGGAAAAGTATGCAAAATTTACAGTACCGCATTGATGAATCTAGTGTTCAGTATATTCTGCCTACGTTTCGGCACAGCCAATTAACGGAGTCACTCTGCACCAGTCAGCAAACACTGCAATATTGATGCAGCAATACGTCCTTGCTATTCAGATATGCATTGCCTTCTACAATGTGGTCTGCTGTTTCCAGAAAATTCGACGCCAAATATTGTGTTCCAACAAACACAAAGATGTGCAACAAGGTTGGTGAATAAACTTTAACAATAAAATGTCTTGTAAGAATACGTTAAAATGATTAAATCAATAAATTTCAGGATTATATAGATAAATTATGGTTTTATTTTGTGTTATTACGATAATAATTTCGTGTGGCTTATTGGCCTGGTGCAAGTCTTTCAATTGGACGACACTTCGGCGACTTGCGTGCCCCTAGCCTACCCCAGTTACGCAACAGGGGAAAGGGGACCTAGTGCTTAACTTGGAATCCAAACCACGTGTCGTTTCTGGCGACTCCTCACGTCGGTGAGAGGTGAAGGATGGGTTAAAGTACAGACTGAAAAATCCGCGGTCTGACAGGGTCTTGTTTTTACGGTAATAAATTTCGACATAAAATTAGGACGTCCGTAACATGACAACGCATAGCACAGATTTGTGTGTCACAAAATATCTAATGTTAGCACAAATAATTTCTGAGAAAATCATTTATAAACTTTAAGAAGGACATTACAAAGCTTTCTAATCTATGACTGATTATGAAATAATAAAGAGACTAACAATTATTCTCAATATTAGTAAAGGAGAACACTCAAAAGTTCTGCAAATAATATTTAATTATTTACTCGATCACTAACCGGTTATCGACATCTTGGGCCATCTTCAGGTGACCCAGAACTAAACATTGCAGAGGCAGATAAAATATGAGACAAAGACATTAAGATTGAAGATATAAATTTTGACTGTGGAATGTATTGCACTATATACGTAGAGAAATAATTTTATTGACTAAAAAACTGAAACCAAAATTTACAGAATTTACAGTTACTGATGTGTTGTCCGAAACGGAAGGACGCTACATCAGCAAAAGTAAAATATGCACCAAACAGACAAATGACAATTTCAATGCTGACGCATTAATACGCTGGACCCCTTTCAGAAATCTAGGAACAGCTGCGAGTAAGAGGCACTAATTGGCCTACCTTCGTAGTGTGCTACAATTTGAGAATTTGGGTAAGAACAGAAACGTACCTGGACAGCCTATTTGGTTAAGGCGTCCGCTGGTCCGAAGTGGAAATTCCGGTTTCGAATCCCCGTCCAGCACTAATTTTCAACTGCGCCATCGAATTTATTTCAATGGTATGTAGCTGTCGAAGTGTTTCACTGTTTCGATTTCGTGAAACAATATTGTTTGTCTCGACTGCCAAATCTTCTATTACTGCTGTTTATTATTTTGAGCAACTTACTTGAAGAGAGAGAAAATGGAAATTCGTAATTTTTTACTAAGGTGACATACTGTGTCCCATGTTTGTTGATTTCCATTACTCCAGGTCACCTTTCCACTTTCACATACTTTACTACAGGGGTGGGTTTCTGATAGAATATGGCTAGATGGGCGAGGGGAAACGACGCTTTTAACGTTGGGTTGGAGCTGGTAGAGATACCAGCTCCTGGCTATTCGAAGTCAGGCGGTTACATACAAATGGTCCCCAGGCAAAGGCACTGGAGCTACTGCGCACCTCGCCTTACGCGTAAGCAAACCCTCCATGACGGCAACATCCACCCTTCATTTTTGTTTTTGACGCATATTTGGTAAAATGTCTTATAACTATGAAGACGAATCAAATGTAAAAGCCTTGACAAGCTCGGATGGTAATAAAGTCACTACTCTCCACCTAGCAAGAATGACTGTGTGGTTAGCAGCATCGCTATGCGTTGTCGAAGATTGTTGGTTCGAGACTGAGTACAACCAATTCTTTGCAAACCAGTCTTCTTTTTAACAGACATGGGAAGAATGATGACTTTTGTATTGTTACTTGATACATATATATTTGGATGTTTCTGCAAATATGTCTCGATTTTGAGGGTAAATGACATTTATACTCCTCGCTGTAACAAATACTTAACTGTTTGAAAAGATGTGGGAGAGATAAGTCCAGTATCACGTCACCCGAAGGTTGAAACATGTCTGTACAAATTCAGTAATATTTTTTGGCCTGCCTCGTATCGATGTAAAATGTTATATGAACTTCTTTGAATAACTACGTCTATGGTTTACTCTGTTGTGTAACATCTCTGTCAAAGACTTTGTATGTGAGTAGTACCTGAACAGAAGGAGAGAGTCGGTGCGTAGCTCTGGTATTGAACGGACGTGCTTCGGTTGGCTGCTGAGGCAGCTAGTTTTGTACGAGCGCCGCGGTGGAGTAGCCGAGCGGTGTAAAGCGTCTCACTGCGGAGTGCGCGGTTGCTCGCCGTGGAGGTTAGAGTCCTCCCTGGTGCATGGGTGTGTGTGTGTTTGTCCTTAGGTTAGTTTACCTAGGTTTAAGTAGCTGATGGAATAATTTTGAAATCTGATTTTGACAGACACAGTTCTGTCTTCATAAGATTTTGTATCTTTCATATATGTATCAGCAAGAGAAGATTTTTGTTGTTCTCCAAACATAAGGTAATGTAATCATTATTGCCAATAATAATTGAGAAAGTTAAACTTCTTTACCGTTTCACTTTGTAGTTAGAAAGCTAACCCTCTTCCTTTCATTGAAAGTTATTGACAATTAAAGTCAAAGCGTAGTATTAACTAACAAGGAAAGTACATGGGCTCGAACAAACATATCAGTATGAACGTTTGCACTAAAGGATCTCTACATACACCTCAATATGCTGGTGGGTGTCGTTTTTATGCAAAACTGTGCAATCATGCACTACACATCACTGTAGATGTAATTGTAGACGCCATACATAATGCAGATATCTTAACTATAACTTGTGTAATAATCATCGTACATGTTCTCTAGCGTATTGTCGTCAGAAGCCGTGATGATAGTTGCATCTTTAACCTTCTTCTCGGAAGACTGTTGGTATTCACTGACTCTGATTCCATCGCCTATTCCCGCACTTACCGTAGCACTACTGCTTGCAATGAGTTGTTCGTCATTATCATCCCTATTATCATCATTATGTGTTGGTGTTACAACAGTATCTAACTTATGCTCATATTTCTGTTACCATAACAGATACGAGAAAACAGATACGATTGAGTCATCTTCTACACTAATACCATCTTCACGAATAACGGTTCTTCGTAACTTCATCTCAACCAATCGCAATACATTAGCAGGATTGATTACCAATCGCCGCCCTATCTGACGCTTCACGACACAAATAACGTCACAAAACGCAACTTTGGAGGCACACTGCACAGACCCTACTGCCGAACCGACAGGTCAAAGTGCAATGTGGCAAGGAACACGCAGAGGCCTCTAACGGAAACTGCAGAGTTTTGCAGATGCGGGAGTATCACAAGTGCAATAAGGGATCTTTACATTACCTCTCATACGATTTTGGTGTATATGTGTTTGTTCGAGCCCAAGTACTTTCCTAGAAAGTTGAGTTTGATTAACAGATTTCGCTATTTGTGTGACGTTTAATGATAAGTGTGATTGTTGTACAATGCTACACAGGTGAACAAAATACCAAATTGGCTGCAATCGGTCAGTTAGCTGGATAAATTCTCCCAGTTGCATTATTAGAAAGGGATTTCTGTTTCTTCACATTTCTCTTGCAGTCAAATTCGTAGTGTAGTCAGTGAACCTTGTGCAGACTACGCATTGTTCTTACTTTGTTCAAAATATCCGTTGCTCTTTCAATTAGTTTAAACGCACTGTTTCTTAATGAACTTTGCAGGTATTAACATTAGGGCCATAACCAAACAGAATTATACTGTTAGCCGGCCGCAGTGGCCGAGCGATCTGCAGCGCGCCAGTCACTGTCTACACGGCAGCTACTGTTGGTGTTTCCAATCCCCCCTCAGGCATGGATGTTTGTGTCGTCTTAGGTATAAGGTAGTTCATAGGTAGTTTGTAAGTTCAGGGACTGTTGACCCCGCAGTTAAGTCCATTAAGCTTAGCAAACATTTGAACATTTATAGTGTTAATGAATAATAAATGTATTCAACTAATCATTAATCAGCTTGATTGAAAAGTTAGTTGTTGTTGTTGTGGTCTTCAGTCCGGAGACTGGTTTGATGCAGCTCTCCACAATACCCTATCCTGAGCAAGCCTCTTCATCTCCACATACGAACGGCAACCTACATCTATCTGAATCTGCTTACTGTATCCATCTCTTGGTCTTCCTCTGCGGTTTTTACCCCACACACGTCCTTCCAACACTAAATTCACAATTCCTTGATGTCTAAGAATATGCCCTACCAATCTATCCCTTTTGTTTAGTCAAGGTATGCCAGAAATTTCTTTTCTCCCCAGTTCTGTTCAGTACCTCCTCATTTGTTAAGAACCAGATAATAATAATTATTGGTGCTGCATTTAACGTCATATCAGTTTTGAATGAGTAGCTTTAAAGCAGACATCCTTTAGCAGGCTCACAATTGTCAAATCCCTGTAGTACCCTAATTTTGCTATCAACAGAACAGATTTACCTTTATTCCACCAACCATCATACCAGTTTTAAAATAGCTTCTCTCTTCTTCGTAACAGATTAATTTTGTTACAGTCACTTGACAGTGTAATCAGTCACTGTGATCCAGTGTTCATGCGGTTATTCATATGTTCTTAGCGTTTATTATCAAAGCAAAATGACCAACGTTCAGTATCTTTTAGAAAGAAATTACTCAGTGTGGTGTGGCACAAGTCTAAAGTGCCCGCCAACTACCTTCGCCGCGCGCCGCTATGCACGCACGGCGCGGCGTTCTTACGACGTCAGCCACGAGCGCCCTCTGTTACAACTCCGCTCGTGGCCACCACTGAATGACATCGTTCACTTGGGACTGAGATAGGAACCAGTTAACACTTCGGAATCAGATAGGCACCAGTGAAGACTTGGCTATCGGACAGGCACTAGGCAGGCCTCTAGCTCAACTTTGTATCAGCATTCTGCAGTACTGACTATGTAAAAGTTAAGTATTACTAAGTCTCTAAGAAATATATATCTCGTTCTAATTTACTCTAGTGTTTCTGGCTGGTCACCTCCTACCTGCACAAGCGTGCATCCTTTATTCCTATGTCGGTCTTTCTACTCGGCCACCGACACCTACGACGAAAACGAGACACAAAAGCGGCGACGAAGCTGGGACACAAAACTCAGCTTTAATGCAAATAGCGTCTTTGGAGGCCGAGCAAGGGGGTGGGGGTGTTGTCGCCGAAGCATCGATGCACCAAGCGGGGGGGGGGGGGGGGGGTGGGGGGGTGGGGGGGAGCACTATTAAGATACGGCACTGAAAGAAGTGAACCCTCAGTCATCTGAGGCAATAGCCGCCACTGTTCCCCTGTAAGGCCAGGCGCACATTCTGATGCAGGCGACGAAGGGCAGGGCAGGGCAGCACAGCGCAGGTTTCTGTGACTGCCGGGTTTAGATGCGGCAGCGCAAGTTGCGGCACAAGATAGGCCAGGGCAGCACAGCTGCTGCCTCCGCCTGGGCCGCACAGTGACCGGGACAAAGACTGCTGTGCGAGAGCCACGCAGCCTTGGTGGCAGGCAGGCCACGTGCTCGGCTGAGGGTGCCGTCGGCTGCCCCACTGTCCGCTCGCTGCCAGTCTTCTCCAGTTGCTTACCGCGCGTTTGACCTGGAGGAAAACGTAATTTAAGCAGTTTCCCCGAACCTGGTTTTGTATGACATCAATCACAATGACTAAATGAAAACCAAATTAATACAACAAATTTGGGTTTCTATTGCAAAAGATCTGGATATGCAAAACGGTACGTATTATGCTCTATTACTTCAGTTTTATTCACGTACATTGTGTTAAACATCAAAGCAATGGCTTTCATGATTACAGGGAACTCCACTTAATGTCCATGACTAATTTGTCTATTCAAATTAGAGTCGTAAAAATGTCAATTTTTCTATAGTGTTTTCCTTTTGTAATGTTGTCTGTTGCTGCGGTGGAGTAGCCGAGCGGTCTAAAGCGTCTCGCTGCGGAGCGCGCTGTTGCTCGCTGTGGAGGTTCGAGTCCTCCCTGGGGCATGGGTGTGTGTGTTGTCCTTAGGTTAGTTTACCTAGGTTTAAGTAGTTTTTAAGCTACGGACTGATGACCACGCAGTTTGGTCCGATAATTTACAAAAATTTGATTTTTTTTGTTGTCTGTTTGCCGAGATGCTCTTCCAACTGTGTTATGATACTAACTTCTTCTTCACAACGAACGTACTTAGAGATCTTCTACTATTGTTAGGTCTCAAAGGAAGCTCTTCTACAGAATGTGGAGGCACCTGCAAATTTTGTCTCCGTAACTTCTTTGCCAACGTAATACTTGAAAAAAATATTCCCATCGCTAAACCTGCCCATTGACCTCACATCAACAGTGATAAACTTGTAGTTTTAATTGGGGGTAGCCATTAGCACTACGAAATATGTAAGTCAGTAGTTGAAATATGATGAACCACTGGTTACTGGATTCTTAACCACAATATGTTTTCCACCGAGAGCTGCGATACAGTGCGGAAACTGTCATCGCTGTTCGAAACATTCTCCATCTGTTTTCTATGTCTGAGCTATGGTTTGTGGTAAATATAGTGGTTGCATGGTGTTCCACATCGCATGTAGGCTGCATTAACAGTATCTGACACAACTCGAGCGCCCATTCTGTAGCTGTAGGCAATACTTTTCTGTCTTCTGTGGCTAAATACCTGTGGGAAAAAATGTATTTAAGGAAAATGCATGGAATGAGCTGTAGATGTTCTGCCATGATTATCACGTACAGTATTAAGTTTATGTAATAAGTACACAGATTATAGAAAGAATACTAATAAGATCTGGGAAAGTTGAGGACATTGAGATTACATAAACTGTAAATTTTTCTATATAGTTGCGTGCAACCATTTGCTGGCTATGACACACTGACAGTGGTCATTACATTCTTCGAAAAATGTATTTTTTCTCATCAGATCGTGAACCTCGTGGAATTGACTCTGGTCTTATCGGAAGTAGTTCGGGAACTGTTTATAATAAAACTATTCTCCAAAAGTCCAAAGTTGCTTCTCTTGCTCATGTTACTGCTTTTCCATTCTGATTTCTCGCCTTATGAACCGTTATATAACAATATCAGCATGTCCATTTCCACATCAGAATCCCACTCTGAACTAAGGTTCATATGTGCACCCATAACTGTACAAGGAAACACTGTGCACTGGTTCAACAAGGAACGACTGTGCGGCAAATGGTAGAAACAATACTGTGCGACAAATGGTAGAAACTGTCGCCCAATATGCGCAGATACTGTGCCGCAAAGTGTTTCCTTCGCTGTGCTGCCCTGCCCTGCCCTGCATCAGTTGCGTCCCTATGTGCGCCTGGCCTAAGACGAGTCGTTGATTAACCTCGCCGCAGAGTGCTAGCCAGCGCCGTCTCGCGCATGCGCACTCGCCGCCTCGGCCTGCCCCGTTGTCCACTCTACGTTGACAAAGCTGGACCGGCGGCCCGGGATAAATCAGGCTGGAGGCGACAGGCCCGCCTGACCCCCGCTGATATACTGCCTGCCTGCCTGCCCCTTCACTGGCTGCGGGCTCTTCCTCTAACAGCAGGCCCTCAACATCTGGCCAGGGTCCGGGACTCGGCCAGTACACTGGGCAGGCGCTGCTGTTCCCAAAAGCGGGTCGCACTGGTGCAGTTTAGACAGTTAATGTCTCAGGAGTGAAATGTGAGCCCACACCTAGCTTCCTGTACATCACGATAATACGAGGATTGGAACAGGGTGCTACAAAAAGGTACGGCCAAACTTTCAGGAAACATTCCTCACACACACGAAAGAAAATATGTTATGTTGACATGTCCCCGGAAACGATTAATTTCCATGTTACAGCTCATTTTAGTATTTCTCTTTAAATGTAAATTGAAATAATTCGTGCAGACAATTGTCGAAATACTCAATTGAAGGAAGGTAATGTGGACTTCAGTGCTTGTGTTGATATGCGACGGATGAGGCTTCATACCAACACGATCACATTTTCACAATGAACATGTGTGGGCTCTGAATGTGAAAGGATAACAACTGTAGGGTCAGAAGTGACGTCAGTTCTTTCGGAACAGACGCCACGAATATATATGACGGGCAATGATCCTATCGTTAGTGGGGAGGTGTGGGCAAGTTTGTGGCCCTTACTCTTACGGGAATTAGTTTCTGAAACTACGAGTTTGAGTACTTTGGGCAGGGCAAGGCTGGGAATTTCTGTCTGACGGGAGGCGTGCTTAGATAGTCCTTGCAGGTGTGATCACTGTGCCCGCAGTGGTGTAGTGGGCAACGCAACTGCCTAGAAAGCAGGAGACCCGGATTCGAATCCCAGCTGGGTACATATTTTCAGTTTTGCCCATCCCAGTTAATGTCATATATTCTGTGAATATGATAGAATAACAACTGCAGATCAGAAGTGACGTGTATTTATTCGGAACAGGCGCCACATGTATACAAGGTGTTACAAAAAGGTACGGCCAAACTTTTAGGATACATTCCTCAGACACAAAGAAAGAAAATATGTTACGTGTACATGTGTCCGGAAACGCTTAATTTTCGTGTTAGATCTCATTTTAGTATTTACGGATGAGGCTTCATTCCAACGTGATCAAATTGTAAATTTTCACAGTCAACATGTGTGGGCTGACGATAATCCGCACGCAATTGTGCAATCACATTATCAACATAGATTTTCTTGAGCGTTTGGGCAGGAATTGTTGGTGATGTCTTGACTGGGCCTCATGTTCTTCCACCTACGCTCACTGGAGCACGTTATCATGATTTAATACACGATACTCTACCTGTGCTGTTAGAACATGTTTTACAAGTACGACACAACATGTGATTCATGCACGATGGAGCTCCTGCACACTTCAGTCGACGTGTTCGTACGCTTCTCAACAAGAGATTCGGCGACCCATGGTTTGGTAGAGGCGGACCAATTGCAAGCCCTCCACGTTCTCCTGACCTCAACCCTCTTGACTTTCATTTATGGGGGGCATTTGAAAGCTCTTGTCTATGCAACCCCGGTACCAAATGTAGAGACACTTCATGCTCGTATTGTGGACAGCTGCGATACACCACGCCATTCTTCAGGGCATCAGGGATTCCATGCGAAGGAGGGTGGATGCATGTATCCTTGCTAATGGAGGACATTTTTGACATTTCCTGTAACGAAGTGTTTGAAGTCACGTTGGTACGTTCTGTTGCTGTGCGTTTCCATTCCATGATTACTATGAGTTGAAGAGAAGTAATAAACTGAGCACTAACATGGAAATTAAGCGTTTCCAGACACATGTCCACATAACGTATATTCTTTCTTTGTGTGAGAGGAATGTTTCCTGAAAGATTCACCGTAACTTTTTGTAACACCCTGTATACTGGCAAAACTGATGTGAAATTATGCAATGGTATCCACTACTGTCGCTTATAGCACACGTTCTTGATGTACCTTACCTCCGAGCAAATGGACTCGCCCGTCTGACGTCACTGGCGTGCTCACATTCGAGGATAACACGCTCACTTACGAGCGAGCGGTCTAACGTAACGGTGTCTTCGAAACAGGAACAACCAAGTTGGATCTATATTGACGGTGCCAGAGGTCATAAACCATGGTTGTGTCATCAAGGTCTTCGAGAGGCGTGCTGAGAATCAGGGGCACGTTGGGTAAAGAAGCTTTCAGTGAAGGTCGGCAAACTATGGCAGACATGCATTGGACAGGATGTCCTGTTGTGTCTGAAGAAGACGTGCATACATTTGCCGCGTTGGTGGACAGTGATAGACGCCTGACGATTCATGAGCTCGCCCAAGAAACCAGATTAGCGCATGCGACTGCATCGCATCCTGAAGGAACGCCTGGTCAAGCGAAAAAATTGCATGAGAATGTGTACCGCATGAATGGATGGAAACGGAGAAACTGATACGTTACAACGTTGATCAGACGCACTTGGAGCGCAATGAGCGCGAAGGAGAGGCGTTTATACGCCCTATCATAAGAATGGATAAGCCACGAACGACATTCTACAAGCCAAAAGTGAAGCCCTAATCCAACCAATAGCGTCATTATAGGTCGCCGCGAAAGTCGAAAATACGTCAGAGTCCCAGTATGGTGAAAGTTTTGGTGAATCTCAAATACGTCTGTGATGTTCTAACACATTACGTTCCTCCACGACAGACCGCCACTGCACAGTATCATGTTCGTGTTTGGAGCTTCACCTGCGACTAGCTTTTGGAAACAAGCGCCATCATTTTCTGCTCAACTCGCCCATAATGTTACACGACACTGCACGGGAACATACAGCGCAACTGTGACTGCACTGTTCGGTGGATGTGACTAGGAAGTACTGAACAATTCACCATACCCCCCAAATTTACGGCCGAAGATGAAGGAACAACTTCGTGACATTCGCTTCAGAACTGTTCCAGAGATTCGTCAGGCAGTAAACTGCTTCATTCGCACCATAGACAGAACAGGCTCTGCTAACGGTATACAACGCCTTCCGCATAACTCGCAACGAGTTCTACACATTGGTGACTACTTTGAAGGTCACTAACAGGTGCAAACGTGTAATGCTTTTGTATCGGTTGTGAATAAATAGTTGCCACTATTTAAGTTCCAACCCTACTACAGTGAAGAGACAAAGAAACCGGTACGCCTACATTGTACTGTGTAGGGCTCCCCGCAAGCTCGCAGAAGTGACTTGACACGACATGGTATGAATTCGAATAATGTGCAAAGTAGTGCTGGAGGCAGCTATCACTGTGCATCCTGCAGGGCTGTCCATACATTCGTAAGAGAACGAGAGGATTGAGATCTTTTCTTCACAGCATGATACAAGGCACCCCACATATGGGTCAGGTCACAGAGTAACATATACAGAGGAGCAGCCCCCTCTAAACCACTGTCCTACGCTCCCCTCGTAGTTCCGTAAGATGCTAGCAGTTGTCAGGCGGATCGCTTGCTTAGGGTGCCTCTCGCACGTCAGAGGGTAGCGTGTGGGGGAGGCTGAGGGGAGAGCTCGTGCCGCCTACCACGAGGCCACGGCTGTGTCCAGCTTGCTGGCGTTTGAGGGGAGGTGGTGGTGGAGAGAGCTGCTACCTGCCGCCTGCTCTGGCCAGTTTAAAGAGCTGCTTCTGACCGCAGCGCCATCATGGAACATCTTACGGAACTGCTGGAAACCCTCCCTCCCGCACCCCTGTGCGTAGGACTGGGCCCTTACGGAGGTTTCCCGTCTGTATATATTTGTCTGTGGTCAGGTCAAGCGATTCCAGCCGGCTATACAAACTACACGACCGGCCGGCCACACAGTGCCACCGGCCCTCGACGCGCACAAAAGAATTTGGTGATTAGCAGGAACACATAAACTGTACGGCCGGCGTTGTTGCGAATCCGTCCTTATTCCGGTCGCTGGTCCATTAATCTCTTCCGGTGGCGAGCCTTTCGCCGACGCCCCGCACCTATCAGGCTGGGGCGGCTCCTGAATAGGTTTGCAGGTTTGCGCTACATACAGGAATAATAATATTGTTAAACTGCGTTTGCTTATTAGAAATTCTATGCAGGGGAAGAAGTAGCGGTCCATTTATGTCTTTTGAAACGCCCGGGCTGCTACGCACCGACCACTCCCGAGTGGACCGAACCTCGCCGACAGCGGCTGGGTTTGCAGTCGGCCTGCAAACGCCGACTAGGGTGTCTCAGGGGGTGTGCGGGGTGTTGGGGCAACGCTTGGCAACAGTGTTCCCATATAGGCGCCTTGAGCGTATACACATCGCGGCCGAGCCACCCTGTCAGCCGCAGAAACAGAGACCGAACTCTCCCGAAGACAACCGGAGTCGTCAGCCTTTCGAATGAAGCGGGCTTTTCGCGCCTTCTTAATCAGTTCACGTGTACTGCAAGCGGAGTAACTGTTCGTGGTGTCCGTTGTTTAGCATGTTTTATAGTAAGTTTTGAGGCTCAAGTGAACAGGTGAAATAATGAATCAGGTAATTTCCTTGCTTTCTGAGCGCGTCAATTTACGCAAGTATGAATAGAAATGAGAATCAAGAGACTAGGTAGACCGATTCCTACTTAATTTCACATGCAGTTAAAACGAAAAGACGTCAATTCAACATAAACTTTAACTCGGGACTGTATAGAAAGTATGAATATGTGGCTGCGATGTGAAAAACGCCTAATTTTGTTTTCCTTGTTTATTATTTGGAGGAGAGTTCTCTGGACTCAACAAGGAGTCATTGACATTCAAAACCTTCACGATAAACTAAGGAAACACGAACTTTCTTCGGTCCATGTCAATAATGTTTTGAATCTGACAAGTCTAGGCAATGTAAATACAGCCACTTGATTACTCAGGGCTACAAAAAGTCCGTGACATTACACTAGCAAAAGGTTACAGATAATACGTACACACAAAATCTAATAATTAATTGTATTTGTTCCTGTGGTTCTTCGGAACTTGCCATCAGACGACACGATAAGACTGAATCATCTTCCAATCCTGCCGTTTTTCGCCTTGATTAATTTTAGTGCAGAATTAGATTCATTGTTAAATCGCATTTGGAAAAGGCAACAGTTTTTAAAGGCACCTCAAAACGCTCCAGAATGAACTCCTCCGACACATGCTTCAAGCCTGCCAAGAGGAGATCAGGAACGAAATGAAGGGTGCTGAGTTTCTGGTTGTAATAGTTGACGGCACCAGCGATGTAGTCTGTGTTTTCCAGATGGTTATAGTATATAGGTGCATTATTAATGGAAGACCAGTTGAAAGATTTTGGGTTTTATAGCACAAGAAAAGCATGATGCTGTAAGATTACCGCCCAATAGAAATACTGGTAATTAATAGCATTTGATAATTACACAGTATGAAGTTCAATGCAAACATTGACCATGCCAATGCACTAAATGTTACACAATTTTAATCTCATTAATTATGGTAGCAATGTATGTACACAGCTGGGTGACAACATTTATAGTTAGGCCATAGGTAGAAATTCTCCACGTTGAGATTTGCTGTGTGCTTGTAGCTGACGGGAGGCCAGCGAGCAGGCCGACGTTGGTGGCTTGTTCCAACTTAGGATTTTCCCGTTCGTTTCCGGTGAGGGGAGAGAGGGACAATGGCGAGTGCCAGGCACAGTGCAATGCACAAATATTGTAATACTACTGGCATTTGAAGTAATACGATGCAGTTAGGAACCTTTAAGGCCCTCATTACAAAATAGCCTGTTGACAAATAAACAATACATTAGCTGATATAGTCACATCTGACGTAATATGTTTAACTGACAATGAAAATTAATAAATTACTAATAAATACAAGACAGTTACACAACTAGCATGGCAATGTTTGTTTATAAAAATAATATATTAACTATTTTTCATTTTATTTTCAATCAATCTTTTGTATTTTATCTTGAAGTATTCAGTTAAATCACTTATCTGTGATATAAGAAATTGCACGATTATGATAAATAGTACAAAGGATGTTTATACCAATATAAAAACGTAAGAAGATATTTGTTTAATGTGTAGTGTAATTATTTTGATTTTAAGTAAAGTTTTAGAAATGTATTGGCTGAGCGCTGTATGTTGGCAAATCGGTTAGAACAGCTCACATGGGGAAGTTGATGACGTTGGGGAAAAAACCCCGGCAGTTGAGTTTTTGGCGCGCGCGCGCTCGAGGGCAGGAAGTGACGACTCGGGAGCACATGGGGAGCTGGCCGGGCGGCGTCGCGCCGCATCAGGATCTCGAGGTGGTGACTTTAGATTTGTGTGTGGCAATCGCCACGTGTGGTCGCTTGTCGTAGACTGCACCAAGTTAAATCGAGTGCTACTGTGTGTTTGTGAATATTTAGCTGGTGGAACAAGGTGTGCATCGCATTGAATTAAAGTGACTGTGATTTGTTAATGTAACACGTGTCGTCGTATAGGCATGAACATAAACGGTGTTTGAGACAGCCACGTGGTGTGAAAACAATTCACGACAAATATTCATTTTTTGTCAGGGGGCTCACGAGCTATAACTTTATTTGATAAATGTGCCGACGTACAGACGTATCAGGCACAGGGTTCTAAGATTGTGAAATAAACAACATAAAGTGTACTTTCACGAGTTTTCAAAAATAGTAGTTAGTACACCCTTTTCTCTCATGAACTTGATTTTATTATGAATTTGTTTGGTTAATCATATGCAGGGAAGGAAAGCTGCGAACGTGTGATATCATCCCCTAGAACACGAGTCAAACAGTCGCCATCACAGTTCCAGTGTTTTTGCATGTTTAGGAATTTGGTTCGCAGCTGGTGGTTGTGAGTTTTAAAAATTAAACTTTCCATATTTTAAACTCTCACACCGACCTTCACGCTCGCAATGCCCAGACTTTGGCAACGCATATTATAGAACAATTAAGTAACCATTTAGAGAATTGTCCACAAAAATTAATAGCTCAAACATATGATGGTGCATTAGTCATGGGTAATTCGTCACGTGAGGTGCAGGCTCTTGTGAAGCAAACTTTTCCAATGCTTCATACATTCATTGCTATATCCACCAATTAAATCTCATTATGCTTAAAGCCACTTTTTTCGGAATGCGTTGAGCTGCCATACTGGAAAGGTGGCAGCTGGTGAAAAAATTGCACTGCCATCTTTTCTGGTCACCAGCTGCCACTGCTGTCAGGCCGCCTGTCTCAGGTACAAGGAACACCATGCCTTACAGACAGGTGCACTAACCGCACGCTCCTACTCACATCGGATACCGTTGAATAGCTGAGGAAGAGAAACAAAAGTAAATGTATCTTCTTGTGCGTGCCGGTTTTAGTTTCCTCCCAGTACCTTCTAGAAGATTGTATCCCTCCGTCTTCAAAGACCCTAGTCGACAGTTCGAACTAATGAGAAGAGTGTTTATTGACTTAAAAACAAGAATTGAGTGGACGACAATGTGAAGGACAGCATCAGGTTGAAAAGTGATGTGAGTGGTAGAAACTGTGAATGCTATGAGAGTGCAAAATAGGATTCACTTGCTAAGAGGCCTCTCCCCTGTTTTGACCCTGGTCACCATCAGCAACTTTTAAAATCTGTCATGAACATTACTTTTTGTAATTTGGAGTGATTTTAAAAACTTTTTATCCATTTTTTATTGAGGAACTGTTTTAGCATAACAGAACACTTTCAAAATTGTGATCTTATTTTTTAAAATTTTTTGTGTGTGTTTCAACCTCATGTATATTTCATATCTATGGTTTATCTATGTTTTCTTGTAAATTTTGCTTTATTATACATGTTGTCCCAATGCCATGGTCTGACCAGCCACTTCTGCATCTCCATTGTTTTAGTTTCTATGGCAATTATTATTTTTCAATATGTATTTTTTGAAGTGTTGTTGTATTTTCTGTTTTTGTGTGACGTGCCCCAGCTGTCTATGTTGCCCGTAACGCAGCCACATGTTAGTTTTGAAAAGTTTGCTGTATATGTTGTAATATAATTACCTCAGTCTACATCAAAATTTTGAGTTTACGAAGGGGTGATGAAAGACGACCGTCTGTCGACATCCATATATTTTTTGTATATTTCTGTAAAACTATAATTTATTTAATGTCGTTATATTATCATTGTGTTAAAACTTGAACCCCACTCTTTTCAACGCTTGATGAATAGCATTTTTATTTCATGTGTTAAAATAGTAGTTAATATTGCTAGGATTTTCTTATTTTGTTATGTTAATAACTTATTATTATATTAATGTAGCATAAGTATGGCTTCTCCGCTACGCCACTGTCCCTGTGAGAATGTGAAATTGTCTTACTTTTAGTGTGTGCAGGGAATCTACGGCTGTTTGAACGTGGAGAGTGATAGCTCGCTTTGCATCGTTCTCTTTGGCTCAGAGTCGATACCTGCTGATACGACCAAAGAGGTTTCCACACCCTTTGGTTGCATGCTAGTTGGCGAGTCTCTCCGTCCCCACCACCGCTGATCTTGGTTTTTCCGGCTTCCGGTGGCTTTCCGTGTCTCGTCGCCACTCGGTTGATTCATGCGGTTGATTCTATACTGGGCCTCTGGTGAGGTAAGGTTGGTTCTTCTCTGGTATCCGCGATATAGTAGCATTTCATTGTCTAGCACGTTTAACTTAGGCTCGTGAACTTACAATCATTTTTGGAATATTTTCTCCGATCTTGTGCGGAAATATGTTCTCGTTTTTCATTTCAATGATATCCAATAGATAAACACGGTGTGTTTGATTCTAGTTGCAGTTTGATAACAGCCTGGTATGTTAAAACCTTTGTGATCATGTGGCAGCGTATGAACTCTGTGTAAATACTTTCTAGCTTTGTGGGGCCCGATTTGAACAGTGCATGTGAAACTCTTCTCATCGTTTCCTTTCGTGAGTGATATGTGTTCCACGCGGTTGGTTCATAGAAAAAGTCTTCAGCCTCCACTGTTGTTTGTTCCATGCCCATCAGGCAAGTAACTATGCGGGTATCCTTCTGATTTCCACTAATATTTCGCGATCTTCTCTCCCCACCTATTTTAATGTCGCTGTTTCTTCTCCGACTTGTAGTACGAACTCTGTCTGTGTCTGTAATTCTCTCTGAGCCTTGTACAATCTCTTTTAATAGCTTCCTTACGTAATTCTAAACATTTCTATGGGTTGCATGCTGTAATTATTAATTTTATTTATCCGACTGTAATTATTTCACTTTTACGAGTTTTTTGAGACTGGACTCATCCGTCTCTGTAATCGCTCCCTTTCGCGTGCAGCTGCATTTCTTTCGCTTCTTCGTGTAATTCTGAACATTTATAATGGTTGCATGCCGTAATTTTTATTTTTCCGAATTTGTAATTATTTCATTTCAACGTTTATTTTTCTGAGACAGGACCTACTCCCTGTCTGTAATCGCCTCCTATCGCGTGTAGCTGTATTTCATTCGCCTTCTTATATAATTCTAAGTATGTCTATGGGTTGCATGGTGTAGTTAATTTTCTTTATTTTTTGGAATCCCAATTTATGCAATTTTTTCGGTTTTCGGAACCACGTGGGTCCGAGTTCCGACTTCCGGGATTTGCAGCTAGTCGCCCGAATTCACGCCACTTGTCATATAAAATCAGCACGTAGATCGATTTCTAACAGACTGCAACTTAAGAATCCACCGTAATTTTGTCTAATGAATCCGATTTTTAACCACTTCACCTTCAGTGGAGTGCGTTCATGTAACGTAGCCGTGTGTCGCCGTCAGCGTGTTTGCTCGCGGTCCATTTCTGATGTAATTTAACTTGGCTATACACACGCACCATCTCAAAACAGGCACGACAGACCAGAGCCAGCTTCAAAGTGTTTTTGTATATTGTGTTCTGTGCTACCTCCGACTTGCTGAATTTCGCCTACGATAGCGGCGCCTGCTTCCGCCTCGTCTCAGCACGCTGATTTTGGTGAGTTTCACTGTGGCATCGCGTGTGTGTAAGAGAATGAATGGTATTTGTGAATCCTTTCCCCCAGTAGCGTTAAATCATGCATAATTTAGGCTTTGCACCGTCCGCATAATCCATGTAAGAGATGAATTTCTATTGTATTAACGAAATTGGTTCCCCATTTTCCTTATTTTCTATCTGAATAAACAAGTGTAAGTTCAGCATATTCCGTAAGTTGCCTATAAATTGTAGTTTTAGAGCACCTTCCCTCTTTTATTTAATATTGTTCTTCACAAGTACTGAGGACAAGTTCAGATGCAAATTTTATTTTTATATTCCATTGCGCACCGTCATAAATGTTTTCTTAGTCACCTTTCTAAGATTACTTTAATTGTGGTGGCTTGCTTATTAATGTTTGTGTGTAATAACGTGTGAGCTGCTATGTATATTGACCACTGTAGTATTAACGTCCTGTTATTGAAGTAATTTGAAACGTGTCTGTTCTCAGTTTGGGCCAGGGATCAAGGCTTTATAGCAGGGAGTAACCAGTAGTTCACTTGGCCCTTATCTACTAATTTTAGTGATTAAACAAGGCTCTTGTTACGTACCGTGGTCGACTTTTAATTGTAATTATATTATCGTTGTCCCGCGCAAGCAGTGTTCCAGATAGGCTGGATACTTGTGGTTAGTTTTTCAAAGTGGTTGGACGTTGGTCCACTATATAGTCCGTCCTCAATTGGTGGCAGACAGTCAGACTCAGAGAGGCTGTAAATTGTTAAATTTTGTATAATACCTCTCAACAAAGAATTAACCGCGAAGGTAACGAAAAACAATTACTTTGTTTGTAGCAAACTTGGTAAAGGACAGTGGATAATTTGTGATTAAACCCTACATTTCCTTCCTTCCATTGAGGCACAATTTAAGTATGTGGTGTGGAGGGAGACGTGTTTTAAGACAGTCCGTGTAGTATGCAACGCTGTGTTAGCTGAAAGGTCCCCTGTCTAGTAAGTACGAGGTCACGGGTTCGAATCACGGCCACAGCTCAGATTTCAATTCAATGCCACTCGTTATGTATAAAACTATACTGTGTTCGCGGCATCTTTTATGCTTTCCGAAAAATATATTTGGATTTCATATTCTAGGTGATAAAATAAGTCTACAGTCCCATGACAACTTTTTTATTTCCAAAGGCACAAAATCATTTTACGTCTTTTCATAAAAACGTCTGGGAAAATTTTCATACAGAAAGCGTACCGTATGATCACGTCTTTTCACAGGGCTTCCTGATCTAAGAGTGCTTTAATATCGTCGCGTCTTCCTCAAAACCACAAGTACAGTACTAATTGGAGAAACTTCATTCTACCGCTAATAAACTTTAACAGTTCAGGTATACAATATTTAATACATTTGGTACGTTATAACTCTGATATGAAACATTTAGTTTTTATACGGTCGATATTTTCGTATTTCAATTGTGTTAAGGCGTCGTGTAGTCGAGCGGTCTATGTCGCCTCGCCGAGGAGCGCGCGTTTGCTCGCCGTCGGAGGTTCGAGTCCTCTCTGGGGTATGGGTGTGTGTGTATGTGTTGTTCTTAAGGTCTTAGGTTAGGTTAACTTACTTTAAGTACCTTGCTGTCTCCATTAGAGATCTATGAGACGTGGTCATAGCGATGCACTTGAATAAACTTTAAAGTCTTGACCACTAATTTAAATTTATTGAGGCCTTACGCGTTTCGACGTTGCGTCATTATCGAAGGCTACAGCAAGACAATGGAATTAATATTCATCACACATTTCGATAAAACATAAATGAGAACACAATAATCACACTCACCATATCTTTTAAAACTTATTAAAATGTGAAACTAAACATTTAAAAATGACTGTCAAAGACATATGTCAAAAATAAAATAAATTTAAAATTTAAAATTCCCCCAGAACATCCCTGTAGGATGTCCAAGTGCAAACTAAATTCAGAGTTTGCGGTCAGTTATTAAGTGGAGAATCCGCCAGATGGCGATGTTGTCATTCCACTTCTCTCTCACTCACATATGCGCACTCACTCCCTCTGGGATTTTTTTTAATCTACCTTAAACCTGCACAATATTTTGTTACTGTTATGTTATACAATTATAAACATACAACTAAAATTTACAATCACTGTGTACAAAACTTTCTTTTACATTATACAATTATATGAGTGCTGCACCAAATTTTCCATACTATATTTTGACATCGTTAGGAAAGATAGTGTTTAGTGACACATTGCTGGCAGTCACCAAAATCATGTTATCTACACAGTATTCTGGTGAGGAAAGTGTGTGGAGTGGAGGGGTGAAGGGGAACGGACATAAAAGTACTGGGAAGGCAGAACAGCTATAAAGCACCATCTGCTTACAAAAACCACACGGTGGCCTTCACAATGTACAATCCCTCGTACAAACCACAATGCTGGCAACAACAGCGATGCAATATGTCAAAGCAGTGTCACACCCATTTAAATTTGATTACTTGTAACACGAGGAAGTACTATGTACAGTATTACAGTTTAGGCAATGCTGATGTGAAACAATGTCTACAATATAAACTCTAGGGTAGTTAACTATCATCTTCCATAAGTGTATTGTACATGTTAGCCCTCTATTATAAAACATGAAATAAAAGAGCCTTAAGCTATACTGATTAAATGCTTAACAATCAAGGCTCCTAAAATGAATGAATGTTATAAGTAAAAAGGAGGGGGGGAGGAGATGGTTGATGGAGCAACTACAGGTTATAAAATATAATTTTGTGCACTCTTACAGTTAGTAGTAATATTAACCTAACTATGCAGCTCCATGAAGAAACCTTAGATTTACTATAGTAGACTGTTAATGGAAAATTGACTTTAAGTAATACAGTATACTACGAGCTACGATGGGACTGTGTGGAATAACAATGTTCGTGGAAGGACATAATTTGTTAAGAGCAGGGAAGCTATTCGGCTAGGAAACTTCTTAGTGAACGCTGTACCGTAGTGGAATGCAAAGTGTCGCCATCTATTGGCGTCTGTTGTTTCTATGGAAGTGCCTAACGGAGTTGATGAATAGATTGAAGCATCATCTATCAGCTACATTCGTTACCATAGAATGGTCTACAAATGTTCGGCGAAAAGACTAAAGAACCAGTTTTTCGAAAAATCAATTTGTTCATTTATTATGTGAGAGGGAGATTTTGATTTTTCCACAAAAATCTCTATTTCCTCAAGGGTGTTAAGCATTAGGCCTTTTGGTGCGTTGTGTAGTATTTTCAGGCTTTGTTCTATTCCTCCTAATCCGTGGTTATTTCGTGTGAGGTGTCGTTTGATACATCCGTCGTTGCTGTCTCGCGTGTGTTCCTTGAATCGCTGCCGGAATAACCTGCCCGTTTGTCCTACGTAAAGTTTCTCGCAATCTCTACATGTTATTTTGTATACACCCGTGCCATCAAACTTGTCTCGTTTGGGTCCCACTGTGTGTCGTAACCTATCACCTAGTTTGCTAGTGGTTTTCATCCCTAAACCTACCTTATATTTTTTGAACTTACTTACGACGGAATCAGTTAATGTCCCTTTGTATGTAATACTCATTTTTAGTTTCTGTTTTTCTATCGGCGTTTTAATGGCGGTGTTCTCACACAGCTTATTGTACAGATACCTCACTTCTTTACTGTTATACCCGTTAGAGGTTGCAATGTATTCCAATGTATTCAGCTCTTTTGCTTTATCGTTATCATTTAATGGTAACTTCACTAGTCTATTCAACATTGAACGGAAAAAAGCCCATTTGTGTACTTTTGGATGGCATGAGTCAGCTGGTATAATTGTGTCTGTATAAGTTGGTTTTCTGAAAATTCCAAATTAGAGTTTTTCGTTGTCTCTGCTTACCGACAGATCTAGAAAATTTAGTGTTTTATTGTCTTCATGTTCCACAGTGAATTTTATGTTTGGGTGCATGGCGTTCAATTTCTCAGCTAGATCATTGATTGCTCCCTCGTTACCTTTTATCACAATAAAGGTGTCATCTACGTATCTCTGGTAAATAAGTACATCATTCCAGATGTCAGGATATTTCTCTATAAAGTCTGTTTCTAGCTTATTAATAAAAAAAATCAGCTAGGGTGCCTGATAGACTGTTACCCATTAAGTAGTTAGTAAGCCTAGGGAGTTAGGGAGTAATAACCAAGCAGTTAACTCCCATAGTTTTTCCAACATTTGAGGTGTTTTTTGTCTTTTTTTTTTCTACTTTGACATGTTTCCGGATGATGTAAAAGAGAAATCCTTTCTTAATACCTAAACGTTGTATATCAGTAGGAGTGACAGCCAAACAATTTCAACTGGTAGACTGTTACTTTTACTGCTGTGAACTACCGTTGCTATATGCGAACATGTTTAAGATTTAAAAAAAATTATTTCAACATACCGTAAAAGCAAAAAGTTTTTATAGGCGAATATACAGTAACTTACCTACTGAATATTAAATAATCTATTTTGCACTATATTTATCACACTATTATATACCAAATGAGTAACTGTATCGTGTGTAATATGTTCTACTGCTTGTATGGTACTATGGACTTATATTGTACATAAAAATTTTAAGCATAGATCAAAATTCTTGTTTTTGTGCAAATGTTGTGCAATATGACGTGTAATATTTTATACTTATCAGATTCTACAATATTTTGGCAGATATCATGTTGTTTAAGAAATATTGTAAATATGTATGTTCAGTACGTTAGTTTGCTTGGTATCTGTATATGGTAACTGTGAGTTAGGTTTTGGTGTATTAGTTTGTTCATATTTCTTGTAACGTTGAAACGTCCTATAAATTGTAGTATAGAAGTTGGGGTATTATTCTTGTAATGTTGGCACTACTATGTTCATGCGGAGGTGAGCAACATACATAATCGTTACACGTTGCACAGTGTTGCTCGCTAAGGAAGTGAATCAGATAGGCATTTGCAATTATAGATCCACAATTATTGCACACAGTACCAATATGGTGACGAAGTGGAAGCTTACGAACAGTGCCAATAGCATCACTAGTATCTTTCTTAAGTCCTATAAGCCCATTAGTCACACATGGCAAGTAAATAGGTTTCATGTATGTAAGAGAGCAGGGGCGCCGACTTTTGAAAATCAGTGTGGGTGCTCGTCGATTCATATTTAATTACCTTTTCGGCCACAAGGTTCAAAGAATGGGCCAAGCAGTGCTCAATTTCACTGAATTTTGCTTGCAACCTAGAACACGTACCAGTCATATTTGTCGCTCTGTCAGTAGTAATAATATTGCATTATTTGATATCTGGAGGAAAACGAGAGGGATCATCCACTGATATCATTAACAGTACTTCAACTGTGGTAGATTCAATATTATAGAAAACAAAATAAAAAAAAGATTAATTTGAAAATTAGCACCACTGGTTAGTTCAGGGAATTTTAAGAAGTTTAAAACAAATCAGACGATTGAAGTATGTTACAATTTCGTTACATATTTGCCTCTCTGATAGACGTAACTCTTTCATAAACACTTTGATTTGGTCTTGCATTTCTATTATTAGATGCTCTTAGCCCCGCAATGACTAATTTCTTAAAGCGCATAGTTATGTGTGTATGGAACGCTAAATTTAATATCCAGTTTTAATCTATTCGACAATGAACTTTGCCCCTTTCATTTAGATAGACATATTTCCTCATGACTGACAAACAAAGTAAAGACAACTAAGACAACGAATTGTACTCTCCCAAGATATATACCCATGCTCCACTTGTGTAACTTTAAGGAAACCTTTGAAATGGCGGTTATTTATATGGCGACAATGCACAGTTCCCACACACGGGACGTCTTTTATTACGGCGCTTGGTTGCACTCTTTCAGCAGACAATGGCGCTTCGTGAATGGAGCAATGAATAGTCAAATCGCCTTTCCTAGGTTCACTTTTCAGTTCATTTCTGTATATGTGTCATTATTAAGCTCGGCAACTATCCCTGCAGGTGCTGCGCCCTCTACCTGCCAGCGAGGTATTACGTGAAGTCGTGTGTAACGGCACTGTACTAGTCTGCTGTACTTGTTAGCAGAATTAAATACTTTCACGTAAAAGACAGTGCGGATGTCAATCTATCTTAATGAACTGAGTTAATGGGGCTACCACAGCAAACTAAGGATGCCCCAGAACTCTGATTGTTGCATCGGTACGACATGATGCGGCCAGGGGTTAGTGGTCTAGCCCCTCCCCCGTCCTACCACCCCACCCTCCGAACAGGTTCCAAGCGTCTGCAGTGAGTGCTCCTTGGGGCACTGTTGGAACAGCCTTGCGGCTAGGTCGTGGTTGCCACACTGCGATGTCAAAAATGCATAATTGACAGCTATGACTTTTCCCCATTTTTGTGCTACTTTATTTTCCTCCCTTATTTTGTGTAGGTGCTGAGCACCCAAAAAATTTCGTGGGGGGGTGCACCAGCATCGGAGCACCAACGGAGTCGGCGCCCCTGTAAGAGTCTGAGGAACTGCCGGCCGCGACAGGAAATGCTAGCTCAGGCGTCGAAGTAATAATTCGACGACCACGGCGCGAGCACTGTGGGAGCACAGAGGGCGCATTGAGCTCGGCGGCGTTACCGCTGTCCGCCATCTCCACACGCACCGCTTGCTCCATCAGTCACTGTCGGCCCAACACGGACGAGGCTGCCGCCGACACGGGGGAGGAGCAATCGGAAGAAGTCTCCGTCTGTTCTCGGTGGGGAATGCTGACGTTCCGTGCCGGCCACTTACATTTCAAATTAATGCTTAAGGTGTGCCGCGCGTTGTAGAGTTGAGCAAAAGACTACGAGATTATAATTAAAACTTTTATAATCACCAATGGATGAATAATGATAACGTAAGTTGCCTCTTTTTAACGAACTTACATCGTTACCTAGAAAATCCAATCATTTGATGATAATAGTGGTTCCTTCCTCGATAACATTTATATTATTTCCAGATGTACGAAGACAGCATGAAAAGTGCTCGTATAATTTCGCTGAAGTGGTAGGTTTCAGTTGCCTTCCACCATGGAAAGGTAGGAGTAATTCAATAATTTTGTAAGTAAAATCTTTTAATGTTTTACCACTATATTAAAAATCATTTATTACAACTTTTAGCCATACAGTTACCTACATTTAGAACTCCAACAGCACAGAAAACGTTCCTTAAAGAGAGAAAAACGGTATATCACACGCTGGGAACTTCAAGATGGCGTGTATTTGTAAATGACTGAAGTATGTAATCGGAAGAATAAAGGCAGGAAGTTGTTGTGCTCTTCAGTACGCAGACTGGTTTGATGCATCTGTCCCTGCTACCCTGACCTGTGCTAGTCTCTTCATCTGAGAATACGAACGAAAACCTACATCCGTTTGAATTTGCTTACTATATTCGTCTCTCAATCACTCTCTACGATTTTTACCCTACACACTTACTTCCAATGCTAAGTTGACGATTTCATTATGTCTCAGAATGTATGCCACCAACCTATCCTTTCTCTTACTCAGGATATGCCAGAAACTCCCTTTTTCCTTAATACTGTTGAACACCTCCTCATTAGTTACGTGATCTACCCATCTAATCTACATCTTCGTCTATTACACCACATTTCGAAAGCTTCTAACATCTTTCTGTCTGAACTCCAGATGGTCCCCATTTCACACCCATACCATGCCACATTACAAACGAATGCCCCCAGAAAGGAGTTCCTACCATTTAAATCTACATTGGATGTTAACAAGGTTCGCTCCTTCAGAAACGCTTTTCTTCCGGTGGCCATTCTCTATTTTATATCTTCTTTACTTCGACCATTAAATCTTGTTACCCAAATAAATAAACTCTACAACTTTTATCGTCTCGCTACCTAATTTAATTCATCCAGGATCGCCTATTTTTCCATTACGCTATTGTTAATGTTCCTGTTATATCTTCCTTTCAAGGCACTGTGTATTCCATTTAAGTGCTCTTCCAGGTCCTTTGCTGTTTCTGACGATCCCTATGTCATCAGCAAACATCGATGAACATCGATTCCCTCTCTAAACGTCTCATTGTATTCCACCAAAGCGTGCTCAATGTACAGATTGAACAACATTGGAGAAAGGCTACAACCCTGTCTTACATACTTCCCAACCACTGCATTCCTTCCATGACCTTCGACTCTAATAATTCCTGTCTGGTTTTTGTAGAAGTTGAATATAACTCTTCGCTCACTATATTTTACCCCTGCTACCTTCAGAACTTGAAAGAGTGTATTCCAGTCAAAGTTATCAAAAGCTTTCTCCAGATCCACAAACGCTAAAAACATAGGTTTCAATTTCCTTAATCTATCTTCTAAGATAAGTCGTAATGTGAGTATTGCCTCACGAGTTCCTATATTTCTGCTAAATCCAAACTGATCTTCCCCAAAATGGGATTCCACCAGATGTTCCATTCATCTGTAAATAATTCGTGTTAATATTTTGTAAACATGACTTATCAAACTGACAGTTCGTTAATTTTCACATTTGTCCATACTTGCTTTCTTCGGAATTGGAATCACTATATTATTCTTTAAGTCTGATTGTATTTCCCCTGTCTCAAATGTCTTTCGTACCTGTTGTAAGAAATTTATATAATAGGGAATACAAATGTATTCCAAGCCACATTTACTTGTTGAAAAAAGAAATTTTTAATACTTAGTAATTATGTAATGCACAACCAGTTTCGATGCACTATGGCATCATTTCAAGTGCTCCACAATAAGGAAAATTTTTATGGAAGTACAAAATAAAGACAAAAATAAGATACATTACCAATTTAGAAATTGTCAGAAGAGTGTTATAACATATGATCTTACATGTATCATTTTGCCCAAGAGTTGTTTTAGGACCAAGTTGTACAAAAGCCTGTGCTTGAGAGAGATGGTCAGTCATATTCAACCTAAAAATAAAATGACAAATTGCGTACTATCTTTCCTTCTATTATTTAACTGGTAATGCAGAGTCATATTTTAAACATGCCCCCTTTTATATTTATTTATTTATAAAACTGGATAAGAATAAAACATTAAAATTACCTAGAAGTCAAATTGTTTGAATCTAGGAAAATAGTCAAGAAACTTTCCTTACTTTGATAGTGCTTCTGTGTAAGGAGCTCCTTTTTTATTTTAGTTTTATTTATTTATTTTTATATCCGTACATATGCAGGTAGACTGGCAGCAGCCTCCTACGCTGCTCTTAGCCACTTGAATTTACATACATCCTCAAGGGGTAACAAACAATAGTAGTCTGGTGTGTCCACGGTTGCACTATTAAAAGCACACACTGGCAACAAAGAGACAAGTCACTAAAACGGAGCACTAAGGTTTCAAACACTGACAGTATGACCCATCAAGGAAACAAGGGGGAGGGGGCGTGTTAGGAAGCATGAGAGAAGGAAGAGTAGGTGGGAGAGAACAGGCAGGGTGTGTAGAGACTCCAAGAGAGAGGAGAGGAAGGGGGATAACCAAGCTGTGCAAGGGATCAGGAGAGGAGGGGGAGAGGGAGCGTTTAATCCACGGGGAAAGGATTAGGGCTGGTATGAGGGATAGATTTCGGGACAGAGGGCGTCATCCAGGAAGGGCAGTGTCAGAAGTTACACTGGGAGAGGATGTGGAGGGTATGGAGGTGAAAGGAGGAAGGGATACACTAGTGAAGGCGTGGCAGAGACGCGGGACGTGTAAGGATGGGGTAGACCAGAAGATTGCGGGATTCTATTTTGCAGGTAATGTAGAGGCGCTGGAGATGTTCAGGAAACAGAAGGAAATGGGGGAACGGGATGTGGTCGTAGAGGATCCGGGTGGGGGAGGTGAGTGGTTGCAGTATGCGAGGCAGAGGGCGTGGCGTTTGAGGATTTGAAGGGTGTATAGTAGGTAGAGGGGGCGGATATCCAGGCGGGATGGAAGCTGCATAGGACAGGACACATGATTGTTTTATATGTATGGCAGAGAGTGTACGGGTTGAGGCCCCATGTCCGGCCGGCGAGTAGTTGTAGGAGGTTAAGGCGGGACATGGCCTTCTGGCGAACTGTGCGGAGGTGAGGGGTCCAGGAGAGGGATTTGTCAAGGGTGAGGCCAAAGTTCTTGAGGGTGGGAGTGTGGCGGACAGGACTACCGTGGATGGTAAGGTAGAAGTCGTGGAGGTGGAAGGAAGGGGTGGTGCAACCTATGAAGATAGCCTGTGATTTATCGGGTGTGACAGTAATGAGTCATTGGTTGCACCATGCAGTGAACTCAGGGAGGTGAGACTGGAGCAAACGCAGGGATCGGGCAAGGGAGGGGCAAGCGTCAGGAATGTGGTGTTGTCAGCATATTGAAGGAGATGGAAGGAGGCTGGAGTTGGGGCATATTAGTGGAGTAGGTTAGGTAGAGGAGGGGGAGAGGACGGAGCTTTGAGGCACTCCAGAGGACTGGGTAGAACAAATGGTAATTTCAGTTGCAGACAGAGGAGGTTGGGGTGGGGGTGAGCAAGGAAGTAATGAGGCAGACATAATTAATAGGAAGGGCATAGAACTGGAGCTTGAATAGGAGACCAGAATGCCGTACAAGGTCGTAGGCTTTCTTGATATCGAGGGAGACAAAGATAGTGGAGCTATGGTAGTTGGATGGAGAGGAGGTGGGTGAGGTGAAGGAACTGGTCGTTGTCAGAGAAGGACTGTAAAAAGCCACATTGGGGGAAGGGGAAGGAGCTGGTGTTGGCGGAGGTGAGAGTGATTACGGCATGAGAGGATGGTTTCCAGGACCTTGATGAACACGGAGGTGAGGCTGTTGGGACGATAGGAGGAGGCCTGGGATGGGGGCTTCTCAGGTTTGGGGAACAGGCGAATGCGGGAGGTTTTCCTCAGGTCAGGGTAGAAACCGGTGTAGAGGATAACGTTGTAAAGGGAGGCCAAGGCGTCATGGAAGGAGGAGGGGCAAGCCCAGAGGCGGCGGTATGTCAGCTGGTCATTACCGGGGGCGGTATTGCGTTTGGTTCGAAGAGTGTCAATAATGTTCTGGGCAGTGATAGGTGTGTTCAAGTCTGAGGCGGGGATGCGGTACAAGTACCGGAAGCCAGTGGTGAGTGGGGGAGAGGAGGTGTCGGTGCACTCATGAAGATCTGGGAAGAGAGAGTAGTCAGTTGATTGTCGGGAATGGAATAGATGTCGGACAGGTGGGAGGCAAAGTGCTCTGCCTTACTGGCTTTGTCAGGAAAAAGAGTTCCATGTGTCTATCTGTAAGTACAACATACTATATAAAATGCTGAGAATAACTAATATAACTCATTTAACAAGTGAATTTACTTTCATACCTGAGCAAGCTGAACATAAATTCGACACTAATCGTAACAGTGTAAAACCACACGGTGTTCAGCTCATAGGCAACACCTTTGATTGGTGACGGTTAGTATAAGACTGGCCAGCTAATTTGCAACTATAACTCATATTTACAAAATGAGGCACCAGATAGTACCATCTTTCTACAAGCTTTTGTGTACAATATATTTCTGCTACTAAACACTAGGTGGCACTCCCTTACAGTTTTAGTCTATGTTTACGCTTGTGCCCAAAAACTAATTATTTCTGTGTTCACATACATTCACAAATCGTTTAGTAAAAATAATAAGGATAAAAAAGTGCATATAATTTGGATTATGCCCTAACCTATAAATTTACGAATTAGACTTCTCCAAAATCATGACATACGTACAATGCTTTATCATATGCTAAACGGACATGTTATATTCAAAAAAATGTTCAAATGTTTGTAGAACTTATGGGACTTAACTACGGGGTCATCAGTCCCTAAGCTTACAAACTACTTACGAACTAGCTAATACTAAGGACGGCACAAATATCCATGCCCGAGAGGGTTTCGAACCCCTAACCGTAGTGGCCGTGCACCCTTGGGCATGGGTGTGTGTGTTCTCCTTAGGTTAGTATACCTTTGTTTGTAGAACTTATGGGACTTACCTACGGGGTCATCAGTCCCTAAACTTACAAACTACTTACGAACTAGCTAATACTAAGGACGGCACAAATATCCATGCCCGAGAGGGTTTCGAACCCCTAACCGTAGTGGCCGTGCAGACCGTGACTGGAGCGCTTCAGTGCCCTCGGTCACCGCGGCTGGCATGTTACATTTAACAAACTGGTGTTCATCATGTCTAACATCCTTCCCGCCTTGTTAAAAGCACTTCCTATAGCTTTCGCTTATATTGCTTTTGCTTGCTGGTAACCAGGCGCCTCCCTGCTGGGTTCAGATCGGACCATTTCGTCGAGTGGAGCAGCGGTGGAGTAGCCGAGCGGTCTAAGGCGCTTCGCTGCGGAGCGCGCGGTTGCTCGCCGACGGAGGTCCGAGTCCTCCCTTGGGCATGGGTGTGTGTGGGTTCTCCTTAGGTTAGTATACCTTTGTTTAAGTAATTTGTAAGCTACGGACTGATGACCACGCAGTTTGGTCCCATGGATTTACAAAAATTTGAACATTTTTCTTCGTCGAGTGGACGCCGCCGCTCCTGCTGTTACGCCGCCGCCTAAAAGTCGACCACAGTACGAAACAAGAGCTTTGTGTTATCACTAAAATTAGTAAATGATTATAGCGAGTGATTATAATCAAATAATGCCTGCACTGCCTCTCGCACAGGCACTCGACCCGGTCTTTCTCTTAAGGGAGGACGGGCACGCACAAGTTCTACTTCCTTTTCCTCGAAATCCGAATCATCTTCGCAGTCGGAACGACAGGGCCGACCTCCACACAAACTGCGGCAGGCGTTTTCTACTTACGGCGGGGGGGGGGGGGGGAGGGGAACAGAGACTTGCTCCAGACGCTTGACACGTTCTTCTAAATCGACCATTACATCGCGACGCCTGCGGTTAATTTCGCACTGTTGTTCCTTGAATCGGAGTAAGTCGCGAACTTCCTCCGATTCATTTACAACAGCGGGAACTGCTCTTTCGGCCGCCGTCTTCCTGGTCTGTAGAAGCAGCGCCACTGAGGTGGCCAGTTCTTCAAAGTGCGTGCCTAGTTCATCTGCGCGTGCGCCTGGTTCATCAGTGCGTGCGCCTTGTTCATCTGTGCGTGTTTTCGTCCGACCGTCTACCAAATCGACTCTCTCGTTAAGAGAGTTGACGTCAGTCTTAACTGATTCGATCCCCTCCTCAAGAGAGTTGATTTTAATATCCACACGATCGGACAGGGCAGATATAGCTTCAGCAGTGCCTGAAATTTTGGTCCCGATTTCTGAGATACGTTTCACTGTTACCTCATGCCATTCCTGAACTAGCCGCAGTATATCGGTGCGCAACCCATCCAGATTATTGTTAATAACCTGAACGGTGTTAGTTTGCACCTCCGTGCATTGTGAAGAAACCTTGACAAGTTCAGCCTGGACTGAAGCATTTTGCGTTTACATTCCTGTTTTTATTTCTCTCATGAAGGCCATGAGGTCGCTTAGTGTCGTATCAGAAACGCACACGGGCCTAGTAACACTGGTTGAACTAATTTGCGCAGTAGCAGAAACCGGCATATTGGTATGTGGTTTGCTTTGTTCGCCCCTGTTCTCACTTCCGGTCGTGTCCACGTTTAAACAAGTCGCGGTTTCAACGGGAACGCGGCGGTCTGTACTCGCAACCTTTTCCCTTTCGGTCGAAAGGTCTGACCTAAACGACTTTTCACGGTCCTGACTTGGGTTTAAATGCCTAGAGCAAGTGGAAACTGACAAGGCAGAACTATTCTGCTGCATCGTCACAAGTAACTATGAACAGAAGTAACAAACATAATATTAGCGATTAGCGACAAAAGAAAGAAAGAAAAAAAAAAAAAAAAAAAAAAAAAAAAACACTTAACGAAACACGAACTAATACCTTCACACGGAATGCACTATGGCTGTCCTCTGTCATCTTTTTACAAAAACAATTAAATAAAATAACACACGACTGCTGAAAACATAAAATGAAATATATTAATACGCGCTGCTAATCTGACGCATTTATCCACTTGGAGGGAAAATTAAAAAAAAAAAAAAAAAAAAAAAAAAAAAAAAAAAAAAAGAATAATCCAGCACGAATAACTATAACGAAGCAAATAACTATTTCATTAAACAGATGACCCGCTAGAAGAGCGAATCCTCGCAGCGGTAAGACAGATAAAAGTCGACCACTTTACGAAACAAGAGCTTTGTGTTTTCACTAAAATTAGTAAATGAGGTCCGTGAGAACTACTGGTAACTCGGTGCTACAAAGTATTGTTCCCTGGCCTAAACTGAGAACTGACTCGTTTCAAATTACTTCAATAACAAGAAGTTCATACTACAGTGGTCAATATACATAGCAGCTCACACGTTATTAGACACAGACGTTACTAAGCAATCCACCACAATTAAAAGTAACTTAGAAAGGTGGCTAAGAAAAAATTTATGGCTCAAAATTGCATCTGAGCTATTTCTCTACACTTGTGAAGCACAATATTAAATAAAAGAGGGGAGGTGCTCTAAAACGACAATTTATAGGCAACTTACGGATTATGCTGAACTTAAACTTGTTTATTCACACAGAAAACAAGCAAAATGGGGAACCAATTTTGTTAGTACAATAAAAATGCAACTCTTACATAGATTAATGCGGACGGTGCCCAGCATAAATTATACATGATTCAACGTTACACTCAATCGCTCACACACACGCAATGCCGCAGCGGAACTCACCAAAACCAGCGTGCTGAGACGAGGCGGAATCAGGCCCTGCTATCGTAGGCGAAATTCAGCAAGTCGGAGGTAGCACAAAACTCAATATACAAATACACTTTGAAACTGGCTCTGGTCTGTCGTGCCTGTTTTGAGATGGTGCGTGTATATAGCAAGTTAAATTACATCTGATATGGACCGCGAGCATACACGCTAACGGCGACACACTGCTACGTTACATGAACGCACTCCACTGAAGGTGAAGTGGTTGAAATGCGGATTCATTATACAAAATCAAGGTGGATTCTTAAGTTGCAGTCTGTTAGAAATCGATCTAGGTACTGGTTTTATTTATGAGAAGTGGCGTGAATTCAGGCGACTAGCTGCAAACACCGGAAGTCCGTACTCGGACCCATGTGGTTCCGAAAACCGATAAGATTGAATAAATTCAGTTTCCGAGAAATAAACAAAATTAACTACAGCATGCAACCCATGGAAATATTTAGAATTATATATGGAAGCGAATGAAATACAGCTACACGCTATAGGGGGTGATTACAGAGACGGATGAGGTCCTGTCTCAGAAAAGTCACAAAGGTGAAATAATTACAAAGTCGGAAAAATAAAAATACGAATTACTGCATCCAACCCATAGAAATGTTTAGAATTACATGAAGAAGCGAAAGAAATGCAGCCAAAACGCGATAGGGAGCGCTTAGAGAGACGGATGAAGTCCAGTCTCAAAAAACTCGTAAAAGTGAAATAATTAGAAAGTCGTACAAATAAAATTAAGAATTACAGTATGAGGAACTCCATCATGTCACAAACATGGAGTGCCTTCTTATTTAAACAAAATATTTAACAAAAAGACAAATAACTTCGATAGAGGTACATTTAAGAACATTTTAAAACGAAAACACTCATTAGTATATAAAAAAATTCACTTAAATTAGCCATATGGCGAACAGAATGTCTAGACTTTTAGTCCGTAATAAATATTTTAACATTAAGGATACAATGTTCATATACAAAATTCCATCAATTGAAGGGTAAAACACAAAAATTGACATATTACATTGAAATAACACATAATAAAAGTAGAAGAATAACTTATTCTCTAGCTTAATATCACATTGAGCATAATATATAAATTATAATAAATAACTTAAACCTTGTCAGGAATCTCAGGGTTGGTGATAGGCAGTTTTCTTGAGCCCGTCAGTCTGGTTCCAATGCCGCAAATTCGTGGTTAGGGCTGGAAACAGTCTTACGCAAATCGCTCACGCAGAGGCGAGATAAAACCATGAAACATATTAACAAATAGAAAAAAAATACATCTTGGAAATAAAAAAGACAAAACATTATAAAGTATGCAAGCACGTAAAATAAACACTACGAATTTACACATGTCAAGCAATCCTAGACAAATAGAAACAGATGCTCAATTGTGCAAACACATAAAATAAACTATAGAAATCGACACAAGTTAAGCAATCCTAAGTTAATAAATAATCTAAGGTGAAATTGACTTACAATGTAACTATTACCTATTCATCCCATAATTATGCTGTAAAACAAAAAAAAATGGAGATTAGAGGTTTACCGTCCTATCTAGGTTAGAAATTTTGGTGTTCTGATGGTACTACAGCATTCAACCCATAGAAATCCTTAGAATTATATAAGGAAGCGAAAGAAATGCAGCTACACGCAATGGGGAGCATTCACAGAGACGGATGAAGTCCAGTCGGAAAAGTAAGATTAAGAATTACAGAATGCAACCCATAAGATTGTTTAGAATTACATAAGGAAGCTACTGAAGGAGGTTGTAGAAGGCTTAGAGAGAATTACTGACAAAGACAGAGTGCGTACTTCCAGTCGGAGAAGATACAGCAAAATTAAAATAGGCGCAGAGAGAAGATCGAGAATTATTAGTGAAAATCAGAAGGATACCGGCATAGTTACTTGCCTAATGGGAACGGAACAAACAAGAGTGGAAGCTGAAGGCTTTGTTCTATGAACGAAAAACGTGGAACACATATCACTCATGGAAGGAAACGATGAGAGGATTTTTTACATGCATTGTAAAAAGTGAACATATCACCTATTAGTAGTCGGGACCCACAAAGCTAGAAAGTATTTACGCAGAGTTCATACAGCGCTACATGATCACAAAAAGTTTTAACATATCAGGCTGTCATCAAACTGCAACTAAAATCGCACAGACCGCGTTTATCTATTGGAATCACTAAATTGAAAAACTAGAACACATTTCCGCACACAATAAGAGAAAATATTCCAAAAAATGTTTATATGTTAAACGTGCTAGTCAATGAAACGCTTCCATCTCCAAAAACAAGAGCAGAACCAACCTTACCTCACCAGACGACCAGCTCAGAATGATCAGACTGAGCGGCCACCGGACGCGGGAAGCGACCAGAAGCCGGAAAATCCAAGAAACAGCGGTGGTGGAGAAGGAGAGCAGGACTCGCGCTAAAATATAATTGCTGACAGGGCTATAACCAAAGGATGTAGAATCCTCTTTGGTAGTATCAGCAGCTATCGATACTGATCCAGAGACAACGGTAAAAAGCGAGCTATCACTCCTCACATTCAGACAGCCATAGATTTTCAGACCCACTTAAAAGTAAAACAACTTCACATTCTCCCAGGGACAATGGCGTAGCGGAGAAGCCCTACTTATGCCATGTTAATTAATATAATAATAAATTATTAACATAACAAAATAAGAAAACCTAGCAATATTAACTAATATTTTAACACATGAAATATAAATGCAATTCCTCAAGCCTTGAAAAGAGTGGGTTTCAAGTTTTAACAAAATGATAATCCAGTGACATTAATTAAATTATAACTTTACAGAAATATACAAAAAATATATGGAAGACGGTCGTCTTTCAAGCCTCGCCGCAGATCCTGCTGGCCGTTGACGCCCTACTGCAGCCCCTGCCGGATGACGCTCCTCCGATTGTCGCTGGATCGCCGTCCCCTCTCCAGATCGGCCGCCAACGCTGATGGCCGCTGCCTAGCCCTGCCCAAAGTCGCTGCAGCCCTAGCCGCAGCCACTGAGTGGGGCGCCTCCCAGCTTCCCGGGACCATTTGACATCCGTGCCCCCGCCTGCAGACGCCCTGGGCCAAGAATCACCGCCCTCTGGCAGAGAGTCAGAACGCTCCACTTTGAGCTGCCCCCAGGACATCGACGTCGTCCTCGAGATCTTCGAGACCATCCACATCTTCCCCGACCTTCTTCTTTGTACACTCCCTTACCCTTTTTATTCCCAAACCATAGCCACCAGTCCAACCGTCACTACCGCTGTCTAATACACAACTCCCTCACAGGCCCCAACCACCACGACCTGGGTCGTTCCATCCCCTAATCACCTATTCCTCTCTCCATTCTGCTGGCAGCCACTGCCTCCCACTACTGCCACCCATCAACTGTCTCCCTGACTTCCTGCGTACTCCCCACCGCCCTCCCCCTCCACTGCCATTCACCTGTTCACAGGATTACCCCCACTCCCCACAGAAGATACAACAAAGCAGAGCCGTGGTGGCTAAATTTCTTTTGTCTCCTAGCAGACCGCACCTGCTCCTTGACACATCCCTATCGCCCCAATCCCCCTCCCCCCACCCGCTCCATCCACGTCTCGCATCTCCACCAAGAAAGTCGCCCCCCCCCCAAGCGCTCCAGTATGGAGCCTGTCCGTGGCGCTTCCAAAAAGGCCTTGTCCACCACAACCTCCTCTCCTACCGCCTCCTCCTCCATTGCCATGATTTCTCGTCATATGCATATGCTGTTGGGAAATCTCTTACATGTTGCGGACTGCATGTAGTGAGTCTTAAACTACATGTAAGAGATTTCCCAACAGCATATGCATTAAGTATGAAGAAGAGCAGATAGAGAAGGTTGACAGTATTAAATTCCTGGGATTACAGCTTGATAATAAATTCATTTGGGAGAAGCGCACCCCAGGACTGCTCAAACGACTAAACAAAACTATATTTTCAATACGAGTGTTATCAGACATAGAAGACATAAAAATAGAAAAGCTTGCATACTTTGCTTACTTCCATTCCATAATGTGATATGGTATAATATTCTGGGGTAAATCTTCAAGTCAGTCAAAAAGTCTAATTATTTTTGGAGTAAATTCACCGACTTCCTTTAGAAGCCTCTTCAAATAATTGGGTATATTAACTACAGCCTCTTAGTATATTCATTCCTTAATGAAATTTGTCATAAATAATATATCCCTTTTCGCAACAAACAACTCAGTTCATACATACAATACTAGGAAAAGAAATGATCTACACAAGGACTTAAAGCGCTTACTTTAGTTTGAAAAGGGGCCCACTACTCAGGAACACGCATTTCCAATACTTTATCATGAAGTTTAAAAAGTTTGCTACAAATGAAGTTCATTTAGAGAGGAACCTAAAAGACTTTCTAGTGGCCAACTACTTCTACTCCATTACTGAATTTGTAAACTGAACCAAATGACGCATGTATCGGTATTCATACTATATTAGTATTATTATATTATCAGCTCAAAAAAACTTTAAAAATGTACGCATATGTATTTATATTATTAGTATTATCTATTATTCAGCTTGTAAATTTCGTTTCTTGACATGTTCCACATCCACGAGGATCTCCTCAACATGGATCTACGGACTGAAAACTAATCTAATCTCTAATCTAACAATTAAGGGCTGTTAGGCGAACATTTCTTAAGGACGTTACCTCGAAAATTAAAAATGTTTATGACTACTGTATCAAAATATAGAAAAATCAAGCTTAAAGTAACGAAATTTTGAATGCATCATGCAATTTCGACAAATACTGGTTTAGATTGTCTCAATCTACATCTTGGTAGTCCAAATTTGAAATAAAGTCACTTATGAGGTATGCGTCCATTTTCAATTTCGTAATTAAACAATGATATAAGGGACGCTTTAAAACATGAAGGCCACAGTTGGTGATGCGGCTGTTACTTATTGGCGTCATCGTCAGAATCTTAAACATGGGCTAACATATCCTACAATTGTAGCACGTCATGGGTCTGCAGACGTGGTACAATTGTACGAAATTTTACCCCATGTTTTAGATTCTCACGATGACAAGGTCGAAACACGTCAATAAATAACAGCCGCATCACCTCTTGTGGCCTTCATGTTTTTAAAGCGTCTCTTATAGCATTGTTACCATCTTGGAAGTGTCACAGTTGTACACAACTGGCCATTAAAATTGCTACACCAAGAAGAAATGCTGATGATAAACGGATATTCATTGCACAAATATATTATTCTATAACTGACACGTGATTACATTTTCTCGCCATTTGGGTGCATAGATCCTGAGAAATCAGTATCCACAAGAATCCCCTCTGGCCGTAATAACGGCCTTGATACGCCTGGGCATAGAGTCAAACAGAGCTTGGATGGAATGTACAGGTACAGATACCCATGCAGCTTCAACACGATACCACGGTTCATGAAGTGACTGGCGTATTGTGATGAGCCAGTTGCTCGGCCACCATTGACCAGACGTTTTCAATTGGTGAGAGATCTGGAGAATGTGCTGGCCAGGGCAGCAATCGAACATTTTCCGTATCCAGAAAAGCCCATACAGGACCTGCAACATGCGGTCGTGCATTATCCTGTTGAAAATCACAGGGATCGAATGATGGGTAGAGCCACGGGTCGTAACACATCTGAAATGTAACGGCCACTGTTCAAAGTTACGTCGATGCAAATAAAAAGGGACCGAGACATGTAACCAATGGCTCCCCATACCATCACGCCGGGTTATACGCCAGTGTGGCGATGTGCGAATACACGCTTCCAATGTGCGTTCACCGCGGTGTCGCCAAACACGGATGAGCCATCCTGAAGCTGTAAACAGAACCTGGATCCATCCGAAAAAAAAATGACGTTTTGCCATTCGTGCACCCTGGTTCGTCGTTGCGTACACCATCGGAGGCCCTCCTGTATGTGATGCAGAGCCAAGGGTAACCGCAGCCATTGTCTCCGAGCTGATAGTCCATGCTGCTGCAAACGTCGTCGAACTGTTCGTGCACATGGTTGTTGTCTTGCAAACGTCCCCATCTGTTTACTCGGGGATCGAGACGTGGCTGCACGATCCGTTACCGACATGCGTATAAAATGACCGTCATCTCGACTGCTAGTGATACAAGGCCTTTGGGATACAGCACGGCGTTCAGTATTGCCCTCCTGAACCCACCGAGTCTATATTCTGCTAACAGTCATAGGATCGCGGCCAACGCGAGCAGCATTGTCGCGATACGATAAACCCCAATCGCGATAGGCTTCAATCCGACCTTTATAAAAGTCGAAAATGTGATGGTACGCATTTTTCCTCCTTACACGTGGCATTACAAGAACTTTCCACCAGGCAACGCCGGTCAACTGCTGTTTATGTGTGAGAAATCGGTTGTAAACTTTCCTCCTGAGAGCACGTTGTAGGTGTCGGCATCGGCGCCAACATTGTTTGAATGCTCTTAAGAGCTAATCATTTGCACATCACATCATATTCTTCCTGTCGGATATATTTCGCGTCTGTAGCACGTCATCTTCGTGGTGTAGCAATTTTAATGGCCAGGGGTGTACTTGTACACAAACCTTACGCGTGCAGAAAAGGCGTTCGGGAAACTTAAATTCTTTCGAACTGTTGACGTGCAGAAAAGGCGTTCGGGAAACTTAAATTCTTTCGAACTGTTGACAATTTCATGTTGTGTGCACGCGAAATATACAGTGTTTCTGTGTTTCATAATGTTATGATTACTTAGTTGTGTTATCGCAGAGAATGCATCTGTTTAATAATTTTGTTCAATTTATGAAAAATATTTCGTCTGACCACTTCCAATAAAGAACCAATTTGATAGAATAAACTTTATTGAACTAAGTCGCTGTGTACATCATTTGCAAACGTTAGAATAAAACACCCGTTATTATTTTTTTTTGTAATATTTCGTATTTTTTCGCAAACTAAGCATAGAGTGTTTTTTTTAACTACAGGTTCATGGCTGAGAAATTGTATCTGCAACTAAGGAAGTAGCTGGGGAATGAAAGCAGATATGTACGGCTCGACCGTAAGATAATATGGAGCCAAACTTGTAAGTCTGATGCGTATACAGCCCAATACGCAGGTTCTTGCAGCATTAAGTCACACTTGCTTTAATCTTAGCTATGATAAATGCGGTAAAGGAAAAAGTGAAGAATAGCATCACTCGGTCGAGAAGGCCACCAGATTAGCTTCGTTCGCCACCAATCTCGGGTAAAATTCACGGGTAAAATCTTGGAATGTTTTGAGATCAGAACTGAAGTAAGAATTGGAGACGGGATATCTCCGTTTCTGTTGAATATCATTTTGAACAAGGTTTGAAAGAATGGGAGAGAAATTAGGAAACGTGGGTTATGGAAACGAGTGGATTGCAAGGGAAGCTAAAGTCAATTGCATAGCCTTCGCCGATGAGCTTGCTGTATTGACAAATGAAAAAATGAAAGATATACTCAAAGCATCCGCCAAGAGTGTTGGCTTGAAAATTTCTTTCGAGAAAACGGAATTTATGGGTTCACAATTAGACGGAATTTCACCATAATAAATGGACGGATAAACAGAGTTCCACATTTTAAGTACCTGGCAGATATTTTGGAAACAACTCTTCTAGAAAATAATATCTCAAGAAACTCGAGCAAAGAAACTGCAGAAAGCCTACGGTCGAGCACATCAACTTAACAACGAAAAAGGAGCATGTCCATGCATGCAAAAATCAGGCATTATAGCACGGTCATTAAACCTGAGGTGCTATATGCAGCAGAAGCTTTGCTACTCCATTGACAAGGTAATACAAATTCTACAAAAACAAAAAAGAAAGATAATTAGGTGAATCCTTGGTCCACAGGAAACTGAAGCTGGATACAGGCTTCAAACCAACAAAACTACAGAGAAATTTTCAAATTTTGCTGCTGGCATTAGACAAAAGGCCTTAACTTCTGTGGACACGTACACATAAAGACTTACATGCCAGATGCTCACAGCTCGGTAAACCTTAAGGGTATTACATGACCCTCTACTGATCCTCAACTTACCAATTAGGACATCGCAGACTGTAACAGTTACAGGTGCAAAATAGACAAGTCCGGCCAGAGAGCAGAGCCAAGAAGATTGCCGCACACTGGACGGATTAGCCAGAAAATGAAGGTCTCACGTTGTGGCACAACCAGGATTTGATCTGGGAGGGGGAGGTTAATTTTCTAACAATAAAGCCTACTGAATTTATTAATCTGTGACTTATTTTTATACTTTTTATAATTTAAGCAATTATACTACAAAAACAATTGCACAAGAAATAAAATGAGTAGTCTCGCATTAATTTGAAAGTGCAAGAGGAGCAACGTGCTGAAAATGCAATGTATGTTAAACAGCTCGTCCGATAATTACGCGGCTTCATGTTACTAGTAAAAGAGAAAGGTCTCTATACCTTAATTAACATATGACTATGAGTAAAAGCCGGCCGCGGTGGCCGAGTGGTCTGCGGCGCACCACTACAGTCGGGTGTTCGAATCCCCCTCGGGCAAGGATATTTGTGCCGTCCATAGTATTAGCTACTTCGTAAGTAGTTTGTAAGTTTAGGGACTGATGACCCCGTAGTTAAGTCCCATAACCTCTACAAACATTTGAACGTTTTGAATTATGTGTAAAAATTGAACTAAAATAACACTATTGTTGTTCATAAGATTCAACTTGGTGGCGCCGCTGACCTGCTAAGCAGAGGGTCGCTGCATATGAAGAATCGGCTGGTAATTTGGGAATAACATTAACAATAGCGGCGCGGCATTAAAACCGCTCACTGTGACAGCAGCACACGTTCTCAGTGGCAGCATCGCGTTGGCGACCCACTGTCATGTTCATTTGTGCTTGGCGAATTATAGTAACGTTGTGATTTATTACATGTGTACCTGTATTTCACATTTGTGGAGCCTACCTGTTTAAAAAAAAAAAAAAAAAAATAAAAGAATAAAAAATATAATAAAATTTAAAAAATCAAAAAAACTCCTCCATTGCCGGTCCCAAGCCCGGAGACTCATCTTGCAAATGATGAGGGAGGAGGAGGGGGAGGAGTAACACCTCGTAAAACAATCTGGGTCCGTCTGGCTCCGGATGGTAGCGCCCTCTGAGGTCCCCTGCCTAGGGTTGCAGGTGAAACCTGGTCAACGGTCTCAAAGGCGGAACAGGAATCCTCGTTCCCAACGGCAGAGAGAGCGCGCAAGAATCTAATGAAGAAAACTATGAAAAATAATCATTTCCGACTAACAAACCGATCTTATCTTGGGATTTGTTTCCTCCCATGTACAATGTGCAATTTCATTTGCAGAATGGAAAGTCCGCTAAGAGTAAGCACTACCCCAGGTGGTAACTCACATGAGGAATCCACCACTGCTTTATGCAACGCATCGGGACCTAGGGTTCTGAGGAGTCCCATCATCTGCATTAAGGGTGAATTGGAGCATCCGTGGTATCCTTCCAAACTCAATTTCAATACGAAATTCTTTGCAGGCACCTTGAAAGTAAACTCATTAATAAAAATTGATAAAAAGAAAAATTCTCTTAGATAAGCACGAAATACATCTTTAGCTGCGCAAGACACAAGATTTTTCTATGAAAATGTTAGAGAAACCAAAAACCACAGAATCTTTAAAGGTAAACCAGCAATAAAAAATATGAAAGGCATGCCAATACTTCGTACCGCATTCTACATTCATAAAAATTTAGTAGATAAAATTACAGAATTCAAATCCAATTCAATAAGACTCTCTCTTCTCACAATAAAATGCAAAAATAAACAGTATACCTTTGTTAATTGCTATGCTCCAATTAATGATGACAACAAGAAAAATCTAAGTAAAGTAGAAGCATTTTGGGAACTTTTGGAAGACGATATCTCAAAAATTCCAAAATCAGATGTTGTGATACTACTGGGGGATTTTAATGCACAAATAGGAAGGGAATAACTTCTCGAAAACCAGTAGGGGTATATCCAGCTCATAATAGAATAAACAAAAATGGCACAAGACTAATTGGTCTTTGTAAAACATATCAGCTGAAATTAATGTCAACTTTCTTCAAAAAATTACCAAGAAAAGCAAAAACATGGATATCTCAGAATCCAATGCTACGGGAGTTTCAGTTAGATCACGTAGGTATTTCTAAACACAATATTAAGGAAATCATGAATGTAAAAGTGACAAGAAACAGGGAATTTGACTCTGATTATTACCTGACTAAAATTAAAATGAAACTTCTCCCTTATGAAATCCAAAACAGACAGCAAAGATTGATTAAATATAACACATACAGGGTCACCATCACAAAAGATGCAATCAAACATTTTCAAGAAGAAATTAAAATATCTAAATCAGGTAAATGGGAAGAATTATCCAAAGAAATCAACACGGCAGCGAAGAATGTATTTGGAGCAACAAAAATTATGAAGAAAGCCTGGTGGAATGAAACCTGTGAAGAAGCAGTTGCAGAACGAACAAAAAAAGTGGAAGAAATGGAAATGTTCTGGGAAGACTAAGCACTTAGATGAATTCAAAATTCAAAGGAAAGAAACAGCAAGAATAATAAAGAGTACTAAACGATCGTTTAAGAAGTCACAACTTCTTGACATGCAAAAAATTTTGTTGAAAATAGCTCCCAAAGTTTCTAACAGATGTTCAAAAATCATCTAAAGAGCTACCAAGCTCCAAGTAAATGCCACAGAGACGAAAATAGTAAAATAGGCCTAAGCAATACCCATTCTTGTGAAATACTAAGAAAGTACTTTGAGCAACTTCTGAACTGTGAAGAACCTAACTGTAAGCTGAAATTTCCAGATCTTCATGAAAACGCTGAAACAGATCCACCACCTACAGCTGAAAAAATTTAAAAAACAATAAGTGCCTTGAAAAACAACAAAGCCAGTGGAGAGGACTCTATCACAGCTGAACTTATAAAATGGTTTCAATTACAAATTATATAGCACCTTCAGCTCATGCTTGAAGAAATATGGAAAGTGGCTCTATCCATTCTTTACACAAGAAAGGCGATAAACAAGATGTAAATAACTATAGAGGTTAATCTTTGGTACCAATGGGATATAAAATATTTTCCACAATTATGTTAAACAAGGTGGAAGCAACACTTGATGGCCAATTCGGAGAATATCAGAGTGGATTTAGAAAAGGCAGATCTTGCTCAGAACAGATTTTCAACCCAAAGTCCATGATCCATCACAGACTTACAAACTCCAAAGACATCATTGTAACATTTACAGATTTTAAAAAGGCGTTTGATTCGGTTGATAGGCAAACACTAAATAAAGTGATCAGAGAATTTAGAATTCAATTTAAATTAGCAAACCTGATTCGTGAAACAATCACAGACACCAAATCAAAAGTAAACATTAAAGTCAACCTCTGTACGAAACAAGAGCCTTGAATTATAACTAAAATTAGCAAGTAAGGTCTGTGTGGAGTACCAGTTACTCCCTGCTATAAATCCTCGTTCCCTGGCCCAAACTGAGAACTGACTCGTTTGAAATTACTTCAATAACTGGAAGTAAATACTACATTGGTGAATATACATAGCAGTTCACACGTTATTACACACAGACAATAATAAGCAAGTCACCACAATTAAAATTATCTTAGAAAGGTGGCTAAGAAAACATTTATGGCGCAACGGCATTTAAACACAAGAAAAGTGAATCTCAGCTAGTTCTCAGCACTTGTGAAAAACAATATTAAATAAAAGAGAGAAGGTGCTCTAAAACTACAATTTATAGGCAACTTCCGGATTATGCTAAACTTGGACTTGTTTCTTCTGATAGAAAACAAGCAAAATTGTTAACCAATTTTGTTAATGCAATAAAAATGCATCTCTTACATGGATTACTGCGGACGGTGCCCAGCCTAAATTATACATGATTTAACGCTACTGGGTAGGAAGGATTCACAAACAACACTCATTCACTCACACACACGCAATAAAACAGCGAAACTCACCAAAATCAGCGTGCTAAGACGAGGCGGAAGCAGGCGCAAAAAAAAAAAAAAAAAAAAAAAAAAAAAAAAAAAAAAAAAATCAGCAAGTCGGAGGTAGCACAAAACACAATATACAACAACACTTTAAAGCTGGCTCTGGTCTGTCGTGCCTGTTTTGAAATGGTGCATGTGTATAGCGAGTTAAATTTTTTGTATCCCATTCTCGTCGCCACTTTTGTGTTTCGTCGCCGCCAGTTGTCCTAGGTGTCAGTGGCCGAGTAGAGAGAGACCGACACAGGAAAATAGGATGCACGCGTGTGAAGGTACGGAACCTGAGGTGACCAGCCAGTGTGACAGCAGAAACTAGAAACACTAAGCTAGATTAGAACAAGATATACAGCGTGTATCACTAAGTGTATTTGCCTCTGTAACTTATAAAATAATAGGTGACGAGAAATTTTAATGCCGTAGGTCAACACAAGAAATGTTACACTTTCTACGGAGTTTTGAACATAGTTTATTGTATCATTTTCCAAAGAGTTACAGCACAAAGTTATAATTTTTAAATGGAACAATAGTTTTTTCTATCGTGCATTGGGTTCGTTGAAACCAGCTGCGTCCAGTTCAATTGAAACTGCATTCCTATCACTGTTAGTTTGGGAGCTACAACCCTTCAAAGTTTCAGGGGCAGATACCACAAACGCTGTGCGTAATGCAATGTGATGCGGCCGAGTTGTAACGTCGCCGATGTCACGGAGCGAGAAGCTTCCTCAATGCGCTGTTAGACTGCCGACTGTCGCCGCACACGGCCGTATACCCGACAGTTGGAGCCACACAAACAACTGGGGCTCAATATATCACAGTTACTGACATCGGTTGACGGACGATGGCATACACGAACAACGAGTACGTTGACATGTTGCTGATACTCGGTGAGTGCCGACACGATGCCACTGAAACAGCCACGGCGTATGCCGTGACATATCCTAGGCGAAGAGCCCCGGCAGCCATTACGTTATTACGTGCCGAACAACGACTTCGGGAAACAGGCAGCTTGGTAATGTGCCGCAGTAACAGACGAAAACCTGCAAGACGTTTAGCTGCACTACACCACGAGCCTCATGTCAGCTTACGAGCCGTTGCTGCAGTCGCTGGTGTCAGTCTCACATCTGTGTGGCGTATAGTACACAGCCACAGGTTTCACCCGTATCACCTGTCACTGACCCAGGAGCTGCATGGGAACGATTTCCATGCAAGAGTGACATTCTGCGAGTGGGCCATGCATAATTTCACGCTGGAGTCGTTGCAAAGAGTTATGTTCTCTGATGAGTCCACGTTCACAAATTATGGTGCAGTGAATCGCCATAATATGCACTACTGGGCTGCAGACAATTCTCGGTGGGTACGACATGTCGACCGTCAACGTAGGTGGTCTATTAACGTGTGGTGTGGAATCCTTGGGGGTGAAATCATCGGTCCACACTATTTCCCAAGTACACTGACAGGTGAGTTATATCGCGCTTTTATTGCTGATAGTTTGGGTGGTATCCTTGAACATGCATGTCTACGCACGAGATTCCATATGTGGATGCAGCACGATGGTCACTCAGCCCATTCTGCACGTACTGTTGTGGAAGAACTAAACAACAGGTTTGCAGGAAAATGGTTGGGGCACCATGGTCCTAATTCATGGCCCCCAAGGTCGCCCGATTTAACACCAGTAGATTTCTTGTTGTGGGGATATCTAAAGGATCGTGTTTATGTCACTGAGCCTACATCCCCGGATGATTTAAAACGGCGCATCGAGGACGCATGTCGCTCCGTCACACTGGCGATGTTACATCTCGTCCGCAGATCCTTTCGACGGCGCATTGCATAATGCATTGAGGAACATGGACACACATTTTAACATCTCATTTAAATCAACTTCCCACCGCCATAACATCCATCACCCACCACACAGCCATGTATTATGTACAGTGTATCGTATCTGCCCCTGAAACGTTCAAGGGTTGTAGCTCCCAAACTAACAGTGATAGGAATGTAGTTTAAACTGACTTGGATGCAGCTGGTTTCAACTATTCCAATGCACGATAAAAAAACTATTGTTCCATGAAAAAAAAATTATATCTTTGTGCTGTAACTCCATTTAAAAAATTATATCTTTGTGCTGTAACTCTATGGAAAATGATACAATAAACTATGTTCATAGCTCCGCAGAAAGTGTAACATTTCTTGTGTTGACCTACGACATTAAAATTTCCCGTCACCTATTATTTTATAAGTTACAGAGGCAAACACACTTAGTGAAACACCCTGTATATTTCGTAGAGATAGTACAATACTAAACTTTGTTAACTGAAAACTAGTGGAATGCAGATACATAGTTTAACTAGATAGAGGCCTGCCTACTGATGAGAGCCTTAACAGGTGCCTGTCCACAACCCAAGTGACCGATCCAGTTCAGTGGTGGCCACGAGCGGGGTTGCACCAGAAGGCGCTCGCGGCTGACTTCGTAAGAACGCCGCGCCGTGCTTGCATGGCGGCGCGCGGCAAAAGTACGTGGAACGCACTTCAGACTTGTGCGACACCACAAAATTACATCTGACTTATATCGCGAGCAAACACGATAACGGCGACACACGGCTACGTTACATGAACGCACTCCACTGAAGGTGGAGTTCTTGAAAATCGGATTCACTATACAAAATCACGATGGATTCTTAAGTTGCGTCGGCCGCGGTGGCCGAGGGGACTAAGGCGCTCCAGTCACGGACTGCACGGCCACTACGGTCGGGGGTTCGAATCCCCCCTCGGGCATGGATATTTGTGCCGTCCTAGTTCGTAAGTAGTTCATAAGTAGTTTGTAAGTTTAGGGACTGATGACCCCGTAGTTAAGCCCCATAGACTATACAAACATTTGAACATTTCTTAAGTTGCAGTCTTAGATATCGATCTAGGTACTGGTTTTATATGAGAAGTGGCGTGATTTCAGGCGACTACCTGCAAACCCCGGAAGTCGGAAGTCGGACCCATGTGGTTCCGAAAACAGATAAAATTGAAAAACTTCAGTTTCCGGAAAATAAATAAAATTAACAACAGCATGCAACCCATAGAAATGCTAGAATTATATAAGGAAGCGAATGACAGCTACACGTGATAGGTGGGCGATTACAGAGACGGATGAGGTCGTGTCTCAGAAAAACAAAAAAAATATGAAATAATTACAAAGTCAGAAAAATAAAATTAAGAAGTGCAGCATTCAACCCAAATAAATGATTAGAATTACGTAAGGAAGCTATTGAAATGGGTTGTACAAGGCTGAAAGAGAATTACTGACAAACACAGAGTGCTTACTGCCAGTCGGAGAGAAAACAGCAAAATTAAAATAGGCAGGGAGAGAAGATCGTGAAATATTAGTGGAAATGAGAAGGATACCCGCATAGTTACTTTCCTGATGGGCATGGAACAAACAAGAGTGGAAGCCGGAGGCTTTGTTCTATGAACCAACCACGTGAAACACATATCACTCGCGGAAGAGTACTGTACAAAAATCAACATATCACCTATTAGAAATCGGGCTCCACAAAGCTAGAAGTATTTACACATACACCGCCACTTGATGTTTTAACATTGCAGGCTGTTATCAAACTACAGTTAGAATTACACATACCGTGTTTATTTATTGGACATCACTGAATTGAAAAACGAGAACACATTTCCACACACGATCGGAGAATATATATATATATATATATATATAATTATTCTAAGTTGACGAATCTAAGTTAAAAGTGCTAGTCAATGAAACGCTACCATCTCCAAAAACAAGATTAGAACCTACCTTACCTCACCAGACGACCATCCCAGAATGAACAAAGCGGCCACCAGACACGGGAACCCACTGGAAGCAGGAAAATCCAAGAAACAGTGGTGGTGCAGACGGGCAGCGAGACTCGCGCTGAGGGAAGGCTCGCTAACTAGCTGGCAACCAAAGTGTGTGGAACCCTCAGAAGATATCGACACTGAGCGAGAGAGAACGATGCAAAGCGAGCTATCACTCACCACATTCAGACAGCCATACTTTCTCGCACCCACTTAAAAGTAAGACAACTGCACATTCTCACAGAGACTGTGGCGTAGCGGAGAAGCCCTACTTATGCCACAGTAATTAATATAATAAATTATTAACATAACAAAATAAGAAAAACCTAGCAATATTAACACATGAAATAGAAATGCTATTCCTCAAGCTTTGAAAAGAGTGGAGTTCAAGTTTTAATGAAATGATAATCTAGCGACATTAAATAAATTATAACTTTACAGAAATATACAAAAAATATATGGAAGATGACAGACGGTCGTCTTTTAAGCTTCATCGTGAAATTTACAAGGCATTCAACATCAAAACAGGTGTAAGGAAAGGTGATGGCCTGTCTCCATGCCTCTCCAACTGCATCCTAGAGAAAAAAAGTAAGAGAATATAAATAAAATCTAAAAGATCATAAGCTATCACCAATCAGACTTGGAACTAACCACAAAGGTACTGAAATTCACTGTCTAGCATTTGTGGATGGTTTTGCCATTGCTTCTGAAAACCTAACGAATGCAGCAATCCAAATGAATCTCTTAGAAGAAATAGCCAACAAAGCAGGTTTAAGAATTTCTGTAGAGAAAACAATATTTATGACAAACAAACAAAAAAAATGCTGCAGAAATCCTACTAACAGATATTGGGCCGATAAAGAGCGTAAATAAATTTAAATATTTGGGAGAAATCATTCAGGAAAATGGCTTAGAAAAATTTGCCGTAGACGAAACAGTACATAAAATGGAGAGAGCATATGGCGTAAAGAAGAACATTTACAACAACAGGTCTCTGTCTAAAAATCAGAAAAAACAGCATTACAACACAGTAGTAAAGCCAGAATGTCTTTATGCAAGTGAATGTTTCGTTCTGAATTACATAAACCTGAAGTCCTAGAGAGAAAACTCATTCGAAAAATACTTGGTTCACTAAGAAATACAGAGGTATGGAAACTAAGAAGTAATACAGAAGTTTATTGCAACACAGAAAATACAACTGAAACACTATGGAAGAGGCGACTGCTATTTTTTGGACATTTATACCGAATGAAGAGCAACAGCAAATCAAACAGATTTTTAAATATCTCTGGGACAAGAAGTCAACAATAGCATGGATTCAAGAAGTTGGGAAAGATTTGGAAAGAAACAATATAAGTGATAAAGATGCAACAGAAAGAGAAACTTTTAAGAAGAAAGTGTTAAAAATGGAAGGATTCCAAGGCAGGAGGGAAAAGAAGACAGGAGTAAAGTGGTCTGAGGAGAGCAAAGGATGCAAGTGAAAAGATGAAAGAATAATGGAGGAAAAAGGAAGAAGAACAAAGGAGGAAACATTGAAATTGGTGCCTGGTCCTCAGATGGCCGAAACGAAGAAAGAAAAAAATTTAAAAAAATCTATGAGAGGTGCTGGAGGGGTGGAGGGCTTCAGCCCCATTAACCCCAACATCCGTGGCTGTGTCGCTGTTCTGTTCTCATGGGTAAACCACAGGAAGTACTGCAGGGGCTTCATGTGATAAGCAAAGTGCAAAATGTTCAAATGTTTGTAAAGTCTATGGAGTCATCAGTCCCTAAACTTACAAACTACTTATCAACTAGCTAATCCTAAGGACGGCACAAATATCCATGCCCGAGGGGGGATTTGAACCCCGACCGTAGTGGCCGTGCAGACCGTGACTGGAGCGCCTCAGTCCCCTCGGCCACCGCGGCCGGCCGGCAAAGTGCCTTCTACGTGTGTAACAACAAATAAATATGTAGTTTGCTGAGCTTGTGAAGTGTCAATAGCGTACTTTGTTTCGTAGAGGATTCACATAATCTGAGAGCTCTTATGGAGGTGTGTCAGGGCGACAAATTTCGGACAAACAGTTGGCAGTCTCCGAATGGAAAGGTCGAGGCGATAAAGTCCGGTAGCCAGTGGCTGAGCTGGTGATTGAAGTCAGGCGAGTTAACCGGCTTGTTTTTTTATGGGATTGCAGCCCCGGCGGGCAGGCGTAAACAGGCTGGCAGGTGAGAGCAGGTGGCAATCGTCGAGTGGGGTGGCCGGACATGCATATTACATGCCTGCCTGCCGCCACCTGCCGACACCGCCGCCAGGGGCGCTGGCAGCGGCTGACCGGCCCGGCCCGGCCGGGCATCTGAAATTCGGATCAGCAGTGGCCTGTCGCCGGGGCGGAGACAAGGGTGCCGAAGGGAAGGGGTGGGCGCGATTGAGTAAGCTGGCCACTGTGGGGCATCCTGCGCCACTGATTATCTGAATGGTCTCCGGAAATTATTAGCCGCGGCCACCTAATCTGCGATAGACTGTTGATCTACATCTACATCTACATGGGATACTCTGCAACTCACATTTAAGTGCCTGGCAGATGGTTCATCAATAATCGTTATACTATTTATGTCCCATTCCATTGTCGAATAGTGCGGGAAGAAAGAACACATGAATCTCTCCGTTCGAGCTCTGATTTCTCGTATTTTATTCTGATGGTCATATCTACCCATATAAGTGGGGGTCAACAATATATTTTCGCATTCGGAGGAGAATCTTGGCTATTGGAGTTTCGTAAGTAGCCCACGCCGCAGTGATAAGCGCCGTTGTTGTAATGATTCCCATCCCAGATCCTGTATCATTTCCGTAACGCTGTCTCCCTGTATCGTGACAATACGAAACGAGCTGCCCTTCTTTGGACTCTTTCGAAGTTCTCCGTCAAACCCACCTGATAAGGATCCCACACTGGGCAGCAATACTCCAAAAAAGAACGGACAAGTGTAATATATGCAGTTTATTTAGTAGTTGTGTCGCATCTTTTGAGGGTTCGCCTTTCCCACGACATTATCTACGTGTTCTTTCCAGTTTAAGTCTGAAGTAATAGTAATACCAAGGTATTTCGTGGCGTTTACGGCCCTCTCTTTTGATTGGTTTATCTTGTAAACAAAGTTTAACGGATTTCTTTTCGTACTCATGTGGACGACTTCACACTTCTCATTATTTAGAGTCAATTGCCAATTTTTACACCACAGTGATATCTTATTCAGAAAGTTATGTATTCGGTTTTGATCTCCAGATGATTGTACTAGACGGAAAATGACGGCGTCATCTGCAAACAACCTAAGAGAGCTACTTAGATTTTCCCCTAAATAGTTTATGTAGATAAGGAATAGCAGAGGACCGATAACACTACCCTGTGGAACGCCCGATATCACCTCTGTTTTAGTCCATGCCTTTCCATCGATTACTAAGAACTGTGTCCTCTCTGACAGGAAATCCCCTATCTAGTCGCAAATTTGGGGCAATATATCATAACCACACAATTTGATTAAAAACAGTTTTTGAGGTACGGTGTTAAAAACCTCTTGAAATCATGAAATACGGAATCCATTTGCGAACCCTTGTCGATAGGACCTAACACTTCGTGTGAGTAAAGAGGTAGTTGTGTTTCACATGAACAATATTTTCTAAATCCTTGTTGACCTTGTGTCAATAAATCATTCTGTTCGATATATGGCGAACTGTGTGTTACAACAGTAACGAATTGTGGCGGCTCGTGAGAATACATTTGGCAAATTGACACTTTTTAGGTTCAGATGAACATATTACTCTCTAATCACATCTTTTTTTTTATGAAAGTATTATGAACAACTTTCACAAATTATCCACTATCAGTAATAATAATAATAATTATGACAAGTGAAATTATGGCGATTACGCGATGAGGCACAGTGGACCGCGCGCCGTAGTTAGAGCTCTCCATCTGTCGCTGTCTTCTGCTGTCTGTCTGCAGTTTCCCGTGACTCCCAACTGCAACAAGTCTTTTCTCACTCCATCGATCCACGATTTCCTAGGTCTTCCAACTGGTCTTCTACCCGACGGGATCCAGTCCATTGCAATTTTTGGGCCATCTTGATCCCTCCATTCTAACTACGTGTCCCTCCCATTGCAGTCTTTTGCTTCTCACCACTCGCAAGATGTTAGGCTCCTTGTACAGCTCTTCTAATTCTATGTTATGACATAGTCCCTATTCTCCAGTAGCCTGATCTCGGACTGGTCCAAATGCATTACTGAGGACTTCCCTTTCAAATGTAAGCAGTCGGTTAAGGTCTTGATTTCCAGTATTCCAGGTTTGAGAACCATACTTCTAGCAGTATGTCTTTTAGCCACTGGGAGAGACTTCTACATTTTAATACAGGGTGTAAAGAGTGATAGCATCTGTTTCCTGCCTGCAGTCTTGCTTTTATCTCTGTTTCAGTTGATGTTACTTCTGTAAAAATTGATCCAAGATATTTAAACTCTTTCACATGCTTATACCTGGTATTGAACACTGTTAAATCTTGAGAGTTTTGGATCTTCCTTCCTATATACTCAGTCTTTTCAGAGTTGATTTCGATCCTTGCTGCCAGTAACTCCAGGGTCTGAATATTATTTTAGCTCTACTTATGTGTATTCTAGTAGTGCAATGTCGTCATTCCCAATCTGAATGGCCTGGAGGTTCTCTCTGTTGAAATTCCCGCATTACCTTCTCAAGTGCCAGGTTGAAGAGGACAGTTGATAGCCCGTTTCCATGGCGTAATCTTGTTGCATCTTGGAAGCGTTCTGCCATTTTATTGCCATCCTTTTGTGTCATTTAAGCATACTTCTACGTCTGATCAATTTCTTTGGCATACCAAACTCTGTCAAGGTTCTAATCAGACTATGTATGAAAAGGGTAATGAAGCAAATAATTGTTTTTAGAACTTTTGTTATTTTATACACAATCACGTACAGTTTGTGGCAAGAACAAAATATTGTAATGTATATGCTTTCGCCAGTCTTCATTTTGTCAGTCATATATTAACATCACCGAGGTGTTCTCACTCACACGTTCTCCTATACTGAAGTAAGAAACAATGTAACTTCTTTTTATCAATTACAGTGGCAACATGTATCACTATAGAAGATATTAAGACGTCTGTAAAAATTTGGTTACTATTTATGGATTCATATTTAAGAGGATTGGATCTATAGAGGAGAGTCACAGGGTCAGTGGTCAATACGACACACATAGTACAAACATTTCATTTTGGCCATAAGCAAAGTCTACTCTCCATTCCTCGTCTCAAACAGATAAATATTTATGACAAAGAAGAAGAAGAAATTTATTTGCCGCTCATTGCGCTCAAAGTACTTTAAGCTGCCAAACTACATCTTGGATAATCGCAATATATTCGAAAATAAAAGAGTACGTTTTTAGGACAAATGATAAGTTAAAAATATTACTTAACTTCTGTAGTCATACCTCTCCATGGGACACCACCTTGACGTAGCACTGTCCATGTGGGTGGAGAGGCTTGGGCATCCGTGGGAAGCTGAGGGCTATACCGAAGGTAGAGAACCTACTGCCGGAAAGGCATCAGCTGATGGATCAGACTAAGAGTGTCCCACAACGTCCCGTCTTCCTTATCCTCTCCCAGTCCTTTCCCAATTCCTTTCCCAACCCAAGGTGTGATGCGATCCGTGCCGAGGGGTGCGTGGCACATGGGTGGATGTGACTCGAATGGAGCCTCAGGGATACCGGACGACCTCCCTGAGTAAGTAGCCTTGCACTGTACGGGGTTATCGTGGTGTGGACCATATAAATCCCCAAATCTCGGGGGTCTAAGATGAACACAGAGATAGAAGATATTTAAAAAGAATCTGAGGGGTAATCTGAGACCTCAGATACTCAGACATCGGGATCAGAACCGATGGAGTGCACTCCTACTTCTGAATCAGGGTCAAGACCTGAGCAAGAAGTGGGAACTGTAACAGAGAAGTTGGACCAGTTTAGAATTAAGGCCTTGTCTGGGCTCAGAGGAGGAAACTTCTCAAGGAACAGAAGCAAAAGGAAGGAAAAGAATGGCTTCCTAAGCATAAGTAGATGGAATCAAAAGGGCTTGAGCCCAAGACCCCCAAAAAGAAACTGCCTCTGGTCGAAGGGGATACACAGACCCCCTCAATGTCAAAGACAGGTGGCAAGAGGGTTAGGGAAGAATCTAAGACTCCTTCCTCTCTGGACAAACGTGATCCTAAAAGGCTGAGGTAGGAAATGGGGAAACAGACCTATATTACTGCAGTCTCGGTCTTTAGAATGGCGGTTGTGCAAGAAGGATACCCACTGGTGAGCATCACCTCGCAGCAGGAGGAGCTCATGCAGATGGCCCTCTTTGAAATTGGGGAGACGCTGGTCCAGAACCCAAATTCAGGAGGGTCTATCTAGATCGCAGTGCCCTCAATTTTGTCTGTGAGGGGAAGCAATCAGCAGAAGGGCTTAAGGACAAGGTGACCATGATACCCCGTGGGAGGATGTGAAGCTGCTGGTCAAGACAGCAGTCGAACTCCTGAAGACCGCAAAGGTATCAATATGGGTACCAAAGATCCTTAAGGATGTCTCTCCAAAGACTCTGTTCGAGAAAATAAGGGTCCATAACCCAAAAGTCTCGACAGTGGATTGGAGGGTAATTAACCAAAAGGTCATTCCGGAAGGACGAAACCTGGTGGTGGAGGTTCATTGAGAAGTCCCTGCAGGCAATGCGAGATCAAGGCCTCACACTGTTTTCAGGGTTCTTACAGGTCGCCGTCAGGGTAATCAAAGACCTTAAAGGCAATAATGGCAGCAAGATGGGAACTGGAAGTGCTGCAAATAAACCTGCAGCACAGTAAAGGGGCCACTAGCTGCCCCGAGCCGTCGCCTGGGGAGACAGGAGGTGGACGTGGCCCTGATACAAGAACTCTATCTATACAAAGGGGGTGTATCGGGTCTCGGTGGTACTGGAGGTAAGTTGATTTATGCTAGAAATTTAAAAACTCCAGAACATGCATTTATTTTAGAAATGGAATGCCTTTCATACCGGTGATGGAGTGTTGTTCCAGGGACCTGGTGACCATCAGGATGCAGGAACCTGAGGAAGGTATCACGAGGGAAATTCTCTTCTTGGCCTCAGATACCTTCCTTACGAAGACAGCTCTCCTCCTTCTTTGGAAGTGAGGAGACTGACGGAAGCCTGTCATCGGCAAGGTGACGAACTTTCGGTGGGATGTGATGCCAATGCCCGCAATCTATCATGGGGCAGCAAGGACACCAAAAGTAGAGGTGAGCACCTTCTTGAATTTCTCCTAACTAACAACTTGGAGATCCTGAATAGGGGTGATGAACCTACATTCAGGAATAGTAGAAGGGAAGAAGTAATTGACATAACTTTTGGTTCCATGATGATGGGCAGTTACGTCAAACAGTGGCATGTGGTCCTGGAGCCATCCTCATCAGATCACATGTATATTAAAGGTTGGAATCAGACAGACCATGGCCTGTAGGAATTCCAGGAAAACGGACTGGGAGACGTATAGGAGAGACCTTCAGCCTATCGAAAATTAAAACTAAGATAAGGTATCCAGCAGAGTTTGAGGAAGTAGTAGAGGCCATAATCTCTGCTATACTGACCTCATACCAGGACAACTGCTCAATCACCAATAAGTGCACAAATAGGAGTGTGCCTTGGTGGCATAATAAACTGAAAATGCAAAGGAAACAGGTACGAAGACTGTTTGACCTTGCAAGGAGCAAAGGACAATGGGCAAAGTATCGTGAGGACGTTCTCAATTACAAGAATGCCATCAGACAGGCAAAGGAGGCATCCTGGAAGGTATTCCGTGAGGAAGTGGAGGGCACGGCTGCTCAAGCGAGACTTCATAAAATGTTCACTAGGGTACCAACTAAACCAGGAGGAACGTTGAGGAAGGAGGATGGGGAGTATACAAAGACAGCACATGAAACGCTGGAACTGCTCGTCAAGACTGAGTTTCCTCAATATACTCTGGTGGATAACTCAGACCAGAATGCGATTCCTGAGAGACAATGGTTCTCAGGTATTCGCAAAGAGGACTGGGATTTGGCCAAGGAATGTATTGATTTCAGTAAGGTCCGCTTGGCGGTGGGAACATTTCAACCATTCAAGTCACGTGGCCCCGATGGAATCTTTCCAGCTCTCCTGCAACAAGCTGGAGAAAATCTTGTTAGATTCTTATGCAGGTTATTCGGGGTTAGCCTAGCAGCAGGAATCGTTCCCTATGCCTGGAGGGGAGTGAAGGTTGTCTTCTTTCAAAAACCAGGGAGAATTGATCATACCAAGGTCAAGGATATGAGACCAATCAGCCTGTCCTCCTTCATTCTTAAAACATTGGAAAAGGTGGTTAATGTGCATGATGCATTCAAAGCAGCATGCATATCAGCAAGGTAAATCATGTGAGATAGCCCTCCACCAACTCGTTGGGAAGGTGGAGAAAGCATGACACTTTCAGAAAATAGCCCTCTGTATCTTCCTGGACATCGAGGGGGCTTTTAGCAACACGAACTTCGATTCCATGTTTAGGGCAGCAGAGGAGCATGACATAGGGATCACTATATGTAGGTGGACTAGGGCCATGATCAGTGGAAGGAAGGTAGAAGATACCATGATGAATGAAAAAATGGTAATCAACACCACTAGGGGGTGCCCGCAAGGAGGAGTTCTTTCCCCTTTATTGTGGACTCTAGTGGTGAATGATCTCATTGGAGAATTAAACTCTAGGCAGTACTTTTGCCAAGGATACACTGATGATATTGTCATAGTGATACTTGGCAAAATTGCTGACACAGTCAAGAATATGGCACAAAGTGCGTTGGACATTCTGAAATTGTGTCTAATAAAGAACTGGTAAAGGGACTCCTTGCACTGTTGGTTGGCTTTACTAGATATACAGATATGCCGCACAATAAAATTAGTTTCGGTGCGGGCAGTGGTGGGTTGGACCAAGAATGTTTTGGCTTCCCTGAGAAAACCAATCAATCAATCAATCAACCTGTAGTCATAGGTTCTTGCCTCACTAGACCCTCTGAAATCTCGCCATATGCTAAAAAATGGATAAATATTTGTGACAAGTAAGGATACGAATGTCACTGTCGGTCCCAGTAACTGTTTCAAACAGGAAGCTAAGACAGAAAACATTTCACATAGCAAACACGGTTAAGCATCAGGCCATACTGAGTATCGCTCTCCTGTAGTTTTCATTAGTTTGCAAATTATGAATGTTGTGTCATCGCTACTTGCCACAACGGTGGCGGTCTACACAAGTCGCTGTGCATCCTCAATAAGAGGCGATAAGTCGCTCCACAATACTTCGACCGCCGGGGGCGCCCTATGTCTTGTTACCTCTTTGCCTGATTCGAGCGCCGACCACTCGGAACACAGAAGCTCGCCTAGATATGCCGGTGCACCACAGCCACGACGGTCAGTGTGGAGAAGTACGGCAGTTCCAGTCAGTATCAGGAAGTTTAAATAGTTAACTGACGGGTGCCATCAATGCAAGCCAACCTGTTCCATAGGACCCAATTGAGGAGTGATATTCCATGGTCTTAGAACAAGTCAATACATTAATTGTTACACAAGAATGGCAATAGAAAAATTTTAAGTAGTCCTATGCACACGATAATCTTAAGACAAAGTGAAAAGAATCAATAAAGAAGAAAAATTGAATTAGCTTAATTGTTTAACTTTTCTAGGAGTTCCTCGACAGAATAAAAGGAGTGAGCCATGAGGTAACTCTTCAATTTAGAATTGAAAGCGTGTGGATTAGTGCTAAGATTCTTTAGTTCTTGTGGCAGCTTATTTAAAATGGATGTCGCAGAATACTGCACACCTTTCTGCACAAGTGTCATGGTGGTGTCATGCAAATATAGATTCGACTTCTGTGTAATATTCATCGAGTGAAAGTTACTCGTGGGAATAAGCTGATTTTATTAACAACAAACGACATTAAAGAAAAAACGTATTGTGACGCCAGAGTCAAAATTCCCAAACTATTGAAAAGGGGTCGACATGACGTTCGCGAACTTACACCAGATATTGCTCGAACCGCCCGCTTTTGAGCCAGAAATATCCTTTTTGCATCAGGCGAGATACCCCAAAAAACAATGCCGTACGTCATACGTGAGTGAAAGTAAGCGTAATAGACTACTTTTTGTGTTATTATTTCAGATATTGTTCTTATGGTAAATATAGCAAAATTTAGTTTTGGAACAAGATCCTGAACATGGGCTTTCCATGACAGCTTACTGTCTATATGAACACTAGAAATTTGAACTATTCAGTCTCACTTATCATATGCCCATTAGGTGTAATCAAAATGTCAGCTTTCGTCAAATTATGTGTTAGAAATTGTAAGAACTGAGTTTTACTGTGATTTAACATCAAATTGCTTTCTACAAGCCATGAACTTATCTCTTGAACTGCATTATTTGATACTGTATCAATATTACGAGCACCATCCTTCACTACGAAGCTGGTATCATCAGCAAACAAAAATATTTTACAGTCACCTGTTATACTCGAATGCATATCATTTATGTACGAGGTACGTCCAAAAAGTAAGTTCCGTTTGGTTATATAAAACAAACGTGTACAGATACAGAAAAAATATTTATTGTACAAAAATCTACAACTGTTAAACTACTTTTATACATAGCTGCCGAAATTTTGTAGGCACTTGTCATAGCGTGGCACAAGTTTCTGTATGCCTTCTTCATAGAAGGTGGCCGCCTGTGTATACAGCCATGTGGTAACATGTTCTTTCAGCTCGTCTTCGTTGAAGTGTTGACAGGGCAAATTTTAGGTGTAAGAAGAGGATTTCCTTCAAAAGGTGGTGTTTGTTTCCACTATAGTGCCCGACCTCATGTGGCGTATGTGAACAAACAACTCTTACGGCAATTTCACCTGGACGTGTTTGATCATCATCCGTACAGCCCGGGCCTCGCTGCTAACGACTTTCACCTCTTCTTACACCTAAAATTCTGTCCTTGGTGGTCAACATTTCAACGATGATGACGAGCTGAAAGAACGTGCTACCACATGGCTGAATACACAGGCGGCAACCTTCTATGAAGAAGGCATACATAAACTTGTGCCACGCTATGACAAGTGCCTACAAAATTTCGGCAGCTATGTATAAAAGTAGTTTAACAGTTGTAGATTTTTGTACATTAAATATTTTTTCTGTATCTGTACACGTTTGTTTTATATAAGCAAACGGAACTTACTTCCTGGACGTACTTCGTAAATAAGAAACAGCAATGGTCCCAAAACAGACCCCTGGGGCACCCCACACTTAATTGTTCCCCATTGCGATTGTACGTCATAGCCATTTTCTACACTGCTGAGAATCATCTACTAATTTTATAGTCTCATTACCTAATCTATGCAGAATATACAAATAAATCATTAGTTAATTATGGTTGCTAATCCTGTCCCCTCTTGCGATGAATTTTCACGGGTGTTATACTTTGGAGCAGACAATTAAAACATTAAAACCACAAAAACTGTCCCCACAGGGTCGGCCCGGACGATGCACCGCCGACACAAAGGTCGGCAAGTGGGCGTGAACAACACGATTCTCCACCTCCGACATTTGAATCACAATTACCGAATGGCGGACGTATGCGACTCCTACCGGCGCGGCGCAGCGGGTGAAAAGTTGCCGAGCCATAAATCGCGAGAGGACCCGGAGCGGTGCGCTGACGCCCGGCCAAATTTATATTGGAAATATTGGCGGTATATAGCGCGCCCAAGTTGCAGCTAACCCGTAAATTTATTGGAACATTTATCCGTCTCGCGGGACGGCGAGCCCGCGCCGGCCGTGGCGGCCGAAGTGGTCAGCGAAATTCACGGCGCTGCGCCATGCTGCCACCCTGGACCTGCCGGTCGCAGCGTGAGGGCGCGATATTAAACTTTCAAGTCGAGCGGACACCAGCGCCGGGTACAGCGCACGCCTGTGCGCCCCGGGGGACGGACTCTAGGGAGGGGGCCAAGTATTACTCGTGACGCAGACCGACGTTTACCGACACTTGCGGCCAATTCGACGGAATTACCCATCTTTCTCTAACCTCTGACCAGTATGTCGTGAAACTGGCAAATCGTCGTTTACGAGGAATAACGAGATTGAAATTTGCCTAGATTAGATAGATTAGATGTACTTTTCGTCCCAGCAGATCCGAAATGAGGGAATCCTCTTGGACGTAGAACATGTCAGAACAAAATACGCAATATATATTTACAAAAAGAGAGCATATGTGTTAATGTACATTCCACAGACCCCAAATGTAATTGCCCTTGCGGATGTGGAATTGGTCATGAAAAACTATTATCTTAAAAATATCTACATTTTAAGGGACACAAAACTTATCCCTGCTTACTAATTTACTAGGTGCATATTAAAATTCTTAGCAATTACTTTTTTTACATTGATTTACAATGATTACATTACTGCACAAAACTTGTACTGAAGTCAAACTGAAAACAGTATTCATATTTGTGAATATTATATACAATAAGTTACAATCAATCACTTCTGGTAAGAAATTCATCAATGGAGTAGACGGAGTTGGCCACCAAAAAAATCCTTTAGACTCTTTTCAAACTGTACTTTATTGTCAGTTAAATTTTTTATGGCTGCTGGCATGATATTGAAAATGTGCACTGCTGAATATTGGACACCTTTCTGAGCCAAAGTGAGTGACTTTAAATCTTTATGTAAGTTATTCTTCTTTCTAGTATTGATCCCATGGACTGAGCTATACATTTATTCTCTAATAAAATTTGTCGTTAAAACTATATCTTTTATTCAAACCAATAGCTCAGTCAATGGGATCAATACTAGAAACAAGAATAACTTGCTTAAAGGTTTAAAATCACTTACTTTGGCTCAGAAAGGACTTCAGTACAAGTTTTGTGCAGTAATGTAATCATTGTAAATCAGTGTAAAAAACCGATGGTCTACCACACCCTTTGTCAGCTTAATGTGCTGTTAAGGGGAGTGTACCGCTCAAAATGACAAATGACACAATCTCACAGTTTTACTTTAATGGAAATTACGAAAATGTTTTGCTAAAAAATAGACTCGGTTGCAGGAATGTGACGTTTCATTTATTGCTACATGACGCGTTTCGACTCTCCCGGGCATCGTCATTCGCTGACAGAGGGAAACTGTATAAACTTGTTAAGAAAAAAAGATAAAAAAAAACAACTAAAATTATGTTAAATCTTTCCTAAGCAAGAAATATTAGAAACACGGAAGATGTAAACTGACAAAACTGCAGGCCACGTGACCACATTCACGTTTTGGTATTGGAGGAATAAAGATTCTATTTCATTGAATTTAATAATTAATTGGACGCTGTGAAACCTCAGACGCCAAAACGGTCATGTGGCCTCCAGTTTTACCATACCGCACCTTCCCTATTTCTAATATTTCTTGCTTAGGGAAGATTTAACATATTTTTGGTTACTTTTTTTTTTACTGGTTTGTAAATTTTCCCTCTTTTAACGTCTGATGATGTCCAGAAGGGGCGAAACGCGTCATATATAAGTAAATGAAATATCACTTACGTGCAACTAAGACTGTTTTTTAACAAAAATACGGTTGCTGTGTCAGCGCCACAAGAATATGGAGTGGAGTGATTTTAATAATGAAGATATGGATGTTTATGCTTAATCAGCTGTTAGTTTTATTGAAATATTCGATTAGTTACTATTTTAAATAAATGTTTGATAATAATAATGCACTGACATTTCTGAGAACATTGTTTTCCATCATTTCGCATATTATCATTTTTTCCTCTACCTATATAGAAGGCTGTGGTTTCTTTTGTTTTGTAGAGAACTTTTCGTTTCGTAAGTGGTACTTCGCAGTAAACTCTTTGAACTGCACATGGGTCTGTGTTTGACAACAACAGTTGTCCACTAGCTGTGTTTAATTTCTGTGTTTCCCGTGATAGTTTTCATCATGACTCGGTGTATTTGATACTGTTCTTAAGTTTTAATGGTGGCTATTCTGGAAGACTACAGGTTTTGGAATATATCTTGGTATCATAAAGGTTACAACACTACTAAAAGTGTGTGGACTTCGACCGTCTGCGAATTATGAACGCAGAGACTGCAACAAACAATATGTCAAAAGACGCCAGATACCAAAGAAGGGGAGCAGCACTGTGTGAGGAAGATAAAGGAGGAGATGAGGACTACCGTATAGCAGGATTATGTCGTATTTTTATGTATCACTTGACTGTATATTAACGTTTTTCATTAAACCCAATTTCCTCAAAATGACATTTTTAAGTATAAATGTCTCTTTTTCTCAGAAACTTCAGAATCTACATCGATGAATTATTTACCACATAACACAGATAGTATAATGATGCTGTAGCTATACTTTAGTACTATTTACTGTAGTACATAATATTCAAGAAATTAAAATTGTGAAAATTTAAACAAAAATTATATGTTTAAGGAAAAAAATCAGCTGTTATTTTAAAGTGATTGTAGAGCAATACAGTCACAAAACATGAGAGAACATGTAATAAAAACGCCATACTTATATACTCAAAAATTCCTGAGAAAAAGGGGCATTTTTATAGACAACTAGCTGAAACCCGCGGCTCCGCTCGTGTGTTGGTTGATTATGATAGATAAGCTATCTATGAGACTGGTTTTGAAGGATGAAGTGAAATATAATACCTTCTTTAGAAACAAACATTTTTAATCAACATTCAAATAAAGAAATAAAATTATGTCAAGTGGTTAATTATTTGCAATTTACAATTTCGATCACTTGATGTAATGCGCGAAACGTCAAATCGATTTTTTAAAGAGATGTATTAAAAGAAATTTCTTTTTTACTGCTTTATTTATTTATTCTTATATTTCCTTATCCTTACAGCGAAAGAGCTGAAGATATTGTAGGATGCATAGACCAAAGATATGATCTGTGGCATCACGTTACGCTGTATGTAACCTTCTTGCTATAGAGTCGCAAACGTCATCGCTGGCCTTCAGTCCGAATTTTTTTATAATTTGACGACTTTCAATCATCATATCTTCCACCCCCTTATACCTATCGGCATGGAACTGCTATGGAGACTTCGGACAACAATTACACACAGACCTTTCGTTTGCGTTCTGTAGTTTTCGCTGCAGAGCGAAATATTAACACACACTCACGTAGAATTTTATATACACTGATAACTTTCCATCCTAATATACTCCACCCTTTTATCATTATCAACCCTCAAGCAACAATGCAACCAATAAAACCATTTTCAACGAGTAAATATAATTTTCAAAGAGTAATTATTGTTCCACATTTCTCATTGTATTCTTCAAATTACCAAATATCTATCAGATCGCTATAAAACCGTGCCTAAAGCCTTCCCCGGGTAGACATTAGTAACTGTACAAATTTTCAGCTCTTTATGTCTTGTGGTTCAGACGTGATAAACGTACACCGAACAGACATTTACATTTATAGATATAGATTTAACATTGTCGAGATAGGGCGGTACGAATCCCCTTAAGTGGTACGACCGGGCTAGGCAACAAGTAACAGCATTCACAGTTGAAACGACGTTCATTTCAGTACAGGTTAACAGACTGTAAATTTTCTTTTATAATTCTGAATTTGTTGTTGTGGTCTTCAGTCCGATGATTGGTTTGATGCAGCTCTCTACCGAACTCTTTCCTGGGCAAGCCTCTTCATCTCCCCATGAGGACGGCACCCACATCAATTTGAATCTGATTACTGTATTTCTTTCTAGGCCTACCCCCACACTTACTTACAATGCTGAATTCACGATTCCTTCATGTCTATGTCCTACCAAGTGACGCCTTCTTTCAGTCATGGAATGCCAAAATTTCCTTTTCTCCGAAATTCTGTTCAGTACCTTCTCATTAGCTACGCGATATAGCCACCTAACTTTCAGCATTGTTCTGTAGCGCCACATTTCAAAAGCCTCTATCCTCTTCCTGCCTGAACTATTTGTCGTCCATATTTCACTCCCTTATAAGACAACAGTCTACAATAATGCCTTCAGAGGAGACTTCCTTTCGCTTAAATTAATATTAGATGTTAACAAATTTCTTCGTGCTGCATTCTGCATTTTATATTCTCTGTACTGCGGCCATCATATTTTACTGCTGAAATAACTAAACTCATCTACCACCTTTATCAATTCATGACCTAATCTAAGACTCTTAGCATCGTCTGATTTTGTTACATTGCATTCTATTGCACTTGATTTGCCCCTGTTAATGTTCATCTTATACGCACTTTTCAACATTGTCCATTCCGTTCAGTTTTTCTTCCACAAGGGGTTTATTTTAAGTTAACCCAACTGATGTGCAATATCACCCAGCAATTTACACAGTTAACAAATGCCCAAAAAATTGTTACGGTCAAGGAAACAGGTAATTTAGTAATACCAAACCATTCAAATACAAATTCTTCACGCTTAGTTATGTCCTTAACATATGCAAAATGTTTGAAATAGTGCAAATATGTTTCAACGATATCACTTCAAAGGCGGAAACGTACTAAAAATTACACATCGATTGAAAAAGAATAATCAGTTTAGTTGATCGACGACGTTATTTCTAAACACGTTCAGATTCCTTAAATGACATTAAAATCGCTACAGGTGCTGATATTACGGCGGTAGGTGGGCCTACGAACTAGACAACGACGTTAGTGCTCGCAGTTGGGCGGGTGACGTACGAGTTCAGTTACTACAGACTAAAAACGAAGAACAGTGCATAATTTTACGACAAGAAAGGAGGACTTCTGTTACAAATTTTTCACAAGTTTGATGCAACTGATCTGTACATCACAGACGTCGCCCAACGGTATAACTAAAGAGTTTAAAGTAGTGGTCAAGCAGACATGTTTTCTCGAAGCATTACAAATCGTTACCTCTGGCGGCTAACTTTCCAAATTTCAAGACTTTTGTTTTGCAGTAGATATTGTATGAGCAATCATTACGTCCACCATACTGTAATCATGAGAGGCACTATTATATTTAATAACAATTATTTAACCAGTAGTAGTCCGCATCAAGGGGAACGTTACAATTTACACAGACAAGGCTTCAAACATCACAATGAATTTTATAAGTTGACATTACCTGATGTACCTGTTACAAATCTCCTTGAAAATGCCGTCTGCAGATGGGGACGAAATATTGCGTTTGAGTAAGAAATTCGTCCTACCACGGCATAATATCCCAGAGTATTTTATTACTTTTTATAGTTCGGTATGAACGAGGGTTGGAATTTAAACAGTGGCAACACTGCTGTGGAGCCACTATGCAATGGAGTCCACTATTGCCGCTGATAGCGCCAGTTGTTGACATACCTACCTTATCTTCGAGCAAATGGACTCGCCCGCCCCACATCACCGGTGGTCGCACAATCGAGGGAAACACAGTCACCTGTAAGGGAACGGTCTAACGTAACGTAAAGGAAGGAAGCTTAGGGTTTAACGTCCCGTCGACAGCTTGGTCATTAGAGACGGAGCTAACGCTCGAAGTTCTTGGTAAGGATGGGGAAGGAAATCGGTCGTGCTCTTTTTAAAGGAACCATTCCGGCATATGCCTGGAGTGATTTAGGGAAATCACGGAAAATCTAAATCTGGATGGCCGGAGGTGGATTTGAACCATCGTCTGCGAGTCCAGTGCGTTACTACTGCGCCACCTCGCTCGGTCTCTAACGTAACGGTGCCACTGTGTTTTCCAAACAGGAAAATCGGAGCTGGACCAGGATTGAATGTGCCAGAGGTCGTACAGCACGAAAGTGTTATCAAGATCTTCGAGAGCCGTCGGAGGAATCGGCATTTCCGTACAGAACAGTGGCAAGTTCGGCAAACAGTGGCAGACATGCATGGCGAAGGTTATCCCAGCATCTCTGCTGAAGAAGTGCACAGTGTAGCCGCGTTAGTGGACTATTAGTGATCCCGCCCACCCACCATTTTGTACGACAATGCGCGGGCGCATACAGCGCAAGCTATGGCTGCTCTGTTCGGTCGATGGGACTGGGAAGTACTATACCAATACCATCCACCATACTCCCCAGACATGACACCTTAAGACTGTGACTTGATTCCGAAGATGAAGAAACCACTTCGTAGCACTCGAATCAGAACTGTTCCTAAGATTCGACAGGCAGTAGATGTTCCACTTGCACCAAAAACAGAATGTGATATTCCTGGCCTATGGCCACTTTATATTTTTGGCCGCTGACCGTCTCTTTGCTAACATCGTACGTGTCTTAAACGCGGAAGAAAGAAGTGCAGCATATATTGAAATGTGGGGTGGGGAGCAGTAGCATATGGCACAGTAGGTGCTGGTTCCCTTGGGAAAGCCCGCCTATGTTACTGGTACTCTCCTCGCATTGGCTGCTGCATTTCACGTCACGTGATTTCGTTTGAAATTAGTTTTGTTTATTATATACTAAATATTAATTATTCAGAGCTTGGAATTTGTAATAAATATCTCTCAAGGGCAGCCTAGTTTTTTGACAGTTTAAGGTGCCGTCTCTTACTGTAAGCAGAGGAGAGCGATTTTGCAGAAGGCGCGCGACGGCCCTGTTTTGGCGCGAAATAGAGCGTCAGGTACCCTCTCGCAACGCGCTGCAGTTTCAGTCTCGAGCTGACCACTATACGCGCCGGACCGCACCGGTCATGAGTAAGATTTTGTATAATTGTGATAACGGTCGAGGTCTCAACATGAACTACGGGCAGCATAGGCCGTGTGGAATTAACGATAGTTGTTCATATTTTATTATTTATTTAATAAATGGCATCCCTGACAATTAAAATTCTCGCGAGTCGCTTCTTATGCTTCCATCCTACAGAACTTATTTTAACCTCACTTGTATGCTGTAGAAGAACCAACGACCTGTGTGCTGTCTTCTGCGCTGGGGACACAACCTTAGAAGACAACAGGTTGGTCAGAACTCTATGCTTTCCATAAAGACTTGGACAGCAACTACGGCACCTCGAGCGTACTGTAGGGCGGTACAAACGCACACTGCTACGCAACAGCAAGGACGTGGAGGTTTTAGGGGACTTGTGGGAGAAAGCAATACTAACTTCTCCGTCCACAAATAAAAAACCCTAGGAAGCTTGTAAGAACAGGCTCTGCTAACGGTATACTAGCCTCCCACATCGCTGGAAACGGTTTCTACACAACGCTGGTGACTACTATGAAGGTCAGTAACAGGTGCACATTTGTAACGCTTTTGTATCGGTTGTGAATAAATAGTTGCCACTAAGTTCCAACCATGGAAGCAGTCGTGGTGCAATTGTGAGGAAGTCTTATTTTTAGAAATGAAAATACCGACTTAATTAAAATTCAAAAGTGGACATAAAAAATCCTCACAAGAAGGAGGAAAAAAAAAATAGAAGTACAACACACGATTGACAAATCTTGACGGATATATTGAAAGCCTGTCAATATGCAGGGCACACAGATGCACGTGTCTTGCGAATGTGTGAGAACTACCTAGATGGAAAATATACTGCTCGTAACAGTGGACACACACACACGCTTGCGGAGGCAGGAGGAAAGACCCAGCTGCGGCAGATCTGCGCACACGCCTCGGCGGAAGCGGCCCCTTTGTTTACGTCCGCCTTTGTGCATCCTCTCGAGTATGTGTTCGAGAAGCACCCTCTCGCGTCCGCTCGCCTTCCCGCGGCTTTCGTTTATTTATTGACCGTGCTGAAAGTGACATGGACTCCTTCACAAGTTCCTCCGCCTTTTCTGCTCGTCGACTACAGGTCCTGACCGAGAGGAAGAGTTTTCACAATCGCGCTGTGTGGCGCAAAGAATCCTGCGAACTTTACGGTTGCCTGTCCCAGAAAGATTTCTCCTGCGTATCATCGCAGTAGAATTAAAAATATTGTCAAATGAGTAGTTCATAACTGGCGGTATATGGGGTCATTCTAAACTCCTGTTACACATCAATGTAAATACAAATAAACATTCCCCGAGACGGATTTTCGTCCCGAATATGTCAAGGTCATTTATGATAAATCTGACGTATTGAATTAAATTTTGTGATGCGACCGGAAATCAAACCCGGACCTCCAGGCTTACTAGCTAGATCACCGCATCACTAGCGATTAAGGCGCCTGGAATAGTCAGCACGATTTCCTTCACGTCACAGACTTAAATTCAGCTTCTATGTCCCATAACATGGGGATTGTTTATTTGTATTTACATTGATATTTATATAACCTTAAACAGTAATAGGTAATTTGGTACAATCTGTATACATCGAAGGAAATGGCATTGCCATCGATATATATCGAATGTTCGATATAGTGTTTCTGAACCGGAGATTCGGGCGCTACGCGCCCTCACGTACTAAAATTAAGAAAAAAAAATAACCTTGTTTAACCTAACCTAACTTTGACTTTAAAAAGTGATCTGTAGCGTACCCTTAAGAAGGTTAGGTATATGTTAATTTTTTTTAATTTTTTTTTTTTATTTATTTATTTTGTTTTTAGTACGTGAGGGTGCGTAGCGCCCGTATCTCCGGTTCAGAAACACTATATCGAACATTCGATATATATCGACGGCAGTGCCGTTTCTTTCGATGTACACAATTCTACCAGATTACCCAGTGATGTTCCAATATGTCCATTGCCGAGGTGCTGTTCCGCTGCATAGAGAGCCTTGGCAGTAGTGGCAATGTTCAGTGGAACACAGAAGCTGAATTAAAGTTTGTGACGTGAAGAAAATCGTGCTTAGTCTATTCCAAGGCGTCTTAATTGTTAGTGCTGCGGTGGTCTAGCGGTAAGACGTCTGCCTAGTAAGCATGGAGGTCCAGGATCGATTCTCGGTCGCATGACAAATTTTAATTCAATACTTCAAATTTATCATTAATATCCTATTACACAGTTACGAGGATTATTGAGGGTACACGACGATGCTGTATGGGGGAATAAACCCATATGATTGGTGCCCCATTTCGTAGAAATGTGACTTGAAAAGCACGTCAAAGTTTACGACCTTCAACGAGGTACCTGCGTGAACTACAGCATGCACTGAAGAGGCAAAGAGACTTTCATAGGCGTACTTATGCAAAAATAATATGTAAACAAGAACAGCGCTGTGTCGACAACGCTTATATAAGGAGACAGGTGTCTGTTGCAGGCGTTACATCTGTTTATGCTGATACAATGGCAGGTTGTCACGATTCAAGTGAGTTTGAACGTGGTGATATTGATGGCGCACAAGAGCTTGAACACGGCATCTAGCTATGAGGTTGGGATTTTTTCACACGACCATTTTACGAATGCATCGTTAATAGTCCAGTGGGATTAAACCTTAAAATTAGCCACATCGGAAATAACTGCTAAAAATGTTTTATTGTTTTAATGACTACGTTTGGGGCCCAATATGACTATCGCAGGTTTTCCCCCTTGGCGAAGTTGTGCATAAGTGGTGGGGGGGGGGGGCCAAAAATGTACCCGAAAAACGGGTTGTTTTCCGTTTTGTGATTATATCTCGAAAATGACTTTCAATATCGAAAACATAGTAAGATTAAAAGTTGTATGGCATCAGATTATGCACTGATTGAGACCATTCGGATAATTTTAGGACCACCCGTTTACATACGAGTGTTCTTCAAAATTGGACATTTTACATGTTCATGAAAAATTGCTGGCCTTGGTGGCCGAGGGGACTGCAACGCATCAGTCACGGTCTGCACGGCCACTACGGTCGGGGCTTCGAATCCCCCCTCGGGCATGGATATTTGTGCCGTCCTTAGTGTTAGCTAGTTCGTAAGTAGTTTGTAAGTTTAGGGACTGATGACCTCGTAGTTAAGTCCCATAAGCTATACAAACATTTAAACATTTTTAAACATGAAAAATTTTAGTTTTAACCTCTGTTTTCTGGTAATATCGTTGAAACTTACCCATCAATCAATAATGTGGTTCATACAAAAGATATAGAGGAATAAATTCTGCGTTTGATGAGAGCAAAAGTGAAATGGACCACCCGTTTCTGTACAGCTAAGTTTGTACTTTCATTGCTGTGCATGTAAGGTACTTCACATTACAAATCTAGAGCTATAGATCAGGCAGGGGTAAATTCCAAGACAAGAAATTTAAGATTAACTTTGGCAATCCCTTATTAAACAGCAAAGCCTTTTTACACCTTGTTATTCTGCCTTTGTGTACATGGTCTGAGTGAAAAGCCTGTGTAATAATGACAAAACTGTATATTTTGTACTTCCTGAGATAATGGACCAGAAAGTAGCACAAAACACTACCTCAGAGCAACATGTTAATGCTATGATGTAACAATGCAGACCTTCATAAATTTATTGTGTGGTTTCAATCCAATGATTCTTTTCCTGTTACTAAATTTGTTAAGTGCATCAGCACAGGTATCGTCGGAGATGACTCAATCAACTGTCAGAGAGCCTTTCTAATGGGAAATTCTTCAATGCTCGCTCTACTTAGTCAAACCTTTGACAACATCAAGTTTGTCCGAAAGAAAAGACTGATGAGTGTACAGGGATTTAAATCTAAGGTGACCATTCATGGGGGAAGATGTAACAGTGAACCCTGTAACCATATTCCCTCGAACAGCTTAAAGAATTCTTCCGATATTAGCTGGCATCCATCGTCTCTCTCTCTCTCTCTCTCTGTTCGATGCATCTGGAATGACGAAGATTCCTAAGTCAGTGTTATATGACCACTGAATGATGTAAACCTGGAAGAATCAGCATTTGTGATCGATGGTAGTTTTCTTTTCCACTGGGCTGTATGGACGAATGGTGCAAAATCTCAGTTAATGCTAACCAAATGCGCTGAATATATATAAAAAAATTATGTGAATAAATAAAAAGTAAAAAATAAAAATAATAATAAAAAAGATACTACAGCCGAAGTGTGACAAGTGTGGTGTTCGATGGCTACCCAGAAGACCTGCCCACCAAGAGCATCAAATATGCTGAGCGCCTCCAACGATGCAAAAGACACTTCTTCTAAGGTCATCTTTATCGAGTCAATGGTGTTCGCTATGACTCTTGAGCAATTCCTTTCCAATGACAGAAATAAAGGACTTCTCATTAGCTTACTTATTTCGAGGCTTGAAGATGAAGGCTTCTCAGTAAAGCAAGCTAATGAAGACGCAGACCAACTGATTGTTGCCACAGCACTTGAGCTATCACAGGAACATGAGAAGGTTGCGGTAGCTGGTGAGGACATGGACCTTCTCATAATGCTCAATGCCCTAACCACACCATCGGCAATATGTATTTCTTGAAACCTGGAAGAGGAAAGACCTCATCAAAAGCATTTGGTTCCAGCAGTTTCAAACTGGCAAACAACATCAGAAGTCCACTAATATTTCTCCACACCATAAGTGAATGTGACAACTGCAGCAGTCAGGGCAAGAAGAAAGTAGTCAATCTACTGGTCAAAATTAAATGTCTTCTGGAAGAAATGTTTACACGTTTGTAAAGCTTACGGGACTTAACTGCGGGGTCATCATCCCTAAACTTACAAACTATCTATGAACTAGCTTATACTAAAGACAACACAAACATCCATGCGCGAGGGTGGATTCTAACCTCCGACTCGGGAAGCCGCGCGATCCGCAACGTGGCGCTCCATACCGCTCGGCTACTCCCACGCCGCTCTTCTGGAAGAAATCAAACCCTTCTTCGAGCGTGATACTCAAGCTGAAGCTATTGTCGAAGCTGGGCTCCGATTTTTAAGAACCCTCTATGTAGGTATGGCAGGAGTCACTTTAGACATATTCTCCAAAGCGATTGTGAAATCCAGATGCAAGCTAGCATCCCTTCCACCAGTCTAGGAAGCAGCCCGCCAGCATAGCTTGAGGACCTACTTACAAGTACAAATGTGGATAGGACACCAGATGGACGCTCCTCTTGGCATGGCAGGTATCAGAGTTTGCCCTTGTCCCCGTTCCTGCCTCCAAGGAACCAGCTCCACAGTCTCTTCTCTCAACAATTTCCTGCAAATGCGTCATGGGCTGTGCAGGTAGTTGTGGGTGTCGGAAGGCTGGTATTAAGAGCTCATTAATTTGGGTCAACTGCAAGGGCAACTCATGCTCTAACTCCCTACAGCCAGATAAAACTGACGAACTATATGTTGGCGAAGACGTGGACTGTATAATGACTTTGAGTGATGGGGTGACGGACTCGGAAACACACACTTTGAGGAGCCAAGGGGTGCAATGACAGTCAAACGCATATGAAACTTGTGTACATACCTACTTTTACCCTTTTCATCTCATATCTTTATGTAAAATATAATACGCACTACTTCATCTCAAGAAGTGTGTCTCTCTTCTTGCCTCCTTCATACTTGTTGAGTGGATATCACTATATTATATATGAAAAACTTTTTTAATATTAGTTTTTCAAATAATCCAAAATTTTAATATTTTATTCTATTATTATATTAAATAAGTAGAAGACAATGGGTTGCTATAGTTCTGTATTAAAAAGTGTGTACATAAGAATAACTGAAGAACTGCATTTGAAATAGTCTTCTTTAATGATGAGAAATGGTCCAACTTTAATGAGGATCTTTAAACAAATGGGTGGTCCAATAAATTCACTTTCGGTCTCATCAAACGCAGAATTTATTGCTCTATATCATCTTTATGAATCACATTATTGATAGATGGGTTAATTTCAACGATATTATAAAAAAAAACAGAGATTAAAACGAAAATTTTCCATGAACATGTTAAGTTGTTCATATTCTGAAGAGTACTAGTATGGAAACGGGTGGTCCACAAAATATGCGGATGGTCTCATTCATTGCAGAATTTCAAGCCCTACAACTTTTAATTCAAATATGTTTTAGAAATTGTGAGTCATTTACGAGATATAATCTTAAAAAGAATCCTTTTTCGGGTACATTTTTGCTCCCCACCACTTACTTATGCACAAATCCGCCGAGGGGGAAATCCTAGAATACTCATACTAGGACACAAATGAAGCCATTAAAACAACAGCAATTACTTCCGATTTGAATGCTAATTCTGCTGGACTATAACCCTTTGACACATAGTGGCTTCATTTCTGTGCACCTTAGCTGTTATTGTTTTCCAGCACACAGACACAGTGCTTTCTGTCCGTCCTCCTTAGTGCTGCCATCTGTGAGAATTTCTTGTAACAGCGTCCAGACTCTGTTTTGTTGTCGTAAGAAAGTTGCTAACACTTGCGTTTGCGTCAGTTATAGTGGCTCCTGTTCAATTTACTCCAGTAAATATTTCTTGAGCGTATACAGGGTGAATCACCTAACACTTGCATCGCAAATATTGCGAAAACGGAAAGTGCGATTGATGTGCAGTTTTCAGAGAATGGACTTTTGTATCCCATCCTCGTCGCCACTTTTGTGTCTCGTTTCCGCCGGTTGTCCTGGGTGTCGGCGGCCGAGTAGAATGAGACCGACACAGGAATAAAGGTTGCACGCGTGTGCAGGTACGGAGGTGACCAGCCAGTGAGACAGCAGAAACTAGAAACACTAGAGTAAATTAGAACGAGATATATATTTCAGAGAGTCTTGGTAATACTTAACTTTTACATAGATCTTGACTGCAGAATGCTGATAAATAGATTAGATAGAGGCCTGCCTACTGATGAGTCCTAGTGCCTATCCGATAGCCCAGTCTTAACTGGTGCCTATCTGATTCCCAAGTATTAACTGGTTCCTAACTCAGTCCCAAGTGAACGATGCAGTCCAGTGGTGGCCACGAGCGGAGTTGTAGCAGAGGGCGCTCGTGGCTGACGTCGTAAGAATGCCGCGCCGTGCGTGTATGGCGGCGCGCGGCGAAAGTAGGTGGCGCGCACTTTATACTTGTGCGACACCACAGGATTGGAAATCAGAGGCTCATATTTTTAGTTGTGAACTTTTAGCCCGTTTGTAAGGTTCGCTGACTGTTCTTGGGTTTCTGCTCTGGAATTTTCGACTTTTTCAGATAGGCGTTTTTCTAGCTCAGCAATCGACTCATCAGTAGATTGTTTTACTGACTCGATGGATTGTTGTAACCTTTCCCTTAGTTCCTTATTAGCACGTTTTTGTACATCACTAGATCGTTGTAACCTTTCACTTAGTTCCTCATTAGCGCGTTTTCGTTCCTCACTTAGCACGTTTTTGATCCTCTCTAGCACGTTTTTGGTCCTCAGCATATTGCTTCATAAATTTATTAAGTAATCTCGATACTGACTTTTCTTCCCTATCAGTCATTGTCTGTTCTAAATCAAATGCCTCGTTATCTGACATTACGTAACACTTATGGTCACATATACAAACGCAAAATAAAGAGAAATTAACACTTTGTTCCTAACAACACACACAAAACTGTCAGTTTGAAACGGATACACCGTATATGATTATCATAATATAAATGATTTTCATCAGTGCCCATGTATCAACTGTCGTGAGGACAGCTGATGTGATGGCTCCGTTGTGACGGTGTGGGTGGAATCTCAGCAGCCGATGGTAAGCTGACTGGAACGCCATAGGCTGTATGAGGCCGCTCTTGTAACTGTAGACTGCGTAGTCAGCTACGCCCCGGCGACAGCAACACGGGACTCAGACGCTGCTACTAAAGAGTTTACTGGGCCTGTTAAATCAAAGAAAATGTGGCGAGATGCAGCAAGAGGCTGCACCCCACTCGCCGCGCTGTCTCGTTGAGAACAGGGGGACCGAACGCCAAGGCTGCCGCCGTAGATTGCGCTCGGGATGCACCTCTTAAAGGCTGTGTTCACAGTGACACCGACAGACCGTCGTTAGACGCCGTCGACCGAGTTGTGTGAAGCATATTAGATTCTAATTCCCTGGGGTGCAATGGATTCCACGACATTTTTATGCTAATAAATTAGTGCTACAATGCGACTGTTGTTATTAATAAAGACTTCGAATGCATACGAATGAGCTACACCTGTCTGGAAAGAAGAAAGTGGCGAGGATTGTCTACTGTCCTCAGTTATTTCTACTCCCAATCTTTACGAATATGTGAGATACCCGTAAAAGGAGATATTTCTGTTACATACTTGTGATATTTCGTGGTGTCATTGCCACCCAGAAACATACGATTATCATGGCAGAAATGAAGTTACGGTACATTCAACTTCAATGACTGTCATTCAATATATTTGTGAAAGACAAGTGTGAAATTAAGAATAATTTTGAATACAGAAATCACTGAAAAGCGGAAGCACAAAAAATGTTCAAATGTTTGTAAATCTTATGGGACTTAACTACGGGGTCATCAGTCCCTAAACTTACAAACTACTTATGAACTACTTACGAACTAGGACGGCACAAATATCCATGCCCGAGGGGGGATTCGAACCCCCGACCGTAGTGGCCGTGCTGACCGTGACTGCAGCGCCTCAGTCACCTTTTTTTTTTTTTTTTTTTTTTTTTTTTCGGGTCTCCTTCCTCCCCTACAACCCGTCCTTCCGCTCACCAAATTCGCCTTCATCGGCGTCGGCTTCATCGGCCTTTGGGTAAAGTAATTTCTTCTTCTTCTTCTTCTTCTTCAGGCGTAGGTAGTGGATCGCTTCCACGATGAAATCAAAATCTTCCTCCATAGATAACAAAATAAAACTGATGTGCCTCCGTCACAGATATTTTTTTTTTCCTGGCTCTCCGAACGCATCCGAGTTTGTCTTCTCGAAAAATTAATGTTACCGTTTCTATCGTTTCTTTGCAATTCAGTCAACTTCTTTGCCTTTTCTCTTTATTTATCTTCTCTTAACTCGTGAAACGTGAGCAGCCAGTTTTTTTAATGATAATAGACATTAATCCACAAGGGGGATGTTTAGTAAATCATTAAAGGAAAGGCGTCCTCTCGCCATTTAAATGTAAGACTTATTGAAAAAAAAATGTTAACATTAACAGAAAATAAAGGGATAAAAACTCTCTTATTAGAAGGACATCAAATTACTTTTTATCTTCGTGTTCCATGTTTTTAAATGTCTGGGCTTCTCAGAAATTCCTACATTCTTCTCTGAAAACTGCTTCTAAAAAGTTTGCATAGTGTCGCTTGTAATGTTGTTTACGGGATAACGTGCGAAGTTGCTGGACTATATACATGGAGAAGTCCTCTTCGCCTTTAGTCGTGCTTGACATTAAATAGTGGACGAAGTGTCCTTTCAGCCAGTTAACTGAGTTCCGTTTTGTTTTAGGGTACGGAACAGCATCTGGGTACAAGAAATCGTCAGGTGTAATACGAAGAATCGATGTTCTTGTGATGGTTGAAAGCTTTTTACGAATATAGTTCCAGACGTCTTTCACCTTGGAGCACACAAAAAGATGTTCATCGCTGTCCATTAAGCTGCACGTTGCACACAGTGGTGAGTCCACCAAATGTATGGAATATAGCTTGGAGTTGGTGTGGACTTTCCTGTTCACTAAGCGATACCAGGAGGCTCTGACCGCAGTTGTCAAATCACGGCAGTGGATGTTCTTCCAGATTATTGGCCATCTGTGGTTGGGATATTTTTGTTCAATGACGTTCCGGTTCTTGTTTTCCATTAACTTCTTATAAACCTTATGCGCCGTCATGAGCTCATCATTTGGCATGTGTAGCTGCCTAACCATCGCAGTTATCCCTCCCTGTTCCACCACACAGATTTGGCGACCAGTTCAAAGGACGCGAGCGCTTTTGAAGAACGTGTAGCACACGGGTACTGAAGCGGGAGTGTGAGGCGTTGCTGTGTGGCGGATTCTGCACGCAGCAACGTCGCCTGGCTGAACGCGTTAGGCTGTGGTCGCAGTGGCTCCGATACCGGTGGGTTTCACCGACGACAGACATCGGCGGAAAACGTCCGATCGTTTCAAATCAGTACACTACTATAGGCACGGTCACAGTGTAGCCGATGTCATCGCCCGAACGTAGAGCCTTCGGACTAAAGTAGGTGAAATTCAAATCAGTTTGTTTTCTTCGCTCAAATCGACGTTCTCTCACGCTAGATATGGACAGTGAGAAACTGATACGTTTTGTGAAAAAAAGAAAGAGATTGTGGCGCCCAGAAGACGATAAATATCACAATCGGGATGTAATTCGGAATCTGTGGTCTGATATTTACAGTTTATTGTAAACCAAAAGTTAGTTAAATCCTGTATCAGAAATTTTAGGCGTAAATTATAACCTCAAAAAATGTGTTTAATTTGAGATTGTGGCGAATCTTAATGTTATTGTAGTGGTTCTCTTACGTTGTTTTGCACTGTGATAATCGTGTGTTAGCTATCCATAAATTATTCTTACTGGTTCTGGTGTCCTTTAAAAAGGTGATGAGTGTTCTGTGATATGACCTGCAAATGTGCTGCTGGCCTATGTGTGCTTCCGCGCCGGCCGCGGTGGCCGAGGTGACGGCGGTGTGCGGACCTCCGGCAGAGCGGCGCGCCGTGGCGAGTTTGTTTACGTCTGCGCGGTAAGTCGCGTGCATACAGCGTCGTCCTAACTGTAGAGAAAACCATGAAACCATGAATCAGACGAAGAGAATAGATACCCTGAAGTTTACCTTTGACACGACTCACCCTAGACCGAGCTCTTTCGAAGTAGAAAATTGGTTAGAAGAAATCGCTAAGATATCTGCCGATGAAGTAATTGGGATTAACTTTTCTATCGTCACTAGTGTTGTTTACCTTAAAGTTATCAACTCCGACGTATGTGATCGAGTTGTCGCAAGCAGTGGAGGGGCTTTGAAATTTAAATACAGGGACGGTGCTGTCGGTGAGGTGACTGTCACACATGCAGGACTTGGCATTCGGACGGTGCGCGTATTTGAGCTGCCCTTTGAAACAACAGCGGAACAAATTAATGCGGTCCTTGCGCCGTATGGCAGGGTGTTGAAAAATTTTGCGGAGAAGTTCTCTCCGAGCCATATATTCCCTGTGTTAAGCGGTGTGCGACAGGTTAAGATCGACCTAACAAAGCATATCCCCTCTTACATAACTGTAGGCGGACACCGTGGAATTGTTATGTACGATGGACAGCCGAGGACTTGCGCTGGCTGCGGCGCAACTGGCCACGTCAGAGCGCAGTGTTTACAACGCCGCGTGGCGCAGATACCAGCCGGGGAGGCCGCGCGTCCCTCCGTGACCACGGCGCTGCCCCTGACTTACTCGTCGGCGCTAACTACAGTGCAAGCCGCGACCCCACCTTCAGATGTCCCGCCATCAGACGGCAATGATAAACCTGATGCTGCGCAGACAGTCACCGAACGCGTACCTGCAAGTTCAAACGTTGATGTCCTTTCAAGTGCCGAGATTTACTCAGACACACACATGGAAATGAGCGATGATGCAGGACCGAGTGAACCAGACCGCGAACAAACAGGTTTGACTGAAGCTCTCCCTATACCTGGGCCTAATGAAGTACGGGAGTCGATGGATCTTGAATCTATTGATGAGAACGAGTCGATGGAACAACGGACTTCTGATACTGATGGCTCGGAGTCATCAAAGGGGTCGTCCTCGATAAAGAAGACTAAGAAACGGAGACGAGCCCACCAGGGTGCCAATCAAGTCGCCCCATTACTGCGGGAAAAAGCAAAGAAGATTATAAGTAAGATCCGCCATGAAAATTCTGTGAGTGCTGATGTAAGTCAACCGGTCTCGGCAGGAATGGATGTCGAGATGTCTGCCTCTTCTGTCTGTCACTCCGGTATTCGATTCCTAAGCATTGCAGTTTGGAGACTGTAGTTATGTATCCATGGTGCTGTACTGCAACCCCACATCCTATGTTCATAAAACCACACTTTCTTTCATTTAACTTTGCCCCTGAAGCAAGTTCGTATTTGTTAACGATTTGGAGAGCTGCTACTAACTCCTGGTCGTCCGTGACTAAAAACCCCACGTCATCCGCGTAAGCATTGCAGGCTATCTTGATTCCATTGATTGTCAAGCCTCGTAGACGTTGATTTAGTGTCGCAAGCAGGGGTTCAATGGCGATAGCAAAAAGTGCCATTGACAAGGGGCAGCCCTGTCTCACCGAGCACTTTATTCTAATTTCTTTTGAGAGCTGTCCATTCACTAATGCTCGTGTTACACCTTTACTAAGAATTTCACCTATGAAGTTCGTGAAGCGCTGCGGAAAGCCCATAGCAAGCATGGTGCTCAAGAGGTACTGGTGATTCACTTGATCAAATGCCTTTGCAAAATCAAGTGATACTAGGGCACACTGAATTTTGCAAGCCTGTGCTGTAGCAATCACGTCTCTGTATTCACATAAGTTTTGTTGGATTTTTCTGTCAAGACCCACGCACGTCTGGTATCTGCCTATTACTGTATTCAGCATCAGTTTCAGTCTACGGGCAAAGATTCGTGCCACGATTTTGTAATCACAGTTTAGGAGAGTCAGAGGTCTAAAATCGTCAATATGTCTGCTTCCTGGGTGTTTAGGGATGAAAACTGCAATTCCTTCTACCAGTTCTTGAGGCAGATTAAAATGTGGCTGCAACAATTCATTGTACATAGCTAATAATTTTGGCTGCAGTTGTTCTCGAAAAGTATGATAGAATTCCGCAGTCAGTCCGTCAGGGCCCGGTGACTTGTTTTTGGGGCTTCGTTGGATGGCATATTCCAGTTCCTCCTCATCAATGTCTGTAATAAGGTTCTCGGCTTGTGCATCACTTAATGACCCTTGAAGATTGCGTAACAGCTCCTGTTGCATTATTGCGTCGTTGCTTCCCGTTGCCAGCAGCGATTCCAGGTGAGTATGAATTGCATTTTTTATGTCGTGTTGCTGCACGAGGGTGGTCCCGTCACGTAACCGGAGTTGCGTTATAATTTTTCTTTTGCCTCTCTTATTCTCGCGTATTACGTGAAACATTGAAGGTTCTTCCTGCTCTATGAGGTTATCGGACCGAGACCGGACTTTGTACCCATCACACTGTTGTCGTTTAAGTTTCACAAGTTTTGCTTTTATACGCTTTATTTGTACGTAATTGTCAATTATCGTCGCGTCCGATTTATATAACTCTCGTAAGCAAGAGAAGTAAAATTCTGTAGTCTTTTGTTGCCAGTAATACTTTTCCCGTGAATAAGTCTGAAACATTCTCCGTATCTTTGGTTTAGCATGTTTGAGCCACCATTCCGTCACCGAGTTGTACTGTGCTGCTTTACTTTCACATGCCCTCCATGTGTCATTAAATGCACGCTGGCATTCTACATCATGGAGAATGGAGTTATTTAATTTCCACGTGCCTCTGGCCCGGTATGTGCCTTGTTTGCACATGTTTATTGTACATATATATGCGGCGTGGTCTGATAAAATTGTCGGCCAAATTTCGGAATGTAGGACGGCGGAACTAAGTTGTTCGGTAACATATATCCTGTCCAGCCGACTTGCAGAGTGGCTCGTGACGTAGGTGAATCCTTGTAAACTGCCGTGCAGGTGTTCCCAGGTGTCAATTAAACGCAGATCATTGACAATACGTTTCAGTTCCATCGATGTGTTAAAATTGGGCGTCTGGTCTTTACGGTGCAGCACACAGTTAAAGTCACCTGCAAGTATTAGGTGATCATAATTCCTTCCAAAAAGCTGTACAATTTCACTGGTAAAGAAGTCTGCCCTGCCCCGCCGATTGCTACTGCCGGATGGTGCATACACATTAATTATGCGAGTGCGGTGAACCGTGACTGCAATTCCCCTGCTATTTGGTAATTTTTCCACATCAGTCATTATGATGCCTTCTTTTGCCAAAACAGCTGTTCCGAGATCCGCTCCACTTCCCGGATTGGTGATAGCCGTATATCCGGCAAGTCGTTCAAGTTCTATGGCAGTCACTTCTTGAAGCAAGATGATATCAATGTCGGCAGCGCGTAAGAGATCCTGTAACATGGACAGTCGCAACCCTGACCGGATCTTATTGATGTTGAGAGTGGCTATTTTATAAGCTTGCGACTGATTCATGGGTTTAAGGTTTTTCAGCAGTTAAGTTGTCCTCTTAGGGTGGCTGGGAATAGAAGGCGGTTGGGCTTCAGTCGAGGTGACCATCGTGCCACCTTTTGTTGTTGTAGTCTGCTCCGTCGAGATGGTAGAGGGTTCCGTCCCCAATTTCTGGACCGCGGCTGTGTCTGCGTTCGCCTCTGTTTCTTCCATTTCCTCTGCCCAGGATTTGGAACATGTTGACTGAAGCAAAACCTCTGCTTGTCTTATTTCTGCAGATGGGGTCAGCGCTAGTTGTGAAACCAGGATAGACTCTGTGCCACCATTCGAATCTTGATGGGAAATTGATTCAGAAGAGGCAGACATCTCGACATCCATTCCTGCCGAGACCGGTTGACTTACATCAGCACTCACAGAATTTTCATGGCGGATCTTACTTATAATCTTCTTTGCTTTTTCCCGCAGTAATGGGGCGACTTGATTGGCACCCTGGTGGGCTCGTCTCCGTTTCTTAGTCTTCTTTATCGAGGACGACCCCTTTGATGACTCCGAGCCATCAGTATCAGAAGTCCGTTGTTCCATCGACTCGTTCTCATCAATAGATTCAAGATCCATCGACTCCCGTACTTCATTAGGCCCAGGTATAGGGAGAGCTTCAGTCAAACCTGTTTGTTCGCGGTCTGGTTCACTCGGTCCTGCATCATCGCTCATTTCCATGTGTGTGTCTGAGTAAATCTCGGCACTTGAAAGGACATCAACGTTTGAACTTGCAGGTACGCGTTCGGTGACTGTCTGCGCAGCATCAGGTTTATCATTGCCGTCTGATGGCGGGACATCTGAAGGTGGGGTCGCGGCTTGCACTGTAGTTAGCGCCGACGAGTAAGTCAGGGGCAGCGCCGTGGTCACGGAGGGACGCGCGGCCTCCCCGGCTGGTATCTGCGCCACGCGGCGTTGTAAACACTGCGCTCTGACGTGGCCAGTTGCGCCGCAGCCAGCGCAAGTCCTCGGCTGTCCATCGTACATAACAATTCCACGGTGTCCGCCTACAGTTATGTAAGAGGGGATATGCTTTGTTAGGTCGATCTTAACCTGTCGCACACCGCTTAACACAGGGAATATATGGCTCGGAGAGAACTTCTCCGCAAAATTTTTCAACACCCTGCCATACGGCGCAAGGACCGCATTAATTTGTTCCGCTGTTGTTTCAAAGGGCAGCTCAAATACGCGCACCGTCCGAATGCCAAGTCCTGCATGTGTGACAGTCACCTCACCGACAGCACCGTCCCTGTATTTAAATTTCAAAGCCCCTCCACTGCTTGCGACAACTCGATCACATACGTCGGAGTTGATAACTTTAAGGTAAACAACACTAGTGACGATAGAAAAGTTAATCCCAATTACTTCATCGGCAGATATCTTAGCGATTTCTTCTAACCAATTTTCTACTTCGAAAGAGCTCGGTCTAGGGTGAGTCGTGTCAAAGGTAAACTTCAGGGTATCTATTCTCTTCGTCTGATTCATGGTTTCATGGTTTTCTCTACAGTTAGGACGACGCTGTATGCACGCGACTTACCGCGCAGACGTAAACAAACTCGCCACGGCGCGCCGCTCTGCCGGAGGTCCGCACACCGCCGTCACCTCGGCCACCGCGGCCGGCGCGGAAGCACACATAGGCCAGCAGCACATTTGCAGGTCATATCACAGAACACTCATCACCTTTTTAAAGGACACCAGAACCAGTAAGAATAATTTATGGATAGCTAACACACGATTATCACAGTGCAAAACAACGTAAGAGAACCACTACAATAACATTAAGATTCGCCACAATCTCAAATTAAACACATTTTTTGAGGTTATAATTTACGCCTAAAATTTCTGATACAGGATTTAACTAACTTTTGGTTTACAATAAACTGTAAATATCAGACCACAGATTCCGAATTACATCCCGATTGTGATATTTATCGTCTTCTGGGCGCCACAATCTCTTTCTTTTTTTCACAAAACGTATCAGTTTCTCACTGTCCATATCTAGCGTGAGAGAACGTCGATTTGAGCGAAGAAAACAAACTGATTTGAATTTCACCTACTTTAGTCCGAAGGCTCTACGTTCGGGCGATGACATCGGCTACACTGTGACCGTGCCTATAGTAGTGTACTGATTTGAAACGATCGGACGTTTTCCGCCGATGTCTGTCGTCGGTGAAACCCACCGGTATCGGAGCCACTGCGACCACAGCCTAACGCGTTCAGCCAGGCGACGTTGCTGCGTGCAGAATCCGCCACACAGCAACGCCTCACACTCCCGCTTCAGTACCCGTGTGCTACACGTTCTTCAAAAGCGCTCGCGTCCTTTGAACTGGTCGCCAAATCTGTGTGGTGGAACAGGGAGGGATAACTGCGATGGTTAATACAGTGAGTCGTGTTCATCTTTAGTCGCTAATCATGAGAGTATATTGATACGAGAAAGTTGTTCATTAATTATTTACAGTCCCCTAGCAACACCATCTGTCACAATCTAACCGTGCAAAATTTCAAGACTTCGTCCGAAGTGTCCCGCACCACAATATAAATCATAAAATATAGGATTAACTCCTATAAATAGTTCAAAAAAGAATAAAGCGGAAACTAGTCTTTGGCCGTTACTAAAATTTTATCGAAGTCAAACACAGGCACCACTGTTTGCTGTCGCTAACTTGTTCTGAAAAAATTAATATTACACCGCCCGCTAAACACTGTTTTTCCATATTCACCCTCGATACCAATATAATATCACATTCGAAGCTAATCAATTCAATCAGGTTTTAAATTGTTTCCTGAAATAAGTAGAAGTTCTTCACAATAATCGAATTACTCTTGCTATAATATATTCTTGATTATAACCAACTCTTCATAAATGCAAGATAATTTTCAATATTATCAAATATTTATTCTTCTTCGTGCTAATACAAAGTCAGTTTAGCAAGAGACCTGAACATGTACAGCATGTCCGTGGGTAAAGCACTATTCACGGCGGAAATGGTTTCTCAACTTCCTTGTATCTACGATGTATCGTTACCAGTATACAAGCACCAAGTTGTGAAGGATAAAGCTTGGAAAGAGCTAGCAGAATTCATGGAAAGAACAAGTATGAAAAGTACTATATCCTTTGTTTATTCATAATGTTTACTTCTTACTTGTCAGGCAAATAATGCAAATTGTAATAAATGAGAATAAGTAGCATCGTCCCACACAATATTCAGTTATTATTGTAGTAATGAAGTGTACGCAAAGTGAACACCAAAACCTGATGTACGTTTATTACAATGTGCATACAAATTTTTATTCAGTAACTCTAGGGTGTTCGAAGCCTACTGAGTTCTGTTAACATGATGACTTTACCACGGTATTATCCCTGCAGCTGTACGGCTGTGAAGTAATGTGAATGAATCTTGCACAGAAAATCCATCACTAAGAACATAACCGCCACTCCTATCTAATGGTACAACATTTTCAGAAGGTAGTGGTTCACTTCTGTTTAATTCAAAATGAGGCTCATTATTTTTCTCTAAGAACGCATCTCTAAGAAAATTATCAGTCGTTTCTGAGTTCAGACTGATCATCGAATAAAATGCGCGAAATACTTAACAGAGCGAAGGCAATTTCCGAAACTCTACGAGCTCGTGAAAGACGGCAGTTGAAAATAGCTTTTTATTTTGTCAGTACTAGCGACTCGAGAGAAAGTTTTCATCATGTTTGGATGTAATCGAAATGCCTCGTTACCTACAAAAGCATTTGGCACTACTATGGCCGAATCCTGCAGCTTAGTAGGCGGAGGAGACATCTTACGACTTGAAAACAATTTCCCGATATTACTTTTATGAAAAATACCACTGCCACCTTCTTTCGCATATGACCCAACATCAATGGAAAAAAAAATCGCCGGCCGCGGTGGCCGAGAGGACTGAGGCGATTCAGTCACGGTCTGCACAGTCACTGCGGTCGGGGGTTCGAATCCCCCCTCGGGCATGGATATTTGCGACGTCCTTAGTTGTAGCTAGTTCATAAGTAGTTTGTAGGTTTAGGGACTGATGACCCCGTAGTTGACTCCCATAGGCTCTACAAACATTTGAACATTTGAATCAATGAAAATCAATTAATCGTTGGAGTCAACCACAGCGAGAAGGACGTTAGAGAAAAAAATCGCACTGACGTGTTTTACGGCCGACTTTAGATTTGTAATTTTATAAGTTTTTGCAAACATTTTGGAGCAAAATAATAAGAAATTAATTAACCAGAGTGTCTGAAACCATTTTAGGAAAAAAAAAGCATTTAGGTAGCGGTGGGTTCCGAACCACCGACCTTTAGCGTCATAGTCCAACGCCTTGCCCACTACGCTACGGCTATCAATCGAAAGTTGAGTCCTTTAATCTTATACTATTGTTGACCTGTGTTAACTGATGGTAATATGGCATTTGTAGACACTAGATTGTCATTTATCGTACGAAGAATGATGTGTTTTTGTTAATTCTTCAGTGCGCCATTGCTTTGAAATGACAACTTGTAAGGTACAATAAGAAAATCATCAAATACACAACGCAAGATGGCGTATGACTGAGAGAGTTCTGGGTGAGGAATGTCACATGACATCTCCGAACGGCTGGTTTTCGTTAATTCAATGGAGGGTGTAATCTCCGTTATTTTTGCAAATATATCTCAAACAATAAGTGATATGAAAAAATAATATGAATTTTCTCCTCTACCAATTAGGTTATTCAATTTTCGTATCAGATAAACGGTTCGTTTGCAATTACATTTATGTTACAAACAGCTTTTTTTTTTTGTATTACTACCGTATTTTCATCCGAAAAATTTGAAAAAGGGAGGTTCTGGTCTCTGGCGGCCTACAATCATGTCTGTAAGCTTTGGTGCTGATCGGTTGAACGGTTAGTTTTAAAAACAGGGAACACGTTACCGACAGACAGACAGACATACATCCCAAAATCGCCGTTATTTTAGCAAATATATTTGAAACGCTACGAGATATGAAAAAAATATAAAAGAGCAAATTTGTGGAGATTTTCTCCTCTACAAATTCGGTTATTCAATTTTCGTGTCAGGTGAATAGTTAATCCGTTATTTTCTTTTAAATTTCGAGCTGTCAAAAGACGATCGTAAAGGCACACTTTTAGTGTTACCCCCGTAACCTAAAGTGGGCCAAAATGTTTGTAGTTGTAATGCAATGAGCCTGTCAGTGCAGGGGAAAATATTCGCTGTTCTTTTGAGGTGAATCGGATGTGTTTCAGCATTTTCTTCACATAGCTGAGGCTGAATTTCTTCAACGTCTCCTAACATTAGATAAAACAACAAATCGCGCTCACTTATTCTTTCGGCACAGACACAGCAGATCCACCAAACACTATCAGACTGCCGCTCCATAGGAATCGCCAGCTATGCATCAGCCGCACTACGTCAGACGCACAACGGCAGCCGCATGCGTCAAACGCGGCACAGGAATCCCACCTTAATACGCCTCAGACAAGCAGACACCGTTCATGTCACTTCTCCAACACTTACAACTGTGTAAAGTTGAATAGTGGATCGCTCTATTTAGTATACTCTTTTCCTGGAAAACAAAGTCAAAGTGAACGTAAATTCAGTTGTGAAGTACCGTATTTTTCTCAATAATTTCTGTTAGGGAGCTTGAGTTTCATTTTAACACATGTATCAATTTTGCTTTGATCGCGTCAAAGGTGCAACGTTTTCCGAGAAAATCCAATATCCAAAACTACAGCTCTTTACTGTAAACCGCAATTCAGTGTGGCCACAGTATTGTTTCCGTTGTACGACTAATTAATGAGTCCACACAATCCATTCACGTACCGAACGTCGGAAAAGAAAAAAAATCACTGCGCGATTTCTCGAAAATGTATTCACTTCAGCTCTCTCTACGGGGGCCTTACGCGCTGAACTAGCTGCTAAATTCAAGCGGCTTTGTCAGATTGCTTTCACGAAATGTAGCTTAACTTCAGACTTCCAAGCACAAATACGTAGAATCGTTGCCAAATCGGTAGTGGAACACTATTTCTCTGCTGCGAAAGCAGAGATTTACACCAAATTTAAATGTAAGAAAAACGAAACTGTGTCGAAGTATGCGCAAGAACAGCTTCGCGTGATGCGTTCAGTGATCCATACCCACCCATACCCACACGTATATTCTCTCAGTCACTCATTCGTAGAATCACTACCTCGTCGTCACCGATGAATCGCTTGTCTCCATAATGTGACACGTCAAAATTTCGCTGTAGTATAGTGTGTACCAAATGAATACATAACAGAAAAATGTGGATAGACCGGGAATGGTAGCCACACGAGCTGTTTGTCGCATAGTTAATAATTCGGTCACAACACCTCAGAATAAAATGTTCAAATGTTTGTTAAGCTTAAGGGACTTAACTACAGGGTCATCAGTCCATAAACTTACAACCTACTTATAAATTGCCTACAACTAAGGACGGTAAAAATATCCATGCCCGAGGGGGGATTCGAACACCTGATCGTAGTGGCCGTGCAGAGCGTGACTGAAGCGCCTCAGTCTCCTCGGCCACCGCGGCCGGCACCTCAGAATAAATTGGAATGACTTTGTTAAAACTGAGAGCACTGTCTGCATGTGTTGTGTGAACTTTCAGTTTTTCTGTCCGCTAAGTGAAATGCTCTGCATATTGTTCTGCTGCTAGTGACGGTGAATAAGTTTTTAGCTATTTTTGTCAAATGGAGCTTTGGTGTAAAAAGAAAGCAGCTCCACCTTTTCCAGTTTGTGGCAAATTGAAAAAAAGGTTTTTAAAAATTCAGTTTCCACCAAAACGAAAAAATTGTCAGCCTTATTTTAGGCTATGGGGTATCTAATACTACTGACGAGAATACACATAAAATCATGCACTCAGGTACGTGGAATAGAGTTTGGAATGTTGGAGATGCCTCCGTTTTGATCCAAAGTAAGTGAAAAACTGTTTTTTGGACCATTTTCTTCATAATTAACCCTATTTCAGTTTTAAAAAATATTAATAAAGAAAGTGCAACATTATTGGCATAATACATCAATTCTACACTTCGTCTTCAGTCTTCTAGCTCCTCTTCAGTCACATCAGGATCGTTTGAAGTATCTGGCGTCGACTGATGAACCCGTAGTTAAGTTCCTTAAGATTTACAAACATTTGAACATTTGACTTTACTACTTATAACCCCCTGTGACAACCCTTAATAGTTTAATTTCGAATAATACCCTAACATGTGTATTTCAAATTCCAACGAAGTATGCAAGTATCATGTTTTGTAATTGAAAATTGACTTAGTGGCAACGTATTTTCAAAAAAATGTTTCATCCCCTATTTCACCCCCTAAATGATTAATCTTCTGAAAATACCGAGTCACGTATCTGTTTAATTCTGACCAAGAAAACATATACCAATTTATGTGGTTGTAGCTTTAAAATTACCTTAATAGCAAAAGATTTTAGAAAAACATTCCATCTCCAATTTAACCCCCTTGGTCTTTGAATTTTCAAAATTTTCGGCAACTGCCTCGTCTGAGTCAGGGGGCCGATAAAAAGATCAAATTATTAAAGTATTCCGGTTGTCAGGAATAACCTCTATCCAGACCAACTCACAGGAAGTATCTGTCTCAATTTCGCTGCAGGATAAACCGTTAGTAACAGCAATAAACACTCCACCCCCTATTTTATTTATTTTATCCTTTCTGAAGACCATTTGGCTCTTTGGAAAAATTTCGGCCGAACGTATCTCAGGCGTCAGCCAGCTTTCAGAATCTATAACGATTTGTGCCTCAGTACTTTCTATCAGCGCTTGGAGCTCTGGAACTTTCCCAATACAGCTACGACAATTTACAACTGTTATACCAATGTTTTCCAGATTTGCTTTCTTCCTGTGTCTGACCTGCCCCCTTTGATACTGTAACCCATTTTGTATATTCCCGAGGTCCTCTAACCTAAAAAACCGCCCAGTCCACGCCACACAGCCCCCGCTACCCGCGTAGCCGCTTCCTGAGTATAGTGGACTCCTGACCTATTTAGCGGAACCCGAAAACCCACCACCCGTTGACGCAAGTCGAGGAATCTGCAGCCCACACGGTCGCAGAACCGTCTGAGCCTCTGATTCAGACCCTCCACTCGGCTCTGAACCAACGGTCCGCAGTCAGTCCTGTCGACAATGCTGCAGATGGTGAGCTCCGCTTTCATCTTGCAAGCAAGACTGGCATTCTTTAACACCTCTACGTCCACATCTACATAAATATTCTACAAATCACTTGAAGTACATGGGGAGAGTTCACCGTACCGCTGTTATGGTATTTCTCTAGCGCACTGGAAAAAAGGAACACCTAAGTCTTTTCGTTTTTATTATGATGATATAGCATACTTTTTGTGTTGACTACCGTTCTGCCATCCCTAGAAGGTCAAGTCCGAAGATTGATAGTATATACGTTGTTACTTTTCGTCATGGGGGATTCACGTATACGGAAATTTCAAGACGTCTCAGACCGATAAAAAGCGATGATCGGACGTGGAGGAAGTACAGACATACAATAAATGTCGATGACTTGCCGCACTGACGGAGGAACCCTGCTAAATCACGATTGTCGTGTAACCACAGAACGCCGTGCTTCGTCTCGAACTGTACATAATAGGCTACAAGACATACAAATTCAACATCAACGTCCATGATGACGTGCATCTTTGACACGGAGACAATACGCAGCACAGAACAGATGAGCCCAACAGCATGCTGAATGGACTCGTCATCATTGGCATCAAGTGCTATTCACAACTGAGAGTCGCATCTGCCTTCAACTAGAAAATAATATGAGACGTTTTTGGATTCAGGCTGGTCAGCTTAACAGACACATCGTGTAGTGAGTGCAGCAAGGTGGTGATTCCCTGATATTTTCGGTTGGCACTATGTGGGGCCATCATGCTGGTGGTCGTGGAAGGCAAACAAACGGCTATACAGTAGAGGCACCACATCCTTCGAAGTACAGTGCAACCATATTCGCACCATTCTGTGAGGGATTCGTCATAATGGACGCGCACATCTCGTGAATGCGTTCCTTCATGATAGCGACAGTGCAGGACTGGAAAGGCCAGCATGATCTCCAAACCCTATAGAACATGCCTGGGGTACACTGAAGAGGGTTGAATTTTGACGAGTCGCGCTACCAAACCAGTCACAGAAACAGCCTTTGTGGAGTGGAACAATCTGGACCAATAATCCTTTGCACACTACGCCACGATAAATACAGGTGTGCGTCAGTGCAAGAGGACGTAGTTTCTGATATTATTGGTCCTCGTGTGCGGATTCAATGTGGGACACTTATTAAGAATACATATCGTAGAATTTTCGCATTACAAATATAAGTGATCAGTGTGAAACCTTAACTTTTCCCGGCTTAATGAATGTTCAAATAACTTACGGGTATGCTGCCGGTAGACGTCGTCGACAACCGTCGATATTTTGACAGGAAGAAACCCTGCCTTTCTCAAGGCATAACTGCACTCAAGGAAGCAATGAGCAAGCATATTTAATACATCGGTTTGCAAAGGGTAAACAAGGAAGATAACACACACACTGTACATGTCACTGCAGAGTCAACACAACCAAAGGTGACCAAACATCAAAAATATCGATAGTGACTATTAATGAACAGGTGAGCCAGCATTATTTTTGTCCCTCTGTTTACGCCGGGAAAAGTTAAGGTTTCACATTGTTTACCTCTACGGCTAGGAAATGTATCGGTGTTTTCGGAATTAGGATAAAATCCGCAGCAGTAGAGTAAGGTTGCAATGTGGTTTGTCGTTGTTGTTGAAATGTCGTAATCATAATATTGTTCCAACGTTTGCTAACATTGTGCACCATATTAATTCTCCTGCCACCAATCGTATCAAGCAACGTACTGGCTTAGATCTTGTTCGTGAAAGGATCCCCTTTCCTCGTCGTCAATTAGAGTTTGATCCAAAGAGTTATTTCGGCTTTATTTAACGATTGCTGCTAATGTTTCTGAATTTTCTTGGGATTGGTTGGGCGGTGCCTCTCGGACAAAGTCTAATAAGGAATTTCAATCTGTAACTGCTCGGCATTCGGCGAAATTTGAACGTTTTCTCGGCTGGGAGTCTGATTCTAAAGTTATTTCGCGACAGTCTGTGAACAATCTCACGGAGAAAACTTATGACGACGCAGCTTTATCTGTGTTGGGGAAAGGTTTGAATTTCGCACCGATGCCTAAGCGTTGATTTCATAAGTTCTATTGAACAGGCTGTATCTAAACTACCTTCCGATACTGCGGAAGAGGCTATGAAGGAAATTTGTCGTGTGTTGAGTGGGGCCTGTCCACCTAAGTGTAACGTAACAGCAGCTGCGGCGTCTGCTTTACCTTCTCTCAGAATGGATCCTGATATTGTCGTCTTGCCTGCGGATAAGGGAAACGCCATAGTTTTGTTGAATAAGGACGGTTATTTTCAAAAGATGCAATGTCTACTTTCTGATTCGGGGTAACGTAGAATCGATGCTGACCCCATAAAGAGTGTTGAAGAAAATTCCTTTCTCACAGGAGACCATCAAGATTCTTAATTCTTACTGTGCTGTACCACTTAGATTGTATGGCCTTCCTAAGGTCCACAAACAGAACATTTCTTTGACGCCTATAGTATCTAACATTGGTGCTTCGAAATATCGTGTAGCTAAACGTCTTGCTAGTTTGTCGAGGAAGGTGTGAACACCCCATTAAGAACTCGGCGGATTTCTTACGTCGATTTCAGGAATTGCTTTTGAATGACTCTGATATTTTAGTGAGTTTTGACGTTGTGTCTTTAACTCGCGTTCCTCTGTCAGATTCGTAGCAGCTAATTGAAGTAAAGTTTGGTATCAACAAATCTCTTTCGACATCTGTTGACTTCCACTTACTTTTTGTTCAATGGTCAGAAGTACGAACAAACTAATGGAGTTGCAATGGGAAGCCCGTTGTCACCTATTGTGGCTATATTGTTTGTGGATTTCGAGGAACTTGCTTTAGAGTCAGTGACACTGAAACCTGCGTGTTTTTTCTGATATGTAGACGACACTTTTGTCGTTTGGCCTCATGGCAGTGAGAATTTAAACGGTTTTTTGGAACACCTAAATTCAATCAACCCGAATATTCAGTTCACTATGGAGGCGGAAAAGAATGGCTGTCTTCCTTTCCTTGATGTGTTGGTCAGAAGGAAGGTTGATGGGACATTGGGACATTCTGTTTATAGGAAGCCTACTCACACTGAGCTGATAGCTCAGCTGTGAGCTGATAGTTGTCACTATCCGGCTCAGCGTGAAGGAGTAGTTCGTACGTCGGTTCACAGGGCCCATGTCATTTCAGACCATGAAAGTTTGTCAGCTGAGTTTTCTTATCTCTAGGTGTCCTTTTGTCAGAATGGTTACAGTGAAAGATAAAAAGTGCTTTGCGCTATCAGCCTACTGTGCAACGGTTAAGTGACGACAGTAATGAAGTGGCACCTAAATCTATGGAATTTTTGCCTTACGCAGCAAACATTTCCAACAAGATTGGTCGTATTTTGAGAAAATAGGATATGAAATGAGTTTTTCGACAACCCTCCAAGATAAAGGCTGATCCTGGTTTGCGTAAGGCAGGTGTATATCGTATTCCTTGCAGTTGTGCCATGTCATATATTCGTAAGACAATCAGGACTGTGGAAGACCGGTGTATTGAACACAAACGTTACAGCCAAACAAATCCGCTGTTGCAGAACACTGTCTTGGCAACGGTCATCCTATTAAAAACAACAACACGGAGATTCTGGCATGCATTTCCTCCTATTGGGGTTGTGTTATTAAGGAAGCTGTTGAAATTAAACTATCGAGTGACCTTATAAATGGAGGTGGTGACTTTTGTTTAAATTCTGATTGGAATCCGGCACTGCCTCTCGTCAAAAAACAGAGGGACAAAATTAATGCTGCCTCACCTGTTCATTAATAGTCCCTATCGAGATTTTTTATGTTTGGTCGTCTTTTGTTGTGTTGACTCTGCAGTGACTTGTGCTGTATGAGTGTTATCTTCCTTGGTTACCCTTTGCAAACTGAGGTATTAAATACGCTTGCACATTGCTTCCATGAGTGCATTTGTGCCTTGAGAAAGGCAGGATGTCCTCCTGTCGAAATATCGGCGGTTTTCGACGTCTACCTTCAGCATACCCGTAAGTTATTTGAACATAAGTATTAAGCTCCATGAGGAACATAGCTGTAAAATGTTAATTATGTCTAGTAAATTATTTCTAAGAATATTTTTTATATCGGGTCCAGAGGGACGTAGAACGATATTTTTTTCTCTTTTTTTTCTTTTTTTAAATATGTGAAATAATGTTAGTAGTTCATATATTTAACATTGACTGTCATATCATAAAAATCGCACTGACTTGTTTTACGGCTCTCTTTAGATTTGTAGTTTTATAAGTTTTTGCAAACATTTTGGACGAAAATAATAATCTAAATAATAAAAAATTATGGTGATAAGATTACGACTCTACTATTGTGGTAATATTTATGCGCCCAACACGTAATATTCTTTCTGCCCGATTTTAACAATCAGCCAAAATTATATGATGTTTGAGTTTAGCACATTTTCGTTATATTTTTCCCTTGAAATATTATCACCTCTCTTGCCTTGGTAGTTCTAAGTTTATTTTCTTTGCCTGTAAAAATTACGAATAGCTATAGGCTCAAAGGAACGTAGCGTGCATTTGGCGTTCGGACGAGTGACTATAGCCTGGATGGAACACAGCGTACATTTGGGGTAGATGCATCATTCTAATTAATGACTTCAATATATTCCACAAATAGTGAATAAACGCTTAGAAAAAATATATAAACTCGGTAATTTGTTGCAATGTATACACTTCTGTTTGATTAAGGAACTACACTTTCCACAGAAATCTGGGACTTGCTTTACATACGAAAGTACCTCTATCAGCACTTTGTGCAGAATGTTCATTATTATAGTATCCTCCAAATTTACATGCATATGCTTCAGAAGACCATTGTTCAATTCATTGTTACGTATTTCACGGCATGTTCACGAAATAGAACAAACACGCATTTTACAGGGAGCATTGTTACATATGCACAATTCTAAACATTGAAGAACATAGCTCTATTTAATTAATAAGAGTGTCTGAAACACTTTCAGGAAAAAAATCGTAGTGGCGGGCTGCGAATCACTGCCCTTCAGCCCCAGAGGCCAACGCATTGCCCACTACGCTACGGCTACAAATCAGACATAGCGTTCTTTAATTTCGTACTATTGGTGGCAGTTGTTAACTGATGCCAATATGGCATTTTTAGACACTAAATTATCATTGATCGTACGAACAACGACGTGGTTTTGTTAATTCTTCAGTGCGCCATTGCTTTGAAATGATAACGTGTAAGATACAATCAGAAAATCATCAAATACGCAACGCAAGATGGCGTATGCCAGAGGGAGTTCTGGGCGAGGAATATGGCGTGACACAGCGTACAGCGTACATTTGGCGTTCGTAAATCAGTCACATGACATCCCTCGCCCCAAAATCTCTTTTGCGTACGCCATCTTGCGTTCTGTACTTGATGATTTTCTTATTATAACTCAAGCGTTTTCATTTCAAAGCAATGGCGCACTGAAAATTATAAAAAAAAACCAGGTGGTTTTTAGGACAATTAATTGTAATCTAATGTTAGTTAGTTAGCACCTGCCATCAATGGTACGAGAATCACGGATTACTCTGGCAGCTGTTCGGCATAGCGTAATAGACGAGGAATTAGTTTGTGATGTACGAACATGTTACACGGTGGTTGGAAACTTGGTAGAGCGCGGTTGCTCAGCGCGCTCGGTCAGAGGGTTGGCGGCATAGTAGCTCGACGCCCTCTGTAAAGAGAGATCTTAGTTATCCGAAACGATCGTAATAGGACAAAACAAACCAACGTCCACAGATTACCGGTTCAAACCGAGGAACCAATGAAAAGAGAGAAAACGAAAGACGATTCAACTAACACCATCTGAAGAGAAGGCCTGTGCGCTTCTTATCACGTCACGCAGTGAAGGTCGCGATCGCGTAGCTCATTGGCTGGCCGCTGTGAGGCGGTGCACTGTGCCACATCAGCCACCCAGTGAGATACGCGATAGTGACCTACTCTGCATGACGTGACGTGGCACGACAGTGCACAGACATTCTCTTTAGACGGTGTTGGTTCAACGCCATCTTTAATTAAAAAACAGTAAAATTCTCAACGAACAGCCCAGAACGAATATGAACAAACGACCCCAAAGTATAGATCTCATTGAAGAAAATATAACTACCACTATCAATTTTTTTGGCCCACTTTATTTTTCCTCCTGCTTTCTAAAATGTTTTCATACACACTTGTTAACTGAACACAACTGTATTCTGCAAAATTCCGAGTTGTTCAAAGGTAACAACGGTTTCTCTGAAAAGTGCATCTGTTCTGTTTCCAGAACATACCATGAAATACACAGCAACGATTGGTAAATATGGTCCTTTTATCACTTCTACATAAACTAGGGAGATACTGTTAAAATGATCCGCACGGCCACTACGGTCGGGGGTTCGAATGCCCCCTCGGGCATGGATATTTGTGCCGTCCTTAGTGTTTGCTAGTTCATAAGTATTTTGTAAGTTTAGGGACTGATGACCCCTTAGTTACGTCCCATAAGCTATATAAACATTTGAACATTTTTTTTGTTAAAATGACTGTTGTAAATGACGTACTGATAGTACTAACTTTGTATATATATTAGGTACTAGAGTTATGTGGAATTCAGTATTACCACATTATTCCGTTTGTGATTTTAGCTGTAAAAGAAAACATAATCACGGTTCGATATAGAATATTTGCTCACTATTTTAGCGCAGAACAAAGTAACTTGAACGAAGTCTTATCTGAACTACAGGAAAGGTAATATCATGTACGCTAAAAACGTCCATAGACTAACATTTTAGTAGATGCATTGATTCTAACTAATGATTTTCAGTATATTCCATAAATAGTGAATAAACGCTTAGAAAAAAAAATAAAGAGGGTCATTTGTTGCAATGTATACACTTCCCTTCCGTTTCATTAAGGAACTACACTTGCCATAGAAATCTAGGACTTCCTTTATATACGAAACTATCAGCACATTGTTAAGAATGTTCATTATTACAGTATCGTCCCAGTTTACATGCATATAATTTAGAAGACCATTGATCAATTCGTTGTTACGTATTTCACGGCATGTTCACGAAATAGAACAAACACGCATTTTAGAGGGAGCATTCTTACATATGCACAACTGTAAACAATGATGAACATAGCACTATTTAATAATAAGAGTGCCCGAAATCCTTTAAGAGAGAAGGAGGAAAAAAGTTCGTGGTGATTGTGGGGTTCCGAACCCCAACTATGAGCATAACAATGCAACGCGCTATCCACTGCACTACAGCTAACAACGAGAACAGGCGACCAACATTCTCCTACTATTGATGGCAGTTATTAACGGTTGCTAATATTTTTCGACACTAGATTATCATTTATCGTATGAAGAACGACGTGTTGTTATTAATTCTTCAGTGCGCCATTGTTTTGAAATGACAACGTGTAAGTTACAATAATAAAATCATGAAATATGCAACGCAAGATGGCATATACCAGAGAGAGTTCTGGGCGAGGATTTTCACGTGACACTCCGAACGGCTGGTTTTCGTTGATTCAGTGGAGAGTGTCAAATCTGTATTTTGCAAATATCTCTCAAACGATATGAGGTATGGGAAAAACATAGGAGAGCAAAACTGTAGAGAACTTTCTCCCCTACAAATTTGGTTATTCAATTTTCGTGTGAGATGAACGGTTTATTTGCATTTAAAATTACATTACAAACGGCTTCTTTTGGTGTTACTAACGTATTTTTTGTACGAAAAATTTGAAAAAGAGAGATTCTGGTGGGGTTTCCTGTCATTCTGTGCTCGGCGTGTGACTAATATAGATTCCTGGCCATTAAAATTTCTGCACCACGAAGATGACGAGCTGCAGACGCAAAATTTAACTGCCAGGAATAAGACGCTGTGATGTGCAAATGATTAGCTTTTCAGAGCATTCACACAAGGTTGGCGTCGGTGGCGACATCTACAACGTGCTGACATGAGGAAAGTTTCCAACCGATTTCTCATACACAAACAGCAGTTGACCTGATGGAATCGGTGGGTTCAGGAGGGCAGTACGGAACGCCGTGCTGGATCAGAACGGCCTCCCATCACTAGCAGTCGAGATGACAGGTACCTTATCCGGTTGGCTGTAGCGGATCGTGCAGCCACGTCTCGATCCCTGATTCAACAGATGGGGACGTTTGCAAGGCAACAACCACCTGCACGAATAGTTCGACGACGTTTGCAGCAGCATGGACTATCAGCTGGGAGACCCTGGTTGTGGTTACCCTTTACGCTGCATCACAGACAGGAGCGCCTGCGATGGTGTACGCAACGATATACCTGGGTGAACGAATGGCAAAACGTCAAAAACGTTAATGATATATCAGAAGCATTGAATTAAAATTCGTGATGTGACCAGGAATTGACCCCGGACCTCCATGTTTACTACACAGAGGTCCTACCTCTAGACCAACGCATCACTAGCAATTTAGGCGCCTCAGAATAGTCTAAGTATGATTTCCTTCACGTCACAAACTTTAATTCAGCTTCTGTGTTCCATAGAATATTGCATCATGATGGACGCATCCGTGTTTGGCGACATTGCGGTGAGCGCACATTGGAAATGTATATTCGTCATTGGAAGACTGGCGTATCACCCGGCGTGTTGGTATGGGGTGCCATTGGTTACACGTCTCGCTCACATCTTGTTCCCATCGCCGGCACATTGAACTGGTGCCATTACATTTCATATGTGTTACGACCCTTGGCTCTACCCTTTCTTTATTCGATCCCTGTGAATTTCAGCAGGATAATGCACGACCGCATGGTGTACGTCCTGTACGTGCCTTTCTGGATACGGAAAATGTTCGACTGCTGCCCTGGCCAGCACTTCTCAATATCTCTCACCACTTGAAAACGTCTGTTAAATGGTGGCCGGGCAACTGGTTCGTCACAAAACTCCAGTCACTACTCTTGATGAACTGTGGTATCGTGTTGAAGCGGTATAGGCATCCGTACCTGTACACGCAATCGAAGCTCAGTATTACACAATGCCCAGGAGTATCGAGGCCGTTTTTATCGCCAGAGGTTATTGTTCTGCGTAGTGTTTTCTCAGGATCTATGCACCCAAACTGCGTGAAAATGTAATCGTGTGTCAGTTCTAGTATAAAGAAGGAAGAAGCTTGGAGTTTAACGTCCCGTCGACGGCGTGGTCATTAGAGGTGGAGCTTATGCTCAAAGTGTTTGGGTAAGGATGTGGAAGGAAATCGGCCATGCCCTTTCAAAGGAACCATCCCGACATTTGCCTGGAGTGATTTAGGGAAATCACAGAAAACCTAAATCTGGATGGGCGGAGGTAGATTTGAACCGTAAACCTTCCGAATGCGAGACCAGTGTGTTACCACTACACCACCTCGCTCGGCAGTTCTAGTATAATATATTTGTCCAATGAATACCTCTTTATCATCTGCATTTTTTCTTGGTGTAGCAATTTTAATGGCCAGTAGTGTACCTGATACTTCTTCACCTGCATTCCATCATATGTCAGTTCTAGTATAATATATTTGTTCATTGAATACCTGATTATCATCTGCACTTATTCTTGGTGTAGCAATTTTAATGGCCAGCAGTGTACCTGATATTTCTTCACCTGCATTCCATCACATGTCAGTTCTAGTATATTTGTTCAATGAATACCAGTTTATCATCTGCATTTATTCTTAGTGTAGCAATTTTAATAGCCAGTAGTGTACCTGATACTTCTTGACGTGCATCCCATCACATGTCAGCTCTAATATAATATATTTGTTCAATGAATACCAGGTTATCATCTGCATTTATTCTTGGTGTAGCAATTTTAATGCCCAGTAGTGTACCTGATACTTCTTGCCGTGCATTCCATCACATGTCATTTCTAGTATAATATATTTGTCCAATGAATACCTGTTTATCATCTGCATTTATTCTTGGTGTAGCAATTTTGATGGCCAGTAGTGTACCTGATACTTCTTCACCTGCATCCCATCACATGTCAGTTCTAGTATAATATATTTATACAATGAATACCAGTTTATCATCTGCATTTATTGTCTCTAGCTGACAGAGCGAGCCGCGGCCACCGAGTACTGCAGCTACCTGCGCCGCTGCCCACAGCTGCTGCGCTGCAGTGCAGAACACAGGATGAGGCGGCACTGGCTGCTGGCGCCAGTGCCTACTGTCGCGCCAGCGCTGACTGAGTGACGGGCCGCCAGATTAGCGTCTGGCGCCAGCGCCAGCGCGTCAGGCCGCGTGACGACGCTGCGAGCGGGCGCCATCTGCGGGGATTAGGCGCGCCGCGTTGCCAAATTCAGCGCTGATTGTGGCGGCCTGATTACTCCACTTGAGCCGCCGCGTCGACACCGTCAGGTGACGTCAGCACTGGCGGGCGCCCGCCTCGCAATATGCACGGCCGGGAAGCGCCGCTGTCACCACCCGCCGGCTCCGCTTGCCGTTAGTCGACTGCGAGGCAACTGAAAGAGTTGATTACTGAGCACTTCTCAACGACCTGCTCCGGCTTCATCATAAGGTGTTCTGCATACTGGCAGATACCAGACAGCACCGTTGCCTCCATTTGCTCCTGTTTGATTCTACAAGGTGGAAGCCAAAATTTTCGGGACTGGTGCTGCCATGTGGAAAGTAGGAGTTGTACTGTAGATAGTTGCATCACTCGGTGGCGAGAGCTGCGTATCTGGTGAGTCAGTGTGCAGAGTGGCGTTTAGCTGGGAGGACGTGTTGCATGTGCACAGTGATTTCTGTAATACTCTGCGTTTGGTGTGTGGTTATTTTATGATGGATCCGCGAACTGAACCGTGCGTGTGCATTAAATTCTGTGAAAATCTCAGGAAATGTGTTATGGAGCCCCTTGCAATGATTCAACAAGTCTGTGGCGGCAGAGCAAGAGCCCAAAACTGAAACCTAAATAGAGAGGCCATCGGTTCGACTGGAGAGGAATCAAGAAGTATTGCTGAAGGTGCTAAACACCCTCGAAGAGGAAGGCTTCCAGAAAATTTTTGACCAGTGGCAGAAGCGTTGAGACTGGTGAGTACGTGTGGATGGAAACTACTTCGAGGGTTCTCAACAGATGGCAGCACCCATCCCGAAAATTTTGGATAACACGTAGTATGTGTAGTGGGACATGAAATTTGAGTGTTACTACTGCCTTGCATCAGCTCAGTTTGCAGGTCAGTAGTCGCTTAGTGTATTATTTAACGTTAATGGTGCAATAAGATTTAATTCTGAAAATACTTATAGGTTTTGTTGGTTTTGTTCTGTTTCATGTGTGATGACAATGTTGCAAGTCGTGAGGACAGGACAGTCTCTGCCAGGACCAGAGTTAAAATCTGGCCAGTACACATCACGAGTTGACAACCACGAGGTGGCAGAAGATACTGTGGTTTCGAAAAACACTTATTCAAAGAAAGTTTACGTAATTATGTAAAACAAAAGAGCTCAGAGGTTGCTTTTTAGCATTGTAATGAAGTTCATGTTTGCATTTTCCTCGTTAATTTATATTGGGTGATGTGAAATAAATCAAAATATATTACGAAATGTATTTAATTGCCAAGAAGTGTTACACAACTTGATGAAGAATTTACTGATGACGAACAGATGTTTACTTTTAAGGTTTGTGATGAGACTAGTCAATATTTTTGAAGGTTATAGGAAGATTTAAGATGTAAAGGATACAATTTCTTTTTAATTACTCATTATTGCAGTGTAGTGCCTGTTAACATCTCTGATGTTTAGGAAATAATTGTAATCAACTTTAGAAGTTGGCACATATGGCACTGAGGATCCTGGATTGATTTACACGGACTGATTATTTATAACTTATCTTCCTATCTCCTACAAGAGTCCTTTTTATTTCACACATTGTTAGAAAAAATTTTGAACACTTTTTAGTATTTCGTACATGGTCAAATTGACAGCGTGGTTTTGGCGACAAAATGACGTAGTACTAAATTGAATTTTGAAAGAACTAAGAGGCTTCGAAGGATTTTAAGTTACACACATTCAGAAATCATAGCTGTCAACTACTTTTACCATCAAACCCAATGACAACGTCATGCTCCCACATGTACCTCCATACTTCTATACTATCAGACATTATTGTATTTTATTTCTTATTTTTCCTTCCTTTCCACTGTACCATTAAGTACTGTCGTTAGTATCCTGTTTCCTCTCATTATATATCCTTCACTTTTTTTTCTTTTTCAGCTTTACTTAACAAGAGTCAGGCGAGTTCTTTCGTCCTTTATCCATTTTATGTTCTTTGTTCTTCTCTGCACCAACTTTTCCAATTTTGTCTCATTGATTTTCCATATCCGGTTTTCTCAGTCTTACAGAGAAAAAAAACTCTGTACCATGCATTTAGTAATTTTTTCCAGAAGGTGAGATGTTAGGCCCTATACAGACAATGTGAAATTCAGCAAATTCATGCCACATTTTCTCAGAAACTACTGAAAATTAAATGATCTCCGTGCGACTCACTGAACTGAAATCGTTTTGATATTGTAATTTATAATTTACTTATTAATTTAATTACCATATATTACATTTTTTGTGAAAAAAATCATAAATATTTTTGTTACACCAGAATTACTGGCAAAGTCAACATGACTGTGGTTCTACAGCTGTAATGCAGTGTTGTTTACAATCTGTGAAATTTTCATTAAAGTTTCTGAGAAAATGGGACAAATGTTTCAAAATTTACAGTTTTGAGGAAATGAGACATCAGGTTTTACAACAAATTTATCCTAGGAAAAAATTACAGGTCTGTCCTCCAAGAAGTGGTTAGAAGAAGCCTGCACCATAATCAGCCTCGTTATTATCGTTGGGTTCATTTACCTGTTTCATTCTCCTGCTTCTTGAGTCTTTAGACATTAGAGAAGCAGCAAAATCTGACTTGGCAGTATGCAAGCTGCCAAGTTCTCTTAGAACAGTTACAGTATTCTGTCTGGGTGATAAGCCTGACTGTTCTAAGACTTTTAGTCTGGCAATGTTTCCATTGTTCCACATTATCACAGTATCTAAAACTGCTAATTGTAAACTTCTGTGACCAACAAACACATTTTTAGGGATGCAGGTCCACACGATGTTGTTGAAGGCCTCATTTACACTCTAAGATTTTCCATCCAAGCACTTTCTCAGTATATCAGGGTGGGCAATGTCTTTGTAGATTGCTTTAGTTTGATCCATAATTGATTCAGGAATAGAGTGATTATGTGTGACTGTGTTGATGTTACCAGCTGCCTATGCCTCCATAACCTGCACCACTTATCAGGGGGTGGCAGACGTAGAACACGTATTGGCTTCTCGTCAATGGATATACGATGGAACAAAGTGCCCCACACAGCTTTCTTCATTGCTTCCAGATCTGCAGAATTCTTCCTAATGGCATTCCCATAATATTCCTGCAACTCATTTATGATCTTATCTGTCAACCTATACTTCATAGACTTGCCATCAAAAAGCTTTGTTCCAACAGCTTCGCTCTTGAGTGTAGGAAGGAAGGTCTCCATCCTCATTTTAACATGTCCCACGTATTATAATGTTATTACTAGAACATCATAAGTTTACTCTTGTCAGACAGCACTGAATTCTTTTCTATCTCCATCGCCTAGGTATTCAGTATAGCGTCACCTCTGTCAGACTCATATCTATGGAAGACTACTACAGCAACAGAAACTTCAATCCCCCACAGTATCCTTCATAGTTTATCACACAGTTAGGTTTGTGAAGAGCCATTCTGTGTGGATTTGCGCATGTTATTGAGCATCCATGGCAATACTTAGTATGTATCTGAAAGTCAACAACTTAACCTGTGTCAACACTTGTTGCTGTAGAACAGCCATTCTTTCAAGTGGGCCCCCTCTTCTGCCAATTTCCATCAAAAGCAACAAGAAGGACATTTACATTCTCATTAATTACTGCTGCTTCTTTAGTTGCAGATTTCATTGAATATTCTGCTACTGTAGTGATACCATCAAAAATGTGATCAGTGTAGCTGTGACGTTTTGTAGGTTTTTTTGCACGTAGCACTTTATCACTTGTAAGATCCTTCCCTATACATCGAAGACCATACACTCACCTCACATTAGTGTCACATAAGTCACTGTAAGAGCAATGGTGGGATGTGCAAAATAGTTTTCCACTCCTACAGACACTGCAGACTATTTTCAATTTACGTACCATACCTGCTCTGGCACTTGGGTCTTCACACAAACTGACTTGACCACCACACAACTTGCAGGCCACCATTTCACGTATAAAACACTGTAATAATCCTAGGTCTACTATAATATTATTACCTCCAGAACTTTCATCTACTTCTGTATATTTATCAACGTTTATCTTCTTTCTCGAAACACTTGGTGGAGTATCAGATACCAGAAGCATACTGCTGTTGCACTGATTTTGACCATCATTTTCTACAGTTTTCTTCTTTTGATTTCCACGGAATTTTCTTTGCTTGATCAAACCTTTCAAGAAACTTCATATGCACAAACAATAGCAAACAAAGAGCCATGTTTCTCCAGGAGAACTTCTGCTTCCAATCGCACTTGCAGACATTTGACTATCGAAATGCGCTCTAACAGGTTAACCAAAATATTAACCGTACATTTCTGTACAAATGACAAAAAAAACCTAACTAACAGTAAAAGTGCCGGATGTATAATCCTTTTTTTACAAAGAGAGGAGTAAATTATTACATAGTGACAGAAGGAATAAAATTTAAGAAAAATTCAGTTGTAACTGGTGGCCAGGAATAAAAAATGTTCACAAAATAACATAGTATCTAATTAAGCAGAAAACTGAAAAATGATTTTTTGAGAAATTTCAGCTTACCATCTTACCTTAAAAATTTTAATATTTTTCAATATCTAAACATGCTGAGCCACAGCAGCGATTATAAGAGTAGAACTTTGATAATAGCGAATTTTACGACTTATGGCTTCAATAAACCTCGACAATGGATTCAAAATGTGCAAACCTGCCTTTTCCTGGAGTAAATGGGACTACAAATTCATATTCCACTGATCTACCCTATAATCAAGGAATATCGAAATGATTAGACCAGTATTACTACATGGACTGAAAGCCCTTTTCAACAGATTCAGACTGGCATGAATCGCTTTAAATATACGATGTTTAGTTTAATGAGAACTTTTAGTTAGGACACTTCTAAAGAGGCGCTTCAGTCACGGTCTGCACGGCCACTATGGTCGGGGGTTCGAATCCCCCCTCAGGCATGGATATTTGTGCTGTCCTTAGTTGTAGGTAGTTCATAAGTAGTTTGTATGTTTAGGGACTGATGACCCCGTAGTTAAGTCCCTTAAGCTTAACAAACATTTGAACATTTGAACACTTCTAAAGAAGACAACTTAAAACATGGTGAAGGTGTATTATAACCACCAATCGTCCAACTGATGGCTGATTTTATTATTTCATATCCTTTTCCTTACTTCCAATGATGTTATAGTAATCGTTTCTATTTCTGAAAAAGCTGTTTTTCCATTGCAGTTCTTGTTCCTTTTTCATTTTCATTTACCAATCAGTTTTAAAGCTCCCAAATATTTGCACTGAAGAACCTGCGCAGTTTCAACTCCATTTGCTTTTCCATTAATATGTCCTTTGCTATAAGCTTTCATCACTTTTGTATTTCTTATGTTTAGTTTCTTTTGTATTTTGCAACTTCTGTTTGATGTCTTATTAGTGTTTTTTGCAAACTGATTGTATCTGCAAACAACACCTTGTCATCAGCAAACTTGATGAACTGCGCAAATACTACACAATGTAGTAGGTGGAAAAATGACTTCACTATGAAAGGTTTCAGGTGGCACACCGAGAGAAATTAGACGTGGCATAGGGACAAAATAGAGTGTACCACCTGTGTGCCTATGACACTGTTCATTTCTGTTGAGTGTCTGCTAGAAAACTTACACAGTGATGTCATTTTTCTAGCTATGGTTCACTTTTTAATTAAGTGACTTAACAGCATTTATGCAGCAATCTTACACTTATTTCCAATAGTCACAATCTTCATGCATGACTTTATCCCATATGTTCAAATCGGATATACACTTCCAATGGTTACACCATGATTTTGTAGGCGTCAGGAGCCTCAGTCATATAAATTTTTTTAAAAAGAGCTGACCGCCATTTGACTGACATTTTTGTCACTACCTGGCTTCGACCTTAGGCCATTTTCAAGTGCTGACAACTTTTATCACAGCATTTGAAAATGGCCTAAAAACAATACACAAACTTTCAGTCAAATGGCGGCCAGCTCCTAAAAAAAAAAAAAAAAAAAAAAAAGAAAAGAAGATGTTAACCATCCTTCTCATCTCGTAAACTCTTCATGGTTAAAGACATTAATTATACATCTGAACCACTGAATTTAAATTTTTGATGCGATTCGGAATCAAACCCAGACCTCTGTGCTTACTAGGCAGAACACCTGATGATGGCCTTAGGCCGAAATAAGCTTATAGTGAGTTAATAATTTTAAAGCAGTGTTAAAATAATTTATAATTATTGTGGTATTGAACATGTCAATCAAAGACATATTCCACTCTGCGTGCACCAGAGAACGAAAAAAAAAATGTTTTATTTGGAACACTTTTTTCGCTTTGTAGTAGATGGCCCTGTAATAGTCACAAACGTGTAAGTACGTGGTATCGTGTAACATTTCGCCAGTATTTTCTTCATGATACATTACTCGTGTTAAAATGGACCGTTTACCAATTGCAGAAAAGGTCGATATGGTATTTATGTATGGCTATTGTGATCAAAATGCCCAACGGGCCTGTGCCTTGTATGTTGATCGTTATCCTGGAAGACATCATCCAAGTGTCCGGACCTTTCGTCGGATAGTTACATCATTTAATGAGACAGGAAGTGTGCAGCCACAAGTGAAATGTCAACCACGACCTGCAACGAATGATGATGCTCAAATAAGTGTTTTAACTGCAGTTGCGACTAATCCGCACATCAGTAGCAGAAAAACTGAGCGCGAATCGGGAATCTCAAAACCGTCAGTGTTGAGAATTCTACATCACCATTAATTTCACCTGTACCGTATTTCTTTGTACCAGGATTTGCTTGGCGAAAACTCTGAACGTCGTGTACAGTTTTGCAACTGGGCACAAAATAAATTACCGGTCGATAACAGATATTTTTTTATATATTTATTTATTTATTATTATTTTTTTTCACGCGTTCTGTTTTGGGAAGAATCGTCATTCGTAAACAGAGGTTACGTAAATCGGCATAATAGGCACTATTGGGCAACGGGAAATCCATGATGGCTGCGACAAGTGGAACATAAGCGACCTTGGCGGGTTAGTGTATGGTGCGGCATTATGGGAGGAAGGATAATTGGCCCCTATTTTATCGAAGGCAGTCTAAGTGGTGCAATGTATGCTGATTTCTTGCGTAATGTACTACCGATTATACTACAAGATGTTTCACTGCATGGTAGAATGGCAATTTACTTTCAACATTATGGATGCCCGGCACATGGCTCGCGTGCAGTTGAAGCGGCCTTAAATGCAATATTTAATGACAGGTCTATTGGTCCATACCATGGCCCGCATGTTCACCGGATCTTACATCCCCGGATTTCTTTCTGTGGGTAAAATTGAAGGATATTTGTTATCGTGATTCACAGACAACGCCAGAAAATATGCATCAGCGCATTGTCAATGCATGTGAGAACATTACTGAAGGCGAACTACTCGCTGTTGAGAGGAATTTGGTTGCGCGTATTGCCAAATGCATTGAAGTTGAAGGACATCATTTTGAGCATTTATTGAAGTCATCAGGTAATTACAGGTAATCACGCAGTAACAGCATGCGTTCTCATAATGTATGATAATTTCACAAAAGAAGTACAAGTTTCACATTGGAGCAACCGAAATGAAGTTCAAACGTACCTACCTTCTGTTTTAATTTTTACAAAACCTACCTTTACGCACTGTTCGTCTAAAATTGTGAACAATATGTTTGTGAATTTTACAGCGCCAACTATCACGAAGCAACAAAAGTGTCCCAAATAAAATATTCATAGTTATTTACGTACTGGACGAATATGTAATAAAAATGGAGGTACCTATTTAAAGAAATGCAGGTGCTATCCGTTTGTCCTATGGTAGCGCCATCTAGCGGGCCAATAATAGCGCCATCTGTTTCCCCTGTAAGCTAGAAAAGGTTTGAAATCGCCGACATATAGGGAAGGGTGTTCGAAAACTGAGAGAACCGTATCTTGCCATTGGATGTTGGGAGGCTTGTAGACATTAACTATGGTAGTTCCAGACACTTTCACTGCCAAAACAAATATGTCATCGTCACAGCTTTCATGAATTATAGATACATCATCCAAGTCCTGTCTAGCATATGTAGCCACGCCATATGTTCTATGGCTTATCTCTCCCACAAGTCTGTAGCCATGGATATTGCCTCTTGAACAACTTTTAAGATCTTCTGCATGGGTTTCTTGTAGAGCAAGGGCGTCAATATTGTTACTCGGAAGATTTTTACTGAGGAAGTCACATTTTGACCTATTTATCCCCTCAATATTCAAATGGCACACGTTTAGGACTGGACCTATTGCTCTGTTCAGTTCGTTTTGTTGACAATTTTGTTGGCCCTGACAAGAGCCATTCTGGATTGTCTTGGTAACTGACATAGCTGGGAGATCACCGTGGTGACAGGACCAGCTACCAAAGATTGTTGTCCGTTTAGAACCACCCAGGTGGCACGTGGAGCTTTGAGGATTGCTTCCGGACGCGAACAACTTCGCCCCCCATAATGGTAAGGAATAGATTTAGAAACCATATCCAGGGGCAGATTAGACTCTGACCATAACTTATTGGTTATGAACTGCAGATTAAAAGCGACTGCAGAAAGGTAGAAAGATAAGGAGATGGAACCTGGACAAATTAAAGGAAGCAGGGGTGGTTGAGAGTTTAAGAAGGAGCATTAGGCAAGGATTGGCTGAAACGGGGGAAAAAAATACAGAACCTCTGAGAGACAGGTCAGTGATGGCTGCAGAGAACCATATAGGCAGAAGGACAAGGCCTAATAGAAATCTCTGGATAACACAGGATATACTGAACTTAATTGAGAAAATATAAAAATTCAGCAAGTGAAACAGGAAAAAGGGAGTACAAACGTCTGAAGAATGCGATTGACAGGAAGTGCAGACTGGCTAAGCAGGAGTGGCTAGAGGAAAAATAGGAAAATAAAAGAGATATTTGGAGACAAGAAAAGCGGCCGTATGAATATCAAGAACTCAGAAGCAAAACCAGTACTAAGCAAAGAGGGGAAAGCTGAACTGTGGAAGGAATGTATAGAGGGCCTATACAAAGGAAATAAACTTGAAGGCAGTATTCTAGAAATGGAAGACGAAGTGGAGGAAGATGGGATAGGAGATATGATACTGCTAGAAGAATTTGACAGAGCGCTGAAGGACTTGAGTCGAAACAAGGCCCCTGAAGTAGATAATATTCCGTCTGAACTGCTGACGTCGTTAGGAGAGCCAGTAGTGGAAAAAATGTATCACTGGTATGCAACATGTATGACACAGGGGAAATACCCTCCGACTTCGAGAAGAATATTGTAATTCCAATTCCAAAGAAAGCAAGAGCAGACAAATGTGAAAATTACAGATCAGTCTAATAAGTCATGATTACAAAATACTTACACGTATTATTTACAGACAGATGGAAAAACTTGTGGAATCCGACCTTGGGGAGGATCAGTTTGGATGTAGGAGAAATAGGAACACGGGAGGCAATACTCACATTATGACTTATCTTAGAAGACAGGCAAAGGAAAGAGAAACCTACGTTTTAAGCGTTTGTCGATTTGGAGAAAGCTTTTGACAATGTCGACTGGCATACACTCTTTCAAATTCTGAAGGTATCAGGGGTAAAATATAAGGAGCGAAGAGTTATATTCAACCTATACAAAAACCAGATAGCGGTTATCAGAGTTGAAGGACAAGAAACGGACGCAAAGGAAGTAAGACAGGGTTGTAGCCTCTCCCCAATGTTATTCACACTTTACATTGAGCAGGCAGTGAAGGATGGGAAGGAGAAATTTGGAGAGGGCATTAAGGTGCAGGGAGAAGACATAAAAGGTTTGCGGTTTGCCGGTGACATAGTAATTCTGTCAGAGACGGCAAAAGATCTGGAAGAGCAACTGAATTGGAAGGGCAGTGTCTTGAAGATATAAGATGAACTTTAACAAGAGTAAAACGAAGGTAATGGAATGCAATGTCAGAAAATCAGGCGATGCTGAAGGAATTAGATTAGGTAGTGATACTATAAAAGTAGTAGATGAATTTTGATATCTGGGTAGAAAGATAACTTCTGATGGCCGAAGTAAAGAAGATATAAAACGCAGAATGGCTATGGGAAGAAAAGCGTTTCTAAAGAAGCGAAACTTGTTAACATCCAATATTAATTTAAATGTTAGGAAGTCCTTTCTGAAAGCATTTGTCTGGAGTGTAGCATTGTATGGGAGTGAAACGTGGACGATAAGGAGTTCAGATAAAAAGATGATAGGAGCTTTTGAAATGTAGTGCTACAGACGAATGATGAAAATTAGATAGGTAAATCACGTAACTAATGACGAGGTGCTTAACCAAAGCGGGGAGAAAAGGAGTTTCTGGCGTATCCTGGCGAAGAGAAGGGATAGATTGGTTGGACACATTCTGAGACATCAAGGAATTGACAACTTAGCATTAGAAGGAAGCGTGTGGGTTAAAAATCGTAGAGGGCGACCGAGGGACGAATATAGTAAGTAGATTCAAAAGGATGTAGGTTGCCGAACGTATTCTCAGATGAAGAAACTTGCACAGGACAGGGTAGCGTGGAGAGCTGCATCAAACAAGTCTGCGGACTGAAGACAACAACAACAACAACAACAACAATTTTGACACCTTCTTCTGTTTGACGAAATTTGCGCAGTTTTCGCAAAGTTCGTATTTCTTTCTATTGTTCGTAATGCCATAGAAATTACTATCTGATAATACATTTATCCACATCATCGATCACATACTTACTGTGAGCTCCTTGTTTCTTCTTCTTGGGCGCTAGTTTAACCGTAGCCTTTCTGTACCTCGTCACGTGATCTAGTTCCTGGCAGTTCCCCGTCACCACTTCGTCTTTCCAGACAATTGGTATTGTTGCGTTCTCTACAACGAAAACTACAGAAATCGTTTCGTTAGTCGGCCGAGAGAGTCAAGATTGGTCAGAAGCACTTTCATTGCTTTTCGTAAGCACAGAATAATTGGTGCGTCCGAATTTCTTGCAACTAGGCATGTAATAGGTAAGTGCTTTTCATATAACGTACAAATAGTATTGCGCATGCACGTTATTCGTAAGTTAAAATTTTTCTCATTTAAGATTGCAGAATAGGAATATTTATTTTTATTACGATCTGTTCCTTCAAAAACTGAGTGGCCGAAACCTAGGTATATCTATAAAGTAAAGACAAAAATTGCGATTGATTGCTGACATTTCCTACAGATTTCTTAAAATTCCACAAACGTTAAGAAAAAAAATAGTAGTTGGCGTGGGGCGGCAATTTAGCAGCTCGCACGGGGCGGCATTTAGGGGTTGCGCCGGCCCTGAATGAAATACGCGAAAAACTGCAGCATCACGCAACAATGTAGAACATCTCTTTCTAAACTACCTGAACGATTTCAACCAAATTAGCTGAAAATATTCCTTACTGTGAACTACTAAAAGATGTACGAATAAGAACAACCTACGACTCAGATTATGACGTCGTAGTCTATGAGATGCATGATAAACCGTTCACTCGCGCAAAAGGTTTAAATTTTATGTCTTCACTACTGACTCCTAATTACAAATAATAATTAAAAAAAATCATTTGGAGTTTCCTCATATTCCAGTCTTCATCTATGGAAAATTGCATTACTGTATGTCACATTGTACAGGAGAAATGATATCATAAGAATTGACCAACGTGAAAACGAAGCAAGTCTGAAACTCACTACTGAGAGAGTTGAAATGGGTACAATGGTCAGAAGGCGATGGACAGAGCGGTAGGAAGGATATCAAATAACGTAAGGAAGTAATAAATACGTTCCGGGGCAATGCCATATCTTCAGATGAAATGGACACAGCAAACATATTTCACGCCAGTAGATACCGAAGTGTTTGAAACACAAATTGTAGCACTTATTGCAAAAGTTAGTTTGAAATAAAAATTAATGCAGTTCTTTCAGAAATAATGTTGAATGAGATTTGAGTCTCAATTCTGAATATGAATCACTTGAAATTTTTTAGAACTATGTTTTTTTTTTTTTTTTTTTTTTTTTTTTTTTTTACCTATTACCTATTGTGCGTGGTGTCCTTCGAATAGATACAACGCTTACAATGCCGTTTCCACTTCCAGAAGCAGTATTTTGTATACTGTCTGTGAATTTTCTTTTCTTCTATCGTTACAAAACTTAATTCATTCTAAGAAGTTTTCAGTTTTAATAATAATAATAAAGACCTGCAGGGTCTGCGTCGCTCTAATCAGCACGATCCAAATACTGTTGACAGATCCCGAAGAGGTTGTCTTTTCGGTCTTGGCTCATGAGCCCTAGGATGAAGTTGATGACAACACTAAACATTCCAAGACGCTAAAAAAATTTAATGCCTGTGCTGTCGGCAGAGGATAATGGTAGAAGATTATAGCTTACTATTTGTTTTTCGGTACGGAATAATTATGTATTCATACAGAGAGAGTTTTGCTTTGTTCGTGATCGCGTCTATTAAGAGGATTGAAACTTAAATAGTGGCAACTATTTATTTACAACCGATACAAAAGCGTTACATGTTTGGACCTGTTACTGTCCTTCAAAGTAGACAGTAGTAGTGCGTAGAGTCCGTTGCCAGGGATGTGGAAGGCGCAGTATAGCGTTAGCAGAGCCTGTTCTATTGAAGTGAATGGAGCAGTCTACTGGCTGTCGAATCTCTGGAACAGTTCTGAAGCGAATGCCACGAAGGTGTTCCTTCATCTTCGGAATCAAATCAAAGTCACAAGTCCGGGGAGTATGGTGGATGATACAGGAATTCCCAGTCCCTATAAATGTTTATAGAGCTTATGGGACTTGAGTATGGGGACATCAGTCCCTAAACCTATGAACTAGCTTATACTAAAGAGGGCACAAACATCCATGCCCGAGGGAGGAATCGAACCCCCGACGGAGAATGGCCCCAGTCCCACCGACTGAACACAGCAGCCACAGCTTGCACTGTATGCACCCGTGCATGTTGGAAAGTCAAAAAGCTCTATTTTTGGAAATCCAGTTTACGATCCTTGGTAAAGTTACAGATGTATTAGTGACAAAAAATGTATGTGGCAGAGTGAAAACGTTCCTCCACGGCAGACCCTCAGTGCACAGTATTACTGTTCGTTTTTGGAGCATCACCTGCGACCGGCTTTGCGAAAGAAGGGGCAACACTTACTGCGCAAACTTTCACGACTTGTCGTGATATTTATCATCTTCTGGGTGCCACAATCCCTTTCTTTCTTTCATAAGCCATATCAGTTTTCTCATAATCCATATCTACCGTGTGAGAACGTCGGATCGAAGAAAACAAACTGCTCTGAATTTCATCAACTGTCGTCCGAAGTCTCTTCGTTCGGGCGGTGATATCGGCTAATCTGTGACCGTATCAGTAGTGGAGTACTGATTTGAAACGATCGGCCATCTTCCGCCGTTGCCCGTCGTCGGTGTGTCATGTCAAGGTATCTCATTCGGTTGACCGCTTGTCAATGAAAAGCAAAAGTTCCAGGTTTGGATCTCGGTCCAGCGCACAATCTACCAGGAAGTTTCGATATCAAACGGTTACACTTTTTGTATTATGAGACTGTACGCTTCCTTTCCGTTAAAACGTGCTACACAGTTTTCGTGAATTCGGTGGGTTACTTTTTATGTAGCTTGGTGTCCCGTTTGAAGAGCGAGCAGCCCTCTGTATGGCTGGGACGGTAGCCTGCGGCCGCACTGCTGCAAGTTGCAGAGCAGTGGCAGTGTCATTAGCGCCCACCTGCGGCGCCCTAATCGCAGTTTGAGAGTGGCAGTCAGCACCTGCCGGCTGCGGCTGCAATGCCACGTGCGAGGCACGTGCGGCAGCGGGCGTCTGCAGACACAGTCCAACACAGACAGTCGCGAAAACCTGAAGCTATTCAAGCGCTGCAAGGGACCAGCAAAGAGTAACAGAGGAATTACACGATACAAACTGAAGAGCTTGCTTCATATTATAGTCACCAAACGCGGTGGGGAAGTTTCTAATACAAAAATGAACCATCGTTTTACTATATATACTTTACTCAAACATTATATACTACTTCGAAAGGAAAGACGTATTTTCGTGAAAACACGGATTCAGAAAGTATCATTCTTGCGGTGGCAGCTAGCTCTACTCACATCAGCGGATCTAGGGGGAGCGTCATGGACATCATCACCCCCCTTCCAAAGAAAAATCTTTTTAATTCAAACATTTTATTTTTAGATACGAAGAGTGTTCATAAAATTAAGGGAGTATTTATTTTTCGAATTAATTTCAGTTACTTTCTACATCACATTAGTCACTTCAGATATCATGATTAGTTCTTATTCACTTATATTAATCCATTTTCGAAAACTTTTTCCCCGACATTGGTGACTGAAATAGGCACAGATGGACTTGGGATATCTGAGGCCATGGGTGGCAAAACAGAATGGACGTTCCCTGTCGAGTTGGGAACGGATCTAGCATTACAAAAGAAAATTGGGGGTGCTTTCGAGATTTTTGGAGGTGGTGCAAGACGAGAAGCTCAGGTTTTTTCACCTTCCTGGATGTTTGTCTTGCTTTCTTAACCATATTAAATGCAGACCTGTCTGCATCGGCTATCCTCATTTTATCGCAATGTTGCAGCACAGTGATCATGTTTTCAGCAGGATTAATTCCAAGCTTTCCCAGTACCCAACACTTTCCAAGACCAGGAAACTCGGTCTTATGTGGACCGAACGTTGGCCGAGTTTTTGAAAATAGCGGGCTATCGGAAACGGTGTTAAAAGAGAATGGGTCAGTTTTTTTGTTATAAAATCCTTCCGGCTTTCCAAGACCAGGAAACTCGGTCTTATGTGGACCGGACGTTGGCCGAGTTTTTGAAAATAGCGGGCTATCGGAAACGGTGTTAAAAGAGAATGGGTCAGTTTTTTTTTTTTGTTATAAAATCCTTTCGGCTTTCCAAGACCAGGAAACTCGGTCTTATGTGGACCGGACGTTGGCCGAGTTTTTGAAAATAGCGGGCTATCGGAAACGGTGTTAAAAGAGAATGGGTCAGTTTTTTTTGCTATAAAATCCTTGCGGTTGTTATTGTAGAAAACAACACAAAATAAATTTACGACAATATTTTACAAATGATATTTCTTACTTACACTCACATAGAGCTTACATAATGCGGTTAAGAAAAGACAAAGGCTGTAGGCAGACTGAGTGGCAGAGGGCGCGTGGCCGCGTCACTTGAGTGTCATTGTTGTCTGCTGTAACCGAGTCCATTATTTGTCCATCACGCCTAAGCTGATTTTAAACCACACCATGATAAGATGCAATCCCGTAGTTTTGATCACTACTTTGTTTAGTATGAATACGCATCTACCTACTGCATTAATTAAACTCAAATGATTCTTAAAAGCAGTGTAGGTGGCACAAGAAAAGATGTCTTGGTCCATACATTGCATAGCTTGTAACTGGTACATGCTACGTATCCTGCATCACGCAAGCACGAAATAATTCCAAGGGGTGTCCCGGGGTGTGGCCGAGTTATCCGGACTGCCGGGTTAGGAGTGCCGAGTTTTCGGGACTCTACAGTACCACAATAGAATGTAATAACAGTAGTTTCATTGTATGCGATGCCTTCAAATACAGTTTAAGGAATGCGGTTCCTAATTAATGCTGTTGAATCATTCATTTGGGTTTTGTGTCTGTCCATGCAGACATTTCCTTATGTCAGGATGAGACAAGTATCTGAAAATAGGTTTAATTGCTGTAACAACAGCAACAGGAACAGAATTCCGGTGAGAATAAGATTCTACAGTTGCTTGAGCACTATTATATTTACACCAAGAATTTTCTCCTGATGAACACAATGCATAACATGGCTTATCATCAGTAGAGGACTTATAGAAGAATATGGCTTGAACATCTCTCTTCATTGCCTCCAGGATATCTTTATTTCTTAAAATTGCCTGCCCATATTATACCTGCAAGTTTTCTATTTCAGTTTTAGTTAACTGACACTGTCCGGTCAATAATTTTCCATCTTCTAATTTTTTTCCTCTCACATCAGCAGTAAGTTTTCTCCGCCATTTTTCCCAAACATTTTTGAACATGGCCTACACATTCTAATTTTCTGGTAATGGCATCTCCATATGGCTTAGAGTTCACAACATTGTTTTTTGGCTTACTGTCACCGTCGCCCAAATATTTAATGTAACGTACGCCGCTTGTCTCTACGGAGCGATGAAATATTTGTTATATTCTATGAACGTCCAAACCACCACTTATTCCTCTAAAATTAGCGACTCAGTTGTGTTCTTTATGTTCATTGACTTTAGAACATTTGCAATATTTAGACATTATCTCCACTTCTCTTTACCGATGTCTTCAGTCTTGGATGTCAGTACTCCAGTCAGAGACCTCTTTTCTGCCAACTTCCATCAAGTGCAACTGCAATATCCCAACATCCATCATTTTCTTCCACTTCCTCCCTAGCAGCCAGTTTCATGCTTTCCTCACTGACCTCACATACAGCTTTCTCTAATAGTGCAATCAGTTTATCAAATTTTTTTGATGATGTAAGTTCATCATTGAACAAAATGTTCTCCCTGCAGCAGTGTCCTTGCCAATAGATCTTAAGGTATAAACTGATTTAGTATTGATTTCTTAAGAACTACATGCATCTAGTTTTGAAGAACACAGAAATGAAATAATATCTGAGCATTTAGTGCAAATTAAATTCTAAGCAATTGCTAGGCCTTTTCTCCCACTGGCACTCTCACAGATTTTCATACACTGTGGCTACCACACTGTCTACATAGTACAAATTTAGAAATTACATCTGATAATATCCCCAAATTTATAATAATGTTACTGCACCCCTTGTCACTTACAGTAAATTCGTTGTAACTCTCTTGAAATGGTGAGAACTTCTGTGATGATCCACTTGTTGAAGAAATACAATTAGAAGCATCGTTGCCAGGCGGCTTAACCTCTTTGAACAGGCTTTCTACACTTGTTTCATCTAAATTGTCGTTTCTTTAAAACGCCTTTACGTTTAGTCATCTTCAATAAACACAACAAAACACACATAAATAAACACTGCAAACGTAAGTATAACAAATACTCGCAAGCACACTTAACCAAACTAACCGCGTATTTGGAAGCGTGTTGTTTACAAACAGCAGAAACAAGTAAAAAAAAACCTAACGTGCAGTTTAGGGGTTATAAAGATCTAAAATATATGCAGAAAAGTGGCTGACAGAATAGTGAGCGAGGCACATAAACACTCTTGGTAGGAAAATGCTCTTTAAATGCTGGAAAAAAATTTCAGCAAAATACTGTTCAGAGAGCCTGACTACAACCAAAATCTATCGAAGTATGTTGAACACCGAAAATAGATATTTTTCTATCTGAACCACGGTGTGGTCTTCTTTGGTGATCATTGATATTGGCATATACCTAGATTTGCGGTAGACGTTTCTCACAAACGCCTTCTAATCAAATCGCGATAGTTGCGCAATTGAATTTCCGATTACCTGTCACAAAGGAATAAAGTAATATCTGGCGTACTCTAGCGAACTCGTATAGGGACCCTGCTGTTCCTAATCTTTATAAACGATTTAGGAGACAACATGTGCAGTTCTCTCAGACTTTTCCCAAATGATGCTGTCGTTAATCGCTTAGTAAAGTCACCGGACAACCAAAGGTACTGCAAAATGGTTTAGTTATCTGCACGGTGCAAAAATTGGAAATTTACACCATATTGTGATATTTGTGAAGTCATCCATATCAATGAAAGAAATCCGTTAAACTTCATTCACACGATAAATCAGTCAAATCTACATGCTGTAAATTGAACTAAATACAGTTACGAACAACGTAAATTGGAAAGAACACACATAAAATGTTGGATGGAACGCGAATCAAAGGCTATATTTCATTGGCAGAACACTGAGAAGATGCAACAGTGCTACTAAAGAAAGTGCCTACACCACACTTGCGCCTCCTGTTTTCGAGTAGTGCTGCACATTGTGGAATCCATACCAGATGGAATTGACGGACGATGTATAGAAGTCTCAGACAGGTTTTTTACTGTCGCGGTACAGGAGAGAGAGTGCCACGAAAACAATGCGTGAGTTGGGGTGGAAATGATTAAAACAAACGCGTTATTCCTGGCGGCTATATTTATTCGCGAAACTTCTTTCACGAACTTTCTCTTTTGGATGCGAGCATAATTTGTTAGTACCTTGCTACGTAGAAAGACACGATCATAATAATAAGCCGGCCGCGGTGGTCGAGGGGACTGAGGCACTCCAGTCGCGGTCTGCACGGCCGCTACGGTCGGGGGTTTGAATCCCCCCTCGGGCATGGATATTTGTGCCGTCCTTAGTATAAGGTAGTAGATAAGTAGTTTGTAAGTTTAGGGACTGATGACCCCGTAGTTAAGTCCCATAAGCTTAGCAAACATTTGAACATTTTGAACATAATAATAAAATAATTCTTCCTTCTTCCCGCGAGTTGTTAGAGAACGGAACGGCAGAGAAATGTCATAAAAGCGATTCGATGAAACGTCTGCCACGTATTTAAACGTGATTTCCAAAATATTTATGTACATGTAGATTTAATGTAACTACTAGCAACGGAGGAGTGGTCGAGCTTTCCAAAGCGCCTTGCTCACCGTCGGAGGTTCGAGTCTTCGCGCGGGCGTGAGTGTGTGATATGCGCTGATGACATCGATGTTGAGCGCCCTATACCACCATTCATCATCGTGGGTGTGTGTATGTTCTCCTCAATATAACCTAGTTTATGTAGTTTGTAAGCTTAGGGACTAATAACCTCAGCAATTAAGGCTTTAGATTTACAAACATTTGAACAGTTGAATACTACAACTTCTATTATTAATCCTTTACAGCACAAATTTTATTAATTTGTGTACAAATATTATAAATTTGTGAACAAATTTCTTTCCATTTTTTTTAATTTTTTTTAAATTTTTTTTATTTTATTTTATTTTATTTTATTTTATTTTTTTTTTTTTTTTTTTTGAGTTTTTGTTTAGTTTCTGGAGGTAAATTTGGGATGACTTCATATGGTATCATTTGGCAGGATATAATTCCTTTACTGTACCTGATACCGTTTTGAAACTGTTCACTGCCGCGGTGGAGTAGCCGAGCGGTGTAAAGCGTCTCACTGCGGAGCGCGCGGTTGCTCGCAGTGGAGGTTCGAGTCCTCCCTGGGGCATGGGTGTGTGTGCTTGTCCTTAGGTTAGCTTACCTAGGTTTAAGTAGTTTGTAAGCTACGGACTGATGACCACGCAGTTTGTTCCGATAAATTTACAAACATTTGATTTTGAAAGTGTTCACTACCGATATAGGCATTTTACAGTAACTTATTTATGAAATTTTCAACTTATTTTGTTTTCTCTACATTGATATAATATTTCGAAAGTCTTGCAGTTTGTAATGTAACTTAGACATTAAACAACAATATATAGTTTGTGAATGCGTTAGAGCCTAATGCTTCATTGTTTCCGCGAAGTAATCGTTGTTCAGTTACCTGCAACGAGTATTGGAAAGTCGTGCAGTGTTTTTTATAATCTTTGGTCAAATGGTTGGGGAGAGATTGACAGATAAAGATAACAGTGCCATATGGCACCATTATCCTGGAAAGAGTTAATGAGAGATTATAATACATACTGCTCACAATAGCACAATAGTAATCGTACCGTGCGAAAACGTTTTAAGAGCAGAAATTAATTACAGTCTCATATGAACAAGTTCAAAAGGAACTAACTCTGAATATTCTTGCGTGCTCTGATTTCGGACATTGTAATTCATTTGAAATTAAACATGAATCTTACATTCTAGGAGAGTAGGTGCTACAACTCCTTACAAACTCCATCTTCGCTTTGTCCTTGCTTCTGTGACTCGCAGCACCAATCATGATTGTTTTAATTACTTGACGGGGCTATCAATCCAGGTATATTATAGATGGTACTTGCTAATATATCCAGTTCCTCAGTGGTTTTACACGGAGAAGAAATTTTTTTATAGCTACGCATTCACTTTTTCAAATTAGTAGGTAACTGGCAAATATATATTGGTACGTAGGCTTGTAAGTTATCCAAAAGGAAATGAACAACGAAGCTAAGTATGCTATATTAGAAAAATTCATTGCAATCGGGGCGTTCAAACAGTACTATCATCCAGTATTAATATTATGAATTAGTGGTTGGGTATGCGATTCTCATAAGAAGCCGAAGTTTCGAAATGAATCAGTAGTTAAAAATACTCTTCCATGCCGTGACATGTTACTACCAAGCGTAAATGAGCACTTGTTACTTGTAACATTATTCTCTTAATTCTCAGCATTCCTTGCAAATAGAAACGAGACATTTGCGGATTATGTTTTTGATAGCCGTTACAATTTAAAGCAGCAGAAAAGCTTGGAATTACGGTCGCATTTTGAAGGTGCTGCTACACACCAAATACACATTAAATACACACACAACTGTTTCGCGGTGTGTTAAAAAGATCCAGTCGCTTGACGGAGCTGCAGTTATGACATTTCAGAAATCACCCGGGAGTTTCGCGACTCGAGGCGTTGGAATTTTTGTAATGTTAAGAGGTCAAACTTCTGTGGTCATCGGTCCCTAGACTTATAAACTACTGATGGACAACACAAACACATCCATGTCAGAGGGAGGACTCGAAACTCCGACGCGAGGGTCCGCGAAATCCGTAAGGTGGCGCTACAGACCAAGCGCCGCGTCTACACATATACACGAAACCGACTGCGCGCATCTCATTTCATCTACATCTAAATGGGATACTCTGCAAATCACATTTAAGTACCTGGCAGAGGGTTCATCGAACCACCATTATACTATTTACCTCCCATTCCAGTCTCGAATAGCGCACGGGAGGAAAGAACACCGTTCGAGCCGGCCGCGGTGGCCGAGGGGACTGAGGCGCTACAGTCACGGTCTGCACGGCCACTACGGTCGGGGGTTCGAATCCCCCCTCGGGCATGGATATTTGTGCCGTCCTTAGTTGTAAGTAGTTCTTAAGTAGTTTGTAAGTTTAGGGACTGATGACCCCGTAGTTAAGTCCCATAGACTTTACAAACATTTGAACATTTGAATCTCCGTTCGAGCTCTGATTTCTCGTATTTTATTCTGATGATCATTTCTGCTTACGTAAGTGGGAGTCAACAATATATTTTCGCATTACGAGGAGAATGTTGACGATTGGAGTTTCGTAAGTAGCCCGCGCCGCAGCGATAAGCGCCGTTGTTGTAATGATTCCGATCCCAGATCCTGTATCATTTCCGTAACGCTGTCTCCCCTGTATAGTGACAATATGAAACGAGCTGCTCTTCTTTGGACTCTTTCGATGTCCTCCGTCAAACCCACGTGATAAGGATCCCACACTGGGCAGCAATACACCAAAAATGGACGGACAAGCGTAGTGTATGCAGTTTCTTTTGTAGTTCTGTTGTATCTTTTAAGAGTTCTGCCAATGAAATGCAGTCTCTGGTTCGCCTTTCCCACGTGTTCTTTCCAACTTAAGTCTGAAGTAATAGTAATTCCTAGGTATTATGTGGAGTTTACGGCCTTCACTTTTGATTGATTTGTCTTGTAAACCAAGTTTAACGGATTTCTTTTTGTACTTATGTGGACATCTTCATACTTCTTATTATTTAGAGTCAATTGCCAATTTTTACGCCATAGTGATATGTTATTCAGATCGTTCTGCAGTTGATTTTGATCTTCAGATGATTTTATTGGATGGCAAATGACGGCGACTTCTGCAAACAGCCTAAGAGAGCTACTTAGATTTTCCCCTAAATCTTTTATGTAAATAAGGAACCGCAGAGAACCAATAACACTACACTGTGGAACACCCGATATCACTTCTGTTTTAGTCGATTTCATGAGTGTCGCAAACTAGTGTCGTGTTGAATAGACTCTTATGTTATACTCTGATACATTTGCAAGACCCTCGTAGTTTCGTGACAGAGCAGCAGAAATCAGTGTACTTGCTTAGCATGCTGGCATCAATTGCACTTTATTTTCTTCGTGCTAATTGGAGAGTGCTCGCTTCCCCCACGCGGATCCTTTGGGACTTATTCCTTTCCCGCATCCTGTACAACTTCCGCAAAATAGACTTCCGTCACCCTCTGGTTTCTCCTGTCCTCTTCAGCTTCGGGCACCCCTCCTGCCCTTCACCTGCACACTCTCAAAATTCCGCGGTTAGCGTTCGCCGCCTTCCTCTTCCGAACGACGCCCTCCGTCCCGACCTCTACCCTTCCTACCAGACCTAGTCGCGCCGCCTCCCCGTATATGATGCGCCGTCTCTCTCCCGGTCGCGGTGGAGTGGCCGAGCGCCATGCTGAGACTGAATCACAAAACACATTTTTCCCCCTTGTTCACATTTGCGGTTGCTCGCCGTCGGAGGTTCGAGTGCTTCCTCGGGCTCGGGTGTTTGAGTTGTACTTAGCATAAGTTAGTATAAGTAGTTTGTAAGCCTGGTGACTGACAACTATAGCATTTGAGTCCCTTAGATGTTTCTTCTCTCTCCCACCCCCTCCTCATCCCACGGTTTATCTCCCCCTCCCACCTTTCGCTCTTCATGCCCCTCCTGCCTCCTCCCTCACCTTTATCTCCATTTGCCGTCTAGTAAAATCATCTGAAGATCAAAACCAACTGCAGAACGATCTGAATAAGATACACTATGGTGTAAAAATTGGCATCTGACTAAATAATGAGAAGTGTGAAGTCGTCCACATGAGTACGAAAAGAAACCAATTAAACTTTATTTACAATATAAATCCATCAAAAGTTAAGGCCGTAAACGCCACAAAATACCTAGAAATTACTATTACTTCAGACTTAAACTGGAAAGAACACGTAGATAGTGTCGTGGGAAAGGCGAAACAGAGACTGCGTTTTAATGGCAGAACCCTTAAAAGATGCAACAGAACTACTAAAGAAACTGCATACACTACACTTGTCCGACCTTTTTTGGAGTATTGCAACCCAGTGTGGGATCCTTATCAGGTGGGTTAGACGGTGGACATCGAAAGAGTCCAAATATGGGCAGCTTGTTTTGTACTGTCACGATACAGGGGACACAGCGTTACGGAAATGATACAGGATCTCGGATGGGAATCATTACAACAACGGCGCTTGTCGCTGCGGCGTGGGCTACTTAAGTAACTCCAATCGCCAACATTCTCCTCTGAATGCGAAAATATATTGTTGACTCCCACTTACATACGTAGAAATGATCATCAGAAAAAAATACGAGAAATCAGAGCTAAAATGGAGAGATTTCGGTGTTCTTTCTTCCGGCGCGCTATTCGAGAATAGTATAAAGATGGTTCGATGAACCCTCTGCCAGGAACTTACTGTGATTTGCAGAGTATCCCATGTAGATGTAGAATTCGATGAAACATCAAATAGAAAAGTAACATGCAAGGATGGGACCATCGAAGACCGAAGACACTCGTTCAACGTGACAGAATTGCAACCCTTTCGCAAGTTACTGCGGATTTCAGTTCAAATGTTTGTAAATCTATCGGACCAAACTGCGTGGTCATTAATCTGTAGCTTACAAACTACTTAAATCTAGGTAAACTAACCTAAAGACAACACACACACACACACACACACACACACACACACACACACACACACACACACACATGCCCCAGGGAGGACTCGAACCTCCGACGACGAGCAACCGCGCGCTCCGCAGCGAGGCGCCTTAGGCCGCTCGGCTACTCCACCGCGGAGCGGATTTCAGTCTTAGACCATCAACAAGTGACAGCATGACAACCATTCAAGGAAACATTACAGATATGTGCTTCCGGATCGAAAGGCCCACTCGCGTACCTTTACTGAGTGCATGACACAAAGATTTACGCCCCTTCAAGGCCAATCGAAACAGAAATTTGTCTGTTGATGGCAGAGTTTGGCTTAGTTTGACGAGTCTCAGTTCCAATTAAGTCACTGAGAATAATAACGGTAGATGCCGACTGACCTCGACCAGCCAATTATCAGACAAGCTGATAGTGGGGCAAAGAGGGATCCCAATTGGGAATAAGTGAGGAGGGGGGGGGGGGGAGGCTTGCCAGTTCCGACATACGTCTTACAACCAAGGAAAACCTCCCGAAAACTTTGATCGGAACTGGGGGATAGGGACCAATTGAATGTATCTCTGGGACGTTGCCCCAGACTAAAGATGGATTATCGGGGGGAGCACGATTGCGCTAACGACAATCGAGGATCGTACGCCCGAGTTACTGTCGTGGATATGAGCTCGACCAACAGTGGACAGGCGTCTCCCTAGAGCAACCGCACCCAGGAGCGCGTGCGAATGAAGCATGTCTATGCTGCCGTCTATATTTCATGTGATGAAGTATCAAACGAATTGGGGGATAAGCAAAAGCTCTCATTTTCCCTTTTAAAATTTGTCCGTAGTGAAATCGAGCACATTTTCGGAGTAAAACTGGCATATCCCATCCCTGATCCACTTTATATCAGTTACATGTTCATGCCGTTTTACTACCGAAACTCATCAAAATTATCGGTCCGAAAAGAGTGCGAAATGCACACAAAGAAATTTAGCGGAAATACTAGTGTATTGTATGTGATGTAAAGCTCCATTGTGGTTCCAAAGAAATCGTGAATAACTAGATAAATTATGTAACTTTCTGATGCAACCTCTGTGTTTCAATATTTGTCTTGTGATGTAATGAATACATCGTATGTGCAATTTCATGGGCTTGGAGATTATAATAAGCACAATGCTTACTTGTTTAAATTAATAATGAAAATGAAACTTGAAGAGCTTTTCAGAGAATTAAATTTCTCAGAAAGCCGGTGCAAGTTTCATATGTTTCAACTGTTAAGTAACAGCAAAAGTACAATGAACAGAGAATGATAAAAAAGCTAAATACAATGATGAAATGAAATTACTGAAATGCGTAATACCAGTCTACCATAATTTCTATAACAATTTTGAAAATGGTATTGATTATGAATAAGAATATAAAGATTTGGATATAGAGCTCAATTACATGCTAAATGGAAGAGAAGTCGCATTACACCATTTATCTCATGTGTATATTTTGTTAAAATAAAGAATAGAAAATAAGAAAAGCTATTAATTACAATGGTTCATGGATGTGGACATAGCCTTCAAATCCGTTACTTTAAATATTAATGCAGGATGTTAACAACTAACAATAAGCGGAAAAAGCATCTTAACATACTTTGATTGGGATCTGCAGTGATGATTCTAAGCCTCAAAAAACCTTGGATCCTGCATGTCAGCACGGGATTGTTCAAGGTGATGGAGACTCTGTAATGGTTTGGGTTGGGTGCATTTGGAGTGATACGGGACCCCTGATACCTCTGGATGGGAGTCTGAGAGGTGATCACCTCTATCCATTCATGTCCATTGTGCATTTCGATGAACCTGAGCAATTGCAGCAGGACAATTCGTTCCCCTATGTCGAGAAATACTACGGAGTGGCTCGATGATAACTCTTACGATCTGAAACAACTCCGCTGATCATCAAAAATCCCATATATCAACATTATTGAGCATATATAGGAGGCCTTGAAATGTGTTGTTCAAGAAGATATCTGTAACCCCTCATGCATTTATTGATTTGTGGATGGCTGTCCAGCATGCATGATGTCAGTTCCTTCCAGCGCTATCCCAGACATTAGTCGAGGTCATGCCAAGTCACGTGGCACTTCTGTATGCACATTGGGAATATTACAGGATATGAGGAAGGTGAATCAGTCTCTCTAGCTTTTCAGTGTGTACTCTCTAAATATGAAGTGACCGTTAGTGGATGAAAGACTCCAAGAGGTTATATGACTCTTCTACAAATGTGAATAAAATGTAGAGGTATAAAATCAGTGTTACAGAACAGCGTTGCACCATAACATTGATTTCATAATTCAACTCGTAGATCAGACACAATCAATCCACCTGCGGAGTGCAATAAGTAATAATGTACCTAGGTGTCATGGCAGTAATCAGATGCCAATGTACATTAGTGTTATTCTTTTTTGTGTCGTATATTTAATGTACTGTACTGTACTGGTTGTAACTTCAAAACCACCGGAACTTATACTTGCCATTAATCCCTGTCAATGCTGTTGATTCATGAATAATTTTGTACATGCATAGCATTATTCAAAGCAAGGGGGCGATTAAACTTATTTGTTGCAAAATATATGTCCCAAGATTGCTATTCAATATTTTATCTCAGACAAACTTAGCTGTATCTTCAGATTAGCTACTATTAATCAATACTTTATACTATGACCGTTATAAAATATTATTACATTGTAGTTCTGAAATATATATGCAAGGAGAACATACAGACATACTTTCCTTGCCTCTACATTTAAAAAATAGTACTTTTCCATACATAATTTATAACTGCATTGTTCAATAATGTTAGTCTTAGTCGCAAGAATTTGCATCTCCTCGTAATTAATAATATCTATAATGTCATATAAACTGTATGTCTTATATTTTAAAATAATATGCCAGAGCTCCTCACTTTTAAAATGAATTACACGACGCACTTTTCCCCACTTGTTCACATTTGTATGGAGATCCATTGTATTGAATTGAACATGTGTATAATGAAAATTAAACATGTTGACATACTACACATGTGCATAACAAATGCAAAATACATCCATTAATTTTTTATTTTTTAACATTTATTAAATTTTTATTTTTATATTTAGAGAAGCATATATTTTATATTAGTTAATACATATGCATCAGTATAGCGCAATAGTACTTCAAATGTAGTGCATAGGTAACAAACTAGTATGGAACGTAGCTGACAAGGTGCTCGATGTCTATGTTATGTAACTATTATAAAATTATTGTTATTATGTGTGGTATTAAAATTGTTTATTCTGTCGGACGATGACTGGACGGCAGTTACAATAAACTGACATAAAATAATATAACGCCTATCAGTTTATACTTTTCTAGTGTATCTTTTTATAAATAGGTAATATTAAAGCTGTTATATTGGTTGTACCCTCGTAATTGTACAGTTGCTGATTATAATTGCCAAATATGATGTCCTACTTTTGACTGATGTTATAAAGTGATATGTCATAGTAAAAGGATTTTAATACTGCTGATTGCTTATTATAGTTAAGATCGGAAAATTACGAAAAATACAAAAGAGGAATAATTTTGGAACGTGATTGATAGAAAAGAGATCGAAATTAATTTTGATGAAGGAAACTGACATGAAGGAATGAATTTACTGTGACAACGGTGGGAAGTTTTTCAACGGACAGCATATTAAAAAAATAGCGTGTTGTTACCGCGACATTCTCTTTGCATCATTGTGGACTTCTTAGGGCAGTATAAAATCGACGAAAGTTTTGGTAACTGATCGCCACAGTGAATCATTTGGACGTAGTATAAACGTGTGTAGCTAATCTTGCGGAAAATTGTATTGAAGTTACAGTGATGGTAATGGAAATTTTAAAACAATAGAAATCAGATTTCGTCGAATATTTAAAGGAGATTGCGGGTTTTATTGCTGAAAAACTGTAGCAAATGTGGAATGGAATTTAAATGTAAAGGGAATGGCTATACAAAGTATACGATATAAACAAATTGGCATCCAAATCATTCATTATTGCAATTGGTCATTTGCTGAAAACAATTTATTAAAAAATATTTGACATGGAGGTAGAAGTAAGCTACATTGATGGCCAACAATTTAAGCTCTGAATTGAATGGGGGTTTATTGAATAAAAGAACAAAAATATTTCACACTTACTTCTTTTAGGAAATACAGATGAGATGGTACAGGCCTTTTTAACCGTAAGAAAAACGAATACAGAAAGATCACGAAAGTTGAACAACGCTCTCCTTCCAGCAGCTAGGGTAATAAAATAGGATCTAAATTCATAACAAAGGCACTGTTTTAGGAGACCGCTGCTCATCTGTCACAAGAGAAATTATCTGTGAATATTCCCTACGTAATATTATAGTATGTTTGCTACAGTGGCACCAAGTCCCTGATGAGATGTCTGAGAATGTCTGTCTGAGAATCAGTAAATGAAGTACTAATATATCTTTTCATATAGAAATGTGAAAGAAGGGGATATATTTAAATTCAATTGATACTTAATGTGTACATTAAGATTCATGATAAAGTATGGTGTTGCATGACACCATCTTTGACGTCTATGATGATATGTTGTCCCATTAGGAAATGTATGCTGTGTAAATATTGAACAGTGCTCTTGGTATATACACATTTCTCAATAAATAACAAGAATAATGTGGTGGAAATCTGTTGTAAGCCTAAACTGTGGGGGTACAGTAGACATAGATTTTCTAGGTATGGCCTTCTTGGCTTGTGAGTTGAGTGACCCAGTCAATACTACGCATTGAAGCTATGGTTTATTGCTGGTCATAAACCTCCGTATTTTCTTCACATAGTCAGAGCTGTCACATAAACTACTAAGAGTCTGCCATCCTCATTTACTCTATCTGTAGAGGGCACACACAAAAAAGTATTCTGTCTGAGACAGTGTTTGGTATTAAGAATTTGTACTTCACGTCAAACTGACTGACATGACACACTTTATGTCAAGGTATACATTATGTCACTTGTTATGGATGATGATTCACACACACATCAACACACACATCAACACATCAAAACTGGAGATAGGATTGTAGGTGGAAATATGCATTAAATACAATGGAATGGATATGAAAAAAAATTTCCATACGTGTAGTCTGCTAAAGTCATAATGGGCTCTATGGAAAAGGAAGTGTGTAAAATTTCCTGCTCTGTACCACTCCACCAAAAAGCACGGATATGCACTTATCATTACAATTCACTGAAACACGTAAGTATTCAATTACACTACACTACAATAATCAGTGGTGGCACATCCTATGTGTTCACCCAGAAAAAAAAAGAAAGGTTGTAAAGAAAAGTAAATTAATAAATGAAGTAAAATAGTGTTTTTAAACCACCATTCCTTGTTTCCTGCATTCGTTCTCCCATCACATCATTTCATATGAACATGCAATGTATTTTCTTCGCGTGAGAAAGTTTTACGTTGTGGAGACAGCATGGGCGCTTTATCATAGACGTCAGTGGCTGCAGCGTTGAAATGCGCATGTGTGGCTGAGGTTCAACTTCTCTTCTGAACCATGTGGCGGCAGCATATGGATGCTCTTGTGACAGGGAAGGGCGAGGGGAAACGCCACTTTTAACATTGGCTTCTCGAGCTCTGGTGCTTATGCACAAATGGTCCTGAAATAAGACAGTGGAGCTACTGTGAACCTCACCTTCGCATGCACAAATCCTTCATGAAGGCAAAGTCCATTTTGTATCCCATCCTCGTCACCACTTTTGTGTCTCGTTTCCGCCGGTTGTCGGTGTCGGTGGCCGACACAGGAATAAAGGATGCACGCTTGTGCAGGTACGGAGGTGAGCAGCCAGTGGGACAGCAGAAACTAGAAACACTAGAGTAAATTAGAACGAGGTATATATTTCATAGAGACTTAGTAATACTTAATTTGTACATAGTTCTTGACTGCAGAATGCTGATACATAGATTAGATAGAGGCCTGCCTACTGATGATTCCTAGTGCCTATCCGATAGCCAAGTCGTAACTGGTGCCTATCTGATTCCCAAGTGAACGATGTCGTTCAGTGGTGGCCACGAGGGAAGTTACAGCAGAGGGCGCTCATGGCTGACGTCGTGAGAACGCCGCGCCGTGTGTGCATGGCGGCGCGCGGCGTAAGTACGTGGCGCGCACTTTAGACTTGTGTGACACCACAATCCACCCTTCATATTTGTTTTTGGCATATTGAGGATTTGTCAATACCACATCATATTTGGTGAAATATTTTGTAACTGTAAATTAAAAACGAATCAGCTGTAAAAGTATTCACAGCAACTTCGATCACAAATAATAATGAGGTCACTGTTCTCTACCTAGCAAGAATAGTCATATGGTTAGAGGCGTTGTGCTGTAGTGTTTATTGTAGTGGGTTCGAGACCGACTGCCAGCTACTTGCCACATATAGTTTGGACGTTTTTGAACGTGAGACGCAATTTTGAGAGTAAACAGATATTTAACTATATTTTATGCACTACCCGACTTGTAGAAAAAAATTGTCTAATATTTAACTGTTTGGAGAGATGTGGGGGAGTGCACCATTTGCACATGCAATAGTTTGGGAGGGAGTGCTGCGTACAGACACGTGACCCGAAGGTAGCTTTTCTCTTCATTACAACAGATTCATTTTCTTACAGTCACTTAACAGTGTAATCAGTTACTGTATTGTAGTGTTCATGTCCATATTCATACATGGTGTCCACAAAAGGGCTCACTGATTTCAAAATTAAATATTTCGAAAACAAAGATCGATAGAGGCATGCAGTAAACGGTATGTTTATTGTGAAAGCTGTAAGAAGTTTCTATAGCAGAATGAAATAATAGTTACAAAAGCTGCTAACAGATGGCCCTGTACGTTGTACAGCTCATGTCAGGATACTTAAGTGAAATAATCGAATGAAAACACTCTTTGCAAACAATCACATCACAATGTTTTCAAAATGTTCACCATTGGCACTAAAGAGGTGGCGTAAACGAAGAATGAAATTCGCCATCACATTTCGTAGTGTCTCAACCGAAATGGATTCACATGCCACAGAGATCGCCGATTCAAGCTCGTCCAACGTGGCAAGATGCTTCGGGTAGACCATGTCTTTCACTGTGCCCCACAAAAAAAGTCGCAGGGAGTCAAATCCGGCGAATATGAACTCCAATCCATGACTGCACCAGTGCATTTGGGATATTCCAAAGCAATGACTCGATTCCCGAAGTATTCCTCAAGAAAGCGAAACACTTGTCTGGTCCGATCTTGCATAATCATTCAGTACCTGGTCGATCCTCTAACGCTTGCTGTGTGGCGACAAATTGTTCCAAAATTGCAATGTGACGTGCACCAGTGACCGTTTCTAGAATGAAAGATGGGTCAATAATGCCTCTGCTGCATACTGCAGCCCACACAGTAACTTTAGGACAATAGAGGGGTTTCGCTTCACACAAATATGGCTTTTTGAAATCCCAAAATTGCCACTTCCGCTTATTCACGTGTCCATTCAGGTGGAAGTGTGCTTCATCTGCAGACCAGATGCAGCCAACATCAAATCCTTCACTATCAAACATTGTGAGCATCTGATAAGCAAAGGCAACCCTTTGTTGCACAGCTCATACGGGTATGGCCTGGTGCGTGTGAATTTTGAATGGAAATATGTGTAGGGGCGATATTTTCAGGCGTAGTGGCCAACATGGTCCCCCTAGATCATCAGTTACGCTGCCTGTTCGTTGAAATTTTGCGAAGAGAGTATGAATGGTTTTCGCATCAGGTCCTTTTGGAACATTAAATCGTGCTTGAAAACTTTGCCTTGTTGCCGTAGGACTGTCGTCTAACCTGTGGTACTCTAGCACCAGAAAAACGCGTTGTTCAATGGAGTATATGGTTTTAATCTCTTCCTTCGGTACGCTAACCTCCTTTCATGTTTCAATAGTGGAACGGATCGCTCTGGGCTTCGGATCACTATTTATAGTAGGCATTACATATGGCGATTACAGCGCCATCTGTTAACAGCTTTTGTAACTATTATTTCAAACTACTGTAGAAACGTCTTACAGCTTTCACAATAAACATACCGTTTACTACATTCCTCTGTCGATCTTGTTTTCGAGGGAAGTCCTTTTCTTGACACCCTGTATGTTCTCGGTGATCTCAAAGAAATGAACAACGTTTAGTATCTTCCAGAAACAAATTACTCAGCCTTAATCTTTCAAGAGAAATGTGAAATAAAGAAACTCAGTAAGCCGACTCCTCAGCTGGAGTGGAAGCAAGTGCAAGCAAGCTAAGACATTCTGGAGATCTTGTAACGAAAATGTATTTGAAGGGGTGTAGGGAAGGATACCGAGTCTTGTGGGGGGCAGTCGCACATTGTCCATTACTGCTGCGGAGGGAGGGGGTGAGCATCAAGACACCGACGCATCGAGGAGGGGATGCAAAGACATACAGGTAACGTATAATAAAAGATCACAGTCCTGATGGCAATCTTCCTAAGCTGTCGTGTGAAAGCTCCATCAGAAATGGGTCTGCCGCCGCCACAGGCAATACGCCCTGAGTGGCGGCGCGACGCGGCACGGTGCCTGGACTGGCGCCACTGGTCCCCTGGCGCCAGTGATTAATCGCGTGCGCTGGCGGCTAACGACTCGCCCGTCCCCACCCCGCCCCGCCGCGCTCCCTCCTGACGCGCTGTTTCGCTCCGCCTCGCCCCCCTCCGTCGTCAGGACTGAGGAAGCGAGCGATCCACCTGCCACTGCCGCCGCCGCTAAGTGGCTACAAGGCCTAATCCGGCAGTAATGCCCGCCATACACACCGCGCGGTGCGGCCTGCCAGATAAGACACAACAGGGGCTCTGCCAAGGGTCGCGGCAGGGGGGAGAGGGGGTGTCGAACTGCCGAACTGCGCCTGCGCGCCGAGATAAGAGGCGCCGACGGTCTGACCGCACCCCCCCCTCCCCCACTGATTGCTCGCCTACTTCTTCTCGCGTTTCACCAGCCTGACGGAGGGGTCTATCAGCGCCTGGATCCTTTAACGAACTCCTACTGCACACAATGTTTCTTAGGACTTAACCGACCTATTGGAGTCTGTGCGACTAAGGAAAATTTGGAGATAGAATGTTGTTGTGGTCTTCAGTCCGCAGACTCCACGCTCTCCACGCTACCCTGTCCTGTGCAAGTCTCTTCATCTGAGAATTCAATTCGGCAACCTACATTCTTCTGAATCTGCTGATTTTTACCCCACACGCTTCCTTCTAATGCTATGTTGACAATTCCTTGATGTCTCAGAATGTGTCCCATCAACCTATCCCTTCTCTTGGTCAGGATATCCCAGAAACTACTTTTGTCCCCAATTCGGCTAAGCACCTCCTCATTAGTTACGTGATCTACCCATCTAATTTTCATCATTCGTCTGTAGCACCACATTTCAATAGCTTCTATCGTCTTTTTATCTGAACTCCTTATCAACCACATTTCACTCCCATACAATACTACACTCCAAAAAAATGCTTTCAGAAAGGACTACCGAACACTTAAATTAATACTGGATTTTAAGAAGTCTCGTTTCTTTAGAGATGCTTTTCTTCCCATAGCCATTCCTTACTTCGACCATCAGAAGTTATCTTGCTACCCAAATAACAAATCTCTCATTACCTAATCTAATTCCTTCAGAATCGCCTGATTTTATGCATTCCATTACCTTCGTTTTACTCTTGTTAACGTTCATCTTATATCTTCCTTTCAAGACACTGTCCCTCGCATTCAATCGCCCTCCCAGATCTTTTGCGGTCTCTTACTGAATTACTATGTCATCAGCAAACCGCAAAGTTTTTATTTCTTCTGCCTGCACTTTGATGCCCTCACGAAATTTCTCCTTCCATTCCTTCACTGCCTGCTTAATGTACAGATCGAACAACAGTAGGTAAAGGCTACAACCCTGTCTTACTCCCTTCCCAACCTCTGCAGCCCTTTCTTGCTCTTCGACTCTAATAACCGCTGTCTGATTTTTGTAGACATTGAATATAACTCTTCGCTCTCTATATTTTACCCCTGCTACCTTCAGAATTTGGAAGTGTATTGCAGTCGACATTGTCAGAAGCTTTCTCCAAACCGATAAACGCTAAAACAGTAGGTTTCCCTTTCCTTATTTTCTAAGATAAGTCGTAATGTGAGTATTGCCTCCCGTGTTCCTATATTTCTCCTAAATCCAAACTAATCGTCCTCGAGGTTTTTCCATTCGTCTGTAAATAATTCGTGTTAGTATTTTGCACCCATTTCTTATTAAACTGATAGTTCTCTAATTTTCACACTTGTCTGCACTTGCTTTCTTTGGAATTGGAATTACAATATTCTTCTTTACGTCTTGCATACCAGGTGATACAATTTTTTCACGACTGGCTTTCCTCAGCAGTTCAGACGGAAAATCACCTACTCCAGGGGCCTTGTTTCGACTTCTGCACTCTGTCAAATTCTTCTCTCAGTATAGCATCTCCTACATTATCTTCCTCTACTGCGTCTTCCATTTCTAGAATACTGCCTTCAAGTTTATTTCCTTTGTATAGGCTCTCTCTCTCTATATGTAATAAATTTCATAATTGTCCATCAATGAGAGGCACTACTCAGAACCCTCCAAATTTCAAGACAATGAGAATCCGAAGTATCAATATTTGAGAATTATCATTGTCAGACTACCTTATATCAAGAAAAGATATTCAGTACACACCATAGGTTTGGAAATCCGAAATTATAGGCAATGCAAAGAAAATCTTAATATACAGGGTGTCCCACTCAACATTTTCAAGAGACACTGAAAAACTACTTTCTCGGTGACGAATGTACGGCAGGGGCTTATGAAAGTAAGTACTATGATGAAGTGTAAAACACGAAGAAATTTAATTTCTAATGCAATCTTTTTTTTAAAATGGATTAAGTAATCAATAGCATGAGAATTCTCGAAAAGAATGGCATTGGTTGCGTCGCATTGTATCAATTACATCCGGAGAAACTGTGAAACGAAGTTGACGTTTGAAATATATGTGGTGCGTTGCTAGCGCACGTCCGAAACTCAGCCGTGAGTCTCACGTGAGTCTCGGTACACGGTAGCCGTGCGCTTAGAATTAAAAATAATAAAAAAAATGCATTTGAGGATGTTTTGCATTCTGCCATCAATGGCACTATGGGGGGTGGTAAGTTCTATAAAAATACATGATTAGGAAATAATTTATAAAGGTAAATCAATGAAAATTTATATTTATAAGTAGAAACGACCAATTAAGCTATTGTTGTATATAGTTACTTTTTATTGTTTCCCAAATGTTGAAGGTGCAACAATTAAACTTTCTATTGGTGAAAGTATGTGATGATATCACTGCCTTGCACACTCTCAGCATGAGCTGGGTAAATTTTTCCAAGGTTTCAGTTGGGTATAATCTTCATTACTGCTGCAAGTCCACCCACAAATTCTTCCCATTGATAATTCCCCATCTCCTGATCCTCCTGTCCAACTAAGCCTACATCACCACTCCATGCTTTTCAATATTTTCTGACACTTTAGAGACTCCACACAAGCGAGACATGGTTCAGATCACTGTCTTGCTGCAAGTCGAACATTTGCCTAATCAGAAGCAAACCAGATGTCTTAGCTGTGGCAGAGCGGCCAAGTGGATTGAAGGGCTATGCTGTGATGGGCGACCCATTCCCTGACGGGGGGTCGAATCCCCCCTCTGGCATGGATGTTTCTGCTTTCTTTAGTATCAGGTAGTTCAAATTACTTGGACGACATAGTTGTTTCAGGGCCTACGCCATAAGAACACATTGCAAATTTGAAGAAATAGTTTCAAGTTTTGTCAGATGCAGGTCTCAAGTGTCGCTTAGATCATTGTGACTCTGACTTTCAAACCGTAACTGCAGTATGTAGGACACGTGATAAACAATCGATGTGTGTACCCAATGCAATCACAGCAGCAAAAGATGTGAAAGAATTACAGTCAGTCTTGGGAAAGTAAACGTAATATATTCGGTTTATTCCAAACACAACACAAATTGCAGATCCTTTGCATCGGCTACACCGTACTAATGTTCGTTGTAGACAGACGAATGCCAACGCGCATTTCAGCAGTTAAAAGATACTTTGCTCAGTGATCGATGTTTGGTACACTTCGATCCAAAAAAAGAAGAAGAAAAACGATTCTTTTGCAAGTGCATGCGTCATCGTTTGGTCTAGGAGCAGTTCTGTCACATAGACATGGGGATGCGGACCGTCCGATAGCGTTTGACAGACACACAGTGCCGTTATTCAGAGATTGAGAAGGAAGCTTTAGCAATAGTGTATTCAATCACTACTTGTATGGGAGAAAATTTTATTTAGTAACGGACCTCAAGCCTTTGCAGTCATTGTTTCATCCAGCCAAGCCAATTCCTACGCGCACGGCACACAAATTGCAACATTGGGCACTGTTCTTATCTTACGCCATGGAAATGCCTACGCACCTTCCCGTCTCCCGTCTTCCAGTTGGCCATGATGGCTGAGATGTCGTGTTGTCAGACTGATGCACAGGAAAATAGTTTGTTACAATCCTTCCCGTTGGACTATAGGAAAATTGCTCGGGTTACATTCGCACAGAATGGCTTCGTCCACAACGTGACATTCAAAATTCACTGGTACATCGCTATTTTGCTAGATGGGATAAACTTTCAGAGCATAGAGGTGTCATTCTAGTTTCCATGGCAGTGGACAATCATTTGTGTTGATTCCGCGACGTTTGCAGAACGAAGTATTGAACTTACTTCACCAAGAACTTTGGGGAATGCTTTGCACTAAGTAACTGGCACGACGACACTGTACTTGGCAGGGTATGGACTCCCAAATCGAACTGATGACGTCACAGTGTTCAGTGTGTGCTACCAATCAGTCAGCCCCAACTTAGAAGTTTTTTACTTGGCCAAAAGTAAATACACCATGGCAACGAGTGCATATTGACTATGCTGGTCCCTTCTGGAATACTAAGTGGCTTATTGTGATTGATGCTTTTAGTGGTTACCCATTTGCAGTGCCAATGTCTTCTACGACTTCTAGTAGCACGATTAGGGCTTTGTCTTCAAATTTTTGTCTGAAAGGTCTCCCTGAATTGATAGTCTCTGACAACGGCCCTCAGAGAATTTCGCTCCTATTGCGACCAAAACGATATTGAGCATCTCATCAGTTCACCATTTCACCAGCACTCAAATGGCACTGCAGAACGCTTTATCCGGACATTCAAGCAGCAAGTGTCCAAACTTCGTTCGGAGCACTCACGGGAGGCAGCTCTGCAACTGTTCCTCGCCTCCTACCCCTCGCATCCACGAGAAGGGTCATCGCCGGCCGACCTTCTACACGGTCGTCGCCACTGCACCCTGCTCCATCTGCTCCGCCACCGCGCTGCCCGAAGCGACAGCAGCAGCCGGCACGCAAGTATCGCTTCGCTCCGCTTAACCCAGTCTTTTTCAGAAGTCGCAGATGAGCGAGATCATCCAACCTTGCGGTGCTCACACGTTTCAAATTTCAGGTCCTGATTTAATAGATCACAGGCACCGCAATTAAATTCGCCCTTGTTATGTACCTGTCTGCCGCCTTCGCCGCCCGCGCGACCTCGGCAGTCGTCCCCGCCGCAGATCCTCACAGCCCCACGGCCAGACGCCATGGAGTCAGAGACCACACCGCCTCCGCCGCCGCTCGAGATATCGGTGGACATCGACCGGCAGGACCAGCATGCTACGCAACATCCGACGCCGACGCCACTGCCTATGACATGGAAATGAGCGTATGGCTTTCTTGGCCGGGAGATTCCTTGCGGGATTGTTCGGCCGCCTTAGTGTAAGTCTTGTTAGTTGACGCCGCGTGGGCGACTTACGTGTCAATGATGATATGATGATGATTAGGACAACACACAACACCCAGTCCCCTGCCGGGAATCGAACCCGGGCCTCCTGCGTGGTAGCGACGCTACCGCTGAGCTATAGAGGCGGTCGCTGTCTATGACATCACTTGGGCCACAGGTTGTGGACGTGGGCCCTTCGGAGGTTTCTCCATTCCCTCCCTCTGGATGGTGGGAACCGGCCGGTAGTCTGGCATCCTCTGAAGCTACAGATACCGGTCCATCAGTTCGTCCAAGAGCCTGCATCCTCCCCCATTATCAAGCTCCATATACGACAACAGTTCACGCTTCAGTGGGGGGGGGGGGAGGGGGGTGGCGTAAAGTCATCGCCACAGGCCAGACGTAAGAGAACGATCGTGGAGAAGCCAGCAATCGACCGAAATCCAATCGCAAGCAGGCACCGCGCATCCTGGAGGGAGTAACCGAAGATTCGCGCCCTCTACATACGGCTGTATCTAGGCCGACATATGTTTGGACAGCCTGACAGTTACTAGTAAGAGCTCTAGCAGTCACTAGGTTACAACGCGGCTACGAACTTAGAGTAACTAGGTCGCAGCGGGAAGTAAGAAGACAGAAGAAAGAGACCTTTGTTCTGAAGTTGACTATTATAATTTTCCGTCAACAAAATTTGTATTATTACAGTTGTTACAGTTGACATCGATTCCTACACCAGCACATTCCCCGACAACGAGACCGGGAAGAGTATGGAATAACAAGAGGCGACGAGGACACAACAATGGCAATGTCTACACTGCAGCCCTTACCCTCACAGAAACGGCTTCCATAGGCGTCTGTAGTGGAACAGCTTCGCTGCAAACAGAGGTATGGACGTAGGTGTATACTCCACCTGACGTCCTAACACAGTCTGCGTGATTCCTACAGTAACCCCTATAGCCATGTAAGGCAGGGGTGGGCATCACCAAGTTTGTTGCAGGGCAATGCAAAATGCAGGTGAAGAGTTGGCGTAGCTTAGATAAGCGGGAGAAAAAAACACCGCAATTCCACTGGAGGATGATGAGAGGTCCAACAATGCATCGTAGCAACAGAGAAATAACAATTTAAGAAGGCCGTTTATTCACTCATTAATAAGTAAAAAAAAAAAAAAAAAAAAAAAAAAAAAAAAAAAAAAAAAAAAAAAAAAAAATTGAATATATATCAGTATCATGTTACATTGGAATAAAACCTTATTTAAAAACATTTAATTAAACGGTGACAAGAAACACCTTAATGCACCAAGTAATGTTGAAGTGTCTTAACCTCTAATACAAGGCTCCTTACTACACAAATACAATAACCTGTGCGCATGAGACTTTAACTTGATCAATAAAAAGTAATAGAACGGTAAAATGAGAAGTTAGAACATCATATATCATATTGGTAACACGGTCTTAACTAGTTTAGTAATATTGAAATAGAACCTTACTTAAATCATTTAATTAAACAGTGAAACCATCAAACACTTTAATGTGTCAGGTAATGTTGAAGTATCTTTTATTTTACAACCTTAACCTTTAATATGATGTTCCTTACTACACTAGGTAGCACGTTATTAACAAATACAAGAACCTGTGCACATGAGACTTTAACTTAACAAGTAATAGAACGGTCAAATGACAACTTAGACCATAACTATATTGGCAACTTAACTTACAGTCTAACGTAATTCAAGCCCAAATTACTGATGCCTTTAAAAAATTCAATCAATTGAGTTCTGTTGAGCAGATTAAGCACCAATCGGATTCGAGAAATACGGGAATTTAATGACAAATAGCCCAAACAAGGTGCCAATAGAATTAGTAACATTAACAGTAGGTGGAAATTATCATTTAGTAGAAGGCACAGAAGTGGCTAATGAAAAGGTATTCACAGTGGTACAAATGGTTAACAGGTTAAGATCACTGCAATTAACATAGGAACTGCCAAGGTCACATGGTGTGAGTAGCCCATTCCCCACTCGGAAACTTCAGTCCGGGAGGTAGGGACTTTCCAGTAATTAAAATTTAACTTGCCCAAAATACATTCGTCAACGGGGCACACGATGACGAAAGGAAAAGACTGTGAAAAAATAAACAGTAAGGATTCCCCCAGTAACACTTAGGAATGTGTGAAATCATTCACATTCAGTAAACTGATTGATAATGCACCCTACAACACGAGAGTAAGAAATTAAGTTCAAAATTGAAATGTTCAAATGTTTGTAGAGTCTATGGGACTTATCTGCGGGATCATGAGCCCCTAAACTCACAAACTACTTATGAACTAACTAATCCTAAGGACGTCACAAATATCCATGCCCGAGGGGGGATTCGAACCCCCGACCGTAGTGGTCGTGCAGACCGTGACTGGAGCGCTTCAGTCCCCTCGGCCACCGCGGCCGGCAGAAATTAAGTAAATAACAACAACTGCACCGGTGAGGTGACACCAAACACACAACACACGGACAAACGAAAGACATGGAAGGCAACCTCTGGGGGCCGGTTACAATTCCGAAAAATCGACAAACACGCACTCACACAAACACACAGGGGTTGTAAATCACAGGGTGAAACAACTAGGCATGTAATCACCTACCAATTAATTAACGGTCCGCACCCGAAAGGAACGGGGAGAGGGGTGTCGGGAAGTACACCAACAGCAACTAGATAGGTGGAAGAGCCAAACTGACAACTACACGTTTGGGTGGAGGAACTACCGGGCGACACGTCCTAAGTACTAGGTAATGGGGCACAATGGCGAAGCAATGTTTAACGGAGTCACTCATACAGCTTTCCACAAGAAACCAGTACGAACGGTGACGGAGAGACGATGATAGACTTTTGGAGCAGTTACAACCCAGTCTTACAAGCCCGCCATGTCTGTCAGGGAGAAAGCTGGGCCTCAGTCCTCGTACCGCAACAACGCAGAAGGTGGAGAAATGCGCCGGCTTCGGAGAGTGCCACACTACTGCCCCGCGGCGCTCATGACCTCAAGTGGCTCCACCACACGGCAGTTCCGTACACCGACCGCGACGGCCGCCTCGAGGTACCTCCGCTGACCCGCAATACACCACTGCCCCAAACCGCGACGCGCATGTCCCTTGAAGGTAACTTGCCCGTGAGTGCCTGGAAAAATGCGACAAATTTTCATAAGGTTTACACAGCTGTAACCTAAAACCCCAAACTCTTAATATAATAAAATTGCAGGACAATGTTTCATCTCTCTTTCTGAGAAATTCGATATACATGTAGTTTCAGTAATTCACATATTGACATTTTTTTTTTTTTTTTTTTTTTTTTTTTTTTTTTTTTTTTTTTTTTTTTTGTGAAGGCCTGTAAATGAATTTCTGTTTTGCTGGTTCATACTTCCAATCTATGCACTGACTAACCGTCTTACTTAGACACTTTAAACGTCAGGTACGTATAAGGAACATGTGTGTCTAGAAAGTAGATTACAATTATGTAATTTGATTCACAAGTTTTAATTCTAAAAATATTTACATTTGATGTTCAAAATAAATGCTACATTTTTATAATCAATCAGTAAGATATTTTTGCACCTGTTGATTGTAGGTTAGTGTCTGTAGTCTACTTTTCTCCAAATAGTATCCTCAAACATTCCAAAAAATTTCAGATCTCTAGCTCAAATAGTTTATTTGTGCATAAAATAAACATGTCAGAAAATGTATTTGTCCGGAAATTATAAGTAAAGTATATATTTTATCTATAACTCACTTGTGTTACTCCTAATGCATTCCAGGTCCATATTCTTCTTTGTTTACATGTTCCTAATCTTCTCTCTCTCTTTTCTTGCTTCTCCTTGCTGCCCTGGCTTCTTTAGTTGCCTTGAGAGCCACCTTTTCAGCTTCTGCCACTCTTCATCTTATCAGTTGCCACCAGTGATTATTTCATATTGAACCCAGAATATATTCCTAGAAACTCTAAAACTTTTCTCCAAATAGTATCCTCAAACATACCAAAAAATTTCAGATCTCTAGTTCAAATAGTTTATTTGTGCATAAAATAAACATATCAGAAAATGTATTTGTCCGGAAATTATAAGTAAAGTATATATTTTATCTATAACTCGCTTGTGTTACTCCTAATGCATTCCAGGTCCACATTCTTCTTGGTTTACATGTTCCTAATCTTCTCTCTCTCTTTTCTTGCTTCTCCTCGCTGCCCTGGCTTCTTTAGTTGCCTTGAGAGCCACCTTTTCAGCTTCTGCCACTCTTCATCTTATCAGTTGCCACCAGTGATTATTTCATACTGAACCCAGAATATATTCCTAGAAACTCTAAAACTTCACATCTGCTTACTGCCCCACCATTAAAACAAATCACAGCGTCTAACACACCTGATCTCATTGTGATGAACCAAACAAATACTGTTTTTGGCAGGCGTTCCCATATCAAATGGTTGAAGCATTCGTTCACGTTTTGTGTTTTTCCATGTAAGAATCGGGACAAGAGTTTTTTGTTACTTAGATACCTGTATATGGGCTTCATTCCCTCCAATGCTGCAAACGGTTGGGAGTTGTGGTGTACATATACTTGACCATTTTCGAGTGCACTTTGTACCTACACCAAGAGTCTACACCAGTGTCACAAAGCGCATGTTGTGGATTGTCATCAGTAGAGGCTTTATGGAAGAAGGTAGCCCAAACTGACTGCCGTAAAACTTACGTTTTCCAGAAATAAAAGACTTTTTAGCAAGGATAACAACTTCAAAGAAAGTCAAGGTAGCAATAAATCAAACTACGGAAAAAAAACCTCTCTATGACCCAAGATATACAGGGGAGAACATAAGAGAATCGAAATGTGTATTCCAACAGGGTGCCAACTTGAAAAACAATTGTTCTTATGTTTTTGGGAGAGATGTCTAACAACAATTGATGTGTGACAGTAGCACGAAAAAAGGCATGGCTGCACACAGACTGATCTTTGAATTGATATTTAAACAACTTCCCGTAGTCCAGTTTAAATGTTTTCACCACCATTGTGTTCAGAAAAGTCTAAGCTTTAATTTAAGATTAAAAACAAAATGTCGATTTTTTAAGATGCTTCACGAGCAAGTTACCTTAAGGACCGTAATGAGTAACATCAGAAAATCACCGCAGTGAAATGACAATCGATGTCACTCGATCAAAGTAAATAGAAAAATAATCCAAATAGAGGCGGTACGTAACAAGTAATTAAAAAAGAAGGGTTAGGGAGAAATGATACGATGCTGAGCCGGAACGGCTCAGATGATATTGTTATTGGCGTGAAAGGCTGTGACGGAAAAGATAAAAGAAAAAGGTTATTCTATTGGTTCACCTGATGCCGCCGATTGCGAACCTAACGAATCCAAGATCATCGATTCTGGGGGATCGGTAAGGGCAAGATACTCTGTCAGACAGAATGGCCTCCCGCTTGTAGGCGCAGTGCAGAACGTAATCGGCCGAGACACGGCTTACCCGCCGCGGTCCTGGGCAGGAGGTTGAGTGGTGGGACGGACCGACCGGCCAGAAACAGCTGCCGGCCACTTCTGCAGGTGTTCGCCGGAGCTCCAGAGCTGCCGGGACGGCTACGGCCATCCAATCGATTCCCCGAGAGAGCAGTGCCGGGCCCTAGTCGCCTCCCCCCAGGGGTAACGGCCGCCACTTGCCTCGCAAGAGGCCCATGCTGCTCGCCGTCGAGCCGTGACACACCCGTCCGGAAGCCCATCCAGTACTGTGTGCTGCTCCCACGCGTCTGTGGTGATTGAATTTTCCGACATACCTTGACAGAACACGATGAAACATACCAAAGCAAAACACTACAAAATATTCTGCAAGTACTATTTCTTTCTTTACAGAAGAAGCAAGTTTTGACAATATCGAATTCAACATTCGACATAGTCGAGTAGGGGGATTGATCTGTAAATGTTATACAGATGTCACGTACAAGAACGACTAGATCGCATATTTTACTTCATAGTTTATTACTTGACTAGTTTCGACAACAAATTAAAATTATAAATCTGTATACAAACTTTGGAAGGCACGTGCATCTGGTGTACACAGAACATAAAATACTCCACCCGTGTGCTGGTTACTGGGGTACCACTGACATGCTTGGAACATTAACATAGAGATACCGTATAAAGTAGGATAGTAGATTCCATCAGTTAAAAATAGAAAACGACTGCAGACTAAATGGTGCCATTGTTTGAGGTTGCCTGGAAAACACATATATATAGGTAGCTATTACAAAGTATAAGCAATACATATGGTCTGGTTCAAATGTTTGTATAGCTTATGGGACTTAACTACGGGGTCATCAAAAATGTTCAAATGTTTGTTAAGCTTATGGGACTTAACTACGGGGTCATCAGTCCCTAAACTTACAAACTACTTATCAACTAACTTATACTAAGGACGGCACAAATATCCATGTCCGGAGGGGGGATTCGAGCCCACGACCGTAGTGGCCGTGCAGAGCGTGACTGGCGCGCCTCAGTCCCCTCGACCACAGCGGCCGGCTATGGTCTGGTGAAGGCGGTTAATTACCTGTAGTAATTGCAGACAACCAATGTGAGCAAATTGGCCTTTCATTTGGCGGATGGGATGTTAGGCAGCACACATACAAATTACAGCTCTGTACTACGAGAGCATAAGCACAACTGACATGGCTTACATTGGTCATGTTTACAAGTTAAATCGTCACAGCGCCACCAGTCGGCGCTCTAGTCAACCACAAGACTTAATTGTTCCACAGATATCAAAATATAATGTATATGGCACCATGCACTCTGCAGTCGTTGTCTATTTTTAACTGATGGAATGTACTATCCTACGTTATATGTTATCTATATGTTAATCATCGAAGCATGTCAGTGGTACCCCATTAACCAGCACACAGATGGAGTATTTTATGTTCCTTCGAAAGCTTTTATAGAGATTTATAAATTTAATTAAAATGACAACTTGTTGACGAAACTAGTCACGTAATAAAGTATGAAGTAGAATATGCGATCTAGGCGTTCTTCTATGTGAAGATTGAATTCATTACGTCAAATGCTTACACACATATAAAAACCACCCGTATGATATAGAGTCTATACTGTTGTTGTGGTCTTCACAGACTGCTCTGATGCAGCTGTCCACCCTCCCCTGTCCTCTGCAAGCCCTTTTATCTCGGAATAAGAACGACAATCTACATTCTGTGGCACCTGCTTAACTGTGTTCTTCTCTCGGTCTCCCTTTACGGCTTTTACCCCACACACATTATTCTAATGCTAAATTGACGATTCCTTGAAATCTCATATGTGTCCCACCATCGGACGTTGCAGAGGCGGCGCCTCCTAGGTGTTTACTGGTTCAGTGAGCCCCAGTCGTGACGAAAAGTAGATAAATTTTAAAATATTCTTCGTTTCGTTCTTTTATCAGATCTTTTTACATGAACATTCAAAGTATTTTTATCGCATGAGAAACGTTTTACGTCGCAGAGAGAGCACGTATAGGCACTTAATATAGGCGGCAGTGGCCGGATCGTTGCAATACGCGCATGCGCGTATGAGGTTCAAATTCTCTTCTGAAGCTCAGTGGCTGCTTACAATGAAGCAGTGGTCCTACCCCAGCAGTCAGCCAATCGGCTAGTGATCGCGCCGGCTCGGAACTAAAGGCCATTGACGTCAATTTGCAGCAGGGTTTTGGAACATATCCTGTATTCAAATATTATGAATTATCTCGAACAGAACGAACTTTGGCCCAAGGTCAACACGGATTTAGAAAACATCGTTCATGCGAAACACAACTACCTCTGCCAGAAAGTTTCAACTAGCACTTTATTCACACGACAAGGGTTCGCAAATCGATTCCGTATATCTTGATTTCCAGAAAGCTTTTGACACCGTACCTCACAAACGGCTTTTAATCAAATTGCGTGGTTATGGTATATCGCCCCAAATTTGCGATTGGATATGGGATTTGTTGTCAGAGAGGACACAGTTCGTAGTGATCGATGGTAAGGCATGGACTAAAACAGAGGTGATATTGGGCGTTCCACAGGGTAGTGTTATTGGTCCTCTGCTGTTCCTTATTTACATAAACGATTTAGGGGAAAATCTGAGTAGCTCTCTTAGGTTGTTTGTAGATGACGCCGTCATTTACCATCTAGTAAAATCGTATGAATATCAAAACCAACTGCAGAACGATCTGAATAAGATATCAGTATGGTGTAAAAATTGGCAATTGACTCTAAATAATGAGAAATGTGAAGTCGTCCACATGAATACGAAAAGAAATCTGTTAAACTTTCTTTACAAGATAAATCAATCAAAAGTGAAGGCCGTAAACTCCACAAAATACCTAGGAATTACTATTACTTCAGACTTAAACTGGAAAGAACACGCAGATAATCTCGTGGGAAAGGTGAACCAGAGACTCCGTTTTATTGGCAGAATCCTTAAATCATGCAACATAACTACAAAACAAACTGCATACACTACGCTTGTCCGTCCATTTTTGGAGTATTTCAGCCGAGTATGGGATCCTTATCAGGTGGGTTTGACAGAGGACATCGAAAGAGTCTAAAGAAGGGTAGCTCATTTCGTATTGTCGCCATACAGGGGAGACAGCGTTACGGAAATGATACGGTTCTGCGATGGGAATCATTACTACAACGCGTTTATCGCTGCGGCGTGGGATACTACCGAAACTCCAATCGCCAACATTCTCTTCCGAATGCGAAAATATATTGTTGACTCCTACTTACAGAGGTAGAAATGATCATCAGAATAAAATACGGCAAATCAGAGCTGAAACAAAGTGATTCAGGTGTTCTTTCTTCCCGCGCGCTATTCGAGAATGGAATGGGAGATAAATAGTATAATTGTGGTTCGATAAACCCTCTGCCAGGCACTTAAATGTGATTTTCAGAGTATCCCATGTAGTTGTGGAACTACCTTGCTTACGTGGTATGACGACTGCGCTGGGGCCTGCCTTTCTCGTAGGCCACGGGGCGGTACGGTTGTGACGTGAGGGCTCTTGGAGGCGACACGAGGAGGGCAGTCTGGGCAGCGGCTATGCGCGAGTTGAGTTTACGTCGTACTTCCACTTGTTGTGCGACCGCGGGCCTGTTGAATCCGACTGGAATTCCCTGTCCGGTGCCTCCGTAGTCAACACTTCCTACCTGCTCAGACCGGGGTTATGGCCTGGGCGCTTTTCCGCTGTGTGAGCCGCATCTCTGTGAATTCGCTCCATGGACCTCACCTATAAGGTTGGCTGGCTGGGTCTCTGTAGGCGATGTGGATGGAAGACTTCGTCATTTTCGTCGTTACTGGGACAAGTCAAATATTTTTATATTGGTGGTTCTGTCTCGCGAAGAGAAAGGGAAGCTGTTTGCGCGTGTTTGACTTGAGCTGAAGTCATGATCGGTAGTCGTTACTATATGCCCTTGTTAGTTCGTGTTTTCTGTGTTTCTTACCGTTGCTTGAAGTTTTCCGTTTCTTATTTCACCTCTTTTTCACTACCTTAAAATTAACTGAATTTAGTTAGCCCCACTGGGAGAATTTAGCTGCTTTGTGCCCCTCCACTGACTCGTATCTGCACGGGCAGTGGTTGTACCAACTTGCAGACTGTTTCCCCTCCGCGTGGTATCCTCGGCTCTTTGGTCGTAATTCTACGTTTCTTCTTCGCGCAAAATCCCACCTCGGCAGGGCTGCAGTTTCCGTTAGGCGGTTGGGCACCCTTCCTGTATGGAGTCATCTCACCTGTTAATAATTTTGACGATATTCAGTACTGCTTGTAACGAGTAACTTATCCGGATTGTTGCTGTTGATTGAAATTTAGTTTGCTTCTACGTCAAATTACAGTGAGCTGTTTGTTATAAGCTCATTTACATTTTTATGATATTCACTTATTCCGTATCTTGTTGGGGCTTTACCCCTCCGATGATTGAATTTGGTTATTGATACCCGGTACCATCTCCTGTTTGTATCTAATGTGGGGCTGCGGTTCAGTGCTTGTAGTATATCTTTGTGACACTTTGAGGTTTGAGAGGCGTTGGCACGTGATTATTATTTTTTTATCTTTCTTGGGGGCAAAATGTGTCTGGAGTTTTACATATTAAGTTCCTGTAACTCGTTTGCTGCAGCCAATTGCCTGCTTTGGCTTTTAATTATTCTGGTGCTGGAAGTGAGTGTATTTCCCTGGTTTTAGCTATTTCCTTAAAAACTATTGCCAGTACATTTCTGTAATTTATTGTGGCCTTCAGCCATTTCTCTAAGATTACCGCCAGCACATATTGTCATTCACTGTGGCCTTCAGCCGTTTCTGTAAGACTGTTACTAGCACATTTGTGTGATTTATTGTGGCTTTCTGTCATTTCAATTAGAATTTTGGCAACACATGAGTACAATTTCTTGTGGCCGTCAACCTTTTTTTATTACCAGCACATCAGTGCTTTTAATTGATGTTTTCAGCTATTTCCTTTGAAATTGTTTGGGTCGTTAATTTAAATATCTTTTACATTGATCTTCGTTCAATAAATCATTATTGAGGAATTTGATTTGAATCTTTATACCCATCCCTCCTTCCATGGATTGAATTTTGGTGAGAAGTAGTCTGCCAACCTTTCAATATACATGTACATATTCATATGACTTGTGTTTATCATCAAAGGAAAATGAACAACGTTCAGTAACTTTTAGAAACAAATTACTCAGCTTTAAGCTGGAACAAAAGTGTGAGTTTATTCAATTTTATTGGTTTTTGGAACCACGTGGGTCCGAGTTCCGACTTACGGAGTATGCAGCTAGTCGCCTGAATTGACGCCACTTCTCTTAAAAACCAGTACCTAGCTCGATTTCTAAAAGGCTGCAACATAAGAATCCACCGTGATTTCGTATAATGAACCCGATTTTCAACCATTTCACCTTCAGTAGAGCGCGTTCGTGTAACGTAGCCGTGTGTCACCGTTAGCGTGTTTGCTCGCTGTCCAATTCAGATGTAATTCAACCTGGCTATACACACACACAATCTCGGAACAGGCACGATAGACCAGACCCAGCTTCAAAGTGTTTTTGTATATTGTGTCTTGTGCTACTTCCGACGTGCTGAATTTCGCCTAAGATAGCGGCGCCTGGTTCCGCCTCGTCTCAGCACGCTGATTTAGGTGAGTTTCGTTGTGGCATTGCGTGTATGTGACAGAATGAGTGTTGTTTGTGAATCCTTCTCCCCAGTAGCTTTAAATCATGCATAATTTAGGCTGTGCACCGGCCGCATTATTCCATGTAAGAGATGCATTTTTATTATATTAACAAAATTGGTTCCCCATTTTGCTTGTTTTCTATCTGAATAAACAAGTTTAAGTTCAGCATAATCGGTAACTTGCCTATAAATTGTAGTTTTAGGGCACCTTCCCTCTTTTATTTAATATTGTTCTTCACAAGTGCTGAGAATATGGAATAATTTTTTATACCATCAATTTTTTATACCATCATTTGATCAACGTACAATTTCCGAAATGGGGGACATAGCAATAGGTATTTCCGGTGTAGAGAAGCAGCTGAGAGAGCTAAATACGAAAAAGTCTGCTGGTCCGGATGGAATACCAGTTCGGTTTTACAAAGACTATTCTGCGGCATTGGCCCCCTACTTAGCTTGCATTTATAGCGAATCTTTAATTCAGCGCAAACTTCCTAGTGATTGGAAAAAAGCGCAGGTGACTCCAGTGTATAAGAAAGGAAAGAGAACTGACCCATACAATTACAGGCCAATATCATTGACATCGGTTTCATGTAGAATTTTGGAGCATATTCTCAGTTCGAATATAGTAAATTTCCTTGAAACGGAAAAGCTTCTTTCCATGAATCAGCACGGATTTAGGAAACATCGTTCATGCGAAACTCAGCTTGCCCTTTTCTCACATGACATCTTGCGAGCCATGGACGAAGGGCAACAGGCGGATTGTGTTTTTCTCGACTTCAAAAAGGCGTTCGACACGGTGCCACACTGCAGACTGCTAACGAAGATACGAGCTTATGGAATAGGTTCACAGATTTGTGACTGGCTGGAAGACTTCCTAAGTAATAGAACGCAGTACGTTGTTCTCGACGGCGAGTGCTCATCAGAGACGAGTGTATCGTCAGGCGTGCCCCAGGGGAGTGTGATAGGACCGCTATTATTTTCTATCTATATAAATGATCTGATGGACAGAGTAAGTTGTAATTTGCGGCTGTTTGCTGATGATGCTGTGGTGTATGGGAGGGTGTCGTCTGTAACTGACTGTAATAGCATACAGGTTGACTTAGACAAAATTTCTAGTTGGTGCGAAGAATGGCAGCTAGCTCTCAATGTAGAAAAATGTAAGGTGATGCGCATGAGTAGAAAAAACAATCCTATAATGTTCGAATACAGCATCAGTAGTGAGCTTCTTGATGCGGTCGCGTCGTTCAAATATCTAGGCGTAACATTGCAGAGCGATATGAAATGGAACGAGCATGTAAGGACAGTTGTGAGTAAGGCAGACAGCCGACTTCGGTTTATTGGGAGAATTTTGGGAAGATGTACTTCACCTGTAAAGGAGACCACGTATAAAACGCTTGTACGACCACGTCTTGAGTATTGCTCAAGTATTTGGGACCCGCAGCAGATCGGTTTGAAGGAAGACATAGAGGCGGTTAAGAGGCGAGCAGCTAGATTTGTTACCGGTAGGTTCGACCAATGCGCGAGTGTCTAGGAAATGCTCCGGCAACTCAATTGGGGATCGCTGGAAGAAAGACGACGTTCTTTTCGTGAATTTCTGTTAAGTAAATTTAGAGGGCCGGAATTTGAAGCTGAGTGTAGTACGATCTTGCTGCCGCCTACTTACATTTCGCGTAAAGATCACAAAGACAAGATAAGAGAAATTAGGGCTCGTACGGAGTCATATAGACATTCTTTTTTTCCTCGTTCCATTCGGGAGTGGAATAGGAAAGGAAATGCCTAGTAGTGGTACGGTGTACCCTCCGCCACGCACCTTACGGTGAATTGCGGAGTATGTATGTAGATGTAGATGTCTAAATTCCATTGCGCCATAAATGTTTTCTTATCCACCTTTCTAAGATAACTTCAAATGTGGTGGCTTGCTTATTAATGTCTGTATGTAATAGCGAGTGAGTTGCTATGTATATTGACCACTGTAGTAGTAACTTCCTGATCTTGAAGTAAATTGAAACGAGCCAGTTCTCAGTTTGGGCCAGGGAACAAGGCTTTATAGCAGGGAGTAACCAGTAGTTCACACGGTCCTTATTTACTAATTTTAGTGACAAAGCAAGGCTCTTGTTACGTACAGTGGTCAACTTTTAGCTGGCTTACCGCTGCCAGGATTCGCTCTTCTAGCGGATCATGTGTTAAATGAAATAGTTTTTTGCTTTAAATGCGTGAGGGAATATTTGTAAAGAGTTTTGTTTCCCCTCCCAGTGAATGAATGTGTGAGATTAGCAGCGCGCATTAATCTGTTTCATTTTATGTTTTCAGCATTTTTGTGTGTTTTGGGAAGGGTTATTTTATTTAATTGTTTTTGTAAAAAGAACACAGCCACAGTGCATATGCCGGTTTCTGCTACTGCGCAAACTAGTTCGACCAGTGTTACTAGGCCCGTGTGCGTTTCTGATACTACACTAAGCGACCTCATGGATTTCATGAGAGAATTAAAAACAGAAATGAAAGCAGAGGTACGTTACATAAAAGAAGCGCAAAATGCTTCAGTTCTGGAATTAAAAGCCGGAATGGAATCGCAGAATGCTTCTGTTCAGGAATTAAAAACAAGGTTTCTGCTTAGTGCAGGGAGGCGCAAACTAACACCGTTCAGGTTATAAACAATACTCTGAATGGGTTGCGCACCGATATAGTGCGGCTAGTTCAGGAACGGCATGAAGTAGCAATGAATGGTATCGCAGAAAACGCGACAAAAGTTGCCGGGAATGCGGAAGCTATATCTGCCCTCTACGACCGTGTAGACACGAATATCCACTCTCTGGAGGAGAGATTTAACCAGAGAGTCGATTTGGTAGAAGGCGCACGCTTTGTAGAACTGGTCACCTTGTTGGAGCAGCTTCTACAGGCCAGGGGGAGACGGAGGCCGAGTTAGAAGAAAGCGTCGCGCGTCTGGAGCGTCTCCGTTCCACCCCCGCCTCCCCTGCAAATAAAAAATGGCTGTCGCAGTTTGTACGGAGGTCGGCCGTGTCATTTCGACCGCGGAGATGATTCGGCTTTCGAGGAGGAGGAAGTTGAACCTCTGCGTGCCCATTCATAAGAGAAAGATCGAGTCGAGTGCCTGTGCGAGAACCGGTGCAGGCATTTAATCAAAATATCCACGGGTGTACTGCCGGTCTATAGTGTCCAACGGGCAAAATATTTCGGTGACCGTACATGTTGCCATCATCAGGTGAACTGACGGACTGAGCTCCTGGAAACGCTACGGCGGCTCGAGGTGTCCTGGGTTCTAGCCCGGTAGCGGGCGATTTAAATAGCCTCTGCCCGCGGAGCGACCCCTCCGTGGTCCGCGGCCCGCGCCGCGGTCGCGCAGTGGTAGCGATTGCAACGGCGTCTGAGATGACGTCGGTGTGAGGGCTCTGTCCGCCGTGGTCGTCACTACGTTACGATTGTTAGATTTGCTCTTAACTAACCCAATCGCTGGTTCCCAAGCTTTGCTAAGATTATAGCCACGGTTGATGAGGTCGTCACTTATGTGAATGTCAATGGCCTCCCTAACGACGCAGTCGCAGTATCTCGACGTCTGTGCCAGAATCCTAGTGCGTTCGTACTCCATCGTGTGATTCTCCGACAAACAATGTTCAGCGACCGCCGACTTGCTCGGATGTGTGTGCCTCTGGTGTTCAACGCATCGATCCTCGACGGTACGTATCGTCTGTCCAATATATGACTTGCCATACTGACGCGGAATCTGGTACACGCCGGCCTTCCTCAAACAGAGATCATCTTTGGTGCTCCCCACCAGCGTACGAATTTTATTCGGCGGACGAAAGACAGTTCCAACCTGGTGGTTCTTCAAAATGCGAGCGACCTTTCCCGAGAGTGCGCCGGTATATGGAACGAAGTGCCCGCATCCTCCCTCGTCTTTTCATGCGTTTCCACAGGTTGTGCTGTAATGGTTGGGCGGAGAGCCCGCTGAATCCGCCATTCTGAGTACCCATAATTTTTTTATATATTTACGAATCTGTGCTACCTAAAGCCAACCACAACAAAAAAAACAAAAACAAAAAAAAAAAATAAAAAAAAAATATTCGTAAAGCTTACGGGACTTAACTACGGGGTCATCAGTCCCTAAACTTACAAACTACATATGAACTACTTAATACTAAGGACGGCACAAATATCCATGCCCGAGGGGGATTCGAACCCCCGACCGTAGTGGCCGTGTAGACCGTGACTGGAGCGCCACAGTCCTCGCGGCCACCGCGGCCGGCATCGAGTCTTCAGTGTTGCTCAGCGAGCCTGATCAGTCGGGTAGGCGAGTTCTGTAACAAAAAAAAAAAAAAAAAAAAAAAAAAAGAAAAAAAAAAAAAACGAACAAGCAAGAACGAAGTGAACAAACGACTCCAAAGCATAGATATAGCTGAGGGGAAAAAACCGGTAAAAGTTCGAAGTTGTATCGAAAAGGTCGTGGGTTCAACTCCACCCGGCGGCAAATTTTTTCTCCTTCTTAGAAATGCGTACAACTCCATTGCTCCCGTAGTGATCTCGAGGATAAGATTACATTAACTGCAGCACGCACGGAGGCATTTAAACAACCATGCTTCCCACGCTCAATACGTAAATAGAATGGGAGAAACCCTGGTAAATGTTACGGTACCTCTGCCATGCACTTCACAGTGGTCTACGGTTGATGTAGACGTAGATGTATACTGACGTCACAATTAACCGCAACATAACCTTCTGTTCTATTTCCTATCCTGGCGTTGAAATCACCCATGAGTAAAACACTATCATTATCCTTCACTCTAACAACTGCATCACTAAGTGCGTTGTAAAATCTGTCCATCTCATCTTGATCTGTCAATTCACAGGGTGAATATACTGCCACAATCCTAATTTTCTTGCTGGAGATGGCCAAATCTATCCACATCAGTTGTTCATTTACGTACCTTATTGCAATTATGCTGGGTTCGACTGCTTTCCTGATGTAAAATCCTACAACCCACTGTGATCTTCCTATTTAGACTCCTGACAGGTAGACCTAGTATTCTCAGACTTAGTCCTCTTTCTCTCCCCTTACTCTAACGTCACTAACAGCTAAGACATCTAACCTCAGCCAGCTCTACCATCTTCCCAGTGTAATCCCCGTTGATATTAATAGCTCCCCATCTAATTCCAGCATGATATTGAAGTAACTGCTATTAAATTTGGGATTCAGATTGGAAGAGATGTGTAAGAATTTTGTTCTTGATTTCGAAACAACAAATGTGGTATGTATTATTAATCATTTTCTTGATTTCCAGCTCTTATTCTTGCCGTGTTTGCAGTAAAAATTTCTGGATATGAGTTCCGCCTGATATGCAAAACACTGTTTTTATTAAGCACCCTACGGTCGGGGGTTCGAATCCCCCCTCTCGGGCACGGATGTGCCGTCCGTAGTATTAGGTAGTTCATAAGTGGTTTTTAAGCTTAGGGACTGATGACCCCGTAGTTAAGTCCCGTAAGTTCTACAAACATTTGAACATTTGATTATTAAGCCCCCAAACTAGTTTCAGCACCTCTGTGCCATCATCAGTGGGCTTTCAATTTATTTAAATTGGGAAGTGATTGTGATAGAAAAAGTCCGCAAAATATGAGTATTACATGTGTGCTATATACAAGATCGCGGAAGAAGAAGTGTATGCCAAAAGGAACTGTAAGTAATAGATAGTAAACAGACGATAGAAATATCCCTCACAAATATCAAAAGAGAGAATTTTCGTCGCAGATGACAACGCTACCACTACATAAGTATGTGAAAAGGGTCCCACATGACCACAGAATGTAAAATAAGGTAAAAACCAAAATAAGACTGACGACTTTTTAGGCCCAAATTTACAAATAGTACAGTAATAAAATAAATGTAATTTGTTTTCACAGCATTAAATAAATTGAAAGCCCACTGATGATGGCACAGAGGTGCTGAAACTAGTATGGGTGCTTAATAAAAACAGTGTTTTGCATATCAGGCGGACCTCATACCCAGAAAGTGGTATGTATTATTTAAATGTTTGTAAATCTATCGGACCCAACTGCGTGGTCATCAGTCCGTAGCTTACAAACTACTTAAACCTAGGTAAACTATCCTACGGACAAACACACACACCCATGCCCCAGGAAGGACTCGAATTTCCACGGCGAGCAACGGCGTGCTCCGCAGCGAGACGCTTTAGACCACTCGGCTACTCCACCGCGACAGTATTATTCTCTTTATTTCTGATTAGAATACATCTTATATTTCTGGGAACATTTTGGGTGAACAGCACACTTTTTCTCTTACAATTTTTATGGGAAACAGTCTAGAGTGAGAACTTCATTACAATTTTTATAAGCAATCATCCATTCGTAGCACCTGCTCCCTTCGATGTAAACTTTGCTGCTGCCTCAAGACGATCCATCTATGCATTGAAACTAGTTGCCTATAAATTCCAAAGCTTATGCTGTAGACTATTGTTTGTAAAAAATCGAATGCATTTTATATCTGGCTCATTTGCCAAGTAACAGCACCTTCAGTGCTTATAAAGTAATCTGCAAATTTGTCTCGTACACTCGAGGCATAGCGGCTTCTTACAGGCGTGTACTTCGTCCAGTCCAATTATTTCTGAAGTTTCATCCAATTTGAATCCATATGCTTTACGAAAGAAGTCGTGCAGAACGCAACAAGCTCTAATTATTAATGCACAGAAGGAATCATTCATATTTAAAAATCGACGAAAAGATTGCCATTTATTGGATAGGATACGAAAAGTGCACTCAGTATAACGTCGCTCCTTCGATAACTTGTAATTACAAACTTTTCTATTTTCCGTCAAATTTTTCATTGTACTGACGTTGCATGTTACCTCCAAGTGCAAATGCTTAATCTCCAACAAAGCAGAATGGTAGAGACTTACCCTAGCCAGACAAGGCTTTGGCAAATTTAAGCCATTTTCTTTCATTCTTTTGTAAAGCCCTCTTTTTTTGTAAGTTTGGTAGTCTCCACGTTTCCATATGAACCCACGTCTATAAATGTAAAGTAATAATCAGCGTCACAAACTGCCAGTAACACAATTAAAACAAAGTGTGTTGTTATGGTATCAAGAACCACTGCATTCAGGTTTAACAATTCCTACACGCTTCCCGTCAATTGCACCAAGACAGTTCGGAAAATCAGGACATATTTTAAACTTATCTGCTATATTAATGCACCCTTCTTCTGATGCACGTGGCATGCATATGCTTTGTAGATTATCCTATATCTCCTGACAAGTGTCTCGCACGATCTTGGATATACCTGAAATGCCACATTTGAAAGAATATTGTAGCTTTGTAAATGTACAGCCTGTAGCAAGATATCTGAAATAAGAGAGTTTTTTTTTTGTTGCAGCCACACAGCTACAGAACAAGTGGAAGAACATTCGTGACTGTTACACAAGGGAACATGAGAAAAGCCTCTAAAGCCTCACAAAAAATATGTATATTTCGGTATGCTTAATTTCGTAACACCTGTGTTACTAAACCAACAGAGGACGAAGAAGCTGATGCAGATAGTGATGAGATAAATAATTCTGATGTACAGGATGGAGATGTCTCCAATTCCCGTAAGAGACAAAAGATGATAGAAAAGGCAAAAATTATTTAAAGTACTTTCAGAAAACATTAAAAAAAATTCATCAACACCAAAACCAGTTGACCTGATAATTTTTTTCTACTTTCATTATTAGATGATTTTAAATCTATACCACAACATTAGAAAATGTGTGGTGTCGCACAAGTCTGAAGTGCGCGCCACGTACTTTCACCGCGCGCCGCCATGCAAGCACGGAGCGGCGTTCTTATGACGTCAGCCACGAGCGCCCTCTGCTCCAACCCCTCTCGTGGCCACCACTGAACTGCATCGGTCACTTGGGAATAGGATAGGCACCAGTTAACATAATCATCAGTAGGCAGGCCTCTACCTAGTTAAACTATGTATCTGCATTTCACTAGTCTTCAGTTAACAAAGTTTATTGTATTATTTCTACGAAATATATATCTTGTAGTAATCTAGCTTAGTGTTTCTAGTTTCTGCTGTCCTACTGGCTGGTCACCTCAGACTCTGTACCCGCACACGCGTGCATCCTATTTCCCTGTGTCGGTCTCTCTATACTCGGCCACCAACACCCAGGACAACCGGCGGCAACGAGACACAAAACTGGCGACGAGGATGATATACAAAAAATGGACGCTAAGTTTGAAAACACGTCAGTTTTGAGGAAGTACAGCAAGTCCTACAGTTCACGAGAAAACTATAATTTTCATATAACTTCACAAGTACCAATGCCTGTATACTCAAATTCATCCATAACTGTACCTGCACCTCATGAAAGCCCAAGTGATGCCACACTTCACTTGTATCATCTGATTCATCAGTGGTTACTGATTTATTCTCTGGGTAGCGAAATAACATAGTTTCCGCTCGCTGCATTTTAATATTACACATTACTGCAAATTTGCTTTAAAAATAAATTTATAAGTAAGATAAGCATTTTATTTTCCTGAAAGTAATCATTAGTCTTTCCTCTAGTGAAATACTGTTCCTCTTTTGCGTATTTTCCTTAGTGAGATTTGGCTTCAGCATAGCGCATAATTCATCAAAAGATGTCACAGACTGTCTGAAATAGCTGAGGAACTTCGCAGAATTTTCTCTTAATTCGTAATAAATGCCGTCTCTAATGACCAAACTGTCGAGGGGACGTGTTTCTCTCGAGTAGTTAATAGAGAATGTCTGTATTTTCTTTTCAACAACAGAGCGAAAAGCAGCAGCTGCTCGTCAGAGTCCATTTGGTAACTGGCCGACAGTCGGCATCAGAACACGGACAGCTCTCGCCATAGATTGGACCGCGTGCCCGGCAATTCAGCGGCGCCACTCAGGCCAACACCAGCTAGAGACAAGGCCTCACAACAGCCCGTGCTACATCACATTGACCAGGCTATGGCCGATGAGAGAGAGAGAGGCCGCGGCGCACACGTCATATCACGTGATCAAGTGAGGCCTGGGCTGGCGCGATCGCTAGCCGATTGGCCGGCCGCTGAGGCACAGCTCACTGTCTCAAAGCGGCTAGCCAATCCGCTAGTGATCGGTCTGGCTCAGGCCTCACCTGATCAGATGATATGACGTTCGCACCGCGGCCTCTCTCTCTCGTCGGCCTCGGACCAGGCCGTGGCCAACTGGGGAATACAGGCCCCAGTGCAGACGTCATGCCACGTAAGCAAGTTATTTCCGAGCCAGCGCGATCGATAGATCAGTGGTTGCCCGCTTTGAGACAGTGGGCTGTGCCCCAGCGGCCGGCCAATCGGCTAGCGATCGCTCCGGCTCAGGCCTCACTTGATCACGTGATATGACGTTCGCACCGCGGCCTCTATCTCTCGTCGGCCTCGGACCAGGCCGTGGCCAACTGGAAATACAGGCCCCAGTGCAGACGTCATGCCACGTAAGCAAGGTATTTCCGAGCCAGCGCGATCGATAGATCAGTGGTTGCCCGATTTGAGACAGTGGGCTGTGCCTCAGCGGCCGGCCAATCGGCTAGCGATCGCTCCGGCTCAGGCCTCACTTGATCACGTGATATGACGTTCGCACCGCGGCCTCTCTCTCTCGTCGGCCTCGGACCAGGCCGTGGCCAACTGGAAATACAGGCCCCAGTGCAGACGTCATGCCACGTAAGCAAGGTATTTCCGAGCCAGCGCGATCGATAGATCAGTGGTTGCCCGCTTTGAGACAGTGGGCTGTGCCCCAGCGGCCAGCCAATCGGCTAGCGATCGCTCCGGCTCAGGCCTCACTTGATCACGTGATATGACGTTCGCACCGCGGCCTCTCTCTCTCGTCGGCCTCGGACCAGGCCGTGGCCAACTGGAAATACAGGCCCCAGTGTAGACGTCATGCCACGTAAGCAAGGTATTTCCGAGCCAGCGCGATCGATAGATCAGTGGTTGCCCGCTTTGAGACAGTGGGCTGTGCCCCAGCGGCCGGCCAATCGGCTAGCGATCGCTCCGGCTCAGGCCTCACTTGATCACGTGATATGACGTTCGCACCGCAGCCTCTCTCTCTCGTCGGCCTCGGACCAGGCCGTGGCCAACTGGAAATACAGGCCCCAGTGCAGACGTCATGCCACGTAAGCAAGGTAGTTCCGAGCCAGCGCGATCGCTAGCTCAGTGGCGGCCCGCTATGAGACAGTGGGCTGTGCCCCAGCAGCTGGCGAATCGGCTAGCGATCGCACTGGCTTGCAACAACCTGGCTTACATGGCATGATGTGCGCGCTGAGGACTGTCTTTCTCGCCGGCCACGGTTCAGGCCGCAGCCGCCAGCTGAGTGACTGGCCGCTATGGCACGCCCACTGTCTCGCAGTGGGGAGCCAGTAAGCTGGCAGCTGCGGCCTGGTCAGTGTGACGTAGCAAGGGCTATTGTGAAGCTTTTGTCTCTAGCTGGTGTTGTTGAGCCGCGCGATAGTTGCCAATTGCAGCGATTGAACTGGCACAGCTGAATCGTGGCAACCAAGTCGCCAGTGTGTACAACGCAGCATATCGCTGAATACTTACGAGGACAGATGGTGATGTATAATGGAATATAGTTTGATGCAACTTCTCGGGAAGTGATTTCTCCTTATTTCAGGTAAGTGCAGTTTTGAAACTTTTACTAAATTTTTACCTGTCAATAAAAATATACACCTCATGGTTGCACTATTGGGGTATATTTTTGGGGGGGGGGGGGATACTGCATGTTGGCAATCCGTTTTCATCTTGAACAGTTCGTCTTACATTTGTGGATTTGTTTGTTGCATAGCTGGATACCCAGCATTGCCTGTGCCCGGGTATTTATTTATTTATTCCTGCCATTTTTCAGGTATATATTTAATTGTATAAGTGCTGTATGAAAATGTCTTGGGAATACAATTAGTAGTAAAGAAGTAATAGATAAAAACTTGGTGTGTGATGGGACAGTTTTCCATGAACGTTACTGTTTTTGTGCCCGTATCTCACGAACTATGTGTCGTACTGTGATACAATTTAGAAGGTACACTCAACTACATGCATGAGTACTGTGTGTAAAATATCTTGGAGCTACAATTTGTAGCGTAGAAATTAAAAATTATAACGTATAACTGAATGATGTACTTTTAGTCCATGAACAACGGAACTTTACTGTTTACGTGCTCATATCGCATGAACTATGTATCGGAATGTGATACAATTTAGAAGCTACATTCAACTATATACGTGTATACTAATCTGTAAAATTTCCTGTCGCTACAATTAGTAGTGTTCAAATTAAAAATTGTAACGTCATACCGAGAGCCGTAGATTACTCCATAACAGCGGAAAAGTACTAAGCGAGAAACTTTTTTCCTTTCATCACTTTACTACGGTTGCTAGCGAGAAAAAGTTTAACAAAGGTTTGAAATTATGTTTAAAGTTTGTTGTAAGTCGCTAAGTACACTACTGTCATTCTCATACAGTGTACAGTGTACGGCATTTTATGCGATTTCTATTGGTTATGACGTAATATCTTTTGAACCATATGCCGTATGTGATTCTTAACCATGCAGCAATTGTTACCTCACGATAAGGAATGTGTGTACCAAATTTGGTTGAAATCGGTCCAATGGTTTAGGAGAAAATGAGCAGCAATTTCGCAAAATGCAGCAGTTTTCACGCATCTCATTGTTTATGACGTCATATCTCGTGAACTATATAACGTATGTTATTCTTACTCTTACACTTACGGCAACCGTCCTCATAGATTGAAGCTTACGTGTACAAAATTTCATAAATATTGAAACAAAACTGTAGATTTGTTTGCAACACGTACAAACATTCTGCTTTATATATTAGATATATCGCCAAGCAGCAAAAAAATATTTGCCGGCGGGTGGAATCGAACCCGAGAACGCTTCAATAAATATCCGCTGTCATACCGCTGAGTCAGATACCGATTTGTAAACATACTCTCTCAGGGGCAGTTGATACGGTGCATGTGGTGATAGATCCGTACCAAAATTCCTTTTATTTGCTAAATGCTTAGCCATTTGGAGTTCCCACTTGGTGAAATTTCATATCTCACCACGCCCTACATGCACTATAAATTTGTACGAATTCGGCGATGACAATTAGTCGTCGTCCCCTTGTGTCTCGTATACCTGGCTAGCCGAGCTGGGTAGCAAAAGTTACGCAGAGTCTCGCGACTGTATATATTACGTTGTGGTATGACGATGTGACACGCAGTCTGTTATATCTTTGGTCTATGACGCAATATATTGATCATTCACGTCATAGATGCTCTCGCTATGGGGTTGGTTGCTGACTTAGTGAGGCACAAAAGCCTCCCGCACATTTTTTTTTTTGGGGGGGGGGGGGCGGGGGAATTATTTTGCCCAGTTTCGATGTAGAAATTATGTTGAATATTCTTTTAGTTAGTCTGGTGTCATTCATTCTGGCGATATGCATGAAATATTTTACTCTGCATTTTCTGATATGTGTCGTGATTGTTTCAGAGTGTCTGTATAGTCCTTCCGTGGGTCTTTTTTGCCACATATTTTCTCTAAAAACTGCACCGTGGATTTTTCTCAGAATTTTCCTTTCTTATTTTGCAATCTCCTTGATTTTTGCCTTCATTTGGTGCTCGTAGTTTCTGATGCGTAGAAAGCTTCTGGTAAGACTACTGTGTTGTACTGTCGTAGTTTTGCGGTCGTGGAAATACACTTTTTTTATTGTAGTGGGACCAGGTGAGTTTATAGGCTCTCTGTAATTTTGAGACACTTTCTTCGTTTGCTTTTGTGTTTAGCCCAGATTTTTGCATTATTTCGCCTAAATATTTAAACTCACTGACTTGTAGAATTTTTCCGTATTTGCTTTTAGTGGGAGTTTATCTGATGATTCTGTATCAAAAAATTGTGTTTTCTCATGTATATAGAGCAAAAGGTGGTATTATGGGCTACCACTTTATTTTTGAACCATAAATTCCAAAATTATCAGTGAAATTTGCTGAAAACCTAAAAAAAAAAAAAAAAAAAAAAAAAAAAAAAATCTTTATGATGTTATAAAAAAGCCGAAAACATATGTTTTAGTTTAAATCATTATGCAACTTTAATATGGAGACATGTTTACAAAATTGACATATTGTGAAAAAATGTAAATGTGGTTGTAATGTGGGCTACTTTATAAACACACAAAAAAGTCAATATTATTTTCTGTAGATTTTTAGAAGAATTGGAAAATAGCAAACCCTTTATACTGGGACATGTTTATCGTAAGTTGTTCATTTATGGTTGGCAGAAATCACAAATATAATGGTCCGTTTCACAGCCAGCACACTCGTTGTGCGCCCACATCTCGCACATTAGGCACTGGATCCACAGCTCTCCTTTCGTGTCTTGGGAATGTAACTCCTCACAAAAAAGGCAGGTAGCATAGTCATCTCCAGGCTTTTTAACACCGACAGTGGGCTCTAGAACTGACTGCCTGGAATCAATCGATCCCTCCTCTGAACTCTCGGATGATGATTGTAGGTCGATTGTCAATTTTCGCTTCACTGATGGAGTCTTGCTTTTTATTCCTTGTTTCTTTCTTTTGTCAACACCTGTCTCACATTTCACATTCGTCGTATTCCGTGTTACATCGTCTCTGTCGATCTTCCTTTTTTTTTTTTTTTGTCCACTTTTTTTTCCCCTTTTCTTTTTATTTTCCTTTTTTTATCAGCTTCCTTTTCTTCGTGCTTTCTTGACCTTCTTTCAAATATATTTTGTAGGCTGATGCTGTAATTACAGCTGCCTTTCCTGACTTAGATACTTTGTTGTCTTTTTCTTATTTTCTGGCACAGACAAAATGTCCTTTGGTGAAGTCTTAATGTTTCCTATTGGAACGTGGGACGCTCTGCTTGGGCCATCTGCTAGGTCTTTGGCACGTGGTGTGGACAAGAAAAGGACTGGGGCAAGCCATCTGTGTTATCAGCCTGAAATAGAAAACCACACAGTATTTGTAGGGGTTGTAATATGGGCTACTGCAGTGGGTAGCCCAAATAACCACCACAGCGATTGTCCATATTACCACCCTAGCCCTCTTGGAAAGTAAAACGTCGCTATCCGTTATAAACAAATTTTAATAAACCAACTTCATAAGCGTTAGAGAGCTAAATATTTATATAATATGTAGTTAAAAAGTTAACAGCTAACTACGCATTGGCAGTACGTCTAATATAACTGTAATTTCTTGCGTTTCAAAGTTTTGAAATGAGAAAAATCACGAAACAGCTCACCACTAACATTCCACGTAACTGACTGCGGCAGCGCATTCTGTGGCGGTTGTACGAACTAGCTACTACTATTTACTTAGGTTGCCGCTGGTATGCGCGGGCTTATTGGTCAGATATTAAGCTAGCCCATATAGCAACCACTAGCCCGTAAAACCACCTATATATATATATATATATATATATATATATATATATATATATATATTGATCATTGACGTCACAAATGCTCTCGCGATGGGGTTGGTTGCTGACTTGGTCAGGCACAAAGGCTGCCGCACTTGGCGTAGTCGATTGTAACCAGTCAGTCGATCGAACAAAACGGGGTGTAATCCGGCCCTGCCTGCAGATGTGGAGCGCCCCGCCAGCTGGTACAGTGGTTGTTTGAGCCGTTGCGTCGCGTCCCACGCCACCCCACCGGCCGGTTTTCTGGCCGTCGGCGGTCAGATGTGTCGTCGCTGCCTCAGAACGTCGGACGAATCGCGCCCTGTTCCTTTTGTGTGCGCCTGCCCTGCCCTGCTCTTGTTCGATGTTTTTCCGCCGCTGCGATTGGAAATTACCCGCTCGGCAGCCGCCGTAGAAACAAAAGGTCAGCTGCTCTCGTTCCGGTCCACTGCCTTTCGGATGGGCCGACGATCCGTGCGATCCTGTTTAAATATCGGATAGTACGAGAAAATAGACCAGCGCGCAGACTATGCAGTGATGAATTTCAAACGCGTAAATATTTCAATTTTTAATCTATTGCGGCGATTTGAAATTTATACTGTTACTAGCATAGCGCCGGCCGCTTCGTTCGCTTACACTTTATGACCTCCACGGACTGATTTATTAGTTTGCTTGTTTTCTTTAATCGAATCTGTATTTCGTTCCTCTCATACCTCTTCTCGGAGCAGTACTCGGAGGCTGTCTTTTTCGTTCTTGTAGAATGATTTTTGTATAAAAATCGAGTCCAGATTGTGCGACTTATGAATCGGACGTAAATTTTTTATTCTCTCCCTCCCCCTCTCCCATCCTACTGAAGAATAATATTTAGCTGCCTTACTGAAAAAACACTATAAGTGCAGATCTGTACATTTGGGGTTTCCCACACATTTCGTTTCAGGAAGTAAATATCGTTCGGCTGTCTCTCTCTCTCTGTCTATATTCTACCATTGCAGCTAACGAATCTCTTCAGTTAAGCAGGGAGGTCCTTCTTCTTTTCATATCATCGATGCGCCACAGGCATATATTACCTACAAGTCTATGAATTTTATGTCTGTTTATCGGCCTTGGCGTCACATTAATGATTCTTTAATAAAGATTATTGGACGAATGTTTCGAGGAGATAAGTGCAATATTGATGTTAGTGCGAGCGCCAGCGTGATGAAGAGTCTTTATCAAAGACGAAAATCAGTGCAATATGGGTATTGGGCTACGCACCGATCAGTAAATAAAATGTGACTCGTTGTAGTTTAAGGGCAGAGCCGATGAACATGTCTGCTTTCATGCTCAGCAACTACAATCGCTTCAAATGACACCTTGTACCTGCGATCCTACAGTCAAACACTCTAGTCCTAGGTTAACATATGCAAAATAATGATGATATTTAAAATAAAGATAATGATAAATTAGTAAGACGCTTTATTCTAACGTTTGCAAATGAAGTAGGTGACGTCAAATAATTGTTATTCAAACAGAAGATTTATCTGTTGGAAGTCGTCTTACACAAATAAAGACAAAATAAAGTGTTCCTCTATCCCCAAAACAGCTCTCCATGCGCACCGTGCAACTATTTTACTCGAATACAGTAGTCATTTGTCCTAGCCACTCTCTCAGTGGTACATCGCCATCCCCTCTCAAAGTAGCAGCGTTTTTAACAGAAAAGATATGTTTCATGTAACTCTGACCACTTCCACACTAACTTGACATTTTACAGTATTAAATAGAGGAGATGTAAACATTCAGTCACCTTGTGAGTATTTATGAACGGTTCAAATAATGTATGAAATAAATAAACATGAGCTTAATCGCGCACACTACACAATATTGTCAGTGACAATTATTCATTAAATAGATACATGAACACAAGAATAAGATCGGATTGTATCTTCTAATAAAGTATAATAAAAAGTGTAATACCTCCTTGAATGAAGAAAAGTGTGTTGCCTTCAAGACGATAGCTTGAGGCAACAAGCTATCATCTGTGACGTAGTTCATTGAAATTGCATGATGCTTTTAAAAGTTCATAATTGTAAATTCAATTTTGCAATATTCAGATAATGTGACAATTAAACTTTGTAGTTTTCAAGACATTAAAAATGTTGTTGTGGACGAGATATGTCTAACTTTTCTGCATTCATTAGTACATTCATTACGTCAATAGGGTGAATTATTACTAAATTTCGTATTTGCAGTTATGGCCACCTATCAACTCAGAGTTCTATTCTCCATATCTGCCGCCATCTTTGCATAAGCTGAGAATAGCCACTGTCCGGCAATGTCGCTTAACCCTGTGTTACTAACATCTGGTTTTAACGCTCGCTGCTAACACCCGTCTTTCAGGAGGTTTTTAGTAACACCTGTCAATTCGGCTAGTGTGAGTCCAAACCAACACTCTACCCATGTACACTTGTTCATCAATTGTTCCTCAAAACGTCGCAGCTCACCGACTATTTGAACGTAGCCGCCATTTTGACGGACGTTACTAGGCTAGTGTTAAGCGGTAAGTTTACCAGAAAGGGCATCGCTGCCGCCTGCGTCTTGCTGCTTGTTGGAAAACAAAGTTCCCCTTATGAATGAAGTCTGCAAAGGGTTGTACAGGTGGCTGTATTGATATAAGTCATTAGTTGCCTAAAAAAAGACTTTATTTTACCAATTTCAGCCTGGGTCATCGTCAGAATCCGTCAAATGAGAAATCATAATAACTATACAGAGTAACAGAACAAAAATATTACAAAAGCAACCTATAAGACTTTTGTGATTATGAAATTCGACACATATACCCTGTCGTTGAAAGTAAGCAGTGCACATAAGTTACATGTTGGTCACTTAACATTAGTTACATGTTGTCGAGGTAACATCGAAGAGCAGACTGAGTAGGTATAGTAATGGAGCAGTACTTAAGTATACATATTAATCACCAGACGCCGTCCCATACATATACGTATTTTCTACTGGCTCCATGGCAAGTACAGACAAGATAGGTACAATTAATTGTTACTACACAGTTTGTAAACTATTGTCATTAATGTATTCTAATGTTAAGGCTTAATGATGCACTGTTTTTGTGATAAACAGCACTTTTAACACATCCCAGATTTTTATTCATTAGGACACGTCGTAACTGGCAATTGTTCACTCTATTTGATAGCCTATTAGGACATGATTTAAGAAAACTGCACCAGCCACTTTATCTTGAAATGATGTTTATTTCATGAACCGGTTTTCAAACCTTTCCAGGTTCATCATCAGATAGATCATGTTACAATGAGAGGTAGTGATACTATTTATATTCATATTTTCCAATTTCATTTAGTCTGTCGATTTAATTGTTCAAAAATGTTCAAATGTTTATAATTCTATCGGACCAAACTGCGTGGTCATCAGTCCGTAGCTTAAAAACCACTTAAACCTAGTTAAACTAACCTAAGGACGAACACACACACCCCTACCCAAGGGAGGACTCGAACCTCAACGGCGAGGAACCGCCCGCTCCACAGCGAGACGCTTTAGACTGCTCGGCTACTCCACCGCGGCCGATTTAATTGGGTGTTGGGTTCTTTATATTCTAATTTCTCCATATTCTTAATGCCAGATGATAGAAATGATCATTCCATGATTTTGGTACATTGGGAATAAGCCACCTGGGTAATTGTTTTTAGGCGCTTGCAGCCACCAGTGAAAAACGTGGGAGAGAATGCTGCCATTGTTTCGTGACCAGCAGTATATAAAGATACGAGACAGGATGTCACCCCAGCCATGGGGGTTGGGGAGAGAAAGGCGCCCTGGGCTCGCTTGGTTGCTCCGGGGAGTCGAAGGGAAAGTGGGGCTGGCAGAATTGTGTACACTGCCTGGACCCTCGCGGTCGGCTGGCGCCAAACTTTACAACTTTTGCCGGCGCCATGTTGGCGAGGCGTAGGTTGCTAAGGGCTCTGATGACGGGAGAGGGCGCCCATGCGATAATAAAATAATTTAGCCATCTGGAGATGCCTATCGTGAAACACAAAATTTCACGCTCTTTCTGGGAACTGTGGCATATGTGAGTCTCAGGCCTAGGAAAGTTTTCGATGGGGAGGAGCTTAGTAGCGCTAACAATAGCAAATTGATTTCATTGGCGAGGTAATTGGGTCCTCTCTCTTGCTGGCTTGACGTCACATGTGGGTGGAGTCTGGCACACAAAGAAAGTGTTTTCTTGAGGAGAGTGTGGGGTGAGTGAAGAAAAAGAAGAGAAGTGTGGAGGACACCTGACGGTTTGGACCCCTTGGTAGCAGTGAGGAGTGGCGGCAAGGACTCCGAAGTTTTCGGACCTTGCGAGTCGGTGGACTTAGAATTTTTGTGCCCATTGCACAGAGTTATATGGCGTCTGTTTGATTGCTGTTCACATTCACAGTTATACTGAGAAACTTGTAAATATTCTGAAGTGGGTGTTGTTTTAGAACAAGCTCACTCGTAATCAGGATAATTTACTGTTCTTGAATAACAGCATACACCACTGGGTTGGAAAATTGCTGTATTTTTTCGTAGCTCGAATACTTCCCATCCGCAGTCGCATTCATCAGCCTGCTCTTCCATCAGCGGCTCATCGACATTGGTGACGCTGTTCAACTGTATATGGTAAAGTAGCGCCAACACATAAATAGTGAAAAGGATTATTGAATGGTGGTTGATAGGGGGGGCTCGATTTTTAATCGTGCCTGTCTGTTTCAGAACTTAACCTTCTAGTGACTTTTTAAATACATTTTCGAAAGGTTAACACACCAAATTTATGATTATAACCGGTCGAACTTGTACCTTTTCTTTTTGTGTTAAGATTTTGTCCTTTATTCTGTAAAAAAGTATTCCAATCATTAGATAATTTTGTTTGTGCATTTTCAAGTCATTATTTGTGTATGATTATTTTAAAAGGAATTGACACTTTTCTTCACGCATGTTGTGTTTTTGATAAATTGGCACATAAATTTTTTGTTAAATACAGTAACTATTTATGAACATCGTGTGCCTGATTTCAACCACCTTTCACATATTTTGGAGGGGTTATTCCTTGTCTATGTTAGGTAGGTCAGGGGATTTGTGTGCTTCCAACAACAGTGAATGGAAACACACCTTTCACAAAATAAATAAATAAGTGAGATTAGACTACTGGTCGCCACTACTTTCAGTTAGGCACAGTAAATTCTCAGTTTCATATTTTTAATATTTTTTCTATTTTTTTAAAATAATAAATAAAAAAATAGTGGCGACCGTTGGATAACTTGATTATTTTGTGATGACAGTTAATTTAAATACAATTTATTCATTTACATATTAATGAGCTATCTGCAAAGTTGGCAAAAAAGGTAATAGAACTCAAATGATGGACAACATTCAGTTGACATTCAAAATAATAATCTTTAAAAGAGCAACAACATTTCAACAATATCATTGTAAGTGTCATGTTGGATGCTGGCGCTGTGCTGGGAAGAAGGAAATTATTTTAAAAACTCGAATTGCGCATCGTTTATGTCGTGATTTGTATTTCTATTTGTAGAATACAAAACACCACCTAATCAACGTGCAATTCGAGTTTTTAAAATATATTGCCTTCTTCCCACCACAGAGCCAGCATCCAATATGACGCTTAAAATGATATTGTAACATGAACCATCTGACGATGAACCTGAAAAGGTTTGAAAACCTGTTTATGGAATAAACATCATTTCAACATAAAGTGACTGGTGCAGTTTTCTTAAATCATATTGAAAATAAGTCACGGGTTCTGAAACATCCGTAATGGATAATCTAAACTATTAGGACATGTTGTAAGTAGCATTTGTTTTTGTACATATGCTAACTTCACGGGGCAAAAGAATGACAACACAGTAGACATGCAATTTGTAATGGATTTAGCCTCGAAAAACCTATTTGTCTGGTCAAGGAAACATCCGGATACCATATGTAACAGAAGGTTTACCTATGTATAACTATGAAAGTATCTACAGAATGCTATAATATACTACGAAACTGCTTTATCATACCATCAACTTTGCTGTCTAGATCATTTTCTTAAATTACTTCTATTTGTAGAAACTTGGTAATAACAACCAGTTGTAGTATTGTGCAATCATCCATGTTTTAGACGGATTTTCTTACTAACATTTCCTGAGGTTATTTAAAATACACATCACAATATTTACCGTGGCCTATTTGTTACAAAGTTTTGCCAATGTCATAAAATTATCCGATTTAACTGATATCAACAAACCGACACTGCTATAATCGTAATTTGCATACACATCTAATCTCTAGTTTTGTTTGTTGTGTAGACATTTTTAATAACTATTTTCGTTTATGATGAATAAACTGTTAGGCTTATTATTTGTGAAACTGGTACATTAATGTTTCGGAAATGGAATTCAATATTTATATTGTATTTTTTCTTCTAGTACATTCTGAATCAACAATTGTTTATATATACATGCACATGATGGAACGCAAGCAATTAGCTAGTGAGAGAGCAGTCAGTCATGTATGCAAGTTAGTTAGCATTTAGTCAGTAATTATGAAGTATGATAGTCTTGTACTGATAAAAGCAGTATCGTAGTATATCAGTTGTAATAGACACAATGTAATTAGAATTAGTATATCATGTAGTCGCATTTTTTAGTTCCTTTGACACATAAGAACCCAGGAAACGCATTAAAATGATTACAAAAATGTTTAAATGGTTGTAAATGTTTCGGACCAAACTGCGTGGTCATCAGTCCGTAGCTTACAAACTCCTTAAACTAAGGTAAACTAACCTAAAAAGAAACACACACACCCAAGCCCCAGGGAGGACTCGAACCTCAGCAGCGAGGCGCTTTGGACTGCTCAGCTACACCACCGCGGCTAAAAATGACTACAAAATGATTTCGGGCGAGCTGACGGCGTGGAAGAAGAATATCCGCTGGTGTATTGCAAGTTGACATGACAAACCTGGGCCTACAGACCCTCAAGTAAATCCCCTGCTACTGTCAACGATGTGGCAGACAGCGTCGAACACGAGAGGATATTGCTAACGCCGTGCGGGAACGGGTGAGCCGTCACTGTGCGACAGATTGCATTCAGCCCCCCACACATCGTTGGCAATGTGTGGCGACAGTAGCAGGGGACTACTTTGAGGGTCTGTAGGCTCAGGTTTGTCATGTCAACTGTATGTCTACCATGTTGTCATTCCTTTGCAATATGAATTGCCCTGTATACTATCGTAATAAATTAGTGTGTTACGATATTTCAGTGCTATCTAGCGTTCACATATGTTGTTAACACATTGTCTTTTGTATATGACACATTTTCCAATGGGACTGGTATCTGCAAGGGAAAAAATCGCACTGACGTGTTTTACGGCCCACTTTAGATGTGTAGATTTATAAGTTTTTGCAAACATTTTGGACCAAAATAACAATCTAAATAATAAAAAATTAATTAACAAGAATGTCAGTAAACAAAAAAAAAATTAAGGTAGTAGTGGGTTCCGTACCACTTAGTTTCAGCGTCACAGCCCAACGCATTGCACACTACGCCACAGGTAAGAGTTACGCGTGATGTTCTTTATTCTCATACTATTGATGGTCGTTGTTATCTGATGTTAATATGGCATTTGTAGACATTAGATTATCATTTATCGTACGAAGAACGAAGTGTTTTTGTTAATTCTTCAGTGCGCCATTGCTTTGAAATGACAACGTGTAAGTTACAATAAGAAAATCATCAAATATGCAACGTAAGATGGCGTATGCCACAGAGAGTTCTGGGCGAGGAATGTCACGTGACATCTGCGAACGGCTGGTTTTCGTTAGTTCAATGGAGGGTATCAAAACTCCGTTATTTTTGCAAATATCTCTCAAACGATACGAGATATGAAAAAAAAAAACATAACGGAACAAAGTTGTAGAGACTTTTCTCCTCAACAAATTCATTTATTCAATTTTCGCGTCAGATGAACGGTTTATTTGCAATTAAAATTATATTGCAAACGGCTTTTTTGGCATTACTAACGTATTTCTTGTCCGAAATATTTCAAAAAGCGAGGTTCTGATCTCTGGTAGCCAACAATCATGTCTGTAAAATTTAGCGCCGATCGGTTGAAGGGTTGGACCTAAAAAGTGGGAACACGTTACAGCCAGACAGACATCGTCAAATCGCAGTTATTTTTGAAATATCTCTGCAACGATGCAAGATATGAAAGAACATAATAGAGTGAAGTTGTAAAGAATTTTCTCCTCTACCAATTAGGCTATTCAATTTTTGTGTCAGATGAACGGTTCGTTTGCATATACAATTATATTACAAAAGTCTTCTTTGGTATTACTACAGTATTTTTTGTCCGGAAAATTTGGAAAAGGGAGGTTCTGGTCTCTGGTAGCCTACAATTATGTCTATAAAATTTGGTGCTGATCGGTTGAACGGTTCGTCTTAAAATCAGGGAACACGTTGCGGACAGACAGACATCCCAAAATTGCCATTATTTTTGCAAATATCTCTGAAACGATACGAGATATGGAAAAAAAAAAAAAAAAAAAAAAAAAAAAAAAAAAAAAAAAAAAAAAAAAAAAAAAAAAAACATAAAAGAGCAAATTTTTAGAGAATTTTCTCTTCTACAAATGAGGTTATTCAATTTTCGGTTCAGCCGTTTTTTTTTTTTCATTTAAATTTCGACCTGTCAGAAGACGATCGCAAAGGCCCACTTTTAGTATTACTACCGTAAACTTAAGTGGGCCAAAAAATAGTTGCCATGACCTTTTTCCCCAAAACTCGTAGGTGCCTAAATTATGACGGAAAGTTCCTCATGCTTGACTGTTGGAAACAGCTTTTCATCGGGTTTTCGATAAATAAACGCTTTTTGTAGGAATCAATGTAAACGATGATTCATCGAAACGTACCGCGTACTTCCCAGTTGCCAAGTGCCCATATCGTGTTATTGTGACACCACTTCTTTTGCAGCTTTCCTTGGCTTCCGTTATTAAGGGTTCTGCAGCCCCTCCATCGATGTTAAACTCCAGCCGTACCGAGCGAGGTGGCGCAGTTGACTATCATTCGGGAGGACGCTGGTTCAAATACACCTCCGGCCATCCAGATTTATATTTTCATTGATTTTCCTAAATCACTTCAGGCAAATGCCAGGATGGTTCCTTTCAAAGGGCACGGCCGATTTCCTTCCCCATCCTCACCCAAGACTCCGAGCGTTTAAACGTTCAAATGTTTGTATAGTCTATGGGAGTTAACTACGGGGTCATCAGTCCCTAAACTTACAAACTACTTATGGACTACTTACGAACGAGGACGGCACAAATATCCATGCCCGAGGGGGGATTCGAGCCTCCGACCGTAGTGGCCGCGCAGACCGTGACTGGAGCGCCTTAGTCCCCTGCGGCCGGCACTCCGAGCGTTAGCTTCGTCTCTAATGACCAAGCTGTCGACGAGATTAAACCCTGATCTTCCTTCCTGCCTCCCTAACGAAACAGTATTGCTCAAGGGAGTGTACAGTTCTGCAGCCATTTCTGTAGTGGCAGTTTTCCGTTGACTGGCCATAACCCTTGTTAACCCCCGTCGGATGTAGTTAACTTCCGGTTTGGCTAAATATTCCTCTTCACCTTGTTTTGTGTTGTCATTACCGCGGGTCCTGTCTCTAGTAAAACGTTAAACAACTCAATCATTTTCGTCACAGCTGCTCACCCTCTGATTCACTGATTTGGCGTCTTTGGGAGTCTGGTAGGTCACACATTTCACCGATAATCAGTGTTGTGCGTCACCGAACAAAAAGTGTAATGCAAGGGTCGTCCACAAAGTAAGTTTCGTTTCTTGTGGTGTCGCACAAGTCCAAAGTGCGCGCCACCTACTTTCGCCGCGCGCCGCCATGCACGCACGGCGCGGCGTTCTTACAACGACAGCCACGAGCGCCCTCTGTTACAACTCCGCTCGTGGCCACCACTGAACGGCATCGTTGACTTGGGACTGATATAGGCACCAGTTAACACTTCGGAATCAGATAGGCACCATTGAAGGCTTGGCTATCAAATAGGCACTAGGCAGACCTCTAGCTCAACTATCATTCTGCAGTACTATGTAAAAGTTAAGTATTGTATAAATTCTGTGCAATATATATCTTGTTCTAATTTACTCTAGTGTTTCTAGTTTCTGGCTGCTGCCCCCCGTACCTGCACCAGCGTGTTATCTTTATTCCTGTGTCGGTCTCATTCCACTCGGCCACCGACACCTACGACGGAAACGAGACACAAAAGCGGCGACGAGGCTGGGACACAAAATTTCTATTTCTATCCGCGGCAGCTCTACCATCTCAGTTCCGAGCAAGCGCTGCAGCAGTTACTCTGACTCAAGTAGAAGAGAGATACGCCAATTTCAGATTGCTGTCGACGTGTGCTTTGTACTTCTTCTTTATAATGTCAGCAGTAATTTAAAATGCTACCGCTTGTGAAATCAGATCTGTGATTCGTTTTCTAAATCCAAAGAAATTTAAACCAAAGGAAATGCACCGACAAATCTGAGAAGTTTACTGTCAAATAGTTTTTTTTTCTTTTTTCTCCATAAGGCACGACCTCACACGGTGAAAGTAATCAACCAACTCTTACGGGAATTTCACTGGCACGTGTTTGATCATCCTCCGTACAGCTCGGACATTGCTCCTAGCGTCTTTCCTTTCTTCTTACACCTAAACTCTGTCCCTGGTTGTCAACACATCAACGATGATGACGAGCTGCAAGAACATGTTAACATATCGTTGAATACAGAGGCGGCAACCTACTATGAAGACAATTGCCTACAATGTTTCGGAAGCTCTGTAGGAAAATAGTTTCACTCTTGTAGATTTTTGTACAATAAATATTTTTATGTATCTGTACACGTTTGTTTTATGTAACCACAAGGAACTCACAGTGTTGACGGACCTCGTATACTACAGGGTAGCCTCTGTTGACGGACCTCGTATACTACAGGGTAGCCTCCAGAGCCACGCGAGAATGGGCGTGAGGCGGATTGCGACGCCACTCCCCGTCAGAGTTTAGAGTCCTCCCTCAGGCATGTATGTGTCATTTTTAGCGTAGGCTACTTTAAGTTGTTATAAGGCTAGGGACTAATGACCTCAGCAGATTGGTCCCTTAGAATTAGAAACATCTGATTTTGTCCAAGACATCGTATTTGTGCAATGCGATCGCGTCTCGATATCGACATTTACGCAGTTGTGCCAACCTGCAAATACATGTAGCCTAACATACTGCTTGGTGTACATATTATTTCATCTACATTCTGTACGTTCCAAATTCATTGATATTCGGCTGTACTTATATCTCACAATTTTGCGTGACAATGGCAACTTACTAATATTTCGAAGATGACATTACCCTGAAAGACATTGCTATAGGTGTGGGTACGCAAACACAAAGAACTGTAAACATTCAGAGTGTTGTTGCGTAAAGTCAGCGTCACACGCCAGACACACTAGATGCATGACCGGCAGCCAATCACACGCCGGTGCCGCACCTTCTGGAGGGGAAACCGAGAAGCGCGCACTCTACAAGCAGCTTTATCTAGTCCGACATGCGTTTGGACGAGCTCATCTGAACTCGGCTCCGTAATAGGCAGTCATCAGACTCAGCGCACCTAGCATCGTGCATGAAGAAGACGCCGCCGCGAGAAGAGACAGACAGACTGAGTTACTTTGTAAATATCAGTAAATAAAACTTGTATTACTAATCAGTATGGCTGTTTCAGCTGTCAACGAATCCCACGCGTCTTGAGCTCAACCTTTCCTGAAAGACAGGCCAGGAAGGACAAAACACATGGCGACGATGACGAACCACATAGCGTCGTGATTTTACAATTCAGTGGACGCCGAAATTTCTGACGCTACGCTGCTAAATTATTTTGCTTGTCAATTTCTTACAGGGCTGCAGCATAAAATCTTTTGTGAATTTCTCTTGCAGAGTTACGAGTCAATTTCTATATTTTTCCTTGTTTCTTCTTGTTCTTTTTGGAAAATATCTACCCCCAGCAACACTCGCACTGCCACTGCACTGTAGCTTCCTGCGCTCGATGCACAGCAATTCATGCAGATGTTTCAGTTTCTCCGTCGGGGATTCGAATCCCTTCCCATGATCATGGATGTCTGAGCTGTCTTTAGTATAACGTAGTTCATAAGTAGTTTGTAACCCCGCCGTTAAGTCCCATAAGCTTGACTAACATTTGAACATTTTTGATGTTTCAGTTTCAGATTCAACAAATTACCTCCTTGCTGTCTACCATAAACAACTTCTGGGCGCATCTGTGTCGTCAAATACGCAAGTACCACTGCAGCAGCTACCACCTCCAGTAATTCCGCTGTTTTGCCAAATGACAAAGCACAAGATAAATGGAATGAATGGTTGCAACAGTTTGAAGCCTATGCAACGGTTGACAAGATACGAGGTTCTGTCAAACTTCATTTCTTATTATCGACTATGCCCCCCCCCCTCCCCCATCGTTCCATCTTGTCAAAAAACTGTTTCCCACCGCGGAGCCTTCCGAACTTTCTTATGATTCAGTTATAGAAGCCCTTACGTCATATTATGAACAGCAAATCAATGTAGTGGCGGCTAGTTATCAGTTCTTCCAGTGTAGGAAATAAGAAGACCAATGGATAACAGATCTTCAAGGTCTTACTAGAATGTGTAAGTTTAAATGTTTGTGTGGAGCTTTGTATTAAGATGTGACGTTACGTGACGCTTTTGTCTGTAATATATCTGATGTCCGCTTTAGAGAGCAGATTCTAAAACTGTCAGATCCGCCTTTCCATCAAGTATAGCAGATTTTGGAACAGTGCAATTCACGTACCATGGCAGTGAAAAACTTTGATTCAGTTCCACTGCTTAGAGTCGTGACGTCATCTGCCAGCGACCACAAGGTTAGACGACGTACACTTCCTCCTGCCCGCGCTAAGTGTAAAAAAAGTTGATAGACAAAAAATGTTCAAATGTTTGTATAGTCTATGGGACTTAACTACGAGGTCATCAGTCCCTAAACGTACAAACTACTTATGAAATACTTACGAATCCATATCCATGCCCGAGGGGTGATTCGAACCCCCGATCGAAGTGGCCGTGCAGACCGTGACTGAAGCGCCTCAGTCCCCGCGGCCACCGCGGCCGGCGTTGATAGACACAGGGCCTTGTCCGCGGCAAGAAAGGTCATATCCAATCATTCTCCTTATGGCAAAAGAAACGGAATTTGCCCTCCCAGTCCAAACAGCGACAATAGTTATGCAATAAATGAAGTATTTTCAAAACCTGTGGCTGCCCTTCGTGACATCAAGGATACGGAAGTAGCACGAGTTGTTTTCCAGGCCTAAAAAAAAATGTATATCAGTTTGCGAGTGAATGACATATCTGTAAAATTACAACTAGACACAGCTGCATCAGTCGCATTGCTCAATAGAAAAACTTATGAACAGTTACGATCGCCGTGCCTTTCTCGTGCTAAAATAAGGTTAACAGCGTACAATGACAACGAAATTCCTGTACTAGGACACTATTCACTACCTGCAGAATACCGTTCGAAAATGTACAGTGGCATTTCAAGTGCTTCATTCTTATGAAGGAGAGAATAATTTTGGTCTAGTTACTTCTGATCTTTTTGGTTTTACTGTGGAAGACAATGTTTTAGTTGTGAACACTTTTGATGCTAAAGACATTGTAGACAAGCTGCTGAAAGACTTTCCGGAATTATTTTCTGCAGGACTAGGAAAAGCTAAGGGTCTTGCTGCGCACATTAAAGGAAAATGCCAAGCTCGTAATGTAACTTTCGCTTTACGCGGCAAGCTCAAGAACTTTACACATTGCAAGAAAATGGTGCATTTGAACTAATACAAGCTAGCCAGTGCGTGAATACGCTTGTTATTTTCCCGAAACCGTCAGGCAGCCTCCGCATTTGTGTTAATTTCCAGGCCACAGTATATCCACAACCAGTTGTAGACAGTTATCGTTTGCTGAGACCAGAAGATTTAATGGACAGAAAAGGTGCAGGAAAATATTTCTCAAAAATAGATTTGTGCAATGTGTAAACAGCTGCCACTCGACGAAGACTCAAGGAAAATTTGTGTTGTCAATACTCATATGGGTTTGCGTCTTCCGTTTGGCATTGCATCCGCGCCCGCAATTTTTCTAATATATGTGGGACAGCTTACAGCTCGGGTGCCAACTACTTGATGACATAATTGTGTCATGCCGTACCCCAAATGAACACATTGCAAATTTGAGGAAATTGTTTCAAGTTTTGTCAGATGCTGGTCTCAAGTGTCGCTTAGATAAGTGTTACTTTTTCAAACCGGAATTGTAGTATGTAGGAAATGTGATAAACAGTCAAGGTGTGCACCCCACCTATGAGGCATCTTGTGGTTGATGCTTTTAGTGGTTATCCGTTTGTAGTGCCAATGTCGTCTACGACTTCTAGTAGCACTATTCGGGCGTTGTCTTCAATTTATTGTCTGGAAAGTCTCCCTGTACTGATAGTCTCTAACAATGGTCCTCAGTTCACACAGAACGAATTTCGCTCCTTTTGTGCCCGCAATGGAATTAAGTACTTCACCAGTGCACCGTTTCACCCGCAGACAAACGGCGCTGCGAAATGCTTCGTCCGGACATTTGAGCAACAAATGTCTTGACTCCGTTCGGAACACTCACTGGAGGCAGCTTAGCTACTGATCCGCACATCCTACCGCTCGCTTCCTGGAGAAGGGTCATCGTCGGCCGAGCTTCTGCACGGCCGCCGCCACCACACCCAGCTCCACTTGCTCCAGCCACCGTGCCGCCTGGAGCAGCAGCCGACGACACGCAAGTATCGCTTCGCTCCGCGTAACTCAGGCTTTTACAGAGTTTTCAGACGGTGAGAGTGGGGCGAGATCATAAAATGTTTTGGTTCTTCCATGTTTGAAATTTCAGGACCTGATTAAATAGTTCGCAGGTACCGCAACTTTTGTCACGTATCCTGTGATCCTTGTGCGTTTCTCTCAGCAGATTCGTGCAACACGCAGAACGTGCGGCTATCCATGCAGCAGATCTCCACGGTACCGCGGACTGACTTCACGTAGACGTAGCCCTCGCCGCCTCCGCCTCCAGTCAACATCCCGATGGATTTGGACCAACAGGCAACGCAACATCTGACGCCGACGTCGTCTATGACGTCACCATGTATGTCATCATCTGGGCCACAGGTCATGGGCGTAGGCCGTTCGGTTTTCCCGAAGGACATTCCCTCGCAAGCTCAGGCCGGATCATGGGGCCCGGCCGGGAGTCTGTCGTCCTCCCCAGCTGCAGACCTTGGTCCATCAATACGTCCACCAGCCTACCTCCTCCCCCATTGTCGAGCTGTGGGAAGGAGGGATGTTGTAGCGTAAAGTCAACGCCATACGCCAGGTACCGCAACTTTTGTCACGTATCCTGTGATCCTTGTGCGCTTCTCTCAGCAGATTCGTGCAACACGCAGAACGTGCGGCTATCCATGCAGCAGATCTCCACGGTACCGCGGACTGACTTCACGTAGACGTAGCCCTCGCCGCCTCCGCCTCCAGTCAACATCCCGATGGATTTGGACCAGCAGGCAACGCAACATCTGACGCCGACGTCGTCTATGACGTCACCATGTATGTCATCATCTGGGCCACAGGTCGTGGGCATGGGCCCTTCGGTTTTCCCGAAGGACATTCACTCGCAAGCTCAGGCCGGATCATGGGGCCCGGCCGGGAGTCTGTCGTCCTCCCCAGCTGCAGACCTTGGTCCATCAATACGTCCACCAGCCTACCTCCTCCCCCATTGTCATGCTGTGGGAAGGAGGGATGTTGTAGCGTAAAGTCAATGCCATACGCCAGGTACCGCAACTTTTGTCACGTATCCTGTGATCCTTGTGCGCTTCTCTCAGCAGATTCGTGCAACACGCAGAACGTGCGGCTATCCATGCAGCAGATCTCCACGGTACCGCGGACTGACTTCACGTAGACGTAGCCCTCGCCGCCTCCGCCTCCAGTCAACATCCCGATGGATTTGGACCAACAGGCAACGCAACATCTGACGCCGACGTCGTCTATGACGTCACCATGTATGTCATCATCTGGGCCACAGGTCATGGGCGTAGGCCGTTCGGTTTTCCCGAAGGACATTCCCTCGCAAGCTCAGGCCGGATCATGGGGCCCGGCCGGGAGTCTGTCGTCCTCCCCAGCTGCAGACCTTGGTCCATCAATACGTCCACCAGCCTACCTCCTCCCCCATTGTCGAGCTGTGGGAAGGAGGGATGTTGTAGCGTAAAGTCAACGCCATACGCCAGACGTATGAGAACGATTGTGAAGAAGGCACCAGATGACCGGCAGCCAATCACACGCCACGCCTCCTGGAGGGAGAAACCGAGAAGCGCGGTCTCTGCAAGCAGCTATATCTAGACCGACATGCGTCTGGAAGAGCCCATCTGAACTCAGCTCTGTAATAGGCAGTAACTAGGACTCAGCACAGCTAGCATCATGCATGAAGAAGCCGCCGCCGTGAGAAGAGACAGAAAGACAAAGTAGAGAAACTTTGTAAATATTAGTAAGTAAAACTTATGTTAATAACCAGTATAGCCATTTTAGCTGTCAACAAATCAAACGTGTCTTGGGCACAACCTTTCCTGGAAAAAAACGGCTGTGAAGGACAAAACACATAGTACGGCGTTGAGGTCCACAATGCCTATGTAAGACAACAGGTGTCTGGCGCAGTCGTTATATAGATTACTGCTGCTACAGTGGCAAGTTATGACGATTTAGGTGAGTCTTATTGTGATGTTATAGTTGGCGAACGAGATATGGGACAAAACATCTCTTAGGTAGCCAAGTGGTGTGGATTTTCGTGCACGACCATTTGACGACTAACTCGTGAATTTCGGGAATTCGGTAAAACATCTACTAACCGACATCTCTGCTGCCGGCAAAATATCCCACACGAACGGGACCAACGACGAATGAAGAGACACTTTCAACGTTACGGAGGCGTAACGCTTCCACAAATTCCTGCTGATCTGATTGCTGGGCCATTAGCAAGTAGCAGCATACGAACCAATGAACGGAACATCATCTACACGGACCTTCTGAAGCGAAAGACAATTCGTGTACCCTTGCTGACTGCACGATACATAGCCTTACGTCGCTCTAAGGTCGGTCGCAGTGTCTGAGGGGACTGAAGCGCTCCATTCACGGTCTGCACGGCCACTACGGTCGGGGGTTCAAATCCCCCTCGGGCATGGATATTTGTGCCGTCCTTAGTACAAGGTAGTTGATAATTACTTTGTAAGTTTAGGGACTGATAAACTGATAACCCCGTAGTTAAGTCCCGTAAGCTTAACCATCATTTGATTTGTTTTTCTTTTTTTTACTCCTGGGCCTGCCAACATCAAAATTGGACTGTTGGTGACTGTTCCGACTAATTTATTTTTCCAATCGTACTGAGTGAATGGACGTGCACGTCTGTGTGGACAACCTCATAAATCCATGGACTCTGCGTGTCAGTAGGCGACTCTTCTACATACTCCGAAATCCACCCAAAGGTGCGTGGCGGAGGGTACTCAGTACCACTGCTGGTTACGTGCTTTCTTGTTCTACTCCCATGTACAACTAGAGAAAAATGAATAGTTTATATTCATACAAACCCTAATCTCTCTGGTCATATCCTTGTGGTCTTTAAGCGAAATGTAATGCGGCGGCAGCAGAATCGTTCTGCAGCCCAGCTCAATTTCCGGCCCTCTAAATTTCTTCAGCAGTGTTCTCGAAAAGAACATCGCCTCCCGTCCACCGACTACCAGTTGAGTTCCCGGAGAATTTCGGTAACACTCGCGCACTGATCGAATCTACTAATTACAATACTCTCCGCCCGCCTTTGACCTACCTCTATGTCCTCCTTTAAACCGATCTGATGGCAGTACTCAATACGGGGTCCTACAGGCACTTTATATGAGGGCTCCTTTACAAACGAATTACACCTTCAAGAAATTCTCCCAACAAACGGAAGTCGACCATTTGCCGTCTCCACGACTGTCCTTATATGCTCGTTCCATTTCATATCACTGTGCAGCCTTACGCCTAGGTATTTCACTGACGCGATTGTCAAGCAGCGCACTCATATGCTTCACTTTACATTTAGCTCTGGTTTCCATTCCACACACCACCTAGAAATTTGGTCCAAGTCATCCAGCATCCTATTATATTCAATGACGACGCGCTCTTGCACAGCACAAAATCATCAGCGAACTGCCTCAATTGCAACTCACTCTGTCGTCAGATCATTTATATAGATAGAATGCAATAGCAGTTCTATCATACTTCCCTACCCTTAGTCTCTCATGTACACTCACCATCGAGGACAACGTACTGAGTTCTATTACTTAACTAATCTTCGAGACACTCGCATATCTGGGTACCTATTCCATAAGCTCGTATCTTCGTTAGCAGTGTGTAGTGCGGTAACGTGTCAAACGCCTGGTGGAGGCTGTGAAAAAAGTGGGACGTCTGCAGTTGGAATGATATGCGACCCGTGATACATCTAAATCTACATTCATTATCGGCAACCCCCCTACGGTGCGTGGCGGAGGGAACCTTGAGTACCACTATCGGTTTTCCTCCTATTCCCGTCACGTATTTTACGCGGAAAGAAAGATTGTTGGTATGCCTCTGTGTGGCCTCTAATCTCTCCGATTTTACCATGATCTCTTCGCGAGATAGGAGGGATTTATATACTGCTGGACTCCTTGGTAAATGTATGTTCTCGAAACTTCGACAAAAACCCATACAGAGCTACAGAGCGCCTGTCTTGTAGAGAATTCCACCCGAGTTTATCCATCATCTCCGTAACGATTTCACGCTTACTAAATGATCCTGTTACGAAGCGCGGTGCTCTCCGCTGGATCTTCTCTAGCTCCTCTATCAACACCACCTGGTACGGTGAGCGGTATTCGAGCAGCGGGAGAAAAAGTTATGTACTGTAACCTACTTCCTTTGTTATTGGACAATTTCCTTAGGATTCTTCCAATGGATCTCAGTCCGTCATCTGCTTGACCGAAGATTAATTTTATATAGTCGTTCCACTTTAAATCACCCCTAAGCCTACTCCCAGATAATTTATGGAATTAACTGCTTCCATTTGCTGACCTGCTATAGTGTAACTAAATGATAAAGGATCTTTCTTTCTATGTATTCGTAGCACATTGAGATTCAGTTGTCATTCCCTGCACCATGCGTCAATTCGATGCAGATCCTCCTGCATTTCAATAGAATATTCCATTGTTACAATCTCTGTATATACTACAGCAACATCCGCAAAAAGCCTCAGTGAAGTTCCGATGTTATCCACAAGCCCATCTATATATACTGTGAATAGCAACGGTCCCACGACACTCCCCTATGGTACACCTGACATCACTCTTACTTCTGAAGACTTCTCTCCATTTAGATAGACCATATGCTCTTACTATGTTCATTTAAGGACCGAGGGGAACTGTATCAAACACCTTGCAAAAATCAATAAACACGGAATCTACCTGTGAACCCGTGTCTATGGCCCTCTGAGTCTTGTGAACGAATAGCACGAGCTGAGTTTCACACGATCGCCTTTTTCGAAACCCATGCTGATTCGTACAGAGCAGATTTCTAGGCTCCAGAAAAGTCATTATATTCGATACGGGTTCCAAAATTCTATAACTGACCGACATTAGAGATATAGGCCTTTAGTTCCACATATCTGTTCGACGTTCGACGATCCTTCTTGAAAACGAACGCTACGCTCTTCTAGAGACCTACGGTACACCGCTGTCAGAAATGGGGCACCTTATTTCACGTACTCTGTGTAAAATTGAACTGGTATCCCATCACTTTCTGCGGCCTTTCCTCTTTTGAGCGAATTTAATCGTGTTTCTATCACTGTGACATTTATTTCGATATCTGCCATTTTGTCTTCTGTGCAACAATGTAGAGAAGGAACTAAAGTGCAATCTTCCTTTGTGAAACAGCTTTGGAAAAAAAACATTTAGTATTTCAGACTTAGAGCGTCATCCTCTGTTTCAGTACCATTTTCGTCATAGAGTGTCTGGACATATTATTTTGATCCACCTACCGCTTTCTTAGGAATTTCAGCCAAGTCAGTAGATAGAATTTTACTTTCGAATTCGTTGAAAGCCTCTCGCATAGGCCTCGTCACGCTACCTTCAGCTTCGTGCAATATTTGATTGTCTACAAGGCATTGGCTATGTTCATGCCTGCAGTGATGTTCCCTTTGCTTCCACAGAAGTTTTCTAACTCGGTTGTTGTACCACGGTGTCTCCTTTCCGTCTCTTACGATCTTGTTTGGTACATACTCACCTAATGCATATTTTGCGAAGGCTTTAAACTTTGTGCACTGTTCCTCAGCACTGTCCGTACTTGGAACAAAACTTCTGTGTTGAGTCGTCAAGTACTCGGAAATCTGCTTTTTGTCACTGTTGCCAAGATACGAGTCTGCCAGCTCACCCGTACGTACTCATGCTGACGGATCACCAGCGCCGTTTCATGCCCATTGTATATTCCCACAGAGGTAGGTAATTTCAGTAGGTCAGTGCTACTTTCCACACGTACTGAAATGGTACAGAGTGGCTCCAAAAACACTTTTCTGAATTCAGACACCTCCGCCGGCCACCGAACGCCCAGACATGAACATTATTGAGCACCTCTGGAATGTATAGACGTGCAGGATGCATGGTATGTTCCCTCCAGCACCATTCAGGTATTAGTCGAGTGCGTGCCTCATCTTGTTGCGACACTTCTGCGTGTTCAGGGAGACTTACACGACATTAGGCAGATGTACCACTTTCATTGGCTCTTCAGTGTACAAGAACTGTTTCTTTAGTTAAGTGGAAATATAACTAGTAACAACCATTACTCATACGCCAGCTTACCCACCGCTAGGAGCGCTATTATCATTGCAACTCTCACACGGTACAAACATTCATAGTAATTAATGTTGTATATACATATGATGGCATGTTGTGTGTTGACCGAGCGAGGGGGCACAGTGGTAACGCAGTTCCGGCTACCCATATTTAGGTTTCATAAATCATTCCAGGTAAATGCCGGATTGGTACCTTTGAAAGGGCAGGGCCGATTTCCTACCCATCCTAACCCAAAAACTCCGATCGTTAGCTCCGTCTCTAATGACCAAGCTATCGACGGGACTTTTCTACACCTACATCTACATGGGATACAATGCAAATCACATTTAAGTGCCTGGTAGAGGGTTCATCGAACCACGTTTTTACTATTTATCTTTCATTCCATTCTCGAATAGCGCTTGGGAAGAAAGAACATCTGAATCTCCCCGTTCGAGCACTGATTTCTCGTATTTTATTCTGATGACCATTTCTACCTATGTAAGTGTTAATCAACAATATATTTTCGCATTCGGGGGAGAATCTTGGCGATTGGAGTTTCGTAAGTATCCCATGCCACAACGATAAGCGCCGTTGTTGTAATGATTCCCATCCCAGATCCTGTATCATTTCCGTAACGTTTCACCCCTGTATCTTCACAGTACAAAACGAGCTGTCCTTCTTTGGACTCTTTCGACATCCTCCGTCAAACCCAACTGATAAGGATCCCACACTGGGCAGCAATACTCCAAAAACGAGTAGTGTATGCAGTTTCTTTAGTAGTTCTGTTGCATCTTTTAAGGGTTCTAGCAATGAAACGCAGTCTCTGGTTCGCCTTTCCCACGACATTATCTACGTGTTCTTTCCAGTTTAAGTCTTGAGTAATAGTAATTCCTCGGTATTTTGTGGAGTTTAAGGCCTTCACTTTTGATTGATTTATCTTGGCCGGCCGCGGTGGCCGAAGGGACTGAGGCGCTTCAGTCACGGTCTGCACGGCCACTACGGTCGGGGGTTCGAATACCCCCTCGGGCCTGGATATTTGTACCGTCCTTAGTTGTAAGTAGTTCATAAGTAGTTTGTAAGTTTAGGGACTGATGACCCCGTAGTTAAGTCCCTTAAGCTTAACAAACATTTGAACATTTGATTTACCTTGTAAACAAAGTTTAAAGGATTTCTTTTCGTAGTCGTACGGATGACATCACACTTCTTATTATTTAGAGTCAATTTTTACACCATAGTGATATCTAATTCAGATCGTTCTGCAGTTCGTTTTGATCTTCAGATGATTTTACTAGATGGTAAATGACGGCGTCGTCTGCAAACAACGTATGAGAGCTACTTAGATTTTCTCCCATAACGTTTAAGTAAATAAGGAACAGCAGGGAACCAGCAACAGTACCCAGTGGAACGCCCGATATCACCTCTGTTTTAGTTGATGCTTTACCATCGATTACTACAAACTGTGTCATAACTGACAGGAAATCCCCTGTCTAGTCGCAAATTTGGGGCGATTAACCCTAACCGATTAATCCTAAGCTTCCTACCTTCACAGGCGGCCGAAATGTGTTTGTCGACAAGTTGAGAAATACGTATGTCGACATGAAAATTATGGAATTTGTAGACTGTTAAAGTTTGTTTTAGTTACGAAGCTTTGCGATACTTTCTCATCAGGCAACTGCAATTATTGCGCCAGATGTAAAAACCTACGGCGCCAAAAAAGTACGAAGGCAGTCAAGGTTTACTATCCCCATATTACAGTGCCGTGATTAGTGGGGCAGGAAATGTGCATCGTTACCACAGCCATCACACAGTATGGGCGGGCATTTATTTCGTTTGCTCTCCAACACCATTTTTCGGGATGAATATACAAACGTACTCGTAAATATAACACTGCTCTATCGGTGAAATCATTCCATCGAGGTTTTTACGATGTGTGGGCTCCATATGCAAGTTTAAAGAACACACGAACTTCGCTGATGATTAAAACGACTGGTGAAACAATGCGATAATTGTTGTAGTTAAATGTCATATATTCGTACTGTATTGATGAAATGACCTGTGGTTAGCAATCTTTGGAGAAAACATTTTACGGCTAACTACGAATTTTTTAAACTCACAATTCAGTCAATATACAGAAGGATGGAAAAACTGGTAGAAGCCGACCTCGGGGAAGATCAGTTTGGGTTCAGGAGAAATGTAGGAACTCGGGAAGCAATATTCACTTTACGGCTTATCCTAGAAGATAGATTAAGAAAAGGCAAACCTACATTTCTAGCTTTTGTAGATTTAGAGAAGGCTTTTGACAATGTTGATTGGAATAAACTCTTTAAAGTTCCGAAGCAAGCAGGAGTAAAATATAGGGAGCGTAAGGTTATTTACAACTTGTACAAAAACCAGACAGCGGTTGTCAGAGTTGAAGGGCATGAAAGGGATGCAGTGGTTAGAAAGGGAGTAAGACAGGTTTGTAGTCTTTCTCCACTGTTATTCAATTTGTACAATGAGCAAGCTGTAAAGGAAAGCAAGGAGAAATTTGGAGAAGGAATTAAAGTTCAGGGTGAAGAATTAAAGACATTGCGTTTTGCCGACGACATTGTAATAATGTCAGAGACAGCAAAAGACCTGGAAGAGCAATTGAACGGAATGGACAGTGTGCTGAAAGGTGCATATAAGATGAACATTAACAAGAGCAAAACTAGGGTAATGGAGTGCAGTGTAAGAAAATCAGGTGATGCTGAAGAAATTAGATTGGGAAACGAAGCAATAAAGGAGTTAGATGAGTTTTGTTACTTGGGCAGTAAAATAACAAATGATGGTCGCAGTACAGAGGATATAAAATGCAGAATGGCAATGGGCAGAAAAGCGTTTTTGAAAAAGAGAAATTTGTTAACATCGAATATTGATTTAAGCCTAAGGAAGTCCTTTCTGAAGGCATTTGGTGTTGCCTTGTATGGGAGTGAGACATGGACGATAAAGAGTGCGGACAAGAAGAGGATAGAGGCTTTTGAAATGTGGTGCTACAGAAGAATGCTGAAGATTAGGTGGGTGGATCGCGTAACTAATGAGGTGGTACTGAACAGAATTGGGGAGAAAAGAAATTTCTGGCATACCTTGACTAAAAGAAGGGATAGATTGGTAGGACACATTCTTAGACATCAAGGAATTGTGAATTTAGCATTAGAGGGCAGTGTGTGGGGTAAAAACCGCAGAGGAAGACCAAGAGATGGATACAGTAAGCAGATTCAGACAGATGTAGGTTGCCGTTCCTATGTGGAGATGAAGAGGCTTGCTCAGGATAGGGTATTGTGGAGAGCTACATCAAACCAGTCTCCGGACTGAAGACCACAACAACAACAACATTCAAGTATGAAACATCTGTCACATACGTTTCTCGTAAATTTTTTAAAACTCTTCAGAAAACGAACACAGCTTCTCGACCTTAGCCAATACCACTCTTTCTATACATTACAAATTCATATTTGACACATCTGAGAAATAATCGAAACCACGCTTATTACAAGTGATGATGGTTACCCGCTTTGAACGACCACAAACTATGAAAAGACCCAACCAGTTCTCTTTCTTGTACATTTTAATATTTGCCAGTTTTCATCCTATACTGATGACCATACTTTTGTTTTTGCTGTGTTTGTTTACATCCCATATTCCACACAAGTTTCATTCAGAGCTTCCAGCATGTTGTTCGCTCTCCTCTCAATTTCTGCCATTAATATTATGCCATCAGCAAATCGTGTACAATCTCTTTCCACCAATACGTATTCCTCTTTTCCCATCTAAGCCTTTCGCAATGATCTCTTCACACACTAAACAACATAAAAGAAAGAAAACTGCCTTCTCTAACACCTCGTCCAATACTTTCTGACATTTCATTTCCAGTCCTTATCCTTACTTTCTGCTGTAAATATAGATTATCTATAAGTCGTCTCTCTTTACTCCTTTACTCTTTAAAATATCCATCAACTTATTCCACTGAACTGTGTCAAAAGCCTTTTCTAAATCCATAGAAACCGCAAATATTTCGCTACCTTTTCCCATATATCTTAACAGGCAAATAGCATCTCTTGTTCATTGTACTCTTCTTAATCGGAACTGCTCCTTTGAAATCCCTTTATCCATATTGCCATACAGTCGTCTATTCAACTCCCTCAGCAATACTTTAGCTGCATGAGAAATTAGTCTGATGGTCCTACGCTAGTCACATTTTTAGTTTACTTTTTCTTTATTGGTATCACAACTGTTTCAAGGAAGTGCTCAAGCCATTAGCCTTTGTCATAGATATCACTGCAGAGGTAGAATATTCTTCTTGTCTCGTTGCCCAGACTTTTCAGCAGTTCTGCTGATATACAATCAATTCCACATGCCTTCCTATTCTTCATCTCCTCCATCGCCTTTTCTATTTCTCCTTCCAAGATGGTGTATCCCTTTCCATAGTCCGGCACATATTGCTCCACTTGAACCTTAATTTCGCTTTGTACGTCATTTCTCTTATACAGGCATTCAGTATATTCTTTTTATCTGTTCATAACATCCTGCGGTTCTTCTGCTAGAGTACGATTGGGGGGGGGGGGGAGAATGGGTGAGTGGAGATTATAGACTCTTTTACTCAGGGGAAATAGTGGCGGAAACGAAGTAGAAATTTTTATAAGGCAAAAGCTGAAAACTAAGGCAATGAAGGTACAATATATTGATGGAAGACTGATGATGATACGACTGAAGATCAATCCAAAAGATTTGGGGTTAATAAAGGTATGTATGCCAATCAGCCAATATAGAGAAGAAGTGGAAGAATATTATGAGAAAATACATGAACTTATCGAGAATGAAAATAGAAATGCCTGCATTATAATCATGGACTGGGGATCTGGATTGCAGTAGTGGATGAAGGAAGAGATGAAGATACAGTAGGAAAATTTAGATTAGGAATAAGAAATGAGAGTGGTGAACGACCAACTAGTTTCAGTAAAGTAAATTGACTATTATTTGAACAGCACAAAAGAAGACGATACACAGGGATATAATGTTTGAATAGTGAAAATATCAGTTGGACTACATCCTGATAAAACATGGTTTAGGAACTATTTGAAGAATGATGAAGCTCATACATAAGCAGATATAAATTCAGACCACAACCTAGTAGTGGGAGAAATACAAATGAAGTTGAAAAAAGTAAGGCAAAGAAAAGACTAAACATAGAAAGCCTCAAAGAGGTAGGAAAGACATCAAATTTGGAAACAGATTTATATAAAAATGGGAAAGAGGTAGTGTTCATGCACTCTGTCAAAAAATGGGAAAGAGGTAGTGTTCATGCACTCTATCAAAGACGTAATAGGAATCAGACTGCCCCAAAGTATCAGGAAAGAATGGATAACTGAAAACATGTTGAAAAAGGTGGAAGAGTGAAGAAAGTGGAAAATGTAGAAAATGAAGAAGTCAAAAAATGTACAGGAAACTGAATAATTAAGAAGAGAAATTTAAGGAGTAAGAGAAAAATGGATGAAACAGAAATGCGACGAAATAGAGAAAACTGAGAAAGAGCGAAGAAAATATGAAATGATATATAAACGGCAAGTGAGATAGTTGATGACTATTAAAGAAAGAAGATTGAGTGGAAAGAGAGAGGATGGTACTCTATCAGAAGAACCACAGGAGGTTTTGAACAGATAACAAGAATATACTGAATGCCTGTGTAAGGGAGATGAAATACAAAGCGAAATTATGGTTCAAGAGGAGCAATATGTGGCGGATTATGGAAAGGGATACACCATGTTGGAACCAGAAATAAAAAAGGCGATGAAGAAGATGAAGGCATGTGGAATTGATGATATACCAGCAGAACTGCTTAAAAGTCTGGGAGGAAGGCATGAAAAAAAATCTACCTCTTTAGTGAGATATATGACCAAGGGGAATAGTCTGAGAACTTCCTTGCAACAGTTATGATACTAATAAAGAAAAAGAGAGACAGTAAAAAAATGTGAAGAGCATAGAACCATCAAACTAATTTCTCATGTAGTTTAAGTATTGCTGAGAGTGTTGAATAGAAGGCTGTATGGCAAGTAGTTCGGATTTAGTAGAGGAAGATGAACAATAGATGCTATTTGCCTATTAACAACTATAGGGGAAAGATATATGGATAGAGGTAGCGAAATCTTTGCGGTTTTTGTAGAATTAGAAAAGGCTTCTGATACATTTCAGTGGAACAAGCTGATTGATATTTTAAAGAGTAAGGGAGTAGATTGGAAAGAGACACGTCTTATAGAGAATCTATATTTATATCAGAAAGTAAGGGTAAGGATTGGAAATGAATGCTAGAAGTAAGCAGCATTGGAGTAGGTGTTGGAGAAGGTTGTTGTTGTCTTTCCCTACTGTTCTTTAACGAATACCTTGAAGAGATTATTAGAAAGGCTTAGATGGGAAAAGAGGAATACGTGTTGGTGGAATGAGAATATAATGTACACGATTTGCTGATGGCATGATATTAATGGGAGAAATTGAGAGGACAGCGAACAACAGGCTGGAAGATCTGAATCTAACGTGTGTGGAATATGGGATGAAAATAAACACTGCGAAAACAAAAAGGTTGTCAGTACAAGGATGCAAACTGGCCAAAGTTAAAATAGGACAAGCTACAATTAGACAGGTGCATTTAAATTCCTAGGAAGAACAATAACTGAAGAGTTGAGATGCCACGAGGAGGTGAAATGTCGAATCGCCATAGGGAAGAAAGTATTCAGCAGAAAGAGGGAACTGGTATGTGGGAAATTAGATAAAGGTTTATGGAAAAGGCTTGTTAAATGTCTGGCTAGAGTGTGGCACTATTGGGGCAGAAACATGGACTCTGAGACAATAGTATCAAAAAGTGTGAGAAGCATTTGAGATGTGGATGTGGAGGAGAATGGAGAAGATAAGTTGGAAGGAAAGAGTGAGTAATTAAAGTGAGCTGGAAATGGTTGGGGAGAGGAGAAGTCTGCTGAAGTTTATGAGAGAAAGGAAAAAGGACTGGTTGGGACATTTGTTGAGAAGGGAGTGCACGCTGCCAAATGCCATAGAAGGACTGGTTTGTAGGAAAAGACTGAGAGGAGGAAGGGAATACAAGATAATAGACGACTTGAAGGGAAGAGGAAGTTATGCGGACTTGAAGAGGATGGCAGAGGACCGGACAGCCTGAAGAACTGCCATGTCAAAACCTGCCTTTTGTTAGAACACTGATGATGCTCTGGTGGCCTACAGACCTTAGTAGCAGTATTGCAAAACGACATATTGACCAAAGCTGTTTATAATTTATCTCAATGCTACCGGTTTCGGTTAGTTTATTACTATAAAGCGTTAGAAGAGTTTAGCTAATAACTTAACATGTCGTAACACAAAAATTCAAAATTGTAGTAGGGTGGAGGTCAACACAAATAGGCACTGATCAATTCATTTTCTATAATGATGTTGAAATAGATAAATGTTAAATATACTAGGGGCAAGACACAAACAATATCCTCACTACGTGATAGTAATGGCGATCCTGCCGATGACAACGCTGCTCAAGCAGAGACACTAAACATAGCTTGTAAAAACTCATTCACCGAAGAAGACGAAACCAATATTCTAAATATCGAATTACGACCAGAGGCTGTAATGAGTAACGTAGAAGTAGATATCATCTGAGTAATGCAACAACTAAAATCACTTAACAAGAACACGTCTTCTGGTTTGGACTGTATACCCATTAGATTTCTATCTGATTATGCTGAAGCGATAGCTCCTTACTTAAGAGCCATATACAACTGCTCTCTCAAAGAAGGATTGGAAAGTTGGACAGGTCACACCTATATTCAAGAAAGGCAATAGGAGTAACCCACTAAACTATAGGCCTATTTCATTGACATCAATTTCCAGCAGGGTTTTGGAACATATCATGTTTTCAAATGTTATGAATTATCTCGAACAGAATGATCTATTGACCCAAGATCAACACGGATTTAGAAAATATCGTCCGTTTGGAACACAACTAGTTCTTTATTCACACGAAGTGCTGGATGCTTTCGACAAGGGTTCGCAAATCGATTCCGTATTTCGTGATTTCCAGAAGGCTTTTGACAACTTACCTCACAAACGGCTTATAAATCAAATTGCATGGTTATGGTATATCGCCCCAAATTTGCGACTGGATAGGGGATTTCCTGTCAGGGGGGACACAGTTCGTAGTAATCGATGGTAAGACATCGACTAAAACAGAGGTGGTATCGGGCGTTCCACAGGGTAGTGTTATTGGTCGTCTGCTGTTCCTTATTTACATAAACGATTTAGGGGAAAATCTAAGTAGCTCTCTTACGTTGTTTGCAGATGACGCCGTCATTTACCGTCTAGTAAAACCATCTGAAGATCAAAACCAACTGCAGAATGATCTGAATAAGATATCACTATGGTGTAAAAATTGGCAATAGACTCTAAATAATGAGAAGTGTGAAGTCGTCCACATGAGTACGAATAGAAATCCGTTGAACTTCGTTTACAAGATAAATCAATGAAAAGTGAAGGCCGTAAACTCCACTAAATACCTAGGAATTACTATTACTTCATACTTAAACTGGAAAGAACACGTAGATTATGTCGTGGGAAAGGCGAACCAGAGACTGCGTTTTATTGACAGAACCCTTAAAAATGCAACAGAAGTACTAAAGAAGCAGCATACACTACGCTTGTCCGTCCATTTTTGGAGTATTGCTGCCTAGTGTGGGATACTTATCAGGTGGGTTTGACGGAGGACATCGAAAGAGTGCAAAGAAGGGCAGCTCGTTTCGTATTGTCACGATACAGTGGAGACAGCGTTACGGAAATGATACAGGGTCTCGGATGGGAATCATTACAACAACGGCGCTTATCAAAAATGTTCAAATGTTTTTATAGCTTATGGGACTTAATTACGGGGCCATCAGTCCCTAAACTTACAAACTGCATATGAACTACCTACAACTAAGGACGGCACAAATATCCATGCCCGAGGGGGGATTCGAACCCCCGACCGTTGTGGCCGTGCAGACCGTGACTGAAGCGCCTCAGTCCCCTCGGCCACCGCGGCCGGCCGGCGCTTAACGCTGCGGCGTGGGATACTTACGAAACTTCAGTCGCCAACATTCTTCTCTGAATGCGAAAATATATTGTTGACTCCCACTTAAATAGGTAGATATGATCATCGGAATAAAATACGAGAAATCAGAGCTCGAACGGAGATATTCAGATGGTCTTTCTTCCCGCGCGTTATTCGAGCGCAGTGGCACACAGCTGAGACCTCAGAAATGTTCGTTAAAGCCATTGTAAAACATTTCATCTACATCTACATGCATCTACAGCTATATGGGATACTCTGCAAATCACATTTAAGTGCCTGGCACAGGGTTCATCGAACCACCATTATACTATTTTTCTCGGCTCACAGGTCTTGCTCATAGACGGGTCATCTTAATTTGCAGATCGCGGATGGACGGTATGGGCCGGTAAATCCGCACGCCCGTAAACCATCTTCTACTGAGTCCCAACTAGGCCTACATTTTCAAGATATGTTTAGTCACTAGGAGGGCGATGATGCAGGTAAAAATTTTGTCAGTGAAAATGGGATCACGGAGGAATTTTATTAGAGTACTAGCAGAAAACCCGGCATTGCCTGTGTATTTATTTATTTATTCCTGCTATTTTTCAGGTATATATTTATTTATATCAAGGCTGCATGTATGTAAAATCTCTTGGGAATACAATTAGTAATAAAGAAGTAATAGATTAAAACTTGGAACGTGATGAGGCGTTTTTCAATGTTTATGTGCTCATATCTCATGAACTACATGTCGTACAGTGATACAATTTAGAAGGTACACTCAAGTATATGAGTATATACAGCCTGTAAAATTTCCTGCAGCTACTATCTGTCTTGTAGAAATTATAAATTGTAACGTCATACGGAAAGCCGTAGTTTTAGTCCCTGAACAGCGGAACATTACTGTTTATGTGCTCGTATCACATGAAGTACATGTCGTATTGTCGTATTGTGATACAATTTAGAAGGTACATTCAACTATATGTGCGTATACTGTCTGTAACATTTCCTGCGACTGCAATTTGTGGTGAACAAATTATAAAATGGAACGTCATACCGAATGCCGTAGTTTTACTCCATAAACAGTGGATAAGTAGTAAGCGAGAAACTTTTTTCCTTTCATCATTTTACTATGGTTGCCAGCGAGAAAAAGTTTAATAAAGGTTTGAAATTATGTTTAAAGTTTATTGCAAGTCGCTAAGTACTGTCATTCCCATAGAGTGTATTTCTAAAGTCTCGCCGCATTGTATGGCATTTTTTGCGGTTTTTATTGGTTGTGAGGTAATATTTTTTGAACCATGTGCCGTATGCAGTAATTGTTGCCTCGCGGTATGGAATGTGTGTACTAAATTTGGTTGAAATCGGTCCAATGGTTTAGGAGAAAATGAGCAGCATTGTCGCAAAATGCAGCAGTTTTTCGCGCATCTTATTGTTTATGACGTCATATCCCGTGAAATGTATATCGTATGTGATTCTTACACATACGGCTACCGTCCTCATGTATTGAAGCTTACATGTACAAAATTTCATAAAGATTGGAACAAAACTGTAGATTTGTATGCAACATGTACAAACATATCGACCAGTGGCGTAACTATGACTTGGCTTTTGGGGTGGGGGGGGGATAGATCTGTTTGATGAGAAAAATTTTAATTTGTTTCCAGACAGACGACCATCTACCACTCCCGTTGAAGACTAATTCACTCCCGTCCAATTAAAAAGGTTATGGTAAAAAACCCCGAGTTGCCAATATTTACCTTTACCAGATTGCTGATATACAATTTTTTTTAATCTACCGAAAATTGGAAAATTTGAGGAAAACTAAAAATGCGTTTTCAATCCGTTTTTGATTGAATTCAGCAAAAAGTGTTCAAACTGCGTGCTCATCAGTCCGTAGCTTACAAACTACTTAAACTAAGGCAAACTAACCTAAGGACAGACACACACACACACACACACACACACACACACACACACGCACGCACACGCCCAAGGGAGGACTCGAACCTCCGACGGCGAGCAACCGCGCGATCCGCAGCGAGGCGCCTTAGACAGCTCGACTATTCCACCGCGGAATTGAATTCAGTGCTATAACTGAGTATTCGCACGACGGACAGGGGTAATTCTTCTGTTTGGTTCATTATGGTCTTGGAAAAGTATTCACTAAAAAGTATAGAGACAGTTAAAAAGGAAAGATGCAAAATTCGAACCAAGTTTCTTTTACAATGTGTTTCTAAATGCACTCAATACAAGAAGTTGAGAACCGTTCATCCCCTTGCGATAAAAGTTTGATCATTTGACGTTCAACGATAGATGAACGTTCTTATGAACTAAAAATTACCCGAAAATTTGGAAATTCGTGAGAAACTGAAAGAGCTTTTTTCAATGGGATATCAATGTCATTCGTCTGGTTGCGATAAAATCTTGGATATTTGATGTTCAAAGCAAGAGTAACATTCTTATGAAATAAAAATTTCGAAAAGCTTCCCGGAAAATTTGAAAATACAGAAAAATAGAGATTTTTCTATGAAATATCAATACCATTCAACTGACTACGATAAAAATTTTCACATTTCAATTCAAGGCAAATGCCTTTATAAAGCTACTGGGTCTCAAATGCATATGATTGAAGTTAGTATTTTTTATATTAAGAGGTAAGTGATACGAAGTTCACCGGGCATATAGAAGTGAATAAAATGAACTATTAGGATTACTCACGTTTTATATGGTGCCCTCTTCATGTACCTTTTCTATCACATTGCCACATACTGTCAAGGTTTACGCATTTTCTTAAGAAAAGTTTCTGAAAACTCGCCATTTCTGAAGTCTTGTGGGCTTCTATTGTCATTTACTTTCTTTTTGTTCATCGTCTGTGAGCTGTATTCTTGTTTTGTTTCAGTGTGAACAAGCGCCTGGCCGGCCGCGGTGGCCGAGGGGACTGCGGCGCGCCATTCACGGTCTGCACAGACATTACTGTCGGGGGTTCGAAACCCCCCACGGGCATGGATATTTGTGCCGTCCTTAGTGTTAGCTAGTTGATAAGTAGTTTGTAAGTTTAGTAGGGACTGATGACCCCGTAGTTGAGTCCCATAAGCTATACAAACATTTGAACATTTGAACAGGCGCCTGCTAGCAATGTTCTGTGTCATGTTCTGACTGTATTGTGTGTGTGTTTATAAATATGATTTCAATTCAACTAGCGGAGCTCTCTTTCTCTCTCTCTCTGCCGCAGTCGAGTAGCCGAGCGGTCTAAGGCGCCTCGCTGCGGAGCGCGCGCTTGCTCGCCTTCGGAGGTTCGAGTCCTCCCTGGGGCATGGGTGTGTGTGTGTTGTCCTTAGGTTAGTTTACCTGAGTTTAAGTAGTTTGTAAGCTACGGACTGATGGCCACGCAGTTTGGTCCGATAGATTTACAAACATTTGAATATTTCTCTCTCTCTCTCTCTCTCTCTCTCTCTCTCTCTCTCTCTCTCTCTCTGTGTGTGTGTGTGTGTCTGTCTGTGTGTGTGTGTGTGTGTGTGTTTTAAAAGAAAATTTAAAACTAGTTAAACGTTTCAACATCAGAGTAATTCGCGGAACGCGTCGCACAGATAGCTGTAGAGCTGATGACGTCATCCAGGGTTATCAGACGCGTTGTTCTGACACAGAACGGAGCCTTGACCTGGGAAATCACACACAAAGACTTCCTCATTGACATCCGTCGCGAAAGTCTGAACTCCCAAACTGTTGTAGAGCTGACTGCTAGAATTCGTTTATGCTCGACGTTGTTAAGAAATCTGGAGGATAGTTGGTGCTATGCAAGTTAATGCCGAAACCACTAATGTAAATAAAAATTACAAGCGGTCCTGGATGTTGTTCTTAATAAACATATACGAGACGTCAGGTCTGTCGGCGACAGAACTTAATCTGAGTCTGAGATGTAGCGACGATGCTCCACAATTTTGCTTACGTAGCAATGTTAGGGTAAAGTGTGAATGTTATTTCTGTATTACAGAGTCTTCAGCAATAAACGTATCATAATTGCGATCGCGGAATTTGTTTTGAGGAGAATAAGTAATCGCAGCAAATGCGTATATCTTCAGATATTCTGCTTAGCACTTACTTTAGAAACGCAAAGTGCTACGAGAACTGCGACGGGAAACGACATACAGGGTGTTCAGAAAAGGACTCCCTGATTTCAAAATTAAATATCTAGAAAACAGAGATCGATAGAAAAATGCAGTAAACGGTATGTTTATTGTGAAAGCTGTAAGAAGTTTATACAGAAGTTTGAAATAATAGTTACAAAAGCTGCTAACAGATGGCGCTGTACGCTGTACAGCTTATATCAGTATACGTAAGTGAAATATTCGTATGAAAACACTCTTTGCAAGCAATCACATCACAATGTTTTCAAAATTGGCACTACAGAGGTGGCGCGAACGAAGAAAGAAATTCGCCATCACATTTCGTAGTGTCTCAACCGAAATGGATTCACATGTCACAGAGATCTCCGATTCTAGCTCGACCAGCTTGGCGGTATGCTTCGGGTAGACCATGTCTTTCACAGTGTCCCACAAAAAAAAGTCGGCGAGTATGGAGGCCAATCCATGCCTGCACCAGTAAATTTGGGATATTCCAAAGCAATGACTCGATTCCCGAAGTATTCCTCAAGAAAGTGAAACACGTTTCAGTCCGATGTCGGGCTCCATCTTGCATAGACCATTCAGTACCTGGTCGATCCTCTAACGTTTGCTGTGTGGCGACAAATTGTTCCAAAATTGCAACATAACGTGCACCAGTGAACGTTCGTCGAATGAAAAAAGGGCCAATAATGCCTCTGCTGCATACTGCAGCCCCCACAGTAACTTTAGGAGAATACAGGGGTTTTGCCTCACACCAATATGGCTTTTCGAAATTTCAAAATCGCCAGTTCTGCTTCTTCACGTATCCATTCAGGTGGAACTGTGCTTCATCTGTAAATCAGATACAGCCAACATCAAATCCTCCACTATCAATCATTGTGAGCATCTGATAGCAAAGGCAACCTTTGTTGCACAACTCGTATGGGTATGGCCTGGTGCGTATCAGTTTTGAATGGAAACATGTGTAGGCTCTTTCTCGGTATTTTGTGCGTGCTGGAACGCTTCAAACCAGTCTCAGATGCAATTCTACGGACAGATGACAATGGATTTCGCTGAATAATTCCAGCCCCACTAGATCATCAGTTACGCTGCCTGTTCGTTGAAATTTTAAGAAGAGCGAATGGTTTTCGCGCCGGGTCCTTTTGGAACATTAAATCCCGCTTGAAAACTTTACCTTGTTGCCGTAGGACTCTCTTCTAACCTGTGGTACTCTACCACCAGAAAAAAACGTGTTGTTCAATGGAGTACATGGTTTTAATCTCTTCCTTCGGTATTCTAACATCCTTTTACGTTTCAATAGTGGTACTGATCGCTCTGGGCTTCGGATCACTATTTGTACTAGACATTACGTATGGCGATTACAGCGCCATCTGTTAGCAGCTTTTGTAACTATTATTTCAAACTGTTGTATAAACTTCATACAGCTTTCACAATAAACATACAGTTTACTGCATTCCTCTATCGATCTTTGTTTTCGAGATATTTAATTTTGAAATCAGCGAGTCCTTTTCTGGATACCCTGTATGAAGTATTTGTAAGTGCTCGGTTACAAGTCGAACTTAACAAGAGGTTGTCTTAATATTCGCTACTACCCGATGGACAGTTTACGCCAGTAAATCTTTACGCCTCCTATTTCATCTTCTACGGACTCCTGGTTCGGATTACACGCACTCAAGAAGGTTTAGTACTGAGAGGGTTCTTGCAAAGTGTGGCACAACGTAAATTTAATACCACGGCATGATAATCCGGAAAATTTAAGTAATATTGACCTATCCGACCCTGAAAGTGTACATTTTACAATAACATCAATTTACTGAAATTTTACCTTAATTACGTAAGTTTCGGTTTCGCTGGAAAATAGGAGCCGAATATTTAGTAACGGTTTTTGTTTCGGTCGGACGCTAGCTATATTCAAGTAATAATAAATGTTACATTGTACGAACAAACCGAAACAACAAATTTATGTTTCTAGTATGTTCTGTTACTTTCAGCGGGATATGCCGCAAGTATACACATAGTAGTAAGTATTTATTTACGCAAATTCCCATGTCTTCACTGTCAGTTCACGATTATTTATGCTCTCGATATTTTACTAATGCTTGTAATGCAATAATTACAGAAAGTATTATTTGGTTAATTAAAGGGGAATGCGTCACGGAAATGTTGCACGATTTGAGGTGGAAATCATTAAAACAACGACGCCATTCGTTCCGCCGAGATCTATTTGCGAAATTTCAATCACTTTTGCTTCCGAATGTGGGAATATTTTGCTAGCACCCACCTACATAGGAAGAGAAATCAGATCGACGACGGGACGATTTGTATTCTTTCTTCCCACGCGCTACTCGGGAATGGAATGGAAGATAAAATAGTATAAAGGTGGTTCGATGAACCCTCTGCCAGGCACATAAATATTTGCAGGGTATCCCATGTAGATGTAGATAGAGAATCTACATCTCCATTGTAGCTCTGATTTCTCGTTTTATATTCTGATGATCATTTCTACCTGTGTAAGTGGGAGTCAAAAATATATTTTCGCATTCGGAGGAAAATTTTGGCGATTGGAGTTTCGCAAGTAGCCCACGCCGCAGTGATAAGCGCCGTTGTTGTAATGATTCCCTTCCCAGATGCTGTATCATTTCCGTAACGCTGTCTCCTCCCCCGTATCGTGTCAACATGAAACGAGATGCCCTTCTTTAGACTCTTTATCTGCCCTCCGTCAAACCCACCTGATAAGGTTCCCACACTAGGCAGCAATACCCCAAAAGAGGACGGACAAGCGTAGTGTATGCAGTTTCTTTAGTAGTTCTGTTGCATCATTTAAGGGTTCTTCCAATGAAACGCAGTCACTGGTTCGCCTTCCCCACGACATTATCTACGTGTTCTTTCCAATTTAAGTCTATAGTAATTCCTAGGTATTTAGTGGAGTTTACGGCCTTCACATTCGACTGATTTATCTTGTAAACAAAGTTTAACAGATTTCTTTTCGTTCTCACGTGGACAACTTCACACTTCTCATTATTTAGAGTCAACTGTCAATTTTTATGCCATAGTGATTTCTTATTCAGATTGTTCTACAGTTGGTTTTGATCTTCAGATGATTTTACTACAGGTAAATGATGGCGTCATCTGCTAACAACCTAAGAGAGCTACTTAGATTTTACCCTAAATCGTTTATGTAACTGAGAAACAGCAGAACACCAATAACACTACCCTGTGGAACACCCAATATCACCTTTGTTTAAGTTGATGCCTTACAATTGATTACTACGAACTGTGTCCTCTCTGACAGGAAATCCCGTATGCAGTCGCAAATTTGGGGCGACATACCATAACCACGCAATTTGATTAAAAGCCGTTTGTGAGGTACGGTGTCAAAAGCCTTCTGGAAATCAAATACGGAATCGATTTGCGACCCGTTGTAGATAGCACCCATCACTTCGTGAGAGTAATGTGCTAGTTGTGTTTCGCATGAACGATATTTTCTAAATCCGTGTTGACCTTGGGTCAATAGATCATTCTGTTCGAGATAATTCATAATAGTTGAATACAGGATATGTTCCAAAACCCTGCTGCAAATTGACGACAGTGTAATAGGCTTGTAGTTTAGTGGGTACTATTACTGCCTTTCTTGAATAAAGGTGTGACCTGTGCAACTTTCCAATCTTTTGGTACAGATCTTTCTTTGAGAGAGCGGTTGTATATGGCTGTTAAGTACGGTGCTATCGCTTCAGCATAATCAGTTAGAAATCTAATGGGTATACAGTCCGGACCAGAAGACTTGTTCTTGTTGAGTGATTTTAGTTGCCTCACTGCTCCGATGATATCTACTTTTGCTTTTCAAGTAGAGAATTGAACGGTAGAGAAAGGATATAAAAGTGGTTAATGTGATTTACAGAGTATCTATGTAGATGCAGAAAAACTGATATGAACACACATTACACTTAGGTACTTTGCCCACTGCTAGCAGTGATAGAGTCGTGTCAGCTGTTAGTTGGTATCAACTTTCCCAGCAGTGAGTGTACGTTAGACAATGATGATTATATTAGATTAATACTTGTTCCATAAATCATATATACGACATTTTGCAATGATGTGCAACGTGTCAGTTTAGTAAATTTTGTCTATACCTGACAATCACTATTTTAACGATTTTTTATTTTCATTTTTTAATTGTTTTTAATTTTTTTAGTTTTTTTAAGTTTGTTTTTAAAAAACTCATCACATTGTAGAAGGAGTTGCCATTCATAAATTCCTTTAATTTCTTTTCAAATACCAGTTGGCTATGTGTCAGAGTTTTGATGCTACTTGGTAAGTGACCGCAGACTTTTGTGGCAGCATAATTCAACCCTTTCTGTGCCAAAGTTAAATTTAACCTTGAATAGTTAATATCACCCTTCCTCCTAATGTTGTAGCTATGCACCCTGCTAATACTTTTGAATTGGGTCGGATTGTTAAGAACAAATTTCATGATATATATTGTGAAGCTACAGTGAAGATCCCTAGATTCCTAAATAAATGTCTGCAGGATGCTCTTGGGTGGGCTCCAGCAATTATCATGATTACACGCTTTTGTGCAATTAATACTTTTTTTACTCATTGTTGAATTGCCCCAGAATATGATCCAATACGAAAGCAGTGAATGAAAATAGACATAGTAAGCTTATTTCCTGAGATGTGTATCGTATATCACCAAATTTTGCAATGACCCTGATAGCATAAGTAGCTGAACTCAAACGTTTCAGAAGATCTTCAATATGTTTCTACCAATTCAATCCCTCGTCAATGCAACCGCCTAAAACTTTTTAATATTCTACCTTAGCCACAGATTTATGTTCAAAATCTAAATTTATTGATGGTGTCTTGCCATTTACTGAATGAAACTGTATATACTTGGTTTTATCAAAGTTTAATGAGAGTCCATTTCTAAAAAATGTTCAAATGTTTGTAAATCTATCGGACCAAACTGTGTGGTCATCAGTCCGTAGCTTACAAACTACTTAAACCTAGGTAAACTAACCTAAGGACAAACACACACCCCCATGCCCCAGGGAGAACTCGAACCTCCACGGCGAGCAACCGCGCGCTCCGCAGCGAGACGCTTTTGACCGCTCAGCTACTCCACCGTGGCAGTCCATTTGTGGAGAACCACTTAATATCTTTCTGAAAGATATCATTTACAATTTCATCAGTACTGACGCTACTCTCAAGTATGCGTGTACCGTATTTTCTTTGTGTTTACCTTCGATTGCTAAAATGAATATTAGTATCATACATAGGACAATTAATTATTAAGTAGGTTACTGTTACTACTTAAAAAATAGTTTGGAATATCTTCGAAAGTCCTTAAACATCTGACGTAAACTATTTGCATAAGCAGACCCGCTAAATCTGTTATCAGATCAACGTAAGAAAAATTGCCCGTCTCTTTCTCAAGTGTCCTCTGAACACAGTATTCTTGTATCGATTACTACCAATTTTAGCAGTTAACTATTACTATAATTTTTATCTGTGCCAAATCTAAGCCGTAACAGTTGAACGATTACTGAGACTGACAATAAGAAATAGTGATGAGTCGTAAGCTACCATCCACTCACATGCTTGACTAAGTGAACCACTTTAGTAGTAAACCACTCAAGGCTGCTGCAGTGCTCGGCTTTGCCCGTAAGTCCCAGAGATTATGGCTTTCCCTAGAAGTATTTATTGCTCCATATTTCACGGATCTTTCATCGCTACGATCACCCACCGCCACACACCGCGATCAAACCACTCTTGAGCACGATGAGTGTGACTCATGGCTACTCCCACACATAAAAATCCATTACAGGTTATATATATATATATAATTCAACTGTCACGATATTTGTCCGAGATGAACTCGCAACTATTCAGCACAGTGCGTGAGATTTGGTCGTACTTAAAAGATAGGATGGTTGTTAACTCGATTAATAACATCATTACTGTGATTTTTCAGTTTCTCCCGGCGTATTTGATGATCAAAATATCCACGGGTGTACTGCCGGTACTGCCCGTTGGACACTATAGACCGGCAGTACACCCGTGGATATTTTGATCAACATCATTACTGATTCTATTGTGAATTACATGTATTTACCTTCTTCGGATAAGTAGCGCTGTTTTTCAAGTTGCAGTCTGGGCAAGCGGCAAAGTGGAAGGTCGCGGGTTCTGAACTCGCTAGGATCACGGATAAGAAATTCTCTTCACACTGAGATTAAACTAGTCTTCATATTTCGACTATGTAAGGAGTAGCAAGAAACGACATATTTTAGTGACATGACGCGCGCCGAACTGGCGTCGAATGAATCATTTGCTCCAGGTTACCGTCACTGAGCCACTTACGAAATTATGATTATATTCGATTTACGACGTATCATTGATGCCGCATCGCACATTTTCTCCAAATCACCAAACGGATGGCAAAGCCTCTCCTGCATCAGGCGCGCGCGCGCGCGCGCGCGCGCGTGTGTGTGTGTGTGTGTGTGTGTGTGTGTGTGTTGAGCTCAGCATAATTTAAGTGGTGTTTATGAACCGATGTCCTGAGCATTCAAATTCAAATGTTCAAATGCTTGTATAGCTTATGGGACTTAACTACGGAGTCATCAGTCTCTAAACTTACAAACTACTTATGAACTAGCTAACACTAAGTACGGCACAAATATCCATGCCCGAGGGAGGATTCAAACCCCCGACCGTAGTGACCGGGCAGACCGTGAGTGGAGCGCCTCAGTCCCCTCGGCCACCGCGGCCGGCACCTGAGCATTCTCGTCCCTCAGTTACACTAACGTCGAACTCTGAACAAATGTTCGTAAATCTATGGGACTTAGCTACTGAGCTTATCAGTTCCTAGGCTTATAACTTCAAGTAACCTAAGGACAACACGCACACCCATGCCCGAGGGAGGACTCGAACCTCCGTAGGGAGCAACCCCGCTCTCCGCAGCAAGGCGCATTAGACCGCTCGGCCACTCCACAGCAACTGTTTGTTAAATATCAACCACTTTAGCTTCAGAAAATACATTGGCAGTATTTTGCAAATTACAATTAACAACGAAATAATTACTTATGAAGCTTCAAGATACTGTGATAGAATTATCAACCTACGGTAAGTCAATATACAGGAGATGCCAAGAAATTTACTATAGCTGCCAGTGTCCGGAAGATGATACACCACATATACAGGTGTGTACAAAATTCTACAGGACGCACGGTCTGATTTAAAACGCCGGGAGTCATGGAATTTGCCTTTTTTCCCTTTCGCTCACCCACTAAATCGAAGAAGAAACGACGGAAAGAAAGGGAAATTTAAGACAATGAATAGTGTGTCACATGTCAACGATAAGCTTCGCTCACGAGTTTTCTATCCTGTCAGTTAAATAGTGCAAGTGTAATTAAAACTCTGAGAACCGATTACAAACTGCAACTAGAGAAAGGAAGATGAAACTGTTAAACTGTCTTAGAAATCGGAGTAGCGATAAATTCAATATAAAAGTTTCTGTCCACGTAAAAGAAGCAGAGTACGAAGTTCCTGCCTTTTAAGCAAAATTGCGAATGAAGGGAAATCGAACACAGTATTACAAGGAGAAAGAAGTTTACTAGTTTCAAACACAGGTGTTAGTTTAGGATAGAAATTTTTTAGAGTGAACATCTAGAGCAAAGCATGGTATTGTAGACAGCCACGGAATGGAAGACATTTCTACTGATAAACTCAATAAAGTTGTCAGAATTGCATCCATTATGGATGTGGAACCTGCCATTGTGTTGAATATAGGATTCCAGGAAATACTGTAGTCAGTTGACTTTTATTTTTACTAGCTGTAAACCCGGCACTGTCCGGGTGTTTATTTATCCTACATTCTCGTAGTCCACATCCCCTTCCCCCCTTCTCTCTGCATCCACCACTTTCTCTCCAATCTCTCTGTTCGTATCCACCTTTCCCTCTCTGGGCAAAGGTTTCTACAAAGTACCCTCTATCACGAACCGTACAAACGTTTATGTAACCAGTTATCTGCCTCTTGGTTTAAAGGTCATGTGTGCAAAAATTCATAAAGATTGGAGCACAACTATGTATTTTGTAAAATTCCGTAAGTTAAGTACCCTCCACCATGCACCGAACGAAATTTTATACAGACAGTGACATTCCTCTTGTTTTTAAGTTAGAGTGTGCAAAATTTCATCAATATCGGAACAAAACTATAGATTTCTATGTAATAGAAATGCAGGGTCACATTGAGAAACGCACGTTGTTCTTCTCAATTATTCCAGTTTTATTTCATACAACCCTTGTTCTGAGAATAATGAAAACAACAAAATAAAGTATCTGTGAAATCGGTCGAGCAGTTCTAAAGTTATGGCGGGGCCAAGGTATTTAGGGATCCATTTATATATTGCAAAGTACGCTCCCCCATGCACCGTATGAAACTTTAGGTAGACGGTGACCTTCCTCTTGTTTTGAAGGTCAAGCGTGCGAAATTTCGTGAAGATCAGAATGAAACTGTAGATTTCGGGAGTCTGTAGGAGCAGTATGCTCCGCCATGCACCTATAACAAAATATTTTCATAGCTTACGTTTTCTACCTATAATCTACATTGCTGCCAAATTTCAGCTTCATAGGTAAAGTAGTTTTCGAGACTTCGTGTTTAGTCAGTGAGTAAGTGAGTGTCCTTTCGCTTTTATATAGATAGAGACTAAAATCACAGATTGCTTAATATTGTATGCAAGAGAATTAAGGGAGATATGCATACAAAAATGAATAGTAACAAGCATATATGTGATGCTCACTTTATTTGATACAATGTTTTGTCTTATGCTTCATAAACGACAGAGATTACATGCAAGCTTTAGTTGTAGGTCCCTAACTACTCCCATTTTCCAAAATTTGACGCATAAATCTGGTATTCTCACGCGGTGGCCTCTCATTATCTATGACGTCTTATCTCCTGAGCTGTGTTGTGCTCTTTTGTGTTTGCTCAGGAACCTTCGTGGTCGTACGGTGAACAGTACACCAAAGTTTCATTGCAATCGAATGAATGGTTTATGAAAACATAGAGGGCATACAGACAAACATTCATTTTTATGTAGATATATTTGTTTTTGACGGTTTCGAAGTGCCTGGCAGTTCATGATTTTTAAATAAAGCAAACAAATCTTCCACATGAGTACACGATATTCTTTTTTGTCAAGACGAATAAAACCTTTAATATCGCTAAAATGTCTTTATTTACAACGTCGTTTCGGGACCTCTCATCATCAGATCTAGAAAACCTGTGAGCTTGCGAAACAAAGATTGCCATCTGATAAAATGGGTTGTTAGTAAGGAAGTCCATATTACGTTATAAATAAGAAATTTTTAGCGATTTAGACAGTTTTGTCTTACTGACAAAAAAGTTCATCATCAGATGATACAAGTTCAGTTTTTCTTTACAACCTTATGAAATTGTTAACGTATAATGAGAAACTAAAGCACCATATGTTACTTCTGTAGTTAGTAAATATGACGATATTTATTTGATTAAGCCGTGTTCCAAGTTGATACTTCGCTGCTGTTTTATAGTCGGTAAGGTCACTCTTCTGTGACACATTATTTTGCCTCAGACTGTTACAAAATTGGCCATGACACACAGTTAACCACAACAATCGCTATACACCTGTTCTACAGTCGTAAACGTATCAAAGTAAACATATCAAAGATCTGTACAACTATTACTTTAAAGATCTTCGCTGAAGCTGATATGTTATTTGCACAATATTTAAAACTAAAAGTTTTTAAGTTTGTTTTTAAATTACTGTAAAAGTATTAATGGAAGGGTGTATATACCAAATGCCTACATTATAAATTGTAAATAATGTGCAAATAACATCTCAGCTTCTGACAATGCCTATGAATTAACAGTTGTATAGATCTTTGTATATTTACGTTTATAAAAAAAAAAAACTGGTAAAGCGATTGATGCGGTTAAGTGTGTCTTACGGCCATATGTTAAAGAAGTTATAAACAAACAGTGTACCTACCCGGTAACAAAATGGCGGAGAACTGTAAATGTAAGTAGCTACTCGGAACAGAGTTTAAGCTCATAAATATCTCGTCCTTTTCGCCAAACTCATCATGCTTTTATATATCGCCACAGCTTAACGAATTCCCTAGTGCTATAAAGCTATGAAGAAAACTTAAACTGTACCATCAAGCGATGAACTCACATACAGGTGTATTTCGGTAATGGAAGTAAATAAATGAGGTTGAAAAACTAAATAAAAGGCGATTGGCTGCAGTTCTTCCTGGAATACTGAAGTTCTCCACGTAATGAACGAGTCGAGGAGAATTTTACTAACACTTCCTGGTACAGGCAGGATTGTACGAGATAATGCGACCTTGATACCTGTTCTTAGTTAAAATATCTAAAACGGATCTAGGGCATCCATGATTAGTCTTTTCTTCATTTAATACTTGGTTTTAATTACACCTTCCATGTAAGGTAGACTAACGTGCACTCTTATTTTCATTAACTTTTAGCGACATAAATACTTAGCGGTAAGTAAGTTTACGGCATACAATGGGGGAATAAGTTGGAGGAGCAAGTTCCGACGCTACTGTGATTGCATTTCAATGTGTTACCAGCTTACAACGGGTTATATGTAGAAAAATAATTGAATGTCCTAAGCCCAACGAGAGTTAATACCGTAGGTTCTCATTTATCTTTCCTTTCTTGACCATTTCTCCTTGAAAAACAAATGATAATGTGAAAATGAAATTTTGGTAAAATATAAGATTACGCATAAGAGAAATTATAACAATAAAAGAAACCACACTTTCCTCTTTAGAGGGAAACATTACAGTGTCAATAAACACTTTGTAACCAAGAACGATGTATTATACATATATTTGAGTTGGCCAATTTCGATAATCACTGTAACCATCGTGTAATATCTCTCCTTTTTTACATCATGTAAAAATTTGTTAGGACCTTGTGGTGTCGCACAAGTCTAATGTGCGCGCCACCTACTTTCGCCGCGCGCCGCCATGCACACATGGTGCGGCGTTCTTACGACGTCAGCCACGAGCGCCCTCTGCTACAACTCCGTTCGTAGCCACCACTGAACGACATCGTTCACTTGGGACTGAGATAGGAACCAGTTAACACTTCGGGATCAGATAGGCACCAGTGAAGACTTGGCTATTGGACAGGCACTAGGCAGGCCTCTAGCTCAAATTTGTATCAGCATTCTGCAGTACTGAGCTATGTAAAAGTTAAGTATTACTAAGTCTCTAAGAAATATAGATCTCGTTCTAATTTACTCTAGTGTTTCTAGTTTCTGCTGTCCCACTGGATGGTCACCTCCTACCTGCACAAGCGTGCGCCCTTTATTCCTGTGTCGGTCTTCCTACTCGGCCACCGACACCTACGACGGAAACGAGCCACAAAAGCGGCGACGAGGCTGGGACACAAAAGTGGCGACGAGGAGTGATAGACGAACCTTGGACCAGCAGCCAGACAGCAGCAGTCAGAGCACACAGAAATTGCTCCCGCCCACCCACCTTTATTCTAAGATTTTTGGGGGAACATATTCTGTTACGTGTTTTGTGGACTTTTTTGTTGCAGAGCGTCCTCTTTTACAATTGCATTTGTGTTTTGTTGTTCTAATTTACTTGCATGTGCGGCGCCTAATCGGTCAGCATGGCCACTACCCTGAACCCGAACTTAATGGTAATTATTCAGTTATAGACGGCGCAAATCACGCAACTACTTCAAGCAGTGGCGCAGTTGATGGCAACTCAACAACAGCCGTCGCATCAGCAGCCCACACCTGCCACTGCACCGCTCCCTATGTTCCGCCAGTACAACGAACGTGAGGAAGAATGGAGCGACTACTTCGCACAGTTTCAAGAACTCGGCGCGGCTCTTCAACTTTAAGGTCAGAGGGTGAAGCATCTGTTATTATCTGTGGTGGGCACTCACACCTTCATATTACTGCAGAAACTTTTCCCCCATGCATCTCCTCGTGATCTAGATTTCTATCAAATTGTAGATGCACTGAATACTCATTACGAGAGAAAAGTTCTCGTAGCTGCAGCGCGGTACCGATTTTTCAGATTTAAAAAATTACCTGAGCAGTCACACCAGGAATGGATCACGGAGTTGAAGGGCTTAACCCGCAAATGTAAATTTACTTGTTCTTGTGGACTATCTTATAGTGACAAGATGTTGAGAAATGCAATTACGCAGAATTAGGGCAGCAATTCTAAAACAGTCTGACCCCTCATTAGACAGTGTACTGCACGTTATTGAAGCGCATGATACATTAGACTTAGCAGATGTAGAAATGCAAAGCCACAGTGTAAATTCAGTGCACCGTAACGGACGCATTCCTAGCCGTAGTTCTCATTTTAGCCCTAGTGATTCTTTAAATTCTACCGGCCGTGCTGAACAGACAGTGAACAGTAGCCAGTGTAAAAGTGCGACACAAAGTCGTCCCGTTGTGTTAGAAATAGTAATTTGAATAACTAGCGCCAACGCTCATTTCAGAAAAATGTTTGTAAGTCTTGTCCCCAGTGTGTATCTCGCCACAAACGTGCGCATTGCCTTAGTCGCAACGCAACCTGTTATCAATGTGGCAAATCGGGACATGTACAGTCAGTGTGTAGGCGAAATAAAAATTCAAAGAACGGTACCGTTAGAAACAGTGCTTTGCCGAGTGCACGAACAGTTCATGCTGTCAATGTCACAGACGCTGTGGAATTGAACAGTGCTTTACTTGGTTCTCAATTGCAAGACTGTTCTTCTGCGCCTACTGCACAACTATGTAGTAAGCCACGTCACAAGCTCCATCGAGCGCGTAAAATTGTGCAACGAAAAAGGGTTCGGGACAAGCAAAATGACTCTGTACAGTGCAATCTTGTAGTGAACGTAGTGCCTCTTGCAACTTCTCATTGTAATAGTGCCCAGTACTGTGTAGCTAGTGACAATAGACTTGATGTAGCTACTCAAAAGTTTAGTGCAGTCGTTAGTGAATCTGTAGTAGCCTCGTATTGCGCGGACGCCGATCCGGCGGTAATGCCATCTAGTGACAGTGTTGTTAATCCGCTGTGTGCCGATCCTGCGCCGCTTCCTTCACTATGTAGCCCGCGCATGCACAAGTGCAGCAAACAACCGGTGTCAGATGTTGCCCACATTCGCGCACCTGTCGAGCGCCACAAGCAAAAGTTTTTTGTGAATCTTTGCATAGAAAATAAGACTGTGCAATTTCAGCTTGATACTGGTTCCGCTGTTACATTAATTAGTAAAGACACATGAACTTCTGGCTTCGCCAAAATTGTCGCCGTCACAGAAAGTGTTAACAGCATATACATGACAAAATATTCCCGTGCTAGGAACGTGTAGCCTGCCCGCCTCTTTTCAAGGTGTAACAAAAACAGTTGCTTTTGTAGTTCTTCAGGCCAAATCTACACAGAACATTTTTGGACTAGATGCTTTTGACTTGTTTGGTTTATCAATTCAAAGAGATGTGCTTCAAATTTCGTCAGTAGTGCCTCAGGACAAAATTAATGCATTATGTGAAAAATACAGTGACTTGTTTTCTCTGGAGCTAGGTTGTGCTAAAGACTTCGTGGCACATGTAACTTTAAAAGACTCTGCTGTTCCAAAACTTCATAAAGCCAGACCAGTGCCTATCGCAATGCGTGATACAGTTGCCGAAGAACTTAAACGTTGGCAAAATAGTGGGGTGATTTCTCCTGTTTCTGCGAGTCAGTGGGCCTCGCCTTTAGTAATTATAACCAAGCCATTAGCAAAACTTCATCTGTGTGCGGACTTCAAATCAACAGTGAACAGTCAAACAATTGTATACACTTATCCCCTGCCTAGACCTGACGAACTAATGGACACATTGGGACAGTCTTGCTTCTTTTCCAAGATTGATTTAGCAGAGGCATACTTACAGATTCCACTTGATGACGAGTCAAAAAAGTTTTTCGTCATCAATACACACATGGGCCTTTTTCAATTTCAACGCCTACCCTTTGGCAGTTCTTCCGCCCCCGCTACTTTTCAGCGCATCTTGGAACAGCTTACAGTTTCTGTACCGTGTTGCTCGAACTACTTAGATGATATTGTGGTATCCGGACGTAAAGTTGAAGAACATTTAGCAAACCTGGAGTGCCTTTTCAAAGTTTTGACTGCAGCAGGTCTACGTTGCAATAAAGCAAAGTGTTCGTTTTTTCAAACTGAAATAGAGTACCTAGGCCATGTGATTAATGCCGAAGGAATACATCCCTTACAGTCACATCTTCGAGCAATCAATGACTTGCCTCCTCCTAAGAATGTGCACGAATTGCAAGCAGTAATGGGAAAGCTTAACTATTACTTCAGATTTATACCCAATGCCTCTCAGATTGCAGCTCCACTGCATCACTTACGTAGGAAGAATGTTCCTTTAATGGTCTAAAGATTGTCAGGTTGCCTTTGACAACTTAAAGTCTGCACTACTCAGTGATGCATGTTTGATTCCCTTTGACCCACAGAAGCCTGTAGTGTTAGCAGTTGACGCCTCGTCGTATGGTCTGGGCGCTGTAATCTCACATCGTATTGGATGTCACGATCGTCCTATTGCCTTTGCATCCAAGCTACTGACGCCAACGCAACAGAATTACAGTCAGATAGAAAAAGAGGCCTTAGCAATCATTTACGGCGTCACAAAGTTTCATCATTATCTCTATGGCAGAAAATTCTATTCGTTGACAGACCACAAGCCTCTCACGTCGTTGTTCTCACCCACAAAGCCAATTCCGCCACGAACGGCACAAAAGCTTCAGAGATGGTCCTTGATATTGTCTAATTATCGGTATGAGATTTTGTACCGACCTACCACTCAACATGCCACTTCCGGTTGGCCAGGATGTGTCGTTCGATTCTTCAGAAATGGCATGTTGTCAGGTAGACTCCAGAGATGCTTCCGCTATCGCAGACTTCCCTTTGAACTCTCGTCGGGTTGCACAGGAAACAACGGCGGATGCTGACCTAAGTGTGGTAGCACGTTTTGTTCGCTTTGAATGGCCTGCCAGAGCCAAAGACATTGGGCGGCCTCTGGTTCGACGTTATTTTGCACAACGTCATGCATTATCTTTAAGTCAGGGTGTTCTGTTGTTACATACGGACAACGACCAAACAAGAGTGATTGTTCCTCGTTTCCTGCAACGAGAAGTGTTACGCCTCCTGCATCAAGGACATTGGGGTATTGTTAGGGCAAAGCTACTTGCTAGACGTCATTGTACCTGGGTTGGTATGGACGCTCAGATAGAGAGCATGACGTCACAGTGTACTGTCTGTGCGGAGCATCAGACGGCTCCTCTGCAACATTTCTCAGACTGGCCACTCCCCAAAGGACCATGGCAACGTTTACAAATTGATTTTGCCGGACCTTTCTGGAATACGCGCTGGTTAATCGTTGTAGACGCTTTCAGCAAGTTTCGTGATTGCCATGAACTCAACGACGGCTTCTAGTACAATCAGTGCCTTAACATCAGTGTTTTGCATCGAAGGTTTGCCTGAAACTATCGTCAGTGACAATGGACCTCAGTTTGTTAGTGCGGAATTTCAACAGTTTTATCGTGTGAATGGCATTCACCATATCACCACTGCACCTTTTTACCCTCAGTCCAATGGTGAAGCAGAACGTTTCGTTCGAACATTCAAGTCTCACATGGAAAAGATGAAAGGTCAGCACTCCAGGCAGCAAGCTCTTCAAATTTTTCTGTCTACGTATCGGTGCATGCCACGTGACGGCCCGTCTCCTGCCGAGCTGCCACACGGCCGCCGTCACCGCACTCTCCTTCACCTGCTGCAGCCACCCACATACAGAGTGGGTTCGTATGGCGCTACGCGTTTTCAGGTTTCTACGCCGGTGCTGTACAGGCATGTTTGCTGGCAACAAGACAAGATGGACGCCGGGCACCATTCAGCGCGTGCTCGGTCGCAATATATATGTTGTACGTTCTTCCACAGGGTCGGAGCTGCGGCGCCACGCCAACCAATTGCGCCTGCACAGGCTGCGCGATCCTGTCTCGGGTTTCTTGATTCCAGACCCAGTTCACCGCCAGGAAGCTCCTCCACATCGCTCGCCGCCGGGTCCAGCGTCCCTGGACTACGAGATAGTACCCATGGAGGTAGACGCCCCTCCATTGCAGTCGCCGCCGCTGTCGCCGCCTCAGATGACAGCGTCACCGAGAAGGACTGCGCCTGCGCCCCCCCCCCCCCCCAGCTTGAGCCACGCACCTCAGAAGAAGACAACCTGCTCCCTCTGGGCGGAGGCGTGCGCCCTTCCCCAGGTTTTGGTGGGTTTCCCTGGGGATCGCAAGGTGGATGCCGGGGCGCGGACGGCGTCTCGATTCCAGCCTCAGCAACGACGCCCGTCCCACCAGTAACGCCCCCGCGCAAGCCCTCCTCCCAGTGCCGTCGCCGTGGCCTCAGCCCTACGCCAAGACGACGCGGCGGTTTGGGGAGGAGGGGTGTGGTGTCGCACAAGTATGAAGTGCGCGCCACCTAATTTCGCCGCGCGCCGCCATGCACGCACGGTGCGGCGTTCTTACGACGTCAGCCACGAGCGCCCTATGCTACAACTCCGCTCGTGGCCACCACTGACCGACATCGTTCACTTGGGACTGAGTTAGGAACCAGTTAACACTTCGGGATCAGATAGGCACCAGTGAAGACTTGGCTATCGGACAGGCACTAGGCAGGCCTCAAGCTCAACTATGTATCAGCATTCTGCAGTACTGAGCTATGTAAAAGTTAAGTATTACTAAGTCCCTAAGAAATATAGATCTCGTTCTAATTTACTCTAGTGTCTCTAGTTTCTGCTGTCCCACTGGCTGGTAACCTCCTACCTGCACAAGCGTGCATCCCTTATTCCTGTGTCGGTCTTTCTACTCGGCCACCGACACCTACGACGGAAACGAGACACAAAAGCGGCGACGAGGATGGGACACAAAAGACCTGTAGTTGTTTCTTCCATAGTAAGTGTGTCTGGCCTGGTTTCCTAACAACTGTTAATGTAAACCTTTACAAAAGAAAGCACAAACAGTTGTATCAACAGTGCAACAGTACATGATTTATCGTAAGCGTCTTAAATTCTTTCGTCTGCCGAGTTTTTCATTGAGAGTTGTGACAAACTTAGACGGTGTACTTCTGCTATGGAACAAACAACTAAAGGTCCTAACAAATCTTTAGAGACTGCAAAGGAAGAGGTTATATTTTTGATATTCGACTGATAGTTTAGTAAATTTTTTGCGTCACTCGCGTGCATACATACTTCTATTTCTTCCCTTTTGTACTGTGTGTAAAATTTCGAGTGGATTATCTATGGTGTCTATGGTTTTCTGTGTGTGTTCTTTCTATCTCATTCTGATATTTCATCCTGTTAGGCCAATGAAAAATTTAGTACCTGAATTACAAGAGGTTTCTTACATGCCGGGGTAAAGAAATTTATAAGGTTCTATTGTGTGTGTGTGACGTTTCTTTTCTTACGGTGTTTTTATTTTGCGAAAGTGATTATAGTATTTCTGAAATTTTTCAGTAATCCCATAATGGTAACAATGATAATCGAAATCAGTCATTTCCAATAAGTGTATAGTATTGCGGAGTGTTTCTTCAAAGTAAAATTAATGTCGGAAAGGGTAACATTTGCCAACTGCATAACATGTTTACGTTGTTCCCTGTGTAAACCATCTGCATCCACGACAGTATGGATTGCCCTTCAGCAGTGTTCGGAATTCTTTTCGTATAGTGGATCACGAAATAAATCATCCATTTCTAAAAGTTGCTAAATCCATTTTCCAGTATTAATTATTTTAGATGTCTGAAGCGTGCGCTTCGAGCTGACGGCTTAAAAGAGAAATCAGGTGCATATAGATGTTGTCTCTATTATAAAAGAAGTCTTACAGTTCGTCTGCTGTGGCGGACTCAGTTACTGGAATTACTGTTGTTATTTAGGGAAAAGAGGCTTGTCAGCCCCCGTACTTGGGAAAAAATATTCACTAATTTCTTGTTTTGATTTTTGTCACGACATGTGATGTTAAGTGGCCAATTGAAACATAACACACCAGAAGACCCGGTCAACTTCGTATCACTTACCTCTTAATATGCACCGTATTAATTTAAATCATATGTATTTTATAGCCAGTAGCTTTATAAAGGCATCATCAGATAATGTATCGGCTCGATAGTGGGTGAAGAGAGTGGGCAAATCACGCACACATGTCCAGAATAATGTTCATGTCACATTCGTGGAAGTTCAGGGAAGGTTTAAACGGTGATAAAATATGGAAAAATTGTGAGGAACATTAAAATTTAACACCTGTAAAATAATGAATTGGTTGTTGTTTTGGGTGTGTTCGGAAATATACTTTGAAAGAGTACAGTTCGCTTTACACGATCTGAATCCGTATATGAACTGCCAAAGATAAAAATGAATGGCTGTTGGTTACTCTCGCTAAGACTCGAAACGGCTGAACCGAATTGTGTATATATTATTACATAAACCACTAGATCTATTGTGATTAAATCTAGTTTGCAAATAGCTTAAGCGCTGAAGTACCGGATACGATACTTTAGAAAGTGTGGAATTGAAGACCTTTTTTATTTGAAGTATAAAAAGCGAAATATCGAACAATAAATACTCTCTCAAAAGTTATTTACTCTTTGACTTCTTAACTGTATTTCAGAAGTTATAATTAACTTTTAGAAATGCATTGTCCCTATTGTAAAAAGTTGATATAACGGCAGAACAAGAGAAGTAGCTGTCAGTTTTCCACAAATTTTCTATTTTCTGGCCAACTATTACAAACTTTTACTTCACTCAAATCTTCCTCTCTCTTTGAACATATATGCAAAATTTTATCGCAATCAGATAAATAGTATTGATGTTTCATAGAAAAAACTCTATTTTTCTGAATTTTCCAATTTTCTGGGAAACTTTACTAAATTTTTACTTCATAAGAACGTTACTCTTGCTCAAAACAAAAAATTACCCCTCTCCATCGTGTGAATAGTCAGTTATAGTGATGAATTCAATCAAAAACACATTGAAAAACGCACTTTCAGTTTTTCTCAAATTCTCCATTTTTCCGGTAGATTTTCCAAATAATTTATTCCATACTCACTGTCAAGCCGTACTCAAGTGATCTCTTACAACCACGTGGCAATTGAATTTTATTCATAGAAAAAAAATCGCTTTCAGTTTGTTCTACTTTCCGGGTGACTTTTCCAAATTTTTATTTGATGCGAACCTATCTCTTGCTTTCAACATGAAATGTACAAAATTTTATCGCAATTGTATAAACGTTTTGATAGCTCACTGGAAAAAGCTGTTTCATTTTTTCCCGATTTTCCTCTTTTGCGAACAACTTTTCCATATTTTATCACCGTTTAAACCTTCCCTGGACTTACACGGTTCAGCCGTTCTCGAGTTTTAGCGAGACTATCGAACAGCAATTCATATATATATATATATATATATATATATATATATATATATATATATATATATATATATATGTGTGTGTGTGTGTGTGTGTGTGTGTGTGTGTGTTCTAGTGACTCTTCGTAGCAGCGATGTATGGCAAGAAGCGAAACACCAGTATCTCTGTTTGGGACGATTGGCTGGCTAAAGTTCAACATTCATTTTGTAAAGAGACCACTGGGCTTTAGATATCGTCGGTTAATTCAGTCAGAAAGTTTTGTAACTGAGTAAACGTTGGAGTTAGGTTGGCAGCAGCTGACGCCAGTAGTCTTGAGGCCAACTTACTGGCAGTTACAAGTTTGGCGCACACACACACACACACACACACACACACACACACACACAATTTGCTTCTTTGATGCCGTTCGCGGCGTTGCGGTTCCAGGCTCAGTGTGCTGAATGTGGCGGAGAGCATGGCCGTTCGTGTGCCCGCAGAGATGTACAACATTATGTAACGCGATTATGGCGAAAATGTAACGTTGCGAGCTACTCATTTGAAGACGCATTAATGGTTAGAAATACAATGGCAGCCTCAACGAAGCCACATAAGCGAAGCATTGGATGAGCGTCGTTCTCTAGGTTTTATACGAGAATTTCTCAGAATAATGTTGAACGATGAACAACTAACGACGGGGGGAGCGGCGGCTAGACTGTAAAATTAATATTCGTTATTTAAAACTAATTGTTTTTCACTGAATATTTGTCGAGGTGAACTACACTATTTCTTAAAAGGCTCGTGATTATCGATTCACACATTTCCTCACACTATGATATAAATTATATTTTTTTTTTCCTATTAAGTCTCAATTATACGATAAAAAGGATCAACAAGTTCGTAAATATAGCAATAAAATTATAATTAGAAAAAGGATTTTTATTCATATACCGGTACCAATAGTGCTAAGTTACTAATCCAGAGAACAAATTTTATAAATGTTGTACTTCGCTATCTGTAGGTCAGCTTACGAAAATTAAACCAAAATGCAAATACGAGGGTACGAACTTAAATAGTGGGAACTACTTATTCACAACATATACAAAAGCGTTACATGTTTTCACCTGTTACTGTCCTTCAAAGTAGTCACCAGCGTTGTGTACAATCCGTTCCCAGAGAAGTGTAAGGCGTAGTACCCGGTTAGCAGAGCCTGTTCTATTGATAGTGCGAATGGAGCGGTCTACTGCCTGCCGAATCTCTGGAACAGTTCTGAAGCGAATGCCAGGACGTGGTTCTCCCATCTTCGGGTTGAAATAATAGTCACAGGGACTTAAGTCCATGGAATATGGCGGATAGTACAGTACATCCCAGACCCGACCGAACAGAGCAGCAACAACTTGCACTGTATGCGCCCGCGCATTTTCGTGCAAAATCATTGTTGGGTTGTGCGGAAGTGTTGCCGCTTCTTTTGCATCCAGTTTTGCATTTCCGTCAATTCCAGCGGAACCCATCGTGATGCAACTATTCGCATGCCCAAGTTTTACTTCAGGATACGAAGCTCAGTGGTATGCGGTAATCCGGCTTCGAAGGAGAGCTCACGAATTGTCTGGCGTCGATCACTGTCCAGTAACGCGGCAACAGTATGCACTTCTTCTTCAGAGGCGCTGGAACGAACTGTCCGATGCTTGTCTGCCACAGTTTGCCGATATTCGTTAAAGGCTTTTACCCAACGAGCCACTGTTCTGTACGGCAATGCCGATTGCCCGCACCCCTCTTGAAGACTTGATACACTGTCGTGCTGTACGATCTCTGGCACATTCAATCTTGATCCAACTCCGTTGTTCCTGTTTCGAAAACATAGTGACACCGATACGTTAGACCGCTCGCTCACAAGTGACTGTGTTTCCCTAGATTGTGCGCACGCCGATGACGTGGGACAAGCGAGTCCATTTGCTCGGAGGTAAGGTAGGTATGCCAAGAACGTCTGCTATCAGCAACAATAGTAGATTCCATTGAATAGTGGCACTACAGCAGTGTTACCACTATTACTTTATTTATCGTATGGCATATGTGATCAGTACACCAAACAACAAATTTATATCTTCATTGTGTACATAGGTAATCGCCTGTGGCGTTGCCAGGAAAGAATCACTTGTTTCTCCACTGAAACGTGTTAGTGGGCATTCTTGTGTGATGTGCTTCACAATTTGCGTCACACACCTTGGTTAGTCCCGATCCGGTTTAACTTGGACCATACATTCCGAGGTTGCTCAAAGCCAGGCATCCTCCGTTCAATGCATGGCATATCTAAAGATTCTGCTAGATCAACTTTGTCTCCATTCATTAAACCATCTCAGTCAGGTTGAAATTGTTGGCTAAAGGGGACTCCGCCGTACAGATGGGTGCGTAACTCTGTCAATATGTAGGTAGTGAATATCCTAATGCATGGGCAATCTTTGATTACTGTGGATCTTATTGTATTCATTCGTCAAAGCAACGCATCTACAAAGGTGGGGTGTAGGAATATGGCTTAGTACGGGCAACCACTGAAAAGAGTTGATCTGATCGTGCCAGTGATCATTCGCATTGTGTCATTTAATATCTATTCTCTTCACATGAGGACTGTTCTTCCACACGGAGGGACAATACACTTCTGTAGAGCAAACTAGACAGAAATTGCACACAAAACTTGACTACTTGTTTATGGAGAATCCGAATCTGCAATAAAGAAATGGGTGCTTCCATTTAAGATTTAAAAGTTGCGAAGACTGGAGGTCACGTATAGTATCGTTTGATGTCCCTGTATATATACAGGGTGACCGAAAAGGCTTGAAGTAAGATACAAATATGAAACTTGTGTCGAATCGTTTACAAACTAACGAAGGTTTTTTTTTTTTTTTTTTTTTTTTTTTTTCACACATCAGTAAACTTCCACATGAGCACCCTTGGTAGCAGGTAGCACATCTAGGCGATATTCAATTTCCATCCACACATTAGCCAACATCACTGGAGGGATCGATTCAACGTCTGTGGTTATCCGTTACCGCAGGGTTTCAAGATCTGGTGCACGTGTTCGGTAGACCTCGTCCTTGACATAACATAAAAGAAGTCTAATGGGGTTATGTCAGGAGAGCGTGGCGGCCAAACCGTTGGACCATCACGACCAATCCATCGCCCAGGAAAGGTCATATCGAGAGAGGCACGGACGTCCAAACCCCCAAGAGACAGCTGAAAAACAGCATACGGTTGCAACATGTGCACATACACTGCAGATGTGATACTAGCCTCAGCGAAGAAGAATGACCCCCATAATTCGATCTTCCAATAGCGCACACCTAACATTCACCTTTGGACTGCCTCTGGTGAACGCCATGGGGTTGTGAACTGCAAATGTGAACATTATGGCGATTCACTACTCCACTGACGAAAAAGGTCGCGTCGTCGGAAAAGGCAATTCGTTAGAGATAACCATCATCGTCCTCAATACGTGATAGTACTTCGACCGCAAAGTCATATCGACGTGTAGTGTCATTGGGCAACAAGGTCTGAACGATTTGCACGAAACATTAAACGTTTGTGTAAAATGTCAGGGAGAGAGCTTTTTGGCATCAGACTAAATAAAGAAAAATGTGTAATAATACACATGACTACTAAAAGAAATCCGCTGAACTTCAATTACGCGATAAATCAGTCAAACCTTAAGGTCGTAAATTCTACCAAATACCTAGGAGTTACAATTACGAACAACTTTGACTGGAGAGAACAAATAGAAAATATTGTGGAGAAGGCGAACCAAAGTTTATTTTTCATTGGCAGAACGCTTCGAAGATGCACCAGCTCCACCAAAGAGACTGCCTACATCACACTTGTGCGTCCTCTCCTGGAGTACTGTTGCCCCTTGTGGGACCCTCACGAGGTGGGACTGACGGAAGACATTGAGAAGGTTCAGAGAAGGGCAGCACGTTTTATTTTATCACGTTACGGGGAGAAAGCGTCACGTAAATGTTGCACGAATTGGGGTGGAAATCATTAAAAGAAAGACGTTATTCATCGCGGCGTGATCTGTTTGCGAAATTTCAATGTCCGACTTTTACTTCTGAATGTGATAATATTTTGCTAGCACCCACCTACTTAGGGAGACGTGACCATCCCAATAAAATAAGAGAAATCAGATCGAAAACGAACGTTTTAGGTGTTCTTTCTTCCCGCGCGCTATTAGAGAATGGAACGGTAGCGAAAAGTTATGAAAGTGGTTAATGAACCCTCTCAAGGCACTTAAATGTGATTTGCAGAGTATCTATGTAGATGTAGATGTAGAATTCACGTGAGGCCCTGCGCTCCGATTTCTTCGGACTTCGCAGAAAAGACTGCCTCAAAGCTTCCACCATGTCTGCTGAGGTTCTTGGTCGACCAGACCTCGGAAGGTCAGCCACCGATCCTGTGTTCTTGAACTTCTCATACCAGGCTTTAATGCTCTTGACATCAGGTGGATTCCTTCCAGATGTCGTCTGGAAGTGTATCTGCACTGTGGTTGATGATTGTGTCTCATGGTACCACAGGACACACTGTGCCATCTCCTGATTGGTTAACATGGCTTCTTGGGCACTGCACCTCATTCACTACTTACTTACTGCGAACTTAAAACGGGATAAATACTATGTAACAATTTGACACAAGTTTCATATTTGTATCTGGCTTCTAGCCTGAGTTATCAATTTTTGTAATCAGGGAAAGACTTTTCGGACAACCTGTATTACTTCTTTGCTAATAATTGTATTCCCAAGAGATTTTACAGACATACAGCTCTAATACAAATGAATGTATACCTGAAAAATGGCATGAATAAATAAATAAATACCCGGAAAGCGCCGAGTTTTCAGCTAGTTTACATATAAATATTAGTGGTCTTCTTTGTTACTTTGTGTGGAACAATTGCTCATTTTGAGGACATTATAATCTGATATGCAGCGAAGGGTTAAACCAAATGTATGTGTTGCAGTTTGACCATTAACAATGTTCGCGATAGAGCGAATGCAAACAACTGACAAGGGGAATACCAAGTATGGTACCAACGGATTTTGATGGGTCGCAGGTATGTTGTGAGGGAATTCCTCCAGCTCATCAACCTGAAAGGATTTACTCAAATGGGCCTTGATTTCTAAGAAAATCGAGATCAAATTCGCAGCAAATTACCACGTATAACGTGTCTACTTACCCGGGTTCAATACCTAGCGGCAAAACAATTTTTAAAAAATTGTAATTGCTAATTTTTATATTTCAAAACAATTAAAAATAATTAAGCAAAGAAAAAGATATCAATAAAGAAAAACAAAAATAATGAAAAGTCAAACGATTAAAAAAAAAATAACCAAGAAAATAAAAAAGAATAACAAAAGAATAATACATTATTTTTCACTTTTCTCCATTAATCTTCTTTTATTGTGGATATTTATATGCCTTTATACCCACTCTTATGTTACAACTTGAGTAAACAGTCAGGATAATAGCAAATAACACAGTAGCAACTGATTATTTTACTTATTGCGCAGTGTTCTTTACTCACTGTCGCCAACGTCACCATCTTTAACACCTGTACAAAATTCTGGGTGATAATTGTCATAGAAGCACCGAAAACACAGAACATTGTAGCACCACGCATATCTAATAAATGCTACCGCTTTACAGGCGCAAGGTGTTTTCATTAGTGATACTGGAAAACACTGGTCGTTCACATTCAATAACAATGTTCGGTCGTCAATTAATTACGACGCAAACCAGGAATATTTAATCATGGGAACGAAGACTGGTGCGCTGAACTGATGCAACAGTAAGGAATGTATTCGAATCGAGTCTTCCCGTGCAGCGATTTCGCGATTAGCTGTTAATAATTCAGGAGCATGTTGCAGTTTTTTAATGAATAGTTTTACCTGACGGTAAAGATACACACATGTTTGTTAAGCTTATGGGACTTAACTACGGGGTCATCAGTCCCTAAACTTACAAACTACTTATGAACTACTTACGAACTAGGACGGCACAAATATCCATGCCCGAGGGGGGATTCGAACCCCCGACCGTAGTGTTCGTGCAGACCGTGACTGGAGCTCCTCAATCTCCTCGGCCACCGCGGCCGGCTAAAATTACACAATGTTACATGTTTTTATCCTGACCATTTACTGCAAACGTTTACATAAGAATGGTTATAAAAATTTATAATTATGCCCAACCATCGGACAGGTGTGAAATGTAATTGATGTCGGACTTGAACACAAAAAATAAATAAATAAATAAAAAAATAAAAAAATAAAAAAAAATCAAATGTTTGTGTAGCTTATGGGACTTAACTACGGGGTAATCAGTCCCTAAACTTATAAACTACTTATGAACTAACTAATACTAAGGACAGCGCAAATATCTATGCCTGAGGGGGGATTCGAACCCCCAACAGTAGTGGCCGTGCAGACCGCAACTGGAGCGCCTCAGTCTCCTCGGCACCCAGGTCGCCTGCATGGCAGCCTCGCATTTTGCCGATTACACCACGCTGTCTCACTAAACGGTAACCGCCATGTATAAGTAGACACGTTACGCGTCGAAATTTGCTGCAAATTTGATTTCAATTTTCTTAGAAATCAAGGCCCATTGGAAAAAATCCTTTTAGCTTGATGGTCTGGAGGAATTCCCTCACAACATACGTTCGACGCGTCAAAATCCGTTTGTACCATACTTGGTGTTCCCTTTGCAGGGCCGGCGCAAGGCACGTGCGAAACGTACGGCCGCACGGGGTGGTACTTTCCAGGGGGCGGCAAATCTGCCGCCTCCCTTTTTTTCTGTAGTACAAACTCAACATTAATTCCCAAGAGGGGATTCAAAACCAAACCACGTTACAGAGCGGCTTCGGGAACGGTGGCATGGCGTGTCGACTACCTGCCGGCCGCCCCTGTTGAACAAGGGGAGGCAGGAGGACGAACTACTTCCTTGCCACTGTGGCAGCGCTGTCGTGTTTACACCGGAAGGAAAGCAGCCTGGCGCACACGCCAGTATTCTTATGAGTGGAGCGCTGCCAGCGTGTTACGCGGCGTGCGTTTACTCACAACTAATTTAGCAGGAGACGAAATCTAATTTGGAAATTCGAATGCAATGTTCGATACTGCGGTTACATGTTAAGCCTGAAGCAATTTTGCTAAGCCCTTCAATGGCAGTTGAGTGTTTTACTCTTCCCGCGATACGACAAAAAATTGTTGAACATTACCTATAGTCAAACATGTTTAACTTCTACAAGGGCTGTAAGTATTCCGAATGGGTAAATACGCTGTGAGTAATTACAAGGGATAAAGACATGGATAATAAGCCTGGCATAAGTTGAGTCTCGACGTATTTTTGAAAATTTTTGGTATCCGTTTCTGAGTGACAGTCGGACGTTTTGGTTTTTGAGCCGTGAAACACCTGTCTCTGCCTGCATGAACACAAACTCTGACCGGCACTTTTGTGTGACAATACTACTCAACACACTATCACTTTGCCAACATTTACTTACTGTATAATGCAGGAGAATCCATGTTTCGTCTAAGTAAACTACTGGTCGCTTTAATTCTGATGAAAACCTGAGAAAGTAAGGTCTTTTAGCAACAATGCCTTCTCGTCCAAGCGAAACAAAACGTTGACACCCTGTAAAATGAAAATCCATAGACAGAACATTGCTTCTAAGGGTTTCAAAAAGTTCAAATGTTTGTTAAGCTTATTGGACATAATTACGGGGTCATCAGTCCCTAAAGTTACAAACTACTTATGAACTAAGGACGGTACAAATATCCATGCCCGAGGGGGATTCGAACCCCTGACCGCAGTGGCCGTGCAGACCGTGACTGGAGCGCCTCAATCCCCTCGGCCACCGCGGCCGGCTCTAAGGGTTTCCTTGCTAGCTTTGAAGCTCATTTCTGTTTGACAAAAGTTGTGCAGTTTTCGCAAAGTTCGTATTTATTTCTATTGTTCGTAATGCTATAAAAATTACTGCCTGATAATACATTTATCCATATCATCGGTCACATACCTATTATGAGCCTCTTGCTTCATCTTCTTGGGCGCTAGTTTAACCGTGGCCTCGCTGTACCTCGTCACGTGACCTAGTTCCTGGCACTGCCACGTCACCGCTTCGCCTTTCCAAACAATAGGTATTGTTGTGTTCTCTACAACGAAAACTACAGAAATCGTTTCGATAGTTGGCCGAGAGAGTCAAGATTGGTCAGAAGCACTTTCGTTGCGTTTCACAAGAACAGAAGAACTGGTGCGTCCGAATTTCTTGCAACTTGGGATGTTATACGTACGTGCTATTCATATAACCTACAGTTAGTATTGCGCATGCACGTTACTCATAAGTTACAATTTTTCTGCACCAAGAATGCAGAATAGGAAATTTTATTTTTCTTATGATCTGTTACTTAAAAAACTGGCAACTCGACAAATAAGCACGCGTCACCCCAATAGCGAGAATGAAAATAAAGCGCAGAAAAGTGAAGTGATACGGCGATGACTAATTTGTTATGCCTTATTCCATAATCAGACACGACAGAACTGACACATGCAAATTACGACAGATGGCGTGTGTCAGTTCTTTGAAATGAATGACTGCAGTGCAGTAAATTAATATATTTCGACTAGCATCAGTACCCGTCGATGCTCGGGTGTGTATTTATTGCATTATTATGTTACTCCATCTCCTTATTCTTCCTCTCTCCATTGTCTTCCGCCCCACTCTTTGGCCGTTTCAATTGTTTTTATTTTCCTTAACTTCATAGATTTCTGACACAGAGTGGCTCATAGCCCAAAGATAACGTAAACTTCGCGTGTCCCTTACTCTGCTGTGTTGTGGTTTGAAACCAACATCTAAATTGCCCCGAGACACGTGACAGAGTTTTCGTCATTATGAACAACAATTATTCTCATTTACAGGTGAAATCAAGCGTTGATTTTAATAATAAAACAACTTCTCGTATTCCTATTACACACTTAGTAGTAAAGCTAACGTAATTTCTCCTCGTTATTAATATTAATGCACTGATTGTCGTGTTTACATGTGCCCAGGTGAAAAGTACCGTATTGTCAGTTACTTTTAGTAGCAACAGAATTACATAGCCTCCCTGTTTGTGTTACGCTATTAATCTTTTACTTTTTGCAACTTATGAATGTGATTATCGATGGGAAGATACTTCAAGCTGCTCTTGAACAAATTTATATCTCAGCAAGAAAGTCATTTCTGCTGAAAATCTGCTTTCAATAACATTATACAAAGTTCAAATGTTTTTAGAGCTTATGGGACTTAACTACGGGGTCATCAGTCCCTAAACTTACAAACTACTTATGAACTAGCTACAACTAAGGACGGCACAAATATCCATGCCCGAGGGGGGATTCGATCCGCCGACCGTAGTGGCCGTGCAGACCGTGACTGAAGCGCCTCAGTCCCCCCGGCATTATACAAACTACAGACTACTCATTATACCTACAAAGTCACTCCTTGCTGAGTGCATACGTTTCCTCACTACCCTATTATTTAATGTAAACAGTCAATACTTTGGTTATTTTAGGTTTTGGCATCGCGGTCTGTGGCAAAAGTCTGAAGATATAAACGGTTGTATTTTGTTACAATCGGACATTATGGATGCAAACAGATTTCATTTCTTATAAAAGCACAACGAAACATTTCACATGTATTGTTGAGGAATCTTACAGAAGCTGATGGTCCTATCAAACTGATATTTGATCTTCTACTAATTTCTAAAATACAAACTAAAACACTCACAGTACAACGCAACAATCTTTCGCGTAAAGTATGTAGTTCTGTTGCTTTTAAAAAGACTGTCAATACGTTTCATCTAGGTAGGTACTTGTAAAAACTGTAGCTATCCCATTAATTCTTGCAACGGAGAACTAACGCCAATTGTACTACTAATGATGTAATAAAAATTCGCTAACACGTTTTGTTGTCGAAATATACGCTTAATTTCCACTGCAAAGGATAAGAACTGCAACTGTCTGTTCTATTGCTCATTACTCGTAATGATGGAAACGGTTTCCTGCCCCAAGTCACGTGACTTAGATGTTGGTTTCAGTGCAATGACGTCACGCGCAATTATCTTTCGTCTATGGAGTGGCTATTCTCAATGCTTTGAGTAATGTTTATATCTATACCGTTGTGCTGAACGTAAGTGCCAACATGACGGTTTAAATGTAAGCACATATTAAAAGCTTTGAAACTGGCCACTCAGTGGCCGAAACCTAGGTACATCTGAAAAGTAAAAACAAAAATTGCGATTGATTGCTGACTTTTCCTACAGATTTGTAGACTTGTTTAAATAAAATTCCACAAACGCTTCATGAAAAAAAGGGGGGGGGCAGCAATTGGGCTTGCACCGACCCTGTCCCTTTGTGAGTGAAGGAACGGAGTGCGTGGGTTTGAGTGTCGCGCATGCGCAGTGCGAGGACAGCGCTCGCGTTTCCCGCGGAAACATCTGCCGGCAGAACAGAGAACGGCGCCGCAAGATAGCGAGCCGACTGGCGCCAGATAAACGCGCGCTCGCCACTAATTAAACAAAATGTTTGGACTGGCGCCAGCGGCCGCAGCACCGGCTAATGGCGTCGTTTCGCGGCGTCCAGCTCAAACGGCTCCGCCTCCCACAGGGGACCCCCGCGCCTCTGTACTGGGCCCTGCCTGGCCATCAAAGCCGGTCCGCCGACGCAGAGAATTGCGGCAGCCTCCATTTGTACCGCTCCGGTACGGAGGTGAGGTGATCCGTTACGGAGACTTGTGTCAACTCGTTTCCGCGCCCCGAACACAGCAGACTGATGGTTCCTGTGCAATGCAGAGCCGGTGAAAGGCTTTTACAGAGGGCCGGCGAACAGTCCTCGTGTGTTCTCGCGGCAGCTGACGAGAGAAACGTAGTGGAGATACGCAGGTGATTCTGCTATGAACCTTACTGATTTTCACATTATATATATTTCTCGGTTAAGCCGTTCTCGAGTTCTAGCGAGACTAACGAACAGAAATATGTATCACTAAGTTTGTTTGCCTCTGTAACTTATAAAATAATAGGTGACGGGAAATTTTAATGCGGTAGGTAAACAAAAGAAATGTTACACTTTCTGCGGATCTATGAACATAGTTTATTTTATCATTTTCAAAGAGTTACACCACAAAGATATATTTTTTTTTAAATTGAACAATAGTTTTCTCTATCGTGTATTGGATTCGTTGAAACCAGCTGCATCCAAATCAATTCAAACTACATTCCTATCACTGTTAGTTTGGGAGCTACAAACCTTCAGAGTTTCAGGGGCAGATACCACAAACGCTGCGCTTAAAGCAATGCGCCTTCTAAATGTGGTGCGGCCGAGTTGTATGGTCGCCGGTGTCACGGAGCGAGAAGCTTCCAAAAAAAAAAAAAAAATCAAAATGTTCAAATGTTTGTTAAGCTTATGGGACTTAACTACGGGGTCATCAGTCCCTAAACTTACAAACTACTTATGAACTACTTACGAACTAGGACAGCACAAATATCCATGCCCGAGGGGGGATTCGAACCCCCGACCGTAGTGGCCGTGCTGACCGTGACTGGAGCGCCTCAGTCACCTCGGCCACTGCGGCCGGCCGAGAAGCTTCCTCTATGCGCTGTTAGACTGCCGACTGTCGCCGCATACGGCCGTATACCCGACAGTTGGAACCACACAAACAACCGGGGCTCAATATACCACAGTTACTGACATCGGATGACGATGGCATATACGAACAACGAGTATGTTGATATGCTGCTGATGCTCGGCGAGTGCCGACACTGAAGCAACCACGGCGTTTGCCGTGAGATATCCTAGGCGAAGAGCCCCTATGTTCATAGCTCCCAAGAAAGTGTAACATTTCTTGTGTTGACCTACCGCATTAAAATTTCCCATCATTAATTATTTTATAAGTTACAGAGGCAAACACACTTAGTGAAACACCCTATATTGCTGTTCGTTAGTCTCTCTAAAACTCGAGAACGGCTGAACCGATTTGGCTAAATGTAGTCTTGAAATATTCGTGTAATTCAAGGGAAGGTTTAAACGGTGAAAATATGTGGAAACGTTGTCCGGAAAAGAGGAAAATCGGGAAAAACTGAAAATAGCCTTTTCCAATGAGCTATCAACACCGTTCGTCCAATGGTGATAAAATTTTGTACATTTCATGATGAAAGCAAGAGGAAGGTTCGCATCAATTAAAATTGGGAAAAGTCGCCCGGAAAGTATTAAATTTTAGTAAAAACCAAATGCGATTTTTTCCAGTGAATAAAAATCAATTGCCACATGGTTGTAAGAGCATCATTTGAGTACGGCCTGACAGTACGAGGTTTGTATGAAATAATTTTTTTTGGAAAATCTACGGGAAAATTTTAGAAAAACTGAATGTGCGTATTTCAGTGTCTTTTTGGTTGACTATTGACTATTCGCACGACGGAGAGGGGTAGTCCCTTTTTTATGGTTACAAAAAGACAGTTAAAAAGGAAAGTCGCAAAATTAGACCGAGTTCCTTTTTCAATGTGTTTCAAAATGAACTCAACACTATAAGTTGAGAACCGTTCATCTGAATGCGAAAATTTTTATCATTTGACGTTCAAAAAATATGGATGTTCTTATAAACTAAAATAAATTGCGAATGTTATCCGGAAAATTGGAATATTCGCGAGAAACTGAAAGAGCTTTTTGCAATGGGATATCAATATCATTTGTCTGATTGCGATGCAGTTTTGTATTATTGACGTTCAAAACAAGAGTAACGTCCTTATTAACTAAAAATTTGGAAACGTTTCCCGAAAATTCAGAAAATATAGAAAGAGATTTTTTTCTACCATTGATCTGATTTCGATAAAATGTTGCACATTTGACGTTCAAAGTGAGAGGAAGGTTCGAGTGAAGTAAAAGTTTTGGAATAGTTGGCCAGAAAATAGAAAAATTAGTGCAAAACTGAAAGAGCTCTTCTTTTGGACATCATTATCATTCGTACGATAGCGATAAAATTTTGCACATTTGACGTTCAAAGGAAGAGTACAAACATATTAGCAGTCGCGAACCATTGCCGGGTCGACTAGTAATAATAATAATAATAATAATAAACGACAAGTGCGACTAGCGACGTCACTATGAGGATTCCCTACACATTTTAATCCAATTTATTATAAAAACAGTATACAGGGTGGTCCATTGATAGTGACCGACGAAATAGCTCACGAAAGAAGCATCAAACGAAAAAACTACAAAGAACAAAACTTTTCTAGCTTGAAGGGGGAAGACAGATGGCGCTGTGGTTGGCCCGCTAGATGGCGTTGCCATACGTCAAACGGATATCAACTGTATTTATTTAAATAGGAACCTCCAATTTGTATAACATATTCCGCCAGTACGTAAATAAATATGAATGTTTTATTTGGAACACTTTTCTCGCTTTGTGATAGATAGCGCTATAATATTCACAAAAATATTGCTCACAATTTTAGACGAACAGGTAGGTTTTTTAATCTATTACTCCTTTACTACAAATTGCAATCGCAAAAGATTTTATAGACATACAGCACTTACGCAAATGAATATATACCTGAAAAGTTGTACAATTGTACAACATATCTAATATATAAATCAGAATGTTCGTATGTTTGTACGTGTTGTATACAAATCTACAGTTTTGTTCCAATCTTTATGAAATTTTGCACATGTAAACTTCAATCCACTAGGACGGTCGCCGTAAGTGTAAGAATCACATACGATATATAGTTCACGAGATATGACGTCATAAACAATGAGATGCGCGATAAACTGCAGCATTTTATGACAATGCTGCTCATTCTCTCCTAAACCATCGGATAGATTTCAACCAAATTTGGTACACACATTCCTTACCGTGAGGTAACAATAGCTGCATGGTTAAGAATTACATACGGCACATGGTTCAAAAGATTTTACGTCATAAGCAACAGAAATCGGAAAAAATGCCATATTATGCGGCGAGACTTTCGAAATACACTGTATGAGAATGACAGTACTTAGCGACTTGCAACAAACTTTAAACATAATTACAAACGTTTATTAAACTTTTTCTGTCGGACAACTATAGCAAAAAGGAAAAAAGTTTCTCGCATACTAGTTTTCCGTTGTTTATGAAGTAAAGCTACGGCATTCGATATGACGTTAAAATTTGTACACTACAAATTGTAGCCGCAGGAAATTTTACAGACAGTATAGGGTAAGGTGGTACAATTTCGATCATTTCGGACAAATGTTATTGTAACTGGAAATATATTGACAAAAGGTGTAATTTTAATTATAGCACTTGTTCTTGGATGTTTAACAAATATGTAACACAAATATTAGACAATTACAAACGTCGGTATAGACACACAAAAACGTTACAGAATTGAGAAAAATCGATCGAAAATGTACCACACTAGGTAAAATTGAGATCACTTCCTAGTAGAATTTTGACTAAGGGCATCTTCCACATAAAAAGAACTTTTTCCGTCAGGAACCAACGCATACTTCGTTGTACCAAACATTGCATTTTGGGTAGAGAATCTAGTCACCCTTAAATAGAAAATTTATAAGAGCTCGTTAGACTAAGTAGCTTCACTTACCTCCTAACGTGAAAAAAATTTATCTCTCCTTATCACAAAGTGGTGTATTCTTGGAAAAGACAGGAGGAGCTGTAGAAACCTGCTACGCTACAATGCCACACAACGAGACACTAAGAGACAGACAAATGGCGCGAAAATTTATGTTGATCAGAATTGTACCTATATCGAATTTGTACCGCCTTACCCTAGACACATATAGTTGAATGTAGTTTCTAAATTGTATCACAGTACGACACGTAGTTCATGAGATATGAGCACATAAACAGTAACATTCCGCTGTTCATGGACTAAAAACTACGGCATTCAGTATGACGTTACAATTTGTAATTTCTACACTACAAATTGGAGCCGCAGGAAATTTTACAAACAGCATACACGCATATAGTTGAATGTACCTTCTAAATTGTTTCACAGTACGACGTGTAGTTCATGAGATATGAGCACATAAACAGTAACGTTCATGGAAAACCGCCCCATCACTCACCCAGTTTTAATCTATTACTTCTTTACTACTAACTGTATTACCGAGAGATTTTACAGACATACAGCCCTGATACAAATGAATATATACCTCAAAAATGACCGGCATAAATAAATAAATACCCGGGCAAAGCCAGGTTTTCAGCTACTAACTTAATAAATATGTTTAGCTACTACATTTTTTTGTACACTATGCAAGACAGCCTGATTTCTTATATGTTGTCCGATAAACAGAACATGTTTTTAGAAAAATGAGACGGACAGATAGGGAGAAGGGATGGGAGAAGTACTAACTAAAGGCAGGATTAAATGAATAAATACCCGGGCAAAGCCGCGTTTTCAGCTAGTAAAATATAAAAATATACACCAGCGCCTTTATGTATCTCTGATCAAATCTGTCGTACAATGGAGGGTGTGGTAAACTTTGTCTTGACTGACTGTAGTACCTTCCGTTTAGTAGTGGTGGAAATACGACGCAGTTCTTCCCTGCCAAGGTTGTTTATGTGTTCCTGGAGCTAGGCTGTTGTCTCGGAGCCTGCCGACGTCATTAGACTCCTGTAAGATTTCGACCAGCTCTCGTGTTTTATGACGTCGCATCACAGGCTGCTTCACAGACCGCCTTCTGTGAAGTTTATACGCCTCCCACGGCCGCGGGTCAGTTCCGATATCGCCTGTCGGCTACGCTGCCTCAGTAGAACGCCATGCTCGTGTACTGCCGTTCCACTTCCTATCAATTCCAGATATTAGCCCTGTACCGCAGACGCAGCACTCGTAGTGCTTCTAGAAAGCACCTGCAATTCTTTTGCGGTGTCCTTGATGGAACCTCTCTCTCATGCCGTCGATAGTACCAAGGGAAAGAGATCTTACTGAACCCATTACGCTTGTCGCTTGGGTTCTGAGGATATCCTCAGTTCCTACAGGCCGCTGGCGCAATTGGTGAAGGCTGCTGCCTTCGCACGCGGCGTGCAAGCAGAGCTGTCGATTTGTAGCATTGTTCCCAGGGTTGATCGGGAACCTTTGGTTTCGAACCGAGTGGAGGATCTGAACCAGATGCTTCGCCGACTCTGTGACATGGCTGCAGATTTCTGGATCAGCGTTATCGAGTGGGGAATTGTAGGGTGCCCCTAGATAGATCAGGGGTGCACTACACTAAGGAAGCGGCTACTCGGGTAGCAGAGTACTTGTGGAGTGCGCATGGTTTTTTATTTATTTATTTTTTTAGTTCTGATGAGCCCCCACCTGTCAACATTCAGACAGCGAATTCAGGCCGCGTTCGGCTCAAAAATCCGATTATCAAAATATTAGCCGTGTACTTTCAAAGCATTAAAACAAAGTGCCCCAATCCGTCGCGCTGGATGGAAATTATTGTGCTCAGATAATTTTAGGCACCGAAAGCTGGCTAAATCATGATGTGGCAAGCTCAGACATATTTAGAGAGGCGTGAAATGTATATCGGAAAGACAGATCGGACACAACTGGAGGGGGAGTGTTCATAGCTGTGGACAAAGGTATTCTATTGATATCAAGGTTGAGAGGAACTGTGAAGTAATCCGAGCACGTATAACACGTGTAAGGAAAGTAAAGTTAATAGTTGGATGGTTTTTACAGGGCCTCCAGTGCTGTTGTAGTAGTTCAAGAGTCATTCAAACAAAATCTATGTTCAAATGTACAAATGTTTGATAAACTTAAAGGACTTAACTGCGGGGTCACCAGTCACTAAACTTAAAAACTACTAATCAACTAACTTATATTAAATACAGCACAAACATCCATGCCCCAGGGGGTTTCGAACCCCCGACGGGGAACGGGCTCGTGCATGGTAGCATAGGTGGGTGCTAGCAAAATATTTTCACATTCAAAAGTAAAAGTCAGTGATTGAAATTTTGTAAATAGATCTCGCCGCAACGACTAACGTCTTTCTTTTAATGACTTCCACGTCAAATCGTGACGCTTTCCCTCTTGTAACGTGATAAAACGAAACGAGCTGCCATTCTCTGAACCTACTCAATGTCTTCCGTCTGTCTCACCAGGTGAGGTTGCCACATTGGGCAACTGTACTCCAAGAGAGAACGCACAATTGTAATATAGGCAGTCTCTTTGGTGGAACTGTTGCATCTTCGAAGCGTCCTGCCAATGAAACGTAAACTTTGGTTCGCCTTTCCCACAATGATTTCTGTGTTCTCTCCAGTCTAAGTTGTTCGTAGGTATTTGGTAGAATTTGCGACCTTAAGGTTTGACTGATTTATCGCGTAATCGAAGTTCAGCTGATTTATTTTAGTGGCCATGTGTATTACTTCACACCTTTCTTTATTTAGTGTCAGTTGCAAATTTTAGCACCAAGTAGAAATTTTGTCAACATCGCTTTGCAGTTGCTTTTGATCCTCTGTTGAGTTCACTGACCAATAAACGACAGCATCATCCGCGAACAATGTAAGGGAGCTATTCAGATTGTCTCCCAAATCTTTTACAAACACAAGGAAGAGTTGGGGAACCTATAACGCTTCCGTGGGGAACGCCAGGTATCACTTATGTTTTACTCGGTGACTTACCGTGAATTACTACGAACTGTGTCCTTTCTGACAGGAAATCGTGGATCTAATGGCACAATTGGGGCGATATTCCATAAGTACGGAATTTCATTAGCAGCCGCTTATGAGGTACAGTGTCAAAAGCCTTCCGGAAATCGATAAATATGGAATCGATTTGAGATCCCTTGTACATGGCAATTATCACTTCATGATCACAAAAACAAGAAAAGAAAAATTATATAGGCATTTTATTCCTCCTCCTATTTGGGAGTAGGATAGGAAAGGAAATGCCTAGTAGTGGTACGGTGTACCCACCGCAATGCACCTTACGGTGGATTGCGGAGTTTGTATGTGAAGAAGTAAACAATTTGACGTAGTTAAAGCAATCCTGGTCTGAGAAAATCATCCATTCAATATTGTGCCGCCGTGTAATGCACATGGTAATGTTGGCATTACAGTGATCGTTATTGGCACACACTCTTTGCCGCAAGGTACAACCTCTATGGAGGAAGTAGCATTTGTGTGTGGCTCAGCTCGCCGCGGTGGCCGAGGAGACTGAGGCGCTTCAGTCACGGTCTGCACGGCCACTACGGTCGGGGGTTCGAATCCCCCCTCGGGCATGGATATTTGTGCCGTCTTTCGTATAAGGTAGTTCATAAGTAGTTTGTAAGTTTAGGGACTGATGACCCCGTCATAAGCTTAACAAACATTTCAACATTTTTCTGTGTGGCTTGTCGAGGCGCGAAGTGAGTCGGGGACGGGGCAAGCTTGTGTAAACCTTGTCTTCCAGTGACGGCGAGTGCCAGGTCGTTGTTGTGAATGCTGTTCCAGCTTCCAAGAATGCTCCCCACCTCGCAAGTGGGGCCAAGACATACAATTTGTGTGCGTGTGAGTCCTGGACTTTATGCAAGTAACAAAGTACGCCTTAATGAGCCCCGTATGCATGTACAGGCAGGTGGTCCATACATAGTATACAACGTTAGTAGGTACTGTGATATTCTCTAACCCTTTCAGTCACGGCGTCCTCACATAGGGACATACTAAACGAATGTATCTTATATTAAAATTCGTTATTATTTACTTGTGATTGTTGTCCTTATATTGTCACAAGCATAGAGTTTAATTGAGAACATTGTGTAACGCACAGACTTTTTGAGGGCACACAATGCACGGCCACAACGGCTGTGCAATAAGAAAGAAATCAGAGTAAAATAAAATTTAATATGTTTTTCCGAACACGGATTCGAGTTGCCAGTAAAATTACGAACTTCCGGATACCATTAACAGACAGTACACATTCTTAATTACAAAGTATAAAAATTAAATCAATTAATTTAGGACGGTTTAATAATTTTCACCAACCAAAGACCATCACAGAATCGGAGACATACCAGCCTTGTCCCGCACTCCAAACAGGTATACCAACCTGAGTGTCCGAGACACAGCGCTGCCTGCAAGGACTAAGCTTTCCCAGCGGTTCCTCACCCCTACCTGTAAGGTTGGCTACATGGACTACTTTAGAACAGCGGAAGCACACTGCGGTGCCGTGCCCGGCGAACAGCCACGCACCGCCATTCGGCTGCAGAGCTTCGAAGATTCCACCTCGCGTACAGTCTAGCGCGGAAGGTACCGCGTATTAGGAAAGTGCGACTTTGAGGACCGTCCGCGTCTTTTACAATGATGGGCGAGTGGAAGCATCCGGTACACTTACTATTCAGTTTATAGTGAGGGAACCTTGCCCATTTGCCCCTGCTCTGATTTTATTATTAAGACTTCATGGCTAGCAAAATTCTCTCTGATTCAAGCACTCTCCGCTCTCTGTAGGGGCTGCAAATGTATCTGTTTTAAAGTGTGTCCTACAGCAAGGTGGTTACGTGGCGAAATAATCCTATTTGTGAAATAATATTAAACATGCAACAGGGCTACCTCACATTCGTCCTATCTTTATGAATACAGATTTCACCACAATTCTGCCTGTTTGTTCTGTTACTTTCCTACTGTCTTCTGTTCAATTAATGAATCTTCAATAAGGTGAGGACACACCTTCCAAGAGAAGAAGTCCGGCGCCTTTACGGTCCAAAGACAGCAGATCAGCAGGTGAGGGTGACTTCCTGTCTGAGAGGAAAGGCGATAGGCAGCAACCCTTCTTGCTTAATATTCTTCAGTAAAACTTCACCAGTTACGATTGTCGACACCTTTTCTCAATATGTAGAACCAGAAAAGAAATCTAAATTTGCAGAGTCACATAGACTCTTCCGAGTAATCATTGTACCTCCCATCAGCCGGTTAATATCCTTTGAGTTTCATCGGAGTAAGGTACTCCTAAAAATAAGACGATTTTCGTCCAAAAGCTGACGTTCGTTTTGCCGACGTTGGGCATCTTCCAGTGGTCAGGAAGAAAAAGGGTAGCAAAGGCAAGACCAAATTTTATTGTGCCAACTGTAACATTCATATATGTCTAGATATAAAGAAGGTTGTTTTTGGTTATCATTCTTCACGAGTGTAAAACCATAGTTTATGTATGTAATCATTAAATAAGCGTAGTGTAAATGTATGTGTTTTCGTGGAATAAAATAAAGAAATGCTTTGAATTTTCAAAATATACTGCATCCAGTTGAACACAATGTCTCCTTTTTGGGGACGCGTTCTATTCTCCCCTAGGGGGTCACCTATACCTACGAAAAATCGTAATTTAATTCGAAGAACAGTGTAGTAAAACCATGATATCTTTTTCAGGAAAAAATAATTCGTGACCAAAAGGGCTAAACCGTTCTTCACCTATATAACGTGTGACTTGTTCTGAAACGGAAAGGCGTGTATCTACCGGGTGATCAAAAAGTTAGTATAAATTTGAAAACATAATGAATTACAGAATAATGTACATAGAGAGGAAAAAGTTGACACACATGCCTGGAATGACACGGGGTTTTATTAGAAAAAAAGGAGTGTTGTTAGACGCGTGAAAGATCTCTTGCACTCGTCGTTTGATGATGATCGTGTGCTCAGCCGCCACTTTAGTCATGATTGGCCTCCGAGGTCCCCAGACGTTCGTGCGATTATTGACTTTGGGGTTATCTGAAGTCGCAAATGTATCGTGATCGACCGACATTTCTAGGAATGCTGAAAGACGATATGCGACGCCAATGCCTCACCATAACTCCGGACATGCACTACAGTGCGGTTCACAACGTTATTTATCGACTATAGCTATTGTTGAGGAATGATGGTGAACATATTGAGCATTTCTTGTAAAGAACATAATCTTTGCTTTTTCTTAATTTGTTATGCTAATTATTGCTTTTCTGATCAGAAAAGCCATCTGCCGGACATTTTTTGAACTTTTTTTTTGTTCTAATAAAGCCCCATGTTATTCCAAGCATGCGTGTCAATTTTTACCTAATTACATATTTCCCTGATTTATTAAGATTTCAAATTTGTAATGACTTTTTGATCACCCGGTACATCTACATGGATACTCTGCACGTGGCATAGAAGTACATGGCAGAGGATTCATCGAACCACTTTCATGATATTTCCATGTAGTTCCACTCTCTTATAGCTCACGGGAAAAAGGAACACCTAAATCTTTGTCTTCGATCTGATTTCCCTTATTTTAGTATGATTATCATGTCTCCCTATGTAGGTGGATGCTAACAAAATATGTTTGCATTCTGAAGAGAAATTTGATGAAATAAATTTCGCAAATAGATCTTGCCGCAACATATAACGCCTTTCTTTTAATGATTTCCATCCTAACTCGTATATCGTTTCCGCGACACACTCTCCCCTTTTATGAGTTTTCTCAAAAACGTTCTTCAGTCCCACCTAGTGTGGATCTCACAATGTGCAGTAATATTGAAAAATAGTACACACAAATATAGTGCGGGCAGTTTCCTTAATTGAACTGTTGCATCTTCTAAGTGTTCTGCCAATGAAACGTAGTCTTTGGTTCGCCTTTCCCACAATATATATTCCACGTATTCTATCCAATTTAAGTTGTTCGTAGTTGTTACTCATAGGTATTTAGTAGAAATGACGGCCTGTAGGTTTGACTGATTTATCGTGTAACTGAAATTTGACGGATTTCTTTTAGAGGTCATATGGATTACTTAACACTTATTATTATTAAAGGTGAATTGCCAATTTTTGCACCATGATGGTATCTGAATCATTTTGCAGTAGTTTTTGATCTTCTGGTGAATTTACAAACCAATAAATGACAGCATCATCCGCCAACAGTGTAAGAGAGCTATTCAGATTGTCTCCTAAATTTCAATGTGACCCTGCGTTTCTATTGCATAGAAATCTATAGTTTTGTTCCGATATTGACGAAATTTTGCACACACTATCTTAAAACCAAGAGGAATGTCACTGTCTGCATAAAATGTCGTTCGGTGCAAGGTGGAGGGTACTTAACATTGGGAATTTTACAAAATGCATAATTTTGCTCCACTTTTTATGAATTTTTGCACACATGACCTTTAAACCAAGAGGATGATCACTGGGTACATAATTGTTTGTTACATGGCAAGAGGATATCTTGGAAAAAGATTTACCGAGAGAGGGAACGGTGGAAACGAACAGAGAGACGGGAGAGAAGAGGTGGATGCAGAGAGAGAAGGGGGAAGGGGATGTGGTCTACGTGAATGTAGGATAAATAAACACACGGGCAACGCCGGGTTTTCAGCTAGTGCTTTATATAAATAAGGAACAGTAGGGGAACGCCGGAAATTATTTCTACTCGATGACTTACCGTCAATTACAACGTACTGTGACCTTTCTGACAGGAAATCACAAATCGAATCGCACAACTGTGGCGATACTCCATGAGCACGCAATTTGTTTTAAAGAAGCTTGTGAGGTAGAGTGTCAAAGGTCTTCTGGAAATCTAGATATACGTAATCTATTTGACATCTCTTGCCGATACCACTCATCACATCATGTGAGTATACCGTAGCGAGGAGTCACGAGTTAGTATGAGGCTGTGCCACGTAATACTTCTGTGTAGTTGAACCACTTTGCTACGTTGTAACTCATGTCCCACTAGTCTGTATTACGAACGATATTTTCAATTTACATCCATTGCCTTAACTTGAGAGGCATTTCGCGACGTATGGAGGTGGCAAAATTGCTAATATCAGTCTGTCAGGCACCTCATGCGCTGCAAACTAGTAAGTTCAACGTGTTTTCTAAATCTGTAAGCGAGGATGTAACTGAAGAGAACACTAAAATTTCCAAAGGGAAGCACACGTTTCGTATTTGAATCCCGCTCTCTATTATATTTTCGTAAACAGGAATTAATTTAATCGGGAATTTGATTGAAATTCTGTCTAGAGTTGTAGATTATTTTTTCTTATGTAACTGATCTTAGTGAAGATTTTGTAGCAATATTTTAGAGTAATTTTTGGAACCGAAGATTGTTTGAAGTCATCAAAATTAATTCACATTTAGGTTGCAGCAAGTATTATAATTGCTGTTACGTTTGCTGTCAATAGTTACGTGTGTCAAGTTGGTTGATTAGCATTAATCAGCTATGGTTCAGATCTTTGCATGATCTATCGGGAGGCTCGTAACAAGATTTTCAAATGATATTTTGTTGTAACGACGTCCTTACTATTCTAGTTGTTAACATAATAATTGTCGAACGATATCTATGTATACTGTTATATGTATTTTATCGGTGAAAGGCATTAATTGGGCATAGCTGTGACGGAATCAGTCGCTCTCAACTTCCCTATTCTCGGTCCACATGTCCTGCCACCACAATAACCCAGCATAATGTTGTTCAGAATTCTCGTATTCCAGCTGGAACTATTAGAAGACAGATGACCATTTCTCATATTCTATAATATATAACAATATTTGTCCATACTCTAGTTTTTCAGTTGGACTATTTGTCGGCTTCAGAGGCATAAATAATTTAAATTTCAGTATTATGCGTACTTACTGAACTAGGTACAAATTTAAAATACCGCCATAACCACTTCAGTGAAGAGGCAAAAATCTTACTTTCAGAATAACACCATAAGGCAAGTATTACAATTACCAACTGTATATTCGTCTTGAACGTGACGATGCTCAAATAGGGCCTAATCTAAATTCCTACATCCATTAGTCGAAAATAGTAACAATTCGCAATTTCCAACGAATTTGAAGTGAATTTCAAACATTTACGAAAATTTTCTCTCTTATGTTCCCCCTAAAAATGATGTAAAGAAAAAACTTACTTATTTACTACTTTTTGTTGTTCATGAAGAATATAATTCAGCATAAGCACTATGTATCAATTTATTTTGCTTTAACCAATAATTATTATCACAATACTCTGCAGACAGGTTCTACCTATATCAATGAACGCATCTGCAAAAATCATATCACTGTTCGGAAATCAGTTCTGAAGATATGACGTGGCAGACATTTAGATGCGCCATAAAATACCTTCTGCTTATTTCGTCGTACAGTAAAATACCTTCATAAAGTGTGAGAGTGTAATTTATTGCTACTTTACTACTAAGACAATTCGCAAATTTTTTGCATATAGAAAGACAAAAAAGTTACCCTTAGATAACATCCATATTTGTTATTTTATCGCCCACGTGACATATTTCGTTGCACTGTGACATACTTTTAAATGTGAGTAGTGAATATTTAACGGATTGAAGCTCCACTAATTACAAACTTTTAACAGGATAATGATTTTACATACACGAGGGTTGGAACTAAACTAGTGGTAACTATTCACAACCGATACAAAAGCGTTACATGTCTGCACCTGTTACTGTTCTTTAAAGTAGTCACCAGCGTTGTGTAAAATCCGCTACCAGCAATTTGGAAGACGCAGTATGCCGTTAGCAGAGCCTGTTCTGTTGATGACGCGAATTGAGCCGTCTACTGCCTGTCGAATCTCTGGAACAGTTCTGAAACGAATGCTACGAAATGGTACCTTCATCTTCGGAATCAAATCAAAGTTACAAGGGCTTATTTCTGGGGAGTATGATGGGTGCTGTAGTATTTCCCATCGACCGGACAGAGCAGCGACAGGTTGCGCTGCATGCTCCAGCCAATTGTCGTGCAAAATGTTGGGTGGGTTGCGCAGAAAGTGTTGCCGCTTCTTTGGCAAAGATGTGTGCATTGACGGTCTGCTGTCGAAGAAAGTAATACGTTAGAATAACATTATCGCAGTCGTACACGAGAATCACCATAACTTTTACCATACTGGGGCTCTGGCCCACTTTCGATTTTCGCGGTGACCCATAATGACGCCATTCGTTGGATTGGCGTTTAGGTTTGGCTCGTAAGATGTGGCCCATATCTCGTACAGTAACACGATACGGCGTAAGAAAGCTTTCATTCCCTTTCATAGAGCTCCAAGAATAGGTTCACAGATTTGTGACTGGCTGGAAGACTTCCTAAGTAATAGAACGCAGTACGTTGTTCTCGACGGCGAGTGTTCATCAGAGACGAGTGTATCGTCAGGCGTGCCCCAGGGGAGTGTGATAGGACCGCTATTATTTTCTATCTATATAAATGATCTGATGGACAGAGTAAGTTGTAATTTGCGGCTGTTTGCTGATGATGCTGTGGTGTATGGGAGGGTGTCGTCTGTAACTGACTGTAATAGCATACAGGTTGACTTAGACAAAATTTCTAGTTGGTGCGAAGAATGGCAGCTAGCTCTCAATGTAGAAAAATGTAAGGTGATGCGCATGAGTAGGAAAAACAATCCCATAATGTTCGAATACAGCATCAGTAGTGAGCTTCTTGATGCGGTCGCGTCGTTCAAATATCTAGGCGTAACATTGCAGAGCGATATGAAATGGAACGAGCATGTAAGGACAGTTGTGAGTAAGGCAGACAGCCGACTTCGGTTTATTGGCAGAATTTTGGGAAGATGTACTTCAACTGTAAAGGAGACCGCGTATAAAACGCTTGTACGACCACGTCTTGAGTATTGCTCAAGTATTTGGGACCCGCAGCAGATCGGTTTGAAGGAAGACATAGAGGCGGTTCAGAGGCGAGCAGCTAGATTTGTTACCGGTAGGTTCGACCAATGCGCGAGTGTCACGGAAATGCTCCGGCAACTCAATTGGGGATCGCTGGAAGAAAGACGACGTTCTTTTCGTGAATTTCTGTTAAGTAAATTTAGAGGTCCGGAATTTGAAGCTGAGTGTAGTACGATCTTGCTGCCGCCTACTTACATTTCGCGTAAAGATCACGAAGACAAGATAAGAGAAATTAGGGCTCGTACGGAGGCATATAGGCATTCTTTTTTTCCTCGTTCAATTTGGGAGTGGAATAGGAAAGGAAATGCCTAGTAGAGGTACAGTGTACCCTCCGCCACGCACCTTACGGTGAATTGCGGAGTATGTATGTAGATGTAGATGTAGATGAAGTGCGTCTGAGCAACATCTTAACGCATCCATTTCTGTATTTCTGTCAGTTCATGCGTAACCCATCGTGAAGCAATTCTTCGCATGCCCAGGCACATTCAAGCCTTGATCCAACTCCGTTGTTCGTTTTTCGGAGACATAGTGACACCGTTACGTTAGACCGCTCGCTCACGAGGACAACTTTTCCCTCAATTGTGCGCACGCTGGTGACGTGGGACGGGCGAGTCAATTGGCTCGGAGATGAGGTTGGTATGTCAACAATGTGTGCCATCAGCGAAAATAATAGATTCCATTCCACAGTGTCTCCACAGCAGTGTTATCACTATTTAAGGTCCAACCCATGATTTGTTAACGGTCCAAAAATACCTCAAGGGCCGTTAATAATGTATGAAAAAAAAATTATCGAGCCTCACTCACAGTAATGGTCCTTTAGGTATCCACTGCTAACATTTGAAAATGATTTCGTAGTACATCGAAAATGTCAAGTGAGAGGAAAACTAATTACTCCTAGTGAGTGTGGCTTTCTATATCATTTCCAATCCCTTTCCTTAATTGATAATCAAGTTGGCAAACTTTTGCATACAGTATATCTATATTTGCCAGTTAATGCACCTGTGAAATAATATCACAGTACACCCTCTTATAGTTTCCCAAGTAACGAAAGACTTAATTTTGAAACTGGGATTTTGAAGTGCGTGAAGTTATTGCATTTACAGATCAATAACTAATCCGGTAATGAGGTAAACTTTGTTTAAAAGATAAATCAAACAAAAGTGAAGGCCGTAAACTCCACAAAATACCTGGTAATTACTATTACTTCAGGCATAAATTGGAAAGAACACGTAGCTAATGTTGTGGGAAAGGCGAATCAGAGACTGCGTTTTATGGGCAGAACCCTTTAAAAGATGCAACAGAACTACAAAAGAAACTGCATACACTAAGCTCGTCCGTCCTGTTTTGGAGTATTGCTGCCCAGTGTGGGATCCTTATCTGGTGGGTTTGACGGAGGACATCGCAAGATTCCAAAGAAAGGCAGCTCGTTCTGTACTGTGACGATACAGGGGAGACAGCGTTACGGAAATGATACAGGATCTGGGATGGGAATCATTACAACAACGGCGCTTATCGCTGCGGCGTGGGCTGCTTACGAAACTACAATCGCCAACATTCTCCTCCGAATGCGAAAATATATTGTTGACTCGAACTTACATAGGTAGAAATGATCATGAGAATAAAATACGAAAAAATCAGATCTCGAAGGAGAGATTCAGGTGTTCTTTCTTCCCGCGCGCTATTCTAGAATGGAATGGGAGATAGAGTATAATGGTGGTTCGATGAACCCTCTGCCAGGCACTTAAATGTGATTTTCAGGTCAATGCTGAAAACACCGATATTTGTACGCACTGTAGCGGCAGTGCAGGAGATGATTTTGGCATCCATCAGAGATAGCGATTACATTATTTCATACCTGCTCGAAATGTATACACGTCGTTGGGCGTGAGTTAGGGGTTCAGTTGTTGTCCCATCATATCAAGGAAATCTCTGCACGCTGAAAGGTGGCAACACCACATTTTGTGAGCATCTCTGACTGGTCAGAGAGGTCTACTGCTGGGGACTGTCAGACGGCGGTGGCCGCCAGTAGGCACAGGGCGGGTGGTGCAAATTAATAAACGAATAAATAAATAAATTCAATATGTCTGAGATTATATATATATATATATATATATATATATATATATATATATATATATATATAGACACAATGACATTTAAAAGTCTCTGGTTGGGATATGATAAGATGCTGAGGAAATACTGAAAGAGAGCAGTTTATTTCTTAGCAACACAGGCTAGACGTTGTGGACTCGACGCAGCTCGTAGTTTTTCGATTCATGGTGTGCAATTGTGTGAACCCTGTAAACGTTGAATACATTTTTTTGCTCAAGAGAGTCTCGACAATGAATTTCTCTGCACCGAACGGATAATCCACTGCACAATATGGAATTGCCAGCAGTTCCGTTTTTTATGTAACAGTCAATTTTACGATCAATTTCGGATAAACTCCCGTGTGTATAAACTGCAGGTGCACGTATGTACCAGTATTTAAAAGGGTTGCAGCATATGTTGGTTTAACTCAGGTGGTAGCGCACTGGCGTCATAGCCATAGAGTCGGAGGTTTGAATCCAACTGGGATATATATATATATATATATATATATATATATATATATATATATATATCGTTTTCCCATTCAGTTACATAAAATATTTTGGGATCTCTAATTACACTTATTGTGTCAGTTGTTTTTGTGTATGTAGAAGAGTAGGTTAGCTGCTTGGAAAGCCATAAATAGCTATGTAGACGACTTTCCAAATACAGTGCCGTACCTCTTCACAAACTGAACAATCAAAGAGTACCGTCGTCAACTAATTGTGAAGCAAATACTGTAAAAAAATGTAACTTAGTATTTTCATTGATTGTCATTATTAACAACCTTCCATAAAATATAGAAAATTACGAATAAACAAAAACACTTGCACACTTGCACTTTTCGTTAAAATAACCATTAGATATTAAAACTGTGTAAGGGTTCGAACACAACGGAAAAAAATAAATAAAAAAATCTGCCACTACAGTTTAGAACCAGGCACCCTAGGGTTGGAAGGCCAGAACGCTACCACCTTCTTTAATTTCTTCTTTTTTTTTTAATGTAGATTTATGTTTTGTGGTCGTTTTTTATTGTTCGTACTTGGTCGTTCGTGGATCATTTGACTCAGCTTTTTTATTAAATAGGACGTTCAGCTCTCTGACCGGGAGCGGCTATAGTTTTACTTATTGGTACTTAGTCCATAGTGTACTTTGCGAAATTTTAAAGTCGATTTTCTCGAAAATAGTTGCGTCGAATGACTTTGGCTGGTTGTTATTTAAGTTCTGAACTTCACGTACCATAACATATATTCTATAATCAGGTACCAACGTTGTCTCCTTGTTAGACTGTTCGCGTATGATAGTGTCATTTATCGGTTAGTAGTCACCAGAAGATCAAACGCAACTGCAAAATGATTCACATATCTCCATGGTGCAAAAAATTTGCAACTGACCGTAAATAATGACAAGTGTGAAGTCATCCCCATGACCACTAAACGAAATCCGTCAAACTTCATTTACACGATAAATCAGTCAAAACTAAAAGCCGTAAATTAAACTAAATACCTGATCGTAACAATTACGAACAACTGAAATTGGAAAGATCACATAGAAAATATTGAAGGGAAATCGAACCAAAGACTACGCTTCGTTTACACTTAGAGGATGCAACACTTCTACTAAAGAAACTGCCTACACCATACTTGTGCTTCATATTTTACTATATTGCTGTTCGTCGGGGGATCCACACCAAGTGGGACTGACTGACGATTTGGAGAAAGTTCAGAGAAGAGCAGCTCAAAAATGTTCAAATGTTTGTAATTCTATGGGACCGAACTACGTTGGTCATCAGTCCCTAGTCTTACAAACTACTTAAACTAAGGACAACACACACATGCATGCGAGGGAGGATTCGAACCTCCGACACGGGAGGCTGCGCAATCCGTAACGTAGCGCTCCAGACCGCCCGACTTCTTCCGCGCGGCAGAAATGCAGCTCGTTTTGAATTATCGTGAGATAGGGGAGACGTCAGGGAAATGATGCACGAGTTGGCGTCGTCATCATTAAAAGAAAGGCGTTATTCATTGCTAGGAGATCTATTTGCGAAATTTCTTTCACCAACTTTCTCTTCCGAATGCGAACATATATTGTTAGCACCCACCTGCATAGGAGGATGTCATCATAAAAATAAAATAAGGCAAATCAGATCGAAAACAAAGATTTAGGTGTTCTTCTTCCCCCGAGCTATTAGAGAATGGAACGGTAGATATGATAAAAGCTGTGCGATGAACCGTCTGTCATGCTTCACTTCAGTGTGACGTGCAGAGTATTTTGTAGATGTAGATAAGTCAGTGATGCGTGGACGTCTAGAACCTCGTCTAGGGGTGTGACAATCACGTGACCTTTGCCACTAATATCTGTGCAAGGATAGGACCACCTCGCCGTTTCGAAGGCCACCGTCTGACCCTATAAACTGCACCGCGACGTGGCAGCAGAATTTCACCAGTTTCGTCATTTATAAACACATTTTTCGAGACAGAGCTCAAAATGTATAAGGTGTAAGGATTCTGGAAGGGGAACCTTTGCGAATAAAGACACCACTTCGAAACTAATACATCAGGAGGGTTAAACTTCAATGATATATTTACAACTTATTGTAAGAAGTTTTGACAAAGGGATTTTAGCATTATATAAACATGATATGACTTGGACGTATTACTTATTTAACAACGAAATTGTTTTAACGGACCTACGGAGTCGCCATGGGTAGTCCCTTATCACGTCTGATGGCTAATTTGTTCATGGAGGACTTCGAGGAAAAGGCGCTGGAATCTGCTGACTTCAAACCCACAGTATTCTAGAGGTATGTTGATGACACCTTTTTAGTGTGGCCCCATGGTGGTCTTTATGGCTGTAAACATCCCCTTTTATAGGGTACACACAGATGACTCCCTGACAGCAGTGTTACAAAGCTATCTTTTGGCGGGGGACTTTGAAAGTATCTTTACTATCCCCCAGACGGCATCTGCCGCCTTTGGATCTAAATCGACGCCGTCTTTGAAAGTGTACTATTTTCTGTGGCCTTGATGACGTAAAAAATTGGATGCGACAAAGACGTAGAGCGTTCATTTGGCAAGACTGTGTATTACGATTTGGACGGACTTTTCACAGGTTGCTGTTGTGGTCTTCAGTCCGCAGACTGGCTTAATGCAGCTCTCCATGCTACCCTGTCCTGTGCAAGTCTCTTCATCTTAGAATACGTTCGGCAACCTACATCCTTTTGAATCTGCTTACTATATTCGTCCCTCGGTCTCCCTCTACGATTTTTACCCCACACACTTCCTTCTATTGTTAAGGTGACATTTCTTTGATGTCTCAGAATGTGTCCAACCAATCTATCCCTTCTCTTAGTCATGATATGTCAGAAACCCCTTTTCTTCCCGATTCGATTAAGCACCTCCTCATTAGTTACGTGATCTACCCATCTCATCATTCATCTGTAGCACCATATTTCAAAAGCTTCTATCATCTTTTAATCTGAACTCCTTATCGTCCACGTTTCACTCCTATAGAATGCTACACTCCAGACAAATGCTTTCAGAAAGGACTTCCTAACATTTAAATTAATACTGGATGTTAACAAGCTTCGATTCTTCAGAAATGCTTTTTTTTCTCATAGCCATTCTGCATTTTATATCTTCTTTACTTTGGCCATCAGTAGTTATCTTGCTACCCAAATAACAAAATTCATCTACTACTTTTATTGTCTCACTACCTAATCTAATTCCTTCAGCATCGCCTGACTTTCTGACATTGCATTCCATTACCTTCGTTTTAACCTTGTTAATGTTCATCTTATATCTTCCTCGCAAGACACTGTCCATTGCATTCAATTGCTCTTCCAGATATTTTGCAGTCTCTGACAGAATTACTACGTCATCGGCAAACCGTAATGTTTTTATTTCTTCCCCCTGCAATTTAATGCCCTCTCCAAACTTCTCCTTCCATTACTTCACTGCCTGTTCAATGTACAGATTGAACAACATTGGGGAAAGGCTAAAACCCGGTCTTACTCCCTTCCCAACTTCTGCGTCCCTTTCTTGCCCTTCGACTCTAATAACCGCTGTCTGGTTTTTGTATAGGTTGAATATAACACTTCGCTCCCTATATTTTACCCATGCTACCTTCAGAATTTGAAAGAGTGTATTCCAGTCAACATTGTCAAAAGCTTTCTCCAAATCGATAAACGCTAGAACCGTATGTTTTCCTTTCCTTAGCTTATCTTATAATAAGTCGTAATGTGAGTATTGCCTCCCGTGTTCCTACATTTCTCCTAAATCCAAACTTATCTTCCCCGAGCTCGGATTCCACAAGTTTTTCTATTCGTCTGTAAATAATTTGTGTTGGTATTTTGCATCCATGACTTATTAAACTGAAAGTTCTTTAATTTTCACACATGTCTGTACTTGCTTTCTTTGGAATTGTGTCCATAAGAAAATATAAGCTACTGACCAAACTGTACAAAAACACCATCTCTTCCACAGGAAGATAAGATGGTGAAATTACGTCGGTTCTTTCCGTTCGTAAAATCAACCAAACTACGCCAGTGCGGTGACACTAAGGATGGAACAGTGAGATGCTATGGCTACTCATTCGTTGCGTTAGATCGACTTACATTAGTCGCATCTTTTATGGGGGTCCATGGCACAGAAACTTTATCTGAAAGTAAAAAAAACTGTGTCGTCCATTTTTCTCTTCTTAGGGTTTTTAACGCCTTTCACAGACTAAGAGTTACGCGAACCATTTCCCTCGCGACCGCAAACTCTGCGTCTTAACTTTGAGGATGACATTTGCATTATAATACGGGGCCAAGAGACGCACTCAGCGAGGCAATAGGTTTCTCCTCTGCCAAGGGCCATCTTTCTCCTCTTGCTCTAAAGAATATAATAAGGTGGAAGACACATATTCCCATCCAGGTACAACTCACGCAGGAACTGAAAGTTGAACACTGCAATATTACTAATCTATATCTATAAATGTGAATGTCTGTTCGGTGTACGTATATCACGTCTGAACCACAAGACATAAAGAGCTAAATATTTGTACACTTACTAATGTCTACCCGGGAAAGGCTTTAGGCACGGTTTTATGGCGATCGGATAGCTATTTATCTAAATATGTATATTAATGTGAATGTCTGTTTGGTGTACGCTTATCACGTCCGAACGACAAGACACAGAGATTTAAATATTTGTACAGTTACTAATTTATACCTGAAGAAGGTTTTAGACACGGTTTTATAGCGATCTGAAAGATATTTAGTAATTAGAAGAATATAACGCGAAATGCGGAACAATAATTACTCTTTGAAAATTATATTTACTCTCTGGAAATGATTTTATTGGTTGCATTGTTGCTTGAGGGTTGATAATGATAAAAGTATATTGGGATGCAAAGTTATCGGTGTATATAAAATTCTACGTGTGTGTGTGTGTGTGTTTGTATGTTAATATTCCGCTCTCCAGCGAAAACTACAGAACGCAAACAATTGATCTGTGTGTCATTGTTGTTGGAAGTCTCCCGTTGTACACAATAGCTGTTCCATGCCGATAGCTGTAAGAGGATGGAAGATACGGTGGTTGAAAGTCGTCAAATTATTAAAAATATTCGGACTGAAGGCCAGCGATGACGTTCGCGACTTTAGCAATGAAGCTACATACAGCGAAACGTGATGCCACAGACCATATCTTTGGCCTATGCGTGCTACAACGTCTTCAGCTCTTTCTCAGTAAGGATAAGCATACGAATAAGGAAATATAAGAATAAATAAATAAAGCAGTAAAAAAGAAATTTCTTTTAATACATCTCTTTAAAAAATCGATTTGACGTTTCGCGCATTACATCACCTGGTCGGTCTGTGATATTATTACAGTCATTAAACGTCACAGGAATCCATTTAAAGCCCTCATGTTTTTCAGATAGTCAATTATATGTCAGTTGCTCAAGGGGTGGCAACCCAAAAAATCTCTACATTTACGCTCAAAACAATACTACAAAAAGTAGTTTACGAGAATGCTCTAAAATTAAATTAAAACGAATTTGGACATTACTCTCACCATATGTGTTGAGATATTGCAATATATATAATAAGGAATAATGTATGTATTATTTATTGTAAATCATTAAGCACTTCACATAACTTTATTTTTTAATTTGAATGTTGATTAAAATGTTTGTTTCCAAACAAGGTATTGTATTTCATTTCACCCTTCAAAACCAGTCTCATAGCACACTACTGAAAGATAGCTTATCTATCATAATCAACCAACATGCGAGCGGAGCCTCGGGTTTTTAGCTTAGTGTTCTAATATTTGTAAACATATTCGACCAAACCGCTATGGTCATCAGTCCCTATACTTACAAACTAAAACCTACACACCCATGCCCAGGGAGGATTCGAACCTCCGACGGTAAGCAACCGGGTGCTCTTCAGCAAGGCGCCTTAGCGCGCTCGGCCACTCCACCGCAGCGCAACAGTACTTCCCGGACGAAACTGACGTTGTTCAATCAGACTATTGCATTTTAAAACAGTAAGATCTTCCTGGGGTTTATACATCATAATCCTACCAATTGAAGATGTAGCACCTACATCGAATAAACTGACAAGTAGTAACGCCTTTGGCCGGAAGTTTTCACAACGGTACAGACAGTAAAAATCAACGTAATCAAGCACAATACAGTACTTACAACATTAAGTATTATATTCGGTAAATGTGCAAAATTTTATCGCAATCGTACGAATGATATTGATATCTCAAAGAAAGGAGCTTTTTTAGTTTTCCACAAATTTTCCTATTTCCTGACCAACTATTCCAAACTTTTCCTTCACTCAAATCTTCCTCTCGCTTTGAACGTCGCATGTGCAAAATTTTATCGCAATCAGATGAATGGTATTGATATTTCATTAAAAAAATCTTTCTATCTTTTCTGAATTTTCCAATTTTCCGGGAAACTTTTCCAAAGTTTTATTTCATAAAAACGTTACTCTTGCTTTGAACGTCAAATATGTAAAATGTTATCGCAATCAGATGAATGATATTGATATCCCATTGGAAAAAGCTCTTTCAGTTTTTCGCGAATTTTCAAATTTTCCGGGTTACTTTCCCAAAGTCTTAGTTCATACACTCGTTCATCTTTCGTTGATCGTCAAATGATCAAAATTTTATCGCAATCGGATGAACGGTTCACAACTTATCGTGTTGAGTACCTTTAGAAACACACTGAAAAAGGAACTTGGTTCGAATTTTGCGACTTTCCTTTTGTAACTGTCCCTTTTTTTTCTTTTTTTTACTGAAAACTTCTTCAAGACCATAATAAACAAAACAAAACAAAAAATGAATTACCCCTCTCCGTCGTGCGAATAGTCAGTTATAGTGCTGAATTCAATGAAAAACAATTTAAAAAGGTACTTTTAGTTTTTTTTCATATTTTCCAATTTTCCGGTAGATTTTCCAAAAGAATTGTTTTATACGAACCTTGTCCTGTGAACCGTACTCATGTGATGCTCTTACAACCATGGAGCAATTGAATTTTATTCATAGAAAAAAAGACCTTTAGGTTTTTCTAAATTTTCCTAGTCTCCGGGCGATTTTTCCAAATTTTTATTTAATGCGAACCTTCCTCTTGCCTTCAACATGAAATGTACAAAATTTTATCGCAATTGAACGAACGGTATTGATAGCTCACTGGAAAAATCAGTTTCAGTTTTTCCCGATTTTCCTCTTTTTCCTGACGATTTTTCCATATTTTATCACCGTTTAAACCTTCCCTGAACTTACATGAATATTTCAAGAGTAAAATTAGCCAATTAGCCGAATAGATTCAGCCGTTCTCGAGTTTTAGCGAGACTAAGGAACAGCAAATCATTATATTTTTCCGTTCCGCCCTCCTCGTTTTGTTTCCATGCGCTTCAATCCTCATAGCGCCATATCTCCTGAATAATGTGTTCCACAATAGTATTATTTTCTAGCCATGTGGAGTGTTATATTAGTACGACAAATGTGTTGCCAATAGAGTTGGTTGAAAATACGTACTAAATTACAGCCTCATGCATGATGCGGAGACTTTCGACACATCTCATTTTTTATGACGCCAAATCTCCTGAATTATGAGGTTTGGTGTGATATAATGTCGAAGGTACATTATGTGTTATATGTGGATACATTCTGTGAAATATCTCGCGAACACAATCAATAATAGAAGTGACAACTTTTAATGTCTTCCCTAATGCTGTAGTTTTACTGCATGAACAATGTAAAGTAATAACCGATGCACTTGTTTGCTTGCATCAGTTTGCTGTGGTTGACAGAGCGAGCAGGCTTTGAAATTAAGTGTAACGCTTATGGCAAGTTGATAAGGGCACTCATTCCTAAATAGTGGGTTAATAAATTTCGTTATTCAAGCTTCGCAAGTTTCTTGCGTATCTCATTGTTTACGACGCAATTTCTAGTGAACTACGTTCCGTGGGTGATTCTTACCCCAAGAGGAATTATTGATTGACTGTAACAGATTATGTGTACGACGTTTGGCTGAAATCAATCTAATAGTTGAGGAGGAGATGTGGAACATTGTAGCGTGATGTAGAATGTTTCTTCGCGTGTTACTGTTTACGACGATGCTATATCTCCTAAATCGTGTGTCGGAAGTTGCTCTTAGCTCGACAGTGATTTTTGCCTGTTGCTAAGGAATATGTGTCCGAAAGCTGGTTGTGATCCGTGCAGTAGTTTAACGTCAGATATGGAACTACACACACACACACACACACACACACACACACACACACACACACATAAACGTGATAGATCTTTGATGTAAAACATTTAGTTCTGAGAAATAATATGACTCACAACTGTTACGCCTGTTAATTAAATAACTAAAATTTTGCCTCAATTTCTTCGTGTAGTGCGGCAGTCGTTTTGTGGAAATTACATTTGAGTGGTTCAGCGAGTTGTTTAGAATTGTATGCTTATTTCCTGTAGCATACCTCGGAAAATAAGCACGCCTAGACAGAACCTTCCCGAGTATTTAGTGGGCTGGAGCCTCGAGAATGACTTTGTGCGGTCAAAAAAGTATTTGGCGTTCAGAAAATCTGAATAGGTGTGATAGATACATTTGGGAAAATACGATGTCTTGAAGTCCGCGGAATTTTATTAATGCACAAGAATGACAGAATTTGAAATTAATGGAATTTTATCAGATTGTGACTTGATTAACGCAGATAGCGCTGAATTATTTTTGGTTGAAATCTTAATTATTTTTCACAATCACGCTGTTAGTTTTGCAATACTGCCCTCCTTCCTGGAAGGTTGTTAAAATGAATGTTTTAGAATTGTAATCTGACTGGATGAGAGAGCTTCTTTAGCACGGTCTTCACGTTCACCACATCTGATGTCTTGTGATTTCACCTTTTGTGGTTTGTAAAGAATCTGGTGTACGTACCTACGATTCCAACAGACTAAACGACCTATGACGTGGAAGAGAAGCTACAGCTGCATTACTTATGTTACACCAGTGTTTTACAATCTTTTAGAATATACGATACCTTTCAAGCAGAAATATTCTAGCTACCCCCTTACAAATAAAAATATTTTGTCACCAGCCACCCCCCCCCTCATGAACCGTAATGAAACTAAGTTAAAATCTTAAACCTGGCTGCAGTTCAGCAACGGTGGAACACGATAAAATTGTGGACACATTTCTGTCGATCAGTTGCATAATGTGTATTATATACGAAAAACATGACCTAGTTTTCGACAAAAATAATTTTTCCTTCTTCAGAAGATATACAATTAGCTCACATTGAAGTAGTTGTTAAATAAAACAAAATCAAATGCCTATAGAGAGTGAATCTAAATTCTCGCACTCGGGCTTCGCTGCGTGATTCCTTACATGCTAGCAATAAAAGAATGTCTCTCACAAAATTAAAAAAAAAAAAAAAAAAAAAAAAAAAAATCAAATGTATGTAAATCTATCGGACCAAGCTGCGTGGTGATCAGACCGTTGCTTACAAACTACTTAAACTAACCCAAGGACAACACAAACACATACACACACACACACACACATGACCAGAGAGGACTCGAACATCCGTGTCGGCTGCAGTGGCCGAGCGGTCTGCGGCGTGCCAGTCACGGTCAGCACGGCCGCAGCGGTCGGGGGTTCGAACCCCCCCTCGGCCATAGATGTTTGTGCCGTCCTTACTATAAGCTACTTGATAAGTAATTTGTAAGTTTAGGGACTGATGAGCCCGTAGTTAAGTCCCATAAGCTCTACAAACATTTGAACACATTTGAACCTCCGACGGCGAGCAACCGCGCGCACCGCAGCGAGGCGCCTAGGACTGCTCGGCTACTCCACCGCGGTCACAAAATTTCGCCTTGCGCATATTTCGGACAGTACATGGACGTCGAAGTCTGAGATGGGTGTGTGTCCCATAGGTCAAAATTACACTACTACACCAACAAACTTCTAATGGGATGTGGGAGTTGTCTTGAGGAGACTTGAGATGTTTATGTGGGATATAGGATTTAGGCGCCAAAACCTGAAGTGGAAAAGTTCTCCTTTTTTCTAAAAGGGTTTCGGACACTCTTGTTAAATAAATTAAAAAAAATAAAGAAAAGAAACAGAAATGTGGCAGCGCGTTAGGTTCCCGTGCCGAAGATCGCGAGTTTGATTCCTGGTGGGGTAAAGAAAAAAAAGTGGTCTAAAGAGCCTACCTAGTTAGGAGGTCCCGGATTCGAATCCCAGCCACAGAACAAATTTTAATTCAATGCCTCTCCATATGTTTAGTAAATTTAAGCTTTTCTTTTCTTTCAGCTTTCTTTTAAATTACTGGATCCACCTGCGGATCGCGAGCCACAGATTGGAAAACACTCTGGAGACACACGGGGCGAGGTTTGGGACGAGCGAAGCTGTCAACCGAATATGTGCCATGCGACGCAGGGTGCCAACATCCGCAGGACAAACTGTTGGACGTCTATTTGACGCATAATTTCTAATGTTCAGATCACTGCATTAAGTTCTACAAAGCCTTAAAATCTGGATATTTAGTTTGGTACGCCCAGTATTTTAGCGGCGACTATCTCACATATAATCTCTTGGTACCTTTTCCGGAAGCGGGTTCGTTTTAATAGATAAGCTTTCTGTAAGCGTAGTTGTCTGTTTCAAAAATGCGTCTTTATTGTAACACTGTTTTGTTGTTGTTGTTGTGGTTTCCATTCGGCAGACTGGTTTGATGCAGCTCTCCACGCTACCCTGTCCTGTGCAAGTATATTCATCTGAGAATAAAAACGGCAACCTACATCCTCTTGAATCTGCTTACTGTATTCATTCCTCGGTCTCCTTCTACGATTTTTACCCAACACACTTCCTTCTAATCATCTAATGCTACGTTGACGATTCCTTGATGTCTCAGAATGTGTCTCACCAACCTATCCCTTCCCTTAGTCAGGATATGCCAGAAACTCCTTTTCTCCCCGATTCGGTTAAGCACCTCCTCATTAGTTACGTGATCTACCCATCTAATATTCATCATTCGTCTGTAGCACCACATTTCGAAAGTTTCTATCATCTTCTTTTCTGAACTCCTTATCGTCCACGTTTCACTCCCATACAATGCTACACTTTAGACAAATGCTTTCAGAAAGGATTTCCTAACATTTAAATTAATATTTGTTGACAACAAATTTCGATTCTTCAGAAACGCTTTTCTTCCTATAGCCATTCTGTATTTTATATCTTCTTTACTTCATCAGAAGTTATCTTGCTACCCAAATAACAAAATTCATCTACTACTTTTATTGTCTCATTACCTAATCTAATTCCTTCAGCATTACCTGACTTTCTAACGCTACATTCCATTATGTTCATGTTAGACCCTCTTTTCAAGACACTCTACATTCCATTCATTTGTTTGTCATCGGCAAACCGCAAAGTTTTTATTTCTTCTCCGTGAACTTTAATTCCCTCTCCAAATTTCTCCTTGCATTCTTTCACTGCTTGCTCAATGTACAGATTGAACAACATTGGGGAAAGGTTATAACTCCATCTAACTACCTTCTCAGTCTCTGCGTCCTGTTCATGCCCTTTAATAACTACAGTATGGTTTTTGGATAGGTTGAATATAACTCTTCGCTCCCTTTATTTTACCCCTATTACCTTCAGAATTTGAAACACATTATTCCATTGGTGAGAAAAGGAATTTTTGGCATACCCTGATTAAAGATGGGATCGCTTGGTGAGACACATTCTTAGACATCCAGGAATCGTAAATTTGGCATTGGACGGAAGTGTGTGGGGTAAAAATCGCAGAGGGAGACCAAGAGACGCGTATAGTAAGCAGATTCAAGGGGATGTGGGTTGCCGTTCTTATGAGGAGATCAAAAGGCTTGCTCAGGATAGAGTAGGGTGGAGAGCTGCATCAAACCAGTCTCCGGACTGAAGACCATAACAACAACATATTCCAGTCAACATTGACAAAAGCTTTCTCCAAATCTACAAATGCTAAAGACATAGGTTGGCCTTTCTTTAGCCTATTTTGTAACAAGGAAAGTACTTGGGCTCGAACAAACATATCTGTACGAACGTTTGGTTACAGTATCTCTACGTACACCTCAATGTGCTGGTGTCGTTGTTATGCAAAACTTTGCAATCATGCTCTAGATAGCACTGGAGATGTAATTGTAGAAGCCATACGTAATGCGGATTTCTGAACTATAACTTATATAATAATCGTCGTACATGTTCTCTAGCGTATTGTCATCAAAAGCCGTGATGATAGGTTGCAACTCTAACCTTCTTCTTGGAAGACTGTTGGTATTCACTGCCACTGCTTCCATCGCCTCTTCCCGCACTTACCGTAGCACTACCGCTAGCAATGAGTTCTTTGTCATTATCGTCCCTATTTATCATCATTATGTGTTAGTGTTACAACAGTATCTAACTTATGCTCATATTTCTGTACCACAGCAGATACGAGAAACCATGCGAATGATTCACCTTCAAGACTAATACCATCTTCACGAAGAATGGTTCTTCGTAACTTCATCTCAACCAATCGCAATACATTAGCAGGATTGATTATCAATCACCGCTCCATCTGACGCTTCACCACACAAATGTCACAAAACGCAACTTCGGAGGCACACTGCACCGTTCCTACTGGCGAACCGATGGTCAAAGTGCAATGTCGCAAGGCACACGCAGAGGCCTCTAACGGACGACTGCAGAGTTTTGCATATGCGGGTGTGTCACTAGTGCAATAAGGGATCTATACATTATCTCTCGTACGATTATGATGTATATGTGTTTGTTCGAGCCAAGTACTTTCCTTGTAAGTCGTAATGTATTGCCTCCCGTGTTCTACATTTCTCCTTTATCCAAACTAACATCTGGGTATTGACAACCTGGTACTAGAAATCTAGTTTGATGAAACCTGAAGATATGTGTAGAAACGTGAGATCGTATTACAGCTTTTCCAGAAGAGGAACGTTTTTTTACAGGAACGGTGAGCACGAGATGCAGAAGGAGAAATTTCTGCAAGGTGTGTAAAAGTCATCTGTAGCAGAGAGGCTTACTCGCCCTTCTTGCAATGGTAATGCTATGAACTTAGACAAGAAAGGACTTGGAATGGTAGTAATAGTATCTTATTAACAGACTACTCAGAGATTATAGCTTATTGGTTAGAAAATATTTTCGGGTGTAATATCCGGTTTGCAGTCATAGTATTTAGTTTTCAAACTGTGGTAAATGGTTTTCGGAACATTAGTTCCACTTAAGCGCTTAGCACCAATGTCATTTTGGCATTCAAACTGCTTGGGTTCTTCATCTATCAGCAAATCGATGTAGATAAGCTTTTTAGCAGAAAAATATATCTGAAAGTTGCAATATTCAAATGTTTGTTAAGCTTTTGGGACCTAACTGCTGGGTCATCAGTCCCTAAACTTACAAACTACTTATGAACTAGCTAATACTAAAGACAAACATCCATTCCCGAGGGGGAATTCGAATCCCCGACGGCGAAAGGCCTCGCGCGTCGGAACATAAGGTCTCAAGTTATTACTAACTCCAGTCGCGAAATATTTTCTATAGAATACACACGCGTGACTGAATGATCTTGGAACTGTATCAGGGTATGACACATAGTTCAGGAGATATGAAGTAAAAATTTATGAAATGCATCAAAATGCGCCCCTTGGCGCACCAGGTTTCGCAGTCCGTTTCGGTATATTAAACTCTACGAACCTGTAACACGTAGTTCAGGAGATACGTCGTCATAAAGATCGAGGTGAAACAAAACGAAACTTTAATGGATACAAAGCGACGGACAGAGAGGGAAGACTTACATAAGAAACGAATCATTTGACTTCCTGCCCACGCCGAGAACTAACAGTACGGTTAATAGTTACTTTTATTAGGGTAATAAGCATCAGTCTACCGGATTTCCTGAAGGAATCCACATTTGCACCCTCACTTCAATAGTGTTGATTCTGCTACTATTAAATCGGTAAGGTTGTTTATTATGAGATATGGAGGTTCTGTTTGTATTGTTTGCTACAGAATACATACTTCTCGAGTAGGTGTTCTGAACACAGTCTTGAAATAAAAATTTGTCGAGTAACTGTCAGGTGCAGGATGTGTTGAAATGGGCCGTGTTGGTGTGGATGATCGATTTAGGAATTCCTCAGTTGCTGCATGGAACATATTAAATGCCGTAATATCTGTCGATGCATTCGCTTTCGCTGGCATGCAGGAAGTGGAATTTCATCAGTGGGGAAGCGTTTTCAGTTTTGCTTTTCCCATAAAATTCTCGGTTTAACCACTCGGCCATATGCATGTACTCAGGAAACTATCGTAACAGTCTTAATCCGTTTCGATCTGAAGTACTAACTGTAAGAGGAGCTTCTATGTAGAGTGTAAATTTCATGTACATCCTTTTTTTGTAATAAAAATGATTTGCATTGTAGACATGTTCCAACAGTTAATTTGTACATAAATCACAACACTTGGTAAGCTGTACATTAGTGGGCACTTGTTTGTTCAAAAGGTTTTTCAGTTAAGCGCATGAACTGCTGCTCGCGTAATCCATTTCTGATGGGTAATGTGCAATCTCTTGGAATCCTTTCATTGTCCTTAACCAGATTTATTTCTTTATTACCAAAATCCGCTCGATTATTTTAACCAGCCATCTGTCAGAAGGTGACCAAATATTTTTCAAGCGCCCGCATGCGAGACAGATGATTCCACGTATTGAAATTTGCACACACTTTATACCGTGTCACACACAAGTCTGCTGTTTACTGATATTCCACCTGCCAGTTGAAATGGTGGTCCAGCGTCACAAATAAGGACATCCACCGACGGAGTTCACAAGTTATCATTTTCCGTCAATGTCTGTAAGAATGTCAATTTGTGAGCAACGATCACACGACAATTACAAGAGTTGAAGGGCATGAAAGGGAAACAGTGGTTGGTAATGGAGTAAAACAGCGTTCCAAGCATTTTCCCAAAGTTATTCAATCCTCACATGAATCAAGCTGTGAGGGAGCACAAGGAAAAATTTGGGGGATGAATTAAAATTCCCGGAGAAGGAATGAAAACTTTGCGGTTCGTAGATGACATTACAATTCTCTCACAGGAGCAAATGATACAGAAGAGCAGTGGAATAGAATGGACAGTGTCATAAAAGGTGGATATAAAATAAACATAGAGCAAAACAAGGGTAATCAAAATTAGTCTAAGAAAATCACGCAATGCTGAATGAATTATAGTAGGTAACAAGACAAAAAGTAGTATATGATTTTATGATTTGTTTGGAAGTATAGTTATTTAAGATGAAATAAACAATGGAGAATGGGTATGGGATGAAAAGCATTTGTGATGCAGAGAATTTTGTTGACATCCATTGTCAGTTTTAAATGTTATGAAGTCCTCAATGGAAAGAGTGACATTTTGTGACAGTGTATGGGAGTAGAAAGTGGACGATAAGGAGTTCAAACAGTTAAGAGAAGCCATTGAAATGTTGTGCTACAGACGAATACTGAAGATACAAATGAGGTTGCAGTGAAAGGAATTAGGGAGAAAAATAATTTCTAACAGACCTTTACTGAAAGAAGGGATCGATTTGTGTTATAATTCTGACACATTAAGGAAGCGCTAGTTTAGTACTGGAAGGGTGTGGAGTAAAAATCGCAGAGGGAGACCAAGAGCCAAATACAATAAGCACGTTCAAAGAGATGTAGGATGCCTTCCATATTCAGAGCTGAAGAGGTTTTCAGAGGGAGCTGCACCTAACCAGTCTATGCGTAACATCAACAACAACAAAAACCAAATCATAACTCCAGTGTGATACATAATTTTGCTTTCTGTCTTAGAGTGTAAATTCTGTTTATCTTCAGATAGTACTATTCATTTCAGGAACCATTTCATATGCTTGAACCACTAGGTGAAAATATACATATAATGTTTTTAGGTGCCAATCTACAGCTGCGATGTACTTTGAAAAAATAATTATTATGTCAAAGCTGCAAAATATTTATATTTCTTATATTCTACCGGTTTCGGCTGTTGCTGCCATCAATAGTCTGTAACAAAAGAATTTCCTCATTTGTAATAGTTTAAGATTAATTAAAGGGATAACTACTACGTGATGTGAAATGGAAGGGCTTTTAGAAACGGTTACAATATTTTATTGTAAATTAGATGTTTCTGTAATCAGTAAAAATGTTATCTTATTAGCTTTTATGTAAAACATTTTTGTTGATTTACTGTTGATGGCAGCAACTGCCGAAACTAGTAGAATATAACAAATAAAAATATTTTGCAGCATCGGCATAGGAATGATTTTTTTCAAAGCAAGAGATACATGTGTCCTTGTATCTCTGCATATGATGTAACTATTGTAATTTGGTGAGTACTGGTTTTAATTTATTTTTATTTTTTTATGTGTCCACTATTGGGTGATGAAAGAGAAACCGGTACACAATTAAGGATGAGGACGTGAAAGCATGGCTAAAACATACATATTCGTCAACTGTTCTTCAAAAGAGATTGATTGGGTGTCCAGTACTTAGTGCTGGCCGGCCGCGGTGGCCGAGGGGACTGAGGCGCTTCAGTCTCAGTCTGCACGACCACTACGGTCGGGGGTTCGAATCCCCCTCGGGCATGGATATTTGTGCCGTCCTTAGTTGTAGGTAGTTCATAAATAGTTTGTAAGTTTAGGGACTGATGACCCCGTAGTTAAGTCCCTTAAGCTTAACAAACATTTGAACATTTGAACTTAGTGCTGTACCGCCGATACTGATACAAAGAAGAAAAAGGATGAAAAAAGTAGCACTAGCTTTCGGAACAGGGTTCCTTTATCAGGTACAAGAGAAAGGAAGAGCAAAAGAATAATGACCAGATGGGGAAGGTAATTCACGACCTAGGCCATTAGGATGATATTGGAGGGTTGTGGAAGTGAGAGATACTTTATATTAGTAGTTATCAACGCCAAAGAGTATATATAGCCAAATGTTTGTAAATCTGTCGGACTCAACTGCGTGGTCATTCAAATGTTCAAATGTTTGTAAAGCTTATGGGACTTGACTGCGGGATCATCAGCCCCTAAACTTACAAACTACTTATGAACTACCTTATACTAAAGACGCCACAAACATCCATGCCCTAGGGAGGATTCGAACACCCGACGGGGAACGGCCTCGCGCATCGTAGCATAGCGCCTCAATGCGCTCGGCCGCTCCGCCGCGGCCGTGGTCATTAGTCCGTAGCTTGCAAAATACTTCAACTAAGGTAAACTAACCTACAGACAAACACACACACCCATGCCCGAGAGACACGGCGCACCAGCGCGCACGGCTAACCCGCCGCGGCTAACCGAAGAGGATAATCATATTCAAATGTTTGTACAGCTTATGGGACTTAACTACGGGGTCATCAGTCCCTAAACTTACAAACTACTTATGAACTACTTACGAACTAGGACGGGACAAATATCCATGCCCGAGGGGGGGTTCGAATCCCCGACCGTGGTGGCCGTGCAGACCGTGACTGGAGCGCCTCAGTCCCCTCGGCCACCGCGGCCGGCCGAAGAGGATAGAGCAAGCAGTAAAGAGAAGTGAACCGAATGATGCTGAGTGGTGGGTGGAGGAAGTTAGTTGTCTGAAACGTTTTTGAGTAACAGGGAAAGATATAGAGAAATAGTCTACACACCCACCCACCCACACACACACACACACACACAAAGATTCACAATCATTTATATCATAGGAAGGTAAGGAAGGGGCTGAGAAATTAATGGATAAATGAGTTGAGGATGGAGAAGGAGGAAAGTTTAGGCTAGGAGGGTGGAGGGATGAGATTATATCTACATCTACATGGAATACTCTGCAAATCACATTTAAGTGCCTGGCAGAGGGTTCATCGAACCACCATTATACTATTTATCTTCCATTCCATAACCGAATAGCGTGCGAGAAGAAAGAACACCTGAATCTCTCCGTTCGAGCCAGATTTCCCGTATTTTATTCTGATGGTCATTTCTACCTATATAAGTGGGAGTCGACAATATATTTTCGCATTCGGAAGAGAATGTTGGCGATTGAAGTTTCGTAAGTATACCACGCCGCAGTGATAAGCGCCGTTGTTGGAATGATTTCCATCCCAGATCCTGTATCATTTCCGTAACGCTGTCTCCCCTGTATCGAGACAATACGAATCGAGCTGCCCTTCTCTGGACTCTTTCGATGTTCTCGGTCAAACCCACCTGATAAGGATTCTACACTGGGCAGCAATACTCCAAAAATGGACGGACAAGCGTAGTGTATGCAGTTTCTTTTGTAGTTCTGTTGCATCTTTTAAGGGTTCTGCCAATAAAACGCAGTCTCTGGTTCGCCTTTCCCACGACATGCTCTTTCCAGTTTAAGTCTGAAGTAATACTAATTCAAAGGTATTTTCTGGAGTTTACAGCCTACACTTTTTATTGATTTATCTTGTACACAACGTTTAACGGATTTCTTTCCGTACTCATGTGGACGATTTCACACTTCTCATTATTTAGAGTCAATTGCCAATTTCTACACCATACTGATATCTTATTCAGATCGTTCTGCAGTTGGTTTTGATCTTCAGATGATTTCACTAGACGGTAAATGACGGCGAATATAATTATTTTTGCCGATTACAAGACCATTTATCAAGAAACTAAAAACAAAAATGTTTCACACAAAAGTTGCATATATTTCACGTAGAATCGAACTATGCAATAAGAAATATGGGTTCCAATTTAAGATGTCAGAGTAACCCTCCGTCCCGCCCTCGACTGTTGGTGGAGGGTGGTCGAGCTTTGTGTTAATGGATGTCGCACTTAGAGGTGAACAACGTTTACAGAGAATTTTTTAATACGAGTTCCTCACCCTGTGTACCTGCACTATCATTGTCGACGTTGGCTTTCTCTCAGATCCGATTGGAACCACTAGATCAGTTAAATATTCACAATAAACCTTTATCGTTCTATTTTCCTATTCGTAGCATATACTGGACCAGTTATTCTACATTATGCTGCAGTTGATGTTACACTAGACGAAACATAATTTTAAAGGTATATAAGTTGCAATGTGGGGATTGTGATAAGTTTCATATTGGACAAATTGGAAGATCATTTTTTACTAGATTTAAGGAACACACCAGTAACACCAGTAAACATAATAAGAATGCATTTGGGGAACACGTGTGGTGTACACAGCACAGAGTTAAGGACATGTACAATAGTCTTACGATTTTACCTAAGGTAGCCAAGGGCAAAAAGTAAAAAATCTTGGATAATATACAAATATTTAGTCACAAGAAAAGTACCCCAACCTTATCCTTAATGATCAAACAGAATGCCAAGATCATAATTTTTACAACATCTTTGACAAGGTCATATAAGGACACTGCACCATATTTCTGGTACTTCTCTTGTTTGTCAAGAAAGGTGACACCCATGTAGCCACTGTATTTTATTTCTTTATTTATCACCATAGTAGTTGACCATTTTACCTACTCTTCAGACTAATGTAATTTTTAATCTACTTTCAATAATATTGATGCATCCTTATAGATTGACTGCCCATGTTCAACCCACCATCAAGTAAATATGCCTTTATACAATCAGTCCTTTGCAACCTATGCTGTTTGTCGCATGAAACGAACCTACACGTTAGTGTACCTTGTGGCATTTATTTTTCCATATAAGGCAATTTATTATACTACTTTCAACCTTCTATATATACATTAGATAAAATATGGAATGTCTCAATAATAAATGGATTGCGATATGTATTATTCATTATAACTACTAGGCACAGCATACCTGCTATTAATTCTCGTAGGATGATTGGTAACACATTCTTGAATCTTGGATAGATGAGTGTGCCACAACACTTTTTTTTAAATATAACATAATGTCTGCAATATGTTTCTAACGCCTTTGGTGTATAAATATGCTTACTACTTCACATATATATGTATGGTATGCCTTATGTATTATACTTTTGATGTCAATACTATATATGGTACATAAGTAGTTACTATGGTGTCTGTACTTGGCCCGAGATGCTAGTAGACCATGCCCTACTTCTTATACATTTATACATGCAAGATAGATGACGCAAAGTATTGCACCTTGTGGGATACTATGCCTTATATAGAGTCCATCTGGGATAATAGCCTATACACCCACTTACCAGTAATATATATATATATATATATATATATATATATATATATATATATATATTGTGTTTTGTTGTTGTGGCCTTCAGTGCGGAGACTGGTTTGATGCAGCTCTCCACAATACCCTATCCTGAGCAAACTTCTTCATCTCGACATAAGAACGGCAACCTACATCTGTCTGAATCTGCTTACTGTATCCATCTCTTGGTCTTCCTCTGCGGCTTATACCCCACACACTTCCCTCCAACGCTAAATTCACAATTCCTTGATGTCTAAGAATGTGTCCTACCAAGCTATCCCTTCTTTTAGTCAAGGTATGCCAGAAATTTCTTTTCTCCCCAATTCTGTTCAGTACCTATACATTAGTTACGCGATCCACCCACCTAATCTTCAGCATTCTTCTGTAACACCATATTTCAAAAGCCTCAATCCTCTTCCTGTCTGCACTGTTTATCGTCCATGTCTCACTCCCATACAAGGCAACACTCCATACAAATGCCTTCAGAAAGGACTTCCTTAGGCTTAAATCAATATTCGATGTTAACAAATTTCTCTTTTTCAAGAACGCTTTTCTACCCATTGCCATTCTGCATTTTATATCCTCGGCACTGCGACCATCATTTGTTATTTTACTGCCCAAGTAACAAAATTCATCTACCTCCTTTATTGCTTCGTTACCCAATCTAATTCCTTCGGCATCACCTGATTTTCTTACACTGCATTCCATTACCCTAGTTTTGCTCTTGTTAATCTTCATCTTATATGCACCTTTCAGCACACTGCCCATTCCGTTTAACTGCTCTTCTAGGTCCTTTGCTGTCTCTGACAGAATTACTATGTCGTCGGCAAAACGCAAAGTTTTTACTTCTTCACCCTGAACTTTAATTCCTTCTCCAAATTTCTCGTTGCTTTCCTTTATAGCTTGCTCAATGTACAAATTGAATAACATCGGACAAAGGCTACAACCCTGTCTTACTCCCTTCCCAACCACTGCATCCCTTTCATGCCCTTCAACTCTGACGTCCGCTGTCTGGTTTTTGTACAAGTTGTAAATAACCTTACGCTCCCTATATTTTACTCCTGCTAGCTTCAGAACTTGAAAGAGTTTATTCGAATCAACATTGTCAAAAGCCTTCTCCAAATCTACAAAAGCTAGAAATGTAGGTTTGTCTTTTCTTAATCTATCTTCTAGGATAAGCCGTAAAGTGAGTATTGCCTCCCGTGTTCCTACATTTCTCCTGAACCCAAACTGATCTTCCCCGAGGGCGGCTTCTACCAGCTTTTCCATCCTTTCCATACTTCTGTATTCGTGTTAATATTTTGCAAGCATGACTTATTAAACTGATGGTTCTGTAATTTTCACACCTGTCTGCACCTGCTTTCTTTGGAATGGGGATTATTACATTTTTCTTAAAATCTGAGGGTACTTCAACCGTCTCATACATCTTACACACCAGGTGAAACAATTTTGTCATGGCTGGTTCTCCCAGAGACTTCAGTAGCTCTGAGGGAATATCATCTACTCCAGGGGTCTTGTTTCGACTTAGGTCTTTCGGTGCTCTGTCAAATTCTTCTCTCAGTACAGTATCTCCTATTTCATCTTCATCTACATCCTCTTCCCTTCCTACAATATTGTCTCGAAGTTCATTTCCTTTGTAGAGCCCCTCTATATACTCTTTCCACCTTTCAGCTTTCCCTTCTTTGCTGAGAACTGGTTTTCCGCCAGTGTCCTTGATATTCATAGAGCTGTTTTTCTTATCTCCAAATGTTTCTTTTATTTTCCTGTAGGCTGTATCTATTTTTCCCTATTTATACATTCTTCTACATCCTTGCATTTGCCTTCTAGCCACTCCTTCTTAACCATTTTGCACTTCCTGTCAATCTCATTTCTTAGTCGTCTGTACTCCATTTTGCCTGTTTCATTTACTGCATTTTTATATTTTCTCCTTTCATCGATTAAATTTATTATCTCCTGTGATATCCAAGGATTTTTTGTAGGTCTTGCCTTCCTACCTATTTTGTCCTCTGCTGCCTTCACTATTTCATCTCTCAATTTTACCCATTCCTCCTCTACTGTTTTATTTTCCCCAGTTTTTGTCAATTGTTGCCTAAAGCTCCCTCTGAAATTATTAAGAACCCCAGGTTCCTTCAATTTATCCAGGTCCCATCTCCTCATTTTCCTACCTTTTTGTAGTTTCTTCAGTTTCAGCCTACAGTTCGTAACCAACAAGTTATGGTCAGAGTCTGTATCTGCCCCTGGGTATGTCTTACACTGTAAAACCTGGTTCCGAAATCTATGTCTTACCATTATAAAATCTATCTGGTATCTCCCGGTGACTCCTGGTATCTTCCACGTATACAACCTTCTTTTGTGATTCTTGAACCAGGTGTTTGTTATAACTAAATTATGTTCTGTGCAAAATTCTACCAGGCGGCTTCCTCTTTTATTACTTTTGCCCAGACCATATTCACCCACTATCATCCCTTCACTTCCTTGTCCTACTACTGAATTCCAGTCTCCCATGACAATTACGTTTTCCTCTCTCTTAATTGTCTGAATAATTCCCTTTAGCTCCTCATATATTTCTTCGATTTCCTCATCATCGGCAGAGCTAGTTGTCATTTAAACCTGTACTACTGTTGTCGGTGTTGGCTTCGTATCTATCTTGACAATGATAATGCGATCACTGTGCTGGTCATAGTATTTTACCCGCATTCCTATTTTCTTATTCATTATCAATCCTAGTCCTGTGATACCCCCAATTGATTTTGTATTTATAATCCTATACTCACCTGACCAGAAATCCTGTTCATCCTGCCACCGAACTTCACTAATCCCCACTATATCTAACTTCAACCTGTCCATTTCCCTTTTTAAATTTTCTAATTTTCCTACTCGATTAAGGGATCTAACATTTCACGCTCCGACCCGTAGAATGCCATTACTGTCTTTCCTGATGATCACATCCTCTTGAGTAGTCCCCGCCCGGAGATCCGAATGGGGACCATTTTACCTTCGGAATATTTTACCCGAGAGGATGCCATCATCATATGTTCATACAGTAGAGCTGCATGTCCTCGGGAAAAGTAACGGCTGTAATTTCCCCTTGCTTTCAGCCGTCCGCAGTAACTGTGTTGTAAAGCCACATTAGCTGATGTTACAAGGCCAGCTCAGTCAATCATCCAGACTGTGCCCCTGTAACTACTGAAAAGGCTGCTGCCCCTCTTCAGGAACCACACGTTTGTCTGGCCTCTCCACAGATACCCCTCCGCTGTGGTAGCACCTACGGTACGGCTATCTGTATCGTTGAGGCACGCACACCACCCCACCTCGGCAATGTCTGTGGCTCATGGGAGTGGTATATATATATATATATATATATATATATATATATATATATATATATATATATATATATATATATATATATATATGTGTAGTCTTATTTGCCGTTGACTGCACACAAAGTGTAGAATGTAGTTAACACATTCTATCCAGTCTGTTTAATTTCACATGTTAACTATTTCCCAGGGTATACTAGTTTAAATGTAATCTGGTTTAAAACTCTTTAAAAATTTAAAAAAAATATATATATATTTTATGTTTCTTGTAGATCATTCGACATGGTACTTACTTCAGTGTTTGTTACCTGACATAGCACCTCATACTCTATGGAGCTTAGATTAGTACTTCATACAAATTGTATATATATGACAATCAATGTATAAAAATAGTACTTCATTTAATTTGTATATATATGGCATTTAATGTATATTATTAAAAAATAATGTAATATATCCTGCTGTTCATTTATCACCTTTGTCTATGACTTCCCGCTTAACAGTCAGTTTGTACTTTGCTTCTTGTTAAGACCATAAGAAAGATGGGTTCCGATGTATTATTGTTGGCTTGTATATTTTATGTTGATGACACATCAATGTGGATGTGCACTGTTTTACTATGTAAAAAATTGTTATTATAGCAAGGATTTCATGTAAGATTACTACAGGTATGTAAACGTATATTTGTAGATGATAAGTTTTTTTTCTATTACGTATTGTAGTTCATTTTGTAAAACACTTAGGTCTGAAGATGGCGTCTAGCACGCCGAAACCAGTAATTTAAATAAATGAAGAAAGCGATCTTCGCTGCAAACCTGTTATTAAATCATTTTAAACAACAGAATACGAGCATCAGACTCGAAGTTTTACCTGGATTATTACAATCACTACCAACGAGACTGCAGCAGGAACGTAATAGGCGTAAAACATAGGAAACGAAAAATTATATACAAGTGTCATAACATAGACGAGACGTTTGCATTCTCAACTACGAAGATTCTGAAGATGATCCTGAGGATCGAAACACGTAAATGTAAGAAAATTCATTTGCAACTGTTGATTGATAATCAGACAATAAATCACTTCAAATTATGAACAACTTGCACAGATACGCGACAGCAATTATTACAGTCGAAGGGCATGAAATGGATGCAGTGTTTGGGAAGGGAGTTAAACAGGATTATAGCCTTTCCTCTATGTTGTTCAATCTGTATACTGAGCAAGCTGTGAAGGAATGGAGTGGAGTCAAAAGGGCCACTGAACGTGATTGACAGTGTCCCGATACGAGGGTATAAGATGAGCATTAATAACAGTAAAACACGGACAGTGGAATGTAGTCGATTAAAATCAGTCGATAGAGTAAGAGTATTAAATTAATTTTGTTATTTGGAAACTAAAGTAACTAACGATGTCCGAAGCAGAAACAATATAAAATGCAGAAAGGTTTCTGAAAGAACAGCATTTCTGAGAAAGAGACATTTATTCTTATCGAATATTAATAGCAATGATAGGAAGGCCTTTCTGAAGGCATTTGCTAGAAATGTAGTATTGTTCAAAATGTTCAAATGTTTGTAAAGCTTATGGAACTTAACTACGGGGTCATCGGTCCCCAAACTTACAAACTAATTATGAACTAACTTATACTAAAGACAACACAAGGGAGGATTCGAACCTCCGACGCGGGATGCCGCGCGATCCGCAACGTGGCACTCCAGACCGCTCGGCTACTCCCGTGCGGTTGTAGTGTTGTTCGTACGATAAGATCAAACAGAAAGATGACAGGAACTTCTGAAATTTGATGCTGCAGACGAATCCTGCAGACTGGATGTGAACATCGTGTATGTAATGAACTGAACGCAATTGGGTAAATGAGATATATGTGGCATACCATGAATAAACTAAGAGATCGATTTATATGACAGTAAAAATGAAGGAATTGTCCATTTAAACTGGATGGAAGTGTGTGTGTGTGTGTTTGTGTGTGTGTGTGTGTGTGTGTGTGTGGAAGGGGGTGGGGTGGGAATCTCAGAGACCAAGTGAAGAGTACAGTAAACAGGTTTTGTGAAGCTTAAGGGACTTAACTGCGGGGTCATCAGTCCCTAAACTTACAAACTGCTTATGAACTACCTTATACTAAAGACGACACAAACATTCATGACCGAGGTGGGATTCGAATCCCCGAAGGTAGCGGCCGTGCAGACTGTGACTGGCGCGACGCAGACCGCTCGGCCACTGTGGCCGGCGAACAGGTTGTTGTTGTAGTTATTCAGAGATGAAGATGCTTTCTCCGGACTGGGTAGCGTGGACAGCTACATCAAACGAAACTTCGAACTTACGTCCAGCAGAACACAACATTATAAAATATTTATATATGCAGAAGACGGAATATTTATATTGGACAAGCAAGACTGTACTTATCCAGAAACAAATTTCTTCATAATCATCTAGCGTTCAGCAGATTAACACAGTATTTGAAAGTAATGACCTAAATGGAGTATGACTAATATATTTTCTAACACTGACTTTAACAAATTTTGAACAGCTATTTCATGAATGCAGGTATGTTATATGCAAATGATAGCCTATGTATTCAGTGTGTCTCTTTTCTATTGCTTACTTTTAACAACTGGAAAAGTGTAAATGGTGCTTAATTACGAACGTTAGCTCACGTACTAGAAGCAAGCGGTTTACCTGGTAGAAGGTTAGTCTGTGAATTTATTTCTGATCAGTTTGTTTTAATAACGCCCTGTTAATATTATCTGATTATGTACTAGTACGAAGCTATTTACATGATACAAGCGTGTATAAATATCAGTTTGGAGCGCGTGGAAAATAATTCCGGTGAACAAAGTTACACTGAGCACTTCATTAGAAAGATGAGTTTGTTTTCAGCGGTTGAATAATGAGCTCGCCTACCGCGGAGCAAAAGGCGTTCTCGACATGTTATGATTTCAACGAGGGAAAACCGATTAGTAGACGGTAAGCCATAATCTGGTTCGGTTTGTGTTTGCGGATGAATGTCCATGAATGCATTCAGAGCGCCTACAGCGGCATCTAGAAAATACAACATTGTTCTAGAACTCCGATAGCATTTGCGGATCGGACTGATGATTCAAACGTCAATTATAGACACACATTGCCGCTAACAGTGAATGGAAAGCTAACAGAGGGGGCTTATTTGTCGGAAGTAATCCTCTAGTAACCATGTGAACTGTTTTCGGGGAAAGGGGGGGGGATAAATGTGCCTTGCCAATTACAGATCATTAATATTGTTTACCGCGGAAACATTTTCTAGCAATTAGCACGTGGAGTCAGTTTTCGCTTTGTTCATATTTCGTGTTCTCTGGTGTGTTACTCTTTCATAGCGTGTATTGTACTTCTGTATGAAATCTCCCAGCACAGCCTGAGAGGTGTAACCAAAATCATATGCTATACTTGATGTAATTCATTAGTAAAGTCTCAGGAGAGAACTACCTTCGTAAAACAACAAGCTACTAATTTCTGTCAGTCTCAGATATTCATTGACAATTCTGTGTCCTGTGCGATTTATTCATGAGTCTGAGAACTTACCCTAAGCTGAGGTTAGGCCGTTGTCCACGATAACCACTCTTCCAACAGTGCTAGTCCTCCAATTTTGTCAGGAGATCTTTTCTGAAATCTGTAAATAGGAGGGAAGGTACTGGCAGAAGTAAATCTGTGAGGACGGACCGGAAAGCGTGCTCGGATAGCCCAACTTGTAGTGCGTTTGCCGCCGAATGGAAGAGGTCCCAGTTTCGAAAACTCGACGTGCGACACAGTTTTAATCTGCCAAGAAGTTTCAACTATTCTATAATCTAATATTCATAGAATATATGACTTCAACTGCTATTGGGCAAAGCTGAAAATGTGTACCCAGCCGGGATTCGAACCCGGGTCTCCTGCTTTCTAGGCAGTTGCGCTGACCCCTACACCACTGGGGACACAGTGATCACCGCACCTGCAAGGACTACCCATGCACGCCTCCCGTCAGATACAAATTCCCAGCTTCGCCCTGCCCATAGTACTCAAACTCGTAGTTTAACTAATTCCCGTAAGAGTAAGGGCTTCAAACTTGCCCACCCCTCCCCACTAACGATTCTTACGGGAATTAGTTAAACTACGAGTTTGAGTACTATGGGCAGGGCGAAGCTGGGAATTTGTATCTGACGGGAGGCGTGCATGGGTAGTCCTTGCAGGTGCGGTGATCACTGTGTCCCCAGTGGTGTAGGGGTCAGCGCGACTGCCTATAAAGCAGCAGACCCGGGTTCGAATCCCGGCTGGGTACACATTTTCAGCTTTGCCCAATAGCAGTTGAAGTCATATATTCTATGAATATTAAATAATAACAGCTGCAGGATCAGAATGTGACGTCTGTTCTTTCCGAACAGACGCCACATGTATATATATAATATGCCGGTGACGGGCAATGATCCTATCGTTAGTGGGGAGGGGTGGGCAAGTTTGAAGCCCTTACTCTTACGGGAATTAGTTAAACTACGAGTTTGAGTACTATGGGCAGGGCGAAGCTGGGAATTTGTATCTGACGGGAGGCGTGCATGGGTAGTCCTTGCAGGTGCGGTGATCACTGTGTCCCCAGTGGTGTAGGGGTCAGCGCAACTGCCTAGAAAGCAGGAGACCCGGGTTCGAATCCCGGCTGGGTACACATTTTCAGCTTTGCCCAATAGCAGTTGAAGTCATATATTCTATGAATATTAAATAATAACAGCTGCAGGATCAGAATGTGACATCTGTTCTTTCCGAACAGACGCCACATGTATATATATAATATGCCGGTGACGGGCAATGATCCTATCGTTAGTGGGGAGGGGTGGGCAAGTTTGAAGCCCTTACTCTTACGGGAATTAGTTAAACTACGAGTTTGAGTACTATGGGCAGGGCGAAGCTGGGAATTTGTATCTGACGGGAGGCGTGCATGGGTAGTCCTTGCAGGTGCGGTGATCACTGTGTCCCCAGTGGTGTAGGGGTCAGCGCAACTGCCTAGAAAGCAGGAGACCCGGGTTCGAATCCCGGCTGGGTACACATTTTCAGCTTTGCCCAATAGCAGTTGAAGTCATATATTCTATGAATATTAAATAATAACAGCTGCAGGATCAGAATGTGACGTCTGTTTTTTCCGAACAGACGCCACATGTATATATATTCTATAATCATCTTCAGTGATTTTTTACGATTAGTCGCAGCAATTACACTCTTCTGCATATACTAATGTTAGTGCTCTGCTCATCCTGACGGCATAAGTTCATTGCTAGCCATGAATAATGCAACACCCACAAAGATTGGAAATATGACAGCCAGACAAAAAAAAAAAAAAAAAAAAAAAAAAAAAGCACTGAAAATTACAGCCTCGGTTGTAGTGAGGACGATGATGCTACACGCATCGACAGTGAATCAGAAACGCTCTCGAGATGTTGTTGGGGTTTATGCGATATTTCCACATTTTTATCACCTGGCTATAATGAACGAAAACAGACTAGCTTCTAGCAATGATACTATACAGGTAATGGTATCGCATTTGATCAGAGAAGACATTACTCACGCTATAATATTATAAAAGTCAGTTTATTAATTCGTTAAATATTTTAAAAAAATGTCTGCTCTTATTTAACTATCTAATTTTTCCTGTTTTTTTTTAAAAAAAGAATTAAGACTTTAATTTTTCAAATAGTAACCAATTCTTCTTTTAATTCTAGTAGTTTGGATGTTATAAAATAATACTTGTGTCAAAACATGTAACCACCAGAAATTATGACTAATGTAAAAAAAAAAAAAAAAAAAAAAAAAATCATCGGAAAGCATTACCGTCTGGAACGAAATCTGATTGACACGAAAAATTTAAATTAATCACTGAAAACAATTACACTCAATACTCATTTTAGGAAGTACGATTTGTTATTAAGATTCTAGGAACACAATAACAGACAATGTACTTCACGAGAAATCAGTGGAAATTCTCACGTAGTATAAAGTTAATTAAATCCAGAAAATATTGTTTGACAACCCATGTTTTCGTATTTTAAGAACTTGTAACGTAAATTTCAGTATTTCGAATAATATGCAATTTGTGTATAGAAATGACGTTTAAAATTACGATTGTAATACCATTTACAGCCTTCAATTGTAACCTATAGTATGTAGTACTGTTATAATTTTCAAAGAGATTAATTCGTGGAAGAGGCTGGCTACCTTGATGAAACTGTTTGTTTCGCCCATCATCCGGCTAGGTCGCGAATTTTGTTTATTACAGGTCTCACTTCAAATACAGTATAACTTCAATTACTCATTTGGACCTGTTTTGTGACGACAGCCACACGTATGCAGATAAATGGATGTTCAAAATGTTGGTTCTTATAGACGCATGTACTGACTTCAGCCTTGACCGGTTATCCTTCCTCAACGTCCAAGTTTCAGCACTCTATACGAAACACTTTATCAATTTTCCCCTTAGATCTTTGTCCATATTTCCGCAGAAAATTCTTCTTTTTCTATAAAATGATTCTTACGGTATAGCTGTTGTGATTTTAATTTCAGAGCTGTTCTTCCAGTCAGTTTCAGTTCTGCTTCTAAGATATTCAATGCTTTGCACTTGTTCTATTTTCTCTCCATTCAGCAGTATCTTTACATTTTCATTTCTTCCCAGTGGCATTACTTTTGTGTTCTTCGCACTGATTTTCATTCCATAATTACTTCTTTCATTGTTAACGGCATGTTAATGATACTGACGAGCAATTATCTTTCATCTTTTGCTAGAAAGAAAATGTTGTCTGCAAATCTCAAACAATATATTCTTCTTACTCCAGTTTTTACCCCCTTCTATTCTAGCAGGCAGTGGTCAATAATTGTAAGCATAGACTGAAAACGTTAGGAGATAGAGAGCAGCCTCCTCTTACTCATTTTTCTAGTTCCAACTAGATGGTACTTTATCAGTCTTATTAGTTTTCTGGTTTTCCAGCCATCTCTCTTTCCCTCATTACAGATAAAAGCTTATCCGAATTAAAATTACCAAAGACCTTTTACATTTATAACACACATGTACACTACTGGCCATTAAAATTGCTACACTAAAAAGAAATGCAGGGTTCATTGGGCAAATATATTATACTAGAACTGACATGTGATTACATTTTCACGCAATGTGGGTGCATAGATCCTGAGAAAACAGTACCCAGAACAACCATCTCTGGCCGTAATAAAGGACTTGATACGCCTGGGCATTGAGTCAAAAAGAGATTGGATGGCGTGTACAGGTACAGATGTCCAAGCAGCTTCAACACGATACCACAGCTCATCAACAGTAGTGATTGGCGCATTGTGACGTTTTCAATGGATAGATCTGGAGAATGTGCTGGCCAGGGCAGCAGTCGAATATTTTTCGTAACCAGAAAGGCGCGTACAGGACGTCGTGTATTATCCTGTAGAAATGTAGGGTTTCGCAAGGATGGAATGAAGGGTAGAGCCACGGGTCGTAACACATCTGAAATGTAACGGCCACTGTTCAAAGTGCCGTCGATGCGAACAAGAGGTGATCGAGACGTGTAACCAATGTCACCCCATACCATCACGCCGGATGATACACCAGTATGGCGATGACGAATACACGCTTCCAATGTGCGTTCACCGCGATGTCGCCAACACGGATGCGACTATCATGATGCTGTAAACAGAACCTGGATTCATCCGGAAACAACGTTTCGCCATTCGTGCACCCATGTTCGTCGTTGCGTACACCATCGCAGGCGCTCCTGTCTGTGATGCAGTGTCAAGGGTAACCACAGCTATGGTCTCCACGCTGACAATCCATGCTGCTGCGAACGTCCAGATGTTTGTTGTCTTGAAAACGTCCCCATTGTTGACTCAGGGAGCGACACGTGGCTGCACGATTCGTTACAGCCATGCGGATAAGATGCCTGTCATCTCGACTGATATTGATATGAGGTCGTTGGAATCCAGCACGGCGTTCTGTATTGTCCTCCTGAACTCACCGATTCCATATTCTGCTAACAGTCATTGCATCGCGACCAACGCTAGCAGCATTGTCACGATACGATAAACTGCAATCACGGTAGGCTACAATTCGAACTTTATCAAAGTTGGAAACGTGATGGCACGCATTTGTCTTCCTTACACGAGACATCACAACAACGTTTCACCAGGCAACGCCGGTCAACTGCTGTTTGTGTATGAGAAATCGGTTGGAAACTTCCCGCATGTCAGTAAGTTGTAGGTGACGCTGGTGTGAATGCTCTGAAAAGCTAATAATTTGCATATCACAGCATCTTCTTCCTGTCGGTTAAATTTCGGCGTCTGTAGCACATCATCTTCGTGGTGTAGCAATTGTAAAGGTCAGGAGTGTAAAACTTCTTTATGTCTTCATTTAGCCTTACCCCAATAATTTGCAAGAGTGCGATTGCATCTCTTGTCTATATATTTAGTCTAAACCCACAGTGCTCTTGAGACAGATTCTCCTCCTTTTCCAGTCTCCTTTTTAAGGATGGCATAATTTTGGTTTCGTGTGAAATGAGGGTGATTGCCCTGTATTCACTGCATTTCCTAGTTCCCTGTTTCTTTGGTATTGGAATCATAACTGTTAGCCAAAAGTCCTTTAGCCATTATACTCTGTCATATTCTTGTCACGTAACCTCAGTATTTCTTTTAGTCCCTCGTGGTTGAAACATTTTAGAATTTCACCTGTTATTGTATTTGTACGTACTGATTTCCAGTTTTGCACTGCATTTATTGCCTTCTTTACTTCCTCCATGATACTATTTGATCTTCTCTCATCATCATTCACGGTGTTCAGAGATTCAAGTTCCAGCGACCTTGGTTTGTGATCTGTGTCACATAGGTCCTTTAATTAATACTCCCATCTATGTAGGACCTCCTCACGATCTTTGTAGACTACTTTTTCGTTTTTACTGAGAATCTCCATTGTGGTACTTCTCGTCTGTGGAGCTCCAATGTTGCAGCCATTACTACGTTGTATAATACAACATAACTTCTCATCATCTCTAGCTCTTCATTTGTATCGCAAACCTCTTTCAGCCATTTTATCCTAGACTGCTCTGTTTCCTTACGCAGTTCATTGTTCAGTCTTCGGTATATCTTTCTTGCGTCTTCAATATTGTTATGATTTAATTTTTTCTCTCCTCCATCTTTGAGATCATTTCCTGTGTAACCCACTGATTTTTTCCCTCTTCTCTTTTACTTGTGGTTTACTTTCCTTGCTACTTTCATAATGGTTTCTTTCGGCATACTCTAATAGATTGTCAGGTGATTGTTTATTCTGCAAAGTATTAGTAACTTAAAGTGATAGCATTTCAGTGATTCTGTTTCAGTTTTATTTTCTCTAGATCTATCTTCTTAACTTTGGTACTTGTCTTCTGATTTTTCATTTTCATTTCAATTTCTGCAATAAGTAAATTGTGGTCGATATTAATTTCTCCATGTGGTAAAGAGTGCGCCTTCTTCTATCGGTTTATACCTTTCTTCCATGACATTAATTTGTTTTTCGGATTTCATCACCTGGTGATTTCCAAATAAAGAGCTCGCGCTTGTGATTATTGAACCATGTATTCGCCACTATCCTCTGTCTGTATCTGCAGAAGTCAAGATGCCATTGACCTCTGTCATTCCTGAGGACAAGAAATACGATCATCCATAAATTGTGTGGCACGACTTGGGACTCTACAGTTGACACACTTCGCACAACAGCAGTTGGGCTAATACACTCGGTGGAAGAATCCTGAGGTGCTGTATGGATTAATAGGCCTTATACAAACAAGATTAATGTGGTGCTGAATGATACCATGCGCACTACCAGCGGCACAGTTAAATCCACCCCTACTGTATGGCTGCCACCCCTGAGCCATATTCGACTAAGAGAGATAGGCAGAAAAAATGCTCTTTTTAGAGAGTACAATAAACCAACAACCTTCAGATCCCCATACACGACGATGTAGCTGACTTGGAACGCAGGAAACTCTGATCGAGAAGATCAGCATTACTCTCCGCTAAATAGCTGACCAACTGCAACTTTGATGTCCACAGTCTCTGGGAACAACATTGTCGAAGACATTGTCCACCAAAATGCCCAAACGTCGTAAGCACTAATAAACCGCCAGGCTTCAACCAACCACGCAAAGTGTGGGCAACACTGAACCGCAAACGTACACGCCATAGAAGAAGGGCTGACGCCCTCAAAATAAGGAGGAAAGATACCAAAGCCAAATCGTGACTGCGTTGCTGAAAGGCAAACGATCCAGCACAAAGTGGAAGAATGCCCAGTCCGAGCCTACAAGGGACCCTTCAGTTTCCTAGCTGGAATAAGAGAGGCAACAGATTATATTCATAAAAGGCATTTTTTTAAAACCATCAGCTGTTTTTTAAAAACCTTATACATCTACCAGTTTCGGTCATAGACCATCTTCATGGATAAAAAGGTGTTAAAACAGAATGGTAAATTTTACCATTCTGTTTTAAAACCTTTTTATCCATGAAGATGGTCTATGACCGAAACTGGTAGATGTATAAGGTTTTTAAAAAACAACTGATGGTTTAAAAAAAAGGCATTTTATGAAATATATTACGGATGTTGACACTCGACTCACCAAAGCATTCATGATTATATTCAATATCTTAATGCCTTTCTGGTCATGGTGCACAGCTAGTTACAGTAAATGACCTAGCTCATATCTGTAATTCAAAACAGCTCTCCAAAATTGTGCGTTCAGTTAACTATGCAACAATTAGAAATTTCATTGAAAATCTTCAGCAGTAAGAGTGGGATGAGGTGTATAAGGCAGCTGATGCTAATTTAAAATATAACTTCCCCAAGAAAATTGTTAAATATAATGATAAGAAACCATGCAAGAAACCGTGGCATACAAAAGGAATAAGAATATCTTGTAACCGAAAAAGGGAACTGTATGTAACAGCAAGAAAGAGCAATGACCCAGAAACAGTCAAATATTCTAAAATCTACTGTGCTAAATTAGCAAAAGTTATTAAAACGTCCTAATGCATGTGCATGTCTGAGATTAGTACCTCTGATAACAAAATCAAAATAATTTGCAATATTATTACCAGGGAGACCAAGAGCACAGGAAGACAGCATTACCATCAAAGTGAATGAAAAGTTTACAACTGACAAGTTAGAAGTTGGAAACATTTTTAATAATTGCCCGCGAAAGGCAAAGGTCCCAGGTTCGAGTCCCGGTTCCGGCACACAATTTTAATCTGCCAGGAAATTTCATATCAGCGCACACTCCGCTGCAGAGTGAAAGTTTCATTCTGGAAACATCCCTTAGGCTGTGGCTAAGCCATGTCTTCACCATATCCTTTCTTTCAGGAGTGCTAGTCTTGCATGGTTCGCAGGAGAGCTTCTGTGAAGTTTGGAAAGTAGGAGGCAAGGTACTGGCGGAAGTAAAGTTGTGAGGCGGCATCGTGAGTCGTGTCGGTATAGCACAGTCGGTAGTGGCCTTGCCCGTGAAAGGCAAAGGTCCCAGGTTCGAGTCCCGGTTCCGGCACACAATTTTAATGTCCCAGGAAGTTTCATTTTTAATAATTATTTTTTTAAATGTTGTGGAGAAAATAGGATCTAAATTCGTTAGAAGGAGCTAGGCAGTTAATGGAACAGGCAGGGAGACAGGGTAACCAAGTGCACAGGGAGACAGCATTACCATGAAAGTGAATAAAAAGTGTACAACAAACAAGCCAGAAGTTGAAAACATTTTTAAATATTATTTCTTAAATGTTGTGGAGAAAATTGAATCTAAATTAATTAGAAGAAGCTAGGTAGTTAATGAAACAGGAAGCAATAGACATTCTACCCAACACTCCTTCTGAAATTAAGAAAATAATAAACTCTCTCAAGAGGAAAAGCTCACGTGGGATTGATGGTATTTCCAGCACGGTAATAAGATCTTGTTGTCAGGAAATAAGTAGCCTTCTTAACCTAATATGTAATAGTTGTCTGAAGCAGGGTGTTTTTCCTGATAGACTGAAATATTCTATTGTTAAACCACTGCACAAAATAGAAGGATACATCTGATGCCAACAACTACCGACCAATCCCACTTCTGCCAGCCTTATCCAAAATTCTTGAGAAAGTAATGTATTCTAGAGTAGTTTCACACATAGATAAAAATAAAGTTCTAACAAAATGACAGTTCGATTTTCAGAAAGGCTTTTCAAACGAAAATGCTATATATACTTTCACCAATTAAATATTAAATGCTCTGAATAACCAGACATCACCCGTTGGGATTTTTTGTGATATCTCCAAGGCTTTTGATTGTGTAAATCATGGAACTCTTGTAGATAAACTAAAGTATTGTGGTAAGAATGGGACAGTGTACAAATGGTTTAAATCATACCTAAAAGGGAGATTGTAGAAAGTTGCTATAATATGCAAAAAACAGCTGAGTCCTCAAACTGGGAACATTCAAAAATGTGGTGCCACAAGGTTCGGTCTTGGGCCCTTTGCTGTTCTTAATATATATTAATGACTTGCCATTCTATATTCATGAAGATGCAGAGCTGTTTCTTTTTGCTGATGATAGAAGTATAGTTATCACACCTGAGAGACAAGAACTAAATGAAGAAATTGTAAACGATGTCTTTCAGAAAATCATAAGAGGTTCTCAACAAATGGACTATCATTAACCTTTGATAAATCATAGTACACACAATTCCATACAGTAAATGGAATGACACCGTTAATAAATATAGACTCTGATCAGAAATCTATAGCAAAGGTAGAATATTCAAAATTTTAGGTGTATGCATTGATGAGGGGTTTAACTGGAAAAAACACATTGAAGATCTGCTGATACGTTCGAGTTCAGCTACTTATGCTATTAGGGTAATTGCAAATTTTGGTGATATGAATCTCAGTAAATTAGCTTACTTTGCCTATTTTCATTCTCTGCTTTAGTATGGCATCATTTTCTGGGGGTAATTCATCATTGAGTAAAAAAGTATTCATTGCACAATAGCGTGTAATCGGAATAATTTCTGGAGCGCATGCAAGATAATTCTGCAGACATTCCGAATTCAAAATCAATAGCAGTGTACATAACTAAAACACTAGGAGAAAGAATGATCTTTACTATTCAAGGTTAAATCTAGCTTTGGCACAGAAAGGGATGATTTATGCTGTCACAAAAGTCTTTGGTCACCTACCAAACAGCATCAAAAGCCTAACAGATAGCCAAATACAATTTAAAAATAAATTAAGAGAATTTCTGAATGGCAACTCCTTCTACACTATAGATGAATTTTTAGATATAAATTAGTAAATAGGAAAAAATAAAATAAAAAATATTGGGTCATCTAATATTTAGTACAAAGTAATAATTTGTAAAGACACCTTTCATTAATCTGACACGTTCCACATCATTACGAAGTGTCGTATTCATGATCTATGGAACAAGAACTAACCTTAATTCTCTCCATAGTGGATGGATTTGGGACGCAGCTATTCGATTATGTAGATGGATGAAAATACCAGCAGCTGTATTCAAAATCTTTATTAAATTCTGTTTCGGTTTTACATTACACCATCTTCAGGCTCCTAGCCGGACAAGATTTTAATAAAGATTTTGAATACATCTGCTGGTATTTTCATCCATGTATATAAGTACTAATCTAAGCTAATCAAATTAAATGCCGTATAAAAGTATGAGTTTTAACGATGTATGCCATACGATAAATAATTAAAAAAAAAAAAATCCTTCTTCGAAGACCTGACTGCATAGTATGGTTTCCTCCTTCCCTTTTCATATAATGGCATTCCAGTCACCCATTACTAGTTTGTAACATCCTTTACTATTGTCCACTACTTTCGGTATTACGCTGTAAGTGTGCCCTAAAGGTTATCATCATGATACCTAGAGAATCAACACATTTTTGTACTCCTTTCATTCTCACACCAATAACCTTTTTACTTGCATAGTCTACATTTTCTACACACTTAGGCAATTCCTTTCTCATAAGGGGGAAAACACAGCTGATAAAGTTAATTGGTTCTATTTATTTATGCCCTTACGAAAATTGTGCTGATATTTATATACTTTCGCAGGTAAACAAATGTCGATGTTTTGAATGTTGTTTCATTTTCCAGCACTTGCCTGGGACCAGAAACATACATTATAAAATCCGCTTTGTCCGTAAATACGATGTAGGTGTGTCAGTTATTCACTTCCTATTTTATATTATGACTTTTTACATCACGGATTGTATCTCATAAACTCAATTTCACCGCAGGGTATTGGGCTAAGCGAACTAACGTGAGAGACAGTATCAATACGCCTTGTACCGTGTTATATAACGTCCCATCTAATTTAAAAATGCCTGTCAGTTTTGAACATAAAACCTTTGTTGACGGGCATCCACAGCTAAGATGATACATCTCCAATAAAAGTGTCCGCTGCAGCTGTTTTACTTATATCGACTTAAAGTCACATCTTCGGGTCACATGCAGTTAAAACACAACACCAGGGGCTCGCCAATACAATCCACAACCACCGCGGTTGTCAGAACACTTCACACACAACACATCAGGGCGACAACCGCCCTCGTCGATCAAAGCACCTGATGAGCCTGTCAGATTTGTTGTTGCTGGAAGACACTATACAGACTTGCCGCTAGTAGCCATGTTTACGAATAAGAACGCGGTGTGAAATAGCCTCCAAATAAAACAGTTATAGTGGCAATGAGACTGTGATACAACTAGTGCTCCGAACGGTCACATTACTCACTGCACGAAACAGATGAGCGATTTCTTTGATCAAATCCAAACCGAGGCCTTAGATTTTATGAAATATTGGACGACATTCCCATTACACTACGTCCAATATTTCTTTGTCCAATAATTTGATAGTGTAGGCCATACGTGGAAGCTGGATGGGCAGCTTTACCCCGGATCACACACACACACACACACACACACACACACAAAGCCTCTTTGCTTCAATGCAGAGGCGCGCAGCAGAAGCTCTAGCCAGCACTAGTGAAACAGAGAATAATTTCAAAATGGATCGAGAAGTGCTCGCAGAGACGGTAACAGAGACACTGAAACTGATGATAATGAAAGAAAAGTAGAGAAAACACTGGCCCCAGTCTCTCACCAATTTTGTCTGAAACTGTGAAACAGTCGAGGTAATTATTTTGTTCGCGTTTCTGGAACGAAGCATGAGGCAACTGGTAACGCTCCAAGGAAGACTGACGTTTGCAGAACCCGGGACAACCAGCCAGTGTGTTTACACTGCGGGCGACCGCGGCACGTAGTGCGCTACTGCTGGGACCGGTGGCAAATATTTTCTGATGCCCGTGCCTGCCGGCTGCGAGCAGACCTAGGCCGGCGCCAACAGCACGCCGAAGAAGAAAGACATATGGGGAAATGAACTAGCTGACAACCTTGCTAAAAGAGCAGATCGATCACGACAATCAATACGCTACAACAAAATACCTACAAGTACTGTAAAGAAGAAACTTCGAGAAGAGTTTAGGAACAAATGGGACATTGAGTGGCACAGAACAAGAAACGGGGGAAGCACTAAACCGTATTTTCCTGCGATCCCACAACGTTTACTGATTAAACTTCCAATATCTCCGAATTTTACAGCTATGTTAACAGGTCATGGGAAACCGAAAGCCTACTATCAGCGGTTCAAAATAATTGAAGACGGAACGTGCACATGTAACAGTGCTGTCTAAACTATTGACCACGTGCTTTTTGACTGCTGCAATTTACTGAAAGAGAGGGACCATCTCAGGAAAAAAAATATCTGCCAAAGGAGGAGGATGGCCCGTCAGTAACTATGACTTAGTACACAAATTCACTACAGACTTTTACAATTTTTGTAATTCAATAAGATTTCCTGAAGTATAAAATTGTTTGTTCCTTTGTAAACCCTGTCAACTTATATACTGTACTTGTGTTTGCAAAAATATTTGACGTAACCGCCTGAATCTAACCATCAAACATGTAATATTACTATGTAATGGGGCATGGTAAATAATAAATAAATAAATAAAGAGGGCGTGTTTCGAGGGCGACGAAGATCACCATAGCCGCAACCTAACCGCTGGAGAGGACGCTCCCAACGCTGCTGTCAAGGTATCTACAGCCTTTTAGGAGCTCCAGCCGATCACCATGCCGACGGACCAGGATAACTAAAGAATGCGTCCTTCAAAAAAATTTTCAAATTTTTGTTATTCTGTGGAACTGCGTAGGTTATTAGTCTCTAGCCTTACTAACTACTTAAACTAACATTCACAGAATACATGCCATCAGTCGCGAATGGACACTGCTGAAAATGTGTACCTAGCCGGGATTTGAAACCGGGTCTCCCGCTTTGTAGGCAGTTGCGCTGACCCCTACAACACTGGCGATACAGTGATCACCGCACCTGCAAGGACTACCTAAGCACGCCGCCCGGCAGACACATTTCCAGCATTACCCTGCCCACAATACTCAAACTCGTAGTTACTTTGTACTCATTTCCCTAATAGTGGTGTAGTGGTCAGCGCAACTGTCTAGAAAGCGGGAGACCCGGATTCGAATCCCGGTTGGGTACACATTTTTAGCTTTGCCATTCGCAGTTGATGTCATATATTCTGTGAATGTGAAAGAATAACAACTGCAGGATCAGAAGCGACGTCTGTTCTTTCGGAACAGACGCCACATGTATATATATATAATTTGCCGGTGACAGGCAAAGATCCTTTCGTTAGGGGAGAGGTGCGGGCAAGTTAGGAGCCCTTACTCTTACGGGAATTAGTACAAAGTAACTACGAGTTTGAGTACTGTGGGCAGGGTAAACCTAGGAATTTGACGGGAGTGTTGCTTAGGTAGTCCTTGCAGGTGCGGTGATCACTGTGTCCCCAGTGGTGTAGAGGTCAGCGCAACTGCCTAGAAAGCGGGAGACCGGGTTCGTATCCGGGCTGGGTACACATTTTCAGCTTTGCCCGTTCGCAATTGATGTCATATATTCTGTGAATTTGAAAAAATGACAACTGCAGGATCAGAAACGATGTCTGTTCTTAAACTAAGTTAAACTAACCTAAGGACACCACACACACATCCATGCCCCATGGAGGACTCGAACCTCCGACGGCGAGCAACCGTGAGCTCCGCAGCGAGGCGCCTTAGACCGCTCGGCTCCTCCACCGCGGCTATACGTCGTTCCTAAACGTTGAGGCCGCCGAAGAGCAAAATCCCCCGCCAGAAGGCCACTTTTGGCAACAACAGCAAGTGCAGCCTACATGAAGACGCATAAGTCATGTCTGTGTAGATGACCAAATGCAGCCGTGATCGATCGCTTTAAGACGCCTTGCTACGCAGTGCGGTGTTGCTCTCCGTCGAAGGTTCGAGCCGTCTCTCGGGCATGGTAATGATTTTTTTCCTTAGCATAAGGTTGTTTACGTACTTTGTAGGTCTGGGGACTGACTATCACTGCAGTTTGATTGCATATCTTTACAAACATTTGATTTACATTTACCAAATGCAGCCTTTTGAGGTCCTCGTTTTAGAGGAATTCAGTCATGACGTCAATCTCGGGTAAGACTTCGTAAAGGCTCCCCAAGCAGTAATAGATCGTGGTCGTTCAGAGAGTGTGTTAGAGGAAACAAGAGCCTATGGAGAGTATGATGGGTATCCCAGTGTGTGGAGGCTGTGGGTGCTGGATGAAGTGGCTATTCCTGCGGTTAGTGCTTCAAAGGCATCCTGTCATATAATTTGGTAGAGAATCCAAAGAAATTCTGGTCGTATGTAAAGTATGCCAGTGACAAAATACAATCAATACCTTCATTAGACGATAGAAATGGTGATGCTACTCATGACAGTTCTGCTAAAGCGGAAATGCTTAACACAGCTTTCCGAAATTCCTTCACAGAAGACGAAGCGAATACTCCAGAATTCGTATCAAGTACAGCTTGTAGCATGCCTCATTTAGAAGTAGATACCTTTGCAGTATTAAAACATGAAGTACTTGGTAAAGCTTTTACCGTGATTGTTGTTTGAAATTGATTGAAACACAAGGTATTACTGTTACGTTACTTTGTTTTTTATTGTACCACAACGCGTTTTGAGGGCTAAACCCCCATCATCTGGTGGAATGATATTAAGGAGAGTACATATAAATTAGGTTGACCTGTTGCACTGTGTACTAGAAAAAATACAAACCACTTCGTAAGAATGTAACTTTGTACAATTCTTCAAATGAAGTTATACGTAAACAATTAAGATATCGTACCTCAAATGGCCACAGATTCCTTGCATTCCCTTAACTTCAATCACGTACACTAAAGACATAATGCACCAACGATGAATCTAACAATATGATTTAAATGATGATAAACTGAAGACAACTATACAATGCACACCATACCTTAATATATATATACATACACACAATTTGGGGGTTAATATACAATCTAACATTTTATACAGAGATTGTCATTCACTCAGTAAGAGATTATATTTTCTAGTACACAGTGCAACAGGTCAACCTAATCTATATGTACTCACCTTAATATCATTCCACCAGATGATGGGGACTTAGCCCTCAAAACGTGTTGTGCGTACAATAAAACAAAGTGACTGGTAACAGTAATATTTGACAGATGAATGGTTACGCTTTAAATGATTATGATCTGATGACAAATATACGTTGTACACTATAAATTGAGAGATATGTAATTTGAGTATACAATACACATTAAAAAGATATACATAGCATTTTTAAATATGTGTAGACTTTTTGGGATGACAAGGGTTCTGTATGTTTGGATGGTTGTGTGTGTGTGTGTGTGTGTGTGTGTGTGTGTGTGTGTGTGTGTGTGTGTGTATGTGAATAGTTTTTTACAAATTTAGGCTGCTGTCGAAGACAGAGATTATACTGTTCTATATGTTCTCATTTTTATGATTTAAGATGGATTTGTGATGTTTGCTTTGGTGTACGTAGCTCTGAAGTGCCTTGAGGATGTCCAGTTTTCTGCCTTTCGACTGGATGTGTAGAATATTGAGATTTTTAATGCTGGTATGAAGTTTTGTTTCATATAGATGATTGGCTACTACTGATTTATGGTGTTTTTTTGTTTTCTAGTGCTGCCATACGTTCCTTGAAACGGATCTCAAATGATCTACCAGTCTGGTCTATTTATAAACAGTCACACTCCAAACATTCAATTTTGTATACACCTGTGTAATGTATTGGGTCTCTTGTGTTGCTGTTATGAGGGAGGATTAGTCGAATTTTATTATCGGTTGTGAGGGATATATTTATAACTTTTCATTTGAAGACATTAGCAATGTGGTATGAAATATTGCCAGGAATGGAATTGTGAAGAAGACCTTTTGGGTTTGTGTTTTTTTTTTATGTGAATGTTTTTTCATATTGACTTTTTTAGTGTGCCTATTATGGAACTATTGTAGACATTTTCAATAGATATTTGTTTTATTATATTCCTTGTTTGAATTTGTCTTCAGAAAGAGGTAATTGGACTGCTCTGTTGATCATGTTTCGTAATTTTCGTAATGCGGACATCTTATGTGCTATTGGGTGGCAAGACGAGCTATGGATAGTGGTTTGTGTTGTAGTGGGTTTACGTTGAATTTCAAATTGGCGTCTGTTGCCTTTTATTGTTATGGTAAGGTCGAGAAAATTTATTCTATTATCTAGCTGCTGCAGTATTTTCCATGGAAACTGTTGAACAGTTCATTTAAGACAATTATATATTCTTTTGTACAATTGATTAAAATGATAGTGTCATCTACATATCTGTAGTAGTAAATAATGATTGTAAGGTTGTGGTGTGGGGAATTGAAAATTTTGTCCTCTAAGTTACTAATAAATATTTCAGCTAGAAATCCAAAAAGGTTTGACACCACTGCTAGGATATCTATTTGTAGAGTTTATTGTTGAAAGTGAAGTAGTTGTCTGATAATGTGAATTCAGTCAGGTCCATTAGTTCAGTGATGTGAGTGGAAGGGAGTGTTTTGTGTGTCTGTAGGTTTGCATGAATTATCTTCAGTGTGACATCTATTGGTACAGAGGAGTAAAGGTTTTCAACATGTTGGGTGAATTCTGCTGTGTTTCTTGGTGTTCTCGTACTGTTAAATGTTTATGCTTCCTGAAGTATTTTGAACAATTTTTTGTTGGGTTCGGACGTGGGGCTGTTTCTACAGTTCACGATAGGCTTGGCGGGTGTTCTTTGTGTATCTAAGCCTGAGCTGTCGTACACAGGCGACGTGTAAGCTCTTTGTCCGATTAACCTGGAGTATTTAGTTTTGCTGCTTACAAACGTGTCAGTTTGTATGTTTAGTTGTATTGTTCTGTTTAAATCTACTATTAAGGAGGGTAACAGTCACCCTAGAGTTATTTTAAGGATTTTAACTTGTTCTTTATTGAATGATGGTATCTGTTTCAACGAGGAGTGTTTAGTTACGCTCTCACTTGAAATTGTCGTACTCCCAGAAACAGTGCTTACTGGTAATAATTTTGTGTGATTTAATATGTATGGATGTATTTTAAGTGTAATAAATGTGTTTATGGTTCCACACATGGAATCATATGCCTGGTTTAAATGCCCGCCCATTCCTTTCCCTCTTTAGAGGCCTAAGCGTCTGCTATTGTCTCCATAAGTCACAGTTCATAAAAATGCTCAAGGATTCACGTATGATTCAGCGCCGGCTAACAATGTAATGACGACTTATAAAATTTTGTAGCGTAGCAGAACTCGAACGAGGATTTCCTGCTTTTCGGGAGCAGTCAGAAAGAAATGAAGTGAGGTTGCAACGTTTCATAGTTAATTAATTTATGAGTCTCACGTCATGACCGGTAATCATGATGTCAATTTATAATACAAAGAGATGCCACGTATAACTATAGGATCTAACGTTTCGCCGTACTGTGAACACACACCAAACAAATATCAATAATTCTTCCTATCTCACCGTGGCGTGTGCCCTCTCCTGCTCACTCATTCATCAACACAGTTCAGGATTGATTACCTGCTATGTGTCCCATTGGAATCTTCTCCTCAGGCTGCGAACAATGTGCAGCGCAGAGTGTTTGTTGCTAAAATATGGCACAATGGGGGACTAGAAGAATCTACGAGAACTAAAGTCAGTCGGCCAGACCAAACTATCAGGCCGATTTCGTTCATTTTTGTGTAAACCAAAGGTATTCATATATTAATCAAGTATCAGAATTTACATAACTCACATCCTTCTTTTACACTTAAATGTTATTTCCTTCTGTATATTTCTTATGGGAATGTGCTTTCTGTAAATTAATGTCAGTCGGTCACGTTGTTCTGTCCGACCGTTTACCTTCTTGTTTGCTTTAAACGAAAGGTTTTCATTCGCACATTTGTCATCAAGTATCAGACTTAACTTTAGTCTCTCCATCCGTTATTTTTATTCAAACTTGGTGTGCTTCTGTCGTCGCATTGAATATCTGAATCGGTTCGTTTTATGATCGGTTCTAAATAATGTACGCAGTTCTTTTTGACCTAGAAACACCTAGCGGATCAAACTCTTTCATTTGCGCTTTTAAACACTTGCATTGATTGGTTCTGAAGTAAGCTACGCGTCAACATTCAACTTCCATTTTTCCCACCTTCTTTGTCATTACATTAACGGTGCGAAGTATTCGTACGGGTCTACTATATTTCTTGTATATTAAAAGAATCTATTTTATTATTACAATTGATTTTAAATAAGTGTTATTAAATGAATTCAAGAAAACACAAGATTATATAATATTCTGTATACTGTTACTATTTATAATGGAATATTTTTAAATTGTAAATATTTATTTTTACTTATTTCTATTTCACACGACTGCTCACTAATGGTAAAGAGTATTTGCACGGGTCACCTAGTTCTTCTCTATTTTTATGAGCGTGGTAGTTGAATAAGGATCCAGACGCATATAGAATATATTGACATCGTGGTATCAAATAATGATTCTTGTTGATCACCTTTTTCACTTATCAAACCAAATTACCAAAATCATCTTCACTCTCAGATTATCCAGTCGCAAGTTCTCGGAGAATTACGGCTATACTATAGCTCGCATAATTTACGTGCTGAATATTTCCAGACGCAAAACATACAAATAACAAAAGCTATTGTTGATTACTATTTACCATCACACATCGTTTCTTTAGACACTCCTGAGCAACATGACTGATTGACGTGGCATCTTCTTCACCGACTCCCACCAGCGAGTGGTATCCAGCTCACCGTAAAGTCTTAGAGCCTGAATTTAAGAAGCCAGCACGGAATTCACTGAATCTCCAATAAAACTGTGTTTTGTGTTCAGTTTTAACGTTGTTTTCTACATAATTGAAAAATTGCGTATGATTTCTGCAACCATGACTATGATCTACAGTATTGATGGAGTTATTAAATTTATTCGTAAATAGTTTTAAAAATATTTATTGTATTGTCTCTATGAAAGCATGTAATAAATGTAAGCAAAAGTATGTAGTAGCGCCACTACATGTAATGAAATGTGTCACTGCGCGGGAGTAGCCGAGCGGTCTGGAGCACCACGTTGCAGATCGCGCGGCCTCCCACGTCGGTGGTTCAAATCCTCCCTCGGCCATGGTCATCTGTGTTTTCTTTAGTATAAGTTAATTGAGAAGTACTTTGTAAATTTAGGGACTGATGAGCCCACAGTCAAGTCCCATAGGCTTTACAAACGTTTGAACATTTCAAATGTGTCCGCAAGTCAGATGGGCTATGAAGAATCTTTTGTGTGCCTTAGTATCCTTAGATATGATCCGAGAAGGGCATGCACGTTTGTGTTACCATGGAAGATTTTCGTTTTAGTTTATGTTTCAGCTTTCTCTCTCATTCGTTATTTTGCGAAACTAGGGCTTTGTACCGAAGCGAGCCAACAATAACGAGCTACGAAATTCGAATTCCAATAGTAAATCAAAAAGCTAAAACAACATCAACGATTAAAGAACTAAAATGCGAAAAAGCATAAGTATCTGGTTTTTATTTGCCACTGATAAAAGTCAAGAAATGATTACAAGGATCCTGATATTTCAATTCAAATATTAAAAAGTAACTATTTGTGCATGAATAAATCTTAAAATAATAAGAATTAAAAATAACATTAATGAACAATAATGACGCGATGGGGAGTAAAATGACAGTTTCTGATCATATGAAAAGTCTGTCATACGAAGTGAGTGAGTGCTCACATTAAACCGTAATAGACAAAGTCAACCCTCATCAGAATGACACGTGTGATTGTGTAGCGTCAGTGAGAACAGTAAAGTAAACAATCAGTTATTAATAATTAAAAAAGAGACTAGGCCAAAGTTGCACACTGCTACATCTAAATCTACATGGGGTACTCTGCAAATCACATTTAAGTGCCTGGCAGATAGTTCATCGAACCACCGTTATAGTATTTTATATCCCATTCCATTCTCGAATAGCGCGCGGGAAGAAAGACGACCTGAATCTCTCTGTTCGAGCTCTTATTTCTCGTATTTTATTCTGATGATCATTTCTACCTATGTAAGTGGGAGTCAACAATATCTTTTCGCATTCGGAGGAGAATGTTGGTGATTGTAGTTTCGTAAGCAGCCCACGCCGCTGCGATAAGCGCTGTTGTTGTAATGATTCCCATCCCAGATCCTGTATCATTTACGTAACGCTGTCTCCCCTGTATCGAGACAATACGAAACGAGCTGTCCTTCTTTGAACTCCTTCGATGTCCTCCATCAAACCCACCTGATAATGATCTCACACTGGGCAGCAATATTCCATAAAAGGACAGACAAGCCTAGTGTACGCAATTTCTTTAGTAGTTCTGTTGCATCTTTTAAGGGTTCTGCCAATAAAACGCAATCTCTGGTTCGCCTTTCCCACGACATTATCTACGTGTTCTTTCCAATTAAGTTAGAAGTAATTGTAATTCCTAGGTATTTTGTGGAGTTTACGGCCTTCACATTTGATTCATTTATCATGTAAACAAAGTTTAACGGATTTCTTTTCGTACTCATGTGGACGGCTTCACAATTCTCATTATTTAGAGTCAACTGGCAATTCTTACACCATACAGATACCGATACCTTATTCAAATCGTTCTGCAGTTGGTTTTGATCTTCAGATGATTTTACCAGACGGTAAATGACTGCGTCATCTGCGAACAACCTATGAGAGCTACTTAGATTTTCCCCTAAATCGTTTATGTAAATAAGGAACAGCAGAGGACCAATAACACTACCCTTGTGGAACGCCCGAAATCACCTGTTTTAGTCGATGCCTTACCATCGATTACTACGAACTGGTTCTTTTTGTTGACGACTAGTTTCGGGCATACCTCAGCCCATTATCAAGTAAAACCAGCTCAATGTCAACACCAATACACAAATGATACATCATCACATGTACAATTTTTTCCCCTTTCTTGAAAAGCCGGCCGCGGTGGCCGAGGGGACTGAGACGCTCCAGTCACGGTCTGCACGGTCACTACGGTCGGGGGTTCGAATCCCCCCTCGGGCATGGATATTTGTGTCGTCCTTAGGATAAGCTAGTTGATAAGTAGCTATACAAACATTTGAACATTTTTTTTTTCTTGAAAATTGTCATATTATTCCTCTTTTAACGCAATGAGTTGATGCCTGGTGTTGAAACAGCAGTGTGCAACTTGGGCTGTTTTTTGACATTATTAATCAAAGTAGTAAGTTGCTGTTCTGAAATCATCTAACATGTTGTAATTTTATAATAATCACTTACCTTCGAAATCTTGAGCACGGAACTGAAACACGATCCCATGGCGAATACTGTGATGGGGAGCAGATTGGACCAGTAAGCGCTCAGGAGAAGATAGAATGGGGCGAGGAGGAGGTTGACAAGTAAAAGGAGGAGATAGATGGCGAAGGAAGGATTGCGGATTCGGATAGAGAGACAAAGGAGAAGGTGTGGACAGAGAGAGAGAAAGAACGAGGAGGTCCATCAAATCAACACAGGTGTAAATGAATAAGGGCATGGTCGAATTTTAAGACAGGAAGTGGCAAATGCTCCCACTCTCAAGTATTCAGTGGATTTTACTTACCTACTTTGCGATTTCATTGACGCAAAATACATACATAGCTTGTGAATTGCATACAACGCCTGACTATGCCTCTTAAAGAATGCACGGCGGTCGTCCACAAAGTAAGTTCCGTTTCTATATCTATCCACCGCAGCGCTACGATCGCAGTTACTCTGTCTAAAGGAGAATACGAGTACACTATTTTAAGATCACTGCTGCCGACGTGTGCTTTTTAGTGCGTCTTTAAAGTGTCAGACGTAACTGAAAATGCCGCCAGGTGTTAAATCAGTTCTGTGATTGGTTTTCTAAATGGAAAGACAGTTAAACCAAAAAAAAAAAAAAAATCTGCGGTATATATGCTAGGTTTACGAACAAAATGCTATGAGTGATTCAGTGGTTTGAAGATGGGTCAGATTGTACAATGAAGTACGTGATCAAGTGTACGATGAAAAACGAAGTGGACGCCTATCTGTGGTTACTGATGAACTAGTTCACACAATTGAAGAGAAGATTAACCAAAGCCAAAAGTTTACACTTAGTGCCATTGCTATGGAAGTTCCACAAATCTCACGATCACGACCTGAAAGAATGTTGAATACACAGGCGGCAACCTTCTATGAAGAAGGCATTAAAAAACTTGTGCCACGCTATGACAAGTGCCTACAAAATTTCGGAAGCTATGTAGAGAAGTAGTTTAACAATTTTCAGATTTTCGTACAATAAATATTTTTTCTGTATCTGTACACGTTTGTTTCATATACTTATTACTTTGTGGACATACCTCGTGACGACACTAATGTTTTAAATTCATTCAGTAGTAACTAGAAGTAAGTAAATTAAAAATTATACGAAGTCATTTACTCTTGTATGGTGCTAGAGCAGGTTTATTTATTTATTTGGCAATTCGGCGTTCCGCCATTTTTAAGTGGTCTGCGTAAACTAAAGTTACATAATTTCGTTTTACAACATATTTTTGTTCAAGGTAGTATATGAGAATAATTTTGGGTGCAATATAACTTCCATTTTACTAGTACACAGCATATGCATATGCGAAGAGGTAGATATATTTGTTCAAATAATTTGTATGATTTTACTACCACAGTCTTACTTTCTGACAGATGCCGAAAGAATGACAATAAGACCCGTTGTGAGACCTATTGCAAAGCAAATATGTTGTGTTACATATGGTAGACGAAGTACGTCATAAAAGAATTACTGTCTGGCCATCCACTGTTAATATTCATGGCACTAACGTGTATGTATGTGGTTGATTTGTATCAATCTTGTGTCTGGTATCAGTGAAGTGAATTCGTGTAGTTCAAAATAAAACAGGAGAAAGTGCGTCATTGTCTGATATGAGAGGATAGCACGACAAAAGGTCCCGAAATATATATATATATATATATATATATATATATATATATATATATATATATATATATATATATATATATATCATAATCCAGAATGAGGGCGTCCCCAAAAAAGGCAAAGGTCCCAGGTTCGTATCCCAGTTGCGGCACCTAATTTTAATCTGGCAGGAAGTTTCATGTATCAGAATATGTGGAAGATAGCTGAAGAACACTTGGAGGTGATAAAACTTTGAGAACCATTACTGTCGGAATGTTCTGTTGTTGTGGTCTTCAGTCCGGAGACTGGTTTGATGCAACTCTCCACCATACCGTATTCTGAGCAAGCCTCTTCATCTCCACATCAGAACGGCAAACTACATCTGTCTGAATCTGCTTACTGTATCCATCTCTTGGTCTTCCTCTGCGGTTTTTACCCCACACATTTCCCTCCAAAGCTAAATTCACAATTCCTTGATGTCTAAGAATGTGTCCTACCAATCTATCCCTTCTTTTAGTCAAGGTACGCCAGAAATTTCTTTTCTCCCCAATTCTGTTCAGTAACTCCTCATTAGCTACGCGATCCACCCACCTAATCTTCAGCATGCTTCTGTAGCACCACATTTCAAAAGCCTCAATCCTCTTCCTGTCCGCACCGTTTATCGTCCATGTCTCACTCCCATACAAGGCAACACTCCATACAAATGCCTTCAGAAAGGACTTCCATAGGTTTAAATCAATATTCGATGTTAATAAATTTCCCTTTTTCAAGAACGCTTTTCTACCCATTGCCATTCTGCATTTTATATCCTCTGTACTGCGACCATCATTTGTTATTTTACTGCCCAAGTAACAAAACTCGTCTATCTCCTTTATTGCTTCGTTACCCAATCTAATTCCTTCAGCATCACCTGATTTTCTTACACTGCACTCCATTACCCTAGTTTTGCTCTTGTTAATGTTCATCTTATATGCACCTTTCAGCACACTGTCCATTCCGTTCAATTGCTCTTCCAGGTCCTTTGCTGTATCTGACAGAATTACTATGTCGTCGGAAAAACGCAATGTTTTTAATTCTTCACCCTGAACTTTAATTCCTTCTCCAAATTTCTCCTTGCTTTCCTTTGTAGCCTGTATCTAATAAGATTTATTTTGAAAACCCTAACCTACCAGTCTTGACACCAACACCTTTTGAGGTTAAATATGGGGCGTTCGTTATTAAAATCTACATGGATGGATTTCATGCTAAAAGGTAGGCCATCGAGAAATCTACGCGGTGTTCTAACTTCAGATGTTTCAATGGTGCATATGTTTCTTTTAAATAATCTAAGAAAAACTACTGTGGCATGCAAATTGACAATAAGTAAATTTAATGCCAAGCTGTAATACTGACGCCAACAAAAGAAAAATATGTGCACAGATTATTTAAATTCCTAAAACCTAATGATATTGGTTGGTATGAAGAATTTTTCCTGCATATTAGAAATAAAAATTCACAAGGACCCAGTGATGCTGAACCAAATCTGGTGATTAACTTCATTTTTATTATTAGGAATGAATGCTTTATGTTTCTTATTTCATATAAAATTATACTTTGTGGTTTGTTTCCTCCTACGTCGTATTTATTACCACACTGTGTTACATAAAATTGTAATCCCTCTAGGGGGCTCACGGTTCCTTCGTGAGTAAGTGCGTGGCGAGCACGGGGCCCCGAGCTAATGCAGTCTTCCTTCCTTCTTTAATTCCCAGACTGCATTTCCTTTCCCCTCCCTTCCTTTCCTATCCTTCCCCTCCCCACCGGGGGACTGATCTCAGTAGTTTAGTCCCTCTATCCAACCAAACAATCCAACCCAACCCAACATTGTAACATGTTCTTCGATAACTGTCCTTCCTAAAACACTGACCATGATACTTTTAACATGAATATCTGTATGGAAACCGAAGACAAACTTTCTAGTTACCATTTGATAAAACAAACATGAAAGATTATTTTTGTATACACTTTCATCAACATAAAAGCAACAAATAAAATATAATGCAGAGTTCTAAATTAGAGTTTCCTGCCATAGACCCTTATTATATAACACTCCTCAATTAGACTTTACGCTAATATGAAGAGAATTGGTAGGTGTTTGAAGCTGACTGGTAAGTTTCTCGAAGATTAAGAAATACATGGTGTGACTTATTATTTCTGCTTCTATGGTATAGTTTTTGGGGCTTTTATGCATGGCCTTTCGTTTGGTTCACTATTGCAGCAATGGATGTAAATACTAATTTCAAAGATTACATCAATGTGACTCTCCAATTAGATATGGAGTGTTGTTTCTCTCCTTTCGTGACTTTACATAAAATATCATGATGCTGATACAAAAAAAGGATGTTTCAGTTTATTTCGCTGAAATTAATCTCTGAAGAGCCCTACCATGTACGAAAAGTGTCACATCTTTATGCTGTAATTTTTCCGCTTCAGCTCAGTTTTGTAATTCGTCACGGAAAGAACCATGTCTCTTATCTCAAGTACTGTATTTATCTGTAATATCACTGTCCTTGTCAGCATTCAATATGCTCAAGTGGGTACTTTCAATTCATTCTGAAATATCAAAAAACACATGTTAATTAATATTTTAATTCTATACAAGCTCCTTATACAATTTATGTACATTTTTAACAAGTGTTCAATTTTTTAAAGATTGTTGAACAATACAAAGCAAATGTAACATGTTGTGTAACATTACAAAGTGGCGTAAAGCCATTATAATTAACATAGATTCTTGGAAACTATCGTTATAAAAACAATTATGTATTGTAACTGGATAATGGGTATGTGTGCATAGTACCCCAAATTACAAATCAGTACGTTCTTTTGTTGTTCGTTACTGAAACAGAATTGACAAGTAATGTGAGTACAATATACTTTCATCAGATAAATTTGTGCGCATTAAATGTATACAAGAATGTAAAGTCTACAATTCACAGAATATAGCTTGTCCTCCGAACTTTGTTAGCAAAATCATTTACCAATCTGTACTGTTACATGTACTTAGACTCTGATGTTCACTATTTATTATCTTTTGGAGTGCACAATAAAACATTACAAAATTAGTGACTTAGAGCAAGATAACATTGTTGTACTGATTCAATTCACAGATGGTGAACAATGGTGTTACCACTTACATACTCGAAAACTTCAAGTTACACACATTTACAAATTCTCAGCAACAGTATAAAAAGCATTTTCTGAGGATTATTTACATTACATGATCAATTTAACGTTCGCTTAACCTTCCTATCTTAAGTAAGTGGTAAGCCCATCTCGTATACAATCAGCATCGTAAAATCGATGTTTACATTGTTCTTTTGCTTGTAAAATACGAAAAATTATTTCATACAGTCTGTCGAATCAAGTTTTTTTTTTTTCTTAACCTGTACAATCTTTGAATTATTTCAGTTACAGTAGACAAAAATTTTCTAATTAAATAGTTTATTTGTTTTATTAACTCTTCTCTGAAAAATAAACTTCTGCATTTATTTCAACAAAATAAAAAACTTCGTAGTTTGATTACTGAGGTCTCGAAGTTCCTTGGGTGAAGGAGTCAAGGAGAGTAACACACAAAATTAAGGTCCATGTGTGGATTTACAATTGCTAGCACTGTCCAAAAATTTGGGACATTTGTTTCTAATGATATTTTTCGTGGAATATTTTAAGCATCCGCCACTTCAGAGAAACAGAGCATTTTTTCACGAAAGACAAAAACTGTCAGTTTGAATTTCGGTACAGTATACAGTTTGAATCTACTAAGTTGTTTCAGACTCCGCACCTTTGGACTATTGGAATAAGTGCCTGGTACTTACGAAGTAGGCTATATCCAAAGCACTGAAAAATTACATTCACCCACCTGTCGAACGAAAGATGGCCATTGATAAGTCAAACTTACCTTATGACTCAGAAATGAGAAAATAAGGTGCAAACAAACGAATTACTATGGCAGTACCACTCACATAATGGAAAAGTTACCTCCGACAATTCTCGTACTCTCCACAGTTCTGCTCAGAGCAAAAATGCGAATTAGTGGTGTACTAAATTATGAACATTTTACTAAATGACAAATACATCAAAGAGCTTTCGTCGTAGCCTCCGGAAAATTTATAATTACGACTGCTCTACAACAGAACTATACAGGAGAAAAAAATTACTAATGAAACGCAAAATGAGATGAAATTTAACAATTGCAGATGCGCTTCTGTTTTTCCACGTCAGCAGAGTAACGGTGACAAATTTTCATTAAACTCTACCTTACATTCAGTAGCACGCTCATGTGAAATAGGTTTGACAGAGTTAACACAGATCTGTCCGCTGGTCATATTGCACGTTTCTTGCTGTTAAGGATGACTCTAAGTGTTTTGCAATGTGAGTAAGAACATTCAAGAAGCATTACTTCAAATGATAATATGTGCATAAACCATATTCCACAGAAATGATTACTCCTAACTTCAAATATTTTTCATAAATTTTAAAATTTCAGTTGTTTGTTTTTGAATAGTGATTCAACAAATATGAAAAAGTGAATCAATTTAAAATTTAATTCTTCAGCTTAAAGTAAAATGTGTTGGGCTTAGAAAGGTTTGCTGCAATAACATGACACATACACAAAAAACTATTAATCAGGTTAATATGTAATATTAATGACAAAATTACCTATTAAAAGAACATTGAAATTTTCACAAAGTATATCTTTTGAATGGTTTCATCTTTTTGTTCTCAACTGATTTTGACAACCATTTATTACACGATAAGAAAAGTAAAGTTCATCATTTTATATCTCAACCACAATATGTTTTGCTAATGTTACACTGTGTTATTCAGATTCATTTTTTACTTATTACTGAACAAAAATCTTAATTCAGAATCAAAATCGTCTGGCTAAAGTTTTGATTGATAGAATCTTAAGAATGGAAATCTCATAATTTAATTGTCGACTTTGGTACAATCCTCCTTTCTTTCCAAGCAATCACAACCTGAAATTTTTCTTCTTCTTCGTTATCACCTCTTACGCCTTGACAATCATCTAAAAAGGGTTTTGTTAGTAAATGACACACATCGGTTTATCTTGGTTCTGTCTACTACATGATGTAATCACTAATGGTTTGGCAACGTGGCACATTGTTTTCTCTGAATTTTAAAGGGCGCCGAACATCTCAGGTAGATCAGTACAGCAATAGCTGGCTACGTTTTTATTTTGACTGCGACATTTCCGTATTTGATTGACATCTGTAACATAAACCATATCATGTCCCTGGTACTATTCATTTCGTTAATGCCGTGTGCGTGCTTTCGAATTGATCTCACTCTAATTCTCATTTCAAACATGAAACTAAATGTAACTTATGTAGAATTAATATACGAAGAATCTCTAGTAATAATGTAAAATTTCTTAGAACATGCTGCATAACGACTCCATAATGCTTTAGATAGAAACTTGTAACAGACACTTGACTGGTCTTTTTATGTATTTTGACTCCAGCAAAGTTTTTATGCGGTGTATATAAGTCTTCAGGACTTGAAACTGCACTGTTGAGATTCAGTCATTGAATAAAATCGATAGCCGACATATCATACCACCAAGAGAAAAAGTTGTTATTATTATTAAACTCGTGTTGTCATAAAAGTTGATTACGACCAGCATGGTATACTACTTCGACTGGAGTCTGAAACAAGCATGTTTTTCTGCACTTGTCTCAGACATATACAGAGGCAAAATGTATATTAAATTCCAGCAGAAATGATATACCATTTAGATATGTCAATATATGTCTATTAATTTTAAATTATAACGAGACAAGTGTTTTCCGTTAGTTCTCTAAAATTCATACGTGAGGCAGAAGAAAGTGTATGTCTGAAGATGATTTATATCGTCGAAGCCGATAATATATATATTTTTAAAGTTTCAATCTTGGCTTGCAGACCTGAAACTGATTTGATGTATGGTGTTATTTGCCGGGTGTTCTTTGAATTCCTCATTATTGAAGCCCTCCTGCCACTGTTACCATCTATTAGTATCTGCAAACATCCTTGCTACTTTCATATCTGTAACGAAAACCAAATTAACAAGGTACATGTGTCCATCCAACTTTCACTCATCTGACGACTCTGTGGCACATAAAAGCACATATGGATACATCTGTTATGTATTCTTCTTCTTTCTTAGAGCCCTCCAGAATCACGTGTGGCTTGTTTTGCACGTCTTCTTCCCAATACCTCTTCATTCTCTCGCTTCTTCTGGTTCCTTCTTCTTCTGTTAACACAGCTGTTATTTTGATGTCCGACCACCTATGACCTTCGACTAGTTCCTCATAAATATACATTCATTACTTCGCAATTTGCGAGAATTTGCAACTTCAGCTGCTTTATCATATTGTAACATATGAAAATTTGTGCCGGACCGGGACTCGAACCCGTGTCTCCCGCTTTTCTCGAGCGGTCGCCTTAACCACTCGGCCACCCGGACACGCTCCCCGGCCAGACACAAACTTCCATGTGTTACAGTTGTCTACTTCCCTTAGTGCTCGCACGCATTTAGCAGTTACTTCCCGCGACGGGGAGAGACATACTACACCATCTTTAGCCTGTCTTGGCTGTCATATTTACAATGACACATGTGTTCCTTAGGAATGGTTCGCAGCTATAAATGTTAAATATACATTCATTACTTCGCTGGTCTATCATATAGTAACATACGAAAATTTGTGCCGGACCGGGACTCGAACCCGGGTCTGCCGCTTTTCGCGAGCGGTCGCCTTAACCATTCGGAATAAATTATGCTTCTCCCTGCCCTGTACTATTGCTTCCAGATTCCTTTACATTATTCCTTCAGCATTCCAAACACGTCTGACTTCCTTAACCCAGTTGTTTCCCGTGTGAGATGTTGCATTCCATATATTCCCAGTCAAGTTCTCATCGTCCATCTTCTTAATGTGCCTATAAATCTTAACCTCCTCTTCTGCATCTCGCTCGATATGGGTTCAATATCTTCATACAGATCCTGTCATGTACTGTGTATGCAGAGACAATCACTTGCAGTATCTGTTTTCATTTCAATTTTTCATGTAACTGCGTTATCGTCATTCTTAGAAAAATAGGAAAAGTGACATTGCAGGACCACTTAAGACTGTGTGTGGCACTGCGAATGTTCGAATAACGTCCCAACTCAACAATTCTCGTAAATATTCTCAACAAAAAGGAAGTATTTTCGAGTGATTCTTGCTTTCCAGGCGGTCATAATATTCCATCATCTTTCGGGAGTGCACACGGGACAGCGACAATTCTTCGTCCGATATTTCGACTGCAAACCTTACAGCAATCTTCAAGGCGATTCCAAGACTAAGTTTCCAGCGTCTGCGCGTGCCTATTCATACGGAAAATCACGTGATGCGAAGCTACTGAGGATTGGACTGCGCATGCTCGAAGATATCACATTGGTAACTGCTGCGCTAGTCATAGATGAATATATACTTTAAATATAGACATGTGAGTGCTGACTGCAAACATCTTCCGCCCCCAGCTAAGACCTCAATTCTTCTGGGATCTGTCAAAGATAATCTGTTATTGCGAAAAGCTGGGGTTTATGAAATCCCTTGTGAGTGTGGAAAACGTTACATAGGTCAAGGCATGCGCACTGTACAGGAACGATGCGTTGAGCACCAGCGGTATACACGCCTTCTCCAGTCCAACAAGTCTGCAGTAGCCGAACATTGTATTTCTACTGGCCATTCCATTGAATTACAAAGAAGTAAAGATTTTAACCACCGCTTCTACTTTCTGGGACTCAGTTGTAAAAGAAGCTGTTCACATGCAACTGGCGGACAACCTGTTAAATCGTGACGACGGATTTCATCTTGACAATGCATGGAATTCGTTCTGAAAGAATGTCTGCGTCTTCACTTCCGATTGATGTTACCACTTTTTATGATTCATTATTCATTTGTAAGCACTGTGGATACGTAACAGATCTGTTTATGTTTGCACTCACCGCTCACATGCTTATCTTTGAATTATACAGGGTGTTTCACTAAGTGTGTTTGCCTCTGTAACATATAAAATAATAGGTGACGGGAAATTTTAATGCGGTGTGTCAATACAAGAAATGTTACACTTTCTGCGGAGCTATGAACATAGTTTATGGTATCATTTTCCAAAGAGTTACACCACAAAAATATAATTTTTAAATGGAACAATCATTTTTTCTATCGTGTATTGGATTAGTTTAAACCAGCTGCCTCCAAATCAATTTAAACTACATTCCTATCACTGTTAGTTTGGGAGCTACAACCCTTCAAAGTTCCGGGGGCAGTGGCTGCGATAGCGTAGCTAACTGGCCGAGTGGCTATCCCCTGGGGCACGACCCACTGTCTCATGACCACCAGCCAGTCAGCTACGCTGTCGTAGCCTCCGCCCCCTAAACTTTGAAGGGTTGTAGCTCCCAAACTAACAGTGATAGAAATGTAGTTTAAATTGATTTAGACGCAGCTGGTTTCAACGAATCGAATGCATGATAGAAAAAACTATAGTTCCATTAAAAATATATATATTTGTGCTGTATCTCTTTGGAAAATGATACAATAAACTATGTTCATAGCTCCGCAGAAAGTGTAACATTTCTTGTGTTGACTTACCGCATTAAAATTTCCCGTCACCTATTATTTTATAAGTTACAGAGGCAAACACAGTGAAACACCCCGTATATTCATCTATGACTAGCGCAGCAGTTACGAATGTGATATCTTTGAGCATGCGCAGTCTAATCCTCAGTAGCTTTGCATCACGTGATTTACCGTATAAATAGGCAAGGGCAGACGCTGGAAACTCAGTCTTGGACTCGCATTGAAGATGGCTGTAAAGTTTGCAGTCGAAATATCGGACTTAGAATTGTTGCTGTCCCGAGTGCACTCCAGAAAGATGATGGAATAAGTATTTTTGTGTGTCTCTGGTGTGTAAGAAGCCCGCTGGTCTCTGAGTGGAAGATCCTACGTGACCCCAGCACTGATGCGCCTATCATGGGGCGGTAACACGCAGAGTGCGAGAGAGAAGGGCGACGGGGAGCGCGTTATGAAAGCACTCTGTCTGTTTACAGCACCAACATCAAACGCGCGCCCCGGTTGTCTCAGAAAACAGCGCGCTAACGGATTCGGGGGCCTCGCCTGTCAGCAAAGAAAGCCCGCTAGCGCGAAAACGGCGGGATATAAGCGCATTATCCGAGCAAACCCGACCGGTGATAGCACCGGGTCGGACAGATTCGAGGAACCGCAACGGGCGATAACAGCCCAGGGGTCCATCTGCATGAGGTTGTGTTCACGTCTGTAAGCGGAATAAGAGTATGCCGTTAACTGGAAACTGCGCGAACGCATTAAAACGTAAAAGTGTTAATAAATCGAGCAACCAGCCTGACGTAGCTTCTTGCTGGGTATTTTAACTGCCATAGGTCTTGATATCTCTCCTTCATCTATAAGCAGAGGTACCCTCAGGGGGGTTCATGACGCGACCTGCGTCATTGAAATTTCTCGGGGGGGGGGGGGGAGGAGGGGGGAGTGCTTTTGTTCAGCCTGGATAGAGGGCATCATAAAACAATTTGCAAAACGTGGAATAAAAGATATTTAATTTCAATGTTAAATGGGAAAACCATATTTATTTGGTAACTAGTCGACTCGGCAATGCTTCGCAATTGCTAATATGTGTGTACTCTTGCTTTGAACGTCAAATGTCAGAAATTTTATAGCAATCGTACAATGATATTGATATCCCCCCCCAAAAAAACAGAACCCTTTCCGTTTTCCACAAATTTTCCTATTTTCTGACTAACTATTCCAAAATTTTACTTCACTCATACCTTCCTCCCGCTTTGAACATCGAATCTGCAAAATTTTATCGCAATCATGTGAATTGTATTGATATTTCATAGGAAAATCTCTTTTTATTTTTTCTGAATTTTCCAATTTTGCGGGAAACTTTCCGAAATTTTTAGTTCATAAGAACCTCCATCTTTCGTTGAACGTCAAATGACCAAAACTGTATCGCAATCGGATGAACTGTTCTTAACTTACAGTGTTGAGTACATTTAGAAACACATTGAAACAGGAACTTTGGTTCGAATTTTGCGACTCTCCCCGTCGTGCGAATAGTCAGTTATAGTGCTGAATTCAATCAAAAACACATTGAAAAATGCACTTTCAGTTTTTGTCAAGTTTTTCAATTTTCATGTAGATTTTCCAAAAAATTTATTTCATACAAACCTTTTCCTGTCAAGCCATACTCAGATGATGCTCTTACAACCATGTGGCAATTGATTTTTATGCATAGACAAAAATCGCTTTCTGTTTTTCCTAAATAGTCCTACTTTCCGGGCGACTTTTCCAAATTTTTAATTGATGCGAACCTTCCTCTTGCTTTCAACATGATATATACAAAATTATATCGCACATGGACGAACGGTATTGATGGCTCACGGGAAAAAGCTGTTCCAGTTTTCCCAGATTTTCCTCTTTTCCGGACAACTTTTCCATATTTTATCACCGTTTAAACCTTCCCTGGAATTACACGAATATTTCAAGCCTGAAATTAGCCAAATCGGGTCAGTCGTTCTCGAATTTTAGCGAGACAAACGAACAACAATTCATTTTTATATATAAACTAGGAAACTAGGAAATAATATCTCAAGTGTGGGGGGTTGCTCGCAGTTTGGGAGGGAGGGGGTGAGTCATTTGCCAAGGGCTAGGGGGAAATCTCTCTCTAAGTAGCACACGTTTTGTATATAATCCTGATAAATAGATGTTTTCAAATACGTAGCAGACGTTGACATGTGCGCTTTTATGTGGCAAATAGTCGTCAGACTGAATGAAGCCTGGGTGGAAACTTGTGACTTGTACTAAGGTGTAGGTTACAGACATGAAAGTTGCAATGCTGGTTGCAGGTTGTGTACGCGTCTGTAAGCAAGAGAAGATTACGCCGTTACTGGAAACTACGTAAATGCATGAAATATTAAAGTGTTAATAAACGCAGCAACCAGTCTGACACAGTTCCTTCACTTGGTGGATATTCTATCTGCCATTTGATCTGGATATCTTTCCTTCATCTGTAAGTGGCACACGTCTTGAACATAGCCTTCAGTATTCCTGATAAATAGATGTTTTCCAATACGTAGCAGACGTTGACATGTGTACTTTTATGTGCCAAACATTCGTCAGACTGAGTCAAGGATGGGTGTGGGTGAAAACATGTAACTTGTTAATAAGGTTTAAGTTACAGATATGAAAGTTGCAAGGTTTGTTGCAAGTTTTAATAGGCAGTAGGCAAGAGGCTGTCAATAATGGGGATTTCAAAGAACAGCTGGCAAAGAACACCATAGATAAATCAGTTTCAGGGAACAGGCTTAGAGCGTAGGGTCATGTTACACGCTTAGGAGAAACATGGTTGCCTAAAAGATTCGGGTGCTCGGCAGTAGAGGGTAGGAGTTGTCAATGTAGACGAAGAAGAAACTATTTAGATTGGGCCTAGAACGATTTCGCAGTAAAAGGCCTAACATCAGACGAGACGCTAATGTTAGTGGCGAATAGGGGATCTCGGAGTAGTTTTATAAGAGGTCTACGCTCAAGACTGAAGGCAGATAGTCATAATCACTCCTAAATGATAATGGTGATGATGATGTCATTTGTCAGACGTAACAGAACACAAAACGTAACAGCTCATTATTACCTTACATTTAACCTTTTACGCCAAAAGGTGTATGAAAATGTTATATCATTCGCTTGTTGTAATTATTTATGACGGCTCTGTAGACCATTCAGTTTTACTCATTGAACAGTACCCTAAAATATTGTTTCTCACAATACACGAAAGAAATGAAATTGTTATTGCGTTCCATAAGGCGAGTACACAAAGCGCTCGATGATTCAAGTCCGAGTATGAGAGTTCTATGAGATCTTTTACAGAGTTAGTAGCGTGTGCCTTCAGTGAATAAATGACGTGTTCTGTAAAAGCAGATACGGGTTTTTCTTCTGAAAGTAAGGACGGTTAGTACAGCCTAGCATTTTCTGTCGCAAGTGTCATAAACACCCTATACTGATACAAAATGATCCACAATTATCTTGCCAGTGTTTTGACTTTAACAATTAACCACAGGCTGATTATACTGTGTTTTAGTTTTGTACGTTGTAACGGTTTGACAATTCAGAGCAGACATTTATCTCAATGGACGTATTGTGCTTGAAGACTGAACACCTCCCTACCCACACACCCGCCTCCAAAGAAAAAAAAAATGCGTTCGCTAAACACCTGTTTATATCAGAAAGTACCCGTTTCTGGACCTACGTTTATTGTTCTTATTTTTCTTGTTTTCATGAACCCTACTACCTCTCAAGGTATTTGACACTTCTTCTGTTTCAATACCCTGTATATACCTTGGCACAGTAGTCGTGAAACACCCCAAGATTTTGTGTATATCACTCACATCTGTTGTGATAATTTTCTAGCCCTTCCGAACTGCGATAGAGTTTATCGGTTTTCTTAACACGTTTCCCAGTTCCTGTTTTCGACGCAAGTGCAGCACAGCGATAAAGGGAAGTTCATTTTATCATCTGTATCGGGAGGAAATCGCCGTATGACGGCTGATGAGTATTTCTGTGAAGCCTTTGTGATCAAAGACACCAGTAACCTTACTTACGCGCTGAATTTATCAGATCCTTTTCTTGGAAACAATTAGCATGGGTGAATTTCTGAAGTGTACAATGATGAAGAAGACACGCTTCAGTGAATTTCATCTTACTCGATACGAAGGTGTCAGTGCATTCCAGTTAATGGTGCACTATAACTGGTAGGTCTGAGGAAGATTGCCTCGAATGAAATACTGCTCTGAAACGTCGAACATCATTTGGTGTGACCACCTTGTATGGTCTGTTGTAATCAGCGCTTCTGTGTGGAACCTTTTGTACCACCGCAGCACTTACCATCGGTTCATGACTGTCAAGGGGGCAGTTTCGTAACTTTTATGACATGCTGTCATTGGGAATCCTTGAACTTTTAGCATAATACCTAGAACCTAACTAGGATTATTTTTCATCGACCAGCTTCACTTATATCTTTGATGGAATCACCTGATTGGACTGTGATGGTTTGACAAACTCAAAATGATAATTGACCTCTCGTTGCAAGTCATCTCATTCTGAAAGATGAGGATATCTAGAATAACTTCCTCTTTATGCAACACATACCTGATTGTATTACCTTCAAAAGATTAGATTTACATTAATTCTACCCTATTTGTTACATCATGGGCAGTACGTGCAAAGGTAGACACATCAGATAATATCGTAAATACGTAATGCACTGAGAATTGTCGTAATAGTTGTCAGAATGGATAATTTGCTGCTGTGATTTCCGTCTTGTGGGAGGAATTAAAACACAGTACTTTTCGTATATTTAGTTTTCTTATGTCGACAAAAGTTCAGTTGTACTTCTAAGAATGTGGAGTAAAGCAAAGATGTATCAGTAAGGTGACCTAGTTACGTAAGTGAAGCACGATCATTAGCGAGAAGGTACGAGTACGTACTCTGCAAAATTGATAGGTGATTGGTTCTGGTATTTCCAGTGAAATCATAGCAATAACCAGTTTGCTAGACTTGCTTACCATTTTATAACTAAAATATCTGCTAAAAATAATATCTCTGTAGCCCATCCATTACGTACACAAATATTTTTTCTTATAGGTGTGAAATGAACAGAAAAATATAAAAATAAAATAAAATAAAAACAAAAACAACGATTCTGATTTAAGCAAAAACGAATATTTACGGCTTGTTTGACAAATTTCGTCTTCAGAGAAACATAGCAATGTCCATACGCAGGTAGTATTTTGCAGGAGAAAAATGTATGATTATAAACACCTCCGTGTTTTAATCAGTAACGCTCACTATCTATCCAGTTGCTCTGAGTTTATCTCATTTACGATGCTCATAATGACCCAAAACAGAGCAAATAACTGAAAACTGTCGCTTATATAGAATCTTTGGCTTTAAAACTCCTCTCGTTGCTTAGTCTCTAAGACGTGGTCATTCCGAACGTACAATAAACCAGCCACATGACTCACAGTTAAATAAATTTTATTTGTGAACATTAAATCTTTGAGTGAATTTTTAATACACTTTTTTGTAAAATGAGAAAAGCTAAATCGACTTACTGTGAGTTATATAAACAAAAACTAGAATTTGTAAGCAACAGTAATTCGGATTTGCAGATTAGATATTTCGTGACATTCTTTTATGGACTGTCTCACAATGGAAACATGACTAAAATTTACCACCAGTATTTCACGTAACTTGTCATTTGTGCAGGAATTCTCAGATTATTACACTTTCACTTTGCGTATTCTACCATAGTTACGATTTGCTTTTTCGCACTAATTACTTGTTGCGGAACGATTAATGCGTTTTCCGGTGTACACACTATTGACTGTATATCAACAGAGGTATGTGTGATCTCTTGCATCAGTAAAACACGTGAGTTGACGCTTTGGTAGTCCCACAGCGTTTCTACACATATCAACGTCGTAAGGTCGAGGGGCGTCATGATTGGCGGTCCGCACGTCGCTCCGGCGGAGGCTACCTCGTCGGACAGAGCAGCAGCGGCAGCGTCGCCAGCACCAGAGACCAGGTCGTCGACGACCGGCCGACGAAGAAGCGGAGGCTGTGAGACGAATGTCTGCCGGCGCATCCCGATGTCACTGCAACATGGATGGGCGCTGGGTTATTACACTCATCATATTGCGTTTTATACCTACTGGGTGAAGAATTGAAAACATTGCGTTTTTCCGACGACATAGTAATTCTGTCAGATACAGCAAAGGACCTGCAAGAGCAATTGAACGGAATGGACAGTGTGCTGAAAGGTGCATATAAGATGAACATTAACAAGAGTAAAACTAGGGTAATGGAGTGCAGTGTAAGAAAATCAGGTGATGCTGAAGGAATTAGATTAGGTAACGAAACAATAAAGGAGGTAGATGAGTTTTGTTACTTGGGCAGTAAAATAACAAATGATGGTCGCAGTACAGAGGATATAAAATGCAGAATGGCAATGGATAGAAAGGCGTTTTTGAAAAAGAGAAATTTGTTAACATCTAATATTGATTTAAGCCTAAGGAAGTCCTTTCTGAAGGCATTTGTATGGAGTGTTGCCTTGTATGGGAGTGAAACATGGACGATAAGCAGTGTGGACAGAAAGAGGATAGAGGCTTTTGAAATGTGGTGCTACAGAAGAATGCTGAAGATTAGGTGGGTGGATCGCGTAACTAATGAGGAGGTACTGAACCGAATTGGGGAGAAAATAAATTTCTCGCATACCTTGAGTAAAAGAAGGGATAGATTGGTAGGACACATTCTTACACATCAAGGAATTGTGAATTTAGCATTGGAGGGAAGTGTGTGGGGTAAAAATCGCAGAGGGAGACCAAGAGACGCGTATAATAAGAAGATTCAAGTGGATGTGGGTTGTCGTTCTTATGAGGAGATGAAAAGGCTTGCTCAGGATAGAGTAGGGTGGAGAGCTGCATCAAACCAGTCTCTGGACTGAAGACCACAACAACAACAACCTAAAATCTTATGTACAGGGAATATGATAGAATTTAAAATAGGAAATTCCAGCATATTATAATAAATCTTCTCATTCCATTTTTACAAGGTGTGGTACAGCAACCGTGTTCAGTTGAATTCTTGAATAAAAGATCGTCTTGATTGCAAATACTTTTTATTTCAATGACGCGTTTCGCCCGGTTAGGGCATCTTCAGATATCTGACGAAGAAGAAAAATGAAACAACTCACAATATTTACATGACAATATTTCGAAAAATTTTAGCTACAAACCAATCTGAAACTGGTAATAGGAAATTGCGATAATGTACGGTACTAATGTTTTACCTACTCTGGTAGAGGGTGTTTAAAATGCGGTCATAGGGTATCTTCCAGAGACAATAATATGTAAACCATTGATCTCCGGTAACACTGACCGTTGGAAACAGATTGGTACATTGTTTAACTGAATGGACATTGCACGATTTACCTTGTATGATGTCCCTGCACCTTAGGTCGTCAACATATTAATACGACTTGCGTCGTTAGAGGTACTGGTACTACCTGGGGCAGCGTTCAAATTTGTACTGCGAGTAACCGCCAATAAAGGTAAGTGTCCACAACACTGTAGGAGTTGGATTGGTCGGATAACAGTTATTAATTTAAAATATGGACATAAAATACCAATATCACATGAATCAAATTTATAAGGATGCCAAGGTATATAAGAGAGATATTAAATAAAAATTTGCATAAAAGTATCGAAAAATTTTGATCTTTTGAGGTCAAATGATCGTTTAGAAGTCTCGGGTGTTTAAAATAAACCCTCTTAGGTATCTCAAATTCTTCCAGGATGCTTAACTTACGTCCTTTTTGGGCATAATGCAAAATTTCTAAATTGTCTAGGGTGGGAGCTTCGTGCGCAGAAGCCTTTAAGTGCTCAGCAAAAGGAGAGTATTTCTTTATTTGCCCATTTTTTGTTAACAGATGTTCATTGAATCGTGTTTTGAATGCCCTCCTCGTCTCTCCCACGTACTCAGTTGGACAGTCTATACATTTCTTTTATTCAAGAATGCATATTATAAGATTCCATGATGATGTTTTCACTCTGTGGTGGAGAGTGCGCTGATACAAAACGTCCTGGCAGTTACAACTGTGTGACAGAACCGGTATTCGAATCTGGGACCTATGCCTTTCGCGGTCAAGCACTCTAGCAGTACTGGTACTGGAAGAAATGAAGCTTCGAGGACGGGCCGTGCAGCGTGCCGGGATAGCTCAGTCAGTAGATCGTTTGCCCGCGAAAGGCAAAGGTCCCAGTGTCGAATCCCAGTCCCAAGACACTATCTACCAGTAACTATTTTAATCTTAATCAGTCATTAAGAAAACCAGTTATTTGCAAAGATATCTGCAGAGGAAGGATATCTAGATTAAGCTGTGTGTCTGGTAAACAAGAAAAATAGAAAAATAAAAATTACAATAATAAAAGAAGGACTTTATAAATTGCACTTACAAATAAATAAAGCCCACTAAACATTAAGTTTGGAGGTGAAAAGTAAGAAGACAACAGAATAATTTATTTGACACATCAATAATCAAATGCAATGCAAAATATTCGTTCAACATTGATCGAAAGTTAATAACGTCTCGAGTCATCCCTGAAAACGGTAGTATGCTACACTTTGACAGATGTTACGTAAATAGAACAACACTAAATAAGAAAAACCACAATAAAGAAATGAGCACAATATCACAAGTAGCTAGGAGAAACGGAAATGAAACACACATACTACACAACTCAATCAAGAAAATTATCATACAAAAATCATACTAACACAGCGTTTCCTACATACCCACAAAGCTGCAAAATTCACAACACAGAAATTCACAATACACAAATACAAACACACACACGTTCACACACACACACTCATGTGCTCACACAACACACTCACTCACACACACACACACACACACACACACACACACACACAAACACACACACACAATGACAACACCACACTACAAGTATATAAATTATACACTATGACTTACTCGTATCAGTCAACACACGGAGTGGCTAAAATACTAAAGAAACAAGAACATCATATTTCTTGTAAAACAGTCGAAACTCTACAAACAAAGTTAACCTAGCCAACAATCAAGAAAGACAAATTCCAAGGAACAGGAATATTTGAACTTGTATGAGAAAATTCTCATATGGCAAGAAGAAATATCAAAGGACGGTTCAAAGCAAAAATTACAAATTGGAAAGATGAAACATATGACTCCACGTTTTCAGAGAACTTTAAACAAGATAACGATCAAGTAAACAACAGTGACCTAGATATGTAAATCATCAGCTCCAAAATCCACAACAAAAAACATATATAAACACAGAATAACTAACACAGCCCGGAAGCCATACCAGAGAACAAAAAATTAATGAATGAACACACAAACGTCAATGAAAACTCGCTGCTAAAGTTAATTAAAGAAATGTCAACATATAGTAATTAAAACGAAAAATCTTCACACAAACACACACACACACACACACACACACACACACACACACACATATTCACACACATAATCAAAGGCATTACAAACACACAGTCAACAGTGGGTAAAAAACTTTCTACAGTCGGCAACATCGTCAAAACAGAAACATTCCGCAAACAAACAGGTCTGTTTCTAGAGCTGTCGAAAAGTATTTTCATGACTTAATGAATAAGATGAACATCACTTACAAACAGTGTAAGCAACGAAACTGAAGTGTCAGTAATAATAGATAGGAAAAAAATAACAGGAACTGTTTATATTATAAACTACCGGAAATGTAACACCAAAATAGTGTAAAACGTAAACATATATATATATATATATATATATATATATATATATATATATATATATATATATATATGTTCCAGATCAATGAAAATACCTTGTAAATGGCAAGAAACACGTCCTGTTTTTCAGTTGCATAAACGAACCCAAGATGATAAATATTCACCTACTATTATAATAGGACTTGCGCTCTGCCGGTTCCGTTCAAATTTACATTTATAGGTAGTTAATCTCCATGTACTGAAGAACGAGTTTGAGACTATCAGAACATGTAAACTTGGCAGTGTTACATGCAGTTTGGAGCAAATGACATTAAAGAGACACACTCTAATTTTGGAAGAAGAGGTTATCTCGCAATAACGTACAAGAATAATTGGACATAAGAGTTAATTTCCAAAGGAGATGCTGGGCGAAGTTTTCCTTTCTAAAGCCGCAGTAAGCGCTTGAGATGATCAAACTACGACAACGTTGAAGTTGCCTTTTCAACATTTACATCTACATGGTTGCTCTCAAAAATACATCTAAGATCATCGACCTTTATACTGACTCTACTAAATGGTGAGGATTTTCCACCGTATGCATGACACCTGATTTTTAATTTTTCCCAAACATGTTTCAGCACATTTTGTGCTATCATCAGTGGGATGGTTTATTTTGTTCTAAAATATTATAGTTACTGTACAATAATCTTTTAAGGTACTTCTAAAATGTTTTTTGGAGGTTCATTCGTTTTTAATTTTGCTTAGGTTATCTGACGATATAACTATTTCAGTTTACTGGAAATTAGGCCTAGATATACGAGTATCACATTTTTTTACATACCTTTTACATTAGGCTACTTAAAACTCGTTAAGTAGCCTACTTATTTGTTGTTTTGGTAATACTATTTACAAACTTATCATCTGCAAACATAAAAAACAGTTTAAGTTTCTAATTTTCGGTTCGACAAAAACGCGTCATTTCTGTTTAGTACTTACGATTCTTTCCTTTCTCTTTAGAATCTGCTTGTTGCTGTTAATTTTGTTATGTGTATATCACTTGTTTTACACATTTTGTTCGTAGTATGCATTAGGCCAGTGATAATATTCGGCGTATGAATACAGCTGGTAGCTGTTCATTTGTTCTCTGGGTGTTTTGTTTTGAAGAGTTGCGCGCGAAATACGAGTATTTACTGTTAGTGTCGTGTTATATTCGTCTGTTGATGGGGAATGTTGGGGTTAACCAGCTGTGCTTTTATTGATTGGCATAAAAAAGTGAGGGTGAGCAAGATGGAGGTTAAAGGCGAATGCTGTACTCAAGTAGTGATGAACTGAACGGGAGTCGGCTTGATTTGGTTTACAACGTGAGGACATTCATCGCCAAGACCCATCCTCCACCCAGTGTTAACAAACTGCTGGTGTTTCTTCGCAAAGTCTTTCCTCAGTTATGCCAATTCTGAGAGTAATATGCAGCTCTTACAGTAACTTCTTTGCTTATAATTTTTTCATAACCAAGAAAAAAAAATCGATGTTGTGGCTTAAAGTCAGCGCCACACGCCAGACGTAAGAGAACGATCGTGGAGAAGGCAGCGATCGACCGAAAGCCAATCGCAAGCAGGCGCCGCGCATCCTGGGGGGAGTAACCGAAGATGCGCGCCCTCTGCAAGCGGCTATACCTAGGCAGACATACGTCTGGACGGCCGTCAGTTACCCGTCAGTCAGAACGCAGGCAGTTACTCGGTCAGAACTCGGCTACGAACCAAGTAGTCAGTTGGTCTCAGCGCAGCTAGCATCATACGGAAGACACCGCGAGAAGCAAGAAGAGAGAAGGAACAGTCATATGTTCTAAAGTTGAGTATCATTGTATCTTCAGTAAATAAATCTTGTAATACTAATCAGTATAGTAATGTTTTAGCTGACCATCGATTCCCGCACCAGTACCTTTCCTGACAAGTAGACCGGGACGAGTACTCAACTAATGGCAGAAAGAATGAAACAACAAAAGGCGATGAGGTCACAACAATGACTATCACGTCTACTTGAAATAACCTACTCATTTTTTTTTTTTTTTTTTTTTTTTTTTTTTTTTTTTTTTGGTGTTACAGAATGTCGTGGTATTCTCAATGTGATGACTCGTTGTCCATCAGAATCATAATGCTGGCGCCACGATCGATAGTGGCGGATGATAATCGGTTCCAGAAACGCATACCCATCCACCAGAGATAAGACGCTGTGCCTCGCGGTTTGCGTCCATTCGCACAGCATTATGCTCTGGAGTCAATATACATGACATCGAAGGCAACAAACACGAGTCAAAGCTTCCTAAGTAATAGAACGCAGTACGTTGTTCTCGACGGCGAGTGTTCATCAGAGATGAGTGTATCGTCAGGCGTGCCCCAGGGGAGTGTGATAGGACCGCAATTATTTTCTATCCATATAAATGATGTGATGGACAGGGTAAGTTGTAATTTGCGGCTGTTTGCTGATGATGCTGTGATGTATGGGAGGGTGTCGTCTTTAACTGACTGTAATAGCATACAGTATGACTTAGACAAAATTTCCAGTTGGTGCGAAGAATGGCAGCTAGCTCTCAAAGTAGAAAAATATAAGGTGATGCGCATCAGTAGGAAAAACAATCCCATAATGTTCGAATACAGCATTAGTAGTGATCTTCTTGCTGCTGTCGCGCCGTTCAAATATCTAGGTTTAACATTGCAGAGCGATATGAAAGGGAACGAACATGTAAGGACAGTTGAGAGTAAGGCAGACAGCCGACTTCGGTTTATTGGGAGAATTTTGGGAAGATGTACTTCATATATAAAGGAGACCGCGTATAAAAAGCTTGTACGACCACGTCTTGAGTATTGCTCGAGTGTTTGGGACCGCAGCAGATCAGATTAAATGAAGACATAGGAGCAGTTAAGAGGCGAGCAGCTAGGTTTGTTACTGGTAGGTTCGACCAATGTGCGAGTGTCGCGGAAATGCTCCGCAACTCAATTGGGCATCGCTGGAGGAAAGACGAAGTTCTTTTCGTGAATTTCTGTTCAGGAAATTTAGAGGGCCAGAATTCTAAGCTGAGTGTAGTACGATCTAGCTGCCGCCTATTTACATTTCGCGTAGTGATCACAAAGACAAGATAAGAGAATTTAGGGCTCGTACGGAGGCATATAGGCATTCTTTTTTTCCTAGTTCTATTTGGGAGTGGAATAGGAAAGGTAATGCCTAGTAGTGGTACAGTGTACCCTCCATCACGCACCTTACGGTGGAATGCGGAGTATGTATGTAGATGTAGATGTAACCGAAGATGCGCGACCTCTACAAGCTGCATTATCTCGGTCGACATACGTCTGGACGGCCGTCAGTTACTAGTCAGAACTCAGGCAGTTACAAGGTAAGAACTCGGCAACGAACCAAGCAGTCGCTTGGTCTCAGAGCAGCTAGCATCATACGGAAGACACCGCGAGAAGCAAGAAGAGAGAAGAAACATACATATGTTCTAAAGTTGAGTATCATGGTATCTTCAGTCAATAAATCTTGCAATACTAATCTCTATAGAAATAGCTGACCATCGATTCCTGCACCATTACCTTTCCTGACAACTAGACCGGGACGAGTTCTCAACAAATGGCAGAAAAAATGAAACAACAGAAGGCGACAAGGTCACAACAGTGACTATCACGTCTACTTGAAAGAACCTTCTCATTTTTTGGTGTTAGAGAATGTCGTGATATTCTCAATGGGGTGGCTCGTTGTCCTTCAGAATCATAATGATGGCGCCACGGTCGATAGTGACGGGTGATAATCGGTTCCAGGAACGCATACCCATCCACCAGAGAAAAGACGCAGTGAATCGCGGTTTGCGTCCATTCGCACAGCATTATGCTCTGGAGTCAATATACATGACACCGATCGGCAACAAACACGGGTCAAAGCCGAGGGTATTAATGGCTGCGTGGTTTAAACGAAAGCAGAGTTTTATTGCACCGTACTACTAAATCCGTGTCACCTCAACTTGCCTCATGCGAAATTCGAGAAGGCTCTAGGTCACTTACAACAAACTCCTTTCACCTGTAACCCTCGAAACCGTGCTTATGAATGTACTTATTTTTATTTATTTTGTTTTATTTATTTATTTATCACGTTCCCCACGACCAAATTTAGGAGCAGGTCTCCATGGTCGTGCAGTGAGTCAATACATCAAATTGTAACGTAGGAGCAGTAACACACTAAGTAAACCGCATAGCAGTCGTATACACACGACAGGCCTGAGCATAAGATAATAGTAATTAAAACAAAACTATAATGTTACACAAAAATGAGTTTGATTTTTCAATTTTTCCAACAATTCGTCGACAAAATGATCTATGAGCAAACTTTTCAGTTTAGCCTTGAAAGCTCGTGGATTTACTACTAAGAATTTTGAATTGTTGTGTCCGTTTTTTTTTATTTGTTTTTTTTTTAATTGGATGTGGCACAATACTGTATATCTTCCTGCACAACTGTCAAGGCATGTGATCCAAATGTAGATTCGATTTCTGTCTAGTATTGAGTGAAAGCTGCTGACTCTTGGGGATAATCAAATAATACGAGGGTTGGAACTTAAATAATGGCAACACTGCTGACGAGACACTATGCAATGGAATTACTATTGTCAATGACAGCACACGTTGCTGATATACCTATCTCCAAGCAAATAGACTCTCCGGGTCAACGTCACGGACGTACGCACAATCAAGGAAACACAGCCACTTGTGAGCGAGTGGTTTAACGTAACAGTAGCACTATGTTTTCGAAACAGAAACGACAGGGTTGGATCAAGATTGAATGTGCCAGAGTTTGTACACCACGCGAGTGTCATCAAGGTCTTCAATAGTCTTGCTGGGAATCGGCATTGCTGTACAGAACAGTGGCACGTTGGGTGTGGTGGTGTTGTCCTAACGCCATATGTGCTAACGACACGGTATCACTGTTCGTTTTTGAAGCACCACCTGCGACCAGCTTTGCGAAAGAAGCGGCAATACGTTCTGCACAACTCACCCATCATTTTTCACGACAATGCGCGGGGCGCATACAGCGCAAACTGTGCCTGCTTTGTTCGGTCGACGGGACTGGAAAGTGCTGGACTTCTTTGGGACTTTGATTTGATTCCGAAGTTGAGGGAACCACTCCTTGGTATTCGCTTCAAAACTGATCCAGAGATTCGACAGACAGTAGAACGCTCCATTCGCACCATCAACAGAACAGGCTCTGCTAAGGGTTTACTAGGCTTTTCACATCGGTGGCAATGGGTTCTACACAACGCTGGTGATTGCTTTGAAGGACAGTAACAGGTACAAACATGTAACGCATTTTTATCGGTTGTGAGTAAATAGTTGTCACTATTTCATTACCAACTCTCGTATTAACCGCGACTGGGCACTGCCAAAGTACAATTACGCTCGTAAACAAAGTGTTATTTGAGAGTTATTTCCAAGCGGTCTTCGGCTATCAACTAAGAAGAAACTCCGTCAGCAGATCTAAAGCTGTACACAGAGTCAAGAAAATTCATTTATGTAGATGGTCTTGTTTTGGACACCCAATAGATAAATTTCGGATCTGGTGAGGAGATCCATTTTGCAGACATAATTTCAATGAACGAATACATCAAAAAGTGGAGCCTAGCATCAAATCCAACGATGCTACTTTCACCTTAACAACATGATGACCAATGCGAAGTTAAACATTATTTTAGACGGTTGTCCCTTCACTACCAAGACCATCCAAAATATTTACAACCCTCTCATACAAGAAACGTACAGAAAACACAGCAGATAAACTGAGGTCACGTAATAACACCGTACAGAAGATGAGTGGTACCTCATGGGGTGCAAGAGCTACAAGTTCTGCTAGAAAAATTGACAAGCTTGAACTGACATGGAGTTTTATTAGAACAAAAAAGAAAAAAAATCAAAAAATGTCCGAGTGCAATAATTAGCATAACAAATTAAGACAAAGCGAAGATCATGTTCTTTACTGCACGGACTCAGGTCTGGGAACCTGGGAGACCAAGCATGACGGAAGTGGCGGCTGAGCAACGATCATCACCAAACGACGTGCGAAAGAGATCTTTCACGCGTCTAGCAATGTGCGGTGGAGCGCCATCCTGCATGAAGATCGTACGTTACAGTAGGTTTTTATCAGCCAGGCTGGGGATGATGCGATTCTGTAACATATCGGCGTACCTCTCACCTGCCACGGTAGCAGCTATGAAACCAGAATCACGCAGTTCCTCGAGGAAAAAAGGCCCGATAACGGTATGTGAAAGATTTTTTTTTTAATTTTTAATTTTAATTTTTATTTCTTTCTTTATTTTTTCTAATAAAGCCCCATTCCAAGTATATGTGTCGATTTTTACCTCTCTATCTACATTATTCAGTAATGTATTAAGTTTTTAAATTTATGGAGACTTTTTGATCACTCGGTATGTTTGGTTTAAACTGTAGGATTTGAGTATTTCCCTTTGTAGCAGAGCCTTTCCACAGGGTGTCCAGAAAAGAACTCCCTGATTTCAAAATTAAATATCTCGAACAGATGAAGCACACTTCCACCTGAATGGATATGTGAATAAGCACAACTGGCGATTTTGGGATTCCGAAAAGCCATATTGGTGTTAAGCGAAACCCCTGTATTCTCCTGAAGTTATTGTGTGGGCTGCAGTATGCAGAAGAGGCATTATTGGTCCGTTTTTCATTCGAGAACATTTTGGAACAATTTGTCGCCACACAGCAAGCGTTAGAGGATCGACTAGGTACGGAATGGTTTATGCAAGATGAAGCCTGACCACAACGTACCGAAGAAGTGTTTCGCTTTCTTGAGGAATACTTCTGGAATCGAGTCATTGCTTTGGAATATCCCAAATTTACTGGTGCAGGCATGGATTGGCCTCCATATTCGCCGCATTTGATTCCCTGTGGCCTTTTTTAATTTTTTTTTTTTTTTTTTTTTTTTTTTGGTGGGGCAAAGTGAAAGACATGGTCTGCCCGAAGCATCCCGCCACGCTGGACGAGCTTGAATCGGCGATCTCTGTGGCATGTGAATCCATTTCGGTGGAAACACTACGAAATGTGACGGCGAGTTATATTCTTCGTTTGCGCCACCTCTGTAGTGCCAATCGTGAACATTTTGAAAACATTGTGATATGATTGTTTGCAAAGATTATTTAACTTATGTATGGTGATATGAGCTGCACAGCGTACAGCGTCTTCTGTTAGCAGCTTTTGTAACTATTATTTCAAACTGCTGTATAAACTTCTTACAGCTTTCACAATAAACATACCGTTTACTGCACCCCTCTATCGATCTTTGTTGTCGATATATTTAGTTTTGAAATCAGGGAGCCCTTTTCTGGACACCCTTTATATTTACATGCAACTTTTGCATTTCTGTTACGTTACAGGAAAGGATCATTTTTTCCCTCGATTTTGTGTTTTGTTCCTGTCAACATAGTGTGGGACCGAAAGGGGTTGAAAGGGTGGCAAAACAAAACAAATAAATAAACAACAAAACAAAAACAAACAAAACAAAACTAAGAAGTAGACAAACAAAGAAACAATAAAAAAGAGGGAGAGAGAGTTAAAAAGAAACTAGAAAAAGAAGGAGACTTCCAGTGAATAAAGCACAGTGTGAAGTGTCATGGTCGGAGAACGCTACAGGCTTGGCAGGTGTGCACAGTGTTTCGTGGGCGGCTCACCTTTCTGCGGGTAGGGCTGCGGCGTGGCGCCGATGTCCCTCTCGGCGACGCCGCGGTAGACGCTGGCCAGGTAGGCGACGCAGCGCAGCGACAGCTCTCCGCGGGGCGTGAAGCTGCTGCTCTGCAGCCGCACCTGTAGGCTAAGCCGGTTGCTGTCGTTGTGCCGCTGCGTCAGCGACGAGTTCACCTGCCGGCAAACATACACAAGCGTGTATAGGCGGGAGGCCAAGTGTGTACAGCTGGGATTAAAAACTAGGTGAAATAAAGTTTGTGCTGTGGCCAGGATTCAAATCCGGTACCTCCCATTTACTAGGTAGGCGCTTTAGAGCGCTCAGCTAACAAAGAGTTCAAGCGACTACACGGCCTGAGGAACAAGGCGGGATTGTCCCCATTCACGTTCTTTGTTAAGGTGCTGCTATTCCAATATAGGAGAGCCTTGTCAATTCGATACATATTTCACAGGGAACATTGTGGCCTAATTAAAATATGTGGTGGGAGGAAGACATGATTTAATACAGTCCGTGTATTATCTTTGTCTGCAACGCCGTGTTAGCTGAGTGGAAGTGGTGCGGTGGTCAAGTGGTAAGGCGTCTGCCTAGTATGCATGGAGGTCCGGGTTCGATTCCCGACCGCATGACAAACTTTAATTCAATGCTTCACCTTTATCTTTACAGGGCGCCGTGGCCCAGCGCGCCCGGTCAGAGGGTTGAACGCCACCCCTAAAAGAAAAAAAAAGGGAAAAGAGAAAAAAAGAAAAGCTGAGCCAGGTGCTCAACGAACGACAAAGTACGGACAATGAAAACGTCCGACAGTTATAGATACAAAAAAAAAAAAAAAAAAAAGGTCGAAAGCGCCTACTTACCAAGTAGGAGGCCTCGCGTTCGAATCCCGGCCATAGCACAAATTTTAATTCAATGCTTCTCCTTATGTTTAATTTGGTATAAAGGTGAAATATACTGCCTAACAAAATAAGTGGTCAACCGCAAATTCGAAAATAAAGTCGGACTTTATGTGAATGCACACTTTCGCGGCGAGTTACAATGACAAAATTGTCAAGTGGTTTAAAACGAACTACCTTTCGGCGGTTTGTGACACCATAAATGATGATGATTTTTAAATATTGCTATTTTTGTTATCAAAATTTACAAACTTTTCTATAATTATATTAATGTTTGTAAACTAATGATACACCAATGAATGTATATAGAAATGTCTTTGTACCCATTACATCTTTGAGCATTTTTATATTTTAATGGATGATTTTAAATATATGTATAGAGTAGTGTCTGAGCCTTTGACGGGATATCAGCGTGCAGCGGAGGCAGTGTTGCATTAAGGCCAATATCGCAACTGTTTATGGATATGGCCTCTACCAAATAGAGCAAGCAAACAGGATTAAGCTGAATGCCGACAACAGCTGAGCGGTAATCTCCGCCCGGAATCGACCTCACCTCCACCATAATTAATAATATTTGTTAAGCTTATGGGACTTAACTACGAGGGTCATCAGTCCCTAAACTTACAAACTACTTATCAACTACCTTATACTAAGGACGGCACAAATATCCATGCCCGAGGGGGGATTCGAACCCTATTGGTAGAGTTGTCTTTGCGTTTTGATGATGTCGGCGTTCATAAGCCGCCTACTCGTAACAAACACTGTGTCGTCGGCGAACTGGGCCTATAGGGTATTGTGAAGTGTCGGGATGTCGTCATACAGGCGGAACAGGGTGGGCGAGAACACCGAGCCCTGCAGAACTACCTCGTGTAGCTGTCAAACGCTGGAGCTGTGCCGTCGATCCAGACGAAGAACTATCAGTTGGGAGCATGCAACAATCCGGGATCACGCGAAGACCATGAGACTGTCCTTCCATTCCTTGTCAGCTTTTTCCACTTCAATGAAGATCGCCGATGTGTAGTAGGCCCGATTCATACTGTACGTGAAATACTCGGTAACTGGGATGGGTTGGAGCTCTGTGAACAGGGTGGTCCGCAAGGCGAACTCTTCGGGCCTGATGATGTGGTCTGCTGTTGCTGTCGCTGCGTGTTCGCTGTCTGCCTCAAACTGTTTTTATCTTCGACTTCGCTACGTTCTTGACCGTGTATAGTTTTACCCTCAATGTCAGTGGTTTTGGGGTAGCCGAACCTAGGCTGTTAGCATGTCCAAGGGTCCAGTTGAAGTCGCGGTTACCCGTGGGCACAGAGGCCAAGGTCAGCTTTTGGGGCTCCTCTACTGGTGCTTGTGTTTTCAACTATTTTATGTTTTTACTTTCTTGACTGTTTTATTGTTTGACTTTCTTGACTATTTTATCTCTGGACACGGATCATCCCACTACTTCTAACTGCATTGAAAAGGATATAGGAGCCAATGGAGTGGAATTTATCACGACTTCCACTGGGAAAGAACTAAAACTGAAGATTGTGACCAATCCCCGAACTCTACAGCTAGCCAATGATGGAACTGGTGGTAGCACTGATGCCTCTGAATTGGTAAACCAAGCGAACAGTTCTGCTACTGATGATGGATTACAATTTCAAAGAAGTAAAAGAGCAAGAACAAACAATAAAAAACAAGAAACATCTAATGATAAGGATTTTTCAAATCTAAAGAAAAATAACAAGAAACCCCAAGAAAATACACTAAAGCAAAAACTATATACTTCTAATGAAAGGATAAATGCGCTGTCAACTACAACTAGAAGCCACAATCAAATTCCAACAAGAGATAACAAATTTAATGAACGAAACTCTGGAAAAAAGGTACTCCAACTAAAATTGCATCAAAGTATAATCAATTGGATACAAAATTAAATGGGAAAATGAATGACCAGCCAACATCATATCAACATAAAATTCTATTAAAATACAACAAACCAAATGATGAGAACCTGGAAAAAGAAGATGTTCCAATTGAAAGAATACATGGCACAGAAGGCAACAGTGGAAATCCAAGGTGACACAAAATAAATTGTTTCTAGCTTTTAAACAATTGTCTCTTATCAGTGATATTGAGTCCTTCAATTTTCAACTAAATGGATCATTAAAACTAATCAGCTGTAATCAAGATGTTCTGAACCAAGTAAAGAGATTTCTACTAAATTTCTGTCCAAAAGCAAGAGTAACCTTACCCGGATCACTAGTCAACAAAATGCGAACAAAACAACGAAAAACAAGATTTCCCACATCTAAGGTAGTAATCAAAAATATTGATTTTTCATGTAGAGACAGAACAAGTAATGGAAGAACTAATCCAGTCTAAGTTTAAACATTTTGAATGTAGTAAGAGTTAAATTTGCTAAACATCAATTTCAATTCTAAGTACAAGTGCATAAAGTCGACCCACCTAAAATGGCACCACCTCAGTATCTGCAATGCACGAAGTGCTATTGCCTTTGTGCACTGTGAATTGTACTAACATAGTTAAATGCAGCAAATTTTCAGGTGAAGATTTATCTAAGAATTGAACATCAGAATCAAAACAGATCATCTGTGCTAATTGCGAAGGACATCACAATTGTACCAGCATTAAATGTCCAAATGACCCTAAAGAAATGCCAAATGCGGATACAGCTGTATTAGCTAAAGGTATTATCCGTGCATGAGCCTCCGACGCGGAACTTATTCTTCAGCTTTCTTTGTAAATCCTTTGTCGCCCATGTTGACGCACCCGATTATAAATTACGGCTGTATGTTGGGTGGTAATAATAATGTTGCATATTTCTAAAGAAAGGAAACAGTTATAGCTGTCCGTAAAATTACATATATACTTATCAAGGAAGGGCTTCGCAATGTTAATAAGAAAACCATAACTGTTGTGGTGACACACATTCATTACGTAAAGACAATTTTCGTTCAAATAAACCCCCTTCGAGATGTACTGCAACAGTCTCCGTAACTGAACCTTGCAGTGGAATGTGATTTTGGTGGACTTTATTTTATTTATTATTATTATTATTTACGAAACCAGTTTAGTCGTAGTAAATGTTTATCGGAAAAGTTTTGGATGTTTTCTATTAATATTTAAAAGCATCAAATATGCAGATCAAAATAAGCAACGAAATCTGTCTCTAAAACTTCAAGGAATGCTCATACTGACAATTTACGCGTATATCTAGGCATTGTTCTCGAACAGCCAATGTAATTTCTAGTAGATATAAAATCTGTTACTCAGAAAACGAGCATAATTATGCATAATATTGCCCTCTCTGACACAGCGGATTTTAAATTGCCGGTACATATGCTGTATAACAATAGTAAACAATTTACGCGTATATCTAGGCATTGTTCTCGAACAGCCAATCTAATCTCTAGTAGATATAAAATCTGTTACCCAGAAAACGAGCATGGTTATGCATAACATGGCCCTTTCTCACACAGCGAATTTTAAATTACCGGTACATATGTAACAATAGTAATAATAATGATAATAATCAACTTTTCTGACTAAGGCAACCACTGAGAAATACGTATATTATTTGTTTTATTTAAATGTTTTTCAAACTGTGGGTAGCGGGGTGTATCCAATCGGTTCTTCCGACGATTTTAAAATACCCAAATAGCATATTGTAACGACTCCAAAAATAATGAACTTTATTTTAGGAGCAAAGTTTTATATTATGGAAAGTTGCGTGTCAAACCGTTATAAACAGAAAACCAATGTGGTTAATAACGCACTTAGGGTGATACTAGAACAACTCAATTTTACCATTCCTTCATAATTCCAACATGGCAATTCTGCATCCTTTTCCACTTGGTAAAAGTGTCATTTGAGTAACTTCCATTCATTTATTCTTTCTGTGACCGCAATAGCGCACAGTCTTTTCCTGTTGTCTCAATGTTTGTATCGCGGTTTATAGAGTCGGTTTGCTATATGTTATCAATATAAATATTGGAACATTTCGTGTGTTGAAATAAATACAGCGTCAAAGTTAAACATTTGTGCTGGACCGGTTTTCGAACCCGGATTTCTCTCCATCCGGGCCAGCTGTCGCATTAACAAATTAGGCTATCCAGAAACTCTTGCTTTCCAACACAAATTATCAACTTGTAGCCCCCTGCCAAATTGCTTCCTCTTGCTCGCAGCCTATACTAGATTCCCGCAACGGATCGAGCATTTGAATGCGTCCGCGATTTTGACTGGATTCTCCATTATCGAGTGCTGCTACACAGTATCGAATGTTTACAAATATAATACTGAAGGAGTTAATTATATCCACTTTTTATGCGACGATGCATTTTCATGTGTCCTCTATGTACCAAACAAAGAAAAAAAGGAAACAAACGTCGCGCATATATATCTTCGTTTTTATATCACATGTAATTTTTACATTACAAATTTCTGTGCAGTTAGTGTATCACAACAGTTGTTCCAGAAATATTGTGGTCCGCATTAGCAAAAAGATTGGGAATGTCTGCCCTAATATGTTTCTGGCTCTCATACACATCCTGAGATCGGCAAAGTATTCCGACTGCATTAATGCTTTCGTTAGTGACATGAAATATACTGTTCCACTGCTCAATAGTATTTGAATATTGACCCTATCACCTCTGTGAGAGGGGTGGGGGCAAAAATTGCACGCAGTATTTGATTTATTTGTGTACTACCCTACTTGTTGGAGTGAAGAAGAAAGAATTTAGCTAACTGCAGAAAAATATCTAGACAAAATGCTGTCATGGTGTTACAAGTTTTGTGCGGACAGTCCCTCCCCCTCACCCCCCCCCCCTCCCCACCATCCTTAGACATCAGTGAGACAACTTTTCGATTCAAATATTCTCGATGGGATAAAAAGAAATGTAGTTGATAACACTGTATTAAACTGCCATTGTTGTTTCGAAATAAATCACATTTGTTGTTCGAGCAGTTGTACATTAAGTTACTCGGAGTCCTAATAAAATCTCTCGTATCAGAGGTTTTTCATACATGAAGAGGTGTCAGATATAATAAATGAACCAAGTGAAGGTGATGAATGTGACTTGGAAGAATATGATACAGTTGTGACATAGGACAGTGACACATCTATTGAAAATGAGTCAAGTTCATGGAGTTCATCCTCTGACGAACAACACACAGCTGCTTCCAGCATCATTGTTACAGCAAACAGCGCTAGGGAACGCATTACTGCACCTCCAAGGCAAATACGCAGGTCAGTACAAAATATAGTGAATTTCCGTGAAGGTTTGACACAGACGGTATGACCTCTAGTGTGTCATAAACTTTAAGAAAAAGCTTAAAACTCCTGAAATAATGAAGATAATCTTGGCTATACAAACAAAGAGCTCATAATAAGAATTTAAAACAACCATAGAAGAAATATACGCCTTCATTGGTATTTTGATAGTCACAGTCGGACAAAATGACAACAGACTGCCTCTTGAGGACTTGTAGGGGCAAGTACTGGAAAAGAATATCTGCGGGGCTACAATGAGTCGTATTCGATGTGGAGTACTTCTGTCCTTGATTAGATTTGATGATAAAGACACAAGAACCGAAAGACGAAAGCTGGATAAGTTTTGCCCCCTTCGTGAAATTTTCGACAAAACTGACGGAATGTCTGAAATTTTACATGCTTAGTGCAGATCTAACGATCGAAAATACGCTCTTTCTATTTCGAGGAAGATGTCCCTTTAAGGTCTTTATGAAAAAGAAACCTGGAATGAACGATGTTTAAATTAGGATATTATCAGATGTATGTTCTAAAAATGGAGGTATATGCAGGAGAAAATGAATGACCGGCTGAGGAACGGAGTACGAAGGCAGTTGTTGGACTTCTAGTGAAGCCACTAGCAGAAAGTGGAAGAAATGTAACAAGAGATCGTTATTATACATGCAGATACCTAGGCGAGGAGCAAGGGAACATTGAACAAAACACATACCAGAACAGCTAGAGAAGACGCAGGGACGAAAGCTATATTCCTGTAGGTCATTCACAGATTCGAAACAGGCAACGTACCGGTTACCTTGGTTTTACACATCTCCAAACTGAAGCCTACTATGAATCCCCTATTTCTATCCAGACAACATAATGATAGCAAGACGGATGAGTCTAAAGAGGAAAAAATGAGAAACATCAACCTGTACTACAATGTAAGCAAATGGGGCACAGATAGCAATGATGAAATGACGCGACATCATACAGTGAAGCGAGTAACGAGGAGGAAATCGTTATCTTTTTCGGCATGATAGATATTGCTTGTGTCAATGACGGAACAATTTACATGATAAACAGCACAAACTGGAATAAGAAGAAAATCATGTAAGAAGGGTGTACCTGATAGAACTAAGTTAAGCCAGCTGTGGAAGAGAGATGAAACAATAGCACGGGTTTACAAAAGCCTATAATCTCTACAGTGGCACAGAAAGGAGTGAACTATGCTGCCACGAAAGTCTTCGGTCAGTTACCAAAGTAGCATCAAAAGTCTAACACTTAGCCAACTAGTATTTAAAAAGAAATTGAAGGAATTTATGGGTGGCAACTCCTTCTACACTTTGAATAAATTTTTAGATAAAACTTAAAATTAATCGTGAAATTAACGCATAGATATGCCTCAGACTCATTTTAATAAATCATAAAATAATCTAAAATAGCAAATCACAAATAAGAAGAGAAAGAATCATACTCAGAAATTACAATTATTCTATAATTATAGACACTTTTTATATTATTCTTAGTGTTTGCGGTCTACAGACAGATCCTCCTGTGGAATAAAATTTAACAAATTGAACAGTTGCATGAATGCTGGGCGACGATAAAAGACGTAAAATAAAATAAAAATAAAAAAAACAATAAAAAAGTTACGTGAGTTGCACTCATCCTGTGAAAACAGTCATATGCAAAAATTGTGAAATTTGATATGAGTAGAAGGAGATTAAAAATATAATAATATTTCTCATATTCATTAATTTATTTGTATCTGTTATAATGTTCCGATAACTATGGAAAGTGTGTTGCAACCTAGTAAAGAAAAAAATGTGTTAAAAAGTTAAAATGTCAGGACAAGTTTGCCCCCCCCCTCCCCGCCAACACACCGTTTATCCTTAGACATCCACTGACAGTTCTGAGCTTGGTGGTGCTAGGGTTAATGACACGGTTTACGTTGTTTCTATAGTAACAACATGTGACCTGCATACCCTGTCCAGAGAATGGTGCTTTGTCTTGCAGTATTTATTGTTACACTTTTACAGGACAAAGTGTAAACCGATCCTTGTTTCGTAAAATGCTGAATACTGTGTTTGCCGTTCAGCTTATTTGGAATTCTGTTTCGGAACGCAGCTACCTGCGACGACCGCTCCACGCAATTACGGTGAAATTCGCGCGTCGGGTGGTTGCACTTTTCGTTTGCCTAATTACGTGTGAGGTTTGGCGCAATTTCGTAATTAATATTTCAGTAAGCAAAACAAATCATTTATTCATGGTTAATAAGCGTTAATTGTGTTCTAATTGTCCACAGAGACAGAATCGTTAACCTGTTCCGAAAGCGGCATTCGGGAGCCAGCATGAAACCACACTGTTCCTCATTACAGTCACGACTATACCGTTCCTATAATAAATTTCCGAACTGCAAGTTTGATACACATATGGCAGTAAACGGTCAAATAAATTGCATTTTTTTTAATAGTACCAAAACTGTCAAACTACTCTAGACCTTAAGAAGAAACGTGTACAAACATTATTAATCCCAGTTATTGATCACATTGATGTTATATTGCGTCTCTTCGATTATATTTCACCATCTTATACGCAGATACCTTGGCTCTGTGTTGACAAGCGCAGAGATTTTCATACACTCTGTTTCCTCTACTGTCTTATCGACGTACACTGTCTCTCATATCTTTCCTCGACTGTAACACTCTTGTCTGAACAACAGATTACATTATATTAGATTAATACTTGTTTCATAGATTACATATATAAGATTTCGTAATGATGTGAAACGTGTCAGTTTACAAATGTTGCGTGTACATGACAATATTTGAAGGATTTTTTATTTTCCTTTTTTATTTATTTTTATTTTTATTGTGTTTTACTTCTTTTAATTTTCAGTTTTATCTATTTATTTATTCAAAGTGTAGAAGGAGTTGCCATTCATAAATTCCTTCAATTTCTTTTTAAATACTAGTTGGCTATCTTTCAGACTTTTGATGCTACTTGGTAATTAACCGAAGACTTTTGTGGCAGCATAATTCACCCCTTTCTGTGCCAAAGTTAGATTTAACTTTGAATAGTGAATATCACCCTTTCTCATAGTGTTGTAGCTATGCACACTGCTATTACTTTTGAACTAGGTCGGATTGTTAATAACAAATTTCATATATATATATATGGCGAAGCTACGGTGAAGATCCCTAGATCGCAGAATAAATGTCTATAGGATGATCTTAGGTGGACTCCAGCAATTATTCTGATTACACGCTTTTGTGCAATGAATATTTTTTACTCAATGTTGAATTACCCCAGAATATGATCCCATATGAAAGCAATGAATGAAAATAGGCATAGGAAGCTAATTTACTGACCCGTATATCACTAAATTTTCCAATGACCCTGATAGCATAAGTAGCTGAACTGAAACGTTTTAGCAGATCTTCAATGTGTTTCTTGCAATTCAATCCCTCGTCAACGCAAACACCTAAAAAGTTTGAATATTCTACCGTATCTACATACTTACGTTCACAATTTAAATTTATTAATGGTTTGGTGCCATTTACTGTATGAAACTGAATATACTGGGTTTATCAAAGTTTAATGAGAGAGAAATACTTAATAATTTTCTGAAAGATATCACTTACAATTTTGTCAGTTAATTCCTGTTTGTCAGTTATGATAGCTATGCTTGTATCATTAGCAAAAATAACTGCCTTAGTATATTCGTAAATGTAAAATGGCAAGTCATTAATACATATTTAGAACAGCAAAGGACCCAAGACCTAACCTTGTGGACCACCATTTTTGATAACTCCTCAGTTAGAGGAATTAATTGTTTCTCCTAAATCATGTGAACTGCTTATTTCAATTTTTTTCAGTCTTCCAGTTAAGTATGACTTAAACCATTTGTCCACTGTCCCACTCACACCACAATACTTAAGCATATCTAGAAGAATCCCATTATTTTCTTCATGCAGATATCTTATCCAAATCATCTGCAGCTGCTTTTGACTTTCTGGTGATTTTACTAACCGATAAATGACAGCATCATCTAGAAATTCTCGCGCGGCTCTGAATGGAAGGAAGGAAGCTTAGGTTTAACGTCTCGTCGACAGGTGGTCATGAGAGATGGAGCCAGCGCTCGGAGTTCTTGGGTAAGGATGGGGCAGGAAAGCGACCGTGCCCTTTGAAAGGAACCATCCCGGCATTTGCGTGGAGTGATTTAGGAAAATCACGGAAAAGCTAAATCGGGATGATCGGAGGTAGATTTGAACCATCTTCTTCCCGAATGCGAGTCCAGTGCGTTACCACTGCGCCACCTCGCTCTGTGGCTATGAATGTAGCCTGTAATGAATCGCTAGACACGTTTAGTAGGTAGTGATCATGTTCGGCCAATTTCTCTGCTACTAAATAAAAGCTTCTGCTGGACTGCAAGAAAGCAGATTCCATCCTTTTTAAAAGATCCTGACAGAATGGTGTGGAACCATCTGCCACGCTCATCGTTCTACCCAGTCTGAGGTTTTCATACTCAGCTTCTGCCATTTTGCGCAGTCTGTCTCTCCCACGGCCGCTGTTTTCATCCCCTTCGTTACCATTGTCTTCTCTGCCACATTCGCTGCCTCTTTGCCATTGTGTTTGCCCCATTCTATTCCCCTTACATTGCCACTGTCCCTTTCTTTCAACTGCCTGTTGTCTCATCATTGTCTCCCCGCTACAGATGTCCTTCTAGGTGGTTTTCTCGGGCTTGTAACTCATAGACAGGAAAACTTCAACACGATTTTACAAGCGCCAGGGAAACATAACAAAAATTTTGTTTAAATAATTGTGATAAACTATATATTTATTACACAGTAACATTTAATTTGTTGTAAATTCGTTTTCGCTTCTTAGGCGATCTTCAGACAACTTAATATTGCCGATTATCCACATCGCACCAGCTACTGTGTTGGGAGTACAAAGATTTTGCAATGATATGTACCTAATCATATACTATGTAACCTGTAAGTATTTTATAAGAAACAATTAAAACAAAGCAGTAACAAGAGAGTGTACCATTAAGTACAATTGTGTGTTAACTTACATATACGAACAATATACAGTTCTTCTTACTGCTACATACTGGGCCATATGTTTATTTCAGATTATTTATTGAAATTTAATTTATAGTTATTTCTTAGTTATTGTTTTGCTTCAATTGTTTCAGCGTCTCTGTTTCATCAAAAACCGACGGTAGAGTCAATAAAAATTGTAATAATAGAAACTTGTTTTTTGAAGTTAGCCGGTCCGGACACTGAAGTTTATGTATGGTGTCCATTCACCGGTCTTTCACATTCCACAGTTTCTTCTCTGTTTTGCTACCACTGTCGCATGCATTAGTCTTTATTACAGTTACTATCTCTCTCTTTCTTTCACATTGTCACTCTCTCCTCTTTCTCTTCCGCTATTACATTCTATTGTTTCCTTTCACACGAAAATTATGAATATGTTTGCATGTCAAAACCCTTAGCGAAGCAGGCAGAATGAGGATTGAGGCAGTTGGCTCTATTGCAGCCGGGTCTTTTCTTTCCTTTGCTGTACCTGTTGTGCTGCTAATATAAGACTAACTCTGTAGATCAGAGCTTTCCAAACTGGGAACTAACAAATTTAGTCTCAAAAAAAAAAAAAAAAAAAAAAAAAAAAAAAAAAAAAAAAAAAACTTGTCTTAAAACAACACAAAATATCCTTCTCTTCATACTACCCTAAAGACTCGCCTGCAGCTAATCATCCTTCTCTTCATTCAGTGCACCACAGATGACGTATTAAAGGAATGATCGGTGCACATTAATTGCGTGCTTAGCCGGTAGACGGTAGCTCTGTTTCAGCAGCAGTAGACACTCAGGGTTCGTTCAAGCAGCTGCCAATTGTCAGATTCCAGCAAACTTCGCATGCGCAGAGCAGCTGCTGATACTCGATAACAGCTACTCCCATGCGCAGTTTGCTGGAACTGGCAGCTGCTTGAATGAACCTTCACTGTAGTCTGCTTTCCTTCTCAAAAAGCTGCACCTGAGCGTTCTTAATGGATTTATCAAAGCCAAGTCACCCTCGGTAGCGTTTCTTACAATTAAATGGCAATCAATGACACAGTGGCTGTAAAAGCGATCACAGATTGAAAAAGCAGACACAATTGTCCTCTGACTAAAGCTATTCAGTAGCGATGTTTAGCATGGTGTATGGCCGAGTGATTAATTGAGAGTAGTATTTTAAATGCAGTGTTCGTTGGTTCGAACCCTGTTATGCGTTAATATTTTTTTCCCTCAGTTTCCTGTATGTAACAGATTCTGGGACCAGAAATGATATTCATATTGTTACTTGTCACAAATATTTATCCATTTTTTTCCGAATATGTCGGGACTTCCGAGGTCGTGGTGAAGCATAAACCTAACAATAGAACTTAAATAATAATTCATCGCTTGTCATAAATACATCCTCTTTATTTCTGAAAATAATGTGATAATATTGAACTGAAATGGAACAGCCCCTGTGATGTCTAAATCAGAAATCCCAGCAGCTTATTTCCAGATGCCGTTTTCATCGATCCAGCAAAACCGTATCTGGCCCTGACATGTACACACGACAGCGAAAAACTGTTTCCGAAATTCAGTTTTTCGTATTTCAGAAGTTGGTTCGCGTCTAGATGAAGCAAGTATTACTGTGTGAGTTAGGCATTGTTGTCTGCGGTGTTACTCTGTTGTAGATCTCCGTAGTTCCTTTTCTTGCTATGAGTGTACGTAATTACTGCAGTCAGGATCAACATTAAACATGTCAATGCGTACAGGGATTTCAGTTTCGTTTGTTGTTGTTGTTGTGGTCTTCAGTCCGCAGACTGGTTTCATGCAGCTCTCCACGCTAACCTGTCCTGTTCAAGTCTCTTCATCTGAGTATACGTTCGGCAACCTATATCCTTTTGAATCTAATTACTGTATTACTCCCTCGGTCTCCCTATACGATTTTTACCCCACACACTTCCTTCTAATGCTAACTTGACAATTCTTTGATGTGTCAGATTGTGTCCTACCAACCTTCTCTTAGTCAGGATATGCCAGAGACTCCTTTTCTCCCCGATTCGGTTACGCACCTCCTCATTAGTTACGTGATCTACCCATCTAATTTTCATCATTCGTCTGTAGCACCACATTTCAAAAGCATCTATCATCATTTTATCTGAATTTCTTATCGTCCAAGTTTCACTCCCATACAATGCTACACTCCAGACATATGCTTTCAGAAAGGACTTCCTAACTTTTAAATTAATATTGGATGTTAACAAGTTTCACTTCTTTAGAAACGCTTTTCTTCCCATAGCCATTCTGCATTTTATATCTTCTTTACTTCGGCCATCAGATGTTATCTTGCTACCCAAATAACAAAATTTATATACTACTTTTATTGTCTCATTACCTAATCTAATTCCTTCAGCATCGCCTGATTTTCTGACATTCCATTCCATTACCTTCGTTTTACTCTTGTTAATGTTCATCTTATATATTCCTTTCAAGACCCTGTCCATTCCATTCAATTGCTCTTCCAGATCCTTTGCGGTCTCTGACAGAATTACTGTGTCATCGGCAAACCCTAATATTTTTAGTTCTTCTTCCTGCACTTTAATCCCCTCTCCAAATTTCTCCTTCCATTCCTTCACTGTGTGCTCAATGTACAGAGTGAACAACATTGGGGTAAGGCTACAACCCTGTATAACTCCCTTCCCAACCTCTGCGTCCGTTTCTCGCCCTTCGACTCTAATAACCGCTGTCTCTTTTTGTATAAGTTGAATATAGCTCTTGGCTCCGTATATTTTACCGCTGCTACCTCCAGAATTCGGAAGAGTGTATTCCAGTCGACATTGTCAAAAGCTTTCTCCAAATCGACAAACGCTAAAAACGAAGGTTTCCCTTTCCTTGGCCTATCTTCTAAGATAAGTTGTAATGTGGGTATTGACGGACAAGGGTACATCGGGAACCTGTCAACTATAGAGCAGAAAGAGCATTGATTAATTTCCGCAATTTTGTCGTGAATTCCAAATACCAAAAAAATACGTTCCGTTTCAAAACATTTAAAAAGCACAAAATATTGAAATATACCAAGAACTACATCGATACTTACCAAACCTTATAATCTTTAAATGACGAGATCAGTGGAACTCATTGCGAAATCACTGGCAAGAACGTTGCACTGAAGTGCCAGACAGAAATTTTAAAACCGACGGCAAATTGACTACAAATGAGACGTGGAATCTTATTGGCCACCCGAACGTTGCTCCTGACTGTCCGCTTTCACCTTCGTCATTCATCGCGTCGTTGCCAACGTCTACAAAAGAAGCACCATTCGCGATCTCATAAGGTGAACTTTTACCGTTTACGACTGCTTGTTATTCTAAGCATGGTTTCGTGCGTCAATCGTGTACCTTGACAGCTTACGTAAGTCGGCCTCCTGTATACAGCCCACACTGCAGCACTCGGGAGACCGTCAGTTTAATTTAACCACCAGGTATATGTCAAACGATAGAAACTGTCAGGTCTTTATTTATCTACAGCAGTACTTTCAAAATTTTCCCTCGTGGCGACACCCTTTTATAGCTTACAGTTTTGCGCGACACTCTTTCACCAATGTAAATACATTTGGTAGAATGTAGATGGTTCTAGCAAGGGGGGCGGGGGGGGGGGACGGAAATAAAGTATCGCTTAAATGTAGTTCTACTACATGTCGTCCCCTTGGGTAAAATATTCCGGTGGTAAAATAGTCACCCATTCGTATCTCCGGGCGGGGTCTACTCAGGAAGATGTCGTCATCAAGAAAAACAAAACAGGCATTCTACGAGTCGGAGCGTGGAATGTTCTAACCCTTAATCGATTAGGTAAGCTAGAAAATTTGAAAAGAGAAATGGATAGGTTAAAGTTAGATATGGTAAGGATTAGTGAAGTTCGGTGGCAGGATGAACAGGATTTCTGGTCAGGTCAATACAGGGTTATCAATACAAAATCAGTTGGTGGTAACGCAGGAGTAGGTCTGATAATGAATAAGAAAATAGGAATGCGGGTAAGTTACTATGAACAGCATAGTGAACGCATTATCGTAGTAAAGATAGACACAAAGCCAACACCGACCACAGTAGTGCAAGTTTATATGCCTACTAGTACGGCCGATGATGAGGATATAGAAAAAAATGTATGAGGAGATAAAAGAAATCATGCAGAAAGTTAAGGGAGACGAAAACTTGATTGTGATGGGGTACTTCAACACGGGAAAAACGAATGAAAGAGGAGATCGCTTGGTGCAGAGCACAATTTAATGATCACCAACACTTGGTTTAAGCATCATGAAAGAAGGCTGTATACGTGGAAGAGACGAGGAGACACTGGAAGGTACCAGATTGACTTTATAATGGTAAGGAATAGATTTAGAAACCAGGTTTTAAACTGTAAGACATATATAGGGGCAGATATAGACTCTGACCATAACTTGTATGTTATGAACTGCAGATTAAAACTTAAGAGACTGCAGAACGGTAGAAAGGTTAGAAGATGGAACCTGAACAAATTGAAGGAATCAGAGGAGGTTGAGAGTTTCAGAGGGAGCATTGGCAAGGATTGGCTGAAACGGGGGAAAGTAATACAGTAGAAGAAGAATGGGTTACTCTGAGAGATAGGGTACTGAAGGCTGCAGAGGATCATATAGGCAGAAGGACAAGGCCTAATAGAAATCCCTGAATAACGCAGGATATATTGAACTTAATTGAGAGAGGAGAAAATATAAAACTTCAGCAAGTGAAACAGGAAAAAGGGAGTACAAAAGCCTGAAAAATGAGATTGACAGGAAGTGCAGACTGTCCAAGCTGGGGTGGCTAGAGGATAAATGAAGAACCGTAGAAGAATGCATAACTAGGGGAACGATAGATACCGCCTATAGGAAAAGAAAAGAGATTCTTGGAGACGAGAAAAGCAGCTGTATGAATATCAAGAACTCAGACGGAAAACCAGTACTAAGCAAAGAGGGGAAAGCTGAACTGTGGAAGGAATATATAGAGGGCCTATACAAAGGAAATAAACTTGAACGCAGTAATCTAGAAATTGAAGACGAAGTGGAGGAAGATGAGATAGGAGATATGATACTGCGAGAAGAATTTGACAGAACTCTGAAGGACTGGAGTTGAAACAAGGCCCCATTTTAAAACATGTTAAGGTAAGGTAACTGTAGGTGCTATTGAGATACAGTAAAATTTAACCAATCCGTGTTGTTAACAGCATGTCGACTTCGACATTCGCACAGAATGTTTACAAGATATGAAAAAACGTGTTAACATTGAGTTTCAGTGACTTTGTTTTCAAAATGAATCACACGATTCGTATGGGGAACATGACACACTCCTCGTTCAAATTTCTTCACACACACTACTTTTCTGTTCAGATGTAATACTTTCTTGCGACGCAAATTGAAATATATAAGTCTCTATCTCAAGTAATACTACTGACTATATAATTTGTCCAGTGTCTTGCAATACGCGAATATTGAATCTTACTAAAATTAGTGTTCACTTCCCTGAGAAAAATACAGATGTTTTAACATTCCACACGATGCCCATACAAAAAAGGCTGCAAAAGTCAGACAATCACCACATTTAAAATCACTGGTGAAAATAATTTTGACTACATTGTACAGCCAGAAGGTAACTTTCACAGACAAAGACTCTGAAACGATATCCAAGAAACGTTCTTTGTCAGTATATTACACTCAGTCTCCATTACATAACGTAAATGTAAATTTCACATTGATTGAACTGCAATATGTTGATCCACTACGCCGATTTATTTACAAACCATGAAGGAAACCCTAGTTCTTATTGGCCTCGTGGATGCGACTCCTGATTGCTGCGGCACCGTTGCCAACGTCTAAACATGAAACACCACTCGCGGACTCATAAACTACACTTCAGACTAATAAAGACTACAGTGACGTGCGTCATTTCTATGCAAAACGCCGCAATTTTCTGCTAGCGCCACTAGATGATGGCATAGTTTCGCTGCACTAACCAGTGCTCCATTTGCGTGAGTGGTATAGCTGCAGTACGTATTTGTCTCTTGGAGTGTTCGCAAGCGAGTTACTGCGTAAACTGCGTACAGTGCAGTGATATGATGAAGAGAATTAGTCCTACGCATGTGGTCCAAATATTAGGGACCAACGTGCGACATGCTGAATATTGAAATGACATCGGGACGATAAGCAGTTCGCAGATATCTATATCTATAAATGTGAATATCGGTTCGGTGTACGTTTATCACGTCTGAACCACAAGACATAGAAAGCTAAAAATTCGTACATTTACCAGTGTCTACCCGGGGAAGGCTTTAGGTACGGTTTTATGGCGATTGGATAGCTATTTATCTATATATGTTAATGTGAATGTCTGTTCGGTGTGTGCTTACCATAACCGAACGACAAGACGCAGAGACTTAAATATTTGTACAGTTACTAATTTATGCCTTAGGAAGGTTTCAGGCACGGTTTTATAGCGATGTGATAGATATTTCGTAATTTCAAGAATACAACGCGAAATTTACTATTTGAAAATGGTTTTATTGGTTGCCTTGTTGCTTGAGGGTTGATAATGATGAAAGGGTGGAGTATATTGAGATGGAAAGTTATCGGTGTATATAAAATTCTACGTGTCTGTGTGTGAGTTAATATTTCACTCTGCTGCGAAAACTACAGAACGTGAACCAATGGTCTGTTTGTAATTGTTGTCCGAAGTCTCCCGTTGTACACCATAGCAGCTAGATGCTGATAGCTATAAGGGGATGGAATATATGCTGGTTGAAAGTCGTTAGAGTATAAAAAAAATTAGGACTGGAGGCCAGTAATGACGTTTTCGACTCTATAGCAAGGAGGTTATATATAGTGCTACAATGTGTTCAGCTCTTTCTCTGTGAGAATAAGCATACGAATAAGGAAATATAACAATAAATAAATAAAGCAGTAAAAAAGAAATTTCTCCTAATACATCTCTTTAAAACAAAAAGTAGTTTACCAGAATGCTCTAAAATGGAATTAAAATGAAATTGGACATTACTCTCACCATAGGTGTTGAGATATTGCAACACAGGCTATAAGGAGTAATGTATGTATTATTTATTGTAAATCATTAAGCACTTCCCATAATTTTATTTTTTTATTTGAATGTTGATTAAAAATGTTTGTTTCTAAAGAAGGTATCGTATTTCATTTTATCCTTCAAAACTACTACTTAAAGATAGGTTATCTGTCATAATCAACCAACACGCGAGCGGAGCCGCGGGTTTAAGCTAGTACAACAATAATTCAGAAATATAATGGCGACGAGATAGAAATGCACGACGTTACGCTGGACAGATATACGGAATTTGAAGAACAGCAGGAACCTGGACACGAATGTGGCTCTTCAAGAAGTACACGACGTTCATTTAGAGACCAAACAGGAACAGTAAAGGCACTGTGAGTACGAAGCCTCGCCACCCAAAAGGTGAGGTCTAGTGTATTAAAAGGTACTGACGAGAACTATAGAACTTTGATAAGGAGTGTTACAGTCGTAGCTTCAATTCCTATAGCGAACTAATGAAGGGCTGTTAGCTACAAGTCAATCAAATTGCACAGTTATTCTAAAATGTGTGACTAGGAAATGGGAAGCAGGTGCTCGTTTCAAAGGAAACATACCGTCGCAATTACAATCTATAAAAATGGTATTTAATATCGCAACTTAATGGGCTGGACGTCTGCTGAGGTTAGGTTGGTTCTGCTCTTGTTTCTGGAGACAAACATCCAAGCCCGAGGGGGGAATCGAACCCCCGACGGCGGACGGCCGCGCGCACCGTAGCTTGGCGCTCCAGTACGCGCGGCTAATCCGCCACGGCTCATTTCTTCTCCGTGAACTTTAATTCCCTCTCCAAATTTTTCCTTGCATTTCTTCATGCTTGCTCAATGTACAGATTGAACCATATTGGGGAAAGGCTACAACCCTGTCTTACACCCTTCTCAATCTTTGCTACTCTAATAATCACTGCCTGGTTGTTGCATAAGTTAAATATAAATCTTCGCTCCCTATATTTTACTCCTGCTACATTCAGAATTGGAAAGAGTGTATTCCAGTTGACATTGTCATAAGCTTTCTCCAAATTTACAAAATGCGGAAAACGTAGAATTGCCTATCCTTCCAGCCCATCTTCTAAAATAAGTCGTGAGTATTGCCTCCCGTGTTCCTACATTTTCCGAAAATCCAAACTGATCCTCCCCAAGCTCGGATTCCACAAGTTTTTCCATTCGTCTGTAAATAATTTCTGTTAGTATTTTGTTAGTTGTTCTACGGACCTAAAAGATTAGAAATGCAGCAAATACTGTACTTTCAAATGATGTAGATCATTTGGATACTGTGCTATGAAGTAGTAAATCGCGAAGTCGTTGTGGTTGTTGGTTGAAGTGCAGTTTATGCGGCAGCGTCTAGCCGTCGCATTCGCTAGGTTAGGGACAGCAGAGCAGCCAATATGTTTTTTTTTTTCTTTTTTTAGTATGTGAGGGTGCGTAGCGCCCGAATCTCCGGTTCAGAAACACTCAATATGTCATATCAGTCCTAGCTACCTCGATTGCAAGCATTCTTGGAAATTATAGCAATTACTTTTACTGACCGGACCAGGGTACATACAAAAACCTGTCAACCATAGAGCAGGTATAGCATGTTTTATTTATTTTATGACATGTTCTAAACAGTGATCACGTGACATCCACGCTGATAGCAACTGTAACCTATAGATCGTCAAAAACTTTTTCATACACCGCTTCGATTTGTTTACACAGTACAATTGTAAAGCTCTTTCTCATTTGGCCGCTGCATCGCGACTCTTGATTGGTTGCTCTGCCGTTCCTAACCTATGCGCAACTTTCATAACTTTTGTGTAAACGAATGCCGTTGTCATTGTTGATAAAACTCTTCTAGGTATTAGACCGCATCGTCAATATATCAAACCTATGCGCAACTTTCATAACTTTTGTGTAAACGAATGCCGTTGTCATTGTTGATAAAACTCTTCTAGATATTAGACCGCATCGTCAATATATCAAATATTTCACCGACGTTTCGGCCGCTATTGCAAGCGGCCATCTTCTGGTTGTTACGTTTACTGCTGGATGACGGATAGCTGGTGTCTTAAATATTAAATGTTGCCTGTTATCATTGGTGGTTTCAGAGCTCTTATCATTGGTGTTTGCTTTATTTCTTCCTCTTGGTGGAAAAGGAAGTCCAGGATTGGTATTTATATTAATGTTTGCCATTGGTTAAAACTGGCGAATGAGGAGCGCTGGTAGCAATGACGTCGCTCTGATGCCTAGCGCCGGCTAGAGCGTGCTGTTTGCTCTGTGTACACGCGGCCGCTGTTGTCTCCGGGCTATGCGGGCCCCTATGGACTGCACTGCGCGCGGTGTCGTCGCGAAGCGCTGCTACTGCTGGCAGCCAAGACGCCGGAAGTTTATACCCGACCTCTCTGTTCATATTTCCGGGTCGCTTATCTATTTCTATTGCTTCCCTGATTTTCCTCTTCAGAGTGTAGGGTTGTTTTGCCAGTACAGTGACTTCCTGAAAACATCTGTTTGCCGCGCTCTTCCTGGTGTTCAGATACTGCCGACTTCGTATGCTGTCCCAGCCGAATGTACCTCTCGTGCTCGGCTATCCTTGTGTTAATCGGCCTCCCAGTTTCTCCAATGTACACCTGGCCGCACTCACAGCCGATTTCGTAGACTCCAGCATGTGCAACTTGTCAGTTTTGTCCTTCATTAATATAAACACCAATCCTGGACTTCCTTTTCCACCAATAGGAAGAAATAAAGCAAACACCAAAGATAAGAGCTCTGAAATCACCAATGGCAACATTTAATATATAAGGCAACATTTAATATTTAAGACACCTGCTTTTCCTCATCCAGCAGTAAACGTAACACCCAGAAGATGGCCGCTTGCAATAGCGGCCGAAATGTCGGTGAAATATTTGATATGTTGACGATGCGGTCTAATACCCAGAAGAGTTTTATCATTTCATAACTTCTCTCTTCCGTTCCATTCTCTAATAGCGCGCGGGAAAAAAGAACACCTAAATCGTTACGTTTTCGATCTGATTTCTCTTATTTTATTGGGATGGTCATGTCTCCCTAAGTAGGTGGGTGCTAGCAAACTATTTTCACATTCAGAAGTAAAAGTCGGTGATTGAAACTTCGCAATCGGATCACGCCGTAATGAATAACGTCTTTCTTTTAATGATTGCCACGCCAATTCGTGCAACATTTCCGTGACGCTTTCCCCACGAAAAGTGATAAAACATAACGAGCTGCCCTTCTGTGAACCTTCTCAATGTCTTCCGTCAGTCCCACCTGGTGAGGGTCCCACAAGGGGCAACAGTACTCCAGGAGAGGACGCACAAGTGTGATGTAGGCAGTCTCTTTGGTGGAGCTGGTGCATCTTCGAAGCGTTCTCCGTTTTGCCAATGAAACGTAACCTTTGGTTCGCCTTCCCCACAATATTTTCTGTGTGTTCTCTCCAGTCAAAGTTGGGCGTAATTGCAACTCCTAGGTGTTTGGTAGAATTTACGACCTTAAGGTTTGATTGAATTATCGCGTAATTGAAGTTCAGTGGATTTCTTTTAGTGGTCATGTGTATTACTTCACACTCTTCTTTATTTAGTGACAATTGCCAATTTTCGCACCCTGTAATTTTTTTTCTAAATCGCTTTGCAGTTGCTTTTGATCCTCTGTTGACTTCATTAACCGATAAACGACAGCATCATCCGCGAACAGTTTAAGGGAGCTATTCAGATTGTCTCCTAAATCGTTCATAAACACGAGGAAGACTAGGGGACCTATGACGCTTCCCTGTGGAACGCCAGATATCACTTCTGTTTTACTCGATGACTTATCGTCAATTACAACTAACTGTGATCTTTCTGATAGGAAATCGTGAATCCAATCGCACAATTGGGGAGGTATTCCATAAGCACGCAATTTCATAAGAAGCCGCTTATAGTGTCAAAAGCCTTCCTGAAATCCAGAAATATGGAATCGATTTGAGATCCCTTGTCGATGGCACTTAACACTTCATGTGAGTAAAGGGCAAGCTGTGTGATACTTTCTGAATCCGCGTTGACTATTGCTTAATAGGTCGTTCTCTTCGAGGTAGTTACTGTGGTTGTTTACCCGTGCCCTTGAACCATTGTGGAACTTCCTCGCGCCGGCCGCGGTGAAAGAGGGGACTGAGGCGCTCCAATCACGGTCTGCACGGCCACTACGGTCGGGGGTTCGAATCCCCCCTCGGGCATGGATGCATTGCCGTCCTTAGGATTAGCTAGTTCGTAAGTAATTTGTAAGTTTAGGGACTGATGACCCCGTAGTTAAGTCCCATAAGCTATACAAACATTTGAACTTCCTCGCGAGCAGGTACGTAGTGTCGGACTGAGGCGCTCCAATCACGGTCTGCACGGCCACTACGGTCAGGGGTTCGAATCCCCCCTCGGGCATGGATGCATTGCCGTCCTTAGGATTAGCTAGTTCGTAAGTAATTTGTAAGTTTAGGGACTGATGACCCCGTAGTTAAGTCCCATAAGCTATACAAACATTTGAACTTCCTCGCGAGCAGGTACGTAGCCACACGACACTTGTCAGAAATTATCCTACGCCTTTTGTCGCCGTGAGACGAATTGCTCCCGCGGAGGAAAGTATCCTGCCTGTGGTGTCGCACAAGTCTAAAGTGCGCGCCACCTACTTTCGCAGCGCGCCGCCATGCACGCACGGCGCGGCGTTCTTACGACGACAGCCACGAGCGCCCTCTGCTACAACTCCGCTCGTGGCCACCACTGAACGACATCGTTCACTTGGGACTGAGATAGGAACCAGTTAAGACCTTCGGAATCAGATAGGCACCAGTGAAGACTTGGCTATCGGACAGGCACTAGGCAGGCCTCTAGCTCAACTATGTATCAGCATTCTGCAGTCAAGAACTATGTAAAAGTTAAGTATTGTATAAATTATGTGCAATATATATATATATATATATATATATATATATATATATATATATATATCGTTCTAATTCACTTTAGTGTTTCTATTTTCTGCTGTCCCACTGGCTGCTCACCTTCGTACCTGCACAAGCGTGCATCCTTCATTCCTGTGTCGGTCTCTTTTTACTCGGCCACCTACGACGGAACGAGACACAAAAGCTGCGACGAGGCTGGGACACAAAACTGCCTCCTGCGTAGCGAGAGAGGGACTCGAAGCGCCGATTGGAAGTGCGTGCGAGCAGATTCGGAACGCAGTATAAGCGCGCTACGCAGCGACACAGGCGCGCGAATATCCACACGCAAGAAGCGGATCAGCGGACGGCGAGCGCGGAGGGGGTGGGGGAGGGGGTGGACTGACTGCTGTGCGGAAAATGAGGGGGCGGTAATCCAGTGTGGGCGGACGCGCCCCTTATCGTGTTATTACAGATTCCGCCGCGCCGAGCCGATCCATTGAGCGAGCAAACGCGGCAGCGGTGGCGGAGGCAGTGGCAGAGCCGTGCGGTCGGCTGCGCCGTCTCCGGGCGCCGCACTCGCTAATATTTGCGCAATCGATTAATCGATTTACGCCGCTGCAGTCGACGCCGCGGTCGAGTCGCTCGCTATACGTTGACGCCGCGCCGGGCGCCGGGGGCCGGCTGCGTTTCTAATTGCGAGTAAACAGCGGCGACGCCAGCGCCGCGCCGCGGCCGCCGCCGACACTTCATCCGCGCCGGGGACTCTCGCAATTACCGAGAGCGCCGGCAAATGTTTTGCGTGTGTCGCGCCAAACACACCAACGAACGCAAACTGTACGACACCGACAGCTGCTGCGCAAACTGTTTGCGGCTTGGATTACACCAAACGCTGCCCCCGTGGATCACAGCCCTTGACAGGCTTCTAAGAAATTCCTAACGGCGATTTTTTTTCTCCCTAGGGAAGGCACGTCAGTTTGTGTCTTCTGCGCGTCGACTTTACGAGCAGCTGCTACGAACGGGCGCAGTAAAGCTCCGGCTGTCAGCTATTAGAGGGCTATTTTTCGAACTATTACCTTAACGAACCATGGTTCCTTTTCTAAGAAACAAAAATCGCACTGACGTGTTTTACGGTCCACTTAAGATTTCTAGTTTTATAAGTTTTTGGAAACATTTTGGACCATAATAATAATCTAAATAATAAAAAATTAATTAATGTGTCTGAAACCCTTTTAGGAAAAAAAGAATTCTACGTAGTGGCGAGTTTCGAACCACTGACCTTCAGCGACACAGTCGAACACATTGCCCACTACGCTACAGCTAACACTTAGAAGTTGAGTTCTTCTATTTCATACTTGTGATGGCCGTTGTTAACTGATGCCTAATATGGCATTTGTAGACACTAAATTATCATTTATCGTACGAAGAAAGACGTGTTTTGGTTAATTCTTCAGTGCGCCATTGCTTTGAAATGACAACGTGTAAGTTACAATAACAAAAACATGAAATACACAACACAAGATGGCGTATGCCAGGAAGAGTTGTGGGCGAGGAATGTCATGTGACATCTGCGAACGGCTGGTTTTCATTAATTCAATGGAAGGTGCCAAATCTCCGATATTTTTGAAAATATCTCTGAAACGATACGAGATATGTAAAAAACATAACAGAACAAAGCTGTAGAGAAATTTCTCCTCTACAAATTCGTTTATTCAATCTTCGCGTCACATGAACGGTTTATTTTCAATTAAAATTACATTACAAACGGCTTTTGTTTTAGTATTACTAACGTATTTCTTGTCCGAAATACTTCAAAAAGCGAGGTTCTGGTCTCTGGTAGCCAACAATTATGTCTGTAAGATTTCGTGGCGTTCGGTCGTACGGTTCGACCTAAAAAGTGGGAACACGTTACAGTTATTTTTTAAATATCTCTGCAACCATGCAAGATATGAAAAAAACATAATAGAGCGAAGTTGTGGAGTATTTTCCCCTTTACCAAATAGGTTACTCAGCTTTCGTGTCAGATGAACGGTTAGTTGCAATTACAATTATATTACAAACGGCTTTTTTTTTGTATTACTACCGTATTTTTTGTCTGAAAAATTTGAAAAAGGGAGGTTCTGGTCTCTGGCGGCCTACAATTATGTCTGTAAAATTTGGTACTGATCGGTTGAAAGGATTGTCACAAAAACAGTTAACACGTTACGGACAGACAGACAGACAAACATCCCAAACTCGCCGTTATTTTTGCAAATATCTCTGAAATGATACGAGATACGAAGGAAAAAAAAAATGTAGAGAATTTTCTCCTCTACAAATTCGGTTATTTAAATTTCGGGTCATATGCATAGTTAAGCCGTTATTTTCATTTAAATTTCGAGCTGTCAAAAGACGATCGCAAAGGCCTACTTTTAGTGTTTATACCGTAACCTAAAGTGGGCCAACAAATTGATATCGGACGCTAATAATTGATTACCATCCTCTGCCATTAGAAGCATTCTTGGCCTTGCTTGAAGATGGCCGTACGATACCTGGCTGAAATATTAGTCAGCAAAACTGATTTTTCGCAGCTGCACGCCCGTAATTTATCGGAAATTTTGTATCGTTGATTTGATTACTTAGATGTTGTGAATTTTCTGCAGTATTTTACTTATGTTTGATTTCGTGAAACAAAAAATTACATATAAGTGCAGAAATAATTTTTGAAGCGGTGTTTTAATTTAAATAGTTTGAAATTTAAAATGGCAAAATATGTGACGTCCCACCAGGGTAGGGTCACAAACAATGTGACCACGTGTGACAAGGATGGGGACGGAGCTCCAAAAATTTTAGAAATTGGTTTGGGCCCTTAGGGAAACGTTGAAGTCACGTGATCCATCACATACGATAGTTAATTCCGTTCAGGAAAAGAGGTACAAATGACATGAATAATCAACAACCGTCGATTACACTGGTCGACAAATTTTGACTTTTTGTCTGGGGTTTGCATGAAAATATGAATTTATGACTAAATTGACCCTGCTGATCACAAATCTGCAGCCTGTTTCTGTGTAGCACGTCAGGGTTTTGCACCACCACTTTCATCACCATATTCACCATTGTATAACTCTGCGCCAAATGAAATTGGAAATTGGAAAGCAATTATGGGACAATGGAAACGAAATGGAACAGTAAAGTGGTTAAAAAAGAATTGGAAGAAAGGCATATAAATTATAAGAAGCAAATATTATGGTATTACTTCCGTTTTCGTTTGCACGTAAATGAACGCTTGATGTCCTTCCTCTTGTGTGTCACTTCTCCTTCATGTGTGATGCACCAACAGTAGTCAGCCATCATGTTTATTCCCCAACGACCTTGAAAACGATGTTCCATAGTTTTAAGTTCCTGATGAAATCGTTCACCATGTTCCTCTGATGTGCTAGCCAAATTTTCTTTGAAACCCTCTAAGTGTGACATTAGAAAATGTAGTTTTAGAGAGACCTTGCATCCTAACTGTTTAAAGGACAGTAGCATGTCTTCCAATATCAGGCTGCTTATTCTGGCCAAGGAAACGATGCACACCATTTTTAAACTTCTCTAAGCTCGAAGTTCTATTTCCGTCACAGAACTGTCAAAGTGCTCATCAGACATCAACTTCCTTATATCTGGTCCAACAAATATCCCTTCTTTCAACTTTGCAGCCGATAGATTTGGGAATTGCCTACACAGGTATTGGAAACAGTTTCCTATTTTGTCCAGTGCTTTAACATACTGCTTCATGAGTCCTAATTTGATGTGCAGTGGAGGCAATAAAATATGATCTGGAATAACCAAATGTTCATTCACTATGTTCCTTGATCCCACTGTCAGATTTTGCCTCTTAGGCCACTCTCTCCTACTCCAATGCTCATAATAATCTCTACTGTCCCATTCACACATATAGAAAGGCATCTTAGTGTACCCTGCTCTCTGACCAAGAAGAATGCCAATCACTTTAAAGTCACCACAGACAAGCCACTGGTGTTCTTCATACTTCACATTTTGTAGAAGTATATTCATGGTATTGCATGTCTCTTTTAAATGTACTGAATACGCAATTGGAATTGATCCTAGGTCATTTCCAATATGTAGCAACACTGCTTTCAATCTTCTGTGCATCGTGCTTTGAAGACTCTATAAAAAATCTCCATTCCTTACTCTCATACTTCTAAGCTCCCATTCTCATCACTAATCCGGCGATGTCTAGGCAGAACACCATTAAACCATCTTCAACAAAAAATTCCCTGAAATCTATATCACGATTTCTGTACAATTAATATGATGTACCGTGTGCAAGTAAGTTATTTTCACTGAGACGTGATCCCAGTAGTTGTGCTGCATCTTTTGAGAGTCGTAAGTCTTTCACCAAATTGTCAAGTTCTGTTTGAGTAAGAGGTTTTGGGCTACTATCAGTACCACACTCAGTCGGATTCACTGCTTTCTTGACTTACATCTGGTTCAGTGAATTCAAGACAATCCACTGATGACGGTGGAGAGGGAATTGGTAGCCCTGGGCCATGAGGAACAGGTATAATTGCTGAATCTAAGTTTGGATACGATATGTTTTTCATGTTTCTTCTGTTGTATTCCAGAACATTCGTCATACAGAAGTAACAGTCATCAACATGATTCTTCTGTTCACGCCGTACCATAGGAAATGCGAAGTTCAAGGACTTGATTTTACCTTCACTCCATTTCCTTAACTGCTCCACACATGTATGGTACAATATGTGGAGCAAATGACTTATTCTGATCGCCGAGCTTCATGCCGAAATGTGCAAAATATGACTTCTGCACAAATTTTGTTATTTGTCGACGTCTTGCACGTATCACATAATTTCCACAGATATAACAAAATGTATCTGGGCTATTCACACAATGCCTTCCTGACATTTTTAACACACCTTCAGTGAAATACCACCACTCACAACAAAGCGCGAAAGCACCTTCTTGTAGCTGTAGCACTCACTCACTGATTTCTGTGGCGATAATGGAACGTCAGCTCCAAGCTCATTAGCCCCCTCTGCCTCACCTTCACACAAAAATGCAGCGTTGCCACATTTCTGTAGTTGTGAAGACTGCATAACATAGATTTCGGAGCCAATTGTAGGTTTGGAGGGGGTATCTGTGCAGAAAAAACTGAGGGTGATGGAATAAAACTGATACGATTTTCATATTCAGGGGTGCAAATTTAGTAAAGAACACCACTTACTTTCCAAACCCCAGAATCCATGTCGACCTGTGTTATTACAAACTGTGTTATCTCTGACAGGAAATCCCCTATCCATTAGCAGAATTGGTTCAATACACCGTAACCGCGCAATCTGATTAAAAACCGTTTGTGAGGTATTGCGTCAAAAGCCTTCTGGAAATCAATAAATACTGAAGCAATTTGAGATCGCTTGTCGATAGTACTCATCAATTCGTGTATCCTGCTTGGAACTGTATTTCTCCATAAAGAGCAGATGTTGGTTTCCACCATTGTTTTGTTAGCGTCAAAGGCACTCACAGTTACCATCTCTACTCCTGAGAAGTAGACCGGACGTCTACAGAGCTCGGCGCATGTTACAGTATTGAAACATTAGGTACACATAAACACGTATTTACGAGTGACGTTCAAATTAAAACGTACGAAACGTCTTGACAAGCAGTTCTCCCAAACTGCGTCTTTGGGATAACGTAGAGCGACATCTAGGGACCTGAAGCGTGCGTCGTCACCTCCCCCTAAAAAATTCAAGGCTATGCCTTCAGCAGCCACGGTCCGAGGTCCGACACTCATCGAATTCATGGAGCACAGAAAAACCACTAACAGTGATTTGTTCTGTAAGAAACTCCATAGCCTACGCAAATCCATCAAGAGCAATCGGCCTGGGCTGCTCACGGAGGGAATGAATGTGCTCCATGATAACAGGCATCCAAATGTCTACAGGGTCACACACAGTGTACTGGCCAAGTTCAGGTGGGAGCAGTTTCAGCATCCGCCCTACAGCCAACACAACACTGTGCGGCCAATTAAGGAGTATTGCTGCCCATTCTCGGATCCTAACCTAGTTGGACTGACGTCGATGTAGATAAAGTTCAAAGAAGGGCAGCTCGTTTTGTATTATAGCGATATGGGGGGTGTCACGGAAGTGCTGCAAGGGTTGGGGTGGAAATCGCCACAAGAAAGACATTCGTTGCGGCGAAATTTATTTGAGAATCCCAAATTTCCCTTACGAATGCAAACATATTTTGTTATCACCCACCTACATGCGAAGTCATGATCATCGCAATAAAATAAGAGAATTCAGATCGAAAACGGAAAGATTAAGTGTTCCTTTATCCCGCGTGCTGTTACAGAATGGAACTGTAGAGAAGTATCATAAAAAAACGGTCCGATGAACACTTTACCATGCTCTTCTATGCGAGTTGCAATTTATTTAGACGTACATGTACACTTGTCTCGCTGTGACTTCCATCTGTTTGGTCAGCTAAAAGTCATCCCAAAGGTAAACGCTTCAACCCGGTCGACGAACTGAAGGACGCATTAGCTCTCTAGGGTTGTTTGCTGATGACGCCGTCATTTACCGACTAGTAAAATTATCTGAAGATCAAAACCAACTGCAGAACGATCTGAATGTCATTATGGTGCAAAAATTAGCAATTGACTCTAAATAATGAAAAGTGTGTAGTCCACATGAGTAGGAAAAGAAATCTATTAAACTTTGTTTACAAGAATAAATCAATCAAAAGTGAATGCCGAAAATTACTCAAAATACGTAGGAATTACTATTACTTCAGACTTAAACTAGAGAGAACACGTAGATCATTTCATGGGAAAGGCGAACCATAGACTACGTTTATTGGCAGAACTCTTAAAACATGCAAAAGAAATTGCATACACTACGCTTGTCCGTCCTTTTTTGGAGTATTGCTGCCCAGTGTGGGATCGTTATCAGGTGGGTTTGGCGGACGACATCGAAAGAGTCCAGAGAAGGGCATCTCGTTTCGTATTGTCACGACACAGGGGAGACAGCGTTACGGAAATGAAGCAGGACCTGGGCTGGAAATCATTACAACAACGGCGCTTATGACTGCAGCGTGGGCTACTTACGAAACTCCAATCGCCAACATTCTCCTCCCAATGCGAAAATATATTGTTGACTCGCACTTACATAGGTAAAAATGATCATCAGAATAAAATACGAGAAATCAGAGCTCGAACAGAGAGATTCAGGTATTCTTTCTTCCCGTGCGCTATACGAAAATCGTATGGGAGATAAATAGTATAAAGGTGGTTCGATGAACCCTTTTCCAGGCAATTAAATGTGATTTGCAGAGTATCCCATGTAGATTTAGATGTAGATGTAGATGTAGGACTGTCTCCTGTCACAGCCACAGTAATTCTGGGAACAGAGAATCCTTCGGCTCGGTAAACAATGGGATGGTTGTGCTCAGGCCTGTGAATAAAGACTTCAGTTACACCCACAGTGGTGTTTCGTACTTTTTCATTTGAACAACCCTCGTATAACCGTGCAACAGTTGTACTAAAGAAACTGCCTACGCTACACTTGTGCGTTCTATTTTGGAGTATTGCTGGGCATTGTGAGCTCCACAACAGGTGGGACTGACGGACGATGTAGAGAAAGTTCAGAGAAGGGCAGCTCGTTTTGTAGGCTATTATCGCGATATAGTAGAGTGAGTGTCACGGAAATGATGCACGAGTTTAGGTGGAAATCACTGAAAGCGTTATTTGTTGCGGCGAGATCTATTTCTCAGATTTCTTTTACCAACTTCCTCTTCCGTATGTGAAGACATATTGTTAGAACGCAGCCGGCCGCGGTGGCCGAGGGGACTGAGGCGCTCCAGTCACGGTCTGCACGGCCACTACGGTTGGGGGTTCGAATCCCCCCCCCCCTCGGGCATGAATATTTGTTCCGTCCTTAGTTGTAGCTACTTCATAAGTAGTTTGTAAGTTTAGGGACTGATGACCCCGTAGTTAAGTCCCATAACTCTACAAATATTTGAACATTTGTTAGAACCCAACTACATAAAATATATAGACATGTGGCGTCTGTTCCGAAAGGACAGACGTCACTTCTGATCCTGAAGCTGTTATTATTTAATATTCACAGAATATATGACATCAACTGCGATTGGGCAAAGCTGAAAATGTGTACCCAGTTAAATAACCTTGCAGGTGCGGTCATCACTGTGTCCCCGGTGGTGTAGTGGTCAGCGCAACTGCCTAGAAAGCAGGAGACACGGGTTCGAATCCCGGCTGGATACACATTTTCAGCTTTGAAGTTGATGTCATATATTCTGTGAATATTACATAAAAAATGTTCAAATGTTTGTATAGCTTATGGGACTTAACTACGGGGTCATCAGTCCCTAAACTTACAAACTACTTCAATGTGACTTCAATGTATCCATGTAGATGTAGATGTGTCAAAAGTTAACTAAAATTCTGTTATGAACTTTCTGAGAAGTAGGACTTTCAATACTAATGAACGCTCCACATTCTACTTTAAGAAGAGACGGAGGTGATGGGGGAAAATGACGTAGAAAGGGAAGGATTAGGTTAACAGTCAAATGATGAGAGAGTGTAGGTGTAGATGCACAGAAAGAGGGTAGAAGGATAGGATGCAATAGGAGAGAGAGAGGGGAGGTGAGGCCTTCTGGAGAGGGAAGGGGGAGAGGGAAGGCACAGGCAGAAGTAGAGCAGGGAGCATTATTGACTTATACATATTAGGAATGTGTGCTTATTATTTTCCTACTTTTGTACTTAGTCTGAAACAAACGACAGCAACTCGTGACACACGAAACGTAAATACGTAGTAGCAGCTAGTTGTAAGAATTATTATTTCACTGTATGCGAACTTTTCAACAATGAAGAGCCGTAGCCAACATCGTACGTACGACCGTTCGCACAGCCAAAGTGCCCGTCTGTACTTCTGCAGTGTTCGGGGAGACGTGACACTTAGGCCGTACCGATGTCGACCGATCGATTAACGAGCACGCGGAGGAACTTTTTTATCGGGACAATTTATTGCGGCGATCCGCCGGCGGAATTGTGTCGCGTCAGCATCGGCCAGACGCCTTACAAAGAAGTATTCAATTTCAGGCCGGCGTGTAACGGAGTTCTGCTAACGGGCGCGCGGTAATGCAATATTTACCTAACGAGATTACCGCACTTTAATTCGCCGTCGCGCCGCCGGCGGCGCTGGCGCCACGGGAGGATAAGTAGGGATAAAAAAAAAAAAAAAAAGTAGGCGTCGGCGGTGGCGGCGATAGCCGACCGGAAAAAAAAAGGAACGGCGCAGAAGAGTCGTGGAAAAAGTGCGGAATTGCGGAGCTGGCTGCGCGTGCAGAGGCCGCCATGTTTGTAAATTGAGCGGAACCGCCTCGGGCATTCTCTTTCCGCGATCCAAAAAGGAAAAATATAAACTGTGCGCGCGGTACGGACGGAAACGTAAAAGATGCGCCGCAGTACGTGTTGCCCCGGTGAAAATTTAATTAGGAATTATAAAACTAGAGCATCGTTTGGGAGCTTAATAACGGCTGGTCTCGTGGCGGGAAACGCAGCATGCCTGTGATAAGTGGCAAAGGTGTGCTGGATACTGTAATGTTTCCCCTGGAGGGAACCCAAAAGGTTTTAAACAACGCTTATATTCATGAAACAAATTTATTCAACTTCAATAAAAATATTATGAATTATTCTAAATATTATTTTAATGTTATAAATTGTGGTTCGATATTTTGTATCATTTCCTTGTAACAATATCAAAAATTTTCAAATGTTTGTGTAGCTTATCGGACTTAACTACGGGGTCATCAGTCCCTAAACTTACAAACTACTTGTGAACTAGCTAACACTAAGGACGGCACAAATATCCATGCCCGAGGGGGGATTCGAACCCCCGACCGTAGTGGCCGTGCAGACCGTGACTGGCACGCCGCAGTCCCCTCGGCCACCGCGGCCGGCCTAACAATCTCGATTTGATTGTTGCAAAGAATAGATGGACATCGTATGAATACGATTTTACTTATTTGCTTTATCGGTAGAGTAATGCAGATAGACTCCTAATAAGGTGTGTAAATTTATCATTTAATTTTTATTATGGGCCATTAAAATTGCTACACCAAGAAGAAATGCAGATGATAGACGGTATTCATTGGACAAATATACTAGAACTGACATTTGGATGCCTAGATCCCGAGAAAACAGTACCCAGAACAACCACCTGTGGCAGTAATAAAGGCCTTGATAGCCTGGGCATTTAGTCAGACAGAGCTTGAATGGCATGTACAGGTACAGATGCCCATGCAGCTTCAACACGATATCATAGTTCATCAAGAGTAGTGACTGGCGTATTGTGACGAGCCAGTTGCTCGGCCACCATTGACAAGATGTTTTCAATTGGTGACAGATCTGGAGAATGTGCTGGCCTGGGCAGCAGTCGAACATTTTCCGTACAGGACCTGCAACATGCGGTCGTGCATTATCCTGCTTACACGTAGGGTTTCTCAAGAATCGAATGAAGGGTAGATGTTTGAAATGTTCAAATGTTTGTGTAGCTTATGGGACTTAACTACGGGGTCATCAGTCCCTAATCTTACAAACTACTTACGAACTAGCTAATACTACGGACGGCACAAATATACATGCCCTAGGGGGGATTCGAACCCCCGACCGTAGTGGCCGTGCAGACCGTGACTGGAGCGCCTCAGTCCCCTCGGCCACCGCGGCCGGCATGAAGGGCAGAGCCACGAGTCGTAACACATCTGAAATGTAACGGCCACTGTTGAAAGTGCCGCCTATGCGAACAAGAGGTGACCGAGACGTGTAACCAAAGGCGACGCCGGGTGATACTCCAGTATGGCGATGACGAATACACGCTTCCATTGTGCGTTACCGCGATGTCGCCACACACGGATGCGACCATCATGATGCTGTAAACAGGACCTAGATTCATCCGAAAACATGGGTGAAAAGAAGTCAGTGCCAGTATCATCAAGTATGGATGTTATCCAGTAACAACATGTGCCTAATTATTAGGAGCTCTAATACGGAAGACGTGTTACTACTAGACGGGCGGGCGGATTCCAGTGCGTCCTATTTAACTGACATTATCTCAAGTTATACGTTTCTCACAGAGTTTCTGTTTGGAGAGGATGAAAATTTGATGTATTTTGAACATTTAATTCGCTTAATGTGTTCACCTAACTTTAACAGAAAGAAAGTTCCTCGCATGTCGAAAATTACGTAACTTCGTCAGAAAGTGCATGGTCGTAAACTATCAGTATTATGCTGTTTATAAATTATTGTCATAAATAAAACTAAAATGAAAATGTAGCGTAGTTCTTAACGAACACATTGATGAAAGTTTCGCGTTGATACAGTGAGTAGTTTGCGAGTGTGAGCGAATTGAATAAAACGCGAGGTAACGCGTGAGCTTGGGGAAAAAATGGCTGATAGTTCAGCTCGGGTTTATAGGAGCCTTAACAGAAGAGGTCGCGTACCGTCTGACAGTGGCAATTTCCGCGAGGGAAGAGCTGTTCTCGTGGCAAAATGTGCTGATGTATGTTTCGCATTCCTCCCCCGGTCTGTGGGCAAGCACACCTGTTCTGGACGGCCTATTGAGAGCGCTGTAGCCAACTCTGCACAACGTGCTCCTCTAATATGACCTAATTCTGGAAGCCATTAAGGTGCATTTAGGTAGCGGATGCTATACGTTAGCACCTGAGTACATGGGCGAAGCCACGGGATGGTTTCTGGGATTCACACCCCTCCCGAAATGCAGACAAGACTAACGAAGACTGGCGTCATTCTGTATCATTATGAAGCCCGCCTACGTTTTGCCAAGGTTGGGACGCCGTTACACAAGCTGCATACAACCCGGCTTTCCCCTCATGCGACTCCCACATGTTTTGGAGCCATGAAGACATTCATGGCCGTCGGTATGTAGCTAACTGCAAAAGCATTTGTGCATGGAGGAATTGACTGTTTTGTCTTACAGCGGGTTTAAGATGTACGGCAGTTCTCCGAAATGACCACCCGGTACTCGGAAGGCGCGTTTCAAACGCGCGTCACTTGGCTGTAGGAAGCACGAATACGTCTCTTACCCATAGCGCCCGTTTGCTACAAACGTAAATGTCACACTTAGCGGTGTGACTGTAAACATTCGCTAATCAAGGATCCAAACAGGTGGCGCTATGGCATTTAAGTCGATGGTGGATAACGTTGAAATCGTTATCAGTGCATCTACTATCCCCCTGGTGGCATCTAACGCCAACTGATCAAACTCCGTCTTTGCAAGTGGCTGCTAAGCTAATCGACCGACAGCAGTGTTACAGTGTGATACACAAAATGAATATTTTAACGGATATTTTGAGTTGACTTTAGGTTCTTTTTCTGTTTCATAACAGTGTGAGAATCTGTAGAAATGTGTATTTAACTGTTCTTATTAAAAGAAATTAATGAACACTGTGCTAGGTATTGAGATATTGTAATAGACAAAAGGAATATTGCAACGGATATTCTGGGACCACACAACGTACTTTATACGACCGAGTGAAAATTTGCAGAAATACTGGAGTATTTAAACAGTGCAAACAAAATTTATAGTATTATTATAGTGTAGATATTTAGGTTATCCGTCTATGCAACTGAGTTAATAAAATATTTTACTGCCATACGCATTTCACCTTTATTTGCAAGGCATCATCAGTGGCCTGTAATATATACATGATTATGGTTTACAATATTTAATATTTACGTTTCTTAGTAATTTAGGTTATATACAGTCCAGGTGCGTTTTTTAGGTATAGTTACTGATATTTGGATGTTGTTACATACAATATTTCGTGGATATTGCTTTACATCTAGTGCCCATTGCTGGCTTCCGGCTGTTCTGCTTCAGTTATGTTCGTTTTGCGTTTTTGGTTACTCCAGCACTTCACAGCTAGCACCACTAGGCATATGCCATTTTGTTTGTGTTTTTGTTTTCGTTGGTGTTTCCAACTGTTGAGTATGTGTTTGTCCTATCTTTGCTTTATGTTAGAGAGAGAGAGAGAGAGAGAGAGGGAGAGAGAGAGATAGAGAGAGTATGTATGTGTGTGTGTGTGTTTTCATGTGATTGCATAGAGAACTGCGCCAGATACTGATGTATTAATTAATTAATTTTATGACACCTGATTGTGAAGAGATAGAGAGGGAGAGAGAGAGAGTGAGTAAGAGAGATAGAAACAGAGTTAGAGAGAGAGAGAGAGAGAGAGAGAGAGAGAGAGAGAGAGAGAGAGAGAGAGAGAGAGAGAGAGTGACAGGGAGATAGATACAGGGATGGTGGGAAACGGAGAGAGAGAGAGTAGTGTGTGGTTTTTCTCCCACTCATTATTATTATTAAATTTTGTGTTTGTGTGGGTTCCAATTTTTTTCTCTTTAATTACCGTCTCATGTCTTTGACTAGGCAATAATTAAAGAGAATAAAAAAGAATTGGCACACACACACACACACACACACACACACACACACACACGCGCGCGCGCGCGCGCGCCCGCGCGCGCACACACAAATATTGTAAAACATAATCATGTATATATTAAAGGCCACTGATGATGCCTTCCAAATAAAGAAGAAATGCATTTGGCAATAAAATCAATATAAAAAAATGTAAAGCAGTCAACAATTAGAAGATTGGTTTGAACACCACAGTGCTTTACTAGGAATGGTCCTGCTGCCTTCCTCCGACCTTCGAACTGACTTATCCAGCCAGTTATAGGGGGACCTACAGTTTAACGTGGGTTCCGAACCACGGTGCTACTCGGTATTTTTCACATGAGGAATACTGCCAGAGGTGAAAGAAGTGGAAAGCGATAGATAAAAATCCTAGGACCTGGCGGGAATCGAACCCGCGACCTTTGGATTTGTAGTCTGGCACTATACCACTGTGCAACCGAGGCGCAAATACATATATAAAAATGGAAAGTGGGACGAGTGTCCGTATTTTTCACTTGGTAGCCACAATTATTCACTGCACACTAACGGCGGTTATGCATGAGAGTAGCCTTTAGGTTCGCGGTGTGCACTATGGTGTTTTGGTCGTGGTGTGTGGCAGTAGGTGAGTGTGGCGAACAAAAATCCGTAAATGTGGAGCAATACGACGATCAACAGATGCACAGAGATAAAAAGACTCAAAGATAAAACACTGGCAAACACTGGCATACATTAACTGAGCATTAACTACACTGGCAATACACCATTGATCTCAATATAAACACTGCAAAGACAACTGCAGTGCTTAGGATCAAAATACAACTAGATTAGCAGTTCCGTGTCGATAGCTATAAGAGGGTGGATGATATAGTAGCTGAAAGTCGTCGGCTTATATAAAATTCTCACTGAAGACCAGCGATGACTTTTGACTCTATAATAGCAAAGAGGTTATATACAGCGAAACGTGATGGACATTCTTCAGTTGTTTTTCAGCAGCAAGCGTACGAATGAAGAAAAATAAGTGCATATTGCAGTTTGGAAGGTAAAACTACCAACAAAGGTGCCAAAGCATAAGAAAGAAATTTCGCGTTGTCGAACCGTTTCTAAAAGTCAGAAAACGGCGCTGAAAAGTGAATCTACAGACGATAGAAACTTGAAATTTGTTGATGTTTAACTTACACTGTAGGCATCAGCGATTTATCGATATTCCCATCCCTAAGGGGGTGAAATAGGGGATGAACAGTTTTTTTTTTTTTTTTTTTTTTGAAAATACGTTTCTATTCAGGCAATTTTAAAGAAGAAATACAAAACTTCTTATTTAGATTTCTGATTGGAATTTTAAAAATACGTATTTCGATATTTTTGTAAATTCAACCATTAATTGGGTGAAATGAGGGAAAATCTTTTAAGGATGCTACTAAGACTATTTTGATGCTAGAAATGTGAAAATTTGGGTTTGGAATCATGATTATAATTAAGAAAAAAAAATGCATTTCGGGATGTCTTCAATTCTGCCAACAATGGTGCAAGTTGTATCAAAATAGTTGATTAGGAAAGCATTTTTAAAGCTAAATCTATAAAAATTTATATTTAGAAGTAGAAACAAATAATGCAAACCAACCAGTCAACGCGTGTGAAGCAGCGGGAATTTAGCTAGTATTTTATTATTTAATATTCATAGAATATATGACATCAACTGCGATAGGGCAAAGCTGAAAATGTGTACCCAGCCGGGATTCGAATCCGGGTCTCCTGTTTTCTAGGCAGTTGCGCTGACCCCTACACCACTGGGGACACAGTGATCACCGCACCTGCAAGGACTACCCCCGGCTGGGTACATATTTTCAGCTTTGCCCAATCGCAGTTGATGTCATATATTCTATGAATATTATACAATAACAGCTGCAGGATCAGAAGTGACGTCTGTTCTTTCGGAACAGACGCCACATGTATATATAGTATTTTATTAAATCACTTGCATAGGCGGATAACCTATATATCTACACTATAATAATATAATACAGCCACTGTGGGAAAAACAGGACAAAAAGGAACTAACAAAATTTCTAGTCCCTTCTGGACGTACACACCGGGAAAGGGCAGCAGATCAGAGTGGAGTACCGGTCGTTATAAACTCACCGGGAAGTGCAGCAGATCAGAGTGGAGTACCGGTCGTTATAAACTCACCGGGAAAGGGCAGCAGATCAGAGTGGAGTACCGGTCGTTATAAACTCACCGGGAAGAGGTTGAGCAGGTAGAGCATCTGCAGCGGCGGGCTGGAGGGCGGCGCCTCGCACTCGGCCCTCAGCAGGTCCCCCGGCTGGTAGCGGCCCACGCCCTCCACCTCCAGGCTGGGCGCGCCCGTAGGAGGCACTGCAACACACACAACAGCCACAACACGTCACACGGAGTACTGCGAGCTGCCACCACTCACTGCGTCAAGCCTTTCATAACAGGTGTCCAACATATTTAAATTGATAATCATATTGAGAGATAATCTGAAAAGCTCCTGTGGTATCGCACAAGTCCAATGTGCGCGTTACCTACTTTCGCCGCGTTCCGCCATGCACGCACGGCGCGGCGTTCTTACGACATCAGCCATGAGCGCCCTCTGGTACAACTCCGCTCGTGGCCACCACTGAACGACATCGTTCACTTGGGGCTGAGATAGGAACCAGCTAACACTTCGGAATCAGATAGGCACCAGTGAAGACTTGGCTATCGGATAGGCACTAGGCAGGCCTCTAGCTCAACTATGTATCAGCATTCTGCAGTACAGAGCTATGTAAAAGTTAAGTATTCACGGCCACTACGGTCGGGGGTTCGAATCCCCCCTCGGGCATGGATATTTGTGCCGTCCTAGTTCGTAAGTAGTTCATAAGTAGTTTGTAAGTTTAGGGACTGATAACCCCGCAGTTAGGTCCCTTAAGCTTAACAAATATTTAAACATTCTAAGTTAAGTATTACTAAGTCTCTAAGAAATATATATCTGGTTCTAATTTACTCTAGTGTTTCTAGTTTCTACTATCCCACTGGCTGCTCACCTCCATACCTGCACAAGCGTGCATCCTTATTCTTGTGTCGGTCTATTTCTACTCGGCCACCGACACCTACGACGGAAACGAGACACAAAAGCGACGACGAGGCTGGGACACAAATGCTCCCTTAGACTGTTCGCGGATGATGCTGTCGTTAATCGGTTAGTGAAGACAACAGAGGATCAAAAGCAACTGCTAAGCGATTTCTACACGGAACGCGCACACCACGTCACTCACTGCCATTCGGCACCACTGCCTACATTACCCCATTCAGAACGAGTGTTCAATATACTGGACACCGACTTTTAATATGTGCCGCGGTCGAGTAGCCGAGCTGTCTAAGGCGCCTCGCTTCATAGCGCGCAGTTGCTCGCCGTCGGAGGTTCGAGGCCTCCCTGGGGCATGGGTGTGTGTGTGTGTTTGTCCTTAGTAGTGTTCTAACAGCCAGGGTTCTTGTTGATTGTATTGGTGAGCCCCTGGTTTTACGTTTTAACTGTTAAAGGTTACGTTTCATTGGCAGAACGCCGAAGATGCACCAGCACCACCAAAGGGACTGCCTACATCACACTTGTGCGTCCTCTCCTGGAGTACTGTTGCCCCTTGTGGGACCCTCACCAGGTGGGACTGACGGAAGATATTGAGAAGGTTCAGAGAAGGGCAGCTCGTTTTGTTTTATCACGTTACGGGGGGGGGGGAGCGTCACGGAAATATAGCACGAATTGGGGTGGAAATCATTATAAGAAAGACGTTATTCATTCCGGCGTGATCTGTTTGCAAAGTTTCAATCACCGACTTTCAGTTCCGAATGTGAAAATATTTTGCTAGCACCCATCTACTTAGGGAGACATGACCATCCCAATAAAATAAGAGAAATCAGATCGAAAACGGAACGATTTAGGTGTTCTTTCTTCCCGCGCGCTATTAGAGAATGGAACGGTAGAGAAAAGTTATGAAACTGGTTAATGGACCCTCTGCCAGGCACTTAAATGTGATTTGCAGAGTATATATGTAGATGTAGATGAACTGTAAGTATATTTCTATTCCATCTTTGTTCCGATAGGCTTATTCTGGTTTGTCACTGGCTTATAGTCTGGAGTTTCTTTTTTATTCAGGTATGTGACCCGAAGATGCGACTTTATGTCGCGAAACCCGTCGTCTATTTAATAAAAAGTAAAACAGCTGAAGCTGACCCTTTTATTAGAGATCTTCCTTTGTTTAAGTAAATGTAGGCTTCCGCGGCTGTTGTTACTATCAATAACAGTCTTCCGGGTATGAGACCGCGTCGTCATTTCATAAATACTTTATAAAATGACGACGCGGTCTCATACCCGGAAGAATTTTATTGTTAGTTTAAGTAGTTTGTAAGCTACGGACTGATGACCACGCAGTTTGATCCGATAGATTTACAAACAATTAAACTTTTTTTTTTATTTGTGGTTGGACACTGTATGATTTCGCTTTACTTTGCCACCCAGTGGCCTGTTTACTAGACTACGTTTGTTTTACAGAAACGTTTATTCCTTAGCTATCAGTTTCGGCATTCCATTATGCCATCTTCAGGCCCCTATATCGGAGTATTATATCCATTTAAATAGGGTTCCAGCCTGGTTTCGTGGACTTCTGACTGGAAATCTAATGAAATATACAGGGTATTTCACTAAATATGTTTGCCTCCGTAACTTATAAAATAATAGCTGACGGGAAATTTTAATGCGGTAAGTCAACACAAGAAATGTTACACTTTCTGCGGAGCTATGGACATAGTTTATTGTATCATTTTCCAAAGAGTTACAGCACAAAGATATAATTTTTTAAATGGAACAGTAGTTTTTTTCTATCGCGCAGTGGATTCGTTGAAACCAGCTGCGTCCAAATCAATTTAAACTACATTCCTATCACTGTTAGTTTGGGAGCTACAACCCTTCAAAGTTTCAGGGGCAGATAACACAAACGCTGCGCATAATCCAATGCGCCTTCTAAATGTGGTGCGGCCGAGTTGCAACGTCGCTGGTGTCACGGAGCGAGAAGCTTCCTCGATGCGCTGTAAGACTGCCGACTGCCGCCGCACACGGCCGTATACCCGACAGTTGGAGCCACACAAACAACCGGGGCTCAATATACCACAGTTACTGACATCGGATGACGATGGCATTCACGAACAACGAGTACGTTGACATGTTGCTGATGCTCGGCGAGTGCTGACACGATGCCACTGAAGCAGCCATAGCGTATGCCGTGAGATATCCTAGGCGAAGAGCCCCGGCTGGTAATGCGCCGCAGTAACAGACGAAGACTGCAAGAAGTGAGGAAACGGAGGTGTTTGTTTCAGCTGCACTATACCACGATCCTCATGTCAGCTTACGAGCCGTTGCTGCAGTCGGTGGTGTCAGTCTCACATCCGTGTGGCGTATAGTACACGGCCACAGGTTTCACAGACCCAGGAGCTGCATGGAAACGATTTCCGTGCAAGAGTGACATTTTGTGAGTGGGCCATGCGTAATTTCACGCTGGAGTCTTTACAAAGTGTTATGTTTTCTGATGAGTCCGCGTTGACGAATTATGGTGCAGTGAATCCCCATAACATGCACTACTGGGCCGCAGACAATCCTCGGTGGGTACGACCTGTCGACCGTCAACGTAGGTGGACTATTAACGTTTAGTGTGGAATCATTGGGGATCAAATCATCGGTCCACACTACTTCCCAGGTACACTGACAGGTGAGTTATATCTCGCTTTTATAGCCGACAGTTTGGGTGGTCTCCTTGAACACACGAGAGGCCATATTTGGATGCAGCACGATGGTCACCCAGCCCATTCTGCGCGTGCCGTTGTGGAAGAACTAAACAACAGGTTTGCCGGAAGATGGTTGGGGCGCCATGGTCCTCATTCATGGCCCGCAAGGTCGCCCGATTTAACACCAGTATATTTCTTTTTGTGGGGATATCTAAAGGATCGTGTTTATATCACTGAGCCCACATCCCCAGATGATTTAAAACGGCGCAACGACGACGCATGTCGTTCCGTCACACCGGCGATGTTACATCTCGTCCGCAGATCCTTTCGACGGCGCATTGCATTATGCATTGAGGAACATGGGCACACATTTGAACATCTCATGTAAATCAACATCCCACCGCCATAACATCCATCACCCACCACACAGCCATGTATTATGTACAGCGTGTAATATCTGCCCCTGAAACTTTGAAGGGTTGTAGCTCCCAAACTAACAGTGATAGAAATGTAGTTTAAATTTGGACGCAGCTGGTTTCAACGAATCGAATGCGCGATAGAAAAAAACTATTGTTCCATTTTAAAAAATTATATCTTTGTGCTGTAACTCTTTGGAAAATGATACAATAAACTATGTTCATAGCTCCACAGAAAGTGTAATTCTTGTGTTGACTTACAGCATTAAAATTTCCCGTCACCTATTAATTTTTAAGTTACAGAGGCAAACACAGTGAAACACCCTGTATGTAGGGTAACGTCTAAAACGTATTGAGTTATATACGTTTCAGACGTTATCCTACATACACCACTCCCAAAAATTCCCGCAATTGTGAGGAAATCCTTCTACTAGTGCATGACGACTGGATTCAGTGCCCTCAAATGTGCTTTGACTAACAGGGTCAGCATGTTGAATTTAAATGTTATAGTTATCACTGCTGTCTGACCCCCAAACGAAATGTGTTGCAGCTATTGAACCAGAAATACTGCGTCGAATCTGTTTACAGGAATGAAATTGTTACCAAAGGAAAAAAAAAAATGTTCAATTGTTTGTGAACCTAAGTGACCAACTACTGAGATGACTGGTTCCTAGAATTATAAACTACGCTATATCACAGCCTCATTTGAGCATGTAATCCAGTCATCTTATTTTCAGTTTAACGGTGAATTTTATCAGCTGATCGACGGAGTTGCCATGGAAAGCCCCCTCTCCCCTCTGGTGGCTAATTTATTTGTGGAAGACTTCGAGTAAAAGGCAATGGACTCAGCAATTTTCAAACCCACAGTTTTCTGGAGGTACGCGGATGACACTTTTGTAATGTGGCCTCAAGGGAAGGACGAATTGCATCGATTCTTAGACCAACTGAATTCCATTCACGTTAGCATCAAATTTACAAATGAAAAAGCCCCAGCGACAGCTCGAGGAAGTCAAACTTCCGAGTGGACAAATTGTGTTTCTGAGGTAAATATTCAACATGGTTGATTTATAGTACACGTTTTTATTGTTAGAATAAATTTAGATAGAGGGTTATTCATCTAATATCGATGAACAAATTCAGAGATGGTTGCTGGAGGATGACGAGTATTGTTGTTATTTACTCTTCACAATGACGACAAAATCGATACTGCTAGTGTTGAGGCAACGAAACCAGAAATCATCATATTTTATAACAAAACAAAGTGTGGTGTCGACATTTTTGATAAAATGTGTAAAGAATAGGACGTTTCTCGAAATAGTCGTCGAAGGCCTCTCATGCTTTTTTACAGTATGCTCAATATGGCAGGCATGAATAGTCTCGTTATTTATGAAGAAATCTGAAAGGAAAGTCGTCCGCCGCCATTACCTGCAACAAGTTGGTTATGACATACCAAGACCTTCTACTGAGCGTCGAATATTGCAAAAGAACGTACCCAGAAGCATCAAACTGGAAGTCAGACGTCTGTTTGGGTTCCCAGAGCAACCGATGTACCCTGTTATGTCTGTTCGTGGAAGAGTTGGTCGTTGTATTTACTGTAGCAGAGACCGCGACCGCAGTACGCGGAAACAGTGCAGAAGATTTACAAGACACATTTGCAGCGACCATCAGCAGTGCCGTGAATGCATGCCAGTGGAGTGAAGATCAGAGTCAAACATGGTCCATTGGTTCAATTAGATGGTAATTTACCATGGAACTAATAATTATTACTTATGAAATTTGAAACATGTGAAAATTATCAAAAACCTTGCTTGGACATTCATTTTTAAAAACAATCTCGTTTCATTGTTTAGAATAGTTAAAATAAGGCGGTCAACTTTTTCAAAACACAAAGCGGGACATTTCGATGATGTGAAGGAGAACTAAGATCACGTGACTCCTTTGTACCAGTTTTGCTGAACAAAGGAAAGAAATTTAGGTGAGTAGACTAGGCACACTCATTTACTTTTAAAGTAACATATCTAACAATAATGACATTTTATTCTTAATTTTCAATCTTTATTTACAGTTCATTAATATTTTCTCTTGTTCCTATTTTGAATTTTACAGACTGATAAGTTTTACATATTATTTCTCCGTTACTTTTTCCGGTCACCTTCGTTGTCTGTACTACTTGCATTTGTGCCAGCTCTTAGAGCATAGTGCTTAACACATTTTGATGAGTAGTTTACTCCGATTAAGGAATTGTGTTTTGAAATAGCTTGAATTAAATACGATAAAAACTACTTTTTAAAACCATTTGAGCTACTGAATAACACAAGTTCTTTATATGAATTGCAGAGTTTAATTGTGCCTTACTACATGCAATGCTCAATCACTTTCGTTGTTGCATTTACAGAATTTCACCACCTTTTTATTCCTGAAGGAAGTGAGATGAATGCTGATATTGTATTTGCATGTCACATTTTAAATACGTTTATATAGAATGTGATAATATTATATCCTTTTTGCCACCTTGAGCATTGAAAAATATTCTATTACACTTATCGAAACGTACTTAAGAAGACACAGAAAAATGCCAAAAACTTAATTTTTTGATAACTCATCCTACCTCCAAATGTAGTACCAACTTAAAACAAAAACAACTTCCTTGCTAGCGAATTTGTCATTTTGAAATAGATGATGTGTATCGTTTTCTTTCTTTAGCATTTAATGTAAGGACACTGTCATTATTGCGTATATGATGCATTGTGAATTGACTTGCAAACAGTATGACATCGCCTGCCGTACGCAAATAGTTTCGGCTTGTGCTCTTGCCGGCCGCAGTGTCCGAACGGTCTGCGGCGCGCCAGTCACGTTCTGCACGGCCACTACGGGCGGGGGTTCGAATCCTACCTCAGGCACGGATATTGGTGCCGTCTTTAGTATTAGCTAGTTCATAAGCAGTTTGTAAATTTAGGGACTGATGACCCCGTCGTTAAGTCCCATAAGCTCTACAAACATTTGAACATTTTTTGGTTGTGCTCTTAGACCAACAATTTTGAAATTACAGGAATACAGGACGCTTTTGCCGTTTTGCGGGACATTTTCAGTAACTATCCCAATGCGGGATAACGGGTTCAATAGCGGGGCTGTCTCGCAGAATCTGGGACGTTTGGCCGCCTTAAGTTAAAATGTAAGATTTTTGGCAATTTTATGTAAACGTGTGATAAAAACAAAGTTGTTTAGTGATTATACAAAATTTTTTAGTTCATTTATTTCCAAATTCCAACTTTCTAGTTGGGCTGCGTATGTAGCGCTCGTATGTAGCGCTCGTGAAATGTTTATGGACACGTCCACTCCAGTGTTAAGGCTAGTTTACACGACAACACTTGGCGAAACTAAACAGTTTCGGCACCTTCCAACTTTGGCGAAACTGATTGCGCGTGTTTTTAGGTTAGGTTATGACCAATACAGAACACAGTACAATATACAGGGGGGAACGGAATAAATTATTTAGTTTTTGAACATATATGCGTTGTGTAGTTATTTGTGCGATTTTAACGGCGTGTTAGTGCTCTTCTAGCAATTATTTGTGAAATTAAATATTGATGGGTTGACGATTAGTGAATTGCAGACTAAAATACATCCACTTCGAAATACCTATACAAACGAAGTGTGGCAATTGTGGATTTCGGAACACGGTATAAGTACTGCAGAGACGAATGTATACTTGACAAGCAACGTAATACAGTTTGTAATTTCAGTTCTGGTAACAATGCTTCCTTGTTTCTTTATTGAATTAATAACTCTGTTTAAAAGGAACGTGAACTGCTCTGGTGACATTCTAAGTTGATTAAAATAACTTCTAGGGTCTTCTACCACAATTTCTTTCAGAAAGGTCGCTGACACCCAAACCTTCAGATGTCAGACACTCAGATCCACACCAAACGCTGTATATCGATAGAGTATCAACCGAAACATCTATATAATTCCTGATTTTTGCTGCCGTCCAGTAGAACGTGCGTAAATTATAATAATAAGTAACATCAAATCTACGGATTAGAGAAAAGCGTGTCTGTGAGGGGCAATCAAGCCACGTCACCGTGGTTTAGTTGGTAGAGCGTTAGCTTACGCTGCAGAAGGTCCTCGGTTCAAGCCCCAACTCGCTTCAATTTTTTCCATTGTTTAAACTACAGTACGTTGGATATTGTTAAAAGGGGCAACGTGTTCCTCATATGTAAAAGGACTGTTTCGATTTTGTAGCAATGTGTCATTAGTCCAGTCAATGAATGCATTGTAGATTCATAATATTATCAGAAAAGCTACATTTATAAAAAGGTGTTCTGTTTCAATCGTAAGTACCTTCTTGTCATTGTTAGTTTACCATGCTTGCACGTTTCATAATGTAAAAACGTTACAGCCGCTCAAAACACTCATTTCTGGAGGGACATCGAAACTGATGATGTAACTTACGATTGGCTGAAGATAAGGTATCAAATGTGCATATCAAATTGAAGTAAATTTAATGCTCCACCACTTTCATTTTGACAAATTTTCTGAGAAACGATCGAGTAAGTCACTAGAAGTAAATGTTTGACAAAATTAGTGAGGTAAAGATGATTTTTTTCCGAAATGGTCGATTTTCAATAACACATATCTCGGAAACCGTTGGGAATTCGACATATATGTATGGGAACAGTTTTGTAGCAAATTCAATTATCTTTCATTTTCATTTGGAACAATTTTTTCCTAAAGCCGACAGTTTTCGAGATATAAGCAGAAAACCAAAAACTGGTACCTTTCAACCCCCCTCCCCGCTTTAGCTCAACCCACAGGGGCGGGGACTTTTAGTATGTTCACCTCCTAACTATACCTAACAAAGTCCTGAAGTCAAAAATTCTCGCATATTCCATGCACTCTACACCCCTCTTTTGAGCACTCATTGACTGGACTATATAGGCAGTTTACTCTTGCTTCGTTTTATTTGAAAGTAGGAAACCTGTACAGTGTACAGTGTACTTTAATTACGCTTATTGCTTCTAACATTACTATTTTTTGTTATTGTTATTACTATTATTACTATTAATACAGCAGTATGTGTGATGCAGTTGGTTTTTTTTATTCATATGTTCTGATTATGTTCGTTTATTCTGTGAAACTACGAATAAACCCTACAGATTAGCTACTTTCAAATAAAACGAAGCAAGAGTAAACTGCCAATAACACATTGCTACAAAATGGAAACAGTCCTTTTACATATGAGGAACACGTTGCCCCTTTTAACAATTTCCAACGTACTGTAGTTTAAACAATGAAAACATTTAAGGCCTAGGTGGGGTTTGAACCCAGGACCCTCCCCTCTGCACGACAATCTAATGCTCTACTTACTAACCCACTTTTTTTTTTTTTTTTTTTTTTTTTTTTTTTTTTTTTTTTTTTTTTTTGTACAATCAACGTTATTAGCTTTACGTTTAGTCTTATGCAGCGACTTCACAAAGACAAGCAATAGATTCGCCACAACCCTTACAACTACCAAAACGTTCCTTTTACGACGACTACAGCACTCATAAAACAACGAAACGCGTGTCTACAGACTTACACGAAACTAGTTGCGTGCAACTAATTTCGCGCAACGAGTGTCGCAACCTAGAGCCGTCGCGTAGACTAGCCTTCAAAAGAGCAGACACTGGTAGCGTTTAAACCTCGCACGCCACTTTACGAGCGCTGTGCGGTCAGAGGTCCTCACTTCAATGCCTCGGTCGTCGCGCGCCCCCCACAAATAAACCGATGAGGACCCGATGCGCCTTCCACGTGAGCTGCCGCAGCCAGCACTTTGTTTACGGCGATGGCGCCAGGCAAAGTGCCATTCCATGCGGAAGGCGCTGCCCCTAATGGATTCTCGCCGAAGCTCCTTTCCGTGAAAGCGCCGCCGGTGCATTCGTATTCCGCGATTTCCATTTCAAAGAATACAATTTGCATGTCGATGGCAGGTTAAGTTTTGTCTAAGTGCCCCGAGAGTTCATCGTCTCCGCAACGGAACCTAGAACGCTGTACGTAATGCGCGTACAAGCGAACACGCGACGCGCCTGTTTCGTAATGAGACACAGGTCAGCCACCGCTGTGGCAGATTTGCTTCGCACATTAAAGCCGTAGACTTCATTACGCATAGCACAACGTACGGTCACGACATAAGAGGCGAAAAGGCTCGCGAATTTCGTACATAAACGTTTTGCATCAGGAAACGTACTTTACTCGTGTTCATAAACATTAGAACCTCTTGAAAGAGTAGAAGATAGGAAGTTGAGAGAATCCCCTCCTACAGGGTGTCCAGAAAAGGACTCCCTGATTTAAAATTATATATCGCAAAAACAAAGATCGATAGAGGAATGCAGTAAACGGTATCTTTATTGTGAAAGCTGTAAGAAGTTTATACAGCAGTTTGAAATAATAGTTACAAAACCTGCTGTTGCTGTAATCGCCATACGTAATGCCTAGTATAAATAGTGATGCGAAGCCCAGAGCGAACAGTTCCACTATTGAAACGTGAAAGGAGGTTAGTGTACCGAAGGAAGACATTACAACATGTACTCCATTGAACAACGCGTTTTTCTTGTACTGGAGTACCACAGGTTAGAAGAGAGTCCTACGGCAGCAAAACGAAGTTTTCAAGCACGATTTAATGTTCCAAAAGGACCCGATGCGAAAACCATTCCTACGCTCTTCGCAAAATTTCAACGAACAGGCAGCGTAATTGTTGATCTAATGGGGCATGTTGGCCGCGCGTTTTTCTTGTAGTGGAGTACCACAGGTTAGAAGAGAGTCCTACGGCAGCAAAACGAAGTTTTCCAGCACGATTTAATGTTCCAAAAGGACCCGATGCGAAAACCATTCCTACGCTCTTCGCAAAATTTCAACGAACAGGCAGCGTAATTGTTGATCTAATGGGGCATGTTGGACGCAAGCAAACCGCAGTTACGCCTGAAAATATCGCCACAGTGTCTGGAATTATTCAGCGAAATCCAATGTCATCCGTCCGTAGAATTGCATCAGAGACTGGTTTGAAGCGTTACAGCACGCAGAAAATACTGAGAAAGAGCCTACACATGTTTCCATTCCAAATTCAAACGCACCAGGCCATACCCGTACGAGCTGTGCAACAAAGGATTGCCTTTGCTAATCAGATGCTCACAATGATTGATAGTGAAGTATTTGATGTTGGCTGCATCTGGTTTACAGATGAAGCACACTTCCACCTGAATGGATACGTGAATAAGCCATATTGGTCTGAAGTGAAACCCCTGTATTCTCCTAAAGTTACTGTGTGGTCTTCAGTATGCAGCAGAGGCCCTTTTTCCATTCGAGAAACGGTCACTGGTGCACTTTACGTTGCAATTTTGGAACAATTTTTCGCCACACAGCAAGCGTTAGAGGATCGACCAGGTACTGAATGGTTTATGCAAGGTGCAGTCCGACCACATCGGACCGAACAAGTGTTTCGCTTTCTTGAGGAATACTTCGGGAATCGAGTCATTGCTTTGGAATATCCCAAATTTACTGGTGCAGGCACGGATTGGCCTCCATATTCGTCGGATTTGACTCCCTGTGATTTTTTTTTTTTTTTTTTTTTTTTTTTTTTCTGGTGCACAATGAAAGACATGGTCTAACCGAAGCATCACGCCAAGATGGACGAGCTTGAATCGGCGATCTCTGTGGCATGTGAATCCATTTCGGTTGAGACACTACGAAATATTATGGCGAAATTTATTCTCCGTTTGCGCCACCTCTGTAGTGCCAAGGGTGAACGTTTTGAAAACATTGTGATGTGATTGTTTGCAAAGAGTGTTTTCACACGACTATTTCACTTCCGTATGCTGATATGATTTGTACAGCGTACAGCACCATTTATTAGCACGTTTTGTAACTATTATTTCAAACTGCTGTATAAACGTCTTACTGTTTTCACAATAAACATACCGTTTACTGCATTCCTGTATTGATCTTTGTTTTCTAGATATTTAATTTTGTAATCAGGGAGCCCTTTTCTGGACACCCTGTTGTAACTCATCTTTAAATTGTAGGCGTGGAAGATGGAAGAAGTGGGGGGGGGGGGTGCTTGCGGATTTACCGGCCCACACTGCCCATCCGGGATCTGCAATATTAAGTTGAACCACCTCTGAGCCAGACTTGTGAGCCGACGTGTAGGCGTTCCTCTGTGACGATACATAATTGTTCCGAAATTTTTAACTATTCATTTGTTTCGTAGTTAAAGAACCGAATATACTTCAACTTACTTACGTTATTACTGATGTATATTTCAGGTTGAATGTCTCAAGAAATGTAGTATAAAATTCCACTTAAGGTCGGAACCGGCCCATGTTTCATTTTGCTTACTACTAGTCGTCCGGGCAATGCTTCGCAATTGCTAATATGTTCGTATTCTTGCTTTGAACATCAAATGTGCGAAATTGTATCGCAATCGTACTAATGATACTGATATCTCTTCAAGAAAAGATCTCTTTTAGTTTTCCACTAATTTTCCTATTTCCTGGCCATCTATTTCAAACTTTTACTTCAGTCAAACCTCCCTCTCGCTTTGAACGTCGAATATGCAAAATTTTATCGAAATCAGATAATTGGTTTTGATATTTCATAGAAAAATCTCTGTTTTTCTGAATTTTCCAACTTTTCGGGAAAGTTTTCAAATTATTATTTCGTAAGAAAGTTACTCTAGCTTTGAACGTCAAATATTCAAATTTTTATGACAAACTGACCAACTGAAAAAACCTCTTTCAGTTTCACGTGAATTTTCCAATTTTCCGGGAACTTTCCCAAATTTTTAGTTCATAAGACCGTTCACCTTTCGTTGAACGTCAAATGTTCACAAAAATGTTTTTTGTACAAAAATCTTTTCCAATATCATAATGAACAAAACAAAATAAGAATTACCCCTCTCCGTCATGCGAATAGTCAGTTATAGCGCTGAATTCAATCAAAAACACATTGGAAAACGCACTTTCAGTTTTTCTCAAATTTTACAATTTTCAGGTACAATTTCCATAAAATTTATTTCACACAAACCTTGTACTGTCAAGCCGTACTCAAGCGATGCTCTTACAGCCATGTAGCAGTTGACTTTTACTCGCAGCCGAGTGGTCTGGTGCGCCACTTTGCGGATCTCGCGGCTTTCCGCGTCGCAGTTTCGAATCCACCCTCGGGGATGGATGTTTGTGTTGTCTTTAGCATTAAGTAGTTTATAAGTAGTTTGTAAGTTTAGGGATCATGAATCCGCAGTTGGATGGATGGATGGTTTGATTTTTAAAAGGACTAAACGACTACGGTTTATATATATATATATATATATATATATATATATATATATATATATATATTAAAGTCGATTTATTTCAAAGATTCTTAAGAAGAAATGGCTATTGACGATCACATGTTTGCCGATCGACAACATATAATTGCATTAACAATTTTTTTATGAAGAGTAATTGTATTCACAAAATATTTTCAATGACTCGCCACGGTGGAGGGGCCGAGAGCATTGAGGCGCTATGCTACGATGTGCGAGGCCGTTGCGTATCGGGGATTGGAATCCCGCCCCCCCCCCCCCCCCTCGGGCATTGATGTTTGTGCCGTCTTTAGTATAAGGCAGTTCATAGGTAGTTTGTAAGTTTAGGGACTGATGACCCCGCAGTTAAGTCCCTTAAGCTTAACAAACATTTCAACATTTGAAGCCTGTCCTCTCTCATGGTCAGTTTTCGAGTGCTATATCTCCGTTACAAGTATGCGTTAAGTCGACCTTCTTTACTGTCAATGCATTGATCTGACAGTCACTGCAAAGTATGTACTTACAAACAATATACTTTGTTGAATAAATAGTAATAAATACTCATCACAATATATTTGAAAACTTTTAACGGTTAATTTGCACTCTTTTAACTCATATCAAAGCGTCGGGCATACTACATTAGCTCTACAATACGAAACTTCTTCCAAACTTAGCACTATGGCGGAGGCATCCTTCCGTTTTCAGCGTAAGGGCCTCTCCATGTATTCTAACCTCCTTGATAGTAATAGTGTGTAAACTTCAAGTTGACCGTTATCCAACATTGCAATGAAACTTTGGTGAACTGTTCACCGTACTGCCCACGAAGGTTCCTTGCCCAGAAATAAAAGAGCACGACATATAGCTCAGGAGATATGACGTCGTGAGAATACTCATTTTTATGCGTCAAATTTTGGAAAATGGCAGTAGTTAGGCACCTGCAACAAAGTTTGCATGTAATTTCAGACGTTTATGAAGCGTCCCCCTACAAAATGGTGAAACGAAAACAAGTCTACCTTTCATAACAGTTTCGCTGTAGAGGACGTAATACTGTCGCAACTGGCATGATCTTGTATAAAATAAAGTTAGCATTACAGATTTGCATGTTACTATTTATTTTTGTCTGCAAGTCTCCCTTAATTCTCATGCATCCAAAATTAAGCAATCTGTTTTCTTAATCTCTATCTATATAAAAGCGAAAGGACACTCACTCACTTACTGACTAAATACGAAATCCAGAAAATTACTTCATCTATGAAGCTGAAATTTGGCAGGAATATAGTTTATAGGTAGAAAACATCGGTTAAGAAAGTATTTTGTGATAGGTCCATGGCGGAGCATACTTCTTCTACAGACTCACGAAATCTACAGTTTCATTCCAATTGTTACGAAATTTTGCACGCTAGACTTTCAAAAGAAGTAGAACATCACCGTTTAGCTCATGTTTCATATGGTGCATTAGGGAGGGTTCTTTGCAACATGAAAATTAATCCCTAAATACCTTGGTCGGGCAATAACTTGAAACGGCTCGACCGATTTCACATTTTTTTAAATTCTCAGAACTAGAGTTGTATGAAAAAAATTGGAATATTCGAGAAAAGCAACGTGCGTTTTTCAATGTGACCCTGCATTTCTATTGCATAGAAATCTGTAGTTTTGTTCCGACATTGATGAAATTTTGTGCACCCTATCTTAAAAACAAGATGAATGTCACTGTCTGTACAAAATTTCGTTCGGTGCATGGTGGAAGGTACTTATGAAATTTTACATAATGCATAGTTTTGCTCCAAGCTTTATGAATTTTTGCACTCATGACCTTTAAACCAAGAGGAAGATCACTGGGTACATAAATGTTTATATGGTACATGACAGAGGGTGCCTTGAAGAAAAGTTTAGCGAGAGAGGGAAAGGGGGAAAGGAACAGAGAGGTGGCATAGAAAGAGGTGGATATATGTAAAGAAGTTATATATTATTTGCATATAAATTACTAAAAATACTAACACTATTAGTGTAATAAGTTGAACTGAATTTACAAAATATATGATTTTTAATAGTATATGTAACTATGATACAGAGATAGGTCGAATAACTGCTTTTAGACACTTAACAGTTGGTTATTGTACTCCATAAATGGTCAAATATTTGATCGAATATTGTACTACCTCTGTTAAAAGTGATGTGTGAATGAAATCCCTATTTAAGGTAATTTGGGTTATTATAATTATTTATACCCAAATTCGAACAAATTGCAAGAAAAATTGTGTGTAGTATAGAAAAGAATTTAGACAAAGTTGTGCTGTACAGAAGTAAGCCTATAAAACCTACAAAGCAGTCGGCTGAAAGTAAACGGGGCCTGACAGAAAATTATGTGAATTAAAAGATAATTTCACTCTACTGCTTTACAAGTTTCATGGAATCATCTTATGCAAAAAACTCGTTGCAAAATCGCTACACCTATGTCTCTATACAGACGTATTCCGGAAATGAGGAAACTTCATTCATTTAAGAATTTTTTTTAAACAGACTCCAATACACAGTAATTTTTTTCTAACGAACATGCGTTTATTTCATGCTTCATTTTGCTCTAGTTGCGTGTCATATACTTCAAATCATAACCCCAGTTCTAGGATTCATCCCTGTAAATGGCAGCGATCATCTTCTTCAATTGATGGACAGTTGCCTCGCTTCTCCGCTGGGAGCTAAATGATGTCGTCCAGGATGTGCGTGGGGGGAGGGAGTCGGTGTGGTAGGTGAGGTGGAGGAATTGGAGGGTTTTGTAGTAGGTAGGGGGAGCAGAAATCCAGGTGTAATGGAAGCTTCAAAAGGCAGAACGAATGATGGATATGTTCGTGTAGAGGATGGTGGAGGGATTGAGTCCCCATGTCAGTATGGGAAGGAGTTTGAGCAGGTTGAGATGTGGCATGGCTTTCTGTTGGACTGTGCAAAGGTGGTGGGAATCCAGAAAATGGATCGATCGAGGATGAGGCCAAGATTACAGCGAACAATCGTGGAAGACTTATAGCACAAAGTCAATGCCTTGCTGTGTGGGTTAAAAATCATAGCTGGTGCGTATACAGTGCGTTCTTTAATCTCATACTATTGATGTCCGTTGTTAACTGATGCTAATATGGCATTTGTAGACACTAGATTATCATTTATCGTACCTAGAACGTCGTGTTTTGTTAATTCTTCAGTGTGATGTTGCTGTTCAATGACAATGTGTAAGTTACAATAAGAAAACCATCAAATACGCAACGGGAGATGGCATATGCCAGAGAGAGTTTTGGGCGAGGAATGTCACGTGACATGTGCGAACGGCTGGTTTTGTTAATTCAATGGAGGGTGTCAAAACTCCGTTATTTTTGCAAATATCTCTGAAACGATACGAGATGTAAGAAACATAAGAGGACAAAGCTGTAGAGAATTTTCTCTTCTACAAATTCGAATTATTCAATTTTCGCGTCAGATGAACAGTTTATTTGCAATTAAAATCACATCACAAACGGCTTTTTTTTGTTATTACTAACGTATTTCTTGTCCGAAATATTTGAAAAAGTGAGGTTCGGGTCTCTGATAGCCAACAATTCTGTCTGTAACGTTTAGTACCAATCGGTTGAACAGTTCGACCTAAAAAGTGGGAACACGTTACAGCCAGACAGACATCGTCAAATCGCCGTTATTTTTGCAAATATCTCTGTAACGATGCAAGATATTAAAAAAAAAAAAACATAATAGAGCGACGTTGTAGAGAATTTTCCCCTCTAGCAATCAGGTTATTCAATTTTCATGTCAGATGAACGGTTCGTTTGCAATTACAATTTATTACAAACGGCTTTTTTTGGTATTACTACCGTATTGTTTGTCCGAAAAATTTGAAAAAGGGAGGTTCTGCTCTCTGGCAGCCTACAATCATGTGTGAAAAATTTGGTGCTGATCGGTTGAACGGTTCGTCTTAAAAACAGGGAACACGTTACGGACAGACAGACAGACATATCTCTGAAACGATAGGAGATATGTAAAAAACATAAAAGAACAAAGTTGTAGAGAATTTTCTCCTCTATAAAACACATTATTCAATTTTCGTGTCAGATTCATGGTTAATCCGTTATTTTCATTTAAATTTCGAGCTGTCAAAAGACGATCGCAAATGCCCACTTTTAGTGTTACTACCGAAACCTAAAGTGGGCCAAAATGTGGGATATGGTTTTCGAATTCATTTATTGGGATCTCTAACTCCACGTGTATTGTCTGTTTCTGTTTATGTGTATGTAGACAAGCTGAACACTCTGTCATTACCTAAAACGATTATTGAGTAGGTTAGCTGCTTAGAACGCCATTATCATCTATGGCGATGACTTTCCAAACACAGCGTCGTAGCTCTTCACAAACTAAACAATCAAAGATTACCGTCGTCATCTAATAGAGACGCCAATACCGTAAAAATGTTACTTATGTTGTTTCTATTGACTCTGTCCCTATTAACAACCACTTATAAAATATAGAAAATTTACGAATATAAAAAAGTTGCATATTTCGTAAATATTACTTTCAGATATTGAAATTGTATAACTATTCCAACACAGCAAAGAAAAATAATCTTTCATGGTACGATTCGAACCAAGAACCAACGCTACCATCTCAGCTACACCGACAGATGCCGCAACTACTACAATTATTAGTACTGACGTGAAATTGCTAAATTTCAAAGCTGCTTTTGTGAAATTTATACGACCAGATGATGCTTGCATAGCACGGTCGTCAATTAATTAAAGAACCAAACTGCGATCTCGGCGTTTTCCTTTTGAAGATAATTAATAGCACATCGCCTCTATCTTGTGATGTCAGGTAATGCCATTATATTAAAAGATGGCGAGGAGGTGGACAGAGTAGGAAATGATTGAGGGGAACAGGAAGCGGCGGAGGATGAGCAAAGATGGGGGCAAATATTTGACAAAGTTCAGCCCAACCAGTTGCAAAATTTGATAAAATTCCTTGATCTAGATTTCGGCACCATCTAAGGGTGCCTTCATCAGAAGCCTAACACAAGCGAGCTGCCTTTATTTTATTTTTGACTTGCTAGCCTTTTGCTCGAGCACACTGCTCGTAATTGCACGTCTTTTTTTATTTTATTTATTTATTTATTTATTTATTTATTTATTTTTATTTTGATGAAGGCACCCTTAGATGGTGTCGAAATCTAGATCAAGGAATTTTTCAGCTGGTTGGGCTGAACTTTGTCAAATATTTGTTAACCAACAGTTGCCGCAGTCGACAAGATATGTTTAAAATCAAAGATGGGGACTAGAAGGCGGGGATGGGAAGATGGAGGGACAGAAGGACGAGATGGAATGAGGGAAGAAGCAGGATACAATGGACAGAGAGGAGGATAGGAGGCAGACTAACTGAAAATTGAATTAAACAAATACTCTGGCAATCCCGGGGTTCAGCGAGTGTTTCAACCAAACAAGTGAATTGCAGTATTCAGTTGCCCAAACATGGCAGACATATACTTCAGTTCCTATTATTAATTAAGGAAAGTGTGTGATATTTGGCTTAAGTAATATGGGATGCTGCAGGTGATTTTATATCTCGAGGGACTTAAATCAGGCGCACCTGTAGCGAGCAACAAAACTCCACTTCTCGCTAGCAGCAAAACTTCCTCCTAGAAGCGTACTGTTAGAAAACCTTCAAAATGTCACCAGCTCTAACAGAATACTGTTTCATTTTCTTTCGTATTGGCCGACATAAACATATTTTATCATGGATACGATGTAGTGGTACAAGATAGTCGTACTACATTTTCCTATGTCAGCCCTGTTTTGAAGTTGTAAACAAAACATGAAAGAAAATTAAACTTTTATTTAGAATGCATACATATTTGATGTTTATGTAAATATTGTTATTTTTTGTAATATGATTCATAAAATGTTTTGTTTCTGTATGTTTCATGTACGATCGAGGCGCCACAGTCAACAAGGGCAGCGTCGTCGCCACCGCAGCCAACATTACAGCAGACGGCCACTATTAAAATTTAACCGACAGCTACGGGGCTACGAATGCTGCTGCGCCTTCTTTATTGCCGCAATTCAATCGTTTCAAAGAAGAAAAGAAAAGAGTATTAAATTATTATAAGTCTTACTTGAGATTCAGTGCAAGCTAGTTGTCCATGTTCATATTTCTTGCTAAACTGCGCTGTATTGACATGAAGAAGAATAAATATTTGTTAATGTTGAAAGATATCTTGCATTTATGAAGATTTATTTCTGATCAAGAATGTTTTATAGCAAGAGAAATTTGATTCTTGTGAAGAATCTCTACTTACTTCAGAAAACAATTTAATTCTGATTGAATCACTACCGATTAGCTACGAATGTGACATTATATTTATATTAATTAGTGTGAATGTGGAAAAACCAGTGTTTAGAAGGCAGTTGATTATTAATATTTTTCAGTACGAGTTAAGGACAGCAAATACAAGTGCCTATGCTCACCTTTGATGAAATTTTTTTAACGGCTACAGACTACTTTCCATGCCCCGCTCGTACAAGAACCTTATTTATTTGTGATGAACTACTTGAAGGAATTATTCCTACAAATTTAAATTTATATTGTGGTGCGGGACACTTCGGACGAAGTCTAGATAAATTACACGGTTAGCTTATGACGGTGTTGCTAGGGAACTGTAAATAACAAATCAACAACGTCCTAGCAAATGATAAAACTTTTCTAGTGTCAGAATAATTTCATGATCAGAGGCTAAAGAAGAACATGAATAACAATATTAAACATCGCATTTATCCTGTTGCCGTTCCACCACAACGAGTGGAACGTCTTTAGTGAACGCGTAGCTTCAAAAAGAAAGTGGTACTTCCCAGTGGCACTACCTGGTTGTGAATTCATTGGACGAATCTGACCGTCAAAGGAGCATTCCAGAAATGAGAGAGCGAAGTTAAATGTCTCAACAATAGACCGCCTTACAGGCGGCAGAGGACAAACATTCCTCTTCAGCGTCAGACATTCTTGACGTTCCGAGAAGTATGTCGACCGCGGGGACGGATTCTGAGAGTGTGGCGCAGATTGCTCCGTCTCAGCAGTCGTAAACCACGAGTCTGTGAGAGATATTGCAAACGTAACGCCACTGCTAGCGCCGCTGGAATATATCCCTTGTAGATTGTAGATTGCCTTCCCTGACCTGGAACAAGAATTCCCGCAACATATCTACTGATGGTACGCAGTTTCCGTATCTAAGTTAATGCTCGGAGGTCAGACACTATTTCTGAGGCACTGGTTACCAAAGGAACACCAAGACCGGGACACTGCATCAATCTTCTTCTTTTATGCAATACCATTTTGCACAAAACGACAAAATAACATTCTCTTTAAGTCCAGAAATCAGGAATGTAATGAAAAAAAAAAAATGAAAAAAAAAAAAAAAAAAAAAAAAAACCTTCAGTATTGGCAATTAGCTTTCTTCAGAAAAGAGATGTTTCACACAACCACATACGCACAAATCACAGACACACAACTGTCAACTTCGGCCGTTGCGTTCAGAATTCTCTCTACTGCCTGTTGCGACTGATTCAGCTACGATAAATTATATATGAGCATTAATCCGTGGGCTTCTGAAGTGCTAACCGCAGAATGAAAACTTTCAGAATGCTAATAAGAACTTATAAATGGAGATTAACTATTTTACTACGTAAAGAAGCAGTAGTTAAGTGTGTCTTAAAAAACTATTTGGAGTGCCTTGTTACTTTAAGACTAAATTCATAGTAAGCAATGAGAATGTGTTGGTATCTCATCTTTACATATAAATTATTGTGTCCGTGTGTTTGTCTGTACGTATTGCATACGATCAAATATTTATGGTTTTTGCACACGTAGGCTTCAATCTATGAGGACGGTCGCTGTAAGAGCAAGGATCAAGTACAACACATAGTTCACGAGATATGACGTCATAATCAATGAGAAGCGACAAAAACTGCTTCATCACGTGACAGTGTAGCACATTTCCTCGTAAATCATTGTTCCGATTTCAGCCAAATTTGGTACACATATTCCTTACCATAAGGTGGTTGCTGCAAGATTAACAATCACATACGACATACGGTTTAGGAGATATGACATAAACAACAGAAATCGCAAATAACTACTACATAATGTGATGAGACTTTATTTATACATTGTATGAGAATGACTGTACTTAGCGACTTGCAACAAACATTTAAAGATAAATCAATTTCAATTTTTTGTCTCTGACAACCACAGTAAAATGATGACAAGAAAAAAGTTTGTGGACTAAAACTATGGCATTCAGTATGATGTTACAATTTATAATTTTTACTCAACAAATTGTAGCTGGAGGAGATTTTACAGACTGTACATACATTTAGCTGAATGTACTCTCGAAATTGTATCACAAAACGAGACGTTGAGAAGCTATCGTAAGGAAAACAAATGATTAAATTGAAGGCCTTTAAATATATTTTGTCACAAACGAGTTAATAAATTTTAAAAAATACAATCATGTCACACTGTTTGTAGAACTTCTGAAATGATGGGAATTAGATAGGAATCGGCATTGCGAAACCAATCCCGAATAAAACCATTTGACTTACGAAAGAGGGACGCTAAACAGAGCTTGAACATCGCCTCGAGCAACGTTTAGAAGTAACGGATTATTTGTAGCAACTCTGTCTGAACATGATTATTATTGGAGACAGGAAATGTATTTCTACATCTACATCTACATGGGATACTCTGCAAATCACATTTAAGTGCCCCTCAGAGGGTTCATCGAACGACCTTTTTACTATTTATCTCCCATTCCATTCTCGAATAGCACGCTGGAAGAAAGAACACCCGAATCTCTCTGATAGAGCTCTGATTACTCGTATTTTATTCTGTTGATCATTTCCACCTCTGTAATGCGAGTCAACAATATATTTTCGCATTCGGAGAGAATGTTGGCGATTGGAGTTTCGTAAATAGACCACGCCGCAGCGATAAACACCGTTGTTGTAATGATTCCCATCCCAGATCCTGTATCATTTCCGTGACGCTGTCTCCTCTGTATCGTGACAATACAAAACGAGATGCTCTTTTCTGGACCGTTTCGATGTCCTCCGCCAAACCCACCGGATAATAATTCCACACTGGGCATCAATACTCCAAAAAAGGACGGACAAGCGTAGTGTATGTAGTTTCTTTAATAGTTCTGTTGCATCCTTTAAGCGTCCTGCCAATAAACGCAGTCTATGGTTCGCCTTTCCCACGACATTGTCTACGTGTTCTATCCAGTTTAAGTCTGAAGTAATTGTAATTACTACGTATTTTGAGGAGTTAACGGCATTCACTTTCGATTGGTTTGTCTCGTATACTTTAACGTTCATCGTTCAGTCTGGAGGATAGTCCCCCTAATGAAATTCCTCCATGATGGTCAATTTAATGCTAACCTCGCGCGCCCGAAGGCACCGCTACTACCTTCTATGCTCTGTGTGCATGACAGACGTTTTCTGCCATCTATGAGTAGCATGTAGAAGGTTTTGGCATTCTGTAAGAATCGTGCCATTGCTGACGATAAGGAATCGTAAACGAATCGTAGGTTCAAATGTTTGTAAATCCATCGCACCAAACTGCGTGGTGTTCAGTGCGTAGCTTACAAACTGCTTAAACTAACTACCTTAGGGACAACACATGCACCCATGCCCTAGGGAGGACTGGAACCTCCGACGGCGAGCAACCGCGCGCTGCGCAGCGAGGCGCCTTAGACCGCTCGGCTACTCCACCGCGGCCCGAATCGTAGGAATCGATTTACTGTAGTCTTATGTAGTTCGCGAACGAACTAGAGCGCTCCCACATGCGAACTAGTTCGCAGATCCCTCGCCTCTTAGTTCGTCCGCGCCTTTTCCGAAGACTGACTGGTAACAGCGAGAGGACGCGAGAGCGCGCTGAATCGCGTGATTCCCTCTAGCGGTAGCAAAAGCAAAAAGGAGCGGTCGAACTAGAAAGGGGGACCTACTTCGCGGCCGAGCTGCGAACTAAAATGAGAGCTACCGGTCGCGAACTAAAATATGCGTTATAGGTAGCGAACTAAAACATGCGCGATAGGTTGCGAACTGAAATATGCGCGATAGGTCGCGGCCGGCCGCGGTGGCCGAGGGGACTGCGGCGCGCCAGTCACGGTCTGCACGGCCACTACGGTCGGGGGTTCGAATTTCCCCTGGGGCATGGATGTTTGTGCCGTCCTTAGTGTTAGCTAGATCATAAGTAGTTTGTAAGTTTAGGGACTGATGACCCATAGTTAAGTCCCATAAGCTTTACAAACATTTGAACATTTTCGATAGGTCGCGAACTAAAATATGCGCGATAGGTCGCGAACTAAAATATGCGCGATAGGTCGCGAACTAAAAGATGCGCGATAGGTCGCGAACTAAAATATGCGTGCTAGGTCACGATAGGTCGCGAACAGAATTAGAAATCACGTGTTTGCCTTCTGCTGCTGAGAGCCATTTCGAGGTTAGCGTCTGCCTGCTAGATTACATAGTTCAGTGCTACAAAATTTCTGCTTTGAAGTATTCTGCACTCTGCAATATCTGACTAATAAATTCCATAATGCCAAGATATAGAGATTTTTTCTTTTTGCGTGATATCCTTAGCGGCTCAAGCAGCAAGCACATGAAGCAGCTAGGTGGGGGAAATTCTCCCTCCACCTGCATGCGCAGACCACGCCACTCAGCCGTCACTGGGAGCGGACGAACTAAAAGAACGAACTAGTTCGCGACTCTGCGCTCCCGATCGCGAACTATTATGCGTAAGTCTAATTCACAGTCCTTGATTGAATCTCAGGGGAATCGGTTTCTGATAAACGTATTGCCCAACTCTAGTGTGCATGTTTGACTACGGCATGAGTGTGACTATTGAGGAGCTGGGGGAGGGCAGGGTGCTTCAGAGGGATGGGGCGCCCCTGCAGTTGCTGTCCGGTCTGCACGCGCACCCCGTGCCTCCCCCGTGGGCGGCAGTACAGTTTTCTGCCGCCAGCCACACGGCCAGTCTTGTTTCTCGCCCCTCGTGTTAATTAACGTCAGTTTGGTCGGTGGGTCGGTCTGTAGTTTGGCTGCGGACCGCGGACTGCGGACGTGTCGCTGGGACCCGTCCTGGCGACCCGCCCGATTTTAATGGCCGCCGCGGGCGTGTGTCTGCCCGTAATCGAGTCCCGGCACTGCGCCGCCCGTCATGCGGCCGATAATTGTGCGATTACGCAGCTGACCGGCAAAAGCCACGCCCGGAGCGGACGTTAGTTCGCACGCGCCAACGGCCGTTTCAGTCCGACTCTTCTGGCGCAGTTTGGGCGACCTTTCGACGGTGGTACGGTTGCACAACACGTTCCTGCGGTATTACAATCACGTCTATGTCTACTGGCGTAATCCATAAGCCGCAGTGCAGTGCCTTCAGTGTGTACATCAGCGGCGGCGCATCCTATGTGTTCAGTGAACCCCCAGAAAACAAGCTCGTCGTGAAAAAATGTGAATAAATAAAATAAAAAGTTTCTTGTATTTGGGGCCCAAAGCAAGTGTGATGATGTCTCTGTCTATATAAAAGCGAAAGGATAGGGGAGACCGGTGCACATTGGCCATAGGGGCAGTAGGGCCCAGTCGATTTAGTTCATACAATAGGCACCAGATCGTCTTAGGAATCAATCGGGAAGTACGTAGTGTTGTGGAGTAAAGTCAGCGCCACACGCCAGACGTAAGAGAACGATCGTGGAGAAGGCAGTGATCGACCGAAAGCCAATTGCAAGCAGGCGCCGCGCATCCTGGTGGTAGTAACCGAAGTTGCGCGCCCCCCTACAAGCGGCTGTATCTAGGCCGACATACGTCTGGACAGCCTGACAGTTACAGCCTGAAAGTTACTATTGAGAACTTGTCAGTTACTAGGCAGCTACGACGACAGAACGCGGACAGTACTAAGTCAGAACGCGACTACGAACTTAGCAGTAACTAGGTCACAGCGCAGGTAGCATCATACGGACAACGCCGCGAGAAGAGAGAAGAAACAGACATATGTTTTAAAGATGAGTATTGTAAATTTCAGTCAATAAATATCTTGTAATACTAACTATATCAATGTTTTAGATGTCTAAAGATCCTGCGCCAAAACCTTTATTGACAACAAGACCAGGAAACAACAAAAAGGCGACGAGGTCACAACAGGTAGCACTTTCCCTCTCCTTATAAAATATCGCTAGCTGCAGTCCTTAACTGTTTTTGTGCCATGTTTCTGTTAGTTTTGCTTGCTTTAGGCGCAACGGGGCGAGTGATATAATAATAAGTCGTACTTTAAAGATTACTTATATAAGGCATACAAACTTAATTGCTTCGGTGAAGTTTCTAAAGAATAGTAGTTATTGTAAAGATGGCGATAGGGCAGGTTGGTCCAGAAAGGACGGGGAACGATAGCCAGCCGAGACAACCTGTCACGTTCAATAAGAGCTGTAATTCTTTAAATTCGATGAATGGTTTGTGATTTTTAATGTAGCAATGTTTATAATTCTTCGACTTTATTAAATTATTAACATAATTGTCAAAGTCAAACATATTTTGATACCTTTCAGAGATCGAAAGATCGTCATATTCACGAGATGGAAGTGAGCGTATGGCTTTCTTGGCCGGGAGATCCCTTGCGAGATTGTTCGGCCGCCTAAGTGTAAGTCTTTTTATTTGACGCCGCGTGGGCAACTTACGTGCCAATGATGATGAGATAATGATGATTAGGACAACACACAACACCCAGTCCCCTGCCGGGAATCGAACCCGGGCCTTCTACATGATAGTCAGCGACGCTACCGCTGAGCTACGGAGGCGGACATTCACGAGATAAAAAGCGTTGAATAAACGCCAAACAGTAAATTTTATTTTAATCTTAAACAGAATGTCGTTCATTTCCATGTTTTGATAACATGAATTACGACTCTGGTTTAACCCTTTGCTTTATTTGTAGTGTCATGAAAATGATCCTAAATTATAAAAGAATGAAAAGGGAATGATTTCTGAAGATACGGTGCTGAGAGCAGATTTAGAAGTGAAAGAAAAGAAAACATCTGTGAGGACTGTTAGCGAAGACTTTGGGATTCCAAAAAAATCGTACTGGAGGTAGTGTGCTAATTACAGAAAAACCTCTTGTCAGTTTGCACAGGTAATTGAAAATCAGGAAACAGAAATTTAATTTCAACCCTTCCCACTGGACCAAACTATTGGAAAGAAATACTGGACAAAAATTAGATCACAGACTGGAAAAGACGGCGATAATGATGACGACGAGGAAGAGTCACAGTGCCTTTTTCAGTCAACTGGAGAACAAGAAATTCAGCTCACGAACTGTAAGCGTTTCGCTCATCAGAGATGGGTGAAAAATGAAATCCGTGGACTATTTTATGAGTTGTGGTAATTATTCAACAATCAGTCGTCATAAATATAAAAATAAAAAATTTATATTTATGACGACTGATTGCTGAATAATTACCACAAATCAAATACAGTCGTGGAGCACCCTTTCCAATATGGAATCAAGCCTGATATTTTATGAGCGTTAAAACTTTGTTGTTGCTTTGGAGCTGGACATTGATTAAAGTTGACTGGTTTGTATTAAGACGTTATAACTTGTAACAAGTTTAACCTGTCATGTTGTCTTAGTCCTAAATTGAAGCACTTAACTCAATATTCAAATTGATATCATGTACATTAAAGTATATTTCTTGATTTCCTAGTTACACTTACCAAAGACAAAAAGGGTGAACGTGCCCCAGCCTCTGGGCCAACATACCCCGAGGTAGGGCCGATTGGCCCACTTGACTTATGTCCAGTAATTAATTTTTTCCTAATAATTTAACCGATATTTTCTAGCTTAATAGCTGCCATCCAGCTTCAGTAAAGACCTATACAATATTTAACAATAATTTCATACAATTTAAATATGTCAAATAAATTAATATTAACAAAAATATAAAAAAAAAATATGGCCAACGTGCCCCGGTCTCCCCTACTCATTCACTGACTCACTCACTGTCTAAACACAAAATTTCGAAAACTACTCCACCTATGAAGCTGAAATTTGGCAGTAATGCAGTTGATAGGTAGAAGACGTCAGCTAAGGATTCAGGAGAAATAACGACACAAACAATGAAAACTTCCCCGTCTTGCGGCACGTGATAATATGACTTTATCAGTCAACTATTTGAGAAGGAGAACACTTAGCAACTTGCATCAAACTGTAAACATATTTCAGACGTTTAGGAAACTTTTTCTCGCTTACAACCCCAGAAAAATATTGAACGAAAAAAAAGTTTGTTGCTTACTACTTTCTTGGCGTTCATGCAATAAAATTACGCCATTTGGCACGACGTTACAATTTATTACTCGTACACTATTAATTGTATTCGCAAGAAATGTTACAGTCAGTATACACACACACCACTGAACGTACGTTAGGAATTTCATCATATTACGATTCACAGTTGATGAGATGTGGAGTCATGAACAATTAGGGTCATGGAAAACCCCCTCATCACGCATGATGTTTTGATTTATTACGTCTTTCGTGCTAATTCTGTTCGGGACGTATGTTGCAGGCGTTTTACATACACACCACTGGATCTACTTTCGAATTAATATGGTATTACGAAACATAGTTGAGGGGCTATGCCGTCAAAGACAATGAAATGCATAAAAATTCGCCCTAGCAAGCTTGAGGTTGTAATTTGCTACGTCTTTACTGCCAACTCCATTTACAACACATTTCGCAGGAAGTTTCCTAATATTCCACTTTACGAGCCTGGTAAATAATGTTTTTGTAGGACACACAATTCAGGAGATATTACGTCGTAATGAATTATGCAACATATGTAAACAAATATAGGAAATATTAATAGTATCCTGGAGATATGTAGGTCTTTTACAGATAAAAAGAGTCAACCTGGAAAGTTACACGTTTCACGAAATGGCATGATTTGTGGCTCTTGCAAGTAACAACCGTATTGTAACAATTAGTTCTTTCCTGCTTTCAATGATTTACGGACACGCAAATGGTATGTAAACATCACAAGTTAATTTCCAACTGATTCGCGCCGAACGATCTCATTGTTTGACACCATTCTGATTGGTTGGCGGTACTGCCAGGATTTATCTTTGAAATGAACTGTTTTTTGGTCGATTGTTGTCCTATAAGTGTAACATGTTTTTAGAAAAGAGGAAAGTACCAACTGAAGGCTGCAATGAAGAAATAAATACCCGGGCAACGCCGCTTTTCAGCTAGTATTAAATAAATGCAGGTAGCTGCTTCATTGATGTTATTATATTTTATTGTGCAATAGATATATTTCTGCATATTTCTATTTTCATACTGATTATGTTCTGGTCTAATGCACATAATTCATCTGGTGCGGTCGCTGTCGCAAGAAAAATGTCAAGAAATCTCATTTACTGACAGCAATTTGACAACGCATCTAAGATGATGTATACATTAAATACCGTTTAAAAATACGATATCTTAATCTACAATTAAACAGTGAAAGATTTTAAAAAAACGTTCACAACATCACGGTGGAAAAGTCTAAATAAATGAGATTTTTCGACATGTTTCTTACGATAGCGACCGCACAAGACGAATTATGTACATTAGATCAGAACATAATTAGCTTGAAAAGGGCAATATGCCGAAATAGATCTATTGCACAATAAAATATAATAACATCAGTAAAGCAGATACCTGGTTTTAATCTATATCTATGAATGTGAATGTCTGTTCGGTGTACGTTTATCACGTCTGAACCACAAGACATAAAGAGCTAAAAATTTGTACAGTTACTAATGTCTATACGGGGAAGGCATTAGGCACGGTTCTATGACGATCGGATAGATTTTATCTATATATATTAATGTGAATATCTGTCCGGTGTACGCCTATCACGTCCGAACGACAAGACGCAGAGACTTAAATATTTGTACAGTTACTAATTTATAATTGAGGAATGTTTGAGGCACGGTTTTATAGCGATCTGATAGATATTTAGTAATCTGAAGACTATAACGCGAAATTCGCAACAATAATTACTGTTTGAAAATTATATTTACTCTTTGAAAATGGTTTTATTGGTTGCATTGTTGCTTGAGGGTTGATAATGATAAATGGGTGGAGTATATTGGGATGGAGAGTTATCAGTGTACATAAAATTCTACGTGTGTGTATGTGTGTGTGTGTGTGTTAATATTTCGCTCTGTAGCGAACACTACAGAAGGCAAAGCAGAAGCAGTTCCATGCCGATAGCTATTAGGGGTGGAAGATATGGTGGTGCCGATAGCTATAAGGGGGTGGAAGATATGGTGGTTGAAAGTCGTCAAATTAGAAAAAAAAATTCGGACTGAAGGCCAGCGATGACGTTTGCGACACTATAGCAAGGAGGTTACATACAGCGAAACGTGATGCCACAGACCACATCTTGGGTCTATGCGTGCTACATTGTCTTCAGCTCTTCCTCTGTAAGGATAACTATACGAATAAGGAAATATAAGAAAAAATAAATAAATCAGTAAAAGAGAAAATTCTTTTAATACAGCTCTCTAAAAAATCGATTTGACCTTTCGAGCATTACATCAAGTGATCGATCTGTGATATTATTACAATCATTATTGTTGAATTTTGTGACTGGATTCTTCGAAACGAGTGCATTTTTACGTGTGATTTGATCTACCAACACGCGAGCGGAGCCGCGGATTTAAGCTGATATATATATATATATATATATATATATATATATATATATATATATATATATATAATAAAAGAGTTTCTTCTGTCAGATCATTTTATGCGCACATTCAAAGTATTTTTATCGCATGAGAAAAGTGTTTCGTCGCGGAGACAGCATGTATACGAGTCGTGACGCGGCCGTCTGATATAGGCGGCAGTGGCCGTAGCGTTGCAACGCGCATGCGCGGCTGAGGTTCAGTTTCTCTTCTGAACCTCCCGTGGAAAGGTTGGGCGAGGGTAACCGCCGCTTTTAAGATTGGCTTTTCGAGCTTCGGCGGTTAAGCACGAATGGATGCGAAGCAAAGACAATAGAGCTACCCCGCACCTCGCCTTGCGCATGCGCAAATCGTCCATTAAGGCAAAATCTTCCCTTCATATTTCTTTTTGGCGCATCGAAGATTCACCAAAAACATGTCATCTATTATGATAAAATGTCATATAGCCATCAATTAAAGACCCATCAACTGTAAAAGCCTTCAGACGACCATCAATATTAATGAAGTCACAACTTTCCACATAGCAAGAATATCCGTGTGTTTAGCGGCATCGCGCTGTGGTGCCAAAGGTATTGGGTTCGACACCAAGTGCAAGCAATTTTTTTTTAACCCAATATTCTTCTTTTGTATCCTTACTTGCGACGTATCTTTCGACATTTTTTGAGATGAGTCGCGATGTTCAGGGTAAATAACATATAAACTCTTCGGTGTAACAAATATTTATTTGAAAAGGTGTGGGGGAGAACAGTTTTACATAAGAGTAGGAGGGGTTGCTGCTTAGACTGTCACTGACGGCCGAGCGGTCTGCGGCGCGCCAGTTACAGTCTGCACGGCCGCTACGCTCGGAGGTTCGAATCCTCCCTCGGGCATGGATGTTTGTGTCGTCTTTAGTATAAGCTAGTTAATAAGTAGTTTGTATGTTTAGGGACTGATGAACCCCGCTGTTAAGTCCTTAAGCTTAACAAACATTTGAACAGTTTTGTCACGTGACTCAGAGGTATCTTTTGTCTTCATCGTAACATTCATTTTGTTACAGGCACTTAACAGTATCTCTGTTGTACTTACAGTATTTTTAGTGTTTGTGTGCATATTCATATGTTCTTGGTGTTTATTGTGAAAGAAAACTGAACAACTTTCAGTATCCAAAACTCAACAACAAAATTTCAGCCGACCAGTTGCATAAAAATGGGTACATGCATAAACCATGACCTAGGTTTCGGCAAAAAGAATTTTGTCTTCTTCAGAAGTATTAAATTTAGCTCACATTAAAATAGTTGTTAGGTGAAATATGGCTGACTCCATGCCATAGAATAAAAAGTAAAATTTAAAACATAAAATTGTGGAGCGCGGTCACACGCAGTGCTCACTCGACTAAGCCAACGAACGGTGCTGAGCTATCTATACGTGCTCCTATTGCATATCTATCAGTAACCATTTGACAAAGCATACTACTCACACACTTGACATCTATTATTACAGCTCCTAGTTCTACATCTACATGGGATACTCTGCAAATCACATTTAAGTGCCTGGCAGAGGGTTAATCCAACCACCATTATACTATTAATCTTCCATTACATTTTCAAATAGCGCGCGGGAAGACAGAACCCCTGAATCTCTTCGTTGGAGCTCTGAATTCTGATGATCATTTCTACCTATGTAAGTGAGAGTCAACAATATATTTTCGCATTCGGAGGAGAATGTTGGCGATTGGAGTTTCATAAGTAGCCCACGCCGCAGCGATTAGCGCCGTTGTTGTAATGATTTCCATACCAGATCGCGTATCATTTCCGTAACGCTGTCTCCCCTGTATCGTGAAAATACGAAACGAGCTGCCCTTCTTTGGACTCTTTTGATGTCCTCCGTCAAACCCACCTGATAAGAATCCCACACTGGGTAGCAATACTCCAAAAATGGACGGACAAGCGTAGTGTATGCAGCTTCTTTTGTAGTTCTGTTGCATGTTTTAAGTGCTCTGCCAATAAAACGCAGTCTCTGGTTCGCCTTTCCCACGACATTATCTACGTGTTGTTTCCAATTTAAGTCTGAAGTAATAGTAATTCCTAGGTATTTTGTGGAGTTTACGGCCTTCACTTTTGATTGATTTATCTTGTAAACAAAGTTTACCGGATTTCTTTTCGTACTCATGTCGAAGACTTCACACTACTCATTATTTAGAGTCAATCGCCAATTTTTAGACCATAGTGATAAATTATTCAGATCATTCTGCAGTTGGTTTTGATCTTCAGATGATTTTACTAGACGGTAAATGACGGCGTCATCTGCAAACAGCCTAAGAGAGCTACTTAGATTTTCCCCTAAATCGCTTATGTAAATAAGGAACAGCAGAGGACCAACAACACTACCCTGTGGAACATTTTAGTCGATGCCTTACCATCGATTACTGCGAAGGGTGTCCTCTCTGACAGGAAATCTCCTATCCAATCGCAAATTTGGGGCGATATACCATAACTATTTCCTTAAAAGCCGTTTGTGAGGTACGGTGTCAAAAGCCTTCTGGAAATCAAGAAATACGGAATCGATTTGCGAACCCATTACTTCGTGTGAATACAGAGCCAGTTGTGTTTCGCAGGAACCATATTTTCTAAATCCGTGTTGACCTTGGGTCAATAGATCGTTCTGTTCGAGATAATTCATAATATTTGAATACAGGATATGATCCAGTTGCACTGCTTCCTTTCTGTATCTACGCGTTTATGAAGCTTGCCTGCTAGCCCTCTGCTAATTTCGCCCTCTTGAAATCGTTTGTTAATGACGCTGTATGTTCTCAACAGAATTAAATACTCGACTTATAAGACAGTGTTGATGTCCATACTATTCAATGAGTTAATAGCTTCCTCAAGTAAGCCAGGATCTCAGTGAACTCGTCCATGGAACAATGAGTTCGCCCCTCCCACCACATTGCCGCCAAACGGGTTCCAAACCGCTACAATGAGTGCTCCGTGGGGTACTGTTGGAACAGCGTGCCGGCTAGGTCGTTCTTGCTAGACCACGATATCAAATAATGCGTCACTGAGAGATCTGAATTTACTCCTTATTCTGGCTTGTTTATGTTTCTTTATTTTCCTCTCTCTGTGGGGGCGAAAGGAATCTGACGATGGCTGCACAGCGGAATCGGAACCGCCATAGGCTTGCGCATCTACAGTCTACGATGTCGACAACACTAAACAATTGGTCAGGGTCTTAACTTATCAAGGTGGTATTTTAAATAAGACTACCTTCGTGGTATCGGGGTATTTTATTAGAAGTCATTAGTTTAACTGAGTAAGAACAACGATATTGCGTTTAATCGATAACTAATGGTAAGAATAAGACGGTTTGAAAAATGTCAGGTCTTTTGTTTAACAAGGCCAGTCATCTATAAGGGAGTAAAATATTTGTTTTACGCAAACCAGCGTTGATTGGTTATTTTCTAATGAAAAATGAGCCGATGGAAGTAAAAAGAACTGAAACAGCGACTGAAACTTTAACGAACTGTGACAAGCAGTTTTTCTCAAATTTATATGTTTCACTGCAAGTCTTTTGGACCATTGCTGTCACCACAAGTACTCTAGAACAAAGCTTCTCCACTTTGTGACTAATAAAGACGTTTTTGCAAAGCACAATGATACAGGCAAGAGTAAATGAACTGGATCTGGCAAATATGCATAAAAAAGAGATATGGCCATTGAATATATCATTGACATATATAGTAAAAAAAAAAAAACAGAGACAAATGAATATGACACAATGGGTAAAAGACGGAAATATGCTCTGATTTTTTGGTACAGATTTTCAAGTGTATACAGTCGTGTCATCTCCAATATGAAGAAAATCAAGGAAAATTTATTTGTTATAAATTGACGCTTTGTACGGTTTATGTAGTTTATAAAATCTCCTAAGTTTAAATAACAGTTTTCTTCCCACCACCACCCCCCCCCCCCCACGCCTTTTCTTTTTTACTCGAAACTCCAAACTACAAATACACCAAATGTCACTGGTTTCTTGGGGGAGGACCGCAACTCCACTTATGTTTGTTCAGGGATATTTTCATGCCTCCAACTCCCCCCTTCCCCTACAATTAGAAACCCCCCCCACACCGTTTTTGTCGATTTCTAGAACCGCCCCTTTCAAGTCATGACACCAGCTTTTGTATCCCAGCATTATAAAACTCTGTCGCCTGCCCGTATCATTTATTAATTTTTTAATTTCATATATGACGCTGAGAGCAAGAGTGGATTTACCCACAATTGTTGCAGTGTTACGTTACCTGCAGGAAATGATGCCTATGTGAATTATAAAAACCCTACAAAACCATACCATATATTGCACTGTTGCTCTCAGTGCCTCATATGTGCTTTGGTAGGATTTTTATACTTCACATAGACATCATTTCATGCAGGTAACTTAAAACTGCAACAAATGTGGGTTAGTCCACTCTTGCTCTCAAAGTTTGCCGCGCGGGAGTAGCCGAGCGGTCTGGAGCGCCACGTTGCCGATCGCGCGGGGTCCCGCGTCAGCGGATCGAATCCTCCCTCGGGCATGGATGTGTGTGATGCCCTTAGGTTACTTTAAATTACTTTAAGTAGTTCGTAAGTTTAGGGACATGACCAACGTAGTTTGGTCCCATAAAATTACAAACATTTGAACATTTGATTTGAGTGAAATTTGTCTGTAAAAATTTGATAAACTCTTGATCTAGAAACTTGTAAAAATTTCTGATGCAGGTCGAGGGTAGTGAAGCGCTTGGCTTGAAGAAATGCCTCAAACTTCCTGTACTAAGTTCTCATTCATGTCACTAGATCGTCGAGATCAAAACAGGCGCTTCACTATTGACCAGCTGCAAAAGAAATTTCTACAGGTTTCAAGATCACTTTTTGATGACTCTGTTACTACCAAACTTCATTACAACAATAAAATGGGACGCGCAGGTGGCAGTATTCTTCAATGCTGTGATAGAGGAACAGACTCTGTCTGCGTGTGACGTCACTGAACGTTCTGCTTGCTCTTGAGGCGTCGCTGGACGCGTCAGTAGCGCCATCAGCACGTCACTCACGTAACTGGCGATGAATTTCAGTCGACGGCTCATCAAGCAAATGGCGAAAAACGAATGATTCCACGCTGTTCTTGTACTGAGAACGTCACCATTTCAAGTATCAACAACAGTCCTAACGCTCTCAGCTGCCGCTGGAGTCCTATGTTCCGTACAGTGCTACCACCCGTAACATACATCCGCAATGAGCTCACGCATCTTTTAAAACAAACCTCAAGTTTTATCAGTACCCAATCATAAGAAATCAGAAGTGTTACAACTTCGTATCATTTGATCATCAAAATATAAAACATATCAAAACTGGAAATCATTGCCAGTCCATGTGATACATGAACGAAGCGCTGTGTGCTAATAAATCACTGTACTCCATAGTGTCGAAGCTAGTGTCTCCAGAGACACTGTAAACCTCGCTTCCTATTGTGTAGACGACATTGGTGGCGGAACCCAGCGTGGTCGCAATTTCCGATCCCGCCAACGATCTCGGACAATGGACTGAGCTCAGCCAATTTATGTGTACAATTATGTCAGCGATAGACACTGTGCGACTGCTGCGAATCGGTATAGCGATTCCACGGACGCTGTCAGCTGTGGTCACTGCGTACACATCTGCACTGCCTGAAACAATTCGCTTGTGGCTCTTCGCTGCTGGCGTACACCACATTTCATCTTTAATAACTGGATCTGCAACAGTTGATAATTATCTACTTTCCATGCACATTTCCATGCACTACCCGAGTTTCGAGACCTATATTTCGTCATAAGGTGCATCTGCAAATAACAATCAAACAAAATAGTGACGCCTGTCATGTAATAAAATGGCTAATCTACATCTTTACTTAAATTATTCAGTACAAAGAAAGTGTACGTACTTATTGAGTCTGTAAAACTTTTACATGTAGGAACAGAGTGAAATAGTGAGTGGCTGGTACATGCAACAAGTCCAGAGGCACTGTAGGCAACTTGGGCGCGACATAGTCACTCAAAAGGCCCGGTCTCCATGTAAAACAATAAGTCCCATAATTAAGAAGCGGAAGATAGAAAAAACAGAAAACCGGTACTGTTAAGGACAGAAGTGTCTGTATATTCCGCACGCTGAACCATATCGAACCAAAAATAAAAGCCCCATGTACAAATGCAACATCCCATGTTTGGAAGTGAAACACCTTCTCCCAGGCTTAAATCAAGAAAGAGTTTCCTTAGAACAACAGAAGCGATCAACCCAACACCTTCTGCCCGCCGAATAGAATTATGGCGAAACACATCTGGAAGACAATGTCTTAAAGAAGAACCTGCGCCTGGATACCACCTATCATACCAGACATGGAAGATCTTAAGCCGGCCGCAGTGGCCGAGCGCGAACTGCGGCGCGTCAGTTCAAATGTTCAAATGTTTGTATAGTCTATGGGACTTAACTACGGGGTCATCAGTCCCTAAACTTACAAACTACTTATGAACTACTTACGAACTAGGACGGCGCGTCAGTCACAGTTTGCACGGCCACTCCGGTCGGGGCTTCGAATCCCCCCCCCTCGGGTATTAATATTTGTGCCGTCCTTAGCAGTAGCTAGTTCATTAGTAGTTTGTAAATTTAGGGACTGATGACCCCATAGTTAAGTCCCATAAGCTATACAAACATTTGAAACATTTAAACATTTGAAGATCTTAAACAGACTACGAACTGGAGTTACACGCAACAAGCAAAACCTGCTATGGTGGGGATACAACGCTGGAGATGCAAACTGTGAGTGTGGTGAAATACAAGACTCTAATCACCTACAGGTTTGCCCAAAACTGCCCAAAGCCTGTACAATGGACGACCTGGTTCGTTGAAGTATTCGAGGAGTCAAGACTGCAGAATACTGTGCTTCAAAGTCATTTTAAAAATGCATTATGTTTGTAATAAATGTGTGTATATTTTATATAACTGTATTTGTCCTGGACACGAAAATAAGAATAATAATACCCTGCAAACAGCATATATAGTTACTTAATATTCTCTTGTTCTAAAAATCAATTTGTTCATCCACTGCACTGTCTGAGCAATTAATCCTGCACTTCATGATGCCGATTTCTTCTTAGGTTTCACATGCAGAATACGTTGTCTTCACTAATATCCTGTAATCTATGATTGTTAAGTGCTAAATCGAAGGATAAAGACGACTGGATTGTTCACAGAACCTTGTTGTTTAAAACTAATACTGAAGCTTCTGCCCGTTTGGCCCACGTATGTGGCATCACATTGCGGACTGAGTATCTCATATGCACCCGTATAATCATAAAGGTTGTATACACAGCCATAATTCCATGGTGCATCTGTGTATTCTGCTTAGAAGTAGTGGGGCGATCTGGATAGCTTCACTTCTGAAGATCCTATCTGTGCTACAGCAGGCGCTAACGTCTGGTGACAACTAAGTTTTACGCTGGCGTTCTCCTTCAAATATATGAAATCGGTAATCGAAGTATGTGGGGTGTTAAGACGAACTACTGCAACGGAAAATGACGGAAATTATGGTCTGATAGAGTGTCATTGATGAAATCACTATAGACTGACATCAAGATAACGTTGGGAAGAGATACTGTACGGAAATCGGTTTCGCCCTGTGTTGCATCGTAGGCGATTTCGAAAAACGGTTCTTCAGATTTCTGTGATACGAGGAAGAGTTGGAAAATAAGTTTCCCCTGTCGACTGTGTTCAGAGTTGCGTATGAAAGGAAAAAGAACAGAATGAGACATTAAAGGTAAGACGTATCTTTATTTTTCTACGTACATTTGTCATACCGCTTATAAGCTTCAAAAAGCTTTCCAGGAAAAATGTGCACATTGCATACGGAAGTAGTGTTGTACGACTTGTTTGACGTCAGCATTGATACCAAAGCGAATTCCGCCGATAGTCTTCTTCAAAGCTGGAAACAGCTTGGTGCGAGATCAGGACTGTATGTTGGCGGATGGTGTTGGCGCTCCCAATAAAGAGTTGCAGTATGGTTTTGTATCGCCGTCGCTGAGTGTGGTCTCGCATTGACAGCAGAACGCCAGATCTGTGAAGGCAGGCCGCTTTATCCGAATCATCTCTTTCAATTTCGACAGAGTGGCACAATACCGCGCAGCGTTGATGGTTGCATCCTCCAAAAAGTCTATCAACAAAACTCCTTGTGCGTCCCAGAAAACGGTGATGATCAGTTTCTTTACCTGCAGACGGGCTGCTTTTGTTTTTTTGAACAGGTGATGACGGATGTTTCCACTCCATAGCCGTTCAACTCTTCTTCCGTATCCAACGTCCTGATATTTTCCTGGACGACTTTTGGAAGCTTTTCAAGCAGTTTGACAAATGTCTCAATGCACTTGGAAATTATGTAGGAAAACAATATCTTATATTTAATGTCTCATTCTCTTTTTTTCTTATCATACTCTGCCCACAGTCGACAGGGAAAACTTATTTTTCAACTCCCCTTCGTATTATACAAATTATTGTCGGTACGTAATAATGCGAATGTGGAAGGCGTCCTCCAATACCTACGGGATCATCAGTCCCTAAACTTATAAACTACTTATGAACTAGCTAAGGCTAAGGACGGCACAAATATCCATGCCCGAGGGGGGATTCTAACCCCCGACCATAGTGGCCGTGCAGACCGTGACTGGAGCGCCTCAGTCCCCTCGGCCACCGCGGCCGGCTGAGGAGAGGGAGATTCGAACCCCCGACCGTGCAGACCGTGACTGGCACGCCGCAGTCCCCTCGGCCACCGCGGCCGGCACAGTCGAATCGTGCAGTCAATTAAGCAATAATGATCATTCCGGTAAATTCAACCGAGACGTAGCACTATTGTAAAATAAAAACGACAGTCGCTTGAGTTAACGTTCAGTCCAATCAGAACAAGACACCTTTCTCGTATACTGCTCTTACGAGGAGAAACGAGATTCCGGCATCAAATCGCAGTGCAGCTGAATGTTTTAATCAGCCAAAGGTTTGAAAATGTCGGAAAGTGCACTCTCGAATCGGACCATATTTAAGATGTTCCGTAACGGCGTATTTAAGGAAATTATGCATCGTATGAGCAGCTAGTGGAGAATAATTAGGTAAAATAAGTAAGAAAAGTCTTGAAAAATGAATATTTTAACAAAATCTGGCTGTACCCACCGAGTTTTGAGTATTCGCAGCTACGTTTCGGTAAGTTCACTATCTCATCAGTATTCGTCTAAAATGGAGAGGAGGGAACGCGTCGAAACATCGAGATTACAAGACTACGATTTGTCGTAGGTACAGGCAGAGGAACAGGGATGTACAGAGGGAGAAGAAGGTAGGGAGGTAGAAAGAGGGAAGAGACAAAGAGACAAAGAGAGAGACTATAAAAAAACGGTGGCTTTTATTATGCCGTTTGCTCCAGATTTAGTATATTTATGCCAAAAACGAAAAAAAAGAGGAAAAAATGTAAATATTAAGTGAATCCACAGGATTCCCAATGAATAATGTTTTTCTGACAGAACGTCTGTTTCAGACTTTCATTTCACATAGGCATGCGATAGCAGGTACTTAGTATCCCGTTGAAGCTACACTGAGGCCCAAATAAACTGGTACAGGTGCGCTGGATCGGTGACTGAAGGTCGTGAAGGTTAACACGGTTTAAGTCAATTCGAACGTGGTGTTACAGTCGGCGCGCGAGAGATGGGATACACCACCTCCTGGTATTGATGAGCTGGGAATTTCCTCGTACGGCGTATGAGCGAACTGTGAATATCGGATATCCGGTAAAACATCAAATCACCGATTTCACTGAGGCCTGGAAAAGATCCAGCAATGTCGAGACCAACGACGACCTACGACAATCGTTCAGCGTGACAGAAGTGAAAGCAGTCCCCAAAATCTTGCGGATTTCAGTGTTGAGCCGTCAACAAGTGTCAGCGTGCGGAAAATTCAACGAAAAGTCATCGATTTGGGCTTTCGGATCCTGGGCCTGTCAACAACGAAATTGGACTGTTTAAAAACATGATGTATGGTCTGAGGAGTCACGTTTCCAGTTTTAGATTGTTTGGTTCAATGTTTTAGGGGGACAAAACTCCGATGGTCATCAGTCCCCCAGTTTCCAGTGGCGTCGAGTGGATGGACGTCTACAGGTATGGAGAAAAGCTCATGAATCCGTGGCCTCTGCATGTCAGCAAGGGACTGGTCAAGCCCGTGGAGGCTCTATAATGGTGCGGGTCGTGTCCAATGGTGCGAAATGGAACACCAGATACGTGTAGACACGTCTCTGACAAGTGAACGTACGTACGCATCCTGGCTGATCACTGGCATCCATTCATGCCCACTGTGCATTCCAACGGTTTTGAGCAGGTTTTTACTTTCTTTACTTTGGGGCCCGCAGTGTGGTATATGTCGTTGAGTGTCATAATTATAAATGACGTTTATACCTTGTACACTGCTGTTATAATGCTTTATTTATAAACTATAAGCTCATTTTGGCTTTATATTGACATCATCGGGTTTTCTGTAATATAAATGAGATAATTTATACCAACAGTAGTCTTAAGTATTTCAGAAAGTTCCCCTTTGTGAAGTATGACAATGCGAGACTACAACTTCCAGAATTGCTACAGAGTGGCTTCAAGAACAATCTCCTGAATTTAACCACCTCTGTTGGCCACGAAACTCCCCAGACGTGAACATTATTGAGCTGATGTTGGATACCTTTCATCGTGCCGTTCTGAAGACATCTCCACCCCCTCGTACTTTATGTATTTTTGGACAGTCCTTCAGGGTGCATTTTGTCAATTCCCTCCAGAGCTACTTCAGACATTCCAACGGATTTGAGCAATGCCAGAAGGACAATGCGAGATCACGAATGTCCAGAATATCTACAGAGTGGCTTCAAGAACAATCCCCTGAGTTTAAACACCTCCGTTGGCCACAAAACTCCCCAGAACATGAACATTATTGAGCTGAAGTGGGATGCCTTTCATCGTGCCGATCAGAAGAGATCTCCACCCCCTTGTACTCTCATGTATTTTTGGACAGTCTTACAGGATGTATTTTGTCAATTCTTTCCAGAGCTACTTCAGACATTCCAACGGATTTGAGCAATGCCAGCAGGACTATGCGAGACCACGAATGTCCAGAATATTTACAGAGTGGCTTCAAGAACAATCCCCTAAGTTTAAACACTCCATTGGCCACGAAACACCCCAGATATTAACATTATTGAGCTGATATGGGATGCCTTTCATCGTGCCGTTCAGAAGAGATCTCCAACCCCTTGTACTCTCATGTATTTTTGGACAGTCCTTCAGGATGTATTTTGTCAATTCCCTCCAGTACTACTTCAGACATTAGTTCAGTCCATGCGAAGTCGTGTTCTTGGAGGCCCTTCACAATATGAGGCAGGTGTACCACTTTATTTGGTTCTTCAGTGTGTGCTCGACAGAATCCATTTCTTAGCTTTCACATTAATTCCGTATGAGACTGACCTAATATGGGGCATGTCCGAGGTGAACTAGTTCAGTTTCGTTAGCAAACCATGAGATCCGTGCGATTTATCGCGTATCCGGTTGTTTTTATCGTGAATTTTGATGAGTATAAATACGGAAGTACCAACTACCCCTTGTATGTAAGAAATAGTATCGAGGTTCGTTGTGGCGCAGTTGCAGTGTTAGCAGCGGCAGCAACGCTGCGCTGGACAGCCAAGACGGCGAGAGGCGAGGGTGTGGGGTCAGGCGGCGGTGGGGGGTGCAGGAGGGTGGGATGTTGGAGGGCGGGCCGCCTCCCTGGGGGTTGCGGGCGCAGCTGGCTTAATCTAGATAGCCGGCGCCGCGCGCCACCCCTTACATTTTAAAAGCTTAATTAATCTCCGCCGACCCACCCCTCCGCCGTTCGCGCCCGGCGGACGTTTTCTTCTTCTGTGGATCAAGGAGGCTTTCTTAATTGGAAAGACCATTAAGTCCGGCGTGATACGACGCGGCGGCGGTCCCTCCGACGGAGACGGAGGACCTGCAGCCCATCGGCTGATACTGCGCGGCCGTCTCGTCAGCAGACGACGATGTCACCGGGGGACCGCCGGTGACGTGAGATATGACGTCCTAATTTGGTGATGGCCGCGCATTGCTCTCGGAATATCAAGAATTAGCGCTGCCTTCCGTGTCGGCTTCTAGCTCATTCGGTTCATCCGGCTATGAAAGCCCATGATATCAGCAAGGCCGAGTATCAGATGTACAGTCTCAATACCTGGTGTAGGTAATTACTTTATTCACTTCCCATTGTGTTTATTGGTACTATTGGGCATCATCATCATCATTAGAGACTGATTATGCCTTTCAGCGTTCAGTCTGGAAAATAGTACCTTTAATAAAATTCCTCCATGATCCCCTATTCAATGCTAACATTGATGCCTCGTCTGATGTTATGCCTTTTACTTCAAAATCATTCTGCTCCGAATCTAAGTACTTTCTTCTAGGTCTACCTCTACTTCTCTTACCATCCGCTGCCGAGCTCATGAGTCTCTTAGGTAACCTTGCTTCTCCCCATCATCTCAGTTTGTTCGCTCTATCTGCTTCATCTATGGTGTTCATTCCCAGTTTTTCTTTGATTTCCTCATTACGGACACCCTCCTGCCATTGTTCCCATCTATTAGTACCTGCAATCATTCTTGCTACTTTCATATCTGTAACCTGTACCTTATGAATAAGGTAACCTGTATCCACCCAACTTTCACTCCCATACAACAGAGTTGGTCGAAAGATAGAGCGGTGCACTGCTAACTTAGTCTTGGTACTGACTTCCTTCTTGCAGAAGAGAGTAGATTTTAGCTGAGCATTAGCTTTGCTGCACCTCGATTCCAGTTCTTTCACTATGTTGCCATCCTGTGAGAAAATACATCCCAGGTACTTGAAACTGTCTACCTGTTCTAACTTTGTTCCTCCTATTTGGCACTCAATCTGTTTAAATCTCTTTTTCACAGACATTACTTTTGTTTTGGTGATACTGATCTTCATATCATAATCCTTGCACCTCTGATCGAGCTCTGAAATATTGGTTCGCAACCTTTCAATCGAATCGGCCATTAAAACTAAGTCATCCGCATATGCGAGACTGCTTATTCTGTTTTGAGCTATTTTAATCCCGCCCTGCCAGTCTGCTGTTTTCAACATATGATCCATGAATAGTATGAACAACAGTAGTGACAGGTTACAGACTTGTCTTACCCCTGAAACTACCTTGAACCATGATCTTAATTTGCCATCTACTCTAACTGCTGCCTGGCAGTCTACGTAAATCCCTTGAATTGACTACAGAAGTTTGCCTCCTATACCATAAGCTTCGTCCTATGAACACAGTCATAAGCCTTTTCTAGATCTATGAAACATAGATATAATTCCCTGTTCCACTCATAGCACTTTTCCATTACCTGCCGTAGGCTAAAGATCTGGTGCTGACAGCCTCTAAGAGGCCTAAACTCACATTGATTTTCATCTAACTTGTCCTCAATTAATACTCACACTCTCCTTTCAACAATACCTGAGAATATTTTGCTTACAACGCTAATTAAAGAGATACCTCTATCGCTGTTGCAATCTTTTCTGTTTCCATGTTTGAAAATTGGCATGATAACCGCTTTCGTCCAGTCAGACGGAACCTGTCCCGATTCCCACGCCTTTTCAATTATCCTGTGTAACCATTTGGGACCTGATATTCCACTGTATTTGACGAGTTCCGGCTTAATTTCATCCACCCCAACCGCTTTATTGCACTGTAATCTACTGACCATTTTCTCAACTTCCTCAAATGAGATCCTGTTTCTATCGTCGTTCCTATCCCTTTCTACCTGAAAATCTGACACATCATTGAACGTTTCACCTACATTGAACAATTCTTCAAAATATTCCCTCCACCTGCTTAAGGGATCCACAGGATTGACTAGCAGCTTTCCTGACCTGTCCCAAACACTTGTTAATTCCTTCTTCCCTCTCTTTCGAAGATTGCTAATTACGCTCCAAAATGGTTTTCCCGCGGCTTCACCCAGAGTTTCTAGATTGTTTCCAAAGTCTTCCCATGATTTCTGCTTGGACTCTGCAATTATTCGTTTGGCTTTATTCTTTCTTCAATATTTCTCTGTCTGCCTGATTTCTGGTACGGAGCCATTTTTGAAATGCCTTCTTTTTGTTTTTACAGGCTGCCTTGACTGTGTCATTCCACCAGGCTGTCAGCTTCTTCCTGCCTTTACACACTACTGTTCCAAGACATTCTATAGCTGCTTCCTGCAGTGTGTCCCTGTACCTTGACCATTTCTCTTCCAGTGACTGTAAATCATTACATTCAACTAACTGGTACCTTACCAAGATCATTGTTATGTATTTGTGTCTAATTTCCTTGTCTTGAAGCTTCTCCACTCTTATCCTTCTACACATGGACCTGACTTTCTGCTCTTTTGGCCTCACAAAACCAATTTCACTGCAGATTAAATAATGATCAGTATCATCAAAGAACCCACTGAAAACACGTGTGTCCTTGACTGATCTGTTATTGTATAGTCAATGACAGATCTGGTTCCCCTTCCTTTCCAAGTATAGCGGTGAATGTCCTTACGCTTAAAGAAGTAGTTTGTGATAACTAAGCCCATACTGGAACAGAAATCCAAGAGCTGTTTTCCATTCCTGTTGGCCTCCATATACTCTCCAAACTTACCCATAATCTTTTCATAACCTTCTGTTCAATTTCCTATCCTAGCGTTGAAATCACCCATGAGTAAAACACTATCCTTATCCTTCACTCTAACAACTACATCACTAAGTGCGTTGTAAAATCTCTCCATCTCATCTTGATCTGTCCCTTCACAGGGTGAATACACTGCAACCATCCTAATTTTCTTGCTGGAGATGGCCGAAACTATCCACATCAGTCGTTCATTTACATACCTAATTACAATTATACTGTGTTCGATTGCTTTCCTGATGTAAAATCCTACACCCCACCCCACTCCTGACAGGTAGACCTTGTATTCTCCGACTTCGTCCTCTTTCTCTCCCCTTACTCTTACGTCATTAACAGCTAAAACATCTAACCCCATGTTACTTGAAGTCTCTTCTTTCTATTGTACTCCCCATTGATATTAATAGCTCCCCATCTCACCCCAGTTCGTTTGCAAGTCGTATCTGAGGAGTCTCTGGTCTGTAAATTAGAGGTGGGACTCCATCACCTCCAAAGGTCCGAGGCATGTTGCTCTGATTGTTGCCAGCATGATATTAAAGTACCTGGGAAGCTGGTTGCTAGCCTTACTTGCCCAGGGCCCCGATGGGTTTTACCCCTAACGGTTGAGGGACTAACCGGTGGATTTGGTAGTCTTTGCCGTCTGAGCACAAAGGTGGCCACGACTCAGAATATGTCCGAGATGCCCAACCTTATTCCAAAGTAAGTGGTAACCCAACTATCAGGACCACTTACTCGGCCACTCATACGTTGCCCATGGTTCATGAACTAGGACATGACTACAGGGACCCAGGAAAGCAGAGTTTTTCAACGTTCGTGGATATGCGACCCCCTTCCAAGTAAAAATATTCTGGTGAACCTCCTCCTCACGAACCGTAAAAAAACCATAACACATCAAAAGAAACAAATTTAACCTTCTATCCTTTGCTTCATCTTTGTTTTAAATTTTTGGACAACGTTTTAATGTAATTTTCGGAATGAATTACGAACAGAGGCCGTAATGAGTAACGTAGAAGTAGATATCATCGGAGTAGTGCACCAACTAAAATCACTTAACAAGAACAAGTCTTCTAGTCCGGATTGTATACCTATTAGATTTCTGATTAAGCTGAAGCGGTAGCTCCTTACTTAACAGCCACATACAACCGCTCTCTCAAAGAAGGATCTGTAACAAAAGATTGGGAAGTAGCACAGGTCACACCTATATTCAAGAAGGGCAGTAGGAGTAACCCACTAAACTACAGGCCTATTTCATTGACGTCTATTTGCAGCAAGGTTTTGGAACATACCCTGTATTCAGATATTATGAATTATCTCGAACAGAACGATCTATTGACCAAAGGTCAACACGGATTTAGAAAATATCGTTCATGCGAAACAAAACTAGCTCTATTCAAACGAAGTGATGGGTGCTATCGACAAGGGTTCGCAAATCGATTCCGTATTTCTTGATTTCCAGAAGGCTTTTCCAACAGAAAAAAATATTTTGCTTAACTACTGTTTCGCATTTCAGGCAAAAGACTGAGGCTAATTTTGCTTATTAAAAAGGTCCCACTGTACAGACAGTATATAGAGAATTACCTATTGAACCAATTTCTTTAACCTGTCGATTAGTTCCTCAATACAGGTTTCTGGATTTTCACTTATTCATCGTCAATACACTGTGTTGTAAGACAATCTGCGATCTATTCAAGAAACGCATTATTTTATTATTAAATATGTTTCACCTGGTCATACTACTGACCTAGTTATTTTATGGTGCAAGTCACTGGCGTAGCTATGTCACCAAGGGCCCCGGGGCAAAAATGACATTGGGGCCCTCTTTACATTAATACTGTACAGATGCAAGACTACTTGATCATGACATAATAAGGCAAACCTAAATACTACCAAGTAAATTATTGTGTGTCACGCAGCAGATAATGTTTAATCGTACTCTCTAATTTAATTGTGAAAGTTGGTTTGTTATGTTTCTACACAAAAATTACTAGGTGATTTGGAAGAAATTTTCCAGAGGGATAGATATAGAGTTGGACCTTGGTAGGACATACTCTATGCCCTATGGGATATTTTTCGTCAGCGGTGACAGCAGGAGGACTTTGTCAGTGCCGGCCAATCATTCTCGTGCAGCTACTATGCTGTTGGCTCATTTCTTTGACAGCCCGGGCAAAGAAGGAAAATAGGGGAAATATTCGCGTAGGAGGTTTCAGCAAAAGAAAGTTGCCGGATTTTGTTTGATGAAACACTTTGGATTGAGCCGTGCCCCTACCAGGCTTCTTGAAGTATATGTTAGTGTCTGGCCAGGAAAAAGTAATAAGTAAAATAACTAAGTCGATATCTTCGCTTATTATCGTGACAGTGGGGTAAAGGGCAGCGTCTTGATGCACATTTCACTTTTGAGACAAAGTAATTATTACATGAAACTTCTGATATGTGAATGTAATTAAACCTTTAAATGGCAGAATAAACAGTGTGCGGGTAGAAACGTACCTTAAAAGATTGCGTGAAGTGCTGAATTCTCACCACAATGAAGTTGTTTGTTTTCACATACAAGAACTGAGCAGAATGCGGCGGAGGGTATAGTGTTAGTATGAACGTAAATTTAAGAGCGAATAGTTCTTACGGTATGAGAACGCACCGTTCCCAGAAAAAAACCACAATGTCGAATCCATTTCCCGCCTACCATGCTATCGTCGCTCACGAAGGCTGAGGGGCCCTTGGCGCTCGGGGGCCCCGGGGCACTGCCCCGCCTAGCCCTATGATAGCTACGTCACTGGTGCAAGTGTGACAGCGACCTCCCAAGCAACACTTCGCGCCTCGCCTGTGGGTCACGACCCACAGGTTGAAAAACATTGCTCTAAAGGACCACGGTAGCCCCTAGTGGGTTGCACGTTTCGCATCTATTCCCTTTTCATACTTCCTTTTATTCACTTCCGCTCTTCTTCCGAGATTTGAAGCTGAGTATAGTACGATCTTCCTGCCTCCTACTTACATTTCGCGTAGTGACCACAAAGAGATGATGAGAAAAATTAGGGCTCGTAGTGAGGCATATAGGCATTCATTTTTTTGTCCTATTTGGGGGTGGAATAGGAAAGGAAACGCCTAGTAGTGGTGCAGTGTTCCCTCCGCCACGCACCTAGCTGTGGATTGTGGAACAGGTATGTAGATGTAGATCATCAGTATCCATTCCTCTGGTCCGCTTCACTGGTAATATTCTGTCCTTTCCCTGTATCCTTCCCTGACGTCCGGCCTATTGGTCGGTGATTAGTTGCTCCTCCAGTATTCCTTTACTTCCACCATCATCCCCAATTCCAATTCCAACCAATCCTTCTGTAGCTCAACAACCCACTTCGCTGCCGCCTTTCCTCTTGTTTCTCATACGCCTTAGGTTGTTCTGTCCACATTGATTCCACATAAATGTCCCGTAAATTTTAATCTTCTGAGTAATTTCTCCTTATTTGGTTCTCATGTTCCGGTAGAATTCCTTCCCGGATCTCTGCTTCTAGGGCCAAGTGTTTTCCTCAATATTTTTTCCTTTCTCTAGTTGTTCTGCATCTTTCTTCCTAGCGCTATCATCTCATCAACATATAACACTGCATTCCTCACTGTTACACTACAACTGTCTAATTTTTGCCGCTGTAGATATATTATTTTTGTAGTATAATGTCTCCGGTCATACAGAAGCTTGATCTCATCTTTCTCCTTTCTGTAATTTCTTCATTGTTCCTGTTTCTTTATGTTATATATTCCGCCAAGGTTTTTTTTAATTTGTCTACATTTTCCGCTGTTCCTTCAGGTCCTTTTTTTCCAATATCCATAGGTCTTCAATGTCTTTGTCTTGTAATAGGTAACCCTCAGTCCAAACCATCTGGCTAACTTGCTTAGATCTTCAATTTATGTCTTTGCGTCTTTTTTCATCTCATTTACTGTCGCTATATTGGTTGCCAAGGGTACGTTTGAGTAATTACGTTTTTTAACTACAAGTTTCGGTCTCCCATTAACACCATTTTCAGACCCCCCCTTACGAACTAATACAAGTAATTAACTGTGGCCATTTTGGTTAACTTACGTAATCGTGACTCTGTTAAATAATATATATTTGTAATTTCTGCTACCAGTCACTTTATTTCTTTACGTTTCATCTTACGTAAGGTTATGCGTTTCGAGCATGTTCTGCTCATCATCAGGCAGCAATTAAGGTTCAGGGTGAACAAACAAGAACTTTCGGGTTTGCCGATAACATTGTAATTCTGTCAGAGACAGCAAGGGCCCTTAAGAGCAACTGAACGGAATGGACACTGTCTTGAAAGGAGCATAAAAGACGGACATTAATAAGAGCAAAACAACGATAATGTAATAAAGTCTCAGAAAATCAGGCGATGTTGAAAAATTTAGATTAGGTAACGAAACAATGAAATTAGTACATGGATAAGTTTTCCGCAGTGCAGTAGCCGAGCGATCTAAGGCGCCTCGCTGCGGAACGCAAGGTTGCTCGCCGTCGGAGGTTTGAGTCCTCTCTGTGGCATGGGTGTGGTTTGTCCTTAGGTTAGTTTACCTTAGTTTAAGTAGTTTGTAACCTACGGACTAATGACCATGCAGTTTGGTCCGATAGATTTACCAATATTTGAACATGGATAAGTTTAGTCACTTTGACAGCAAAATATCCTACAATGGTCGCAACACACATGATATAAGACGCAGAAAGCAAAGGGAAAAAAGGAGAAAATAGTTCGAATATCAATTTGTTACGAAGTCTAATCTGAAGGCATGCACTGGAGCGTTGCCTTGTACGGTTGCGAAACATGGACAATAAATAGTTTAAAAATGAGGACAGAAGCTTTTGAAATGTGAAGTTACAGACGAATGTTCAAATGTTTGTAAATCTTATGGGACTTAACTAGGGGGTCATCAGTCCCTAAACTTACAAACTACTTATGAACTACTTACGAACTAGGACGGCACAAATATCCATGCCCGAGGGGGGATTCGAACCCCCCACCGTAGTGGTCGTGCAGACCGTGACTGAAGCGCCTAGTCCCCTCGGCCACCGCGGCCGGCACAGACGAATGCTGAAACTTAAGTGGATAGATCACGTATGTACTGAGAAATTATTGAATAGAATATGGGAGAAAAGGAATTTCTGGAATTCCTTGAACAATGGAAACGATCTATTGTTTAGACATCAAGGAATTGTTAGATTAACATCAGAATGAAGTGTGTGAGAGAAAAATTGCAGAGGGAGATCGCGTGACGAATACAATAACCCGGTTGAAATGGATGTGTGTTGTTCTTATGAGAATCTGAAGAGGCTTCCTAGAGTATGATGGAGAGCTGCAAAAAACAAGTCTCCGAACTGAAGACCACAACAGCGACAGCATGTGTGTGTGTGTGTTTCTGTGAAAGCTTATGTTATTTTCTCACTACAACTAGACAAAGAACTTTAGTGGTTCATTCTAAGTAAACACAGCTGTATACCTTCAGTTTTATATTGTTTAAAGACAGTATGTTGTGTGTACGCTATGGAAGCGAAGTTGTCTGTCTAGCCAAGAAGCAGCTTGCTACAAACCAGGCGAAAACATCCGACATGGAATTTCGGTAAGAATCAAATGATAATTTAATCTCTTAAGAACTACGACTAAATAAATAAATAAATAAATAAATAAATAAATAAAATAACAGCATAAAATCCGTGGAATTACGGATATTGGCTATTTGAAATAATATGTGTTTTAAACACCTCTGATTTAGCGGTATAACCTACAGCTGATATACTGGAATAAAGCTGTAATTTGAACGGGGGTTGGGTGCTCCTTAAAGAAATATTAGTCCAGGATATGTCAAGTTAGAGACAGTTGTGTGTGTGTGTGTTAAACCAGAGGACCGATTTAAATGAAACTTTGTACAAATATTTTTTTGGCGTTAAGAACCATCGTCTACGTATAGGTCAGTAAATACGACATAATAAACAATGAGTGTAAGAAAATACACACCGTAAATAACGACACGTTATTCATCCTGTACTTTAGAATGATAGCGTTTACCGATCCTATCATATTATAGCCAAAATATATAAACTGTTCAAATGAAGATATACGTCAAAAACTAACATAGGTCTCCTACATTTTGTTTGTTGTTGTGGTCTTCAGACCGGAGACTGGTTTGATGCAGCTCTCCACCCTACTCCATCATGAGCAAGCCTCATCATCTCCTCATAAGAACGGCAACCTACATCTATCGGAAACTGCTTATTATATACGTTACTTTATATATTCTAGCTATTTTGAGAAAACGAACAGTTTTCTACAATCTGTCCTTGTATTCCCCACTCCATCTATTTTGCCTCCATAATTACCCAGCAAATCATTTTTAGTGCATGGTAAAGGGTTCATCGAACCGCTTTCATTATGTTTCTCCACCGTTCCATTATCAAATATCGCGTGGAAAAAAAGAAACACTAAAATGTTTGCGTTTTCGATCTGATTTATTTATTACGAATAAACGATTTCCTTTAATGATTTTCATCCGAAATCGTGCATTAAGTTTGTAACTCTTTCTTCGCGTCGCTATGAAACAAGTTGCCCTTCTCTGAAGTTTTTAACCGTTCCCCTGTCAGTTCCACCATGTAAGGATCCCATAATCAGCAGCAACACTCCAAAATACGACGGACGAATGTAAGGTAGGCGGTTTCTTTAGCAGAACTGTTGCAAATTTCTAACTGCACTCTTACTGAAACTTCCCTACGTTACTTTCGATACGTTGTTTCTCATTACAGTTGTTCCTAATTGTAATTCCTAGATGTGTTGTCGAATTTACAGCCTTAATATTAGACTGTTGTATCATGTAAATGCAGTTTAAAGGATTTCTGTTAGAGCTCATAGGATAACGTCACACTTTTCTTTACTTAGGGTCAAATGTTAATTTTTTTTTCACCACTGAGATAAAGGTAAAGAAGTCAACAATCCGAAGATTGGTTTGAACACCACAATGCTTTACTAGGCATGGTCCTGTTTGGAGGTGGTATGCCGTTGCCTTCCTCCGACCTTCGAACTGACTTACCCAGCCAGTTATAGGGGGACCTACAGTTTAACGTGGGTTCCGAACCACGGTGCTACTCGGTATTTTTCACATAAGCAATACTGCTAGAGGTGAAAGAAGTGGAAAGTGACAGATAAAAATCCTAGGACGTGGCGGGGATCGAACCCGCGACCTTTGGATTTGTAGTCTGGCACTCTACCACTGTGCAACCGAGGCTATCTTACGTAAATTTTTCAGAGATTGTTCAAATGTTTTTAAAGCTATGGGACTTAACAAGTCATGACTCCCTAAGCTTAGAAACTACTTAAACTAAGTTATGCTAATGATAACAAATACACCCATGCCCGAGGAGGACTCGAACCCCCGACGGCGAGCAGCGGAGCGCTTTGCAGCTAGACGCCTACACTCGGCCACTCCACCGCGGCGTAAATTTCCCGGCAGCTGGTTTTGATTGTCGGGTGACGTTGCTAATCAATAACCGAAAGCATCATCCGCGGTCTAGGAGAGCTACTCAAATCAAGCATTCGAAATAGGTTCGAGTCCCCCCTGTGGCATTGGTGTGTGTGTTTGTCCTTAGGATAGTTTACCTTAGTGTAAGTAGTTTGTAAGATATAGACTGATGACCACGCAGTTTGGTCCGATAGGTTTACAAGCATTTGAACATTTTGAACATTCGAAATATAGTGAACTGTTTGTAAACAACCTTACCAAAAGACTCTCGAAGTATTTGGAAACCTGGAAGTATGTACTTTCTTATTTCTTCTTTGTTTAAGTACCTTTGTTTACCTAGTCTTAGTCGATCTCCATCTCTCCGTATATCCATTTGCCCCCTTCCTTCGTTTCACACAAGCGAAAGGATCGAATTTTGATGTTTACTTACCATACCAACCGAAAAATTTTAATACGTGATGGGAAAGGAAACGCATTGAAACTAACTTACGCTTAGGACAACACACACACACAAACACACACATATACCCGAGAGAGGACTCGAGCCTCCGGCAGGAGAGCCCACGCAATCCATGGCAAAACGCATAAGACCACGTGGCCACTCCCGGACGGCTCAGATTAACTGTAGGCAGAGATTCGACTGTTGTCAAAACAGAAGCCAGTGTGTAAGTCAGCGTCGAGACACAACAGCAGGAGAAATTTCTAGCGGCATGGTACAATAGTCCGAGAGCAGCATTCCACGGGGGAAATCAGACTGACGCGGTATAGTAGCCGAATGCTCTAAAACGCCTTGCTCACAGTCGGAGGTTCGAATCCTCCATCAGGTGTGGTTTTGTGTCTGTGCGTGTGTGTGTGTGTGTGTGTGTGTGTGTGTTGTCTTTAGCTTAAGTCCGTTTAAATTAGTTTAAGTTGTTTGTAACCCTAGGTATTGCTAACCGCAGCAGTTACATCCCTAACATTTACAAACATTACTACATTTTTTTTTTTTTTTCGTAAACAGGTATTTCTGGCATAATGCTATGCTGGAATTGGCGTCTCAGTATATTGTCTGAAAACTCCGCTCAATACGAGGTTTGCGGATGTACACAGTTTATCGGTATGAATTCCACAGGCTTCAGTCCGTATAGTGTGTATTTCTCCATGCAACCAGAGTTTTGCGTAATTAAAGATCACGTAATTCTGTCACACTTTACTTGGATACGTTATTGGTGACAATCATAACCTATATATGGAAGAGCTGCTTTAAGTCCCTGTCCAACTATGTACTGGGTGCCCAGAAAAGGACTCCCTGATTTCAAAATTAAATATCTCGAAAACAAAGATCGATAGAGGAATGCAGTAAACGGTGTGTTTATTGTGAAAGCTGTAAGAAGTTTATACAGCAGTTTCTAATAATAGTTACAAAAAAACTGCTAACAGATGGCGCTGTAATCGCCATACGTAATGCCTAGTATAAATACTGATCAGTAGCCCAGAGCGATCAGTTCCACTATTGAAATGTGAAAGGAGGTTAGAGTTCCGAAGGAAGAGATTAAAACCAAGTACTCCATTGAACAACGCGTTTTTCTGGTACTAGAGTACCATAGGTTAGAAGAGAGTCCTACGGCAACAAGGCGAAGTTTTCAAGCACTATTTAATGATGCGAAAACCATTCGCAAAAATTTCAACGAACAGACAGCGTAACTGATGATCTAGTAGGGCATGTTGGCCGCAAGCAAACCGCAGTTACGCCTGAAAATATCGTCACAGTTTCTGGAATTATTCAGCGAAATCCAATGTCATTCGTCCGTAGAGTTGCATCTGAGACTGGTTTGAAGCGTTCCACCACGCAGAAAATACTGATAAAGAGCCTATACATGTTTCCATTCAAAATTCAATCGCACCAGGACATACCCGTACGAGCTGTGCAACAAAGGGATGCCTTGGCTGATCAGCTGGTTTACAGATGATGCACACTTTCACCTGAAAGGATACGTGAATAAGCATACCTAGCGATTTTGGGGTTCAGAAAAGCCATATTGATGTGAAGCGAAACCCCTGCATTCTCCTAAAGTTACTGTGTGGGCTGCAGCAGAGGCATTATTGGCCCTGTTTTCATTCGAGAAACGGTCACTGGTAAATGTTACGTTGCAATTTTGGAACAATTTGTCGCCACACAGCAAGCGTTAGAGGATCGAACAGGTACTGAATGGTTTACGCAAGATAGAGCCCGACCACATCGTACCGAACAAGTGTTCGCTTTCTTTCCGTGTAACAATATCAAAAATGTTCAAATGTTTGTGTAGCTTATGGGACTTAACTACGGGGTCATCAGTCTCTAAACTTACAAACTACTTATGAACTACTTACGAACTAGGACGGCACAAATATCCATGCCCGAGGGGGGATTCGAACTCCCGACCGTAGACCGTGCAGACCGTGACTGGAGCGCGCCTCAGTCCCCTCGGCCACCGCGGCCGGCTCGGGAGGAGACATAACCGGTTGAGCAAGAGGGCCAGAGACCCTTTGTAATTATTCTGTCTCTAAAAGATTTCTTCTGAAAGTACAGTAGCGTTGTCTTGCTGGAAAAATGTATGATTGAACTAATCTTCATTCATCGGAGTAATAAATGGATAAATTATCAAGGAACAATACATTTAGGAGGAGATGGTAATTTCGAAAAATATCGGCCTCTATAATTCGCGCTCGTATTATGACAACCCACACCCCGATTTTCACTGCGTGCAACGTCGTTTTTCTTAAGGCAAGCGGATTTTAGGATGACCAAATACGTGAATTTTTAGAAGCATCATCAGAGAAAAATGTTCGATATAAACACCAACTCCATGTCTGTTAATAAATCGCTGAAACCATTAGCGTATTCTCTCCGTATGGTCCACACAATATAATTGTTGCACTTCAGTAATTTTATGCGGATACAACCCCACTTCTTTGTTTACGGCTGTATGTGCTGTCGTACGAGAGAGTATAGCCTCTTGTGATAAATTCCTTACTCATTTTGTTGCACTCCGAAACATGATGTCCCAAATGTCGTCGAACTTCCGTCCTGTTAAAACGGTTGAACTTCAGTTCGTAGAGCACCATGAAGTGAACCTTTTGTCCGGATTTGTGTCCCAATGTGGACACCTCGACGTAGGAACACGCAATATAAAGTGTTGTGTCACATGCCCCGTGAAGTTTCCTCCTGCCGGCCGCGGTGCCCGAGGTGACTGAGGCGCTACAGTCACGGTCAGCACGGCCACTACGGTCGGGGGTTCGAATCCCCCCTCGGGCATGGATATTTGTGCCGTCCTAGTTTGTAAGTAGTTCATAAGTAGTTTGTAAGTTTAGGGACTGATGACCCCGTAGTTAAGTCCCTTAAAAAAAAAAAAAAAAAAAAAAAAAAAAAAAAGTTTCCTCCTACCTGCCTCGGCAGAACAGCCGTGCACGCTAATGCACCATGCCGTTGTGCGCGCTGCCATTTGCTGTCGAGGATTCGAGTCCTCCCTCGGGTATGGTTGTTTGTGTTGTCCTTAGCATACGTTACTTTAAACTAGTACAAGTAGTGAGTAAGCTTAGGTACTGATGACCAGCGCAGTTAAGTCCCTTAGATTTACAAACTTCTGAACATTTTTCTTCCTGCCCGGAAAACCTCTTCCAATAAAAAGGCTCTCTGTGCAACTGTAAGCAATCTCGCTACACTCGAGCGTATACCAGAACAAGGGAATTAACACAAGTAACAGCTGTAGCGAACAAATAACACTACCCCCACCCAATTACCACTGCAGGTCCACGGAACACGTGCAGGTACGCTGTGTCTGTACTGCCAACCTCACACGCCACGCAACGCGAGGCACGCGAATATCGCCAAGGTGGAGAAAATTTACAGACGGATTGTAGAAGAAATTTTAATACTTATGTGACTCTTCCTGCATATACACTCCTGGCCAGTAAAATTGCTACACCACGAAGATGACGTGCTACACACGCGAAATTTAACCGACAGGAAGAAGATGCTGTGATATGCAAATGATTAGCTTTTCAGAGCATTCATACAAGATTGGAGCCGGTGGCGACATCTACAACGTGCTGGCATGACGAAAGCTTCCAACTGATTTCTCATACACAAACAGCAGTTGACCAGCGTTGCCTGGTGAAAGTAGTTCATAAGTAGTTTGTAAGTTTAGGGACTGATGACCCCGTAGTTAAGTCTTATAGACTATACAGACATTTGAACATTTCACGATTACTTGGTGTTTCAGAATGTGTTCAACCAATCGATTTCTTCATTTATAGTCGGGCCGAAATACGATGGACTGGAAGACCGCCCCGGCCGCGTTAACTTAATGCAACCATGTTGCCAAGTAGTTAGTCGGTGGTGGACGTTATCGGTACCGGTCGCTGTTGTCTAACAGAACTGGCAACAGTGCACAGCGCAGCGTGTAACGAGGAGAAATGAGTAACATCACGTTTTCGACTTTGATAAGGGTCGGATTATAGCCTATCGTGATTGCGGTTTATCGTATGGCGACATTGCTGCTCGCGTCGGTCGCGATGCAATCACTGTTAGCAGAGTATCGAATCGGTGGGTTCAGGACGGCAATACTGAACGCCGTGCTACATCCCAACGGCCTCGTATCACTAGCAGTCGAGATGACATCCATCTTACCCTCATGGCTGTAACCGATCGTGCAGCCACGTCTCGATCCCTGAGTCAACAGATGGGGACGTTTGCAAGACAACAACCATCTCCACGAACAGTTCGACGACGTTTGCAGCAGCATGGACTATCAGCTCTGAGACCATGGCTGCGATTACCGTTGACGCTGCATCACAGACAGGAGCGCCTGCGATGGTTTATGCAACGACGAACCTGGCTGCACGAATGGCAAAACGTCAGTTTTCGGATGAATCCAGGTTCTGTTTACGGCAGCATGATGGTCGCATCCACGTTTGGCGACATCGTGGTGAACGTACATTCGAAGCGTGTATTCGTCTTCGCCATACTGGCCTATCACCAGGCGTGATAGAATGGGGTGCCATTAATTACAAGTCTCGGTCACTTCCTGTTCGCATGGACGGCATTTTGAACAGTGGCCGTTACATTTCAGATGTGTTATGACCTGTGTCTATACCCTTCATTCGATCCCTGCGTAACCCTACAATTCAGCAGGATAATGCATGAGCACATGTTGCAGGTCCTGTACGGACCTTTCTGGATACGGAAAATGTTGGACTGCTGCCCTGGCCAGCGCCCTCTCCAGATCTCTCACGAATTGAAAACGTCTGGTCACTTGTGGCCGAGCAACTGGCTCTTCACTAATCTTGATGAACTGTGGTATCGTGTTGAAGCTGCATGAGCATCTGTAGCTGTACACGCCATGTAAGCTCTGTGTCACTTAGCCGGGGGCCGCGGGGACTGAGGCGCTTCAGTCACGGTCTGCACGGCCACTACGGTCGGGGGTTCGAATCCTCCCTCGGGCATAGATATTTGTCACGTCCTAGTTCGTAAGTAGTTCATAAGTAGTTTGTAAGTTTAGGGACTGATGACCCCGTAGTTAAGTCCCATAGACTATACAAACATTTGAACTTTTTTTTTTCTGTGTCACTTAATGTCCAGGCGTATCAAGGCCGTTATTAACGACCAAAGGTGGTTGTTCCGAGTTCTGATTTATCAGGACCTATGCACCCAAATTGCGTGAAAATGTTACCACATGTCAGTTCTAGTATAATGCATTTGTCCAATGACAATGTCCCATTTATCATATGCATTTCTTCTTGGTGTAGCAGTTGTAATGGCCAGTAGTGTATATATTTCATGCCTTATTAATGTATTCAGGATACGCTACTGAAACAAGTCCAGATCAACTGACAGGAAGGACGAAAGCGTTTCCCAGGGTCCAAAATACTAGGGGACAAGAGCAAGAGGAATGGCGAGTGTTGGCACGTCCAACCTAGAGACGAATCTAGTAGAGAGGAGTGGAGGGAGACAAATGAGAATGTCTGTCCCAGCTGGCATTCCAGAGGAGCGCCACACCGCACACGTGCCACTGACGAGCGAGGGGCGGGGGGGAGGGGGCAAACAAATGGTAGCCGAGAGGGGGGAGAGGGCGCCACTGTCAAGTCTGGGTCTCGCTTGCGAAATGTCGTACATCAGGCAGTCTAACTTTCAAGACATGCTTGCAATAAATTTTGTGTTTGGTGATAAGACTGATAGCTCGTTCCTCAATACATTTCTGTAACAATTCTAATTCCACCAAACTACACTCTTTAATGTTCTGAGGTCAGGCGGAATAAAATGTAGGGAACGATAAGTTATTTACAACTTGTACAAAATCCAGATGGGGTTGTAGCCTTTCCCCAGTTTTGATCATGTTGTACATGCAGCAAGCTGTGAAGGAAAACAGGGAGAAATTTGGAGAAAAAACACAGTAATTCTGGCAGTGACAGCAAAAGATATGAAAGAGAAATTGAACTGAATCGATAGTATCTTGAATGGTGGGTAAGAGATGAACTTTAACAGACGCAAGACAAGGATAATGGCAAGCAGTCCAAGAAAATCAGGAGATGCTCTAGGAATCAGAGTAGGTAACGAAACAATAAAGGTGGTAGATGGGTTTTACTACTTTGGCAGTAAAAGAATGTATGGTGGTCGAGGTAGACATTATATAAAATAAATATGGCAATGAGAAGAAAAGCTTTTCTGAAGAAGATAAATTTATTATGATCAATATTAATTCAAGTGTTACGATGTCTTTTGTAAAGGCATTTGTGGAGCGCTACCTTTTACGGGCATGGAAAATGGACCATAAATATTTCAGACAAGAAAAGGATAGAGCTTTTTAAACGTTGTACTGTAGACATATGCTAAGAATTAGGTAGGGAGATACTGAAACTACTGAGGTACACTACATAATTGCAGAGAAAATAAGTTTCTGGCTGCCATACCTTGAGTATATCGAGCAGAAATAAAATGTTCCCTGGTGCCTCCACCAATAGGATTTGAGCGCCGGCTGCGGTAGCAGACTATTGGAGTAAGTAAAACGCGAACTTTGCACTGCGCATGCGCGCGTTCGCCTGCGCTGTGCACTGTTGCCAGTTCTGTTAGACAACAGCGACCGGTTCCGATAACGTCCACCACCGACTAACTACTTGGCAACATGGTTGCATTAAGTTAACGCGGCCGGGGCGGTCTTCCAGTCCATCGTATTTCGGCCCGACTATAAATGAAGAAATAGATTGGTTGAACACATTCTGAAACACCAAGTAATCGTGAAATGTTCAAATGTCTGTATAGTCTACAAGACTTAACTATGGGGTCATCAGTCCCTAAACTTACAAACTACTTATGAACTACTTACGAACTAGTACGGCACAAATATCCATGCCCGAGGGGGGGATTCGAACCCCCGACCGTAGTGGCCGTGCAGACCGTGACTGGAGCGCCTCAGTCCCCTCGGCCACCGCGGCCGGCAGTAATCGTGAATTTAGCATTGAAGTGAATGGGGGTAATATGTCTAACAGAGAGATCAAGATACGAATACAGTAAGCAGAATCAACTAGAACTGGATTGCCGCTCTTATGAGGAGATGAAGAGGCTTGTTTAGGAGGAGTAGGATGGAGAGCTGAATCAAACCAGTCTCTGGACTGATAACCACTACAATATCTATCAACCTTCTTTTAAATTTATTATTGAAAATTGGATGTTACTGACAGGAAAAGACAGGAAAAAGAATGAATCAATTCGACTGTGGTTGCCCGATGAATAAAGTATTGTTTGTAAGAGAAGTTTAACATTGACGACGCAGTGAATACTACTGCAATATAATGAGAAAACTCGAAGACAGCAATATTTATTTTTATTTTTTACGCAAGTCAAATATATATTAAAAAAGTATTGTGCTTGTGGATAGTTCAACAAGAAACAATAAAATCGATATCGGACTATACACCAGCACAATATCATTTTTATATTTGAGAAACCACCAGCACACTTTCAAAACAGTATGTTTAGCGCTTTAATAAGCAGATAAATGCCAAGTGTGGCCGAGTCCACAAGACGATAACCTAAGGTTTCGAAACTGGTCGTCTTTCGTAAAACACAAAAACTAACTATTTCGATCATACATCTTTTTGTCGTTACATTACTGTAACATGATCGATCCATACGATGAGGAAATTAACGAATACTTCCTCCACTTAGTGGAAAGCAACGTTTACTGTTCGGTAGGGTAATTATCATAATCAAATCAAACAGAATTAATTTTACTGTAGCATATTTGAGTCGCCCATTTCCAAAACCTGTTATTTCCATCTATTTTTAATATTAACTTTTTTATATTTCTGAAGAGTGCGCTTCGAACTCCACACCTAGAAAAGCAATCAAGCTCCTAGAGCTCTTATTTATATTATGAAAGCAGCCTCCAAGTTTGCCTGCAGTTCCATATTTAAAAATATTTGAAAAAACATACAGTCCCAAAACCCGTTATTTCTGTATACTCGTCTAGTGGTATTCAGAATACATTTTAAACATTAACATCTTTGAGGGAAATTTGTCTTTATTGTGTTTAGATTCCTGCGTTGTATTTCTTTTATTTCTTTTCCTCATATTGGTATACCTGTTACGTTGGATTTGGTCCAGAAGGAGCCATTATTGATTAATATTTCGTTTGTTACCGTAACATGTTGTGCGTTCACTCTTGAAGCAGTAAGCTGCATAAAGTTATGGTTAGTGAAGTGTTAGCATTGGCTAGCCACTCTATTATACCAGCCCATTGAGGGAAAACGCGGAAAAGCAGCAGAGAAAGGAACAATGAGCAAAAAACGTGGAAAAGAAAATGAGGTAAGCTACTGCTTATCTCAGTTTCTAACAAATTTCTTTTCGATTTTCTTTAATAACATTCATGTGGCCAACAAAATTTGTAAAGTATGTAGCGTTAGACGCATTCAATCTTTCCAAGTATTGTATCAAGGAATTTCCAACAATTTACACATGCAAGCAACACAAGGGAGAAAGAACCAACAAATTTGGACATTTTTCGATGCAAGATGTTAGAAGAATGAATAAAAAATTCTATGGATCAAGTGACAGGCAGAAGCAGAATGATTTCATTCTTAAGCATACAGACTATGGAACTATCTACAAACTTGGATCAGACGTACATATTGCTGACTGGATAACCTCTCTTAAACATGTCATGAAACCTCCCTCTGCATGGTACTTTCTGTTGAAGTCTTCAACACTAATATTAATAGAATAGAAAGGGCAGAGTGCTATTGCTGTTCAAGGTGAACACAGCTATAACCCTGATAAGGGAATCGTAAAAAATATCTGCAAGAAGGGTGAATCTTGGATGGAAAAGGAACAAATTGAGATACCTAAAAACATTATGGTAAAATCAGAAAAAAATGAAGACGTGATAGTCCTTTCACAGGATCACTACACAACTCATTGGATGGACATTAATGAACTTACATTGTACAAGAATGTCATCAAACAGCAATCGGGACCTGGATGAGGAATCTGATGTTGGAGAGCTACCTGATGAGAATGAAGAGGAGATCAGCATTTGATATAAAATAGGAGTGAACTTACAACAATGTGCTATTGAATGTAGTTGTTAAAGAAGAATATGTTTTTCTTCCTGCTGGCTGGAAACCGTTATATCCACAATACAGTTGCAAATGTCGTTATCTACAAATAAAAATATTTATTTTTAGATAAAACTATTGTGGTGTGACTTTTGGGAACTATAATACATATCAAGAATATAAAAAGAAAATATAAAAAATAAAGAATAACAGTTTTCTACATGGCTGATTAACAGCAACAGTAACCCAGTATTCTTAAACAGTTTATTTATAACAGCCAACGGGTTGCGCAAATTTTTAGGTTCTTGACCTAGGTTATGCAACCGGCTGGCCGGTATACAAAATTGATAGAAGAAAATAAAGAACAACATTACAAGTCCTATAACAAGAGAGTGACAGTTTTTTTTTTTTTTTTGTTTTTTCGTTCCTGAAAAATTTTGTTTCTTTGAGTTAACCGACTTTGGAAATGGGCGACTCGTTTAAGATGTGAAACACTGCTAAGAACCCCGGGTTTTCACGCAGGCGAACTTGCTAGCAGTCGCAGAGCGAGAGGTACTGGGACTGGAATCGTAACTTGAGCCACCCCTATCCCCAACACTTGCTGGGCAGGGCCAAGTGAAGGGCGCCATACGGAGACTTTTTCAACTTCGGGGAGTCCCCTGCCCGCCCAGCGCGAGTGTTTACACAGGGCCGGCAACTTTCCGGCTGCCATATGTTTGTGAGACAGCGAGGGGCAAGGGGTGCGAAGCGGCCAGCCGGCGGCGGCGCCACCGTTGCCCCTGTGTTCGCTACAAAAGCGACCCTGTGTACGCTGGGGGGCGCGCACCCCTCCGCCTGCACACAACCCCTCCGACTTCTCTCTCGAGATACACGACACACACTGCTCTAACTTAAATGTTTCTTTTCTTATTCGATCAGTAGTTCTTCGTTTTTCTGGGCATGGAAATAAACTTGACGCGGTTCTGTTTGTGACTTCCATAAGGGGATGATAAACCTTCAACAACATTCAGAATCACACACTCAACAAAACGATAACAAAGGCACGCAGCTAGAAATATCCGTGTTTTAAAGAAATACATAATGCCAACCGTCAGATGTTTATTACATTTATAACTCTACCGGTTTCAGTTATGAACCATCACCAGAAAAGTAACTAAAACAAACTGATTATGTTGGTACACGTCTGGAACCGTCAATCAATAAAAGATACCTAAAATGTCACTTGACATTAGGTCTTGATGACAAATAATACAAACCTAATGTCAAGTGATATTGTACGTATATTTTATTGATTGACATGAATAAGGTGACACAGTGTAACAACGTAATCAGTTTGTTTTATTTACTTTTCTGATGATGCTTCATAACGGAAACCGCTATAGTTATAAATATTGTAAACAGATGATGATTGGCAATATGCATTTTTAAAGTATATTACGACTGTTACCGCACATCCCAGTAAAATTTGATTTTTATATCCGTGTGTATCTATCTCCCTGCACGATAGATTAGTGACTGCAGCTGTTCGTCAATGAATAAGATAAACAGTGTGAGTCAAGAACAACGTCACACCTATGGAATGATATAAGAATTTATTGAGGAATAGAATCTGCGGCTTCTTATTTTGTAACAATAAATCTCAAGTTTGATTGAGGCTGTGAATCAACACTTCATTCATCCAACAACAACAGCAACCTAGTGCAAATTTAAAATAGCTACTTTCAGTGATGCGGAACGTGATACTTGTGGTTTAATGAAACGAACACTGCAAAAACTGTTCAGCATAAATTTCGCACAGAATACGCTAAAGAACCTCCAAGCACAGCTACAGTTTACCCGTGGCATCAGTACTTATCTGAAACGGCGGAAAGAAAGAACACATTAATCTCTCCGTTCGAGCTTTAATTTCTCGTATTTTATTCTGATGATCATTTCTACCTATGTAAGTGGGAGCCGACAACACATCATTCGGAGGGGAATGTTGGCGATTGCAGTTTCGTAAGTAGCCCACGCCGCAGCGATAAGCGCCGTTGTAATGATTACCATCCCAGATCCTGTATCATTTCTGTAACGCTCTCCCCCTTTATCGTGACAATACAAAACGAGCTGCCCTTCTTTGGACTCTTTCGATGTCCTCCGTCAAACCGACCTGATAAAGATCCCACACTGGGCAGCAATACTCCATAAAAGGACGGACAAGCGTAGTGTATGCAGTTTATTTAGTAGTTCTGTTACATCTTTTAAGCGTTCTGCCAATAAAACTCAGTCTCTGGTTCGCCTTTCCCACGACATTATCTAAGTGTTCTTTCTAGTTTAAGTCTGAAGTAATGGTAAGTCCTAAGTATTTTGTGGAGTTTACGGCCTTCAAATTTGATTAATTTATTTTGTAAACTAAGTTTAACGGATTTCTTTTCATACTCATGTGGATGACTTCACACTTTCCATTGCCAATTTTTACAACATCTTATTTAGATCGTTCTGCAGTTGGTTTTGATCTTCAGTTGCTGTTACTAGATGGTAAATGACATCGTCATCCGCAAACAACCTAAGAATGCTACTTAGATGTTCCCCTAAATCACTTATGTAAATAAGGAACAGCAGAGGACCATTAACACTACCATGTGGAACGCTCGATATCATCTCTGTTTTAGTCGATGTCTTACCATCGATTACTATGATCTGTGTCCTCTATGACAGAAAGTCACCTACCCAGTCGCAAATTTGGGGCGATATACCATAACCATGCAATTTGATTTCAAGAAATGTGGAATCGATTTGCGAACCCTTGTCAATAGCACCCATCACTTCGTGTGAATAAAGAGCAACTTGCGTTTCTCATGAACGATATTTTCTAGCCGCGGTGGAGTAGCCGAGCGGTCTAAAGCACATCGCTGCGGAGCGCATGGTTGCTCGCCGTGGAAGTTTGAGTCCTCCCTGGGGCATGGGTGTGTGTGTTTGTCCGTAGGTTAGTTTACCTAGGTTTAAGTAGTTTTTAAGCTAGGGACTGATGACCACGCAGTTTGGTCTAATAGACAGACATTTGAACATTTTTGATATTTTATACATACGCGTTGACCTTGCGTCAACAGTCTGTTCGAGATAATTTATAATGTTTGAATACAAGATATGTTCCAAAACCCTGCTTCAAATTGACGTCAGTGAAATAGGCCTGTAGTTTAGTGGGTTACCTGCCTTTCTTGAATATAGGTGTGACCTGTGCAACTTTCTAATCTTTTGGTACACATCCTTCTTTGAGAGAGCGGTTGTATATGGTTGTTTAGTAGGGATAACGTGACACTGATTACGAAAGGTAATCATGTTCTGTGCGTTAAATCATATTTTCATCCTGCAGCGGAGTGTGCGCATTGGGTCAGCCATGTCTTCACCGGACCCTTTCTTCCAGGAATTCTATTCGTGAAAGTTTACTAGAAAAATTTCTGTGAAGTTATAAAGCAGGAAGCGAGGTACTGGCGGGCGTAGAGCTGTGAGGATGACCCGTGAAGCGTGGCGGGACAGCTCAGCTTTTAGTTCGGTTGCCCGCGAAAGGCAAAGGTCCCAGATTCGAAACCCAGGTCCGGCTCATTAACCCTGTCATGATTTTTCATCTACTAGGTTGATAGTTTCCAACGGGAACAATATTTAGTCCATCAGACATGTCGGTATCATTACGTGTACTGATGGACTTAAGATCAAGGGAGACAAAGGGAAGGAAGTTGAAGAATGATATGTACCGAGTTGTAGTGGTTCTAAGTAGTCCTACTCTCCGCCACGAACCTTCGGATGAAATGCGGATCATGTATGTAGCGGGTGATCAAAACGTCGGCATAAATTTGAAAACTTAATAAATTACGGAATAATGTAGTTAGAGATCTAAAAATTGACACACATGCTTGGAATAACATGGGGTCTTATTAGAACAAACAAAGGGGGTTCAAAAAATATGCGGCATATCGCGCTTCATATGATCAAGAAATTAATAATTAGCATAAAAATTGAGACAAAGCAAAGATGATGTTCTTTACTGGAAGTGATCAATATGTTCACCATCATTCCTTAACAATAGCTGTAGTCGAGGAATAATGTTGCGAACAGCACTGTAAAGCATGTCCGGAGCTATGGTGAGGCATTGGCGTCGGATGTTGGCTTTTAGCATCCCTATAGATGTTGGTCGATCACGATACACTTGCGACTTCAGGTAACCCCAAAACCAATAATCGCACGGACTGAGGTCTGGGGACCTGGGAGGCCAAGCATGACGAAAGTGGCGGCTGAGCACACGATCGTCACTCGTCACCAAACGACGCGCGCGAGAGATCTTTCACGCGTCTTTTTTTTTTCCTCAATAAAACCCCATGTCATTCCAAGCATGTGTGTCAATTTTCACCTCTCTATCTACATTATTCCGTGATTTATTAAGTTTTCAAATTCATAGTGACTTTTCGATCACCCGGTAGATATTGACTTTGAGCGGCCTATTCCATGCTTCGGCACGATCCAGCGACAGCCTAGAAAGGAGTGAGCTACGCGCACCAGAGCAAGAGGCCTTCTATGCGCGCTTTTGCCGCGAAATGAAGATCTCGAGAGGCGACCACTCATTTAGTCTTCTGTTTATAAAAATTAATGCTACAAATCTGTGAAAATGTATGTTATTAAGATACTTTTCTGTGCAAAAAATACATGGAAATAGGCCCCGGTAGTTATTTATTCTAGTCTTCGATTAGTACATCTATCCTTCCCTTTTCTCTCTGATCACCTTCTGTTTTCTTCTCTCTCTGGTCGTCTCCTCCCCTTCCCTCTCACTCTGTTCATCTCATCCTTTGTATTCAGCTGCTCCTACCCCCGTCTCTTCGTTTCTCTGTCCATTTCGTCCTCCCCTCCCTCTGTTCATCTCCTTTCACCTGTCTGTCACCACCTCCCCTCTCTCATTTTCTTCCACTTCTGTCTCTCTCAGTCCGTCTCCTCCCTCCCCTTTCTGTCCGTCTCCTCCTCCACCTACTCTTCTAGGTATGAAAACATACACATACGCGCAAAGTTTCATCGTAACTGGTCAAACGGTGTCAAAGTCGCAAGGTACACTCCGCCATGCTAAATTCGCTGGCTTGCAGATTATAAGAATCTCCTTCATGAAAACATACATTTACGTGACGACTTTCATATTGTCCTTGTCAAACAATTTGCATGTAGTATTTCCTGCAGTATAAATTATTTCAAAAAGTTTATAATACAGTCACAGACCTCATACCAATCCATATGACATGGATAAATTTATATTTACGTATTACTTATTTAGACTTCGAATCACCTACAAATTTGGGTCACCATTCCATACGCTCGTCGTTAGGTGTCTATAGTACAATAACGTGTCAAACGCCTCTTGAAAATCTAGAAATATGCAGCTTCCTGTTGCCCTTCGTCCTTAGCACGCAACATGTCATGAGAGAAAAGGGAAGTTGGGTTTCGTACGATCGATGCTTCCTATAGTCGTGCCGATGCATTGACAGCACGCTCACTGGTACTATGTATATTGTAACTTCCCGTCGACAGCCTGGCCATTAGCAACTGACCACTTGCTCGATGGTTTTTGTCTAGATTGAGGAAGGAAATCGACCATGACCTTTGCAAGAACCGTCCCAGAATTTGCCTGCTGTGATTTAGAAAAATGACGGAGCATCTAAATCACGAAGACCGGAGACTGGTTTGAACAGCGGCCCTTCCGGTGTGTTACCCCTCCGCCATGGTTGAGATGAAGAGGTTGGAGCACAGGAGGCCTTCCTGGTGGGCCGCTTTGAATATGTCTCAAATAACTAATGTTCTTTAGGATCTACCTGTCAGAAACGCTTTTTTTTCATACCGATTTTTTCTTCGAAACCCTACGCCGTTTCAACGTTGTTTACACGTACCATAGAAAGTGAGCTACCCTCTGTTTACGAATGAGCCAGTTTTCGAGTCACCGGCCGGCGGGAAGCCATTTCGACGCAGCTAGGCCCGCGGCCCCGGTAACAATGGCGCTATTACGCGATTAACATTTTGTTTACCCCGGGCAGTGTGGCGGAATGACGGAAATGAACAGCGGTCGTCTGTACACAGAGCTTTGTTAGCGCACAGTAAACGATTACGTGCTGTCGGCTGCATTGGGTTTCTAAAATGACGTCCTGTATTTGATCAGCAACGCAATTACAATTATGGGAAACCGAAATTCGCTTCCACTGACCAACAGTCGAGTCCTTGACTTACTGTCTGTTGTGTTGGGAGCGCTTGAGTTGCGTGCGACGAATAATGAACGAAACTGAAAAACCGAAGACATTTGAATAGTATATACTCAAGAGAAAGTAAATTTAAAAAATACCAATACATAAAAAACCGTTTACTGGATATATATAGGCAATTTCTCTTGGTTTTATTGCTAAGAGTTGGAAATGCCATTGTTATAAAGGTTGTAGCTCTCAATTTTCGTTATAGATTTTTAACATTTTTCATTGTTTTGGCAACTTATCGTTCACTTATTATAAATGCTGAGTTCATTCTGGCTTCCAGCGCATCACAAATGGCGACTGGCGACTAGGATAATCTTTATTCAAACAGCTCATACATGCAAAATACTGACGAGACTAATACACAGAAGAATGGAGAAAAGAGTTTGTGAAAGATGACGATCAGTTGGGCATTTAGAAAACTCCTGGAATTGCGCTTAATAGTGGCACCAAGAGAGAGGAAAAACTGATATACATTCGTAGGATTTGTTGGCATATTAAAAAAAGAAACTTTCAATAATGTTAATAGCTGCAAACTGTTCTAAATTTTGAAAAGAAATATGAGTGAGCGAGCGTGAAACAAGAATAATGATTGGGATATTCAAGAATCGGAATTGAATAGTGTCCCCAGTGGTGTAGGGATCAGCGCAACTGCCTAGAAAGCAAGAGACCCGGGTTCGAATCCCGGCTGGGTACACATTTTCAGCTTTATTGATGTCATATATTCTATGAATATTAAAGAATAACAACTGCAAGATCAGAAGTGACGTCTGTTCTTTCGGAACAGACGCCACATGTATATATGAATAGTAAGATTTCGAGACCAAGAACGAAGTGCTCGGATTAAAGGGGAGACAAACATTCTCCTTTGATTGCTCAGTAAATAGAAGTAAGAAGCATACGCGACAATATAAAAATATTTTCTTTCTTTAACCGAAAAAGAAACGTAGGCTGCCTACGGTCGCTTCAAAAAGTCTGTTTCGGCGTATCTACGCCGCCGCCGACCTCGTAAACACTATGTCATGAAAAGCAGGGGCCAACCAGTGCTCATGATTCAATTTATCTGAGTTTTGCTTGCAAGCTAGAAAAAGTACCATATTACAGTATTTTGTCGCTCTGTCAGTAGAAATAACTTTGCATGATTTCATATGAGAAAAGCGAGAGAGAATATCCACTCGTATTGTAAACATTACTTCAGCTATTGTATATTCAATATTAACAAACAAAAAAGAAACAAACAATCATTAATTTGGAAACAATCCCCACTGATTCGTTCAGGAAATTTTAAAGAAGTTTAAACGAATCAGACGATTAAAGAATGTCAAAATTTCGTAACTCATTTGCCTCTCAGAGAGACTAAACTCTTTCATAAACGCTTTGATTTGGTTCTACGTCACTATTTTATATACTCTTTGCCCTGCAATAATAAATTTCTTAAAGTGTATAGTTATGAAAGTATGGAACGCTAGATTAATATACAGCTCTAATCTGTTCGACAATGCACTTTCCCCCCTTTCATGACTTTCCTCATGACTGACGAACAAAAACAAAAAAAATTTTTAGTGACTAAGCCAACGAACTGTACTGTGCTAAGGCATATACCCATGCTCAGCTTGTATAATTTTCAGGAAACCTTTGAAATGGCGGTTTTATATACGCCGATAAAGCACAAATCACACATACTTGAGGCTTTTTATTAGAGCTCCTGATTGCACTTCTTCTGCAGACAATGGCGCTTCGTGAATGGAGCAATTGCCCGAATTCACTTTTCAGTACATTTCTCTGTGTGTGTCATCATTAAGCTCGGCTACTAGCCCTCCAGGTGTTTCGCCTTCTACCTACCTTCGATGTTTTATGTGTAGTCGTGTGTAACACCACTGAACTAAATTGCTGTACTTGTTAGCAGAATTAAATACCTTGACATAAAAGACAGTGCGGGTTTCAATACATCTGAACGAACAGAATTAACCCTTAGCTTCCCAGGTCATTTTTCTGTCACACATTGTCCCAGGTGCGGTCTGACAGACCGCAATTATTAAATAATCACAAATAGTCCTGAGTGTAATCTATGTGAACTAATCCAATTTATTACGCAAAAGGCTACATTTGTCTACAAAATACTGCAAAAGGAATGTATTTTAAAATTAATTGTATACAATATATATATATATATATATATATATATATATATATATATATATATATATATATATATATATATATATATTCAAACATAAAACCTCAGAAAATAGATTTAACATTACATTAATTTATTATCACTGTAAAAAGTCAAATACGCTGGCTTTTAAATTTTACTCTGTGCCCCAATGGTATTGTTTACTATGTACTTAATGTCAAAAGAAGAAAGTCTCCAAAAAACCTAACAAAAAATATAAATTTCACTACTACTTTGCTGGTAACTTTTGTCTTTTGAAATTTTTTCTCTGCACTCGATGTAAATTTTGATAGAACACTAAAGGTAGGTGGGCTTCTTGCAACAGCAGCAAATATAACACGTCTTTCTATTCTTTTTTGGGTCACAGGTGGAGCATGTTCCACGTTTCACAGGTGCCAATACAATTTCTTCTTCACTTTCACACTATTCTGAGTCTGAATTCTGTTTACTTTGAATCTCATAGTCACTGTCTGATTCCACATTAGTTCCTGAATGGTCTTCAAACCATTTGAAAACAGTATCCTCAAAGTGAGGGACTGTAGCACCCGCAGTAGAGGAAGAGCTCGGTGCGGAATCCATAACACAAAGGCCCCGGTGCGGTCTCAGAGACCGCTAGCACAAAGGAAGTTGTGATAATATTGCTCCGACTCGCGTTAACGTCGCTACTGACAATGGAAAAAAATGCAGGTGTTGGAAGCAACGATTACACAACGCTGTGTTATCCTTCCCCACCCCTGTCCATTAAAAATTGACTAACAATAAGCGTTTGCGGTCTCTGACAACGCACCTGAGCCGTTAAGGGTTAATGGAGCTTCCACAACTAACTCTGGCTGTCACTGAAATCTGATTGTTACATCGGTTACGACATCATGCTGTCAGGGGACAGTGTTTCCGCTCCCCTCCCACCGAACGGGCTCGAAGCTGCTACAGTGAATGTATGTTCTTTGGGGCACCGTTGGAACAGCCTAGCGGCTAGGTCGTGCTTGCTCCACTGCGATGTCAAAATGTTCATAATTGAGAATTTTGACTTTTCCCCATGTTTGTGCTGCTTTATTTTCCTCTCTTATTTTATGTGGGTGCTGAACACCCCCGAAAATTTCGTGGTGGTGGTGGTGGGGGGGGGGGGCGTGCACCAGCACAGGAGCAGCCACGGACTCGCCGCCCCTGATCAAAAGTATCCGGATACCCTCAAAACGTTAGTTTTTGATAGGTATTAGGTACAGTGTGCTGCCACTTACTGCCGGGTACTCCATATCAGGGACCTCAGTAGTCATTAGACCTCGTGAGAGAGCAGAATCGGGCGCTCCGCAAAAATCACGGACTTTCAATGCTGTCAGGTGACTGCGTCTCCTTCTGTGAGAATTGTGAATACGAAATTTCCATTTTCCTAAACGTACCTAGGTGCACTGTTTCTGGTGTTATTGTGAAGTGGAAACGTGAAGGGAGATTTACAGCACGAAAGCGTACAGGCCGACCTCGTCTGTTGACTGACAGAGACCGCCGACAGTTGAAGAGGGTCGTACACAGGAGTTCCAAAGTGAATCAGAATCCACTCAAAGTACTATGAGAGGCGGGAGGTGAAAGACTTGGATTTAATGGTCGAGCGGCTGCCCATAAGTCACACATCACGCAAGTGACTGCCAAATGCCTTCTCGCTTGGTGTAAGAAGCGTAAACATTGGACAATGGAATAGTGGAAAAACGTTACGTGGAATGATGATCACGGTACACAATGTTGCGATCCGATGGCAGGGTGTGCGTATGGCGAATGCTCGGTGAACGTCGTCTGCCAGCGTGTTTAGTGCCGACAGTAAAATGCGGAGGCGGTGGTGTTGTGGTGTTGTCTTGTTTTTTATGGAGTGGGTTGCACATCGTGTTGATATGCACGGCACTATCACACCCGGTCCTACATTGATGTTTAAAGGAAAAGGACTTTCTTGTTTCCCTGAGTTGAAGAGCGGCGTAGAGGAGTGGCCGAGAGCATTGAGGCGCTATGCTGCCATGTGCGGGGCCGGTCCCCGTCAGGGTTAGATTGCCTCCCTCGGGCATGGATGTTTGTGTCGTCTTTGGTATAAAGTAGTTCACAAGTAGTTTGTAAGTTTAGGGACTGATGACCCTGCAGTTAAGTCCCTTAAGCTTTACAAACATTTGAACATTGTTTTGTTGAAGAGCAATTCAGGGATGGCGATCGCACTTTTGAACACCATCTAGCAGCTGTTCATAATGTATGGGCTGTGACTGAATAGTTACACGACGGTAACATCTCTGTAATGGACTGGCTGAGACAGGGTCCTCATTTGTACTCTATGGAACACCTTTCGGATGTTTTGCAACGCTGACTTCGTGCGAGGCCTCACCGACCTATATCGATACCTCTCCTCAGTGGAGAATCGCCTGCCCTTCCCCAAGAAATCTCCCACCACCTGATTGAACCTACGCCTCCCAGAGCGGAAGCTGTCATCAAGGCTTAAAAAGTGGGCCGACACTACTCAGCATTGCTGATGGAGGGCGCCACGACCTTGTAACTCATTTTCAGACAACTGTCCGGATACTTAGGATCACACAGTGTATTATTAAACGAACGTGAGTCACGTGTCAGCCACTGTTGCGTCATATTCACAAGCTTCTGGGAACATCGACATGATAAAAACAACACAAAATGTAAAACATGCCGGCCGCGGTGGCCGAGGGGACTGAGGCGCTGCAGTCACGGTCTGCACGGCCACTACGGTCGGGGGTTCGAATCCCCCCTCGGGTATGGATATTTGTGCCGTCCTAGTTCGTAAGTAGTTCATAAGTAGTTTGTAAGTTTAGGGACATGACCCCGTAGTTAAGTCCCATAAGCTTAACAAACATTTGAACATTTTTGTAAAACATGTCTACTGCTATTTTCACATACTATTTCACTTAATGCCACAATGACGCCATTGAACACTACTTTAGTTGGCACAAAGGATTCTATAGATGTTTCAACGACGAAACCTCTGCCAGATGTGATGTAATAACTTGTCATGTAGAAAATTTTGCCTGAATTATTACTGTGTGATAATTGATGCAATAACGTTTACTGGAGCATAACATTAAATATGTATGAAAGCAAACATCCGTCACTCACTTACATAATGATACTGTGCAAGAAGAGCATTAATTTGTTAATATGCCTTGTGGACACGACGTGTTATAACGAGCTGAAATTTTACGCTCGACGTCGCGCCTGGACTGCAGTTTGTCTCGCGAACCCTCCGCTTTACGCCCCTCTCCTGTGTGGTCTGACGTTCAAACGAAATCTGTCCATCACGTGGAAATGGCGGAATCGAAGCGGCACTGACGTCCAGATGACGATGCACGTTTGTACTGTGTCTTCAAAGGTAGACGAAGAAATCATCAGCATTTCAATTAGACAGGTAAACTCTTAGAATTGATTACGTGTACAAATTACTGGTCGCGCGTCAGTAATGACACGCGTGCCACTGGTTCGCCATTCCTGCCGTTGCGTGTGAAAGTCTGTGAAGAGCATTCGAGACAGGGCGAACTACTCTGATTGATTCAAATATCGGGTGACCGGGAATTTTTTCTGTTGCATAGTGGAATTGTTCAAAAATGTTCAAATGTCTGTAAATCTGTCGGACCAAACTGCGTGGTCATCAGTCCGTAGCTTACAAACTACTTAAACCTAGGTAAACTAACCTAAGGACAAACACACACACCCATGCCCTAGGGAGGACTCGAACCTCCACGGCGAGCAATCGCGCGCTCCGCAGCGAGACGCTTTAGACCGCTCAGCTACTCCACCGCGGCAGTGGAATTGTTATATGAATATTTTTCAACAGTACTTACGCAGTAATTGCAACCATTAAACGAAAATAACCATAAATATACCTATTTCGGTATCACAGTAAATATTTTTGGCCCAAATTTCCTAGATATTTCGAAGTGCGCAGGTGCGCTACAAATGCAGAAACCGTTTCAGTTTGTTAGTGTAGCCGAAGAAAACACCTACGCAGTACTTGCAACCGTTAAACGAAAATAACCATAAATTTTGTCCAAAATTTCCTAAATATTTCGAAGTGCACAGGTTGTATACAAATGCAGAAACTGTTTCACTTCGTTAATGAAGCCGAAGAAAACCGTATCTACCATTTATTGTGAAACTGCCCAATATATATATTCCGGGTCAATCACCCAAAACTTGCACCGAACATATTGAGGAAACGAAACGTGTGATTGACGTACCGTTATCACAAGGGTTATCACATGGATTGGTAGTCAAGGAGGTAGTTGGCCAATAAATAGATTGTAAAAATTTTTGAATGACATTGTTATTACGTTTATTTTGGCAGCTACAACCATTCAAAGTTTTGAGGGCGGAGGCTACGACAGCGTAGCTTACTGGCTGGTGGTCATGAGACAGTAGGCCGTGCCCCAGGGGCTAGTCACTCGGCCACTCAGCTACGCCATCGCAGCATCCGTCCCTGAAACTTTGAACGGTTGTAGCTGTCAAACTGTGATAAAAATGTCATTCAAAATTCTTTGTGCGCAGCTGGTGTAAAAAATTCCAGTTCCTTTAAAAAACTGTATATTTGCATAAAAATACACTTTCTAAGTAATGTTACAATCTGCTTCTTGGCTAAAAATACGAGACCCTGACTACCAATCCATTCTGTGAAAACCGCACATCAATCGCGCTTACCATTTCCGCAATAATTGCGGTGCAAGTGTCAGGTGATTTACCCATATACATTCACTGCTTACGAGGCAGTTGAGCTGTCCGTTGTATATATAATTTTGGAAAATTCAACTATGTAGGTGAACTTCAAAAGAAAAAAAATCCGTGTAAATGCAAAATTTCATAGTAATCGGTAGAGCCGCTTCCGAGACAGCTGATATATATATATATATATATATATATATATATATATATATATATATATATATATATATATATATATATATATTGCTCATTTACATATAACTAACACAGGGCCCATGCTGTTTACCCTAATTATTCGCGGCGCACCACTGGTTCCAGTTTTTTTTATTTTTCTTTATTTATTTAATTTTTAATAAAAGCCCACGAATTCCAAGTATGTGTGTTAATTTTTACCACTCTATATTATTCCGTGATTTATTAAGTTTTCAAGTTTATACTGACTTTTTGATTACCCGTTACTTGGTAATTGTGTAGAAAGATAAAGATCTTTAATGTATCATTCAATATTTTCGTTTCTTGCGCAACTCTGACCACAGACGACAGGGAAAACGAATTTTCCAACTCCCCCTCGTACAACGTTTGGTACCGATATGACTGACATCTGAAGGTTTGTGGTGTGAGCTGCGGAATTAGTTGCCATCTATCGGGCACTTGAACATCTCAGAGCATGCCCTGGGGAGTCTCTGGTTATCTGTTCTGGCTCCCTGAGTGGCTTGCAAGCTCTCGCCAAGTGTTTCCCAAAACACCCTTTGGTGCGATCCATTCAGGAGACTGTTTCCAGGCTTGTTCGGTCTGGTCGCTCTGTGGTCTTTGTTTGGAACCCGGGCCACATCGGCATTACTAGAAACGAACGTGTGGATCAGCTGGCTAAGCAGGCTACTACCTCCAGTTCGTTGGCGATTGGTCTTCCGGAGAGCAATCTCCGACTAGAGTTCCATCGGCAGATAACTAACCTTTGCAATTCCGATTGGGCTAACTCTGCTCAACGCACTACTTCGTGCAGTGAAGCTATCTACGGTCGCATGGAAGTCCTCACTGCGGTCATCTCGTAGGGAATCGGTTGTTCTCTGCCGCCTACGAATCGACCACACATGGCTGACACATGGCCACCTTCTTCACAGTGTGACTGTGGCGCCCCCTTCACAGTGGTCCACAATCTGGTGGACTGTCCACTTTTAGTTGCGACAATCTTTTAATCTGCCATATGCGCTTTTTTTTATGCTAGGAGACGATGCTGATATGGCTGAACGTGTTTTAGATTTTATTCGCGCAGCTTGTTTTTGTCATGTGATTTAATTGTGGGTACCTACGCCTGATATTTCAGGCACCCACCATTCGAACGGTTTTCGTGTTTTCACTTTCGTCCTGTCAGTCCCATCTTTGACTGGCACTTCTAGTGTGTGCAGAATGGCTGGCTCATCCTATATTATCTTTCTGATCAGCCAGCCACAATCTTCTGCTGTGATATTTTAGTGTTGTCTGTTTCGTCAACTACTTTGGTGGTTTTCCTTTAAATGTTGTCGTCTTAGCACGCATTATCCCTCTGACCGTCTCGTGCGTTAGGCATGGAGTACTTTTTACAGGCTCATTAAAAGATATACTCTTTTGGCAAGAACAGCCGTTTAGCCCCCTTTCAAAAACCCAACAACAACAACAATTGAAGACTGTCAAAAAAGTTTATATATTTATTTATTTAGCGTATGTGGTTTTCAAGTACAAATGGTTTACATACTTACCTACATACATATAGGAATATACAATGACATTTGAAATCAGATTAACAATTTAGTGAGCAAACAAAAACAAACTACAAAATTATATTAAAGTAATATGTCCAGTTTTTCCATCCACTCGACGCCGGCCGCGGTGGCCGAGGGGACTGAGGCGCTCCAGTCGCGGTCTGCACGGCCACAACGGTCGGAGGTTCGAATCCCCCCTCGGGAATGGATATTTGTGCCGTCCTTAGTTGTAGCTAGTTGTTAAGTATTTTGTAAGTTTAGGGACTGATGACCCCGTAGTTAAGTCCCTTAAGCTTAACAAACATTTGAACATTTGATTTTGAACATCCACTCTATTCTTTAAGGGAGGCTTCATATAGTTCTCCAATAGTTCCTGCGATTGCACGTTTTGGGCATTCCAGAATGATGTGCTGGGTCGTTTGTTCACGATGTCCACAGTCGCACTGGGGAGTATCTCGCATGCCCCATCTGAAGAGCATCGCTTCACTTCTGCCATGGCCTGTGCGGAGTCTGTTGAGTGTGACCAATGTTCTTCTTGGCAAGTCTGGACCAGGTACATTTCTGCCTGGTGATATTTCCTAATGATTCCTGGCTAGGCCAGAATTGGACCAATGATTTTTCCAGGTTGTGATGGCATCGAGAGGGATGGATATAAGAGTTTGAGCTATTCTCTATGGTGGTCTTCTGGATCTCAGGCGACGATTGTTCGGAGTAGTGCCTTGGTGGATAGGAAGACTAATATTGCCGGAAATTTTATTCCACTAATTGACTAATATAGCTTGCCGTCTGAGATGTGGTGGAGCTATATTGCAGAGAATGGAGAGCCTGGGCAGTGGGGTCGATTTTATGGTCCCAGATATGATCCTCATGGTGTTATTTAGTTCGATGTCCACTTTGGATGTGTGGCTGCTGTTAAGCCAAACAGGACTGCAGTACTCTGCAACAGGATACACGAGTGATAAAGAAGAGATCTTCAGAGTATGCGCATCAGCTCCCCGGCTAGAATTGGCATGCTTTTGAATGATGTTGTTTCTTGTTCGTTTCTTAGCTGCTGTTACTGTTAAGTGAGATTTGATTGTAAGTGATCTGTCCAGTCTGATGCCAAGGTATTTTGGGTTTGGGTTGTGGCTTAACTTTTTTTTCCAGCAAAACTAACATTAAGAGATCGAGTGGCTTCTGTCTTTGATGGGCTGGAGATTAATCTCCAGTTTCTGAAGTATTCTTCTACTGTTCTGAGATCTTGGTTGAGGGTGTTTTCACAATCTTCGAAGCTTCCATGTTGCACAGCCAAAGCCATGTCATCAGCGTAGCAGAGCATCCGAGCATTTGTTGTCGGTAGATCGTTTGTGTATAGGTTGAAGAGTAACGGAGCCAAAACAGAACCTTGTGGTAAGCCATTATTTAACCCGCGATCACTCGCGTTATTAGAAAAAATCTAACATTTATGATTTTAGTTGACTATTCCAACACATTTCAAAGCTAATGAACTGACCGACTAGAAATGCATTCTTTCATATCCCGTGATTCAATTAGCCTGTGATTCGACAGTCAAATTTCAACAAAAGCTTGCTAGTTGTGGCATTATTTGAAGTGGTGCGCAATGTTAGATTTTTCTAACACGGGAGTCTTAATGTAACAATTACTTCTCCTTCCGTGGAATACCGCCTTGTTTCGCCTTTAGTCTGTTTCTTGTACTTGTAACATGCGGCTGTGTTCGTTTGTTTTCTCCTGAAAGTGTTCAGCATATGTTACGTCTTTTATCAGCAAAGTAAATATTCTTATTGAGTTTTACGAATTGAATGAAGCAATTGCTTATACAGATTACATGACATTACCTGTCGGATTTGGAAGTGTATAAAACTGAAAAACAGTGTAAGGGGCCAGCGGTTTCGTCTTGAAACATATTATTCTAATTTCGAACGTTAACAACATCTACACCTCCTTTTTGAGATTGAAAAATGTCATTACTTCAAGTTTGTTTGCTTCGCCACTGTCAGCGTCTATTGAATCGTCGCTGTGCATGGTGGATAACATTAGAAAGTTCTTTTTCTTTTTTGAGACGTATGAGGAAATGAAACATGTTGCTTGGTTTTTCTCCAAATACTGCTGCTTAGGTGCCTATCTTTTAGGTCCAGAAGTTCCGGTGGAATTTCTCCTTTATTCTTCTGTAGAGTATCTACTAATGTGAATCGATGATTGGCGTACATTTTGTAATCCAGTGGTAAAAAATTGAAATAAATGTCCATCTTCACGTTTCTGCCTGTTCTGTCAATCGGTCTAATCAATCGTAACACCGCATGCTCTGCATGATTTGCTAAGTGATATGGCCCAGTAGGCTGTTTGCCTGCGTATACTTCCAAATTTAGCGTATAAAAGATTCTGGTATCAAAAAACCCATATACCTTGATGCCATATTTTACAGGCTTGTTTGCTATATACTGCCTGAATTTTAAACGTCCATGGAATGGTACTAACATCTCGTCTATCGTTGTCAGTGCTTCGGCACTATAGCTCGTCTTGCAAACATCCATAAATTCGTCAACTTACATGTTGCATACCATATTTATACAAATTTATAATCCTTTAGTAATAATAAAGAAATGATTTATTGTATAAACGTGTCATTGCCTGGCGCAAAGATATAAAAAGGTGTAAGATCTCATTGTTAGAAGAAATTTAACACGGGAGTTATCCCTGGGGCATGGGTGTGTGTGTTTGTCCGTAGGTTAGTTTACATAGGTTTAAGTAGTTTGTAAGCTACGGACTGATGACCACGCAGTTTGGTCCGATAGATCTACAAACATTTGTTTTGTGTCCCAGCCTCGTCGCCGTTTTTGTGCCTCGTTTCCGTCGTAGGTGTAGGTGGCCGAGTAGAAAGACCGACACAGGAATAAAGGATGCACGTTTGTGCAGGTAGGAGGTGACCAGCCAGTGGGACAGCAGAAACTGGAAACACTAGAGTAAATTAGAACGAGGTATATATTTCTTAGAGACTTAGTAATACTTAACTTTTACATAGCTCAGTACTGCAGACTACTGATACATAGTTGAGATAGAGGCCTGCCTAGTGCCTATCCGATAGCCAAGTCATCACTGATGCCTTTCTGATTCCGAAGCGTTAACTGGTTCCTCTCTCAGTTCCAAGTGAACGATGTCGTTCAGTGGTGGCCACGAGCGGAGTTGCAGCAGAGGGCGCTCGTGGCTGACGTCGTAAGAACGCCGCGCCGTACCTGCATGGCGGCGCGCGGCGGAAGTAGGTGGCGCGCACAATAGACTTGTGCGACACCACAATTTGAACATTTTTTTTGAAACACTGTAACTTCTGTCTTTGATGGTTTGGGGATTAATCTCCAGTTTCTGAAGTATTCTTCCATTGTTCTGAGATCTTGGTTGACGGTGTTTTCACACTCTTCGAAGCTTCCATGTTCCACAGCCAAAGCCATGTCATCAGTGTAGCAGAATATCCGAGCATTTGTTGTCGGTAGATCGTTTGTGTATAGGTTGAAGAGTAACGGAGCCAATACAGAACCTTGTGGTAAGCCATTATTTAAGATGGTAGTGCGGCTTTTCTTTCCTTCTCACAAAAGTAGTAGTATCGGACGTAACTTAAATTTCAAGGCGCTGGGTATCTGTGTACAGTTAATGAACGAATAAATAAATAAAATCTCCACTGTCGGCATCGGGCACTATTCCGAAAATTTCGCCGATCTCCTCGGAGCCGATGAAATATTAACGCGGCGCCATCCGATATTCATGGCCTCCTGGAGGAGGCCGCGCCTTTCCGCCGCTGCCGGAGTCAGCCGAGCGTCGCCATACGCAGCTCCTGTTAGGGACGGCCGGCGGAGCAACCGGCGGTGACGTCACACGCAGGCGAGCAGCGAGCTCCTGGCCGGCTGTTTTCGTTTCCGGTCGGGCGGGCCGCGGCGCGTCTGTCGGACGGAAGTTCACGCAGGGCCGGCCAAGAGTGATGGCCCCGGCCGAGGGAGGACGGGAGGGAGAAATATGGAGGCGGCAGCTGCCTCCAGACGGCGCGTGTTTAAGGAGCAGCGGCCGTTCCGGGAAGGCCGTGTTTGTTTCCTTCCCTGCGGGTCTGGCTGGCTGGCTGCAGCTGTGGACTGCCGGACACGGCACTGCGAGGCGCTGGCGGCGGCGGCGGCGGCCAACCACTGTGCACAGTGCTCGCGACCAGACTCTGCGGCCTGGGGGTGTCGGTAGGAGCAACTTGCAACAAGTAATCCACTAGCTCTTTACTCACACGAAGTGATTGGTGCTATCGACAAAGGTTCGCAAATCGATTCCGTATTTCTTGATCGCTTAGCAACAAACAATCCTTCGCTCATAACGAGCATCAAAACGGATACAGGTATTAGTGAACAAAGAGCTGCCGTAGCGAGATTGAATATCGAAAGTCCCAAAGTTACCAAAAATAAACGAAATAAAATACATTGCTGTGGTGTCGCACAAGTCCAAAGTGCGCGCCACCTCCTTTCTCCGCGCGCCACCATGCACGCAGGGCGCGGCGTTCTTACGACGTCAGCCACGAGCGCCCTCTGTTACAACTCCGCTCGTGGCCACCACTGAACGACATCATTCACTTGGGACTGAGATAGGGACCAGCTAACACTTCGGAATCAGATAGGCACCAGTGAAGACTTGGCTATCGGACAGGCACTAGGCAGGCCTCTAGCTCAACTATGTATCAGCAGTCTCCAGTACTGAGCTATGTAAAATTTAAGTATTGTATAAATTCTGTGCAATATATATCTCGTTCCAATTCACTTTAGTGTTTCTAGTTTCTGCTGTCCCACTGGCTGCTCACCTCCTACCTGCACAAGCGTGCTACCTTTATTCCTGTGTCGGTCTTCCTACTCGGCCACCGACACCTACGACGGAAACGAGAGACAAAAGCGGAGACGAGGCTGGGACACAAAAGGTGATATCGACAGGGGTTCGCAAATCGATTCCGTATTTCTTGATCGCTTAGCAACAAACAATCCTGAGCTCAAATTCAAATAAGTGCTATCGACAGCAATTGACAGTTTTATACCAATAAATGAAAGAAAGAAGGAGGTGATCCACCTTCGTACACAAAACAAGTCAGGACACTGTTGCAAAAGCAACGGAAAAGGCATACTAAATTTAAACGAAAACAAAGACCTAGGATTGGCGACCCTACACAGAAGCTTGAAATTTAGCGAGGATTTCAATGCGAGTTGCCTACAATAATTATCACAACCAAACTCTTTCTCGAAATTTGACTGAAAACACAAAGAGATTTTGGTCATATGTTAAATATACTAGGGGCAAAACACAAACAGTACCCTCACTACGTGATAGTAATGGCGATCCTGCCGATGACAGCACTACTGAAGCAGAGTTACTAAACTTAGCTTTTACAAACACATTCACCAAAGAAGACGAAACCAATATTCCATATTTCGAATTAGAACAGATGCCGTAATGAGTAACGTAGAAGTAGATATCATCGGAGTAGTGCAGCAACTGAAATCACTTAACAAGAACAAGTCTTCTGGTCCGGATTGTATACACACTAGATTTCTATCTGATTATGCTGAAGCGATAGCTCCTTACTTAACAGCCATATACAACCGCTCTCTCATAGATGGATCTGTACCAAAAGATTGGAAAGTTGCACAGGTCACACTTATATTCAAGAAAGGCAGTAGGAGTAACCCACTAAACTACATGCCTATTTCATTGACGTCAATTTGCAGCAGGGTTTTGGAACATATCCTGCATTCAGAAATTATGAATTATCTCGAACAGAACGATCTATTGACCCAAAGTCAACACGGATTTAAAAAATATCGTTCATGCGAAACACAACTAGCTCTTCATTCACACGAAGTGATGGGTGCTATCGACAAGGGTTCGCAAATCGATTCCGTATTTCTTTATTTCCAGAAGGTTTTTGACACCGTACCTCACAAACGGCTTTAATCAAATTGCTTGGTTACGGTATATCGCCCCAAATTTGCAACTGGATAGGGGATTTCCTGTCAAAGAGGACACAGTTTCTAGTAATCGATGGTATGGCATCGACTAAAACAGAGCTGATATCGGACGTTCCACAGCGTAGTGTTATTTTTCCTATGCTGTTCCTTATTTACATAAACGATTTGCAGATGACGCCGTCATTTACCGTCTAGTAAAATCATCTGAAGATCAAAACCAACTGCAGAACGATCTGAATAAGATATCACTATGGTGTAAAAATTGACAATCGACTCTAAGTAATGAGAAGTGTGAATTCGTCCACATGAGAACGAAAAGAAACCTGTTTACAAGATAAATCAAACAAAAATGAAAGCCGTAAACTTCACAAAATACCTAGGAATTACCATTACTTGAGACCTAAACTTGAAAAAACCCATAAAAGGTGCAACAGAACAATTAAAGTGGCTGCACACACTACTCTTGTACGCCCTTTTTTGGAGTATTGCTGCCTAGTGTGGGATACTTATCAGGTGGGTTTGACGGAGGACATCGAAAGAGTCCAAAGAAGAGCAGCTCGTTTCGTTTTGTCACGATACAGGGGGGATAGCGTTACGGAAATGATACAGGATCTGGGATGGGAATCATTACAACAACGGCGCTTATCGCTGCGGAGTGGGCTGCTTACGAAACTACAATCGCCAACATTCTTCTCCGAATGCGAAAATGTATTATTGACTTCCACTTACATAGGTAGAAATGATCAACAGAATAAAATAGTATAACAGTGATTCGATGAAACCTCTACCAAGTACTTAAATGTGGAATGAAACTTTCACTCTGCAGCGGAGTGTGCGCTGATATGAAACTTCCTGGCTGATTAAAATTGTGTGCCGGAACCGGGACTCGAAACTGGGACCTTTGCCTTTCGCGGGCAAGGGCTCTACCGACTGAGCTACCCCGACACGACTCACGAAGCCGTCTCAAAATTCCACTTCCGCCAGTACCTCGCCTCCTACTTTCCAAACTTTAAGCTGCCAGGAAGTTTCATATTAGCGCACACTCCGCTGCAGAGTGAAAGTTTCATTCTGGAAACATCCCTTAGGCTGTGACTAAGCCATGTCTCCACCACATCCTTTCTTCCAGGAGTGCTAGTCTTGCACGTTTCGCAGAAGAACTTCTGTGAAGTTTGGAAAGTAGGAGGAGAGGTACTGGCGGAAGTGGAATTGTGAGACGGCTTCGTGAGTCGTGTCGGGGTAGCTCAGTCGGTAGAGCGCTTGCCCGCGAAAGGCAAAGGTCCCATGTTCGAGTGCCGGTTCCGGCACACAATTTTAATCTGCCAGGAAGTTACTTAATTGTGATTCAAATGGACACCCTAAATTTTTTCTTCAGCAATCCATAGCATGACAAATAACATAAACAATGGCATTGATTGCATCGCAATATTCCAATCACATCCCGAGATATTGCGACGCTTGAAATGCGCGGCTAGCGTTCGTCCTGAGCAGCATGGGGTTCTTGCCTCCGCAGCGAGGCGCCTTAGACCGCTCGGCTACTCCACCGCGGCGCGGAAGGTTAATTGGCCCCTTTTTTATCGATGGCAATCTAAATAGCGCAATGTAATGTTCTACCGATTTTAGTACTAGATGTTTCACTGCATGAGAGACTGGCGATGTACTTTCAACATGATGGATGTCCGGCACATGGGTCGCGTGCAGTTGAAGCAATCGTAAATGGAATATTTAATGACAGGTAGATTGATCATAAAAGTACCGCGCGTTCATCGGACCTTACATGCCCGAATTTCTTCCTGTGGGAAAAATTGAAGGATAATTGTTATCGTGATTCACCAACAACTCCTGAAAATATGCGTCAGCGCATTTTCAATGCATGTGAGAACATTACTGAAGGTGAACGAATCGTTTTTGAGAGAAATTTCGTTTCGCGTATTGCCAAATGCACTGAAGTTGAAGGACATCATTTTGAGCATTTATTGAAGTCATGAGGTAATTACAGGTAATCACGCAGTAACAGCATGCGTTCTCATAATGTATGACAATTTCACAAAAGTACATGTATCACAATGGAATAGCCGAAATAAAGTTAAAACGTACCTACGTTCTGTGTTTTAATTTAAAAAACGTACATGTTACCCACTGTTCATCTAAAATTGTGAGCAATATGTTTGTGAATATTACAGCGCCATCTATCACAAAGCTGCAAAATTGTTCCAAATTAAACATTCATATTGACTTACGAACTAGACGAATATGTAATAAAAAAGGGTACCTAATTTAAAAAAAGTGCAGTTGATATCCGTTTCACCTATGGCAGCGACATCTAGCGGGCCAACCATCTGTTTTCCACCTTGAAGCTAGAAAAGTTTGGTTCTTAGTAGTTTTTTCTCATTTCATGCTTATTTAGTGAGATTTTTGGTCCGTTCACTATCAATTCAATGGAGCACCCTGAATATGGACTGGTGTGGTGTGTGTTCTTTCAGATAGGTCAGGAAGACCAGACACCATACCAATGTGTAAATTTGACAGAGCTTCAAGTGTACGAACACTTGAGTGTGCGCGTAAACATAATTGTGCTACCGCCATGGCGTGTTAACATTTTGCTTTCCTGAGTATTACAAATACTTAATTTTAGGAATTCAAAAACAAATAAAACAACATGATTCAAGATGAGTTAGAAGTTACAGTACACCCTTTTATTTAAAAGAACTATGCAGGGAATGGGTAACCTTGATTTTCCAGTAAGGCGTGGATGAGGTGGTCTGTCTTTTACAGTATGCACCGAACATGGGCGCCTTTTCGAAATAGGGCATCTTGAATCTTCGTCATTCTTTTAAATGGTAACGGGACGTGTGATACATTAGATAACATCAGCATCTCCTGACAAGTTTATTTCTGTCAACAGATTCGTCGTAGCAGTTACGATTCAATAGCTAAAATTTTTCGTTGTTGCATTTTCTGAAAAATATCCAATGACTCGTCCATCAAGCTACCTGTAATTTCTGCAGCTTGTGCTGACTCCGTTAGTACTGAAGTGGCAGCTTCCCTCTTATTTTCAACAGGATTGTGCTCCATCGCCGCCGGCCGCGGTGGCCGAGGAGACTGAGGCGCTCCAGTCACGGTCTGCACGGCCACTACGGTCGGGGGTTCGAATCCCCTTCGGGCATGGATATTTGTGCCGTCTTTAGTATAAGATAGTTGATAAGTAGTTTGTAAGTTTAGGGACTGATGACCCCGTAGTTAAGTCCTATAAGCTTAACAAACATTTGAACATTTTTTGCTCCATCGCCATACGAAGCATTTGTTAGTCAGTGGCCAAATGGTCGATTTACTGGTCATCGGATTGAACGACGTGGTTCTAGAAATATTCACCCAAATCACCTGATCTCACACCCCTTGATTTTTGTTGTTGTTATGGTCTTCAGTCCGGAGTCTGGTTTGATGCAGCTCTCCACCCTACTCTATCCTGATCAAGCCTTTTCATCTCCTCATAAGAACGGCAACCCACATCCACTTGAATCTGCTTACTATACGCGTCTCTTGCTCTCCCTCTGCGATTTTTACCCCACACACTTCCCTCCAATGCTAAATTTACGATTCCTCGATGTCTAAGAATGTGTCCTATCAAGCGATCTCTTCTTTTGGTCAGGGTAGCGACCAGGAGACACCGGAAGGTATCAGATAGATTTTATAATGGTAAAACATAGATTCCGGAACCAGGTTATAAACTGCAAGACATACCCAGGGGCAGATATAGACTCTGACCATAACCTGTTAGTCATGAACTGTAGGCTGAAGCTGAAAAAACTGCAGAAAGGTAGGAAAATAAGGAGATGGGACCTGGATAAATTGAAGGAAAGTGAAGTTCTGGAGAATTTCAGAGGGAGATTTAGGCAACAATTGACAGAAACAGCGGGAAATAAAACAGTAGAAGAGGAATGGGTAGCATTGAGAGATGAAATAATGAAGGCAGCAGAGGACAAAATAGGTAGAAAGGCAAGATCTACAAAAATTCCTTGGATATCACAGGAAATACTAAATTTAATTGATGAAAGGAGAAAATATAAAAATGCAGTAAATGAAACAGGCAAAATGGAATACAGACGAATAAAAAATGAGATTGACAGGAAGTGCAAAGTGGCTAAGCAGGAGTGGCTAGAAGCCAAATGCAAATCTGTAGAAGATTGTATAAGAAGGGGAAAAGTAGATACCGCCTACAGGAAAATAAAAGAGACATTTGGGGACAAGAAGAGCAGATCTACGAATATCAAGAACTCAGATGGGAAACCAGTTCTCAGCAAAGAAGGGAAAGCTGAAAGGTGGAAAGAGTACATAGAGCAGCTCTACAAAGGAAATGAACTTAGAGACGATGTTGTAGGAAGGGAAGAGGAAGTAGATCAAGATGAAATAGGAGATACTATACTGAGAGATGAATTTGACAGAGCCTTGAAAGACCTAGGTCGGAACAAGGCCCCAGGAGTAGATGACATACCCTCAGAGCTACTAAAGTCTCTGGGAGAGCCAGCCATGACAAGACTATTTGAACTGGTGTGTAGGATGTATGAGACAGGCGAAATGCCCTCAGACTTTAAGAAAAATGTAATAATCCCCATTCCAAAGAAATCGGGCGCAGACAGGTGTGAAAATTATAGAATTACATTGTCATCAGCAAAACGCAATGTTTTTATTTCTTCCCCCTGAACTTTAATTCCTTCAATAAATTGTTCCTTGCTTTCCTTCACCGCCTGCTCGATGTACAAATTGAAGAGCATCGGAGAAAGGCTACAACCCTGTCTTACTCCCTTCCCAACTGATGCTTCCCTTTCATGCCCTTCGAGTATAATAACTGCGGTCTGGCTTTTGTACAAGTTGTAAATAACTCTCCTTTCCCTGTATTTTACCCCTGCTGACTTCAGAATTTGAAAGGGTGTATCCCAGTCAACATTGTCAAACGCTTTCTCCAAATCTACAAAAGCTAAAAATGTAGGTTTGCCTTTCCTTAATCTATCCTCTAAGATAAGACGTAAAGTGAGTATTGTCTCCCGGGTTCCTACGTTCTTCCTGAACCCAAACTGATCTTCCCCGACGTCAGCTTCTACCAGCTTTTCCATCCTCCTGTAGATAATTCGTGTTAAAATTTTGCAACCATGACTTATCAAACTGATGGTTCTGTAATTTTCACACCTGTCTGCACCTGTTTTCTTTGGAATGGGGATTATTACATTTTTCTTAAAGTCTGAAGGTATTTCGCCTGTCTCTTACACACCAGTTCAGATAGTTGAATTATGGCTGGCCCTCCCAGAGACTTTAGTAGCTCTGAGGGTATATCATCTACTCCTGGGGCCTTGTTCCGACCTAGGTATTTCAAGGCTCTGTCAAATTCATCTCTCAGTATAGTATCTCCTATTTCATCTTGATCTACTTCCTCTTCCCTTCCTACAACATCGTCTCTCAGTTCGTTTCCTTTGTAGAGCTGCTCTATGTACTCTTTCCACCTTTCAGCTTTCCCTTCTTTGCTGAGAACTGGTTTTCCATCAGTGTCCTTGATATTCATAGAGCTGTTTTTCTTGTCCCCAAATGTCTCTTTTATTTTTCTGTAGGCTGTATATACTTTTCCCCTTCTTATACATTCTTCTACAGATTTGCATTTGGCGTCTAGCCATTCCTGCTTAGCCATTTTGCACTTCCTGTCAATCTCATTTTTTAGTCGTCTGTACTCCATTTTGCCTGTTTCATTTACTGCATTTTTATATTTTCTCCTTTCATCAATTAAATTTAGTATTTCCTGTGATATCCAAGGATTTTTTGTAGGTCTTGCGTTTCTACCTATTTTGTCCTCTGCTGCCTTCAATATTTCATCTCTCAATGCTACCCATTCCTCTTCTACTGTTTTATTTCCCCCTGTTTCTGTCAGTTCTTGCCTAAATATCCCTCTGAAATTCTCCAGAACTTCACGTTCCTTCAATTTATCTAGGTCCCATCTCCTTATTTTCCTACCTTTCTGCAGTTTCTTAAGTTTCATCCTACAATTCATGACTAACAAGTTATGGTCAGAGTCTATATCTGCCCCTGGGTATGTCTTGCAATTTATAACTTGATTCCGGAATCTATGTTTTACCATTATAAAATCTGTCTGATTCCTTCCAGTGTCTCCTGGTCTCTTCCAAGTATACAACCTTCTTTTGTGATTCTTAAACCACGTGTTTGTTAAGATTAAATCACGTTCCGTGCAAAATTCTACCAGGCGGCTTCCTCTTTCATTCCTTCTGCCCAGTCCATATTCACCTACTATTTTTCCTTCCTTTTCCTACTACCGAATTCCAGTCTCCCATCACAATTAAGTCTTCCTCTCCCTTAACTGTCTGAATAATTTCCTTTAGCTCCTCATATATATCTTCTATATCCTCATCATCGGGAGAGCTAGTTGGCATATAAACCTGTACTACTGTTGTTGGTGTTGGCTTCGTATCTATCTTGACAATGATAATGCGATCACTGTGCTGCTCATAGTAGTTTACCCGCATTCCTATTTTCTTATTCATTATCAGTCCTACTCCTGTGATACCCCCAACTGATTTTGACCAGAAATCCTGTTCATCCTGCCACCGAACTTCACTAATCCCCACTATATCTAACTTCAACCTATCTATTTCCCTTTTTAAATTTTCTAATTTTCCTACCCGTTTAAGGGATCTAACATTCCACGCTCCGATCCGTAGAATGCCAGTATTGTCTTTCCTGATGACAACATCCTCCTGAGTAGTCCCCGCCCGGAGATCCGAATGGGGGACTATTTTACCTCCGGAATATTTTACCCGAGAGGATGCCATCATCATATTTTCATACAGTAGAGCTGCATGTCCTCGGGAAAATTAACGGCTGTAGTTTCCCCTTGCTTTCAGCCGTTCGCAATAACTGTGTGACAAAGCCACATTAGTTGATGTTACAAGGCCAGCTCAGTCAATCATCCAGACTGTTGCCCTTGTAACTACTGAAAAGGCTGCTGCCCCTCTTCAGGAACCACACGTTTGTCTGTCCTCTCCACAGATACCCCTCCGCTGTGGTTGCACCTACGGTACGGCTATCTGCATCGTTGAGGCACGCAAGCCACCCCACCTCGGCAATGTCTGTGGTTCATGGTGGTGGCCTTGATTTTTATTTAAACCAATTGGCACATGCAGACGAAATATGGAACAGATACCATCTCGAGTAACGCATTGAAAAAGAGTGTACCTGAGTTTCTGCGGAAATCCTTCAGAGAGTGCGGAACGATTCGATTCAGCGCCTTCAAATGTGTATTGCCGAAGACGCACAGCATGCTGAAGATAGTAAATGACTCTTCTTTATGGAGATCAGTCCGGTCTGTATCTCCGAACTAGATGTGTTGTAACTTTTAAACCGTAACTGCTACGTTGAATCTGTTTTCAGGAATAAACTTGTCAGAAAATGCTGATGTTATATCACATGACCCCCGATTTAAAGGTAGCACCCATGTTCAACGTAAAAGATAGACCACCTAACATATATCTTATTGGAATGTTCAGGTTTCACAGAATTGTTGAAATAAAAGTATATCTCCGACTATTTGCAACAGTATTTCATTGCGGTACCCTTCTTGCTAAGTACATGGAGATAAACCACCCGTATAATTTTGCCAGCTTATAGCTCTTAAAATAAGTCTTATTGAATCCATCACTGCTGGTGGAAACGGGACAGCGGCTGGTCAAGAGTCTGAAGGAACTGACGTACCAACAGCCGTATGTATAATAAAATATTTATTGTATCACAATCAGTTTCGGCATTCCACTTTGCCATCTTCAGGTCCCTGTGTATTAAACAAACCCAATCAAGTGACTAAGGCAAAAACGTAAAAAAAAGTATTGTATTGTATGGTAGCAACAAACGTAGTCACCAATAACATTCATTTTCTATTAATAATAGTGACATTTGTAATCCCTTGCAATCACTTGCCAATAATGTTTATAGTACAGTTTTTCCATACCTTGCCTATTACCTTTACTCGTCATCTTTTGTGACATTTTAGTGGGATGTTTTCTGTGAGCTTCAATATTTTAGTTTTTATACATTTTTATTTGACTTTTCCGTATTTTCTTTGTGACCACGAAGAAGTATATTATTCATATGTATATTTTGGGCTGACCTAGCCTTTTAGTGTTATGTGCCTATTCCCACAAACAATGTTTTGTTGCCAAAAAGGACTTTTTAGTGGTTCACTATCATTCCCTTTGCCAGCTTTATTTACTACTTGCTGAAAACACGGCGTTGCCTGGGCATTTATTTATTTATTTATTCCTGCCATTTTTCAGGCATATATTCCGTTATATTAGGGCTATATGTCTGTAGAATCTCTTGGGAATACAATTAGTAGTAAAGAAGTAACAGATTAAAGCTTGGTGCGTGATGGGGCGGTTTTCCATGAACGTTACTGTTTATGTGCTCAAACCTTATAAACTACGTGTCGGAATGTGATACAATTTAGAAGGTACACTCAACTATATGCATGTTTACTGTCTGTAAAATCTCCTGCGGGTACAAGTTGTAGTGTGAAAGTTATAAATTGTAACGTCATACCGAATGCAGAAGTTTTACTCCATAAACAGGGGAAAAGTAGTAAGCGAGAAACTTTTTTCCGTTCATCATTTTGCAATGGTTGTCAACTAAAAACAGTTTAATAAAGGTTTGAAATGATGTTTAAGTATAGCAAGTCGATAAGTACTCTCATTCTTATACAGCATATTTTTAAAGTCTCGCCGCATTATACTGCAATGTTTCTTGCGATTGCTTTTGTTTATCACATCATATCTTCTGAACCATGTGTCGTATGTGATTCTTAACCTTGCAGCAATTGTTACCTCATGGTAACGAATGTGTGTACGAAATTTGGTAGAAATCAGTCCAATGGTTTAGGAGAAAATGAGCAGCATTGTCGCTAAATGCGCATGTCATTGTTTATAACGTCATATCTCGTGAACTATGTATCGTACATGATTCTTATACTTACGGTGAACGTCCTCATAGGTTGAAGCTTACGTGTACAAAATTTCATAAAGATTGGAACAAAACTATAGATTTGTATATAACACCTACAAACATACGGACACACTGCTTAATATAATAGATATATATATATATATATATATATATATATATATATATATATATATATATATATAAAACAATAGGAAATGAATGTTATTGTTGACTACGTTTGTACATATTCTTCATGTGGTGTTGTACTGTTGTTTCATTCCTACATTGTAGTACGGTATTTTCAGTTGCTACCATACAATACTTTTTGTTTTTTATGTTTCTGCCTTAGTCATTTGATTAGGTTTGTTTAATGCACAGGGACCTGAAGATGGCATAGTGGAATGCCGAAACTGGTTGTGATGCAAAAAACATTTTATTATACATACGGCTGTTGGTATCTCACTTCCTTCATATAATGCCGCGGTGGAGTAGCCGAGCGGTGTAAAGCGTCTCGCTGCGGAGCGCGCGATTGGAGGTTCGAGTCATCCCTGGGGTATGGGCGTGTGTGATTGACCGTAGGTTAGTTTAAGTAGGTTTAAGTAATGGTAAGCTACGGACTGATGACCACGCAGTTTGGTCCGATAGATTTACAGACATTTGAACATTTTCCTTCATGTAATATAGCTCTTACAGTCTGTATAAACGAATAATGAAGTCATTTATCTGTACACATTCACATACATACACACGTACCCCCACCAACACACACGAGTGTGCGTGCTGTACAGACAGAAGAACGGAGAGCGCACGAGGGGAAGTGTGGAGAGAAAGTGAAAAAGAGCGTGGTGAGCTGGGCGGCGCCGGCAGTTAAACTTGCGCCATTGTATACACTCCGCGGCGCGCGGGAGCGCCGGGCGTGTCGCGTCACGGGCTCGCGGAGGACTGCAAACTGTTTCTTAACTGCGCCAAACTTGCAACTGCCGCCCCCAAGTTGCCACCCCAGCCCATCCGACACAGGCGTGCCGCCCCCAAACCTCCACAGCCGCCAGCGCGGGGGACCGCTCGGCTCAGCCAGCTAGCACCTCATTCCCACAACCTCCGTCACTCTGCTTTACTTTCATTCTTTCTCTTTGGCTATGTTCCCGCGGCTCTTTGTTAAATCCGGATTTGGAGTGCTAATATTAACGGGGTGGCCGAATGCCCTACCTGTCGCCACCTCATGCCTCCTTCCCCACCTTTTCCGGGAGGAAGTCCTTTCTGAAAGCATTTGCTGGAGTGTAGCATTGTATGGGAGTGAAACGTGGACGACAAGGAGTTCAGATAAAAAATGATAGAAGCTTTTGAAATGCGGTGCTGCAGACGAATGATGGAAATTAGGTGGGTAGGTCACATAACTAATGAGGTGCTTAACCGAATTGGGGAGAAAAGGAGATTCTGACATATCCAGACTAAGAGAAGGGATAATTTGGTGGGACACATTCGGAGATATCAAGGAATCGTCAACTTAGCATTAGAAGGAAGTATGTGGGGTAGATATCGTAGAGGGAGACCGAGTGACGAATAGAGTAAGCAGATACCATTGGACGCAGGTTGCCGTTATTATTGTAAGATGTTCAAATGTTTGTTAAGCTTATGGGACTTAACTAAGGGGTCATCAGTCCGTAAACTTACAAACTTCTTATGAATTACTTACGAACTAGGACGGCACAAATATCCATGCCCGAGGGGGGATTCGAACCCCCGACCGTAGTGGCCGTGCAGACCTTGACTGGAGCGCCTCAGTCCCCTCGGCCACCGCGGCCGGCTATTGTAAGATGAAGAGGCTTGCACAGGACAGGGAGCTGCATCAAACCAGTCTGCGGACTGAAGACCACAACACAGCAGAGACGTTGTCGACGAATGTTTAACTAATGACCACTTCCGGAAACTGCGGTAGCCTGCAGTGTGGGCATACGGTGGACGTGGCCGGATTCTGAGCGTATCAGTGTGACCACTCTATTGTCCCATGTTGTGATCAGCCGTACGTAGCCTCATGCCGTCCTCTCACGGGGCGAGGAAACGGACGTGGAGGAGGACCTGGTGCCGTTGCAGCGTGGAATTCCACGTTCCACTGCCCTGCGAAGCGTGGAATGAAGGATCCAGCATGTTAGACTTTTGCTTCGTGGAGTGGAACGTAGCTAATGAGAAGCGACCTGGATTTCACGTGACAAACAGAACTTTTGATCCGCCATATTGCAAACGGAACTCCGTATTTCGTGCCTTCTTTCGTTTTAGCGTACGATTTATTAATATAATCTTTTTAAAGCGCCAGAAAATTGAAGAACTTTTGAAAACGGTTATTTTTTAGGTATGATTTGTTACAATAAATTCATAGCTTTAAAGGATATCGTATTTAACGTTAGTCATTTTTATAATTTGTACACCGTAAAAGAATATCGTTCCTATGCTACGGTTCAACGCCATTCTATCAAAGGATCGTCTTTATGATACTTTTTCATAGGTAAATAAGATATTAAAACATGTTTTAGGTGTATAATATGTCACAAATGCAGCGCATTCTCTGTCGAGGTGAAATAGCGTAGTTGGTAGTGCGTTGAGATGCCGGGCGCCGTGGCTCAGCGCGCCCGGTCAGGGGCTAAATGCTCTCTGTAATAGAAAAAGCTGAGTCTCATATTCATCGAACTCTCAAGAACGAACAGAAACAACGAACGCAAAGCATAGATCTACCTAAAGAAATTAAAATAAATAAATTAATAAATAAATACATAAATAAATAAATGCTGCAGAACAGAAGTTGAGGGTAACTAGGGTTCGCGACCCAATACTTCTGAAATATTTTTCTTTTTTGTTTCCTTAATGTTTCTGGTTCTTTCTTATAAATTTAAGTGTAATATCCGATATTCGTTGTTATTTCTCTTTAAGACGACGGATTATCAACTATCTTATACTAAGGACGGCACAAATAACCATATCCCGAGGAGGGATTCGAACCCCCAACTGTAGTGGCCGTGCAGACCGTGACTGGAGCGCCTCAGTCCTCTCGGCCACCGCGGCCGGCATTTTTTTTTCCAAAGATGGCTAAGAGAGATACCGTGTAATTTTACGCACATCCATCTTTATAAACACAATGATCAATGCGCCAGCCCGCAACGATTAGCAGCACGTCGTGTTCCGTGGGATGTAGCGGGTCTTTTCAGATCGTGCTGTAGCTAGACTAGGTAGACAGCACGTCTGGCGTGGGCCACGTTGGGGCAACACGTCCCGTGTGAGGACGGCTTTAGCGACTGCCACGTATTACACCAGAGAACGCACTTTCAGTGTTTCTCGGAAACTGTTTGCGTGTAGTGTCCTCGGGCTGTGCTAGTCCTGGGGACCGGTAGAGTGGAGCAGGTATTTGCCTGTTATGAGGCAGCCTCGCCTCCCCCTTGCTTCGCGGAAGGCCAGATAACACTTCGGAATCAGATAGGCACTAGTGAAGACTTGGCTATCGGACAGGCACTAGGCAGTCCTCTAGCTCAACTATGTATCAGCCTTCTGCAGTACTGAGCTATGTAAAAGTTAAAATTCTGTGCAATATATATCTCGTTCTAATTTATTCTAGTGTTTCTAGTTTCTGCTGTCCCACTGGCTGCTCACCTCCTACCTGCCCAAGCGTGCATCCTTTATTCCTGTGTCGGTACTTTTCTACTCGGCCACCGGCACCTACGACGGAAACGAGACACAAAAGCGGCGACGAGGCTGGGACACAAAAGTTTCACAGTGCGAAGTGAGCAGCGTGGTTACAGAAGAAGATACAGTGTAGGAGGAACAGTTTTTACGTATAATACCAAAAGCAAAATTTATCCCAACAAGCATTGTCGAGCTGTAGCGTCGTTCCGCGTGTATAAATAAAATGTATGGTCAGAAACTATTATCTCCGAATATACAGAATATACGTGGAAAATGGGAATATAAGAGCAAGACAACTGGAGCTGGTGCAAATGCTGTATTTCACCATAGACAATTTTTAAAGTATTTTTTTCAAAATTAATTTTGTCGTAAATGGCCTTATTATTTCAACCGCTTTCATATACATGTAACGTCTTTGTGCTTCTTGAAGAAAAAAAATCGCACAGCCCAACACAGTGCCCACTACGCCACAGCTAACAGTTACGAATTGTTTTCTTTAAGCTCATACTATTGACGGCCGTTGTTAATTGATCCTAATATGGCATTTGCAGACACTACATTATCATTTATCGTAAGAAGAACGACGTCTTTTTGTTAATTCTTCAGTGCGCCATTGCTTTGAAGACAACGGGTAAGTTACAATAAGAAAATCATCAAATACGCAACGCAAGATGGCGTGTGCCAGAGACAGTTCTAGGCGAAGAATGTCACATGACATCTGCGAACGGCTGGTTTTCGTTAATTTAATGGAGGGTGTCAAAACTGCGTTATTTTTGCAAATATCTCTCAAGCGATACGAGATATGAAAAAAACATAAGAGAACAAAGTTGTAGAGAATTCTCTCCTCTACAAACTCGTTTATTCAATTTTCGGGTCAGATGAACGGTTGATTTGCAATTAAAATTACATTAAAAACGGCTTTTTTGTGTTCCTAACGTATTTTTGTCCGAAATATTTGAAAAAGCGAGGTTCTGGTCTCTGGTAGCCAACAATTATATCTGTAAAATATTGTGCCGATCGGTTGAACGGTTCGACCTAAAAACTGGGTCCCGTTACAGCCAGACAGACATCGCGGCTATTTTTGCAAATATCTCTAAAACGATGCAAGATTAGGTTATTCAATTTTCGTGTCAGATGAACGGTTCGTTTGCAATTACTATTATATTACAAAAGGCTTTTTTGGTATTATTACCGTATTGTTTGTCCGAAAAATCTGAAAAAGGGAGGTACTGGTCTCTGGCGGCCTACAATTATGTCTACAAAATTTGGTGCTGATCGGTTGAACTGTTCGTCTTAAAACCGGGAACGCGTTATGGACAGACAGACATAAATACATCCCAAAATCGCCGTAATTTTTGCAAATATCTCTAAAATTATACGAGATATGGAAAAAAACATAAGAGAGCACAGTAGTAGAGAATTTTCGCCTCTACAAATTCGATTCTTCAATGTTCGTGTCAGATGCATGGTTAAGCCGTTATTATCATTTAAATTTCGAGCTGTCAAAAGACGATCGGAAAGGCCCCATTGCCCCATTTTAGTGTTACTACCGTACCTAATGAGGGCAAAAAAAAAAAAAAAAAAAAAAAAAAAAAAAAAAAAAAAAAAGCCATATGGCAAGCCTAAGAAAGCATTTCGCCGCGGTGCAGTAGCCGAGCGGTCTAAAGCACCTCGCTGCGGAGCGCGCGGTTGCTCGCCGTGGAGGTTCGAGTCCTCCCTGGGGCATGGGTGTGTGTGTGTTTGTTCGTAGGTTAGTTTACCTAGGTTTAAGTAGTTTGTAAGCTACGGACTGATGACCACGCAGTTTGGTCCGATAGATCCACAGACACGTGGCGCAGGCCAGACGTGCTGTCAACCTATCTACAGCACGGTTTGAAACGACCCGGTACATCCCTCGGAACACAACGTGCTGCTAATCGTTGTCTTTACAAAGATGGATGTGCGTAAAATTGTACGGTATGTCTCTTAGCCATCGTCGGAAATAAACTAATTCCGTTTTTTTTTTTTTTTTTTTTTTTTTTTTTTTTTTTTTTTTTTTTTTTTTTTTTATAAAATACAAAAAATGTTAATTTCCGACCATGGCTAAGAGAGATACCGTGTAATTTTACGCACATCCATCTTTGTAAACACAACGATTAGCAGCACGTTGTGTTCCGTGGGTTGTAGCGGGGCGTTTCAGAGCGTGCTGTAGCTGTACTAGGTAGACAGCAAGTCTGGCCTTGGCCACGTAGAGACAACACGTCCCGTGTGAGGACGGCTTTAGCGACTGCGACGTATTACACGAGAGAACGTACTTTCAGTGTTTCTCGGAACTGTTTCCGTGTAGTGTCCTCGGGCTGCGCTAGTAGAGTGGAGCTCCCTGCGCTGCCAGGTATTTGCCTGGTAGGAGGCCGGATCGCTGCAGCCTCGCCTCCCCCGCGTTTCGCGGAACGCCAGCGCGCGCTGCGACGCTACTCACCGACCACCTGCAGCGTGGCCTCGCCCCTCTTGGTGGAGAACGGCTTCCGCGAGCTCTCGACGGTGACCTCGCAGCTGAACTGCCCGGACACTTCGCGCTGCACGTCCAGCAGCCGCAGCTGCGTCGCGTTGGAGTGCGTCATCTGCAACACAAGCAGCCTCAGTGAGTGCGCTCCATTGTGTGGGCGCTGCGGAGGCGCTGTAACAGCGGGAAACGTTACACCATGGGAAAAGAGGACAACGGCAAACTAAAATAGAGACAAATGTACGAGGAGAGGCGTGAGTATGCAAACAGGGAGGTAGGTAAACACAAGACAATAAGAGACTGGTGCTGGCGCTACATCAGTTTCTGATGCTACAACGGCAAGTAATCGCAATGTAAGGGGAGTCAGTGGCAAATATCGCACTGACGTGTCTTACTGCCCACTCTAGTTTTATAAGTTTTTGCTAACATTTTGGACCAGAATAATAAGCTAAACAATTAAAAATTAATCAATAAGAGTGTCTGAAAACCTTTTAAGAAAAAAAAAATAGATAGCATCGGGTTCCGAACCACCGACCTTTAGCCTCATCGCCTAACGCCTTGCCCACTGCGCTACGGCTATCAATCATAACGTGAGCTCTTTAATCTGATAGTATTGAAGGCCATTGTTAACTGATGCTAATATGGCATTTGTAGACACTACATTATCATTTATCGTACGAAGAACGATGTGTATTTGTTAATTATTCAGTGGGCCTTTGCTATGAAATGACAACGTGTAAGTTACAATAAGAAAATCATCAAATACGCAACGCAAGAAGGCGTATGCCAGAGAGAATGCTGGGTGAGGAATGTCACGTGACATCTCCTAACGGCTGGCTTTCGTTAATTCGATGAAGGGTGACAAATCTCCGTTATTTTTGCAAATATGTCTCAAACAATACGAGATATGAAAAAAAAACGTAAGGGAGATAAGTTGTAGATACTTTTCTCCTCTACCAATTAGGTTATTAAATTTTAGTGTCAGATGAACGGTTTGTTTGCAATTACAATTATATTACAAACGGTTTTTTTATATTACTACCATATTTTTTGTCCAAAAAATTTGAAAAGGAGAAGTTCTGGTCTCTGGATGCCTACATTCATGTCTGTAAAATTTGGTGTTGATCGGTTTGAACGGTTCGTCTTAAAAACAGGGAACACGTTACGGAGAGACAGACGGACAGACACACAGACAGACAGACATCCCAAAATCGCCGTTAATTTTGCAAATATCTTTAAAACGCTATGAGATATGAAAAAAAGAAAAATAAGAGAGCAAAGTTGTAGAGAATTTTCTCCTCTACAAATTCGGTTATTCAATTTTCGTATCAGATGAATAGTTAAGCCGTTATTTTCATTTAAATTTCGAGCTGTCAAAAGACGATCGCAAAGGCCCACGTTTAGTGTTAATACCGTAACCTAAAGTGGGCCAAAAATCACAATTTTTTATTTTCTTATTTGATAGTAAATATAATTGTATTGTGTATCCATAATTTTCTCCTTGAAATTCGAACTACAAATCAGTGGCGCAGCCATTTGTATTATAATTATAAGCCGAAACCGAAATTTGAAATAGTACATATGTAATAAATAACAACGTAACTGTAATTTGCCAGGAACAAATTAACGTGACAGTAGGTCTCAAAGGTGATGCCACCACTGTGAACATGATTCAGTATGAGTTAGAAGTTAAAATACACCCTTTTATATAAAAGAATTATGCAGTGGAAATGGGTAACCTCCATTTTCCAGTAAGGTATGGATGAGATGGTCTATTTTTTACAGTATGTACAGAACGTGGGTGCCATCTTGAATTAGGACATCTTGAATCTTACAAGGAAAGTACTTGGGCTCGAACAAACACATATACACCGAAATAGTGTGAGAGATAATATAAAGGTCCCTTATTGCACTAGTGGTATTCCGCATCTGCAAATTTCTGCCGCGGTGGAGTAGCTGAGCGGTCTAAAGCGTCTCGCTCACCGTGGAGGTTCGAGTCCTCCCTGGGGCATGTGTGTGTGTGTGTGTGTGTGTGTGTGTGTGTGTGTGTGTGTGTCTTTAGGTTAGTTTACCTAGGATTAAGTAGTTTGTAAGCTACGGACTGATGACCACGCAATACACTCTTTTATATAAAAGAATTATGCAGTGGAAATGGGTAACCTCCTTTTTCCAGTAAGGTATGGATGAGATTGTCTATTTTTTACAGTATGTACAGAACGTTGGTGCCATCTTGAAGTAGGACATCTTGAATCTTACAAGGAAAGTACTTGGGCTCGAACAAACACATATACACCGAAATAGTGTGAGAGATAATATAAAGGTCCCTTATTGCACTAGTGGTATTCCGCATCAGCAAATTTCTGCCGCGGTGGAGTAGCTGAGCGGTCTAAAGCGTCTCGCTCGCCGTGGAGGTTCCAGTCCTCCCTGGGGCATGTGTGTGTGTGTGTGTGTGTGTGTGTGTGTGTGTGTGTGTGTGTGTGTGTGTGTCTGTGTGTGTGTGTGTCTGTGTGTGTGTGTGTGTCCTTAGGTTAGTTTACCTAGGATTAAGTAGTTTGTAAGCTACGGACTGATGACCACGCAGTTTGGTCCGATTGATTTACAAACATTTGAACATTTTTGCAAAATTCTGCAGTTGTCCTTCAGAGGTCTCTGCGTGTGCCATGCCCCATTGTACTTTGACCTACCAGTGCGCCAGTTGGGACCACTAGGCACGGTGCAGTGTTCCTCTTAAGTTGCGTTTTGTGACGTTATTTGAGCAGTGAAGCGTCAGATGGGTCGGGGATTGGTACTCAGTCCTGCTAAGGTAATGCGATTGGTTGAGATGAAGTTACAAAGAACTCTTATACGTGATGATGGTATTGGTGTAGAAAATGAATCATTGGTATGTTTTCTGGTATCTGTTATAATACAGAAATATGAGCGTAACTTAGAAATAGAAACTGTTGTAACACTAACAAATAATGATAATGATAATCTCTGGATTGCGAATGGCGTCTACAATTACATCTACTGTGGTATCTAGAGCATGATTGCAGAGTTTTGCAGAAAAACGACACCCGCAAGCAAATTGAGGGGTACCTGATAATCCTGTAACCAAAGATTCAGACAGACATATTTTTCGAACCCAAGTACTTCCCTTGTAATTCATACATCAGATAACATCAGCATTTCCTGACACGTTTACTCCTGTGAACAGATTCGTAGTAGCAGTTACTGTTCAAGCTATTTTATTATTATTTTTTTTTTAAGTGGTGTTTCCCTTAGTTCTGAATGAAAATGGCAGTTTTCCCTCTTATTTTCAAGAGGATTGTGCTCCATCGTACTATGGAGCAGGGACCGAACGTGTGCCGCTGTTACTGTTAGAGGTTTTAAAGCCGCCGCGACTAACTTTGATGCTGCCGCTATAGTTACTGCTATGCTGAAGTTATGAGCCGATTGTTCACATGCGGCGAACCGCTGCTTTAGCAGGTCAGCGGCGGCACCGAGTGGAATCTTATGAAGGCCGCCAAAAACTACGAACAACAATAGCGTTGAAACTTCCTGGCGGATTAAAATTGTGTGCCGGAACCGGGACTCGAACCTGGGACCTTTGCCTTTCTCGTGTAAGCGCACTACCGACTGTGCTATCACGACACGACTCACGATGCCGCCTCACAACTTTACTTCCGCCAGTACCTCACCTCCTTGTGAGGAGGCGTCGTGAACCGTGTCGGGATAGCACAGTCGGTAGTGCGCTTGCCCACGAAAGGCAAAGGTCCCATGTTCGACTCCCGGTTCCAGCACACAATTTTAATCTGCCAGGAAGTCTCATATCAGAGCACACTCCGCTGCAGACTGAAAGTTTCATTCTGGAAACAATAGCGTTATTTTAGTTCAATTTTTACGCATAGAGTCTCGTGTTAATTAAACAGTAATAACATCGGTGAGCTTGTTATATGTATGACAGGGAATGATAAGAGCCCTTAACATTAATATATTTAATATATTCAGCAGGGGCAGAGGTGCCCACTTCTGGAACGGTGGGGAGGAGGAGTAATGGGTGGAAAATGAGTATTTTCGGCCAGTCTGGTGGGGGGGGGGAGGGGGAGTTGGAAACAATTTACAAAACGTGAAATAAAATATATTTAATTTTAATATTAAATGGCAAAATCCAGGACTAAAGCTTTCTGGTGTCGGGGGGGGGGGGAGGGGGGGGGAGAGGAGTTGGTCGCAGTTTGGAAGGTAGGGCGAGTCACTGGCCAAGGGGTGAAGCACCTCTGCAGCCGGATTTATTTTTAAAAACTTGACACCCCCCCCGCCCCCGCCACTGCTACAAATCGTATAGAAGATTAAAACCTATACAGTGTAATGCGGCATGCCCACTTTTCAAGGTACCCAAGTGAAAGTTTCTATTTTCTTATTTGGAAGAGGTGTACAAAGACTGTGTTTGTATCCGATTTTGTAGTGAACATTTCTGCTTTGAAAACTGCAGCAGTGTTAAACGATGGGAATGTAGCAATACTTAAAATTCTTAGGAAACTGTGCTGCTTGCACAATTTTGCCTTTGAACCCAGAAATATAGATTTAGAAGACTGTGATTTTCATAATCAACGCAGTTGTGGTCTAAGCAGTTTGTTGTAGAAGGCAGTGGAGTATTCACTGAGCAGATACTGCAGATCATCGATGAGCAACGAATCGCAAAAGCAGAGACTTCAGTACAGTATATAGACAGAACTGCTAGACGAAGCAGCAGGGGAGCTAAAAGAACTGCAAATAATGATGGTGAAGAACTGGAAATGGGCAGTTTTATCAAAGGTATGATAGAATTTTATTTTTATTTTACTTTATTTATTTATTTTACATTTCAACCAAACTTAACAGATTTATCTGCAACTTAAGATTTACTCTTTTCAGGTAGAGATATATCACAGACTATTGGAAGGATTGAGATGAAATTTGGTAAAACTATTCTTTTGCATGAAAGAAATTTTTAAGTGGAATATAATTTTATTCTTGACATTATAAACTATATTATGGTTGATAATATAATGAAAAATTGCGCGTAAAATGATCGAATCCAAATTATTATAGAAGATAATATCATTAATTTGCCAAAAAGTTACTGCACTTAATCATACATTTATTAGTGTAGATTACTTTACCAAAAAAGAGAAAAGCCAAAATTTTCGGAAATAATGAAAACGTGTACTTTAAAATATTACGCTTGTCCGGCCTTTTATGGAGTATTGCTGCCCAATGTGGGATCCTTACCAGGTGGGTTTGACGGAGGACATCGAAAGAGTCCAAAGAAGGGCAGCTCGTTTCGTATTGTCACGATACAGGGGAGACAGCATTACGGAAATGATACAGGATCTGGGATGGTAATCATTACAACAACGGTGCTTATCGCTGCGGCGTGGGCTACTTACGAAACATTCTCCTCCGAATGCGAAAATATATTGTTGACTCCCACTTACATAGGTGGAAGTAGAATAAAATACGAGAAATCAGAGCCCGAACGGAGAGATTCAGGTGTTCATTCTTCCCGCACGCTATTCGAGAATGGAATGGGAGATAAAATAGTATAACGGTGGTTCCATGAACCCTCTGCCAGGTACTTAAATGTGATTTGCAGAGTATCCCATGTAGATGTAGATGAGAATGTCATAAGGTATTCAAAATTCTCTCAAAGCATTAAAATGTTATTAAAAATACTGAAACCTTTGTTTTAAAGCATATTGCATCCATATACATAAGTGTGCAAAATTTCAGTGAAATTGAACAAAAAAATGACTGAGATATAAATTCACAAAAATATCAGTGCACGACTGCCACCGTCTCCCCTTAAGTGAGTATGTACGTGGTGTTTTAGTCCGCGTACGAGAGATGGGATGCCGGCCGCGGTGTCCGAGGAGACTGAGGCGCTCCAGTCACGGTCTGCACGGCCACTACGGTCGGGGGTTCGAATCCCCCCTCGGGCATGGATATTTGTGCCGTCCTTAGGATAAGCTAGTTCATAAGTAGTTTGTAAGCTTAGGGACTAATGACCCCGTAGTTAAGTCCAATAAGTTCAAAACAATAGTCAGCGTGCAAACCATTCAACGAACCATCATCGATATGGCCTTGCGGATTAGAAGGAGCACTCGTGTGCCCTTCCTGACTGCATGACGCAAAGCTTTAGGCCTCGCCTGGGCCCATCAACATTGCCATTGGACTGTTGATGACTGGAAACTTGTTGCCTGGTCCGACGAGTCTCATTTCGAATTTTATTGACCGGATGGACGTGTAGAGGTATGGACACAACCTCATGAATCCATGGACTCTGCAGGTGAGCGGAGGACTGTTTACGCTCTTGAATATAAGGTGCGGGGAACGTAAGCAGTTGGCGTGATTGGGACTCCTGATACGTCTAGGTACAACTCTGACAGATGAGACATACGCATCTTGGCTCATCACAAGCATCCATTAATATCCACTTTCTATTAGTGTATATCACTAACATTTTTAGTCAAGTCCCTAACGAACACTGTTTCTATGTACATCTAACTCTAGGAGTTTCCTGCACGTTACGACGGACTTGGGCAATTCCAGCATGACAATGCGACATCGCAAAGGTCCATAAAGTCTACAATGTGGCATCAGGAACACTCTTTTGAGTTTAAAGATCTCCGTTGGTCGCCAAACTGCCCAGACAGACAGTACGGTGCTGTTCAGAAGAGATCTTCACCCACTCCGACTCTTACGGATTTATGGACAGCTGTGCGGTATGCGTGAATTCTCTCCAACAGGTGTCCAGTTATTTTGACTCTTCAGTGTATATCACTAACATTTTAGTCAAGTCCCTAACGAACACTGTTTCTATGTACATCTAACTCTAGGAGTTTCCTGCACGTTACGTACAAGGTATGAACAAACGCAGATAGAAGGATCTAAAGGTGACTATGATTCATTCCTAGTATAGTTTTTCTTCCACAAGTAAGTGCCTAGCACATGCATCACATGACTTTTACTTATATAGCCTAATAAGATAAAAAAAAATGTAAAGCTTATGGGGCTTAACTGCGCGGTCATCAGTCCCTAAACTTACAAACTACTTATGAACTTGCTTATACTAAAGACAGCAAAAACATCCGTGCCCGAGGGGGGATTCGAACCCCGGACGGGGAACGGCCTCGCGCATCGGAACATAGCGCCTCAATGCGCTCGACCAATCCGCAGCGCCAAGACAAAAATAATAATAATAAATAATAATAATAATAATAAAAAAATTAAAAAAAAGAAAGAATGGTACATACATATAATACTGTTCAATGCGCACAGTTGTAGTTCTGGAGGTGTGTCAAAGAAGTAAGGATTATTTGGTTTCTGCAAAATTTTCTCTCATATAACGGTTGGTGGCCGTAATGTTTTCATGTTTATCTGAGGTCCATTCCATTACTAGCCTGATAGTGTTTGTATGATGAACATCTGCTTTTTTTTTTTTTTTTTTTTTTTTTCATCGTTGAGTAGGTGATAACTGACCAACGTAAGCAAGTGATAGAAAGTTATTAGAAAAACATTGAGAATCTCACGACAGCCGTTCGTTAAATGTGTATGACACTCGGGCTTACTGCTGCTGCAACCGAATCGTCATTTAGGAAGATTATGCAGAAGTTTGAGATCAAGGGGTCTGTTTCCAAAGCTAAGAAAACAGGACCGCCGCGGCGGATTAACCGTGCGCATTGGGGCGCCATGCTGCGGAGCGCGCGACCGTTCGCCGTCGGGGGTTCGAGTTCCACCCTCGGGCATGGGTGTTTGTGTTGTCTTTAGTTTAAGTAGTTTGTAAGTTATGGGCTAATAACCACGCAGTTGAGTCCGATAGATAAACAAAAAACAAAAAATCAGTACCACCTCGTTCTATTCGAAAACAATAAAACAGTGCTCTCGTGTGTGACAATGTGGCTTTAAGCCTAAGGAAAACGTTTCCACCACGACCTCGCCAATTTAATTTACCAGTAAGTTCTTTAAATTCTTTCAAAACATCTGAAAATGCGCCTGTACAAGATTAAACTTCCACAAGGGTTGAAGGCTACAGATCATGGAAAGAGATATCGAGCTGATCAATGGGTGTTATGATAGAAAATGTCTTCCCTCAATGAACACCTGCTGTAAGCACCACTTTTTATATGTACTGTTTTAACGCAAAAATTCATTTTTTTTTTTTTTTTTTTTTTTTTTTTTTTACGGTATTAGACCTCATCGTCTTCGTGTAGAACCAACCGACGTTTCTGCCACTATTGCAAGTCATCTTCTTCAGGATATTCGTCTGACTCGTCGGTTGGTTTTACACGATGACGTTTGCAACGTGTATTACCACCCTTTAGTTCAAATGTTTGTTAAGCTTATGGGACTTAACTACGGGGTCATCAGTCGCAAAACTTACAAACTACTTATCAACTACCTTATACTAAGGACGGCACAAATATCCATGCCCGAGGGGGGATTCGAACCCCCGACCGTAGTGGCTGTGCAGACCGTGACTGGAGCGCCTCAGTTCCCTCGGCCACCGCGGCCGGCCACCCTTTGGTAATGACAACTAAGCGGATTAAAACTTCCTACGCTAAGTATTGCTTTACTTTTGCTTCCTTTTAAACACAACTACTCCTCCAGTTACTCTGTACAGTTAATTATGGCGAGCCTGCATGAAATTACTTGATTTTCATCAAGCCGTGCAACTCCATTGCAAACTAATGCAGACAGCCCGCTGATAGCTCTTACCTCGGATGTAACATCCAGACGAGCTGGCTGAGAACGTGGGCAGGGAACTCGCTAGAAGTTAGTCTAGTCAGGGCTATAATCACACACGTCGCCTCATGTCTCTCCACCCGAATGTAAATTCAGGGCGGATTACAGCGCACAAAGTTTGCACAAGAGTATCGTCGCTGCTAGGAAGGCTTGCACCGGAATAAAGTTGTCTCTGCTCGTTAAGTCGCTGCCAGACAGAATGTAGCCACTGCGTTAGATTCTCCTCTGCTCCAGATTTAGCTCTAAAAACTCGCCCATCAATGACATGAAATTACCTGTCACTTCGCGAAATTATGCTGAATAATTTTGTCAGTAAGAATAAAGATCGCCTAGGTCGCTAAAACAGTAATCATTTATTACATCTTTTCGACATCTGCAATCATTAGTTCTAATACCCTTTGGAATAGCAAATCGATGTTCACAGTCAGTTATAACAGTCGACGCCACTACTAGATTAAAAGTTTATCACTAACATTCAGTTTCGATTTGCGAGCCCAGAGGTATTTATTGATGATGTCAGATGCCGAAAAGATGTTCCCTAGCCATTAAAAATGCTACACCACGAAGATGACGTGCTAGATATGCGAATTTTAACCTACAGGAAGAAGATGCTGTGATATGCAAATGATTAGCTTTTCAGAGCATTCGCACAAGGTTGGCGCCAGTAGCGACACCTACAACGTGCTGACATGAGGAAAGTTTCAAATTCATTCCGGAAAGTCTACGCAATCAATTTTTTTTTTTTTTTTTTTTTTTTTTTAATGTTTGTAGAGTCTATGGGACTCAACTACGGGGTCATCAGTCCCTAAACTTACAAACTACTTATGAGCTACTTACAGCTAAGGACGGCACAAATATCCATGCCCGAGGGGGGATTCGAATCCCCGACCGTAGTGGCCGTGCGGACCGTGACTGAAGTCACTCAATCCCCTCGGCCACCGCGGCCGGCTACGCAACCACCTCCGTTAAACTTTGTTTACAAGATAAATCAATCGAATGTGAAGGCCGTAAACTCCACAAAATACCTAGGAAATACTATTACTTCAAACATAATCTAGAAAGAACACGTAGATAATGTCGTGGGAAAGGCGAACCAGAGACTGCGTTTTATTGGCAGAACCCTTAAAAGATGCAACAGAACTGCTAAAGAAACTGCATACACTACACTTGTCCGTCCGTTTTTGGAGTATTGGTGCCTACTGTGGGATTCTTATCAGGTGGGTTTGACGGAGGATATCGAAAGAGTCCAAAGAAGGGCAGCTCGTTTTGTATTATCACGATACAGGGAGACAGTGTTACGGAAATGATACAGGATCTGGGATGGTAATCATTACTTCGGCGATTTTCGCTGCGGCGTGTACTACTTACGAATCTCCAATCTTCAACATTCTACCTCCGAATGCGAAAATATGTTGTTGACTCCCACTTACATAGGTAGAAGTGATCATCAGAATAATACACGAGAAATCATAGCTAAAACTGAGAGATTCAGGTGTTCTTTCTTCCCGCGCGCTTTTCGAGAATGGAATGGGAGATAAATAGTATAAAGGTGTGAGACTAACTTTTCCCTGCGTAATGAATGTTCAAACATCTTACGGGTATGCTGCCGGGTGACGTCGTCGACAACCGCCGATGTTTCGGCAGGAGGACACCCTGCCATTCTCAAGGAAAACCAGCACTTAAGGAAGCAATGTGCAGGCGTATTTAATACTCGGTTTGCAAAGGGTAAACAAGGAAGATAACACACACAGTACAAGTCACAGCAGAGCCAACACAACCAAAGATGACCAAACATTTAAAATATCGATAGTGGCTTAATCAACAGGTGAGCAGTATTAATTTTGTCCCTCTGTTTTCTGACGCGAGACAGTGCCGGATTCCAAGCAGAATTTAAACAAAAACCACCATCTCTGTTTATAAGGTCGTTTGCTAGTTTAATTTCAACAGCTTCCTTAATAACACTATCCCAATAGGTGGAAGTGCATGCCAAAATTTCCGTGTTGTTGTATTCCATAGGATGACCGGTGCCAAGACAGTGTTCTGCAACAGTTTCTGCAGTGTTTGTTTGGCTGTTGTAAGCGCGTGTAACGTTTATGTTCTTCCACAGTCCTGATTGACTGACCAATATATGACATGCCACAACTGCAAGGAATACGATTATACCTGCCTTATGCAAACCAAGATCATCCTTTACGGACCCCAATAGGGCCTTTTTCTTAGAAGGTGTCGAGTTAACAAATCTTTTTCGACATGTGCTGATTCCACTTTTTATTCAATGGTCAGTACTATGAACAAACTGATGGAGTTGCAATGGAAAGCCTGTTGTTACCTATTGTGGCTAATTTTTTTATGGAGGATTTCGAGGAACGTGCTTTAGGGTCAGCGACTCTGAAACCTGCGTGTTTTTTTCAGATATGAAGACGACAATTTTGTCGTTTGACCTCATTGTAGTGAGAATTTGAATGATTTTTTGGAACACCTAAAATCAATTTACCCGAATATTCAGTTCACTATGGAGGTGGAAAAGAATGGCTGTCTTACTTTCCTTGATGTGTTGGTCAGAAGGAAGGTTGGTGGTACATTGGGACATTCTGTTTATAGGAAGCCTACTCACACGCGCTTACAACAGCCAAACAAATCCGCTGTTGCAGAACACTGTCTTGGCACCGGTCATCCTATGGAATACAACAACACGGAGATCTTGGCATGCACTTCCACCTATTGGGATAGTGTTATTAAGGAAGCTGTTGAAATTAAACTAGCAAGCGACGTTATAAACAGAGATGGTGGTTTTTGATTAAATTCTGCTTGGAATCCGGCACTGTCTCGCGTCAGAAAACAGAGGGACAAAATTAATGCTGCCTCACCTGTTTATTAAGTCACTATCGATATTTTTGATGTTTGGTCATCTTTGCTTGTGTTGACTCTGCTGTGACTTGTACTGTATGTGTTATCTTCCTTGTTTACCCTTTGCAAACCGAGGTATTAAATACGCTTGCACAGTTGTGCCTTGAGAATGGCAGGGTGTCCTCCTGCCGAAATATCGGCGGTTGTCGACGACGTCACCTGGCAGCATACCCGTAACTTGTTTGAGTATAAAGGTGGTTCGATGAACCCTCTGCCAGGCAGTTAAATGTGATTTACAGAATATCCCATGTAGATGTAGCTCATTTACTGGCACAGGAGATGACGTATTCTCTTTCTCCTAGACTGGTAGTTCCTTCCGTTCCTTCCGTAGTGGTCCACCAGGCGTCATCTTGTCATTAAACATCAATAGATTTCGAAAGTTCCAGATAAAAGTCGGCAACACATTTGCGTAACGTCTCATCTTCATGTTTTTCCTCTTAAAGTTCATACGCAGTTTTCCTGTATAAGAACTAGGCTTCCTCTTACAGTTGATAAGTAGATTTCCTGTGAAGGAACAAGGCTTCGTCTTACAGTTCTTAAGCAGTTTTCCTGTGTAAGAACAAGACTTCCTCTTACAGTTTCTAAGCTGTTTTCTTTGAAGATAAATGAAATAAAGCCAAAAAATTGAAAGAAACTAGTACACTGCTAACGTATGCTTACATATTATGCTACCGATTCAGATTACACCGAAACTTTTCCCAAAATACAATTGAACATCGCTGTTTGTGAGTGATTCAGTATTGGTTGTAAGCACCATTGTTTTTATGGACGAAACTTGAAACATGTTGCAGCAAACCGTGTGCAATTTTGGTATTGTTTGACAACAATATTACCAAATTGAAGACTGTTTTTAGTAGGATCATGTCTTCCTATGTAGGTTTGTCTGTGTTCACATTTGGAGCAGAAAGATGGTAAAAGACATTTCGGAAATGATTTCCACCCCGACCCGCATCATTTCAGTGAAGTTCTCTCGCCCTTGTGTCGCAGACTCTTCTCTCAACTTCCTCTATATCATCCGTTATTCCAACTTCGTGGGGATTTCACAATGCAAGCAATACTCGTTAAGAGACGGGACAAGTGTACTGTAGGAATTTTTATAGTGGAACTGTTGCATCTTCTGCCAATGAAACGCAGCTTATTTTCTCCTTCCCTCGATAGTTTCTATATTTCTTTCTTCTATTTAACTTGTTTGTACTTGTACTTCCTAGGTATTCAGTTGAATTTACGGCCATTATATTTGACTGATTTATCGTTTAAATGAAGTTCAACGCATTTATTTTAGTGCTCGTATGAGTGACGTTACACTTTTCATTATTTAAGGTCAAGTGTCATACAGATATGTTCATTTTCTAGTGGCTTTTGATCTTCTGGTGACTTTAATAACCGATTCACGACAGCATCATCCGTGAATAGTCTAACATAGCTGCTCAAATTGTGGCCTAAATCGTTATAAGACAAGGAACATTAGGGGCTCTATAACTCTTCACTATGGAACGCCAGATATTTCTATGTACTGTGTCCTTCCTGCCAGGAAATCACGAATCCAGTCGCACAACAGTAACGATATTCCATAAAAAGGCAATGTTATTAGAATCCGCTTGTGAGGTACAGTGTCAAAAGCCTTCCGCAAATCTACCAAATATTTGAGATGTTTGTCGACAGCGCTCACCACTTTAGGTGAGCCAAGAGTGAGCTGTATTACATAAGAACGATACTTTCTGAATCCTTGTTAACTATGTATGGGTGAATATGTCATTCTCTTCGAAGAAGCACACAATGTTAGAAAGAATGTACATGTTACAAAATGATCCTGCAAATTGACATCTGCCGCGCGGGAATAGCCGAGTGGTCTGGAGCGACATGTTACGGATCGCGCGGCCTCTTGCGTCGGGGGTTCGAATCCTCCCTCGGGCATGGATGTGTGTGTGTTGTTCTTAGGTTAATTTTCCTTAGTTTAAGTAGTTTGTAAGACTAGGGACTGATGACCAACGTAGTTTGGTCCCATAGAATTACAAACATTTGAAACTGACATCTATGACATGAGCCTTCTTAAATTTTAGAGTGATCAGTGGAACTTTCCAGACTTTGGGTACTGATCAATCGCTGAGTGAGTGACGGTATATGTTGACTAGTATGGATCAGCATTAACCATAAAACTGATTGATAAGCACTCTGGATCGGAAGATTTACTTTGTTGAGTGATTTAAGTTGCTTTACTACACCAAGGATATGTATTTCTATATTATGACTGCTGGCAGTTGTTTTAGATGCGAGTTGATTTTTCTTCTTCGTTGAATGAAATCCGGAAAACAGTGTTTAGAAATTCTTTTGATGTTGTTGTTGTAGTTGTGATTTTGAGTCAGAAATTCTGCTTTAGCGACACTGTCGACTGTAGCATCGCCATGCTTTCGCATAGCGAATGTATTGATTGACTGAATTACTTTGGATTTTCAACCAAATTACGAATAACGTTTCGTTCTGGAAAGTGTTACACGTTTCTCGAATTGAAGTCCGTGATAAATGTCTGGTTTTTCTAAATTATTGGCAGTGTTTGGAATTTTTTGTCTATTTAAATTTGGCATTCTTTTTTCTAATTTTCTGCAGTAGTCACGTGACTCTCTTTGAGTAGGCCTACAACGCGAAGGCTGGGTTATGCGCCTCTTCTTTAATTTATTTTGTATAAGTCTCTCAACAGCTGTCGATACTATTTCTTTGTATGTTGAACACCTCTGTATTATGATCATAATGTTAGTTTCGCAAGACTGGAGATTCTTATTCAATATAGCGTTAAGCGAATTTTTTTTTTTTTTTTTTTTTTTTTTTTTTTTTTTTTTTTTTTTTTTTTTTTTTGAATAGATGCCTTTTTTGTTTAATTTTGCTGGGTTTGGGAGTTTCGGTGATCAGTCTTTTACGAGAGTCTCTTGATACTCGTTGTTAGCTCCGTATTATCTGCTGCTACGACGCCAAGTATGTTTTCACAATCTTGAATCCTCGAAATAGTTTTTGGATAATGCGTTCGGTACATTTTCGGCGATATTTGAATCTTTTCTATTTTTTTTTTTTTTTAAGGCTTAAAAATTGTGTGCTACGGGTATCTTTTTACAGGGTGTTCATAAAAGGGCTCCCTAACTTCAAAATTAAATATCTCGAAAACAAAGATCGATAGAGGAATGCAGTAAACGGTATGTTTATTGTGAAAGCTGTAAGAAGTTTATGCATCAGTTTGAAATAATAGTTACAAAAGCTGCTAACAGATGGCGCTGTACGCTGTAGAGCTCATATCAGCATACATAACTTAAATAATCGTATGGATACACTCTTTGCAAACAATCACATCACAATGTTTTCAAAATGTTCACCATTGGCACTACGGAGAATGAAATTCGCCATCACATTTCGTAGTGTCTCAACCTAAATGCATGGCACAGAGATCGCCGATTCAAGCTCTTCCAGCGTGGCGGGCTACTTCGGGTAGACCATGTCTTTCACTGTGCCCCACAAATAAAAGTCACAGGGAGTCAAATCCGGCGAATATGTAGGCCAATCCACGTCTGCACCAGTAAATTTGGGATATTCCAAAGCAATGATTCGATTCCCGAAGTATTTATCAAGAAAGCGAAACACTTGTTCGGTCCGATGTAGTCGGGCTCCATCTTGCATAAACCATTCAGTACCTGGTCGATCCTCTAAAGCTTGCTGTGTGGCGACAAATTGTTCAAAAATTCCAACGAAACGTACACCAGTGACCTTTTCTCGAATGAAAAAAGGGCCAATAATGCCTCTGTTGCGTACTGCATCCCACACAATAACTTTAGGAGAATACAGGGGTTTCGCTTTACACCAATATGACTTTTCGGAACACCAAAATCGCCAGTTCTGTTTATTCACCTATCCATTCAGGTGGAAGTGTGCTTCATCTGTAAACCAGATGCAGCCAACAACAAATCCTTCACTATAAATCATTGTGATCATATGATTAGCAAAGGCAACCCTTTGTTGCACAGCTCGTACGGGTATGGCCTGGTGCGTTTGAATTTTGAATGGAAACATGTGTAGGCTCTTTGTCAGTATTTTCTGCGTGCTAGAACGCTTGAAACCAGTCTCAGATGAAATTCTACGGACGTATGACATTGGATTTCACTGAATAATTTCATAAACTGTGGCGATATTTTCAGGCGTAACTGCGGTTTGCTTGCGGCCAACATGCCCCACTAGATCATTAGTTACGCTGTCTGTTGGTTGAAATTTTGCGAAGAGCATACGAATGGTTTTCGCATCGGGCCCTTTTGGAACATTGAATCGTTCTTGAAAACTTCGCCTTCTTGCCGTAGGTCTTTCTTCTAACCTGTGGTACTCTAGCACCAGAAAAACTCGTTGTTCAATGGAGTAAATGGTTTTAATCTCTTCCTTCGGTAAGCTAAAGCTTTCACGTTTCAATAGTGGAACTGATAGCTCTGGGATACGTATGATGATTACAGCGCCATCTGTTAGCAGCTTTTGTAACTATTATTTAAAACTGCTGTATAAACTTCTTACAGCTTTCACAATAAACATACCGTTTACTGCATTCATCTACCGATCTTTGTTTCCGAGATATTTAATTTTGAAATAAGGGAGCCCTTTTCTGGACACCCTGTACATTTCAGCAATCGTATGGTCTAATTCATGGAATCAGTTTAAAAAAATGTAATCTCGTTATAAAATGTTGAAATGTTTTTTAACCTATTGGACTAGTAAAACTAGCTTAAACCAATCTAAAGACAATATTCCCTCCCCCCTTACACTTACACACACACACACACATACACACACAAAACCCCCAGGTAGGACTTGAACCAAAACCACTCCACCGCGGCGTTCCGAAGGGAAAACCTCTTTTCATGACAACTCACACAAACTATGTATTTCGTTTTCGTTGCAGGATAAACAGTTTGTGACAGAAACACTCCACGACATATTTTATTCCATCTATCCTTCCTGAAAGCATATGCTCAGTTATAAAAATTTTGACGGAACTTCTCTTCGGCTGCTCATATGTACTGATGAGGGCCCTTGTTCCAAGTTCGCTTGGCGCCTCAGTACAACTGACTGACGTCCGAGCGCCCTGTATCTACTTGAGATATTTCTGACTGTGAGAGAGTTATCTTCGGACGAGCTTACTCTTTCACGCGTCTCCACAGCCTCTATGCAGATACACCCGCTCCTCCGATGAAATTCAGCAGATGTTCAGCCAGCCGGTATGTGGAGGACACTTGGAAGCTGGTCTCTGAGAGGCGTCTCAACAGGATTCGTCTGGCGGCATCGCCATTGCATACCACATGTGGTGTTGAAGACTATTACATTTTCGAAAATAGTATTCGTATAACAGTAGAAAGGTGAATGTGGATGTCCTGATTTGCATAATCCTGCCCATACTGAAGAAGTCGACTGAGCCGTCCCGGCTCCTGTTTCTTCAATTGACAATTGATTTAATTACTGGCGCAAGTACCATCGATCTCTCTGTGCGTATATATAAAGAATCCCGGCAGTCGCTGCCACAGCATTCGGACAGAGCATGAACCATTTACTTATAATAGCAATGCCCATAATAGTCAGCGCTGTTAGCTGGCAAATCACAAACAGTAGCAGTAAATAACAGACCAAATTTAATAATCTTTTAAAAAAACTAGGGTTACTATGCAGGGCGCCCAACCGTATATTTCAACACCTTGTAACTGCGGAGTTCAGACCACGGAGCACTTTTACCAGCGTAGACTGTCTTGCATTACTAATGTCCGTAAGCCCCAAAGCCGTTGCGATTGCTATCTACTGGACTAAAATCGTCTAAATTTTCTTCTTTGTTTGAACTTGTTTCTCTTTATTAGCCTTCCCCTCTCTTATACATTTTAAACTAGATGACCAGGTAGACTTCGTATCACTTATGTATTTTAGACCCAGTAGTTTTATAAAGGCATTTGCTTTGAACGTCAAATGTGCAAATTTTAACGCAACCAGGTGGATGATATTGATATCCCATTGAAAAAGCTCTTTCAGTTTCTCGCGAATTTCCACATTTTCCGGGTAACTTTACCGAATTTTTAGTTCATAACAACGTTCATCTTCCGTTGAACGTCAAATGATCAAAATTTTATCGCAAGCGGATGAACGGTTCTCGACTTATAGTATTGAGTACATTTAGGAACACATTGAAAAAGAAACTTGGTTCGAATTTTGCGACTTTCCTTTTTAACTGTCTCAATTTTTTCTGTTGTTGTTATGGTTTTCAGTCCGGAGACTGGTTTGATGCAGCTCTCCACCCTACTCTATCCTGAGCAAGCCTTTTCATCTCCTCATAAGAACGGCAACCCACACCCACTTGAATCTGCTTACTATACGCGTCTCTTGGTCTCCCTCTGCGACTTTTCCCCCACACACTTCCCTCCAATGCTAAATTTACGATACCTCGATGTCTAAGAATGTGTCCTACCAAGCGATCCCTTCTTTTAGCCAGGGTATGCCAAAAATTCCTTTTCTCACCAATTCTGTTCAGTACTTCTTCATTGGTTATGCGATCTACCCACCTAATCTTCAGCATTCTTCTGTAACACCACATTTCAAAAGCCTCTATTCTCTTCCTGTCCGCACTGCTTATCGTCCATGTTTCACTCCCGTACAAGGCAACACTCCACACAAATGCCTTCGGAAAAGACTTCTTTACACTTAAATTAATATTCGATGTTAGCAAATTTCTCTTTTTCAAAAATGCTTTTCTTCCCATTGCCATTCTGCATTTTATATCCTCTGTACTGGGACCATCGCATGTTATTGTACTACCCAAGCAACAAAACTCATCTACCACCTTCATTGTTTCTTTACCTAATCTAATTCCTTCAGCATCGCCCGATTTTCTAAGACCGCATTCCATTATTTTTGTTTAGCTCTTGTTAATGTTCATTTTATATGCTCTCTTCAACACACTGTCCATTCCATTCAACTGCTCTTCCAGGTCCTTTGCTGTCTCTGACAGAATTACAATGTCATCAGCAAAACGCAATGTTTTTATTTCTTCCCCCTGTACTTTAATCCCTATTGCAAATTTTTCATTGCTTTCCTTCACCGCCTGCTAGATGTACAAATTGAATAACATCGGAGAAAGGCTACAACCCTGTCTTACTCCCTTCTCAACTGATGCTTCCTTTTCATGCCCTTCGAGTCTAATAACTGCGGTCTGGCTTTTGTACAAGTTATAAATAACTCTCCTTTCCCTATATTTTACCCCTGCTGACTTCAGAATTTGAAACAGTGTATTCCAGTCAACATTGTCAAAAGCTTTCTTCAAATCTACAAAAGCTAAAAATGTAGGTTTGCCTTTCCTTAATCTATCTTCTAAGATAAGACGTAAAGTTAGTATTGCCTCCCGGGTTCCTATGTTCCTCCTGAATCCAAACTGATCTTTCCCGATGTCAGCTTCTACCAGCTTTTCCATTCTCCTGTAGTTAATTCGTATTAAAGTTTTGCAACCATGACTTATCAAACTGATGGTTCTGTAATTTTCACACCTGTCTGCGCCTGACTTCTTTGGAATGGGGATAATTACATTTTTCTTAAAGTCTGAGGGTATTTCGCCTGTCTCATAAATCCTACACACCAGTTCAAATAGTCTTGTCATGGCTGGCTCTCCCAGAGACTTTAGTAGCTCTGAGAGTATGTCATCTACTCCTGGGGCCTTGTTCCGACCTAGGTCTTTCAAGGCTCTGTCAAATTCATCTCTCAGTATAGCATCTCCTACTTCATCTTGATCTACGTCCTCTTCCCTTCCTACCACATTGTCTGTAAGTTCATTTCCTTTGTAGAGCTGCTCTATGTACTCTTTCCACCTTTCAGCTTTCCCTTCTTTGCTGAGAACCGGCTTCCCATCTGAGTTCTTGATATTCGTAGAATTGCTTTTCTTGATCCCAAATGTCTATTTTCCTATAGGCGGTATCTACTTTGCCCCTTCTCATACATTCTTCTACAGATTTGCAATTGGCCTCTAGCCATTCCTGCTTAGCCATTATGCATTTCCTGTCAATCTCATTTTTAATCGTCTGCACTCCATTTTGCCTGTTTCATTTACTGCATTTTTATATTTTCTCCTTTCATCAATTAAATCTAGTATTTCCTGTGATATCCAAGGATTTTTTGTAGGTCTTGCCTTCCTACCTATTTCGTCCTCTGCTGCCTTCACTAGTTCATCTCTCAATGTTACCCATTCCTCTTCTACTGTTTTATTTCCCCCTGTTTCTGTCAATTGTTGCCTAAATCTCCCTCTCAAATTCTCCACAACTTCACTTTCTTTCAATTTATCTAAGTCCCATCTCCTTATTTTCCTACCTTTCTGCAATATTTTCAGTTTCAGCCTACAGTTCATGACTAACATGTTATGGTCAGAGTCTATATCTGCCCGCTCAGTCAATCATCCAGACTCTTGACCCTGTAACTACTGAAAAGGATACTGCCCCTCTTCAGGAACCACACGTTTGTCTGGCCTCTCCACAGATACCCCTCCACTGTGGTTGCACCTTCGGTACGGCTATCTGCATCGTTGAGGCACGCAAGCCACCCTACCTCGGCAATGTCTGTGGTTCATGGGGGTAGCAATTTTTTCTATGTATTTATTTATTTATTTATTCATTAATGAAAACTTTTGCAAGACCAAATGAAGATAACAACAAAAGAATTACCCCTCTCCGTCGTACGAAGTCAGCTATAGTGCTGAATTCAATCAAAAACACATTGAGAAACGCACTTTCAGTTATTCTCAAATTTTCATTTTTTCGGTAGATTAAAAAAAAATTAATACAAACCTCGTGCTGTCAAGCCGTACTCAAGTGATGCTCTTAGATCCACGTGGCAATTTATTTTTATTCGTAGAGAAAAAATCACTTTCGGTTTTTCCTAAATTTTCCTACTTTCCGGACGACTTTTCCATATTTTTATTTGATGCAAAACTTCATCTTTCTTTCAACATGAAATGCACAAAATTTTATCGCAATTGGACCAACTGAGTGGAAAAAGCTGTTTCAGTTTTCCCGATTTTCCCCTTTTCCGGACAACTTTTCCACATTTTGTCACTGTTTAAACCCTCCCTGGACTTACGCGAGTATTTCAAGGCTAAAATTAGCAAAATCAGTTCACCCGTACTCGAGTTTTACCGAGACTAACGAACAGCAATTCATATATATATATATATATATATATATATATATATATATATATATATATATATATATATATATATATGCCGTTCACTACTTGTTTGACAACGGCGACAGACCAGTCGAACAATTCTGGCAATACATTAATTAACAACATCAGGCAGTTATCAAAAATCCGAATTACCGACAATATTTCTCGGACATTCCCCAGAGGACGTACGTCGACCATTCCGAAGGTCTGTGAGCAGCTTAGCTGAGCGGCAGCGGTGTAGCCAGACTTTGCGTTTCTCCAGTCACGGTCTGCACGGCCACTACGGTCGGGGGTTCGAATCCCCCCTCGGGCATGGATATTTCTGACGTCCTAGTTCGAAAGTAGTGCATAAGTAGTTTGTAAGTTTAGGGACTGATGACCCCGTAGTTAATTCCCATAGACTATACAAACATTTGAACATATTTCTTTGCGTTTCGATCCCTGCCCACTTTGTCTGCACCAGCCGGAATCTGTTAGCGACCAATAAGCAAATAGAATAAAAATAAATAAATTAATGAAACAGGTTAGGCGACCGCTACCCTAAATTGGAAGACGCCAGTTCAAATTCCTCCACAGCACAAATTTTCACTTGTCGCCATTGATCCATTAGAGTTCAATTGTCATCACGATGATCGTGTGACATTTGTGGCCATCTGGGGACGTGTTCAGTCTGCCTGGTGCAAGTGATTTCAGTTGACGTCACTTTGCTACTTGCTTGTCAATGATGAAGTTATGATGAATACAACGTAACACCCATTGATAAAATCCCCGACCCGACCGGTAATCTAATACAGGACACGTGAGTGGCAATTCGCCAGGACTACGGAGGCGGACATGCCATGTCATTAAAAAACCAAAATGTAAGTCGTCCAGATTGTACCCTCGACCCTACAGACAGACCGGCAACTAGAGATTCTTCCCCTCCAAACGAAGGTTACCGAACGCTTCGGGATCGGATGGAAACTTTCTCCGAAGCGTGCGCCATCTTGCATTTCGTTCAAATGTTTATAAACCAGATGGACCAAACTACTATGGCCATCAGTCCATAGATTTCCAAACTAATTAAACCAAATTAAACTAAGGACAACACACACACACATATCCATACCCCAGGAAGGACTCGAACCTCCGACGGTGAGCAACCGCGCGTTCCGCAGCAAGACGACTTCGAGCCCTCGGCCACATCATCGTGGCTTCCATTTCCTATGATTTTATTATTGTAACTCATATGTTACCATTTCGAACCAGTGGAGCAATGAAGAAACACGTCGCGCTGAGTACTGTTAATTATAATCTGGTGTCTAAATCCGCTTCATGTTAATCTTATAAAATAGACTGCATGTATGAATGCTCCATATATCCTCCTAAACTACTGGAACGATTTCAACCATACTTGATACACATGTTCTTTAATATCACGCAAAAATCGCTATCGGGGTAAAAATGACGTACGACACATCCGTATGGAGATATTACATCAAAAGGAATAGAAAAAAAACTGCTACATAATGGAACGAGACTATAAATACACTATATGGGAATGACAGTACTTCGCGACTTGCAGCAACTTTGCAGACAGAATACACACTGAAAGCTGAATGTACGTTCGAAATTGTATCACAGTACGACACGTAGTTCATGAGATATGAGAACGTAAAGAGTAACGTTCATAGAAAACCGCCCCATCAAGCATCATGTTTCAGTCTATTACTCCTTTAGTACTAAGCATATTTGCAACAGATTTTAGCGACATACAGCACTTATACAAATCAATATATTCCTACAAACTTTTAAAATTGTAAACATATCTATACTAATATTAAATCTGTAAATGTGGGCCTGTCGCTGTTCGCTTCAATCTTCAAAACTACTGGACGAATTTTCATATGTTTTCACAGGAAAAATGAGCGAAGAATCAGGATCTAGGCATGATTTCATCAAAATAGAATCACGAAATGTTTTCACAGAGCGTCATGTCTGTCTGTTCATCTATTAGAAACCTCCAAAACTACTTCACGAATTCGCATGGGGTTTTCACAGGTAACTTCAGCGTACCTTAGGACAACATATAGACTTAGTTTGATAAAAATCAGATCACGCACGGAAAGATCAGAATTTAACGTTTTTCATCGACAACCGTCATGTCTTTCTCTTTCATCTCCAAAACTAATAGACGAATTTTCAGAGGGTTTTTCACAGGAAACGTGAGGGTATCTTGCGGTTACAGAAACGCTTCATTTCACAAAATCGGACCAGAAAAAGTAAGATATCACAATTTATACATTTCTCTGATGGCAACGCATGTGTCTATTTATAGACAGTAATCTCTAAAAGTATTAAATGAATGTTCATGTGGGTATCACAGATAGAGGATATCCTGGGGGCAACATATAGGCATTTCATAAAAATCAGATCAGGAAAGTAATTTGAAGTTTTAGGAGTATTTCATGCTTGGAAAGAACGGCGTAATGCAGCAAAGAACTAATAGATTACGCTGCGGGTGTTCGTGTGAAGTTCGGGTATGTATTGCGTAGTACATCAAACAAGCGATAGAGGCACTATAGTGCACCAAAGAAATAATAAATGCAGCTGTTTCATAATAAGTATGGAGTAGTACAACAAGGAAACAAACGTCTGTGACAGAATTCAGAAATCTTATGTCTACGAATAACAACAAACATTGAACATAGTCTTACTGATTTCGCTTTGTGTATTAAATACTTAACAATTCTTTTGCTTGGCGCGTTTCACTATTTGCATCAAAAACTTAATGAAGATACATCGTTGACTTTTACTTACATTTGACATCTTGGCTAGGACATTCGAGTTTATTGACAGAGCGATCCAACAAAGGCTTCTATTGTTACTGACTGAGGTCCGGAACCCCTAAAAGCCATGATACACACAGGCCCTCCTTCAACAACCGTTGCGAAGCACGGGCATATAAGCTACTTAGCAGATTAACGCTGCAGTCATTGTTGGGAGAAATACGTGCAGCCCTTACAACTGTTCACTGTACCGCAGTGGAAAGCGCATTATCTTTTGACGTAAACACGCGTGGGCGGCGATAAGCGACTCACAAACGAAAATTATTTTTTTAGTTTGGCTGCTAAAAGATTTTCGTGCACTCTCCTTAATTAAATGCAACTAGACTACCTGCAGTATTCTGATTTTTTCACAGTTAAGTAATTTTTGTGTTAAAACTAAGTTTGTTTAATCTTGTGATAATTCCATGAAGTGTGTGTCAATGAATTGAAAAAAGAAAAATGTTCAAATGCTTGTTCAGCTTATGGGGCTTAACTACGGGGTCATCAGTCCCTAAACTTACAAGCTACTTATGAAATACCTTATAATAAAGACAGCAAAAACATCCATGCCCGACGGGGGATACAAACTCCCGAGGCGGAACGGCCTCGCGCATCGGAGCGTAGCGCCTCAAAGCGCTCGGCCGCTCCGCCGCGGCATTAACGAATGGAAACATGATCTATGAACCCCACGAACATAAGCTGAGCAATACTGCAATAATCAATATTACAAATGACGTGATAATGGTAGTCACTTCGTAAATAGTTTAAAAGTGCCAGAGTTCTAAAAAATTCAGTACTGCCACATTCTGTTGTTATTTTAGCTATAAAAGAAAACGCGGTCACAGGTTACAAGCGGAATATTTGTATTTTATTTTATCGCAGAACGAAGTAACATGAATAAAGACTTACCAGACCTGCGCAAAATGTAATGGGATCTACATAAAAACGGTCCATAGCAACTATGCCAAAGTAAACATTTTATTAGACACAGCCGCGGCGAAGGGCCGAGCGCATTGAGGCACTAAGATACGATACGCGAGGTCTTTTCCCGTCGGGGGTTTGAATCCCCCCTCGGGCATGGATATTTGTGCCGTCTTTAGTATAAGGTAGTTCATAACTAGTTTCTAAGTTTAGGGACTGCTGACCCCGCAGTTAAGTTCCTTAAGCTTGACCAATATTTGAACATTTCATTTATTAGACGCATTGATTCTTCAGTTTCATTAAGAAATGGCAGTTGCCACAGGAATATACTACTTAATTTATATATGACGCTGCCAGTAAAATTTAGCAAAAAACCAGTGCTATATAAGTTGTCTATAACCTAGTAAGTTTGAATATGTGAAATTGTAACGTAACAAAGATTTATAACTTATATCTTGAAACATAGCAAATTGTTTGTAACTGTTGTGTAATTAAATATTAAACCCCAAAAAACAAACCTGTATTATACACCACTGATGATGCATTCCAAATAGAAAACCGAAACGCGTATCGTCTTTCATTCAGTTGCAACAGAGGGAAATACACCACCACGGAGTATCTTCCCAGTTTATGTGCGTGTGCTTTTGAAGACCATTTCTGCTATTCGTTGGTGCGTATGTCATGGATGGTCGCGCCACAGAACAAACGCAAATTTCAGAGATCTACATCTACAGGGAATACTCTGGAGATCCCATTTCAGTGCCTGGCAGAGGGTTCATCTAACCACCTTTATACTATTTATCTCCCCATTCCATTCTCGTATAGCGCGAGGGAAGAAAACATCCGAATCTCTCCGTTCGAGTTCCGATTTCTCGTAATTTATTCTGATGATCATTTCTACCTTTGTAGGTGAGAGCCAACAATATATTTCGTTTTCGAAGGAGAATGTTGGTGATTGTAGTTTCGTAAGTAGCCCACGCCGCAACGATAACCGCTATTGTTGTAATGCTTCCAGTCCCAGATCCTCTATCATTTCCGTGACGCCGTCTCCGCTGTATCGTGACAATACAAAACGAGCTGCCCTTCTTTGGACTCTTTCGATGTCCTCCGTCAAACCCACCTGATAAGGATCCCACACTGGGCAGCAATACTCCAAATGAGGACGGACAAGCGTAGTGTATGCAACTTCTTTAGTAGATCTGTTGCATATACAAAGCGTCCTGCCAATAAAACGCAGTGTCTGGTACGCCTTTCCCACGACATAATCTAAGTGTTCTTTCCAGTTTAAGTCAGATGCAATAGTATTCTAGGTATTTAGTGGAGTTTACAGCCTTCACATTCGATTATCTCGTAACAAAATTTAACGGATTTCTTTTCCTACTCATGTGGACGACTTCACACTTATTATTTAGAGTCAATTGCGAATTTTTAAACCATAGTGATATCTTATTTAGATCGTAATGCAGTTGGATTTGATCTTCAGATGACTTTACTAGACGATAAATGACGGCGTCAACCGCATCAGCGAGAGCTGAGCTGCTCAGATTTTGTCCTAAATCATCTATGTAGATAAGGAACAGCAGAGGACCAATAACACTACCCTGTGGAACGCCGGATATCACCTCTGTCTTAGTCGATGCCTTATCATCGATTACTACAAAGTGTCCTCTCTGACAGGAAATCCCCTATCCAGTCGCAAATTTGGGGCGATATTCCATAACCAAGCAATCTGATTGAAAGCCGTTTGGGAGGTACGGTGTCAAAAGCCTTCTGGAAATCTAGAAATACAGAATCAATTTGAGAAACGTTGTCGATAGCACTCATCACTTCGTGTGAGTAAAGAGCTAGTTGTGTTTCGCATGAACTGTATTTTCTAAATCCGTGTTGGCCTTGGGTCAATAGATCATTCTGTTCGAGAAAATTAAATTTGAATACAGGAAATGTTCCAAAACCCTGCTGCAAATTGACGTCAATGAAAGAGGCCTGTAGTCGCTCGACTGTGCGGACACCGCGCTCGCGGATAAACTTGCCGTGGCTGACCGAGAATAGCTCTGAAGAGCGGTGGCGAATGAGCTGAAGAGTTGCAGACGTCGGGGAGCGAAGAGCCCGCGGCCGCCTGGTGCGATCAGCGCGAGAAACAGCTCCGGTTCGCAACTCCCATAGCCTTCGCTTAAGCCCAGTTTACACGATGATCGCGCTAGTAACGAACGGATCACGTTGCGCGCCATCTAGCGACGTGAACGCAGAACTACCAGCATTTCGCGAGAGGAGACTGCGTTTCATACTAGCTAGAAAATATAGGACAGATGCTAAATTGGCTAGTAGCGACGTGGGCGCGCATGCGCAGAAGTGAGTTTTCTGCGCTGTTTTCGTGTTTACGTACGGAAATAGCCGCGTCCATACCGAAATTGCGTTTCTTGAGTCATACATCTTTCATCAATGGAGTGTGACAGACATGGAAATTTGATAAGGACAATGACCGTTATTGATCAAGAAAATAACAGGAAAGTGTTAATTTAAAAAGAAGTTTGAATAAGTTACGTCTTGTTGATTTACTTTATATTATAAAAAGTCTATAATATTGTAGTATGCCAGACAGAAAGTTGCACAATACCTCGGGAGCGTGATGGAGTTAATAGCGAAGGGTAAAAAAAAATAATTACAGGAATAACTGACGCTTAAATTACATAAAACTGAGAATGCAATTCTAGTATAAAAAGTATGTTGTTTATTTAGCTCGGCGAAACACCTTCAGAATCGTATTGTTGTTCTTGGACGAATGCAATCAATTTGGTAAAACACTCCATGTTCAGCAGTAAAAAAAAAAAAAAAAAAAAAAAAAAAAAAAAAAAAAAAAAAAAAAAAATTATTGGAGTCCTCAGATAAATGTACATGTTACTTCATTATTAGCGTGCAGTACATCTCATTCTGTGTGTCCTCTTCTCAACCAAGGATGCATCCAACTTATATTTTTTTCTTCGCTGTTGTGTTCAAACACCACAGCTTCTGCTACCGCCGACAGTGCGAAACTTAAAAGCTGAATATTATCAGTCATGGCACACACAAACGTGAACAATTCTCATATATAAACATTGGGACGGCCTTATTTTCGCATAGGTGCTGCTGTCAGTATTAATCCCACATGTAGACGGGAGTTTATTGTATAAACGCAACCAAGACTGTGTGATCAGACGTCATTAGTACCGAGTTTGTACGTTTGCAGCGCAGCAGTAGACCATAATCTTTCCTGTGAACGTTAGATTGTCGTGTACACTGGGCATTACACTCCCCAGCGGGACTGACCAGTTCTTTGATGAACCCTTTCTGCACGGGAAGTGAGAGCTTACGAGCTTACCTATGAGGCACCGGTCACGCAGTCCGTGTACAATGTAGACGCGTCCACTTGCGCAAGATGCACGCATACGATCGCTAATAGACGGAATAAGATGGATCCTATTCTCACGCACGGAAGTGCTTCGCGCATGAGCAGACGACCGAATGGGGAACGCAGCAGACAGACGATGCCTACTCGGGAATTGGTTTGAGAATGTGTACTTGTCTCCTGCTCACAGGAACGTAGTTTTTCGACTCACAAGGGAAGTACTTGGGCTCGAACGAACACATATACACCAAAAGCTTTGTACAGCTTATGGGACTTAACTACGGGGTCATCAGTCCCTAAACTTTTTTTTTCTGAAGAAGGCCATGGCCGATATAGCTGAAAGTGTTGTATGTGTGTGTCTTTTGTATGTGCCTTTCGCAGCTCGTCGCCACGTCATTGCGGGTGAGTTGTCATGTGTGTGTGTGTGTGTGTGTGTGTGTGTGTGTGTACCAATAACGCACAGAGCAATGACAAGGTGAAAAAAGCATTTACAAGGCGATGTAGAATCTAGTCTACTACCATACGTAAAACTCATATGTAGTTTTGAAAATATTTGAATGAACGGAATCCGCCAAAACAAAACTCGTGCAACGTCACAGTACGCACCGATCATGTGAACATAATCTTAAGCATTTCCTTACATACTTAAGCACATCAGGCTGCAATTCATTTCTGCTTTCTAAACGTTTTTGAACTATATGATTACGACTCAGCTTTTGTGAACCATATGAATTACACTGCAGTGTCAAGTTGTTATTATAGACTGCCATTAACAGAAGCAGTGATGTTACTTTGATGATATTTTTGTACTAAAATTTCACAGCAGCGTTTACTGACTAGGAAATATGAAAGTAACAGCTTTAAACATAGCAACTCCTCAGTTTGTATCCTGAAATTCCTGTGTTATTCCCTACTGGCCGCTAGAAGCGCTAGTATTGCTTAAGTTGCAATTTTTCCTTCAGAGTTTCGCGACTCTCTGTGACAGACACTGAGCTCAGGGATAATCTGGAGTCAGTGCTGTGTATTACGAAATCGTGACGCACAATGCCATATTGCTGAACGTATGTCACACTCTCTCCAGCTGTTGCTATTATGTGGTATGCGTTTACAAAGAATTTAATACTCTGAAATTTCTAATCGTTTGTTTTAGTTGCTTTCGTATAAGCTAACTCGTATAAAGCGATCACTAGGTAGTCTGAAAATTCAAATACTATTTACAAAATAGTTGAGACATACAATAGAACCGTACTTCTGCACTGAAACAGCAGAAAAAGAAGTGAATTGCTTAAAACGAATACTTGAGTTGTATTTTTATTCAGAACTTGAGCTTCAACCACATTGCATTTAAGGAATGAAATGGAATGTTGCAGAAAAATAAATAAAGGTCTAAAAGCAACAGATTCGAAGTACCAGATAAAAGCAGGAATTTCCAAACAGCATGTGCATACAATGAACTCAAATGCAAATCACTATAAACAACAGGCAAATATAGAACCGAAAACCAAATAACGTCAACAGCAGTGCAATTAATGCATTAAATGAAATGTGATAGAAACAATACTTCTGAATAAAAATATAACTTAACTATGAATGTGGACTCTACTTCCTTTCCTTTGACTTCGCATCTAACATATGTGACAAAGAACAAGAATATATATTTATTGCAGTAATCAGTCGATCATATCTTATTTTCAGAGGACGCAAACCTCAAAAGAGAAAGATATATGTACGGAGTTGGCAACCTAACAATAAAAGACCGTCACGATTTTCATAGATCCAAAGCACTACCTACAGTTGTCTATATAGTGTTAATATTTGAGATCACTGGTGATAGACTGTGACAAAAGTCTGAGAGAATGTCGTGACTGCGTATGGTAGACTGCGGTTGTAGATAGGTGGATTCATATGAAACCACTTCCTCTGAATTGGCTAAGGTAGTACGAGTAATTTCCGTTATGAATAGAGCTTCGTTATTTCCAGCTTTGCTTCCGGCACACGTGCAGATTCAAAACGCAGTAACGTGACGTGATGGTGCACGTGCGCCGTTCTGAAAGCCCCATCAGGGGTCCCTGGTTCGCTGTCCGCATTTACAAATGTCGGCGACGTGTGGGAGTGATGTGCGGTTTGTGGACGGGCATTTAGCCGCTGACGACTGCGCATGACGACAAATCCGAACCGGCCGCAAATGGCCTCCAACTCTGACAGCTGCAATAATTATGTCGTCTTCTGGAAACGCGTCGCTGCTGATCTGTAACACAACGGTTTCGAGTTGTTTGTACTCAACAAGATCAATAGTGTTGCGCGGTACATTTCAGCCGCAATCGACGTATTCCTCTATCATTAGATAACGTGATAGGTTACTGTCTTTGGGAAAACTCAGATTTGCGGGTGAGGTAGTCGTTGATTGCTGTATAGTATATCTCTGACGCAGGAGAGTTTTGGTCTGTTGCGAGCGGAATGCTCAGTGCGTGTGTCAAGTGTCGGTCAAGTTTGGCGGAATTTCAAGTTGTATGACGGATAAAATTAAGCTTTGACGGTTGACGGAGTTTTTGAGGGATATTATTGGAAATTTACTTTTTTAAAGGATATTGTTGGTCTGATACAATTTTAAAAAAGCCATTTTCTTTGTAAAAGCTATTATGGATATAAAATCTAAATGTTCAAATGTTTGTAAATCTATCGGACTCAACTACGTAGTAATTTGTCCGTAGCTTACAAACTACGTAAACTACGGTAAAATCACCTAAGGACAACACAAACACCCATGCCCGAGGAAGGATTCGAACCGTAACATGACACTCGAGACTGCGCGCTTACTATGCTTGCAAGACGGTAGCATAGTATATTACCGGTTTGTTTGGCTAACGCAGAATGATGATGCCACATGGTTATAATTTGTCTGGATGCAAAGATACGATGTGTGCCTCAGAAGCAGCACGTTAACAATGATATGCTGTGCTTTACCAGTTAGTTCGGGGAATTCTAGATAGTGGGCTCAGTATATAGGCTGAGTTTGACGGATTTTTAAATGCTTCTCCAATTCGTAAACAAAGTAACGAATTTAGTATTAATTTTAATTTTATCTTTATTTCTGCAAGAAAACGGGGAACATCTAGTCTTGACGGACTTTTAAATATTTTTCTGACGCATAAACGAAGTAACGGATCCCATTTTTCAATATATATATATTGCAAGAAAATACAGAGATATCTACTTCTGACGAATTTTGTCGGATTTTTAGGTGTTGGTTTCATGGAAAAAATTATCATGATTTGGTAACACTGAAAAGTATGGAGTTATACAATATACAATATACGAGTTGGAAAGACTTGGGCGGTTGACTTGGGTGTACAGAGTAAACTATCAGATATCTGTTATTACAATGGGACCACATGGGTATCGGATTTTAGATATTTATGGTACGTGAAGTTCAGAATTCAAATAACAATCAAAGCCATTCGACACAACTCTAAAAAATTCTCGAAAAAATCGAAAGTTTTGCAAGTACGCGTAAGTACCAATAATTCAAGCGATTGGAGCATATATCTCGCCCTACAACCATAGGTTCGTTGGTTCGAATCCTGCAGTGACAAATGTTTCCTCCCTTGTGTTCCAATACTTACAAAATTTTAATATATAATGGTAATTTTTACGAAAAACGCAAGTACTTTTGTTTATTCATAATTTTCTATATTTTATAAACGGTTGTTAATTATGATGGTTTAAATTTAAAAGAAAGTTACATTTTTACAGTATTCGCATGACTATTAATCGACGACGTAGTCTTTAATTGTTCACTTTGTGAAGAGTTGCAACGTTGTTTTTTGGAAAGTCTTCTCCATAGCTACTAATGGGTTTCGAAGCAGCTAACCTACTCAGCCATCGCTTTAGGTGACGACAAGGAATACAGCTAGTCTACATTCACATAAACAAAAGCTCCCTCGGTATATCGGTGTGGTGTGTGTGTGTGTGTGTGTGTGTGTGTGTGTGTGTGTGTGTGTGTGTGTGCGCGCGCGCGCGCGTGTGTGTGTATGTATGTTGTCCTCAGCAGAAGTTAGTGTAAATAGTTTGTTATTCCGGGCACTGATGATGGTTGTGTATGTGTGTGTTGTCATGGCAGAAGTTAGTTTAAGTAGTTTGTGAGTCTAGGGACTGATGACCACTGAATTTTCGTTCCATAGCTTTACAAACATTTGAAATGTGTAAAGTGTCTTCAAAAACGGAATAAAACTGTAGGTACGTGTCGAAGTCGGTAAGTAAGGTTCCCTCCGTCAGACTCCATACGAAATTTTGTGCACACAGTGAGCTTCCTCTACGTTTGAATGTAAACTGTAGAAACTGTTTGTCAAGTTCGGAAGAACAGACTTAGCATAAGTACGAACCATAAGTTAAGTTCCTTTCGCCATGCACCACACACAGACACACACACACACACACACACACACACACACACACACACACACATATTTGCGTTTTGAAGGTCAAAAGTGCAAAAATTTGTCAAAATCGAAATTAGAATGTAGATTTCGTTGAAGTCCGTAAGTGCTCTCAGCTATACCCCATGCATACTTTACGCTTAGCCGGGCGCGGTGGCCGCTGGGACTAAGGCGCTCCAGTCACGGTCTGTACGGCCACTACGGTCGGGGGTTCGAATCCCCCCTCGGGCATGGATATTTGTGCCGTCCTAGTTCGTAAGTAGTTCATAAGTAGTTTGTAAGTTTAGGGACTGATGACCCCGTTGTTAAGTCCCATAGACTATACAAACATTTGAAACATTTGAACTTTACGCTTACAACACATTCAGTCACTCGTTTGATTTACATTGGTAGATTCTTTTAGTCCACGTCTCCTCACACCACTTTCGAGTGTGGCTAAATTGTGAAAATACAGAAACTTCTATCTTTCATGTATACTCGGGTTATCGGTCACGCAGTTAGTCTGTTCAAATGTCTGTAAATCTATCGGAGCAAACTGCGTGGTCATCAATCCGTAGCTTACAAACTACTTAAACGTAGGTCAGCTAACCTAAGGACAACACACACACCCATGCCCCAGGGAGGGCTCCAACCTCCACGGCGAGCAACCGCGCGCTCCGCAGCGAGGCGCTTTAGACCGCTCTGCTACTCCACCGCGGCACGCAGTTAGTATTTCAGCTTACTTTACAGACATGTTTGGCACTCGGAGTTTAATCACATACTTTTAGTGCCATCTTTGAAGTGATTATTGGTACAATCTAACAATTGTACACAGCAATCTCACCAATTATTTTTGTAAAGTCAGTTATTTTATTCCACTCTTACGCAGTTACAGATCTTGATATTAAAATTTATGTCACGTAAGTTAAATAAATCACACTTTAATTATTTATACAGTTTAAATAGACCTCGCCTCATTCCAATTTAATATATTTCATTTAACCATTATACCCAGCTAATGTTGTAACAGTGTGTTCTAACACATCATTTTTTCCAACTAACACTGCGACTTTTCACGTATTATTTTAATCGCATAGTCACAAAAATAGTTTTAATAAAACACGTTCGCAATAATGCTAATAAAAGATACTGAGACTAACGAACAAAAATTAATTTTTAGATATACAGATTGTTCAATAATTGTCTGAATTCTTCAGTTGGAAATCCTTCTTCTTTTCTTTTTACTGCTGACTACAGGTCTACGGCAAAAACGACACACGCTTTGCCTTTGGTACTGTTGACGCTGTAATAGGAAGAATCGCAATGGGTACGCAATTGTAATCTAGAATCTGCAACTCAATATTCCTTGAATGCCGAGTAGCATGTTGGGCAGCACCTTCATTATTCGAGTATAGGCTAGGGTAGTATTTCACTACTTCTGATTGGAGACCCATTTGCAACATTATATTCCTCCGATATATTGGAACGGGACTACTCGGCGCGCCACTGTGGCCTTTTAGAGCTACGGCGTGTCATAAATAGCAGTTCAAAAGATGTTCAAATATTTGTATAGCTTATGGGACTTAACTACGGGGTCATCAGTCCCTAAACTTACAAACTACTTATGAACTAACTAAGACTAAGGACGGCTCAAATACCCACGCCCGAGGGGGGATTCGAACCCCCGACCGTAGTGGCCTTGCACACTGTGACTGGAGCGCCGGCAAAGAGCAATTCACTACGGTCGTAGAACAGAAGACATCTTTAACCATTACCACACTTTGACCGTGCACACCAGCCTCCGCCGGCAGCGATGGCCGAGGAGACTGAGGCGCTCCAGTCACGGTCTGCACGGCCACTACGGTCGGGGGTTCGAATCCCCCCTTTGGGCATGGATATTTGTGCCGTCCTAGTTTGTAAGTAGTTGATAAGTAGTTTGTAAGTTTAGGGACTGATGACCCCGTAGTTAAGTCCAATAAACTATACAAACATTTGAACATTTGAACACCAGCCTCCTTTCTGAGTCCATTTTCCCCAGGGGCGTAGATAAGGGAGGGGGGGGGGGTGGGTCGAGGGGTTCAAAATCCCCCCAGCATTTTTTTGTCACTCGTGCAAAATAAAAAATGAAAATAATTTGTGTAATAAATGTAAGAGACTGAAATCTTTACCAACAAAGAGAGGCACCAGGATGTCTGGAAGTTGTAATTGGTACTTAGTTGAGCTTTATTTTCTTCCTCGTTGTCGGGACACTTTGTCTCGAATGTCTTACGGGTGGCCTTCGTGAGGCCTAGTCAAGCGTCGCGCTCAACTTTAACCACAGAAAATCATGCCAATAAAAAAAAAATCAGGTAACCACCACCTAACCATCAGTAACAATGAATAAGTATTGTTGAATTCTAGCCAGAAACACGCTCTTCAAAGTAACTCGCGAGACTTGCCGACCGTGTAACGAAGGCCACGTGTCTTAGGAACTTCAGGGATCTACTGACTTTTATAGTAGGGTGGCGAACTTGTTCATCACACACAAATATATATTTTAAGGAGTCATGTTCCTATCCTCTGCCTACAAGGAACAACTTTACCTTCGTCCCACTACTGTAAATGCACACTGATATCACGTTGTAATCTCTAAAGTGTTATTTCGCCAAAGTAGTATTACAAAGAGGAGACGGATGTCTATCAAAGGAGGCGCCAGTGGAATTTGTTAATAACTGTCGCCTGTGAGCTTGCTCATATTCGTCAGCGCTGCAACTTCACTACGGTAATTCGGTTTTGCACAGGCCGATGTGCAGGTGAGGGTAAACCATGGTAATGCAACACCGCCTAGAAGATAAGGCCTGACAACTGTCCGAGTCTACGTCACACCGAGATGCCGCGAACGCAATCTGACTGACGGCCGCTACGAGGCGGTGGGTTTGCCCCAGCGGCCAGCCAGTGCCTTTTGCAAATTAATTTAAAAGATCACAAGTTTGTTTTATGGGGGGAAGGGGCGTCACAGCTTTGGCACCTGTCAACTGTGCGAGTGCACCTCAATATAACTCTGACCCATATCCCCCCCCCCCCCCGATGAAAAATTTATCTCCCCTAATGCGGTGGCGGCAGGGGAGGACAGTCGGCCACGCCTTAAAATTAACCACGCCACATCCGTAGCAAACTGTGTCCACCCGACGAAAGAGCGTCAAAAGCGTAAGAAAAAAAAAAATGAGTGACAGTAAATCAGGAAACGTCGTAAGTGCTCAATAAGATCACAGTTTTCATTTCGGCTACGGTTGTCTAATAAACAGTCTTCTAACATTCTGATTAAGCGATTTCGTGATTTCCCTAAATCAATGCTGGCCAATGCCGGGATGGTTCCTTTCAAGGGGCATCCACATCATTGACAACAAAAAATATCCGAGCGTGACCGTCCCTAATGACCACGATGTATAAAAGACGTTATGCCCTACTTCCTTGCTTCCTTCTATGTCTCTTAATTGTGTAATATGTACCGGGTTACCAAAAAGAAAGTATAAATTTGAAAACTTAATAAATCAGGGAATAATGTAGATAGAAAGGTAAAAATTGACACACATGCCTGGAATGACATGGGGTTTAATTAGAAAAAAAAATCAAAAAATGTCCGACAGATGGCGCTGGACAGCAAAACGTCAGTGACTGCTACCATGACGGGTGAGAGGTACGCCGACATGTTAAAGAATCGCATCATCCCTAGCCTGGCTGATAAACACCTGCTGGAACGTACGATTTTTATGCAGGATAGCGCTCCACCCCATATTGCTAGACGCGTGAAAGATCTCTTGCGCGCGTCGCTTGGTGACGATCATGTGCTCAGCCGCCACTTTCGTCAAGCTTGGCCTCCCACGTCCCCACTCAGTCGGTGCGATTATTTGCTTTGGGGTATCGTGATCTACCGACAACTGCAGGGCTGCTGAAAGACAACATCCGACGACAACTCCTCACCAAAACACCGGAGATGCTTTACAGTGCTGTTCACAATATTATTCCTTGACTATAGCTATAGTTGAGGAATGATGATGAACATATCGAGAATTTCCTGTAAACAACATCATCTTTGCTTTGTCTTAATTTGTTATGCTAATTATAGCTTTTCTAATCAGATGAAGCGCCATTTTTTAACCTTTTTTTCTTTTTTCCCCTAATAAAACTCCATGTCATTCCAAGCATGTGAGTCAATTTTTACCTTTCCATTTACATTATTCCGTGATTTATTAAGTTTTCAAATTTATACTGACTTTTTGATCACCCGGTAATTCATATGTTCCATAAATTAAAAAATTTAGTACCATTAGTTACACATATAACTTGTTATTCAATACCCTGGTATCATAATCTTCAAAAGCGAAAAGCCAAGACCGCAAAATATTTATTTTGTGTCGACCGGTTTCAGTATGCTACGCCCCCATCATCTGCTCATATCAAAATTTACAAGTCGGTCATCTTATTGAAAAAAAAATGGAGATTAAATAGTACGTGCAACATAGCAGTATAAATATAAAAATACATATGTTAACAACTGTTGATGCTGTAAATTTATTTCTTAATTACACTGAGAGTTATGTTGCACGTACTCTTAATCTCCATTTTTAAAGTAGATGACCAAACTGTAAAGCCGGCCGCGGTGGCCGAGGGGACTGAGGCGCTACACTCACGGTCTGCACGGCCACTACGGTCGGGGATTCGAATCCCCACCCGGGCATGAATATTTGTGCCGTCCTTAGTATTAGCTAGCTCATAAGTAGTTTGTAAGTTTCGGTATGATGACCGCGTAGTTAAGTCCCATAAGCTCTACAAACATTTGAACATTTTGTTACGTAGTTTCTTTTTCTCTAGATTCCACATATCTGAATTGAAGCATCATGTCCTCAGTTAGTTGCATAAGGAATGTTATAGTATCCAGCGCACAGCAACGATGTTATAACTAGGAATTTCACGTGCAGGACTTCCCGATTTAATAATTGCGGAGTTTGTTATTTCAGATACGTCCGAAAGGACAGACGCGGCAATGTAATGCTGCAACTGTTGTAACTGTATACCTAATTGGAGATTTTGCGTCTCAGTTGATAGCAGGCGCTGGAATCGTACAACATGAACAGAAGGAAAGTCATGCTGGGGCCGGGATTCGAACCCGGGACCTCTTGCTTACTAGGCGCCATCCCAGGCACACGGGCCTAACACACCTGCAAGGACCACAAGTATGGAAGGAAGGAATCTTAAGGTTTAACGTCTCGTCAGCAGCGTGGTCGTTAGAGACGGAGCTTACGCTCGGAGTTTTGGGCAAGGACGAGGAAGGAATTCGCCGTGCCCTTTGAAAGGAACCATCCCAGCAATTGCCTGAAGTGATTTAGGGAAATCACGGAAAACATATATCTGGAAGGCCGGAGGTGGATTTGAACTACCATCCAACCGAATGCGAGTCCAGTGTGTTTACCTCTGCGCCACCCTGCACGATCGCCAAGAATGTACCCCGTCCAACGTAAACCTCTCATGGGTCCTCATATTACTATATTCGTAGTCCATAGCTGATAGCTGGCCCTATATTCCCGCCAGGATTCCACACTGAAACAAGCAACAAACGTTGACAAGGTGGTTTACAGTTACGAATTGGGGCGTCTGTACTTTTCTGTGTTATGCTGGAGCTACTTGTAAAAATAAATTTTCACTGGGGCTTTCGAGTCTACATGTACATGGGATACTCTACAAATCACATTTAAGTGCCTGGTAGAGGGTTCATCGAACCACTGTTATACTATTTATCTCCCCATTCCATTCTCGAATAGTGCGCGGGAAGAAAGAACATCTGAATCTCTCCGTTCGATCCCTGATTTCTCGTATTTTATTCTGATCATTTCTATCTATGTAAGTGGGAGTCAACAACATATTTTCGCATTCCGAGGAGAATGTTGGCGATTGTAGTATCGTAAGTAGCCCACGCCGCATCGATAACCGCCGTTGTTCTAATGATTCCCATCCCAGATCCTGTACCATTTCCGTAACACTGTCTTCCCTGTATCGTGACAAAACGAAAGGAGCTGGCGAGCTGCTCTTCTTTGGACTCTTTCGATGTCCTCCGCCAAACCCACCTGATAAGGAAACCACACTGGGCAGCAATACTCCAAAAAAGGGCGGACAAGAGTAGTGTATGCAGCCTCTTTAACAGTTCTGTTGCATCTTTTAAGGGCTCTCTCCAGTTTAAGTCTGAAGTATTAGTAATTCCTTCACTTTTGATTATTTTATCTTGTAAACAGAGTTTAACGGATTTCTTTTCGTACTCATGTGGACGACTTCACCCTTCTCATTATTTAGAGTCAATTGCCAATTTTTACTCCATAGTGATACTGAGATCGTTATGCAGTTGGTTTTGATCTTCAGATGATTTTACTAGACGGTAAATGACGGCGTCATCTAAACAACCTAAGACAGCTACTTAGATTTTCCCCTAAATCGTTTATGTAAATAAAGAACAGCAAAGGACGAATAACACTACCTTGTCGAACGCCCGATATCACCTCCGTTTTATTCTATGCCTTACCATCCATTACTACGAACTGTGTCCTCTCTGACAGGAAATCCCCTATCCAGTTGCAAATTTGGGGCGATATACCACAACCACGCAATTTGATTAAAAGCCGTATATGAGGTGCGGTGTCAAATGCGTTCTGGAAATCCGGAAATACGGAATAAATCTGAGATCCCTTGTCGATAGCACTCATTACTTTGTGTGAGTAAAGAGCTGGTTGTGTTTCGCATGAACGATATTTTCAAATCCGTGTTGACCTTAGGTCAATAGGTCATTCTGTTAAAATATTCTTAATATTTGAATACAGGATATGCTCCAAAACCCTGCTGCAAATTAACGTAAATGAAATAAGCCTGTAGTTCAGTAAAATCTGATCGTAGGCATTGTAATCATACAGCATGAACCAGATTCCTGGCGGGAATATAATACCGGCTGCAAGCCACAGAGTACAAGGGTCAAACTAGGACGACATATGAAAGTTCGGGTTGGACAGGATATGTGTTTGTGTACTTCTTGTAGGTGTGTGACGCTCGTGTTCCTCTAGTATCGAAAAGGCGTATCGCAATTACCTACTAAGCACCCGGGTTTGAATCCCAGCGCGGCACAAATTTTCATATGTTGTATGTGTATGACACCTACTAGCAGGTGAGAGCACAGTTAAAATGAAACTATTTATTTCCAGAATGAAACTTTCACTCTGCAGTGAAGTGTACGCTGATATGAAACTTCGTGGCAGATTAAAATTGTGTGCCGGAACCGGGACTCGAACCTGGGTCCTTTGTCTTTCGCGGGCAAGCGCTCTAGCGACTGAGCTATCCCGACACGACTCACGATGCCGCCTCACAACTTTACTTCCGCCAGTACCTCGCCTCGTACTTTCTAAACTTCACAGAATCTCTCCTGCGAGCATTACAAGACTAGCACTCCTGGAAGAAAGGATATGGTGGAGACATGGCTTAGCCACAGCCTAAGGGATGTTTCCAAAATGAAACTTTCTCTCCGCAGCGGAGTGTGCGCTGATATGAAACTTCCTGTGTGCCGGAACCGGGACTCAAACTTGGGACATTTGTCTATCGCGGGCAAGAGCTATACCGACTGAGGTATCCCGACACGATTCACGATGCCGCCATTGTAATATTATTTAGAAAGTTTATTTTTTGTTCAAACAGAGTTTTTTAAATGGAACCATGGTTGTTTCTATCATGCACTGGAATTTTTGACACCACGATGCCGCCTCACAACTTCACTTACATCTGTACATCCCGTCTTTCTTTCTAAACTTCACAGAAGCTCTCCTGCGAACCAAGCAAGACTAGCACTCCTGGAAGAAAGGATATGGATGATACATGGCTTAGCCACAGCCTAAGGGATGTTTCCAGAATAAAAGAAAAAAAATCAAATGTTTGTAAATCTATCGGACCAAACTGCGTGGTCATTAGTCCATAGCTTACAAACTACTTAAACCTAGATAAACTAACCTAATGACAACACACACACACCCATGCCCCAGGGAGGACTCGAACCTCCGCAGCGAGCAACCGCGTGCTCCGCTGCGAGAAGCTTTAGACCGCTCGGCTACTTCACCGCGGCAGCCAGAATCAAACTTTCACTCTGCAGCTTCTGTGAAGTTTGGAAAGTAGGAGGCGAGGTACTGGCGGAATTAAACTTGTGAGGCGGCATCGTGAGTCGTGTCGGGATAGCTCAGTCGCTAGAGCACTTGCCCGCGAAGGAAAAAGGTACCAGGGTCGAGTCCCGGTTCCGGCACACAATTTTAACCTGCCAGGAAATTTCAACTGCTTATTTGGCGAACAGGTAAAATGTACACTTGTCAACAGTCGCCTAATTTAAACGTGGTTGTTGCGCTTCGAGTACTCACGTCGATGACGATGCCGGAGAGGGGCAGTATCTTGCAGACGCCGTTGGCGAGGCACCGGAAGATCTCTCGGTTGCCGCGGTAGAACTGCGCCTGGTAGAGCGCGTCGCCTTCCAGCTGGTACAGGCAGAGCACGAGCGCGCTGCTGCCGCTGGCCGCCACCGCCGGCTCCACCTGCACCGCGATGTCGCTCAGGCACTGCCCACCTGCAACATAGCAGCCGGTCACCACCACCTGTCACCAGGCACAGCCACTGCTGCAGCTGGCCGCCACCGCCGGCTCCACCTGCACCGCGATGTCGCTCAGGCACTGCCCACCTGCAACATAGCCGCCGGTCACCGCCACCTGTCACCAGGCACCGCCACTGCTGCCGCAGGCCGCCACCGCCGGCTCCACCTGCACCGTGATGTCGCTCAGGCACTGCCCACCTGCAACATAGCAGCTGGTCACCGCCACCTGTCACCAGGCACCGCCACTGCTGCCGCTGGCCGCCACCGCCGGCTCCACCTGCACCGCGATGTCGCTCAGGCACTGCTCACCTGCAACATAGCAGCCGATCACCGCCACCTGTCACCAGGCACCACCACTGCTGCTGCGCACCACACCATTACCACCACTGCCAACACTGCTGCCCGCCTGCAACTTTAGCCACCGGTCACCACCACCTGTCACCAGGCACCGCCACTGCTGCTGCACGTCACACCATTACTACCACATCAATGCCCAACTGCAACCCACTAACATCTCAAACACAGCTGCACAGGCCAGAATCACCGCACAGAATAATCACCACCACTGCTGCATTCACGTGCAACACCACAGAACTTCATCTGTTGCAGTGCCCATCTGCAAAAACACACAGTAACATTACTACCACTGCTACAGAGACCTGCAACAACACACAGAATTATCACCACCACTGTGGGATCCACCTGCAACGGCACACACCTTTATCCACTACCGAACTCAACTAGAACAACACACAGCAACAGTGGCGTAACTTGGACTTGGCTTTGGGGGGGGGGGGGATGGATCTGCTTGACGGCCAAAATTTTAGTCAGACAGACAGACAGTCCAGACAGACTACCATCTCTACCACTCCCGTTGAAGAAACTAATTCACTCCCATCCAATGAAAGCTTGAGGTAAAACACCCCAAGTTTCCAATCTTTACCTTTAGCTGAATGCTGTTATACAATTTCTTTATTTTTTTTTCTTCTCTCTCTCTTCTTTTTTTCTGTTTTTTCTTTTCTTTTCTTTTCTTATATTTTCTTTTTCTTTTCTTTTCGGGTTCTGGGGGGGTTATATCCCCCTCAACCCCCCCCCCATAGTTACGCCACTGCACAGCAACATCACCACCATCACCACCATTACTGCAAAAGTCTGCAACACCACAGAGAATTGTCACCACCACTGCTGCATCCACTTGCAACAACAGATATGTTTGTAGAGCTTATGGGACTTAACTATGGGGTCATCAGTCCCTAAACTTACAAACTACTTATGAACTACCTTATACTAAAGACGGAACAAACTACCATGCCCGAGGGGGCATTGGAACCCGCGACCGCAGCTGCCGTGCAGACCGTGACTGGCACACCGCAGACCACTCGGCCACTATGGCCGGCCACTTGCAACAACAAACAGCTTCATGCACTGCAGTACCCAACTACAGCAACACACAATAACAACACCACCACTACTAGAAAGACCTGCAACATGACACAGAACTATAACGACCACTGCTGCATCCACCTGCAACAACATACAGCTTTATCCACTGCAGTGCCTGACTATAACAACACACAGTAACATCACCACCACTGCTGCAAAGTCCTGCAACGTCACACAGAATTTTTACCACCACTGGAATACATTACAGACAGACATTGTCAAATCGCCGTTACTTTTGCATATACCTCTGAAACGTTGCGATAGATGAAAAAGAAACATAAGAGCACATAGTGACAGAGAATTTTCTCCTCTACAAATTAGTTTATTCAATTTTCCTGTCAGATGAACGGTTATTATTTTCATGTAAATTTCGAGCTGTCAAAAGGCGATCGAAAAGGTCCACTTTTAGTGTTAATACTGTAAACTAAAGTGAGCCAAAACCAGATGGAGAAAATTAATGACGCCTCACACGTTGAAAATGTTTATTATCGATATTTCCGACGTTTTGCATCTTTCGTTGTGTGATAGCACTGTTTGATTATTCGTTTTGTCTTTCCTGTTGGCACTGAAAACCGAGCTTTAAACGTGGTTGCTTATTGCTTCCTTCGCTGTAGTATTGCCTTGAAATTACCAGGGTGCTGTTCAAAATATGTTTAAATGTTTGTAAAGCTTATGGGAATTAACTGCTGGATCATCAGTTCCTAAACATAAAAACTACTTATGATCTAACTTATACTAAAGACAACACAAACATCCATGCCCCAGGGAGGATTGAGGGCGCGCGATTCGCAACGTGGTGCGCCAGATCGCTCGGCTACTCCCGCGCAACAGGGTGGTGTCATGCCGAAATATCGGGCAACACAAATTTCTTTACCTAAGTGCCTACTGGTAAGTTGTTTAAATATTCCATATGCCGGGAGAAATTAAGAAATCTCAGCATGCAGCAACCCCACTACTACACCCAACTTCAGAAATACACAGTATTTACACGAACGCTGCACGTGACTGCAATGGCACGCAATATTTCCATCACAGTTTCCCCATCTAATAAATAAATAAATCACCAACAATATTGATCCTATCAACAATAATTAACTGCAACAATACCATATCCCAAGACCGTTTTGCCCAATTGTAACAATAACCAGTGTCATCCCTAGCAACGTTACTTCCACCTGCAACATTGCATGGCATCATCACCAACACTGCTGATACAAAGTGCAACAACAAATGGCATAACCACCACCACCACTGCTACTCCCACCCACAACAACACATGGTCAGTGTTGACAACTCTGTTGCACGAATTGCCGCTAATCAAGTTCCAAAATCTACTAGAAACCGACAAAAAATAGATATGGGGAAAATTCTATCTTTAGCATATCGTGCAAAATACGTTATACTAAAGCCACATATTACCATACCGCTTCTATCTTCAGACTACTGACATCAAAATTTAATATCAGGATTATACTTTTCCCAAAAATAATATGTGAGTTTTCAGTAGAACAATTGAGTCTAATTGCAGTGAAAAAGCACTGAAAACAATGGAAAAATGTCAGTGCAAAGTTTACTGTACGAATTGGGATTGTTCATTCAGTCAACCCATTTATTGTGTAAGACGTCAGACAGTACGCAATAATAATAATAATAATAATATGGATGCTGACTCTTAAACAATACATTAAGATACAAAAGTTAGTTACTTTCAATTATTTAATTATCTTTGATTTATTAAAATATAGCAGCAAGAAGGAATGAAGGAATGCAAGAAGAAATTTGGAGAAGGAGTTAAAGTTCAGGGAGAAGAAATAAAACCCTTGGAGTTAGCTGGCGATATTGTAATTCTATCAGACACGCAAATGACCTGGAAGAGCAATTAAACGGAATCAAAAATGTCTTGAAATGAAAGTATAAGGTGAACATTAACAAGAGTAAAACAAATTAGAATGGAATGTTAGATAATCAGGTGATGCTGAAGGAATCGAACTGGGTAATGAGACAATAAAAGTAATATATGAGTTTTGTTAGTTGGGTAGCAAGATAACTTCTAGTGGCCGAAGTAAAAAAGATATAAAATGCAGAATGGCTATGTGAAGAAAAGCTTTTCTGAGGAAGAGAAATATGTTGACTTCCAGTGTAAGTTTAAATATTAGGGAATCCTTTCTGACAGCATTTGTGTGTAGTGTAGCATTGTACGGCGGGCGATAAGGAGTTCACAGAAAATTGTTGCTCAGCAGAATAGTGGAGAAAAGAAGTTTCTGGCATATCCTAAGGTAAGGGTTGGTGGCACACTTCTTGAGACATCACGGAATCGTCAACATAGCATTAGAAGGAAGAGTGTGGAGTATCAATCGTAGAGGGAGATCGAGGGACGAATAAATAAGCAGATTCAAAAGGATGTACGTAGCCGTACATATTCTCAGATAAAGAGGCTTGCACAGGACAGGGTAGGTGGAGAGCTGAATCAAACCAGTCTGCGGACTGAAGACCACAACAACAGCATCAAGAGAAAACTACCGTTTCAGGCTGTCTACTGATATGAATATTTTATGTTTTTGAATTCTCTAAATCTGCCTGAATCAGCCAAAAATCAGCTGAGTTGGCTATACTGGGCGTGATATCCCCACCAGTGCTACCCCACCACTATTGGATGCACTGCAAAGCCAGTGACAGTCTCTATTAGGCTGTTACAACACTGACCCATGGTGCACAGGTACACGTGTGTGTGTCTCCCTGCTCAGCCACTGTCATTTACTAGTTGGTAAATCAGTTCCCTGTTCCACAGCCCATATAAGCGATTTGTTTATCGAAATGATGTGGAATGATATCTCTGTTCATCATGAGAACAATCCTAATGTAAACAATTCGCTGCAAATTCCTACGCACCTGCTGTTATTTCATTCGGTTTTATTTCCTGTGCAGATTGAGCTGTGTACACTCGGCTACAGTAGCAACTGCGTGTGCTGATAGCCCACACTACCAAGGGAATATAACCCCGACTCATTTATACAGGGAAAATGGCCCGTGAAGCGCGCAGTGACGAACATTTGCAGATAATCATGCGGAAGCATATTTGTTACTATTCAATATTCCAGAAGTGATTATTAATAGCGTTTCATTTAAACTGTTTCAAGTTGTTTTATTTTGACATACTAGTGTTTACTGATCAACTGAAATCAGGGTTGGAGGGTAACGCGTTACTTATAACGCCGTCATTAGTAACAGTTACTTTTGAAAGGTAACGAGCGGTAACGGCGTTATTATTTGCCTAAAGTAACTTTAACTAAGTTACTTTAATCGGTTAACGATTTAAAGGAAGTATCGTTACTTTTTCGTCGCTAGCAGCGTAACATATTTTTTCTAAAGGCATCAAGACTGCAGAATAGCATGCTTTGATTTTACTGAAGAGAAAAAAGAAACAATATTTATTTCTGAGTTACATATTTTCAATAACTTACGTTAGAAATATGTGAATTATATTTTTAGTACCATTACAACATTTAATAGTATTCATTCATTCACAACATTTTATCTTATAATTATGTACGTTACAATGAGTATACAATAATCACCTGACACGCACACGTAAACAGTCTTCGATTATTTTCCACACCTTTCGACATAGAGACGGAAGAAGACACACGCATGCCTTGGGCAGCTTATGGTGAAGTGTTCGAATTTTTGACGTTGGATGGAAAACATGATTCGCTTTGCTACAAATTGTGTGGCGATTGGGAAACAACTGAAAGCTGTCGAATGTTCAAAGCGAACTTACGAATTTATGTACAATTACTTTTTTCGCTTGCAGCACCCCATATCACTAATTCTTCCTCTCCATCTGTCGTAGCGTAGCTTTCGATGCGAATACATAGTTAGAAATGTTTGCTCATTGCTGCCATTTCAGCGTCACAAAAGCTGCGTATATATAATAGACAAGAAATTCGACAATTTTCGCGGAGACGCGAACAACGAACAAGATGAAACATAACTTTCATTCGATTGAACATTAAAAAACTACATTTCGTGAAAATGAACAAACACTGAAAATGAGATGCAGCGAGATAGAAGATGCTGTGGACAATTTATTTAATAATGCATTAATTATGCATTATTATGAATTATGCATGTATTAATGTATTATTGATTGACACTAAAGCTTGTTTCCTTCCTACACGAGTAAGGTTTATTATGGATTTAAAATTACAATTTTTAAAAGTTGCCGTGAAAGTAACTTTAAAAATAACTATAAAGTTACTTGTAACTGATACAGTTACTTTCGAAGTATAGTAACAATAACTGTGACTTAGTTACTTTAAAAAGTAACTTTCCCAACCCTGACTGAAATACATCGAACATTCTGAAGTAGATGAGACCAAGTATACAACTGTAGGTGATTAATAAAATCGATAAACAGCATATAGTACAATCTGCATATTTCGCCTGAAATAAGAGACGAGGAAAAGATAAAGATTTTTAATTCCATTATACGAGACTATGAGTAACAAAGTGTCTAGCGTTGGCCTTGCGCAGTGGGTCGAAATTTGAAACAGACAGGAGAAAGATTCCAGTGCCGCCAACGTGCATTTCGCACGAAGACGACAAATTAAGATAAGAGAAATTAGGGCTAGTACAGATGCGAGCAAATGTTCGTTTTTCTCTCATTCTATATGGGAGTTGAACAGGTAAGCAAGTATCTAGTAATGGTAATAGGTACTCTCTGCCACGCACCTTTGGGCAGACTGCAGAGTAGAATGTAAATGTAGATATCATTCAATCGTTCGGAAGGGAGTCATATTTAACATCCAATAACTTGTTTCCTACTGAAAGAAAAGTACTTGGCCAAGTTTCCTTAAATTTGATATATTACCGAATATTAGCTCTATTCTTTTGTTTTCCTTCAAGTTGATAGATTACCGAACGTTGTATCATGCTTAATTAAATACATAGGTTACAAGTTGTGATATTAGCTCTACCGTATCTTTTTCCTTTTTTGCTGAAAAGTGTAAACCAATGATAAAAACTGTGGTCTTAAAAGCGTTGTATTATTTTTCGAGTTCCGTAAAATATTTGTAGTAAAAGGTTTTTCAGTTCCTTGTACAATAAGTCTAAAGACTGGACATTTACTCACATTTCCACACGCATTCTGAGGTATTTGCCGCATCATGGTGAGATAATATTTACGACGTTTCAGATCTGTTTTAGGAGTCTTACTCATGGAATACTGTTTCCTCCTGTGCGTGTGTTCCGAAGCCAATTCTGTCCCTACTGGTTAGTTCTGAATGGTTGAAATTCGGTAGCAGGAAGGGAAGGAATAACTTTACTGGTGCTTGCATCGGTGGTTCTGATTGGTGGAAAACAGGAAGGTGTACGCTTTTTGGTGTTTGCAAGTACTGGCCAGCAACTGCGAGCCGAGTGTTACCTGGTAGGCTTAGTTCTTCTAAGTAGTGACAGTGAGAATTTGTATCCGTTGTCTCTCTTCACGTTACAGAGGTGTTTACTAGTCTCAGTTGCTTTACGAATTTTCATATGTTCAAATGTTTGACAAGTTTACGGGACTTAATAGCGGGGGTCATCAGTCCCAAAACTTACAAACTACTTCTGAACTGTTGCTGTTGTGGTCTTCAGTCCGAAGACTTGTTTGATGCAGCTCTCCATCCTACTCTATCCTGAACAAGCCTCTTCATCTCCTTATAAGTCCTGCAACCTATATCCATTTGAATCTGCTTACTGTATTCATCTCTTGGACTCCCTCTGCGATTTTTACCCAACACACTTCCCTCCAACACTAAATTCACAATTGCTTCATGTCGAAGAATGTGTCCTACCAATCTATCCCTTCTTTTAGTCAAGGTATGCCAGAAATTTCTTTTCTCCCCAATTCTGTTCAGTACCTCCTCATTAGTTACGCGATCCACCCACCTAATCTTCCACATTCTTCTGTATCACTATGTTTCAAAAGCCTCTATCCTCTTCCTGTCCACACTGTTTATCGTCCATGTTTTACTCCCATACAAGGCAACACTCCACACAAACGCCTTCAGAAACGACTTCCTTACACTTAAATTAATGTTCGATGTTAACAAATTTCTCTTTTTCAAAACCTCTTTTCTTCCCATTGCCATTCTGCATTTTATATCCTCTGTACTGCGATCATAACTTTTTATTTTACTGCCCAAGTAACAAAAGTCATCTACTACCTTTATTGTTACGTTACCTAATCTGATTCATCAGCATTGTCAGATTTTCTAAGACTGCACTCCATTACCATTGTTTTGCTCTTGTTAAATTTCATTTTATACGCACCTTTCAACACACTGTCCACTCCATTCAACTTGTGAACTAAAGACAGCACAATCGTTCATGCCCGAGGGGGAACGGCCTGGCGCATCAGAGCATAGCGCTTACGAATTTTCTTTTTGTTTTTAAACGGCTGGCATCAGGGATACAAACTCTCACCGTCACTTCCTTAGAAGAACTAGGCTCCCCAGGAAACACTCGGCTATCGCTGTTGCTGGCCAGTACTTGCAAACACCAACAAGCATACAGCTTCCTGTTTTCCACCAATCAGAACCACCAATGCAAGCACCAATAAAGTTATTCCCTCCCTTCCTGCAACCGAATTTCAGCCAATCAGAACTAACCCGTAGGGACAGAATTGGCTTCATAACACACGCACAGGAGGAAACAGTATTCCATGAGTAACCCTCCTGAAACATATCTGAAACGTCGTGAATATTTTTTCACCGTGACGCGGCAAATACCTCAGAATACGTGTTGAAATGTGAGAGAGTTAATGTCCAGTCTTTAGACTTTCTGTACAGGGCACTGCAAAACCTTTAACGGTAAGTATTTTACGGAACTCTAGAATTATACAACCCTTTTATGACAATTGTTTTTATCATTGGTTTACACTTTTTATTTAAAAAAAATCCCGGATAGAGCTAATATCACAACTTTTAACTTATGTATTTAATTCAGGATACATGATGCAACGTTAGGTAATCTATGAATTTGAAGGAAAAAAAACGAATAGAGCTAATATTCGGTAAGCTATCAATTTGAAGGAAATTTGACCGAGTACTTTTCTTTCAGTACGAAACAAGTTATTGGATGTTAAATATTGTTTCTTCCAGCAATAACAAAATTAAAGATGTTCTCACATCAACTAAGGATCCAATAGGAAAGCTGAATACTGCTGATGTGTATAAAATAAAATATGAATGTGTGACTGTATACATAGGAGAAACAGGAAGGCCTATTAATGAAACATGAAAGGTCCATACGTCTAGAGCAGCACAGCAAATCAGCGGTTGCAGAATGCGAGGAATAGTATGACCACAATATGAACTTCGAGGGTGCACAAGTGCTCCCTAGAAAGCCGTTTAAAACCCGAAGGAAAATTCGTGCAACAATTGAGATTAGTAAACACCCTTACAGTATGAACAGAGAAGACGGATGCAAACTCTCATGGTTTTGGCTATCGGTTTTGGCGGCACGGCTACGGTCGTCCGCGAGCGGTGCTGCGGGCCTTTTCCTGCAGGTGGGCACTCCTCACAGCGTGGCAACGTCACTGCTTATAAGAACTAGACCCACCAGGACACTTCGGCTAGGGCTGGGCAAATGATACTTGCTTTCGAACATGTACAGGATCTCCCGATACATCGGAGAACTCGATACAGTATCGAAGTGTTCGAATATTCAGATAATAAATTACTGGCGCTGCTTATCTGCCAATGATACGCGGAAAATTTTGAAGTTACCGGGCTATCGCTTTGCTCGGAACTAATTTCATAGGATGTACAAGTACATGTAAACTAAAAGAAGGGCAACACTATGAAAAAACTGTATATTTTGTTTAAACCAGTTCATACGTGACGTGTCTGGTGTCACTGCAAGATATGATCCATTGATAAACAAAATATCTCCTACTAGAACAGAACTACTGCACCTCTCTACTGATGGCTAACATTCAAAGGAAAAAAAATGTGAATCCTTAATAACTAGAAATTACATCTAACGTGATTCAAAAATGTTCAAATGTTTGTATAGCTTATGGGACTTAACTACGGGGTCGTCAGTCTCTAAACTTATAAACTACTTATGAACTAATACTAAGGACGGCACAAATATCCATGCCCGAGGGGGTATTCAAAACCCCGACCGTAGTGGCCGTGCAGACCGTGACTGGAGCGTCTCAGTCCCCTCGGCCACCGCGGCCGGCTAATGCGATTATAAGACAGAGGTTGCAAATGACCATTCCATTGCCTGTTAATACGGTACAGTTCAGATTTAAATGTTCCCACCTTTTAATCGCCTTGAAAACAAGATTAAAAGAGATAGGGAAAACATTAGAAATTTAATACCCAGTAACGGAAATAAGTCATATGAAGATAAACTGTAATTACAACTTCGGAATAAACGGTGCACGAACTGCTCTGTACGTAGTATCAACAGGAGGCGCTAGATGGCAGCACTATAATTTTTAGTCGTTATTGCTATCGTTTGCTTATAGCATATATTCGCTACTGTTTTTACTTATGACCTCTTCCCTAGAAGCTACTATAGTCGGAATTTCACACTTATTAGTCCCCATGGTACATTAATGATAACCTATCTTAGTTATAAATTGTATACTGAACATCACCGAAAACATTGACTATCATCCTTGTAAATCGTAGAGATAGTTCCTCCTGACATTACTAGATATCATCGAGATCGAAAGTTCGAACATTTCCCGAGATTTCCCGAATTGTGACATAAATTGTTCGAACAGTTCGAGTCATGTTCAAACCCAGCTCTTACTTCGGCTGTTGCTGGCCAATTACATGCAAACACCTTCCTGTTTTTCACCAGTCAGAACCATCGATAGAAACACCAATAAGCGCATCTTCCTCCCGTATTTCCACCTATCAGAAACACCAATGCAATCAACAATAAAGATTTTCCTTTCCTTCCCGTTACCAAATTTCAACCAACCAGAACTACCCGCTGGGACAGAATTGGGTGTATAAGTCAAGCACAGGAGGAAACAAGTTAGGCCGTCCACGGTGGCTGAGCGGTTTGAGGCGCGCCAGTCACATTCTGCACGGCCCCTAGGGTCGGGGGTTCGAATCCTTCCCTCGGGCATGGATGTTTGTGTCGTCTTTAGTGTAAGCTAATTCCTAAGTAGTTTGTAAGTTTAGGGACTGATGACACCGCAGTTAAGTCCCTTAACCTAAACAAACATTTGAAAGTATTCCCTGACGAAGGCTCCAGTAACGGATCCGAAACGTTGGAAATATTTTACTATCATAACGTAGCAAAATAGATCAGAAGAATATTAATTTCAACAATAATGACGGCGAAAGCCTAAGTTCTTACACATTTCCACAGGTTTAATAAACATATAAATACATTTGGCTCGCCGTTAGCAGAATACACATGTATAATGCATGGTTTATCTGTGCTGTGGACCTCACGGCCTGTTAATTAGTGTATGTGTGTGTGTGTGTATGTGTGTGTACGAGATAGACAGAGAGAGCGCGTAATATGCACCAAATTTGTGCTGAAGCGTATTCGTGAGAGAGACAACACTGACACCACTGGTTTGTGTATGAGATCAGATAGTGTTAACTCTTTTTTTGTGGCAGTCTCTAACGCTCAGTATTTTCATTTGCGAGTCGCATTTTAAAAAGCCTCAATTTCGTCAACGAGCCCACCAGAACAGGAAGCCGGCGTCAGTTACGGGTGGAGGGGGGTGGGGGTGGAAGGAGGTACGATTTCGCTTTCGATCACCAGACTCTGGTAATTCCTTTCCCATTTCGCTTTGTTGTCGGACACCGATTCAATTACCGCGGTCCATTGTTCCACCGCACGTAAATGAATAGCGATAATTAACTGTAACAAGTGGTCTCGAAATTGCAAGTGCTTAATGGAGAATAATGACCGCCGGTGGGCGGCTGGTTTACGCCCCCATTTTTTTTTTTTTTTTTTTTTCGTTTTTTGTTTTTTTCGTTTCCCGTTTTTATTTTTCCGGGTAGAAATACGCGACTCCGAGAGTTGGTCACAATAGCGAAAATGCAGGGTCCAAGGCATTCCGCAAGTAACTTGAGATCGTAGTGTGCTTCGGTCTAAGTTCTTTCTTCCCATGCAGTTGTTCAGATTTGAGTGATTTGAGACGTCGCACTTCGTTAAAATATTCGAAAGTTATCTGCTTATGTTTTTGACAGAAAATTAATTCAACGCTTTGTTGGTCAAAGGGCCAAAGTGAAAACTGAGTCGTAAAAGTTGAAATTATATTTTTTTTTAAAGATCAGTGTGCACAACCGGATACACTGTAGAGTTAGATTGGTATTTGAACTGCTTCCTGATTGTATTGTGCAACGAATGGTAATTTTAAATGTAGCTTACATTAGTTGAAAATGCAATTTAGATGTATAGAGTGCAGGCTTTCATCGGTATAAATCGATCGCAGTGAAATTATATTTACGAATCCACTGCATACTACATTGAAACTGGCAACTCAGTTCTTTGAAAACACTAATTTTGTTTGGTAGCTTCACCTTCGTTTTCTTCTTCTTCTTTTTGCGTTCCGGCCTTCTAAGGACGACGTTAGAATTTCAATCCTTTCTCATTAGTTGCTATTTCATTTTCTTCCAGTATTCTTTCGTTCTTTTACTGTGCTTCGTTTTCCTTAATTCAGTTTACTTATTACCTGTTTTTTCCGTTCCTTCCTTGGATTCCTTCGATTTGTAAGACTTTCTTCCTAAAAACGTTTCTTTTCATTAATTCTTCTTCATGTATGTTGTTTCTTTCTAGTATTTCTTGACTTTTTGAAATCAGTTGGTGATTGATTTCTTTTCCAAAAGTTACTTCAAGATTCGTTTAGTTAGTCTATTGTCATCCATTCTGTAAATGTATCCAAGGAATAGTAATCTCCTTTTTCTTATATTTCCAATATGTTCTCTATTTTCTGATAAATTTCATTGTTACTTCTTACTTTTCAAAACGATGCAGTTCTTAGAGGACTTAATATTTTCCACGTAATGCTTCTTTTAATATTTCAAATTTATCACGCTTGTACTTACGTGCTAGACATTCGATGGCATACAGGCATTCTGGTTTCACTACTTTGTTGAAGCGCTTTATTTTAAGTTTTGTTGATAAGCACTTTTTGTCGTAAGCATTCTTATTTACACCGTAAGCTCTTACAATAAATATCTATAGCAGATTATAATAAACAATTTTCTTGATTTGTCTCACCCAAATATTTTTCCGTTTGACCAATATCTGTTAGTAAAATCTTCGGTGAACAATTTATATTTTTCAAAAATTTTGTTTTCTCAGAAGAAATTCTCAAGCCTATCATGTTGACTGACTTTTCATGGAGATTGTCTTGTATTAATCAATATGTGAGGCTTCCTGAAAGTATGGCAAAGTCATCTGCAAATGCTAGACAATTTATTCCAATACCTTTGTTCTTTATCCACACCACGAGTGGCAATATTTTGGAATCTTTCAATTTTTCGTTCCAAATTATTACAATTTTCTTCGTAACACAGTTGTAAAGGTGTGGTGGTAAACCATCGCCCTGCATAAATAACATCTGTCTTTATTTGGAACGGAAGAGATGTTTATTTGAAAATACTAATTTTGTTTGGTAGCTTGAACTTCGTTTTCTTCTTCTTCTTCTTCTTCTTCTTCTTCTTCTTGCGTTCTGGCCTTCTAAGGACGACGTTACAATTTCAATCCTTTCTCATTAGTTGATATTTCAATTTCCTCTCCGCGGTGGAACGGTAGAGGTGTTTCACCTGTGGCGGCATGTCCTGTGTTCACTGGAGGAGCTCGTCGTGGAAAAAAAGTAAATAAATAAATAAAATGTGTTTTTAAACTATCATTATTCGTTTCCTTCTTCTATCAGATCAAATTATATGCACATTCAAAGTATTTTTATGGCGTAAGACAGCACGTATACGAATTGTAGCGCGGCCTCTTTCTAGTCTGGTGGTACAGTTTGTGTACCATCTTCTGTTGCACCGATGTTGTACGGTGGAACATTATGTGTACCACCATTTTGGATGCGTAGAACAGCTCATCCGCGTGGCATATTACTTGAACTACCAGCAGGGCATGTTCTTTGTAGTTCTTAGATGTATGCAACAGATAGCAGTTGTTAATGGGTTATTAAGTGGTAGAACTTCAGGCGCGCTCAAGTATACTGTGAAGGCATTGTTTGTGCAACATTGTTATTTGTTCACTGCTAAGGGAAGTTTCCAACAAAATTTCATTTTGAATATGTAAGTACAGTTGTTTATTACAGTTTTTTTCTAGTTGTTTCTACGTTAAGTTATCCAAATGTAGCTAATTACTCACCAGTTCAAAATATGTACCACCATACCACAACACTCAGTCTACTTCAAACATAGGTAAATCTTAACCATTACTTTTCAGTTATAATGAGGGGCCTGAGAAAGCTGATTGAGTAAAAAAGTTTGAAAGCCGTTGAATAGGATATTCAATCTGTTACATCAAAAATGTTCAAATGTTTGTAGAGCTTATGGGACTTAACTACAGGGTCGTCAGTCCCTAAACTTACAAACTACTTATGAACTAGCCTATACTAAGGACGGCACAAACATCCATGCCCGAGGGGGAGGGGGGATTCGAATCCCCGACCGCAAATGCCGTGCAGACCGTGACTGGCACACCGCAGACCGCTAGGCCACTGCGGCCGGCTCTGATACATCATTTGATGCTGGCGAAAGTGATGAGCGGAGTGACAATTCTTATTGTATGATCTCAGCTACATCCGAAGATATTCTGTGTGATTCTCATAGATCAAGTGATTGTGACGATGAGTGCCCAGCTACTGTTTCAGTGATTAGCTCCGTCAAATTGACGCAGTGCATCAAACTCCAACTGAGATTGCTGATGATTAATCGAAGACTGAACATAAGTCGAGCAAAACTAAATGCACTGCTGATGCCCCTGCTTTTACTTCCCAGTGTGGTGCCAGTGATTTCATTGTTCAGTTAGGTACACCATTACCATCCCAGTTATTTGGAGTCCTGCTTTCAGATGATATTATGGAATTAATTCTGTTTCAGACGAGCTTGTATGCCCAATATTCGTCTCTGACTATTAGTAAACCTTATGTACAGCATCCATGGCAGTATTAAAACTTTCTTAACGATAAATATCCAACTTGATCAACAGAGGTTACTAGAAAGGAAAAACATGGAAATAAAACAAAAATTTCTTAGCACATTGCTCTCTCCGATTACAATACCAACATGAAGTGTGCCGACAAATTTTGCCAGCTGAAGGGTGTATATGAAACAGACAGAAAGAGCAGAAAATGGTGGCACAGAATATTTTGGTAGTTCATTGATGCCACCGTGGTGAATCCATAAAGAAATGAAGTTGCCTAAGGTGTCTCTCAAGGGCTGCAGAAGAGAAATAGCAAGGGATTTAGTGGCTTCTGCGTTGGTAGCTTCAAGAGGAAAAAAGCGATCTCGGAGCAGCGTTATCCAGTTCAACAAGAAGAAACCCGTTGTTCCGAAATCTGCGCGTCTTGATGGTTCACCTCATCAGCCAAAAAGATGTACAAGGAGGAGGAGGTGCGCATCATGCAGTACCAAGAAACAACAAATTCGGACCGACTGGATGTGTAGTGTGTGCAAGGTTCCTCTGTGTTTAGGCAACAGGAAGTCATGCTTCCGAGACTATCATGCATCTTAATGCACGGTGGTACAAAAATGAACCACCTCCCATGTGACCAACAATGATTAAGAAAATTCAGTTCGAAAAGAGTCAAAAGGATTTTTCGGATGCCAACCTCTTCTACTTCACTGATGAATTTGATAGCATGTTTGTATGTTATTTTACACAATATTCACGAATGTGAATACTGTCTTCTGTCTGACTTCAGTACTAACTTTGTACAGTAATTTCATCATCGTAAAGTAAAAAATAATAAAATAATATATTAAATAAAAGTCTAATAATTATTTATGCCCCTGGTATATTCAACGTTTAGAATGTAGTAACAAGTTTTATATCCTTAAAATGAAAATATTATTAAGATTTTTTTTTCTGGCAGATTCCCCATCCCCAAGGGCAATTACGTTTGGGAGCTGTGGAACATACATTAACACATCTGATCTCATTTTGTAAGTATTTGTTGCGTATCTAGTTTTCTGACATGTTCTACATCCAAGAGTTTGAATCAACTGGAATTAAAATTACATCTAATCTTTAATCTCTACAGTAAACTTAGTCATTGCAGCACTATAATCAAGCATGAATGTCTTCATGGATCAGAAGCTTTAAACGGAAAGAGGGACATCGAAGAAATTCAAAATGAGGAATGATTATCAAGAAAATATTTGGCCCCAAAGTTAGTGATGGAGAAATTTATTGGTAAGTAATAAGGAAATTAAAAATGTTCAAATGTTTGTATAGCTTAAGGCACTTAACTACGGGGTCATCAGTCCCTAAACTTACAAACGTAGTGGTCGTGCAGACCGTGATATTTCAAATGTTTTGTATAGCTTATGGGACTTAACTACGGGGTCATCAGTCCCTAAACTTACAAACAACTTATGAACTAGCTAACACTAAGGACGGCACAAATATCCATGCCCGAGGGAGGATTCGAACCCCCGACAGTATTATCCGTGCAGACCGTGACTGGAGCGCCTCAGTCCCCTCGGCCACCGCGGCCGGCAGGGGATTAAAGATTAAACATAGATGGTGCTATGAGAAAAATAAGACTTAAATTTTTCTGCACATTAAATGAATGGCACCCAATAAGTTGACAAAAGCAGTAGTAGAATTCAATGAAAATAAGAGAAAGGACGATAATTAAGCAAGCCGGTAAAACTCACGCAGACGTTACAGATAGAAAAACATTCAGACGAAAGATACTCGCAATTAAGAAACGGAGTGGACCACTGTGGAGACTCCGTTCTGAAAGGATGGATCAAATTTGTGCATAAAGGAATAGCGACTGTCAAAAAAGACATTGACTAATTGTAATTCGTGTTGTCCTATTGGGACAATACGTGAGTCATAAATAATAATAAAATCGCACGTACACTACACATAAAAGATAGTAACGTAAAGAATACTAATTTTCTAAATACATGAATTATTGTCGTTACTTTTTACACGCTACATTTTTATACGTTCAAGAAATAAAGCATATGAGAAACGCAGGGACAATCTATCTTTATATATTCTTACCGCTGTGACAGAGTCGACATGAAGCTTACCCACAGTTACATGTGTGTGGTGTGTATCTGCGATCTGGTGGTGGGTCCAGTGTCAAAGGGTCGGCAGATGCCACAACAACAAAAGAAGGAAGGAGTAAAGTCCTTGCGATTGTGGCCTACGGATTGTCTCGTAGGTAAATTGTGTTTTTAAGTGACACAGTAACGACGTCTCATGTAACACAATGGTGTTATGTGGTTGCTTCAGAGCGTTGAATTGAACCTACTAAAATTTTCATTTATACAAGATTTAAAAGAACGCAAGTCCTCCAGTAACAGCGCTTGCAAGGAAACCGCTTTCGATTTCCGGCAGGGGACTTGATTTTGTGTGTTTTTCCTGATCATCACTTTTATCATGATCGACACGCAAGATGCCGAAGTGGCGTCCGTTAAAGGAAACCTGCAGTAATCGGAGGGACACCTATAGCAATATCCCGGCCACTGAACGCCTTCAAGTGATTTCGACACAGTCCGTATTCATCAGCAGTGACATTTTTCGTTACACAGGCGGAAAAGATTCGCATTTCTAACAGTATTTAACTTTTTATTTCAGAAAAAGTTTTCTTTTTTTTAGCATAAATTATGTAACAGATGCGTATTTATTCGTTCAGAATACTCTCGAGATATTTTTTCTTCATTTGTTGTTGTTGTGGTCTTCAATCCGGAGACTGGTTTCATGCAGCTCTTCACAATACCCTATCCTGAGCAAGCCTCTTCAACTCCACATAAGAACGGCAACCTACATCCGTTTGAATCTGCTTACTGTATCCATCTCTTGGTCTTCCTCTGCGGTTTTTACCCCACACACTTTCCTACAACGATAAATTCACAATTCGTCGATGTCTAAGAATGTGCCCTACAAATTAATCCCTTCTTTCAGTCAAGGTATGTCAAAAATTTCTTTTCTCCCCAATTCTGTTCAGTACCTCCACATTAGTAACGCGATCGACCCACCTAATCTTCAGCAGTCTTCTGTACCACATTTCAAAAACCTCTATCCTCTTCCTGTCAGCACTGTTTATCGTCCATGTTTCACTCCCATACAAGGCAACACTCCACACAAATGCCTTCAGAAGCGAATTCCTGAGGCTTAAATCAATATTGGATGTTAACAAATTTCTCTTTTTCAAGAACGCTTTTCTATCCAGTGCCATTCTGCATTTTATATCCTCTGTACTGCGACCATTATTTTTTATTATACTGCCCAAGTAACAAAACTCATCTACCTCCTTTATTGTTCCGTTACCTAATCTAATTCCTTCAGCATTACCTGATTTTCTTAGACTGCACTCCATTAGTTTTGATCTTATTAATGTTCATCTTATATGCACCTTTCAGCACGCTGGCAATTCCGTTCAACTGCTCTTCCAGGTCCTTTTCTGTCTCTTCGGTACAGATGTGTAACTGGTTTACTAATTTTTCTTCAAAATCTCTTGCGACGTTAGTTTTTCGTATTTTATTTATGTAACAGCAAGCAGAAATTTTCTTTGGGGAACTATTTCACTACACTGTGGACTACAATTTCTTTACTGACATTTAACGTTCCCAGTACCTGTCAATGCTGAAAGCCGGCGAGGTGACCTTGAGATGGCTATTTTCGTGGCGTCCGGAAACGTATGACGTAGCTGCGAGGCATTCCGGGTGACGGGTGCTGTCTACGCGGTGCATCGTTGCTCCCGAGCTGCCAACTATGCTGCACCTGACGGATTGACGTAAAGCAGCACAGCAAGAGGAAGTTGCAGGAAGCTGCATCGACAGATGGGTGCGTGCTTGCTGCCGTAAACAGTTCTGCACTGTCTGAAAACACTAGCTAGCTATGAACCCAAAACGAATAGCTGGAAGTGAATAAAACTACACATGATGAAATGCAGTGTGACTTTATTGAACAGCCGCGGTGGAGTGACTTAGTGCCGGATGGTGCCTTGCTGCGGAGACCGTGGTTGTTCGCCGTCGGAAGTTGGAGTCCATCCTCTGACATTGGTAAGTGTTTGTCCTTAGCATAAGGTACTTTAAGTTGAAGTAGTTTATAAAACTAGGGACTCATAACCGCTGCAGTTAAAGCCCTTACATTTACAAACATTTGAATTTTTTCTTTATTGAACTAATTAAATTACAGAGCTTTCCAAACTAGGCGTCGCGACGCCCATGGATGTCGCATAGTGGCATCAACGGTGTATCGAGAGTAGTAAATTCCTCAAAACTCGTGAAATGAGTAAAACTTATTTCCTTTCGTTCAGTGCGTGGTGTACTTAGAAATAAATCATTAGAACTAATATTTGTTGAAGGTATAATTTGTTGTTATTAATTCTAATCAATGTTACTATAAGGGTGTCGCATAAGAACTGAATGGATTACAAAGGGTATCACTGTTACGAAAAGTTTGGAAGCTCTGAAATCCAATATAGCATGGAAGAGACGAGACGATTGGCAGTTACAGGTGAAACGTTGGCTCCAGGATACCTAGTTTCAGCTTTGTGGTGTCGCACAAGTATGAAATGCGCGCCCCGTACTTTCGCCGCGCGCCGCCATGCACGCACGGCGCGGCGTTCTTACGACGTCAGCCACGAGCGCCCTCTGCTACAACTCCTCTCGTGACCACCACTGAACGACATCGTTCACTTGGGACTAAGATAGGAGGCAGTTAACACTTCGAAATCAGATAGGCACCAGTTAAGACTTGGCTATCGGATAGGCACTAGGAATCATCAGTAGGCAGGTCTCTATCTAAACTATGTATCAACATTCTACTAGTCTGCTGCTCTCCAAGTTAAGTAATGTATTATTACTTGAAATATGTCTCTTATACTAATCTAGCTTAGTGTTTCCAGTTTCTGCTGTCCCACTGGCTGGTCACCTCCGTACCTGAACAGGCGTGCATGCTTTATTCCTGTGTCGGTCTCTTTCTACTCGGCCACCGACACCTACGACAACCGGTGGAAACGAGACACAAAAAGCTTATTATCATTTGGCATTCTACAGTCATTACAAAATTCTGTAATGTTTTATTCCGTTTAATTTGGGGTAGTAATGTGAGCAACGAGTCTTTTGATTGATACGTTGATGTTGTTGAGGCCTTCATTCCCGTGAGTGCTTTGAATGCAACCCTCCATCCTACTCTATTCTGAACAGGCCTCTTCATCTTCTCATAAGAATGGCAACACATCGAACTTACTAAATCTAGTCTTCTCTTTGTCTCCCTTTGCGTAGCCAACACACTTCCCTACAATACTAAATTCACGATTCCTTGATGTGTAAGAATCCATCTCTTCTTTTAGTCAAGGAATGCCAGAAATTTCTCTTCTGCAAAATTGCTTTCAGTATCTCCTGATTAGCTTCGGGATCTACCCACCTAATCTTCAACATTTGTATGCTGCACCACATTTCAAAAGCTACTATCCTCTTCCTGCCTGAAATATTTGCTGTCCATGTTCCACTACCTACCATGCAACACTCAACACATATGCCCTCAGAAAAAACCTAAAACTTACACTAATATTATATTGTACCATATTTCTCTTTTTCATAAACGCAATTGTTTTCATTGGTATTCTCCACAGCATACCATATGCGACCATCGTATGTTATTTTACTGCCCAAGTAAGATAATTCATTTACCACCTTTATTGTTTCATTCCCTAATCTAATTCTTCTGCATCGCTTGATCTTCTTAGACTACCTTCCTTGTACGACCATGTCTGGAGTATTGATCAAGTGTTTGGGTCCTGCAGCAGATCAGTTTAAAAGAAGACATGGAAGCAGTTCAGAGGCGAGCAACTACGTTCGTTACTGGTGGGCTTGACTGATGCCCAAGTGTCACTCAAATGCTCCGAGAAATCGAATGGAACTCGCTGGAGGAAAGGCGAAGTGCTTTTCGAGAAATTCTGTTAAGGAAATTTAGAGGGCCGAAATTTGAAACTGCTTGTAGAACGATCTTCCTGCCGCCTACTTACATTTCGCGTAAAGATCACAAAGCTAAGAGAAATTACGGCTCGTGCAGAGGCATACAGACATTCTTTTTTGCCTCGCTCTATTTGGGAGTGGAACAGGAAAGTAGTGGTACAGTGTACCCTCCGCCACGCACCTTATGGTGGTTGCCGAGTATAAAGGGTGAATCAGCTAACACTTGCACCGCAAATATTGCGGAAACGGAAAGTGCGACTGATGTGCTGTTTTCACAGACCGGATTGGTAGCCAAGGACTTGTGTTGTTAGCCGATAAATAGATTGTAAAAATACCTAGAAAGTGTATTTTTATGCAAACATTCAGTTATTTAAATGGAACACTTGTTGTTTCTATGATGCACTGGAATTTTTCACACCAGCTGTGTACAAACAATTTTGAATGGCATTTTTATCACGTTTAGCTTCGCAGCTACAACCATTCAAAGTTTTGGGGGCGGAGGCTACGACAGCGTAACTGACTGGCTGGTGGTAATGAGACAGTGGGCCGAGCCCCAGGGGATAGCCACTCGGCCAGTCAGCTACGCTATCGCAACCTCCGTCCCCGGAACTTTGAACCGTTCAAAAATGTTCAAATGTTTATAGAGTCTATGGGACTTAACTACGGGGTCATCAGTCCTTAAACTTACAAACTACTTATGAATTACTTACAACTAAGGACGGCACAAATATCCATGCCCGAGGGGGGATTCGAACCCCCGACCGTAGTGGCCGTGCAGACCGTGACTGGAGCCACCGCGGCCGGCTTTTAACCGTTGTAGCTGCCAAACTAAACGTGATAAAAATGTCATTCAAAATTCTTTGTACACAGCTGGTGTCAAAAATTCCAGTGCACGATAGAAACAACCATTGTTCCATTAAAAAAAAACTATATGTTTGCACAAAAAATACACTTTCTAAGTAATATTGTAGTCTGTTTGTTCGCTAAAAATACGAGCCCTTGACTACCAATCCATTCTGTGAAAACCGCCTATCAATCGCACATTCCGTTTCCGCATTATTTGCGGTGCAAGTGTTACATGATTCAGCCTGTATGTGTAGATGAATCCTGTGACGCTATCGTTAATGTTCATATTATACGAGGGGTCAGTTTGTCTCCGGATGCAGTGGTCCTTCAGTATGCATGCCGGTGTTAATCGGAGAGTGCAGCTGCGCAGCCTGGCTGTCCGGAGACGGACGGCCAGAGAGCGCGAGCGACAGGCGCAGGTGGCGCCCGCGGAATGCAGTGCAGCCAATCTGCGGCGAGGCCGCGCGGCCCGTCAGCCAGGCGAGCGGCGCGGAATGCCGGCCCGCGACGTTGGCACGCCTGACACTCGGCCTGCGGGCCCGCAGGCTGCCAACACACCAGATTTGTGCGCCGCCGCCTCCGCGGCTCACCTCGTGGCACTCAGCTATGTCACAGTTGTAGTTTCGTGTGTCAGCAGTGGTGGAGAGTGCGATGCGCTAGGTGCTCTATTTTACCCTCAATTAACATGTAACTCACGTGACTAAAATACTCTGGCCTCTCCTACGTGGAGGAAAGAAGCTTGGAGTTTAAAGTCCTGTCGACAGCGCGGTCATTTGAGACGGAGCTAACGCTCGGAGTTTTGGGTAAGGATGTGGAAGGAAATCGGCCGTGCCCTTTCAAGGAAACAATCCCGGCATTTGCCTGGAGTGATTTAGGGAAATCACGGAAAACCTAAATCTGGATGGCCGGAGGTGGATTTGAACCATCATCCTTCCGAATGCGAGTCTAGTGTGTTACCACTGCGCCACCTCGCTCGGTTCTCCTACGTGGGGAGTTTATCTGTATCCACAAAAATCTCCATGTCTTTGTATGTGTGCATGTTTACTATGAACTCTTAAGACGGTTGGAGCAACTTTGATGAAATTTCTAGATTAACCCATCAGGTTATCCTGTGAAGTTTGGCAGCGATCATATCAAAATATTTATTTATTTCTAGAATATAAAAGAAAAAACGATACAATGATTACTCTTTGTAAAAGGTAGTTACTCTTTTACTTTTCAACTTTACCACATTTCAGAAAATGCATATTGTTTGCTATGCTCTATTTAAAATGATAGAAGAAAATAAATACGATATTTATTAAGTCCGCAGCTTGTTTAATCCATATTCACATAGTATTATCGCAGTGCAATCTTCTGTATATATAAAAGGAAGTGTCCCGATTGACTGACTGACTGACTGATTGACTGACTGAAGGACTCATCACCGCCCAGCCCAAACCACTGAAGATAGAAACTTTAAATTTGTGGAGGGTGTTGATCTTACTCTGTAGGCGTCATTTAAGAAGCGATTTTTCGACATTCCGTCCGTAAGGGGGGTGAAATGGGGGATGAAACGTTTTTTTTTTTAAATACGTAGCTTTTTAGGCGATTTGGAAGCTAGAACTACAAAATTTCTGGTTTTAATTCAAGGTTTGAATTTAAAAGACACATGTTTCGGAATTTTTTGAAATTCGAAAAAATAGGTGACTGAAAAAATTAATTTTCAAAAATATGTCGCTGTTAACTCAAATTTTAAGCTACAGCTAAGAAACTTCAGATAAGGAATCTTGGTCAGTATTAAAAATCTATGATTTTTAAAATTTTTGGAAATTCAACATGTAAGAGGGTAAAATAGAGAATCAAAAATTCTTTTTGAAAACACGGTGCTATTGATACAATTTTGAAGCTAGAGCTGCAAAAATTAATATTTGTATAATTGGTCAGACGTTAAAAATACGTGTTTCGGTATTTTTGGAAATTCACCCATCAACGGGGTTAAATTGGAGAGGGGGTGTTTTTCGAAAATATGTTGCTATTTAGGCAAATTTGAAGTTAGAACTACAAATTTTCGGATTTGTATTCGGGGTTCGAATTGAAAAGACACGTGTTTCGGTATTTTTGGAAATTAGACTAATAAGGGCGTGAAACAATGAAGGTGGTAGATGAATTTTGTTACTTGGGTAGTAAAATAACATGCGATGGTCGCAGTACAGAGGATATAAAATGCAGAATGGCAATGGGAAGAAAAGCATTTTTGAAAAATAGAAATTTGCTGACATCGAATATTAATTTAAGTGTAAGGAAATCTTTTCTGAAGGCATTTGTGTGGAGTGTTGCCTTGTACGGGAGTGAAACATGGACGATAAACAGTGTGGACAGGAAGAGAATAGAGGCCTTTGAAATTTGGTGCTACAGAAGAATGCTGAAGATTAAGTGGGTAGATCGCATAACTGATGAAGAGGTACTGAACAGAATTGGTGAGAAAAGGAATTTTTGGCATACCCTGACCAAAAGAAGGGATCGCTTGGTAGGACACATTCTTAGACATCGAGGTATCATAAATTTAGCATTGGAGGGAAGCGTGTGGGGTAAAAATCGCAGAGGGAGACCAAGAGACGCGTATAGTAAGCAGATTCAAATGGATGTGTGTTGCCGTTCTTATCAGGAGATGAAAAGGCTTGCTCAGGATAGAGTAGGGTGGAGAGCTGCATCAAACCAGTCTGTGGACTGAAGACCATAACAACAACAAGGGCGTGAAATACGGAATGCAAAAATTGATTTTCAAAGATATGTTGCTGTTAACTCAAATTTCGAGCTGTAACTACGAAACCTAAGATATGGATTCTTCATAAGGATTAAAAAGAAACAACTGGTGCAGACCAACCCGCCTACGCATGCGGTGTGTGTGTGTGTGTGTGTGTGTGTGTGTGTGTGTGTGTGTGTGTGTGTGTGCGTGCTTGTGTGCGCGCGCACGCGTGTGTATTGTCTTTAATGTAACTAAGTTTATGTAGGTTATACGTATAGGGATTGATCACCACAGCAGTTGCGTCCAACATTTAACAAACATTTGTACATTTTGAATTTCTTCTGTCTTCCTTTAAACCGATGTGTTGGGGATCCCAAACGTTTGACCAACACGGAAGATGAGGTCGTACAAGCGTTTGATACGCTCTTTCATTTACAGACGAATCACATCTCCCAAAAATTCTCTCAATAAATCGCAGTGGACCATCGGTCTTCCACACTACCGTCCTCACATATTAGTTATTTTCCATATCACTCTGCAGCGTTACGCCTAGATATTTAAATGAAGTGATTTTGCCAAGCAGCAAGCTATTAACGCTCTATTCCAAGATTATTTGACCATTTTTTTCCCAATCATCTGCATCTCCTTACATTTTTGTACATCATCAACAAACAACGGCAGATATTGTGGTGTCGCACAAGTACAAAGTGCGCGCCACTTACTTTCGCCGCGCGCCGCCATGCACGCACGGCGCGGCGTTCTCACGACGACAGCCACGAGCGCCCTCTGCGACAACGCCGCTCGTGGCCACCACTGAAGGACATTAGCACTTCGGACGGAGATAGCAACCAGTTAGGACCTTCGTAATCAGATAGGCACCAGTGAAGACTTTGCTATTGTACAGGCATTAGGCAGGCCTCTAACAACTATGTATCAACATTCTGCAGTACTATGTAAAAGTTAAGTATTGTTACATTCTGTGCAATATATATCTCTTTCTAATTTACTCTAGTGTTTATAGTTTCTGGCTGCTCCCCTCCGTACGTGCACCAGCGTGCTATTTTTGTTCCTGTGTCGGTCTCGTTCCACACGGCCACCGACACCTACGACGAGGCTGGGACACAAAAGCGGCGACGAAGTTGGGATACAAAAGATATGACAAATGCTTGTAATTTAAACTAACCTAAGGACCACACACACACATGCGCGCGCGCTCGCACATGCACGTACACACATATTGCTCGAGGGGGGACTCGAACCTCCGACGGGGAGAAACCGCGCGCTCCGCAGCAAGATGCCTTAGACAGATCAGCCATTTCACCGCGGCTATGACACTAACCTTGTGTTCTTAATGCAATATTATAGCAATTGTGGTTAGTTAAACGCAGAGGCGTTAGTTCACATGTTTGTAAACAGCAGGACGAATGTGTACCTGATAGGGACACGTATGTACAGCATGGAGGTTCCGTCAAAGGGTATGAATGTACGACTGGCAAAATACTCCCCGCGGTAGCAATAATCTTAGAAGCTGTAACCGAAGAACATACGCTCCACAACAGACAGCAGTATATTCCACAACAGACCACATCGTGTCAGAGGACTGCAGTAATTCTGACCCATGGTTCTTTTTATACAGAATTTTGAACGTGGTGCTTTAAGACGCAATGAACTAACCAATTTAGGGCTGATTGTAGATTGCCTGGCTTTTGCAGATGGCATGGCACTGACTGCTGATTCTCTCGAAGTGGCAACAATGCAGTGAGACTTCTTCAGAAAACAGGCAGCGAAAGTTGCCCAGTACTGTCGCATCGTCTGGCGGTGTAAACCTTCCTTTCTTCTGTCCAGGGGATAGCTTTCCTATCGGTCTTTTCTTGAAATTTTCGGACATCTTTCGTGGTGCCTCTCACAGACTGTCTGTTCTGGAGATCAGTGATTCCGAGTTCTTTAATATCTTTCCAGGTTTCTGTCAGCTAAGTGGTACGAACTTTCTTCTTTTGCCAGAAGGTGAACAGACGGTTGGTCAATCTCTTTGAAGGCAATCTTGGAACATGGCTATAAAAAGCCAGACAGATTATGCTTCTGAAATTATAAAAATTAATTTCAGAAGGGCAACGAAATCAATTTTCCTATCTCCTCGTCCGCCTCCTTAGCTCAGTGGATGCGTCGCTGGACACCAATTCAAGAGGCCCATGTTCGATTCCTGGCAAGGGTCACTGTGCTTTTGTCGTCAGCACATCTTTCATCATCGACACAAAGTAGCCGAAATAGCGTCAGTCAAAAGATCTATAGAGGTGATATGATCGTTTACTCTCCTATGTGTCTGAGGTAGCACGTCGCTACGTCATACCTGTGGAAGTTTGGCGCTCATATAAGGCACAGCAAATAGACGAAAAACCGGCCGTTCCAGCTGGATGCATTGTGGTCTTGGGCCGAGTGCCACGCCGTCCTATTTGACTGTTATGGTCACAGCGAGCGGAGCAGCTCATCTGAAGCTGCAACAGCCTGTCTAGAGGGAAACGTCTGCTAACGGTTGGATGTAATGCCTGATTTATTAGTCACAACGCTGTGTACTATTTTAAGCCAGAACAATAATCTCGTCTTAACAGTGGATACTACTACAGTGCATCGGTATCACAACATGTCAAAACAGGCATACTTTTATAAATCATAGATGTACTCGTATGGCCGTAGTTGTTGTGTCAAAATGGGTGTATTCTTGAGTTAAATTGCATTAAAAGTAGTTTCACAAGCGAAATTACGTATTGCCGTTTGCCGTGCCAATTTTTTTTATTTTTTATTTTATTTCTTTATTTTTATTTTTTTAAATTATTATTTATTTTAATGGCTCAAAACTAAGCACCCAAGTTAGAACACATAGTTAAAACGGATGATGTTGCAAAGGCAAATAAAAGAAGAAGGCTCTTTGCAATCAGACAACTTTCTACAAAGAATAGGTAAAAAACAAGCAATCACTAAGTAGATTTCTATTTACTGTAGGAACATGGCTGGATTTCCCAACTGGGGAATGTCAAATGTCCTTCGCCGTAGTGCTACGGCGGATAAATAGTAAAAAGCGATCTGCAGACCGCGTGTCATCTGTTAAGATATCAGGCAACTCGGACGGGAAACACAGATTGTGGCGTAGACAGTTGAAATATGGGCATTGAACCAGTAGGTGGCGTACAATCAATCGTTGAGAGCAGGTTCGCCACTTAGTAAGTGGCAGTGGTTGAAACGACAGTGTCCTATACGTTACCGGGCGAGAATGACCTCTTCGCGACGAAGGGTCTGGGAGGTCACCTAAACAGTTGGAAGAAGTTTAATGTCGCAAGGTTGGTTTCCTTCAAGAGAAGACCAATGGGAGCGTCAGAGCGATATCACTGCTCAAAGACACTGGCATGAAGATCATCTGAGGGGACTGAATAGGTAGCAAAGCGAGGGAGGAGGGCTGCATCCTTTGTGGCAGAATCCGCCTTCTCGTTCCCTGACAGATCGAACTCGCCAGGAACCCACAGGAACTCCACATTGGCTCCACTGTAAATGAGGGACTGAAGGCACGCCTGGAATCTTTGTACCAAGGAGTGTATCGCCTACAGCACACAAGGCTCTGGAGAGCACTCAGAGAATCTAGGCAGATGACACTATTAGAGAGCTCGTGTCGCCTGATGTACTGTATGGCCTGATAGAGGGCAAAGAGTTCCGCACTAAAGACTGAGCACTGGTCAGGAAGACGATATTGAAAACGATCGTCGCCATGTACGAAGGCACACACAAAACCATGGTCGGTGATGGAACCATCGGTGTAGCAAATAAATTTCCCAAAGGGCAAGAAACTGACTGCAATACACCGAACCTGGGGTAGTGTCTTTCTGGAGTGAATGCGGTGCAAGGTTGTCAGGACGGAGCCAGGGAAGTGAAGGACCAAAGCCCATCAAAAATGTGACAAAGAGTGTATAGTCAATCCGCCGAAGCAGTAACCGAAAGCGACCTGCTGGAGGTAGTAGACCAGATGGACTAGCTGCATACCGAAAGACCAATGAATCATCGAAAAAGACTTAAGATAGATGACCACGCATAGATGATAACCACCACGCGTAGAAGCTCAGGAGGATTCCCCGTTGGTAAGACAGCGGTAATTTAGCAGCAGAGACTCTCAACAGGACTGGTTTAGAAAGCCCCTGTGGCTGGACGCACCCCATGATGATGGTTCGTGTTGAGAAGACGTAAAATGGACTAGCGTGCAGATGAATAGACAGTACACCTGTAATCCAGTTTGAACGGACAATGGATTGTTATAAACATGCCTAAGTCATGCTTCATATAAAAGGTTTCAACATTATATCTTGAGTGAATTGAAAAGCTAGTCGTGTGTACTAACATTTACCTCAGGCAGCGTATTTCAAGTTCTTTGTGACTGTCGAACACAGCCATTAGCGTAGATAACGCTTAGACCGCATATCCTCTGTCGGAATATCTCCCTACGGCATTCCTTTTCAACAAATCCACTCACATTTCTGCAGAATTTTCTGAGACCTGAGGCGTGTGCGTGTGTTTGTGTGTGCAGTGAACAGAGTAAACAACTTTGTGCTGCACAATTTTCTGGAGGAAAGTGCGGCCGTACAGTGAGCTCACGGCCAGTGCTAGCACCTGAATGAGCTGCAGAGGAGAGAGTTGGCAGCCCTGGCGGGCGGACACAGTGGCGGCCTTTGTGTGTGCCGCCCCAGGCCGCAGAGTACGCCGAGGACGTCGTTAATGGCGGAGCACGCCGCTAACGGGGAGCAGGGAGCAGGCCTGCGTGCGCGCGTGTCCTTCCTCACGGCAGGGGCTACGTCGCGCGCCGGCTAATGACGATGGACAGGCACGGCACGTCCGAAACGTCGGCCCCTGCTCCATCCTCACAATGGAAGCCACAGCCTTTCTGCTAGCTTTCGTCTAGACATGATACTAAAATGATTATGGTTGCATATGTTACACATCCTCTTCTAAACTACTGATCCAGTTTCAACACCGAGCGAGGTGACGCAGTGGTAACGCACTGGACTCGCATTCGGGAGGATGGTGGTTCAAAATCACCTCCGGCCATCCAGATTTAGGTTTTTCGTGATTTCCCTAAATCACTCCAGGCATATGCCGGGATGGTTCCTTTCAAAGGGCACGGCCGATTTCCTTCCTCATCCTAACCCGAAAACTCCGAGCGTTAGCTCCGTCTCTAATGGCCAAGCTGTCGACGGGACGTTAAATCCATCCATCCATCTATCCATCCAGTTTCAACCAAACTTGGCGTACATGGTTCTTACTCACTAAGTGCCACTGTGGGGATGAGAAATACGTACATTCGAGGGCGGCTTCATAAGTCTGCTAAAAACAGAATAAAAATATTTTAAAGGCGAAAACTCACTTCATTTCTCGGCATAGTGTCCTTGCAAGGCTTATACACTTGGTGCAGCGAGTTTCCAATTTTTTTCAACCCATCGGCAAAGGAGACTTTTTCAGACTCTCCAAAATCGTCTGTCACAGCAGCGGACACTGCCTCATTCGATGAAAATTTCTTCCCACAAAGCCAAATTTTCAAGTTTAGGAATAAGAAGAAGTCGCTCGGAGCCAAGTCTGGTAAATAGGATGTGTTACGAACCGATTCGAATCCCAAGTCGCGCACTTTTGCCAATGCGATAGCTGCTAGATGGGCTAGAGCATTGTCATGATGAAACACCAGTTTCTGATGTGCCAATCTTGGACGTCCTCCTGTTTCAAACGATCCATCACAGCAGCATAATAGGAACCAGTTATGGGTCTACCTTTCTCCAAATAATCTATCAGGATTATACCGTGGGAATCCCAAAAGAGAGTGTCCATCACCTTTCCAGCGGTCAAAACAGTCTTCACCTCCTTTGCTGCACTCTCCCCACCTTCCTCCATTGTTTGGATTGTTGTTTGGTCTCTGGAGTGTTTGGTGGCTCCAAGTTTCATCACCAGTTATTATTCTGTTCAAAAAGTCCTTTGGTTTCGAAAGATCAGAGTCTGATTCTGAGGAGAAATATTCCTTTGTTACCATTTTTAGTCCAAAGTGAACAGGCGCGGAACCCATCGCGCACTCGTTCAGTAGAGATGCCTACAATGTTAGCTATCTCGCGGACTTTTAATCTTCGATCTTCCATTACCATATCATACACCTTATCGATGGTTTCCAGTGTGGTATCTTCAACGGGCCAACCGAAGCGTGCTCCATCTTCCTTGTTTTTCCGACCACATTTATCCAAAAGTAAATGGTCTTCAATGTTGGTGCAGAATGCACATGGACCACATCCGAGTCGGATTTGATCTGTGCAACTGTCCAATCCTTCAACTGAAAATACTTAATGACCGCACGGTATTCGTTTTCTCCATTCTAGAGAACTAACTACGAAGTTACCACTTCAGCTGGCAGCTGACAATCAACTAATAACAGCTGCCATTCGAAACTTGCTGAATATTCGTGAAAATATCAGACTTACCAACAACAGTGAAGGTTCCGAAAAATCCCGTTCTTTCATAAAAAATTTACCAAACAACCCTCGTAGTGTCCAGTGAAGGAGTCCCCAATTTCAAAAATAAATATATCGAAAACAAAGATCGATAGATGCGGATATCAAAAAGACTAGAGGTGTGTGTGCCCCTAGTCCCAATGCTAGAAAACAGTTGGCAACCGTGTTGTCACGTCGAGGTACACAAACCCTCTCACGTGTGTTACGTTAGCTGGACGATCTGCCACTGGTGCCCTTGTAGTATGAATATTTTGACGGACCTTGTCTGCTAGAACCAATAATGAAATTAATTATGTGTGGAGGTGGAAAAGTTGATCCTTGCTGAAAATTAATAAAAATTATACTACGGTGGAGATCAGTAAATGAACTTAGTGCGGAATAGTGAGCTCTCTGGCTTATGGCAGGAACAGAAATCTAGAAAATTTCGCAATCTGACTGCAGCAACAACAAAACATAAGGGCAAACTACTCGTGAGCTGACAAACTAGGCTGACATGAGCAGTGAACAAATGGTGAAAAGTTTGTATCTGCTCTCAAAGGACAACAGTTAAAAAATGTACATTAAGCGATTATGCGAAAAAAAAATCAATATTCACGTTAAGTGTAATATTTGTGTTTGACGTTTAGCATAGACTTGTCCGAAATACTTAAATGTAAAGCACTATTAAAGTGAAACTGACCATCAATGACATGTAACAGAATAATGGTGTAGCGCGATCTAACAGTAGCAAATAAAAATATTACGCAACATTTTTTCTTGTCAAGTTCTGGGGAATGTCTGGATCTAGTCTGTACTGTACAAAATTAGCTGTTCTCAGACGTGAGCAAAGATGAAAGAAACTGATAGTCCTGATAGCACGTATTGATAAAGCTTCATAACAAAAGAAATGTAATCATAAAAAAAAGCTTTTCTTTTAATCATGGGAGAATGACACCTCGCTTCGCAGAATTCACATTCTTCACTTCATATTGTTCATGAAACCGATTTCCTACAATAGCCAAGTTACAATTACGTACAGTAGCAAGTCTGCTCTCAATAAAAAATAAACCAATGAAACTAAATAAGTCTACGTTCCACAAAATTTCAAGATCAGTAATAAGAGAATTCGACACAGGTAACATAAACCACAGAAACGAAGAACGTGCGTATTATTGCGAAGTCGTGCAGTGAGGCAGTTTCTAAATCGGAAATGCGACCCAAGCCACACGAAAGGTATAGTTATAAGCGGAAAAGGTAATTGGCGTTAATTAATTATTTTATTATGTTATTTATTTAAGTTTGTACTGAATGAATCATAGTAACTAGCAATGTGCCTAACAAAGGTGCGTTAATAATGTTCCCAAATCAAAAGAGGGGGTACGAAAACTCATACTAAATGGAAAGAAAAACTAAATGAAATAAGCGAAATTCGCGCAATGCCGAAAACATTAAAAATGATTTAGCAAAAAATGAATACACCCTACTGATGGATGCCACGGACTGCTGCTGCCGCGAGCTCCAATGTGCCCGACCGCGCCAAGCTCCAGATACCCACTCTAACAGAGGCAAACCCACTGCCTACTGGCCGCGAAAGATAATCGTAACGAACCAGAGGAAAGATGGCTGTACATGTTGTTGCCAACATATACAGCATAAAATTAAGAAATTTCTATTCAGTAGCCAGCTTACAACCTATGTAACACCATATACAGTAGCCAGCTTACAACCTATGTAACACCATATACAGTTTTGATGGGTCAAATGACCATTGCAAGTGGAAATTTTCCGAAAAGACCGCTGCATCACTTAAAAGGCCACTGTCCCGTTGAAACTCACAAATGGAGCTGTGGCAGCTCTGTTGACATTCTCTTTGATTGCAGTCGATTTGTAAACCATTATCAGTACATCCGCTATCTACCAGGTGGCACCTGCCGTAATCTGACCAAATCGACGTCGTCATTCCAGGATTACCTATTTATTACAGCGGTGTGTTATCGCAAGCAGCTACCTTACAGTTTTTGTTTGATTCACACTCAGTCTAACGTCTCTAAACATCCCCTTCAGCCCAGTGGTGCCATATGGCCCCATGATTGTTATCTGTTCCTCTAGGTCCAACGATTTGTCCCTAGTTTTTAAACAACATTGCAGCACTTTCCACAATTCATTGTAGTTAGTTTGGCTACCTTTACATCGCAACAGAGCATTACGCTACAATGTATACACAAGATATGTAATTGTTTAATAGTACGAGCAGCCACATTTTGAAAATATTGTTCAAGGTAAACGAAACAAGTTAACTTGAAAACTTCATTAAAATGTATGATCGTCAAATGTCCAAATTAGAAAAACTAGGAAATAAATAAATTACAACAAATTTATGATTCTTATTCAAATGAGAGAGTAGGATACGTCCCAACAATCAAACCAGTTGAAAATAGAATCTGCCGCTTTGAGATAACGTAGTGCGCATCGAGGGAAGAGGAGCAGGCGTCGTTACGTCCCCCTAAAAAATCAAGAATGTGCCCACAACATGCAAGGTGATACTCACCGCCTTTCTCGACGTCTGACCGAGAGAGGTGGTGCAATGGTAATATGCTGCGCTCGCATTCTGGAAGACGGTGGTTCCCCTCCGGTCATCAAGATTTAGGCTTTCCGTGATTTCCCCAGATCACTGTAGGCAAATCCCGGGAAGGTTCCTCACAAAGGGCACGGCCGATTTCCATCCTTACACCAAAGTCCGAGCACGAGCTCCGTCTCTAATGACCACGCTGTCGACGGGACGTTACTCCCAAGCTTCCTTCCTTCCTTCCTAACATCCTTCAAGTCCTAGGTCCGGAGGTCCACCACTCATCGAACTCGAGCACCGAAAATCCATTACCAGCAAACGGCCTGGGCTGCTCACCTGCGTCCACACGTCTTCAAGGTCACACAAACTGTACTGGCCAAGTTCAAGTGGGAACAGCGTGAGCATCCGCACTACCGCTTGCACATATCGCCATGACACTTCCAGCTGTTTAGTCAAGCCAATATATATATATATATATATATATATATATATATATATATATATATATATATATATATATATATATATACAGGGTGTTTCACTAAGTGTGTTTGCCTCTGTAACTTATAAAATAATAGGTGACGGGAAATTTTAATGCGGTAGGTCAACACAAGAAATGGTACACTTTCTGGGGAGCTATGAACATAGTTTATTGTAGCATTTTCCAAAGAGTTACAGCACAGAGATATATTTTCTTAAATGGAACAATAGTTTTTTCTATCGTGCATTGGATTCGTTGAAACCAGCTGCGTCCAAATCAATTTAAACTACATTCCTATAACTGTTACTTTGGGAGCTACAACCCTTCAAAGTTTCAGGGGCAGATACCACACGCTGTACATAATACATGGTAATACAGGTGAGTGATATCGCGCTTTTAAAGCCGACAGTTTGGGTGGTTTCCTTGAACATGTGTTTCTACACACGAGAGTCCATATGTGGATGCAGCACGATGGTCACCCAGCCTATTCTGCGCGTGCTGTTGTGGAAGAACTAAACAGCAGGTTTGCAGGAAGATGGTTGGGGCACCATGGTCCTCATTCATTGCCCTCAAGGTCGCCCGATTTAACACCAGTAGATTTGTATAGTCTATGGTACTTAACTGCGGGGTCATCATTCTCTAAACTTACAAACTACTTACGAACTAGGACGGCAGAAATATCCATGCCCGAGGGGGGATTCGAACCCCCGACTGTAGTGGCCGTGCAGACCGTGACTGGAGCGCCTTAGTCCCCTCGGCCACCGCGGCCGGCTCCAGTAGATTTATTTTTGTGGGGATATCTACAGGATCGTGTTTATGTCACTGAGCCTACATCCCCAGATGATCTAAAACGGCGCATCGAGGACGCATGTCGCTCCGTCACACAGGCGATGTTACATCTTGTCCGCAGATCCTTTCGACGGCGCATTGCATTATGCATTGAGGAACTTGGACACACATTTGAACATCTCATGTAAATAACTTCCCACCGCCATAACATCCATCACCCACCACACAGCCATGAATTATGTACCGCGTGTGGTATCTGCCCCTGAAACTTTGAAGGGTTGTAGCTCCCAAACTAACGGTGATAGCAATGTAGTTTAATTTGATTTAGACGCAGCTGGTTTCAACGATTCCAATGCACAATAGAAAAAAACTATTGTTCCATTTAAAAGTTATATCTTTGTGGTGTAACTCTTTGGAAAATGATACAATAAACTATGTTCATAGCTCCGCAGAAAGTGTAACATTTCTTGTGTTGACCTACCACATTAAAATTTCCCGTCACCTAATAGTTTATAAGTTACAGAGCCAAACACACTTCGTGAAACACCTTGTATATGTATAAAACATTACGTAGGGAAGCGCTTCAGATGGAAAGACGAACTAAAGAGACAGTAGAGGACTGGCTCCTGTCACAGCCACAGGAAATCTGGGAATAGGGAATCCTTTGGCTCGTTAAACAGTGGGGCATTTGTGCTCAGGCCTGTGATGATTACTTTTGGATAAAGGCTTCTTCTACACTTAAGTGGCATATTATGTCTATGGAGAGGGATCTTCAGATATTTTTTTTCAATTTTCTCCTATTTTCACTGCAAAAAGTTACAAAGATTGTTAAAATCTGTAAAGTCTTCTTATTACTTGTAGCAAGAACACACACAATTTTTAAATGTACAATACAGATGATGAACCACTTTGGTGATGCAAATTTTAATCGTTTGCCAATGTTCTTTGTCTTATATGTCATTGTCAAGAGTAACTCTTTATTTTATGTGAGTCCCGAAGGTTTTGTTCGTGTATTGTTAACTTTTATATTATTTGTGTACAAACAAATACTTCACAGATTTAAAATAATTTTTATAACTTTTTGCAGTGAAAATGGGAGAAAACTGTATTTTTTTCCTAGGATAATGACATTGTCCATTGAAACCGGTAAAAAAACAACAACAACAACAAAAAACTACCAATAAACTAGCGATCTTGGCTGAAGTAAGTGTGTTTTATACTTCTTTTATACCCACAGTGTCGTTTCCGTATCTGATAATTTAAACACCCCTCGTCCGTCAAGCCAATCATTATGCATAGAAATATGCAGAAAATATTTTTGGCCTCAAATTAATCAGCTGTCGTCTGTAACGGGTTAAACGCCACACAGAAATGGCGCTCTGGCAGCTCTGTTGACATTTTCTTTGTTTGCGCACGATTTGTAAACCATTATCAGTACATCTGCTATCTACAAGGTGGCACCTGCCGTAATCTGACCAAATCGACGTCGTCTTTCCAGGATTACCTATTACTTCTAGCAGTGTATTATCACAAGCGGCTACATTACAGTTTTAGTTCCGTGTCCAGGTGTCGTGTTCCGACAGCCTAATGGCAAGAGGAGCGCTGGCGAAAAACGAAGAATCTGGATTCGACGTCCCGTCCGGCACAAATTTACCTATGTCACAATTTGATAATATTTACTGATAATTTTATGTTTATTGTTACAACTACGTTTCTGCATTAGGCCATTCTCAAGTGATTAAAGTTGTCAAGTTTCCTTATGCCGTTGTCATGATAATAAAAGCAATACAAACATTTGGAGTTGACTTGTTATATCTCGAGCCCACAGTGTTACAAATGTCGTATATTGACATAATGCGAAATGAAAGTCCAAAACAGTATAATTACTTATTTATACATCACACATTCAATGCCATCGTGTTTGGTATTTAGAGGTTGTAAATGCTTCAACTGACTATTTATTAGGTGATGTTTTACATTTGATTTACGAACTTACAAATGCTATAACTGGCTACAGTTCGTAAATCAAATGTAAAATATCACCTAATAAATAGTCAGTTGAAGCACTTACAACCTGTAAATACCAAACACCTGACGATGGCATTTATTGCTGGAAGATATCTTGTGTGATATATAAATAAATAATTATAGTGTTTTGGACTTTCCTTTCGCATTATGTCAATTTGGAGTTGAGTGCATGTTAGAAGCATGAAATGTGTACACATTTGTCTCCGCATCTTTCTTTAAACCTAGCTTAGTAACATCCATCAAACTGATGGCTACGTTCAAATTGTCAGTGAACTGTGACGTTTCTAAGAACAAATGATGAACAAGTGTACACGGGTAGAGTGTTGGTTTGGAATCACACTCGCCGCATTGACGGGTGTTACTAACAGAGGTTCAAAAGCCCCTGAAAGACGAGTGTTAGTGGCGAGCGTTAAAACCCACATGTTAGTAACGCAGGGTTAAAATACTAACACAGGTATTTTTTGCCATAAGATCACAAAGGCGGCTTAGCGTATATCAGTTTTGAGAAACTCTGTGATCTTATGGCAAACACATACCTGTGTTACTATTTTAAAGTAAGATGCCGGGACTAATGTGTTACCCATTTTATGCTTCTGACATGGACTCAACTCCAAATGTGCCAAATGTTTTTATTGCTTTTATTATCATGACCACGACATAAGGAAACCTATCTGACAACTTTTATCACTTGAAAATGGCCTAAGGCTGAAACCTGGTTGTAACAATAGACATAAAATTATCAGTCAAATGGACTTCAATTCTTTTCAGAAAAATTTGATAATACATCTGTATGAAATACTCTGTAACTGGGACAAATTCGGTTTTTCAAATTAAAATTAATTAAAAAATTTACTTTGTGACTGTAGTTCGTGACTATGCAGTAACAATATTAGAAGTACTTGTGTTGCAGTCGATTATCCAAATCGAGCAAAAGGCAGTGGGACCAAATATATTAAGGACATGACTGTGATACATCTCATATTGTTAGATGTTAAAGAGCAGTCCGGTACTTCTCAAAGACGGAGTCAGGCTGCGAATTTGTCGAATCTGAATTTAAATTAATGTTTATCTGGCCACTGTGAAGGTTAGAATATCCGCTCGGAGTTTCGTAGTTACTGCAGAAGCAAGAATTTTAATTTTCTTCCCTAAGCAGCTGTTTGACTTTCTGATACTTGCTGTGCAGAGTTCACGTGTTAATTAAATGGATTGTGTCAATATAATTAGAGTGTGAACTTTTTACGACACTTTGTCTAATTAATGAAAATAAAACATTCACAGTTTTAAGTAATTAATTATTATGTGGCATTTCATGTATAAAGCTTACTTAATGTTAGGATACTCTCAAAGGTTTACCTTCTGACAGAGTAAAATAATTACCTTTTTTTTCAAATCTGGGTTTGCATTTACTAAGTTAACTGAATTGTTTTGTCAGTGGCTTGGCTTCCATTTCTCAGAACTTATTTACGCTAAGCTGGAGCAACTTTTGGATGAAAAATTAAAGTCTCATTTGATATTGTGCTTGTGTTAACGTAAGCCATTTACGCAAGTTACACTGTTGTCCGTATACCAAATAAGGAAAGTAAATAAAAGCCTTTAAAATTGAAAAAAAAAATATTTTGAGAACCTTGTTTATATACCTGCTCCATCTCCAAACTAATCACAACAAACAAGTGCACTTAGCAGTTATGCTACAATTTGAATATTCGCATGAATTCATTCAATGTGTCGTGTAAAGTTTGAATAACACTCGATCAGAAACCTATATTTAGCCTCCGAAGTGCCAATAATTGAACTGCACGTATTTAATAAGTACTTCAGACAATATAGACAGTGAAATGTTGAATGTGGAGAGCCACGCGCTTGCAGATTGTCGTATATATTTATCGACGTTTTGTTGTTAACAAGTGTGGTTAAGAAATGATTTCTAGGCCAACTCGGACTGCCAATATGCAAGTCAAAAGTTTTTAACCTATTTTTTTTAATCTTATTACGCGTTTAACACCAGTATTATCAAGTCTGAAGTGTAATCAAAGTCTAGCACTTGTCCAGAAATAGAAAGAATATTATTGACGTAAAGTCTCAATTTTCGTTCATGATAAGTCATCTGTAATTATATATCATACACGCTGTATGTATGTATGTGTGTGTGTGTGTGTGTGTGTGTGTGTGTGTGTGTGCGTGTGCGTGTGCGTGCGTGTGTGTGTTTGTTTCTTTGTGTTCGTAGTTCTTATCCTGAATTTAGGTATGGATATTCATGAGCATACAGCCTGTTTCTTATAAAATACACCTATAAAGGTTCAAAAAGAATATGGTAACTAATGAATGGTACTCTGATGTTCAAAGACTCGCTGAGTAAGTACACGTGTTATTAACAGCACGAAACTTCACAAATCATTTCCTTTTCAGAATTTCAGTTCGCAGATTTTACTGGTGAACTCAGTGATTACAGCACTGAAATTCGACGGGAGACCGCGAATTCCGTTGGATTTACGTTGCTGAGTAGTAATTCAGAGTTCCTAAGGGCTGTATCTTAAATATTATAGTAAAATTTCTGGTAGTAGTTTCGGTGTTTTTACTTTAATGCAGTGTCGATATACCCGAGTGATAGAGCATATATTCTTCTAGAATATGCGCTAAGTTGACAAAATAATATGAACACAATTCAGTATACTACAACTAGTTCTATGGTGGTATCAATGCGTACATGTTAGCATTGAAACGCCACCGAAAGGGCGAACTTGACGAGCTGTACATGTCGAGCACGTTACCCTGCACTGTACCATAGGTTATATTCTGCGGCGGTCAGCACAAATGATCACTGCCAGACTTCCGATGACGCCAACTCGATGGAATTTCCGTAGCCAGACGACATAAAACTACCATAGAAAATGCGTTTGTTAAACTCAAAATTGCCGGCCGCGGTGGCCGAGGAGACTGAGGCGCTCCAGTCATGGTCTGCACGGCCACTACGGTCGGGGGCTCGAATCCCCCCTCGGGCATGGATATTTGTGCCGTCCTTAGTTGTAAGTAGTTCATAAGTAGATTGTAAGTTTAGAGACTGATGACCCCGTAGTTAAGTCTCATAGACTCTACAAACATTTGAACATTTGAACAAACTCAAAATTCACTGTAGTAATACTGATGGGAAGGTCTGTAGCTGTTAAGCCGTTAAGTACAGAGGCAAACGCAGAGAGGCTGAGGAAGTGGTGCCGAAGCCATGATAACTAGTGTCTTGTTGATAAAATTTATGTTATTGTTGTTGTTAGGGTCTTCAATTCGCAATTCGCAGACAGTTTTGATGCAACTCTCCACGCAACACTGCTCTGCGCAAGGCCCTTCCTTACTGTTTTCGTCTCTCGGTCTCCTTCTACGATTTTTGCCCCACACACTTCCCTCTAATGCCAAACTGACGATTTCCTAATGTCTCAGAACTTGTCCCACCAATCGATACCTTTTACTAGTCAAGATATGCCAGGTATATATGTCCCTAATTCTGTTCCGTATGTCATCATAAGTTACGTGATTTGCCCATCTAACTTTCACTGCTCGTCTGTAGCACTACATTACAAAAATATCTCTCACTTTTTCAGCTCCTTATTATCCTTGTTTCTTTCCCGTAAAACTCTTCTCTCCAGACAACTGCTTTCAGAAATTACTTCCTGATATTTAAATAATTTTGGATGTCAATAAATTTCGCTTCTTTTGAAATTATTGTCTTTCCAAAGCCAGTCTGCACTTAATACTTATTTTACTTCTGTCAAATCTACTACTTCTATTGTCTCATTACCAAATCCAATTCCTTTAACATCGCCCGATTTTCTTTCACTGCATTCCATTACCCTGTTTTTACTCTTGTTAGTGTTCTTCTAATGGAGGTCCTTCCAAGGCACTCTCGATGCCGTTCAATTGTTCTTAGAGGTCCTTTACTGTCTCTGACACAGCTTCAGTATCATCGGCAAACTGTAATGTTTTCTTTTCTTGATCCTAAACTTTAATTCCTTTTCAAAATTACGCCTTGCTTTCCTTCACAGCTCCCTCATTGTACATTTTGATGACGTTAGGGAAAGGAAACAACCCTTCCTCACCCAACCTTTCGTGCTTTCCTACTCGGATGACTGCTGTCTGGTTATTGTAAGGTCCAATATAACTTTAAGTTCACTATATTTTACCACTGCTACCTTCAGAATATGAAAGAGTGTATTCCAGTCAAAACTGTTAAACGCTTTCTGCAAATCTACAAAAGTAAAACGTAGGTTTGCCATTCCTTAACCCACATTCTAAGTGTGTACCGCCTCATGTGTATCTAGATTTCTACAAAGTCCTATCTGAACTTCGCTGAGTTCGGATTCCACCATTTTTTCCATTCGTCTGTAAATTATTCGTTTTAGTACTTATTAACAGTGGCGTAGCGTGGGGGGTGCCGTGGGAGCCATGGCCCCGGGCGAAACATATTTGGGGGCGGCAGGTAGCGGCCGAGCTGGCCCCACTCGGCCATATCAAGTATACTCGCTATAAAGGAGGCTACAAAGACACTTACAGATTTGTCAGGAAATTACAACGTGTGTTTATTATGTTGCACTCAAACATTGTTAAGTTCCCCTAACATTTTAATTGTGCTATGAAGAAGACTTACTACTTCTAAATCAGACAATCCAGCTGAAATCATTTCGCTTTAATATTCATTTCTAGGCCAAAATAATCTGTAAAAAGGAATATATTTTCATGGAGTCTTCGCCTAGGTCATATCAATTATTTACTCAGTTTGGTTAAAAATCAAGTAAGAGGTTTTCAGAATTTTATTTCCCAAATACAAACTGGAAAAATGGTCACGACACATTAAATGTCAATTTTGAATGTAATATATTTCGTAAGGTAGCTTAGATTCTGAATAAAAGCATTCCAAAACAAATTCCTTTCCATATTTTACACTTATTAGTCAACAAATGGAAATTATTTCAATCACTTCTAAACGTAGCTGTTCATGCCAGAATTTGGTGACACAGATGTTCGGTATAATAGTTACAATTGCTTTCTAAATCTCTCATGTGTGATGTGGACAAAGCGTGACCGATTGTAGGCATGTGGCAATAACGGTGACGTGTCTGAGTGGCCGTAACAAATTGTATCTATAAAGCAAATGGAGATTACAAATAATCAACGTTATTATATACTTATAGAACAAGTATTCTGTAATTTTATATCAATAGCGCAAGTTGATTTGATTTCTGTGCTTTCTATTTGACAGATAACTAGGACATTAGAGACGAACGAATCCAGAACGTAGTGAATGTCGTACATTGTGGTACACTCATATTTCGGTCGGCCCTGGAAACTAATAAACACCACTAAGGAGCATAATTCAACAAATAAAATTACTTATCTCTGAGGTTTCAATAAAATAGAACCTTTACAAAAGATGCAACTGTTGCTCGAGAATAAGGGTGGGGGGGGGGGGGGAGGCGGCGGCAACTAAGTCAATGGTAAAACCTAATTTAACCGCGTGAAGCTTTGTTTACTCATGTAAGAGCCGCTCCTTGTCGCAACCGCGAAAGAGGCAAAACTCGTCATGTATAAATAAATGAAACATCAATTTTGTGCAACCAAGACTAACTACATTTTATGTTACAGTTTACTTCTCATGCAAGACTTCTTTTTAGTTGAAACTGTCTAAAATTTACGAAGGTTTTGTTTGCTGTTACAGATACCTCAGACAAAGACGTCGTATAAATAATCTTCAAATAGCATTTGTTTATCATCACGTAAAAAATAGAAGAAACAAAAATTATTTAGGAAAAATAAATTACAGCGTCCCTATTTCAGTTTGATAAACACTGAAACAATATTGGTACTAATGACCAAAGTTTCAATTTCTGTTGTTGTTCGGTTCCGAAAATATGGTGGGGGGCCGGCACCGAGTTGCAGAAATCCACGCTACGCTACTGCTTATTGAACTGATAGTTCTGCAATTTTCACACTTGTCTGCACTTGCTTTCTTTGTAATTGGGATTATTGTATTCTTCTTGGAGTCTGAGGGTATTTCGCGGTTCTCGCACATCGGGCATACAAAGTGGAACAATTCTCCATAACTGGCTCTGCTAAAGGTCTCAGCAGTTCAGAGGGAATATCATCTAGTTCGGAGACCTTGTTTCGACTCAAATCTTTCAGTACTCTGTCAAATTCTTCTCGCAGTATTGTATTTCCTATCTCATTTTCGTCTATTCCATCCTGCCGTGGCGCGCCCCGCAGAACCACGACGTGGCGCCGCAGCGCAGCCCTGCGCGCGCCAGCTCAAGAGAGGCACACGCCGCGCACCGATAAGTCGGCAGCGGCGGACGGTTCGAACCGCGCGCCACGACCCAGTCCCGGCTCCTTCCGGCAGGCGGCGCTGCACCGCCCCAAGTCTCCAGGTCCGCTCACCGCGCAGACGCGAGGGACCTCTTCGCACCTCGCGCGAAGACAGTATGACTGTCTCAGCGGCCAATCAGCGGTCGCGACATGCAAATAGCGGCGCAAGGACACTAGCCGCCGCGGCCTTAAGTATCCCCACCACGGCTAAGACCGGCGTCTTCTGTCACCGCGGACCACGAGGGAGCACCGCCGCAGCCGGACCGTCGCCGAAGCCACATCTCCGCTACGCCTGGCCACCGACCGCCGGACTCTGCCGCTGCCGCTTCCTGCCGAGGTCCCGAAGCAGAGGACACCGAACTTCGAGGAACCTCTACTTTGTACAAGAGTCAGAAATAATTATCAGGAAGACTTGCTTCTAGGGAATTATTTAATCTATCCAAAGAAGTTGTTTGTTTTTTGGTTATTGGTAATTGGAAATATTATTTTTCATTGTGCTGTGCACGTTAAGCATATTCTGAACCATAAAGAGATACAGAGCATCTCGTGTTTCTGTTGTACATAACACATCCCTACAAAACTGCTTTGAAGATCATTATCCTTCGTGTAGACCCTATATATATTACACCCATTTTCAGCTTTGCCCTCTTTGGTTAATACAGGTTTGCCGCCTGACCTCTGGGTTTACGCAGGTACTTTTGCAGTTTCTTCGGCCTTAGTCAACAATAGATAACCATTAAGTTATTGTCAGAGCCTATATCTGCCCCAGGATATATCCTACTGTATAAAACCTTGTTCCTAAACCTATTTCATACCATTATAAAATCAATCTGGTACCATCCAGTGTCTCCTGGACTCTTTCCCGAACATATTTCTTTCGTGCTGATCAAAGCAAGTGTTTGTGGTGATTTTGCTCTGCACAAATTCTACTAGGCGACCTTCTCTGTCATTCCTTACAAACGTTCAGCCTTTTGTAGAGTATGGGACCTAACTGCTGTGGTTATTGGTCCGTAAAGTTACAAAGTTCTTAAATTAACTTCTACTAAGAACAACAGACAAACACGCCCGGGGGAGGACTCAAATCTCCGACGGCGAACGGCCGCGCGCATCACAGTAAGGCGCCTTAGCGCACACGGCTATTCCGCTGCGGTTACCATTTCCTTTTCCCAATCGACATTCACCTATCACTTTTCCTTCTCTTCCTTTTCCTACAACAGAATTCGAGTCCACAATTACAATTAACTTATTAGATCTTGGGTCCACAATGTTAGAAATGTCATATGTTGACATAATTGTAAAAAGTTGGTCCAAAACACTGTAATGAATTATTTTATTTATTTATCACAAGACATCTTTCGGCGTTAAGTGCCATCGCCAGGTTTTTGTTATTTAGAAGCCTTAAGTGCTTCAACTGACTATTTGTTAAGTGGTTCTAATAAATAGTAAATATGAGATGGTTTCTAATAAATAGTAAGTTGAAGCACTTAAGGCCTCCAAATACAAAACACCTGATGATGGCACTTAACGCCGAAAGACATCTTGTGATAAATAAATAAAATAATTCATTACAGTGTTTTGGACCTAGCTTTTACAGTTACAATTAAGTTTTCCTCTCCCTTAGATATTCGAATAATTTCTTTTTATCCCCTCATTTCTTCCATCTCCTCACCATTGGCAGAGCTAGTTGGCATATAAACGTGTACTGTTGTGGTCAAAGTTGGTTTTGTGTCTATCTTTGCTTCGATGATGCCTTCACGTTGAATGTGGTATGGTCCGATAAATCATTGTTGTTATTGCTTTCTATAAGCCATCGGTTGTATGTGTCTAAAACTCCAAAAGAATTTTACAATACGGCATGCTTTATTACGACAGCGAAGCACTGAGACGGGTTGCTTCATCATTTGAGCAGCGATATGCTGGTATTCAACTGTTTTTATCATTACCCTGATTGGCTGGATAGCTACGAATTTATATCTCATCAACATTGACAGCAAGCTGAATGTTATGACTAACATATTACTGACATATTCAACAAAGATAATGCGCCCACGAAAAAAAAACATTGCTGACTTGCTTTGCACGGCATTCGAAAATTACCAAACATCTCTCCTGACTAGCAAAATTGCCTTACCGCAACTGCATTGTGAGAGGGAGATTTTGAACCGAGAGTGAGGAGCCAGTTACAACGCCTTTACTGTTGTAGTAACTGGCGGTTGTTTTGGTACGGGAATGGATAAGAATCTATTGGAAAGTAAAAATACATTTTACAAAACTGTTTCTCGTAGAGTTGCAGGTATTGTCAAAGGCAATGGCGGTGTAACTTTCTACTAATTAGTAAATATTGTGTCTAAGTTTCAGACAGTCTGTCGTGTCCGTCTTTCCTGGGTAAACGCTAATGGAAGTTGTTTCTATGAAATGTGAACATTGTGTTTCCTAGAGAGATTCTCGTTGCCACCATTGCACGCGCTTATGCAAAAACTGTCAACCACAAAACAAAATGTAGTTAAGGATGAAGGGACATGCGAACCACGAGAGGGAGGCATATAACTGGAACTGCCTTCGTCGCGAGAGAGCCGAAAACATAAAGTTCCTCAGAATGACATTTTCATTCTGCATCGAAGTGTGGGCTTATGTGGAACTTCCTCGCAGTTTAAAATTGTGTGCTGCACCTTTTTTTTTTAGCCAAATTATATTTATTTATATGTTTTAACAAATTACATTAAAAGGGTACAAATTACACATTTGTTTTTCTGTGGCCATCATTTATTCCTTTATATCTTTATTTCACTATGTAAGTCTCCAACATCATTGTTTTCTTTCATTTTTGTAAGAAAGAAAAGGAAGCTATTTTATTACTTTTTTAACCGCTCACGTCCGGTTTCTCATAGACAGTTTCTGTCAAGACATGGCAGGCAATATGAGTTACAAGAAAGAAAAAAAAAGTAAACGCGGGGGATTCGAACTTGGGACCTTCGCCTTTAGCGACAAAAAGCTCAACCGACTGCGCTATCCCGCTTGACCATGAAAAGCGAAGGTCCCACGATCGAATACCGGTCCGGTAGACAGGTTTTATCTGCCATAAACTTTCTCCACCAGTTTTTACGTGTCAATACCGGAAATTAGATGTATTTTCAAGTAATTAGTAGATCTCGCTCGTGTGTAAACTATTTGCAGGATATATTTATCATATCAATTTGTTGGTTCAGTTTGACACATGTTGATATTAATATGAAATGTTGATTGTTATTGGCCTTCGCTACGTCGTCGGATTTCGTTTTGCTGACCACGCTACTTTTATTGAAATACGGTATTAGCTAGCTTCTCTACATTTAGACAGTTAACAAACCTCATGGAATAGCGATGTGCACTACGCACAGGAATATACAGATGGCAGTATGAATGGGAGACACATCGGCAGAAATGTCGTTCAGTGACGCATGTGGAAAAGTTTCCCACGTGATGATGATCACATGTCGGGTATCAACAGATTTTGTTCCAGTCTTGTAACAAAATAATTGTAACTCCATCACTACTTTACAAGGATTGTGATTTAAAATACAGACTGAGTTTCTTTAAAAACTTTAGAGGTAAATAATTTTCAACTTGTTTTACTTTGATCATTACATCTTACTGATTTAAAATCGCCTCGTAAGAATCGGGAGCACAACCCAAAGATTATTTTGATACCAGAGTCTATTACTGTAAAAAAGGAAATTAATCATTTGTAGAATATTTGATGAAAAATGCACTGATTGATTTTAAAACTTTTTTTAACATGTGAAAGTATTCTTATCCTTCTTATCGGGAAACCGGACTTGAATAATGTTCTGCATCGATATGTCAGCAGAAGCTTCTCGACTGTTACTATCGCAAAAGTTCTGTGATCGTGAAATCTCTATCTCTGTAAATGTAGACCTATCGCTGTTCGCTTCAGTCTTCAAAACTACCTGATGAATTTTCATGCTGTTTTCACAGGAAACATGAGCGAAGATAGGTTCAGGAAAAAAAATCGTAATTTTAAGTGTTTTTAGTAACCGTCGTTTCTGTCTGTTCATCTGTTAGAAATCATTTTTCTCCTAAACTACGTCACAAATTCGCATGGGGTTTTCACAGGAACTTCAGCGTACCTGGGGCAACATACAGACTTCGTCTCGTAAAAATCGGATGACGGAAGAAATATCAGAATTTAATAGTTTATTTATTTATTTTTTATCTATAACCGTCATGTCTGTCATACTCTTATCACGTTAATCTCCAGATATAGTAGACGGAATTCAAGGGTTTTTCACAGATAACGTGTGGGTATGGTGCAGTTTCGTAAAAGCTTCATTTCACAAAATCGGATCAGAGACTGTAATGATATCACAATTTAAACATTTCTCTGAAAGCGAGAGTTGGAATGGGGTGGTATTGTTTGGTTGGGATAGGGGGAATAAACTGCTAAGGTTATCAGTCCCCAGGTGGGAAGGGAAAGAATAGGAAAGGAAGGGAGGCGGAAAGGAAATGCAGTTCGGGAAGGAGAGAAAGAAGGAAGACTGCATTAGCTCGGGGCCCCGTGCTCGCCACGCACGAACTCACGAAAGAACCGCGAGGCCCCTAAGGGTGGGGGGGGGGGCGATTCTAAACGAAATCGCATGTATCTATTTGCAGAGGGTAATCTCCAAAAGTAAGGCACAAATTTAAGGCACAACGTCTCGTCGACAGCGTGGTCATTAGAGACGGAACTAAACGCTCGGATCTATGGGTAAGGACAGGGAAGGAAATCGGCCACGCGTTTTGAAAGGAACCATCCCGGAATTTGTCTGAAGTGATTTGGGGAAATCACGAAAAACCTAAATCTGGATGACCGGAGGTTGATTTTAACCACCGTCCTTCCGAATGCCAGTCCTGTGTGTTACCACTGCGCCACCTCGCTCGGTAATATTCGTGGGGTTCACACGTAATTTTAGAATAGTCTGGAGCATAACATAGGCTTCTTTTCATCAAAATCGAATCAAGGAAAGATAAGATATCGTTCATTGAAAATTTATGGGCACACTATGCTCATGCGTAAGCACGGTAGACTACGGCAAATATCTAATTATACTAAACGAACATTCATGGCTTATCTCAGATAAATTGAAAATAGCCTGGGGCAACATATATAGGCTTTATTTAATCAAAGTCATACCAGGAAAATAAAAGATATCGTAATTTGAAGTTTTAGGTCTATTTAATGATTGGAAAGAATGGCGTAATGCAGCTACGAACAAATTGAGGAGCTGTTAGTTTCGTAGTGCACCACGAAACTAATAGATAGCGCTGAGGGAAGTTTGGTAGCGATCGAATTATTACTCTTCGGAAATGCTATCTACTCTTTTACTTCTCAATTTTACTATACTTCTGAAAATCTTTTTCTTCATTGCAACGTTCTACAAAATATCATTCAAAGCAATGAATATAAAAATGATACAATCATCGCCGTGTTTAATCCATATTTACATACTGATATCATAGTCTCCTGTAAAATTTAGTTTTTTTGGATTTGAATCGATGCTCCCCACCCCCACCTTTTTGCTGTCACTGACAGAATTACACTGTCATCGGCTTAACTGCAATGTTTTTATTATGTCTCCCTGAACTTTCCGTTTCCCGATTTCTTCTTCATTTTGTCACAGGTTGCTCAATAAAGAGACTGAGTAAAATTGGACAAAGGTTACAACTCTGTCTAACTCCTTTCCATAGCACTGCGTCCTTTTCATGCCCTTCTACTCTTTCAAGAGAAGTCTGGTTTCAGTAAAAGTTGCATTTAAGTTTTTGTCTCCTAAATTTTATCCCTGCTGCCTCCACAGTTTGAGTGTATTCTAGGTCCACATTGCAAAACTGTATTCCTAAATCAGCATAATCTATATATATATACATAGGTTTGCTTTTCCTTAACCTAAGACAAACCGTAACATCTCGTATGCTCCTACATTTGTCGTAAATCTAAATTGATCTTCTCCGAGATAGAACTCCTAAATTTTTTTTCATTCCTCCGTAAAGGATTCGAGTTAATATTTTGCAACCATCACTTATTAACCTTTTAGTTCTGTAAATTTTTCACATGTGTGGGCCTGTTTTCCAAGAAATTGAACTCATTTTGCCCTGTCTGACAGATCGTGCATACCAGATGGAACAATTTCATTATAACTGGCCGTACCAAGTTGAAAGCAGTCTACTCCTGCGATTTTTTCTCGACTTAAATCTTTAAGTGCTCTGTCAGATTCTTCTCGCAGTATCGTATTTTCTTTACTTCTCATCTGTTTTCTCTTCCCTTTCTAGAACACTGCCTGCAAGTTCAGTTCCCCTATATTGCCCCTCTACACATTCCTTCAGACTTCCGGCATTACCTTGTTTGCTTAGCATAGGATTTCCTCACAGAAAGAAGCGACAAACGTGAATTCATTCATGTGCTCCTCCCCTCCCCTCCCCCTCTCTCGCTCCCTCGTCTGTCGTCCTTCTACCTCAGTTACACAAACAGGAACACACATTCCACTTAACTCCAGTATTAACAACACAATTTTGACATTAAATGCATTACGAAATTAGAGTTCGCTGCTCCCCGGTGCTAACTGCAACCCTCCCACTGCGGAACTGACGCTGTGCTGTTATTCCAGTTTATCCTACGCGTGCGCACGAGTGTTATTGTTTGCAATTATGGGAAATTGCACGAGCATGCATACACGTTTACCCACCGGTTCGTGGACAAGGCCGAAAAGCGGCGAACGGTACGACAACACGGAACTGAAGTAAATTATAACGTCATAACGTCTGTTTCATCAGCCAATTGCAGCCACTCAAGCGGGCATTGCGTATCGCTACGAGCGAACGGAAATGAGCCTCACCTCGTTACAGATATTCAAGGCGATAACCTTTTTTTTTCCTTTCTTTGCTCGTATACAGTCGCATTCTCCACCATCTACGTTCATCCATCAGCGAAATAACTCGATCGGCTACTCCAACACTACAGGTAATTGTATACTCGTCTCCTAATTCGCGAATCGAGTCCTGGTTCCTGATTTCGGGTCTTGCATGATTCATGGTATTCAAAGCGTGACCTGTGCCAATCAACCGCGTCCACCGAAGTGTGATTCTGCACTTGAGATATCAATGAGACTCTTTTCAGTGGAGAGTGTGGCAAATGACTGAATACTGAAACTGAATACTGAATATTTACCGCGCTCGACATGAATAATTTGCGGGCAGGTGTTGTCTGTAATTGCGTCTCTGTGCTGCATTTATTATTTATGAATCTTCTTGTTATCGTTTTATGCTGTTTTCACTCTCACTTCTGGCGTTTCAAAAAAGCAACAAGCGAAGCATCAAAATCAGGTGAGAACAAGAGATCATACCAGTCATCTCTATACAAACTGAATTCTTAACTTTGGTATCTGATAATAAGACTACAGTGTGCATGAATATTCAGACGTTTTTAACACTTTTTCGCATTGTCCGCCTTGTTTACATTTCGCATACGAATTTCCAACAATTATTACGCGCCAAAGAATTTCTTGCTGGCCTGTTGACTTTATGCCAATAAGCGATGTATTAGGCTCATGTCGTAGTGTAATTTTTTATCGTTTTCTTGTAATGCTTCATAGCAGCCATATTTCAATTTGGCAAGGAACGTAATATGAACATCTCTGGCTGGCACGCTCGGACAGCTGAACATCCAGGTAATGTAGAGATCAATTGACCATGCAGTATAAATATCTATGAAGCGAGCATAGCCCACTGCGCAGGTTCTCAGCATCTGGCCTGGCTAGACACCGAATTGGAAAAACGCTGTTTGGTTAAGTATTCTGATACTAGCGAAGTTTGAATATTGTACGTAATTAACATTTTTAGGCACAGTTCTGAATGTTGGAAAGTGATGAATTTGAACACCGCACTAGGTGTGGTCCTGTTTGGATATGATTCTACGACCTTTGAACAGATGTAGAGCATCCTACGATTGAATGTAGGTTCCAAACGTTTCAAATGTTTGTATAGCTTATGGGACTTAACTACGGGGTCACCAGACCCTAAACTTACAAACTACTTATGAACTAACTAAGACTAAGGACGGAACAAATATCCATGCCCGAGGGGGGATTCGAACCCCCGACCGTAGTGGCCGTGCAGACCGTGACTGTAGCGGCTCAGTCTCCTCGGCCACCGCAGCCGGCTCGTAGGTTCCAAATCATAGTGCAACACGGACCTTACTTGCTAATTTTAGTGATAAACAAAGCTCTTGTTTCGTACAGTGGTCGACGTTTACCTATTCAAAATGTGATGTACTCACTACCCTCAACAGGTCCTAGAATTTTGTAACGGGAATTTCCAATCACCCTCTATATGCGGACTTAATCTGTTGCCTGAAACAGCGGAGATGCTGTTGTCTAGACATACACGTGAATCGCATTGCATCGCAGGCTCACACCATGGGCACCTGCAGCTGGAATTGCTCTTACGTGCGCTAGTTTTGAGTAAAGAGCTTCAGTCAAAGGTAAAGCAGTCAACAATCCGAAGATTGGTTTGAACACCACAGTGCTTTACTAGGCATGGTCCTGTTTGGAGGTGGTATGCCGTTGCCTTCGAACTGACTTACCCAGCCAGTTATAGGGGGACCTACAGTTTAACTTGGATTCCGAACCACGGTGCAACTCGGTATTTGTCACATGAGCAATACTGCCAGAGGTGAAAGAAGTGGAAAGTGACAGATAAAAATCCTAGGACCTGGCGGGGAGCGACCCGCAACCTTTGGTTTTGTATTCTGGCACTCTACCACTGTGCAACCGAGGTGCACAGTATGATTCGTAAAGACAGCAAGCATCTAACGAGGAAGAATATTTCCATGTAGGAATTTTCAATACTGAATTTATTACCTTTCTCGCTTGTATTTTTTATTAAATACACTCCCACATAAAAAATTAAAACAAATTAGTACGCGTAGAAAGATGGCATATACTGTGAACCGATGGCGGAAGATGCCACCTGGAGGATAGTAGAAGTGTTGAAACTGGTATCAACATCCTTCAACGCATGGCGTAGTGACATGGCTGCCGGAGCACCATCCGGGTGTACCACTGATATGGGATGTTTACAGACATACGTCTCACAAGGAGACGGAACGACCGTGGGGTCGGGGATTTGTCCGAAATTTTGGGTGGTGAAAGAACACCCCTAACCCCTCATGTGGTTAAAATATTAGGACGTACTACACAGAAAATCCCGAGAAAAATCGATCCGAAGTTTCTTCGGTGCCTTATGAGTATAAAATGTTAGTCCATCTTCTTTTTTTTTAATTTTTTTATTTTTATTTTTTGTTGTTGTCATTATTGTGACAGGAATTTGATCTATCAAAGATATTGAACTGGATAAGAGGCTTTCTGTTAAAATATGTGTTGCAGCAGGGATTCGAACCCGGGACCTTCTACTTACTAAGCAAGTGCTTTGAGGACTATTCTGCGATTTTAAGGAATGACTTAAGGAGACCTGAACAAGAACAGGCTGCATTATCATACCTCGCTTTCGGTGCACATTACTCTTGATGTACAATGCGGAGGAAGTTGCGGTTTTGTGCCAGTACTGAATGACATTAACTCAAGCTGTAATGGGAAATTTATTGAAATTATTGAAATATCTTTCATAGTTTGAAAATTATAAATCCATGACATGAGGCTTCAGATGCACTATTACCTAGTAATCAAGAGGCCTGAATTTCAATCGTTGCTTGGCACTTATTTGACACTGTAATTATAGGTGCAATATTATGTCGGACAAAGTTTAATCTTATGCGCTCGTATCCAGTGCGGGATGGGTACATCTACATCTACATGGGATACTCTGCAAGTCGCATTTAAGTGCCTGGCAGAGTGTTCATCGAACCAACGTTATACTATTTACCTCCCATTCCATTCTCGAATAGCGCGAGGGAAGAAAGAACACCTGAATCTCTCCGTTCGAGCTCTGATTTCCCGTATTTTTTTCTGATGATCATTTATACCTATGTAAGTGGGAGTCAACAATACATTTTCGCATTAGAAGGAGAATGTTGGCGATTGTAGTTACGTAAGTAGCCCACGCCGCAGCGATAAGCGCGTTGTTGTAATCATTCCCATCCCAGATCCTGCATCATTTCCGTAATGCTGTTTCTCCTGTATCGTGACAATACGAAACGAGCTGCTCTTCTCTGGACAATTTCGATGTCCTCCGTCAAACTCACCTGATAAGGATCCCACACTAGGCAGCAATACTCCAAAACAGGACGGACAAGCGTAGTGTATGCAGTCTCTTTAGTAGTTATGTTGCATCTTTTAAGTGTTCCTCCAATAAAACGCAGTCTTTGGTTCGCCTTTCCCAAGACTTTATCTACGTGTTCTTTCCAGTTTGCCGGCCGCGGTGACCGAGGTGACTGAGGCGCTCCAGTCACGGTCAGCATGGCCACCACGGTCGGGTGTTCGAATCCCCCCTCGGGCATGGATATTTGTGCCGTCCTAGTTCGTAAGTAGTTCATAAGTAGTTCATAAGTAGTTTGTAAGTTTAGAGACTGATGACCCCGTAGTTAAGTCCCATAAGCTTTACAAACATTTGAATTTTTTTTCCAGTTTCTTTGAAGTAATGGCAATTCCTAGGTATTTTGTGGAGTTTACTGCCTTCACTTTTCATTGATTTATCTTATAAACAAAGTTTAACGTATTTCTTTTCGTCCTCATGTGGACCACTTCACACTTCTCATTATTTAGAACTACTTACATTTTCCCCAAAATCATTTATGTAAATAAGGAACAGCAGAGGAACCCTGTGGAACGCCCTATATTACCTCTGTTTTAGTCAATGCCTTACCATCGATTACTACGACCTGTGTCCTCTCTGACAGGAAATACCGTATCCAGTCGCAAATTTGTGGCGATATACTATAACCACACAATTTGATTAAAAGCCCTTGGTGAGGTACGGTGTCACAAGCGTTTGGAAGTCAAGAAACATGGAATCGATTTGCGAACCCTTGTCGATAGCACCCATCACTTCGTCTGAGTAAAGAGCTAGTTGTGTTTCGCATGAACGATATTTTCTAAGCCCGTGTTGACCTTGGGTCAAAAGATCATTCTGTTCGAGATAATTCATAATATTTGAATGCAGGATATAATGGGTATACATTCCGGACCAGAAGACTTGTTCCTGTTAAGTGATTTCAGTTGCTTCACTACTACGATGATACCTACTTCTACGTTACTCATTACGGCCTCCGTTCGTAATTCGAAATCTGGAATATTGGTTTCGTCTTCTTTGGTGAATGAGTTTCTAAAAGCTATGTTTAGTAACTCTGCTTCAGTAGCGCTGTCATCGGCAGGGTCGCCATTACTATCACGTAGTGAAGGTATTGTTTGTGGGTTGCCCCTAGTATATTTAACATATGACCAAAATCTCTTTTGGTTTTTGTGTCAAATTTCGAGAAAGAGTTTCGTTGTGATAAGTATTGTAGGCATCTCGCATAGAAGTACTCGCTAAATTTCGAGCTACTGTGTAGGATCGCCAATCCTGGGGATGTTGTGTTCGTTTCAATTTAGCATGTCTCTTGGACCAGTGTCCTGACCTGTTTTGTGAACCAAGGGCGATCACCACCTGAGGACAATCTATTAATTTTCCATCGAATGACGATATTCTGTATTTCATGCTAAATACGTTTCACAAAAAATGTCATTAGAGGCGATGAAACAAGGAGAAATACATTAATGAACAGTCGAAAAATTTGAATCGGGTTACTCCTACTCGCCCATTACTACTGTTGGAAACAAAACAATCAACTTCTCAAAAATTTTTAACAGTTTTAAACAGAGAGGTTTTTGTGGTAACTAACCACTTAAAAAGAACAACCCGTAATTATACTCATAATTATGTTGTAGCTACCATTTCAAGGAATTACCTGAGTTGAAGGGAGGAAAGGTCCATGTTCAGGGACATGATAGGAAAGACAATTCCAACGAAACAAAAACTCTAGGAACTGTAAACCAGAAGTTTGATAGCAATAAGAACTATATTTTTAGTAAATGAGATGTGTTTCACAGAAAGGTATCTAAGATGAGGAGTCCATATTTGCTTGACAGTTTTGGTCCGGTTTGTTGTTCCCAAGATATGAAAATCAACTAGATTGTAGAACAGTAAATATATTGTAGAGCTTACTATAATAGACGTTATTGTTCAAATTATCGTTTCTGTCGTATCTTCGAGTGGTGGACTGTTACTATTGGAACCCCTTGGATGAACCGGAAAATGAAATTTATAATAACCATTACGATTTGAGTAGGGTAGCTTAGTTTTAGCCGCGGCAGAATAGCTGTGCGTACTAAGGCACCCTGCTGCGGTGCGAGCGGTCGTTTGCCGTCCGGGGTTCGAGTCCTCCCTAGGCCATAGGTGTTTATGTTGTCCTTAGCATAAGTTAATTAAAGTTAGTGTAAGTAGTATGTAAGCCTAGGGATTGATGACCATCGTAGTTAAGGCCCTTAGATTTACGAACATTTTATTTTAAAATCAATCAGTCAATTTGATTTGCTTACTTTTATCATTAATTATTAGGGCTGTTAGTCATTCAGAAATGACTTCATTCCCAATTTTATTTTTTATTTATTTTTATCATTTGCCCTGTAAAACGCCTGAGACGTAGTAAAGCAACTTTCAATGTAATCTAAAAACATTTTTTTTGGACAGCTCCACTTGTTCGCTAGACAAATGTTTGTTTGAAAACCGCAATCCTGTAAAAACGTTTTGAATGTAGTTACGTGTGTAGGACTGAAAAAGAATATCTCAATTTTGTTAAATTAAGCCTGTATGTCATTAAAGGTGTTCTATTCGGCCAGCATCTTGTTGTCCAGTGAAACCAATAAATTACACATTCTATAAAGTGACTCTATCTACATCATCTCGATAAAACAACGGAGCAAATGGATTATGGAACATGTAAGTTACTAAAAGAAAAACTTATATCCATATAACTTATATGTTTGAGAATCAAGATATGACTATATAAGAGAAACCACTGCCAATCCCAATGTTCGAGTACTACACAAACAACGGCTCTGTAACTAACAACGAGTTAAAGAACTTAATAGCATTAGAAAATAGCATTACCGAACTATAAATGTGTCGGTGAATCATGTACATCAGAAGATCAGCGAAATAGTACAGGAAATAAGAGGATTCATTCATATGGACCCAAGGTCACACGGAATAGTTGAGGGAAATGAGAACTGGTGGTAGTAAATGAAATTTTCTGAAAAAAAAAAAAAAAAAAAAAAAAAAAAAAAAAAAAAAAAAAAAAAAAAAAAAAGACAAGAAAGAGAGAGAGAGAGAAAAAAATTGGTAAAATGGTTATTGTGATATGACTGAGGAATGAGTTACTGACGGTGAACATCTAAATAGATTGATGAACCAAAAATAATGTGAACAGTGGGACATTAACAGATGGACATTTAATGTCAGTGGGATGTAGGTATTGGTAAGTAAACACCTATTTATATATGACGCGAGGAACCAAAACGAGTAAATGAGATACAAAATGCCGATCACTGCATGGACTAATAGTGAACCAGAAGAAAATTCCTCCCGTTCATGAATATTCACTTGAAATTTAAACCATCTGCTACAGTTACGTACATTCTAGTTCACCAGTCGGTTAGGAATACTATAGAACACTGCAACATATCAAAGTATTTTTTCTTACTAGCATAAGTGTTCAGTATTAAGCTCCGTGAAGGACATCGCTATAAAATGTTTATTAAGTTCTCCTGAATTTTTCAAAAATAAAAAACAAAAAAGGAAAAACAATCTTGGCTCCAAAAAGCCGTACACCAAAGTAATTTGTTTTAAAATATCTGACGAAATGTCGGCAACATATTTCTTTAACAATTCAGTTCAGCTGAAGAAAACAGGCCCAAAAAAGTGCAAGTTCACGAAGAATACAGACAAAAAAAACCATTACTCTAGGTCGACCCCTGAGCAACTGTAGCCAATTTTCTAGAAGGCCTTTTTTCCTTTTCATTTTTTTAATCGATATATCTGGAAAAATACTGAATACTTTTAATATTCTCGAGAAATTACTTTTATGAATTATTTCGTGCCATACTTACGTCAAATGATAAGTTTGGAAATGTGAATGTTGACAAATTATATGGAAACTAGTTTTTAAAGGTTTCTAAGCATTTTTTCTATATATCTCGCAAATTACAAAGCAATCGATACGAAACACAGTCGACAGATAATATTAATGTCTACAACTTTCTAATTTAACATTTAACCAAAGGAGTTATCATTTGATGTTTATTTAAGAAAAACAGTTTTTTGAAAATTTACTAATTTTTTGACAAATTTCTCCATCTTTGGCTCGAGTTTCATTAAAAAGAAACCCTATTGGAAATGTAATTTCCTATACGCTCATATTTTTGTTTTCATCTATTAATTTTTCTACCCACTTCTTTGAGTAGTAGAAGGGTGTGGTGGCTGCTAGGTGGCGCTGAAGATACAATGTTGTGTAATAGTTGCATTTATTAGTTACACGAAAACGATTGGTAATCTGGATGCATAAACTTTAAATAGTGTCTTCTGGAGATAGTTCGTGGAGCCGTGTGGCAATGCCGTTGACGAATCTGGTACTGCTTAGTCTGGTACTACTACGAAGTCTGGTACTACTTAGTTCGGAGATTTATAATTGTTACTTGCTACCTATAACTGCCGAAGGAAAAGAAGAAAAGTAAGGATCCGTATCAGCGAATGTGATGGCTATCGCTGCTTAAGACTAGAACGCCCAGCTTACATCTACCCCCTGGAATGGGCAATGGAGGTCAAATGACCATTATTTTTTATCACGTTTTCAAATTATTGTAGAAAATGCAACGATATTTCGTATTTCCTGTCATTAATAATGATTTCACTATTTTTTACATAGGTAATAATAATAATGTAGGCACATTTTTATTTGAAGCTGATAAAATTTATTTTTAATCTATACCGTACAAAAATATGTGACACCATATTATTGATATATTAAATTGTTTACATTTTCAATATTTCTGTTTTACATGATATAACAATAGGTGACAAATGTTGTTTTCATAGGATTGCTTAATTGTTCATAAATCATACTTTTTTCTGTAACAAATGAATACTACTTTACTAGACCTCTCACATGCACATTTTTGCACATCCGCTTACTTAGACATGAGTTAAATGCAGATATTTTTTTGTTACTTATGAAGCATATATCTCTAGTTTTGCTTTTGTTTCACAATCCAACTTGGCATGTTTTTCGTGTCGCTCCTTTATATGTTCCTTCTTATCTGTCAGCAGTCAAAATAGATGGAGTCTGGAGTTGATGAGGGCGAGAACTTCTGATTGGTACCACCAAACAAACGAGTAATAGCCACTATAGGCCACAATATATGAAACTGATCATTGTTGGCTAACAAAAGCGCCAAAGAGATGGGATAAACTGCATAGTCGTGAAAAGCGGTCCTTTGACTGCCGTCGGGAAGCAATGGTAAATGTTAAAAATATTAAAAATTTGCAATTACAAATCAAGATTAGTAAGGTAACTCAAACATCGTCTAAAACTATTAGAAGTCAGAAAAACACAAGAACATAGTATTTTAAACTTGGAAGATTTCCCATCTTAAAATCAGAAAGGGGCATTGGACCTCCACCTAGTGTTAATATTCTCCTAAGCAAAGAGTTCTTCGTGGCGACTGCTCCGTATTAGCGAGCTATTAGAACGGAGGGGCAGAGAAAGTGCGGCGTGCCAGACCTGGACACGCGATAGCGCTGGGTGTCCAGAAAAGGACTCCATGATTTCAAAATTAAATATCTCGAAAACAAAGGTCGATAGAGGAATGAAAACGGTATGTTTATTGTGAAAGCTGTAAGAAGTTTATACAGGAGTTTAAAATATTAGTTACAGAAGCTGCTAACATATAGTGCTGTACGCTATACAGCTCATATCAGCATACATAAGTGAAATAATCGTATGAAAACACTCTTTGCAAACAATCACATCACAATGTTTTCAAAATTTTCACCATTGGCACTACAGAGGTGGCGCAAACGAAGAATGTAATTCGGCATCGCATTTCGTAGTGTCTCAACCGAAATGGATTCACATGCCACAGAGATCGCTGATTCGAGCTCGTCCAGCGTGGCGGGATGCTTCGGGTAGACCATGTCTTTCACTGTGCCCCACATAAAAAAAGTCACAGGGAGTCAAATCCGGCAAATATGGTGGCCAATCTATGCCTGCACCAGGAAATGTGGGATATTTCAAAGCAATGACTCGATTCCCGAAGTATTCCTCAAGAAAGCGAAACATTGTTCGGTCCGATGTGGTCTGTCTCCATCTTGCATAAACCATTCAGTACCTGTTCGATGCTCTAACGCTTTGTGTGTAGTGACAAATTGTTCCAAAAATTGCAACGTAACGTGCACCAGTGCCTTTTTCGCGACTGAAAGAAGGGCCAATTATGCCTCTGCTTTATACTGCAGCCCACACAGTCACTTTAGGAGAATACAAGGGTTTCGATTCACACCAATATCGCCAGTTCTGCTTATTCACCTAGCCATTCAGGTGGAAGCGCATCCAACATCAAATCCTTCACTACCAATCATTGAGCATCTGATTAGTAGAGGGAACTCTTTGTTGCACAGCTCGTACGAGTATGGCCTTGTGCGTTTGAATTTTGAATGGAAACATGTGTAGGCTATTTCTAAGTATTTTATGCGTGCTGGAACGCTTCAAACCAGTCTCAGATGCAATTCTACGGACGGGTGACATTGGATTTCGCAGAATAATTCCAGAAACTGTGGCGATATTTTCAGGCGTAACTGCGGTTTGCTTGCGGCCAACGTGCCCCACTAGATCATCAGTTACGCTGCCTGTTCGATGAAATTTTGCGAAGAGCGTACGAATGGTTTTCGCATCGGGTCCTTTTGGAACATTAAATCATGCTTGAAATCTTCGCTTTGTTGCCGTAGGACTCTCTTCTAACCTATGGTACTCTAGCACCAGAAAAACGCGTTGTTCAATGGAGTACATGGTTTTATTCTCTTCCTTCGGTACGCTAACCTCCTTTCACGTTTCAATTATGGAACTGATCGTTCTGGGCTTCGGATTACAATTTATACTAGGCATTACGTATGGCGATTACAGCGCCATCTGTTAGCAGCTTTTGTAACTATTATTTCAAACTGCTATATAAGCTTCTTACAGCTTTCAAAATAAACATACCGTTTACTGCATTCATCTATCGATCTTTGTTTTCGAGACATTTAATTTGGAAATCAGGGAATCCTTTGCTGAACACCCTGTAGATCGCACGATTATGAGGTGCCGCTGGACAGAACTGGGAAGAAAATAATTTTCTCGCATACCTTGACTAAGAGAAGGGATCGATTGGTGGGACACTTCCTGTAACATCTTGGGATCGCCAGATTAGTTTTGGACTCCCCTCCTCCATGTGGATCCTATATGATCTTGTCCTTCAATACCTCGAACACATCCGAATCCTATACACCAACTGCAAGATAGACTTCCACAACCCCCTAGTATACTCCATCCTTACCACTCCCGGGCCTCTGGCACGCCTTTACCGCTGCATCCCTCCCTCCCTTCACCTCCACACTCTCCACATCCTTTACCAGGATAACTTCCAACATCTCCCCCTCCCAGATGACGCCCTCCGTCCTGAAATATAACCATCCTACCAACCCTGATCTCCTCCCACTGACCTCCGTCCTGAAATATAACCATCCTACCAACCCTGATCTCCTCCCACTGATGAAGCGCCCCCTCTCCCCTACCCCTCCTATTCCCTTCCTCCGCTTGGTTATTCCTCTTCCTGCCCTGGAGTCCCTACGTTTCCTCTACACCCTCTCTCATATCCCTCCCCCCGCGCTTCCCACCCTCCCCCTCCCTACACCGTGGGGTCCTGAAACATCAGTTTTAACAGTGCACCGTCCAGTGTTGCGCGTTTTTATCTGCGTCCGCCGTATCGTGTCGTGTCGTTTCTTTTTAATACAATATCTCTGAGTAGTCACCGCCATGTTTTAGTGTCATAATGCATGTTTTTAACGTCACTGTGGCTCTTTGTTTTAACTGACTATATATGCTTTTATCCATCTGTCAATCCTGCAAGTACTTCAAGTTTGTCTTCTTATCTCTATTTTAATTCACCATTGTTTTAACTCCATTTCATTTTCTCAGTCTTCGCGCCCATGATTTGTTTGTTTCTTTCGGCTGAAGCACTTCATGTTGATGTCAGTCAACTGGCATGTTTGTGCTGGTGTGGAAATACAATGAAGAAAGGTAAAAAAAATGGTTTCGCTTTAAAGGGAAATGTGTGGGGTAAAAATCGTAGAGTGAGACCGATAGACGAATACAGTAATCAGGTATGGGTTTCCGTTCTTATTCAGTGTTGGAGAGGCTTGCACAGGGTGGAGTGGACAGTTGTATCAAACCATCCGCGGTGGAATGGCCGGGGGCTCTAATGCGCCTTGCTGCGGAGAGCGCTGCTTTTCGCCGACGGATGTTCGAGTACTCCCTCGAGCACGGGTGTATGTGTTGTCCTTAACATAAGTTAGTGTTAATAGTTTGTAAGTCCAGGAACTGATAACCGCAGCAGTTAAATCCTTTAGATTTACAAACATTTCATTTGCGTCAGACCAGTCTCGGGACTGAAAACCACAACAAATAAATAAATAGAATAAAAATCCTAAAGCTGTCGTTTTCCGTGGGGTTTTTCAAGAATAGCCCATGAGCAAATGGCTGTTTGCCAAGTCGTATAAAGCCTAATCTAAGACAGACGTAACGTAGAAAAATGAATCGATTTGCTCAATTTCGCTGCGCTGCAGGAAGTGTGTAGTGTTTACATCCCATTCTTCTGATAAGTATACAATTGATCAGTAGGCCCAGGGCTCTGAAAAATTCAGCCTTATTACGATCAATAAAATCCCGATACAGAACCCTGAAGATGCGCATTTTCGCACAAGATATTCATGCCACACACTGTCGTGTGTGTTATGGAAGGCGCAAAATGTGACAAAGGGAAATCTGATTTATGAAGATTTTGGGGTTTATTTAATGAGATCGGAGGAATTTTAGATAAAACTATTCAAATGTTTGTATAGCTTATGGGACTTAACTACGGGGTCATCAGTCCCTAAGCTTACAAACTACTTATGAACTAGCTAAGACTAAGGACGGCACAAATATCCATGCCCGAGGGGGGATTCGAACCCCCGACCGTAGTGGCCGTGCAGACCGTGACTGGAGCGCCTCAGTCCCCTCGGCCACCGCGGCCGGCAGATAAAACTATAGAGAGGTTGATGAATGAGTTGGAGGACAGCGCAGAGACACTCCAAGCGTCATGGAGAAAACTGTGACAAAACACAGATAAGGGAACCAGCAAATGCCTTCATGCTCGTTCCTACTTGAGCTACTTAGTTTTAAACATCGCTTATTTGTATAGCAAGTATACGCGACATTTAATAAAAACTTATTGAGACACGAATCAGAGTTGGTTGAAAGGCAAGCTGTACGAACCGTTTAATTCCCTTTGCAAAAGCACACAATTTGGTTGAAAGTCAGCAAATGCTACCATTTTTATATGTACCGTACGTGTAAAACAGTTTTTAGAGGTTTATGAAGAGTGTCAAATCTTTACTTGTACGTCTCTATTCAAATTTTAGTCTCTATTCAAATTTAAGTATTCCAATAATCATTGTCGTTTTGTTGATATAGTACGCTTTGAGATCGGAATAGATTTATTACGTCCTTGAAAAATAGTGGACTTAAAAATAAAGTACGTTGTCAGTTGATTATCGTTACGTTGTTTCTACGTTATTTGCAGTACCATATTGAGTATGGAAAGTAAATAAATCGCAAACAAGACGAGTATTTAACTTTTCGTGAATATACCATATACTTCGCAGCTCATGTGGACATTGTCATGCACTCAACTATGGTGGAAAAAAGAAAAAAAAATAGGAACGAGGATTAAAAATGCGCACACAGCCTGACAATTTTATTGAACTACATGAATAAAATACTCAAAACTTGTAAATTTTTTGCGTCAGTAGTTCAAACATGCACGGCTGGCCGCGGGTCATGGTGGGACGTAGTATTCGCATGTACATGTGAATATGCACTGGTGCAGCGACGAAGCGTATTTCATTTCCACGGGTTCGTCAGTAAGCAAAACTGATGCATTTGGAGGGCGGAAAATCCGCATTTTCCTGTCGGGAAGTCTCTTGACCGTCAGCAGGTGACAGTGTGGTGTGCAATTTCTAGGCACGCAATAATCGATACGATTTTTCGTGATGACATGGTGACTACGGAACGGTACATGTTGGTTTCGGAAGTATAAAACTTACTCTGATTTGTCAAAAAAATTCTTTGGTTCTTTGGTGTATGAGACCACGTTGTCATCTTTATAAATTTTACCAACGTTTCGGCTACTGTTGCAGGCGGCCATCATCAGGGTCTGTGATTTCTACAACACGTGGTTCATGCAAGACGGGATCTGTCCGATAGAAGCAGAAAAGCGCTGGGTGCTAGAAAAATATTTTCACATTCACAAGTAAAAGTGGGTTCCCAAATAGATCTCGCCGCAAGGAATAACGTCGTCCTTTTAATGGCCTCATATCGTGCAACTTTTCCGTGACGCTTCCGTCTCCCCCCCCCCCCCGTGTAACGTGATAAAACACAACGAGCTGCCTCCTCTGAACCTTCACAATGTCTTCCGTCAGTCCCACCTGGTGAGGGTCCCACACTGGGCAACAGTACTCCAGGAGAGGACGCACAAGTGTGATGGAGGCAGTCTCTTTGGTGGAGCTGTTGCATCTTCGAAGTGTTCTGTCAATGAAACGTAACCTTTCGTTCGCCTTCACCACAATCATTTCTATGTGTTCTTTCCAGTCTAAGTTGTTCGTAATTGTAACTTCTTCGTATTTGGTAAAATTTACGACCTTAAGGTTTGACTGATTTACCGTGTAATTATCAGCGGATTTCTTTTAGTGGTCATGTGTATTACTTCACACTTTCCATTATTTAGTGCTAATTACCAATTTTCGCACGATGTAGAAATTTTGTCTAAATCGCTATGCAGTTGCTTTTGATTCTCTGTTAACTTCAATAACCGATAAACCACAGTATCATTCGCGAACAGTCTAACAGAGCTATTCAGATTGTCTCCTAAATCGTTTACAAACACAAGGAAGAGTAGGGGACCTATAACGCTTCCCTAGAGAACGCCAGAAATCATTTCTGTTTTACTTGATGACTTACCGTCAGTTACTACAAACTGTCCTTTCTGATAGGAAATCCCGCATCCATACGTACAGTTAGGGCGATATTCCATAAGCACGAAATTTCATTAGAAGCTGCTTGTGAAGTACAGTGTCAAAAGCCTTCCGGAAATATGGAATCGATTTGAGATCCCTTGACGATGGCACTTTATGTGAATAAATAGCAAACTGTGTTTCGCAGGAGCGATACTTTCTGAATCCGTGTTAACTATCGGTTAATAGGTAGTTCATATTGTTCGAACAAGGTATATGTTCCAGAATCATACTGCAGATCGACATCAATGAGATAGATGGACCTGTAATTTTGGGGATCACTCCTGTTGTCTTTCTTGAATACTGAAGTAACCTTCCAGTCTTTGGGTACGGATCTTTTGCTGAGTGATCAGTTTATATGATAGCTAAGTATGGAGCTATTGCATCAGTACACTCTGAGGGCAATCCAGTTGGTATACAATCTGACCCGGAAGATTTGCTTTCGTTTACTGACTTAAATTGTTTTACTACTCCAGGAACATCTACTTCTCTATTTTGCATGCTGGCAGCTGTTCTTGGTTCGAATTTGAAGTGTTCACTTCGTCTTATTTGGTGAAAGAATTTCGGAAAGCTGTGTTCAGTAATTCTGCCTTAGCAGTACTGTCATCGGTAGTATTACCATTGCTATCTCGTAGTGAAGGTATTGTTTGTGTTTTGCCGCTAGTGTACTTCACATATGACCAGAATTTCATTGGTTTTCTTATCAGATTGCGAGACAGTATTTCGTTGTGGTAACTACTATACGCTTCTCGCATTGAAGTCTGCGCTAGGTTCCTAGTTTCAGTAAAAGATTGCCAGTCCTGTAGATTCTGTGTCTTTTTTAATTTTGCGTGCGTTTTTCTTTGCTTCTGCAACAGTGATCAGACCTGCTTTGTGTCAGTCCCCTCTTTTACTAATATCTTTGGTACAAATTCTCGATTGCTACTGATATTATGTCTTAGAAGTAAGCCACAACTGGTCTACACTGGCATTTTTAGTTTTGTAAGACTGGAAACTATTACTCAGGAAAGGGTGAAGCGAATTTTTATCTGCTCTTTTGAATAAATATATTTTTTCGTTTAGTTTTGACCCATTGCGAATTTCCATAGTCATTCACGATGCTACAACTCGATGTGTTGATAATTCAGTAGGTCTGCGCCACATCATCGCCACGGAAAACAGGCATTTCTAACATGTTGTACCCTAAATTCAGATATCTATTGTGACGTTTACATGGTGAATAAAGTATGTGAGTGCCGCAGTTTCTAACCAATTTACGTTTTTTATACACTTTTGGACATTAAAATTGCTACACCACAAAGATGACGTGCTACAGGCGCGAAATTTAACCGACAGGAAGAAGATGCTCTGACATGCAAATAATTAGCTTTTCAGTGCATTCAGACAAGGTTGGCGCCGGTGGCGACACCTACAACGTGCAGACATGAGGAAAGTTTCCAACCGATTTCTCATACACAAACAGTAGTTGACCGTCGTTACCTGGTGAAACGTTGTTGTGATGTCTTGTATAAGGAGGGGAAATGCGTACCATCACGTTTCCGTCTTTGATAAAGGTCGGATTGTAGCCTATCGCGATTGCGGTTTATCGTATCGTGACATTGCTGCTTGTGTTGGTCGCGATCCAATGACTGTTAGCGGAATATGGAATCGGTGGATTCAGGTGGGCAATACGGAACGCCGTGCTGGATACCAACGGCCTCGTATCACTAGCAGTCAAGATGACAGTCATCTTATCCGCATGGCTGTAACGGATCGTGCAGCCACGTCTCGATCCCTGAGTCAACAGATTGGGACGTTTGCAAGAAACAACAATCTGCACGAACAGTTCGACGGCGAATGCAACAGCATGGACTATCAGCTCGGAGACCATGGCTGCGGTTACCCTTTTTTGACACTGCATCACAGACAGGAGCGCCTGCGATGGTGTACGCAACGATGAATCTGGGTGCACGAATGGCAAAACTTCCTTTTTTTCGGATGAATCCAGGTTCTGTTTACAGTATCATGATGGTCGCTTCCGTGTTTGGTGACATCACGGAAGCGTGTATTCGTTATTGCCGTACTGGCGTATTAACCGGCGTGATGATATGGGATGCCATTGGTTACATGTATCGGTCACCTCTTGTTCGCATCGACGGCACTTTGAACAGTGGCCGTTACATTTCAGATGTGTTACGACCCGTGGCTTTACCCTTCATTCGATCTTACATTTCAGCAGGATAATGAACAACCGCATGTTGCAGGGCCTGTACGGTCCATTCTGGATACGGGAAAACGTTCGACTGCTGCCCTGGCCAGCACATTCTGCAGATCTCTCACCGACTGAAAACGTCTGGTCAATGGTGGCCGAGCAACTGGCTCGTCATAATACGCCAGTCACTGCTCTTGAGGAACTGTGGTATCGTGTTGAAGCTTCATGGGCATGTGTACCTGTACACGTCATTCAAGCTTTGTTTGACTTAATTCACTGGCATATCAAGGCTGTTATTACGGCCAGTGGTGGTTGTTCTGATTTCTCAGGATCTATGCACCCAAATTGCGTGAAAATGTAATTACATGTTAATTCTAGTATAATATATTTGGCCAATGAATATCCGTTTGTCATCTACATTTCTTCTAGGTGTAGCAATTTTAACGGCCAGGAGTGTAATAAATGAGGGTTTTAACTTAAATAGTGGCAACACTGCTGTAGATACACTATGCAATGAAATCTACTATTATCGTTGATAGCACACCTTGATGAGATTCCCTTACCTCCCAGCAAATGGATTCGCCCGTCCCTCGTCACCGGCGTGCGCACAATCGAGGGAAACACAGTCACTTTTGAGCGAGCGTTGTGACGTTGAAGGACGGCTGTCTGCCGTCTTCGCTAGGTTTTTAACTTTGTAAATTATTTAAGTTCACTAGACAATCTTTTTTTTTTCTTTTTTGATTTGAATGGAAATTAATCTCGCTTTTATCCTATACCATCTCAAGTAATGAAAGACAGACCAGAGCGACCTACGAACTTTATTTTTTCTTGTGTTGTGTGGTACATTCTGGTTCGCTGAATTTCACCTACGATAGCGGCGCCTGCTTCTGCTTCTTATCAGCACGCTGAGTTGGGTGAGTTTCGCTTTGCTTCGCGCATGTGAGTGGTTGAATGCTTGTTGATTGAAAATCCCTCCACCGACTATGTTCAGTTCAGATTACTTAAAGTGTGTTTTTCGATGCGATGCACTTTTATTGTTTAACAAAATTGGTTTCCCCACTTGCTCATGTTTGAACTGAATAAATAATTTATTGTCAGTGAAATTTCATCCGCCGGCCGCGGTGGCCGAGCGTTCTGCGACGCTTCAGTCACAGTCTACATGGCCACTACGGTCGGGGGTTCGAATCCCCCCTCGGGCATGGATATTTGTGCCGTCCTTAGTATTAGCTAGTTCATAAGTAGTTTGTAAGTTTAGGTACTGATGACCCCGTAGTTAAGTCCCATAAGCTCTACAAACATTTGAACATTTTTTGAAATTTCATCCTACCTTTGTATATTTGTAAATGAATACCTTCCCCTTTTATTTAATATTGTTTTTCACCAGTGCTGAGAACAAATTCAGATGCATATTATCATATTTTTTAATTCCGTTGCGCCATATATGTTTTCACAGCCATCTTCATGAAACGGTTTAGTTCGGGGTGGCTTGTATATAAATGACTGTGTGTAATTCTCGTGATCTACGATTTGTGTTGCCCACCGTCTCTTTGTCCTACTGCTGCTGAAGTAAATTTTGAGTCCTAAATTCTGCGACCAGGGAACAAGATTCTGTTGCAGGAAGTAGTTAGTAGTTCACGCGAATCCTTTAGCTGGTTTTTATTTTTTACGGCCAGAGTTATATGTTTAAAGTAAGCTTTTAACTGGATCATTTCAGCTAGAGTTAATTTTACAATTAACGGTGGTCTTTCAACGTAACGGTGTTATTATGCTTTCGAAACAGGAAAAATGGAGTTGGATCAAGATTGAAAGTGCCACAGGTCGTACAGCACGACAGTGTCATCAAGGTCTTCAAGAGGCGTGCGGGGAGTTGGCATAGTCGTACGTAACTGTGGAACGTTGGATAAATGCCTTCAACGAAGGGCGGCAAACTTTGACAGACATGCATCGGGCAGGTCGTCCTAGCGTCTCTGAAGAAGAAGTGCATACTGATGCCGCGTTACTGGACAGTGATCAATCACAACAGTTTCTGCGCCACTCACTCACCATTTTGCACGACAATGCTTGGGCGCATACAGCGCAAGCTGTGGCCGCTCTGTTCGGTCGATGGGACTGTCAAGTACTGAACCATGCACCATACTCCTCTGACTTAAGTTCTTGCGATTTTGATTTGACCCCAAATACGAAGGAACCACTTCGCAACATTCTCTTCAGAACCATTCCAGAGATTCGACTGGCAGTAGACCGCTCCATTCGCACCATCAACAGAACAGGTTCTGCTAACGGTATACTACGCCTTCCACATCGTTGTCAACGGGTTCTACAGAACGGTGGTGACTACTTTGAAGGTCAGTAACAGGCGCAAACATGTAACGCTTTTGAATCGGTGCTGAATAAATATTTGCCACTATTTAAGTTCCAACCTTCGAAGTTCAATAATTGTCACCCCAAAAAATTTGTATGGTCATCTTCCGCACCAAGTAACGAGTTATTCGTTTTCGGAAATGCAACTGACTTTTCCTTGCGGTAATTATTTCATTTCCTCCACACGCGTTTCTCACTCCATTTCACGGTATCATAAATGCTTTCCGTATGCTTAGTAGTCTCGCGATTTTTATTAAGCTCTTCTCAGACGATTACTGGTTTAATTCGCACAGCTTCACCACAATTTGTTTACTTCCTTGTTCATTTTCTCAAAAGTTGACTGTTTCACAGACTTGAAAGTAAAAGCTTTTGTGTCCCAGCCTCGAAGCCACTTTTGTGTCCCAGCATCGTCGCCACTTTTGTGTCTCGTTTCAGCCGGTAGACCTGGGTGTCGGTGGCCGAGTAGGAAGAGACCGACACAGGAATAAAGGATGCACGCGTGTGCAGGTACGGATGTGACCAGTCAGTGGGACAGCAGAAACTAGAAACACTAGAGTAAATTAGAACGATATATACATTTCATAGTGACTTAGTAACACTTAACGTTTACATAGTTCTTGACTGCAGAATGCTGATACATAGATTGAACTAGAGAGATGCCAGCCTACTGATTAGTCCTAGTGCCTATCAGATAGCCAAGTCTTAACTGGTGCCTATCTGTTTCCGAAGTGTTAACTGATTCCTATCTCAGTCCCAAGTGAACGATGCTGTTCAGTGGTGGCCACGAGCGGAGTTGTCGCAGAGGGCGCTCGTGGCTGACGTCGTAAGAACGCCGCGCCGTGCGTGCATGGCGGCGCGCGGCGTAAGTACGTGGCGCGCACTTTAGACTTGTGCGACACCACAAAGGCAGTATGCGTATGCAGTTTTTTACGTATTTTATTATTACATCATATCTCCAGCACCATGTGTCGTATGTTGCTCTTATTTGCACAGCTATTGTCACCATGCAGTAAGGAGTAATTGTAGCACGTTTCTTTGCAATTCGTTAGGCTGGAGATGTGTAACTGACACACACACAGACACACACACACATACATATACACACACAGACACACACATGGACACACACTTTTATCTAATAATACTAGAACTTTCTGGTAGAGATTGCAGCAACTACAAAGAATAACTGGGCCGCATAAATTCTTTTTGCAGAGCACTGAGGCAAAAAGTAGATGGGTTAGCCCTGAAAAAATCCGAAGATAAATAGATCCTTCATCAGTTCTAGTGTTCATATGTACCATATGTGCCCAAAACATTTGGTGACTGTGTGCATGTTTAATATGAGGGTCTTTCAGGTCATTTATTTGAGTAAAATGTTTAGAACATGACTGCTATATAAAATTCTACAGTTAAAAAAAATTTCACACATCTTCCATCTGACTTATTTCATTACGTAACGTGTAGATCAATGTTCAAATGTTTGTAAAGCTTATGGGATTTAACTGCGGGGTCATCAGTCTCTAAACTTTACTTATGAACTAACTTATACTAGAGACAGCACAAATATCCGTGCCCGAGGGGGGGACTCGATCCCCGACGGTAAACGGCCTCGCTTATTATAGCATAGCTCCTCAATCCGCTCGACCAGTCCGCCGCGGCTTAAAGTGTAGGGACATGCCATTATAATTACTGCAACCAACTAGGTATATTTCCCAGGTCATTAAGTTTTCATCTTGCTTAAGTACTGTTATTATAAAGTCATGTAAAGGTCTGAAGGAAATCGATCGAGAGCTTTAGAAGAAGTATCGAAAAAATTTGCTAAAAATGTTAAACAATGACTTGGTGTATTGGTAGACACTTCTCCCAAAAGTTGATTATGCGCATCTAAACAGATAATCCAGTGCTTCTGACCCAGTGAGTTATTTGCTTAGTATTGATCTTTTTTAATGTTTGTAAATCTATCGGACCAAACTGCGTGGTCATCAGTCCGTAGCTTATACTCCAAAGCGGTTTTTTTTTATTTTTTTTTTTTTTTATTTGACTGTTGTAACGATTAATGAAGCATATTCTGCTTTTTCCGATATATTCTTCTGATTACCTTTATTTTCTGTTACCATTAAAGTTGCGAAATGTAGACAGATATTTTCCGTCAGAGCATAATTTTTTATGTTGGGGAGTCTAGATTACACATATATTTCATACTTGAAAGAAAAAAGTTGAACGTTTATGCGATCACATCATTCTGTCTCTGCACCACTATAAACACCCATTTTTCCATGAACTGGTTGAAGTATCAAACTGAAACTTGCGTTAGTCAAGTGAGAAAATCGACCTAGTAATATGCAGAGATTAAATAAATCAAATCATTTTGAGAAATGAATAGAAAATTCGGAATCACGCCTTCGTATGTCAAATACGTCTTCTGTTCTCGGCGGAATAAAAAATTTACGCCATAAGCCAATGTAATTCAATGACATGTTTAATTTTTGATTCTCGCAGAATAACTTAAGAAAACTTGTGGAAAACATCGAAGTCGTCTTAAATTATGACTAACAAGTAAAGGAAAGATTACAAAATTTGTTATTGTGTAATTATATAGCACAGTTATTTTTGTTATTACAAACCTATATTACATTCCTTATGTTTCAAAAATTGCATTTTCATCTGTTTTCCAATAATACTGAGAGTGATCCATTAGCTAGGTTCATGTGTATAATTTACAAAAGTCTCGCCCTAATTGGATGAGCTCCACTGAAGTAGCGATCACATTTTCGATGGAAGCGATTCCATTGCCATCTTGTCGCGTTACAAATATGGACGCCCGACATAGTAACTTTGTTGCCAGCGTGTCTCTCCGTTAAAATTCTCTTTTGTTAGGAATGGATATGTATTAAACTGATGTTTACAACAAATAGTAACGTCCCGGAGGCGTAAAATGTTGTTGTGATCTTCAGTCCGCTGACTGGTTTGATGCAGCTCTATACGCTACCATGTCCTGTGCAAGCCTCTTCATCTGATAATATGAACGGCAACCTACATCATTTTGAATCTGCTTACTGTATTTGTTCCTCGGTCTCCCTCTACGATTTTTACCCCACACCCTCACTTCAAATGATAAGTTGACGATTCATTGATGTCCCAGAATGAGTCCCACCAATCTATCCCTTCTTTTAGGACATGCCAGAAACTCCTTTTCTCCCCAATTCTGTTGAGCAATTCGTCATTAGTTACGTGATCTACCCATCTAATCTTCATCATTCGTCTGTAGCACCACATTTCGAAAGTTTCTATCAACTTTTTGTCGGAACTCCTTAACGCCCAGGTTACCGAAACCTTAACCTATGAATTAACAAAACGTTTGGGTATATTGTCGATATAACATAAATCAATAGTTTTCCCACATTTTGCAACATCCCCGCCATGTACTAAACTAGGTGTGTGTAAGGCTAACCAGGTGTCCGTGTAAGATAACATAGGAGACGTACAGATTTACTGGGCTAAACTTTCCACCTGGCAGTTGCGAGCATTATCCAACCGCCCCTTAAGTTGTACGTTTGAGCCAGCGCTTTCGAGTACCTCGTACATGTTACTAGCGTAGCTCTGTAGTTTTCCCTTGTAGTTCTCGTAGGACTTTGCATTTCTAGAGAAAGTGCAAAGCAGAATAACTAAAAATATAGTAAGGTGTTGCGAGCAGAGATTCTCCTCTATATAAGGTGCTACGTCTCAGTTACGATACTTTTCTTGCTGACGCTGTAATACAGAAATAAAATTTACAGTCTACCCTAACACTGATATGTAAGCAAAATTGAGCAGCACGATCATTGCATGATAGACTCAGGCCCTCTCGCCGACAAACTTGATTCGCACTCAGCCAACACCTCGTATAAACTTCGTACAGTTTCGTTCAGTGTTCGTATCTCTTCGTTAACTTTAGCTATTTATCTGTTTATTACAGTAATGAAATTTAACGGAAGTAAAATTGTTGTTATATAGTGCTGACGACTGATGGGCTTCGTTCCTGTCAGTACACAAACTTCAATCAGTGCTGCAGGAAGTATTTCAAATAGTAACGTCACAATTCTAACTATCTAATTGTTGTCAGTATAAATTTACGCAAACTCAACAGAAAAAGCTGTGTACCACATGATAACTGTTTCGCAAACCCACGCTGGTTATTAAAAGAGGCCTCGCTTTCAAGGAAACACGTTAATAAAACGTTTCAGTATAACAGTACGATTTTGCGTTTTGCATATGAAATTGTAATTCTGTCAGAGACAGCACAGGACCTGGAAGTGCAATTGAACAGAATGGACAGTTTGTTGAAAGGAGCGTATTACATCAACAAGAGCGAAACAACGCCAATGGAATGCACTTTAAGAAAATCAGGTGATTCTGAAGGAATAAATGTGGTGCTCAAATGTGGTAGATAATTTTTGTTACTTGGGGAGAAAAATGACATATGATGGTCGCTGTAAAGGGGATATAAAATGTAGAATGCAATGGAAAGAAAAGCTATTCTGAAAAAGAGAAATGTGCTGACATCGAATATTAATTTACGTTAAGGAAGTCTTTTCTGAAAGCATTCGTGTGAAGTGTTGCCTTATACTGGAGTGAAACTTGGACGATAAATAGTTGAGATAGGAAGAGGATAGGGGCTTTTGAAATGTGGTTGTACAGAACAGTGCTGGAGATTAGGTGGGTGGATCGCATAACTAATGAGGGGGTACTGAACAGAATTGGGAAGAAAAGGAATTTTTGGCATGCCTTGACTTAAAAAAGGGATCGATTTGTAGGACACTTTCTTAGACATCAAGGAACTGTAAATTTAGCATTGGAAGGAAGTGTGTGTGTAAAATCGCAGAGGGAGACCAAGAGACGAATATATTAAGCAGATTCAAATGGATGTGGGTTGTCGTTCTTATGAGGAGATGAAGAGGCTTGCTCAGGATAGAGGAGGTTGAAGAGCTTATCAGACTAGTCCCCGGACTGAAGAGCACAACAACAACGACAACAACAATATGATAACTAGTTCCATTAAGTACAATACTGAATAAGTTAAATTGTTCCAATGATAGTATAAGAATATCACTATAAATGCTATTCCGTTATATTCTGATTAACAAAACACAGTTTTTTCGTGCGAGTAGAGACTCCTAGTAGGTAAACAACGCGTCGTCAACTGAGGTAAAGCTTTATTTGTGACTGAATCTAACCCGAACGTAACCCGACTTCATCCGTAACTTCACGAACCAAGCCGTATATTCGGCTTTCTGGCTGAACCCAATATTTTGGCCGAAACTGCCCGAAACCGAATATTCGTTACGTCTCTTCTTCTAATACAGTGCAGACAAAGAACACGGTATTTTAGTTCCTATTTACTAGTAAACTCGCTTCTCGAAATCTATGCATACAATTACGTTTGTACGGCATCTTCTGCAAAACTCCTACTATCACTTGCACGGTTATTACGCGATTGTGGTATATAGTTAAAGGAGCAATATATAGAGCGAGAGAGAGAGAGAGAGAGAGCGGTATAACTATCAAGAACTCAGATGAAAAACCAGTACTAAGCAAAGATAGAAAAGCTGAAAGGTGGAAGGAATATATAGAAGGTCTGTACAAAGGAAATAAACTTGAAAGCAGTATTCTAGAAATGGAAGATGATGCAGAGAAGGATGAGAGAGGAGATACTATACTGCGAGAAGAATTTCACAGAGCACTAAAAGATTTAAGTAGAAACAAGGCCCCTGGAGTAGATGACATCCCGTCTGAACTGCTGATATCGTTAGGAGAGCCAGTCATGAAGAAATTGTTCCACCTAGTATGCAAGGGGAAATACCCTCTGAATTCAAGACGAATATAGTAATTCCAATTCCAAAGAAAGCAATTGCAGACAAATGTGAAAATTACAGAACTATCAGTTTAATAAGTCATGGTTGCAAAATACTGACACGAATAATTTTCAGACGAATGGAAAAATAGGTGGAATCCAACCTTGGGGAAGATCAGTTTGGATTTAGGAGAAATGTTGGAAAAATGGAGGCAATATTCACCTTAAGACTTATCTCAGAAGACAGGCTAAGGTAAGGCAAACGCGTTTTTAGCGTTTGTACATTTGGAGAAAGCTTCTTCCAATGTCGACTGGAATACACTGTTTCAAATTCTGAAGGTCGCAGGAGTAAAATATAGGGAGCGAAGAGTTATACTCAACTTATACAAAAACCAAACAGCGGTTATTAGAGTCGAAGGGCATGAAAGGGACGCAGAGGTTGGTAAGGGAGTAAGACAGGGTTGTAGCCTTTCGCCATTGTTGTTCAATCTGTACATTGAGCAAGCAGTTAAGGAACGCAAGGAGAAATTCGGAGATGGAATTAAAGTACAGGGAGAAGAAATAAAAACTTTTCGGTTTGCCGATGACATAGTAATCTTGTCAGAGACTGTAAAGGATCTGCAAGAGCAATTGAATGGAATGGACAATATCTTGAAAACAGGTTATAAGGTGAACATCAACAAAACAAGGATAATGGAATGTAGCGTCAGGAAATCAGGCGATTCTGAAGGAATGAAATTAGGTAATGAGGCAATACAAGTAGTAGATAAGTTTTGTTACTTGGGTAGCAAGATAACTTCTGATGGCCGAAGTAAAGAAGATATAAAATGCAGAATAGCTATGGGAAGAAAAGCGTTTCTGAAGAAGCGAAACTTGTTGACACCCAATATTAGTTGAAATGTTATGAAGTCTTTCTGAAGGCATTTGTCTGGAGTGTAGCATTGTATGGAAGTGAAGCGTGGAAAATAAGTTTAGACAAAAAGATGATAGAAGCTTTGGAAATGTGGTGCTACAGACGAATGATGAAAATTAGATGGGTAGATCAAGTAACTAATGAGGAGGTGCTCAACAGAAATGGGAATAAAAGGAATTTCTGGCGCATTCTGACTAAGAGAAGAGATAGGTTGGTGGGACACATCCTGAGACATCGAGGATTCGTGAACTTAGCATTAGAAGGAAGTGTGTGGGGTAAAAATCGGAGAACGAGGGACGAATACAGTAAGCAGATTGAAAGGGATGTAGGTTGCCGAAAGTATTCTCAGATGAAGAGACTTTCACGGGACAGATTAGCGTCGAGAGCTGCATCAAACCAGTCTGCGGACTGAAGACCACAACGTCAACAACATATATTCAGGTTTTTGGTATTTCATTTATCGGTATAGCCTATCTGAAAGATCGCGATATTACAGTATATATAACTATGGAAGGTCAAGTTTGAACAGTGTAATGAGTTTGTAACTCAGCGCAAGGCATATGCCGAGTCGCGACAGGCGCACAAGAAAAAAGGCACAGCTTAGCTTTCGGCGCTAGTCTACGTAAGAAAAAAGTTAGATACAGGCATTCAACCACACAGCCACAAATCACAGACATCTCAGGCTGGTGAGCTCCCATATCTAATATGTTCACACACACACACACAAAAATGTTTGTAAAACCTATGGGACTTTACTACGGGGTCATCAGTCTCTAAACTTGCAAACTACTTATGAACTACCCACATATGTATCGAAAACGAGTAGAACAATTGGAATAAAATTCTGAATTTACATGATGTTTACCTTTTTGAGTTTGCTTTCAGAGGCGCCTTCCCTGACTAAACGCGATATTCCATTATACGAATAACCTTACCGAATGAGATTACCTACTTCGGGCCTGAAATCAATGCTAAATACGGTTCTCTTCGATTACACCAAGATACGGTTTGTGTATCTGTAACGGAAATGTGCCCTTCTAAATGCGTAGGACAGAACTAGACGCATTGATGATTTCTTTTCTTTTTCTTTTTTCCTTTAATGACATAGTTCGTACGTAGGTATGAATGTGAAGTATTCAGCTGCCTGGAAATAACGCAATGTGACACATTACAAATTCTCGTGCAACGCTCGGTCACCTGAAATTGGAGATATTATTTATGAAGCACAGGACACTCTCATCAGTAAGTGACAGATTGACATGGAAGCTAGTAGTTAGTGGAACATACAGACAGTGCGCTGGTGCCACAAAAACACGTAAACAAATCTTATTTCTGCTGTAAGGGTGTCCGCTGTATTGTTAGTAGTTGTACAGAACTGAAATAAAAGAGTCACTATGCAAATGTTTACTCGGTCAAAAGCACTCAATTCCTGCACAGCGCCGGTGAGTTCTGTTTCGCCAGCTTGATGCGATCGGCTTGTAGACTCACCGTCTGTGGCGACGCCGATGACGGTGGCCCACAGCAGCAAACTCCAGGCTCGGCGTCCCCTCATCTCCACGGTAGCAGCTTCGCCAAAGTCACCGACTATCCACCAATCCAGCAGTGCTTCACATAAAACTGATAAGAGTGATTATCCGAGTTCACGAGGTGTCACCACTACTGACTCACCGACCGACAGTTTAGTCTCGAAGTGATCAGATAATTTATTTTTCTCGAGATGTGTCAGCAGTTTAGATACTAATTTCAGACCTCTAGATGCTATTTTTTACAGCAATTTAAGAGTTACTGGAGGGTCACTGAACGCAGTGTCTTCCACAATTTTTTATTTATTATCCATTTCTTTTTTTCTCGTTTGAAGTGCCTTGTATATAACTGGAATGTGGCGTAAGTGATGAGAAAGAATCCGGTAATAGTTAGGGGAAGACAGCAGACACTGTAATTGTAACAGCTCTCCGGTATCGAGAGCAACAAGTGTTTATCCGAACCAGGGAAGGAGTTGCAGAACACGCGGCATGCTACGCCGATATTGGAGATCGGAGACAGTCGTTCTGACACGGGAACCGCGCAGTGTTACCGCCGCGAAAAATAAAACACTCGGCGTCTCGTGGTACTGCGAGCAAGTTCCGCGCGAAACGCAACAAGTGTTGCGGGAGACGGCGAGGGAAATCGCGAAGGCAATTGGCGTGGGCGTCTAGCGCGCTCGCGCGCACACACACACAGTGGCGGCAGGTTGGGCAGTCCCGTTTCCGCCGGGTGAGCTGGCGCGCATCGGCGACGGACGGCCGCGGCGGTTGCGGTGCGAGTCCGTAACGGTGGTAGCACTGCGCGCGGAGCAGGGCAGGGCGTCCCCTCGCGTGACGCGCGGACCGCAAGACTAGCGGCCGGCCGCTCTGCATCCGACGCGTGCGTCGCCGCGGCCGCCGGCGCCGCTGCGATGAGTGGGGGGGGGGGGGGGGGGGGGGGCGCCACGCCGCAACGCACTGCGCATGCGTGCGGCGGACGGGCCACGCGCTCGCCGTGACGTAGCGGTGGCCCGCAAGCGTGCGTGCGGCGCGCGGTCGCCGCGGAAATTTCGCGCTGTCGACTCCACCCTTTATCTCTCTCCCTCTCTCTCCCACACCCCCTATGTCTCATCTCTCTCTCCCCACTGCTAAACCCAGGTACACGGCCCGCTGCTGATGGACGAGTGTAACGAGAAAGAAGAAGAGCTCTTAGTCTTTATTTTTGTCAAAAAACGACAAAAATATACTACGGGAACACGCACTGAGCTGTGCTGCCGGAAGGGAGGAGAGAGAGAGAGAGAGAGAGAGAGAGAGAGAGAGAGAGAGAGAGGGAGGGAGAGAATCCCGCAGCGGTCGGAAAAGGTTTTCACGGAGAACAGCGCGAGCACTCGCTTTAATTAAAAGGATGGCTGAGCGTTCCTCTAGATTAGAGCGTGTGAGTGGCGCGGTGGAGCGACTGTCGCTTTCGTGCGGAAGCGTTCACCGGGAACTATCGCCGACGATTCTGCGGCTCGCGTGTCAGTCTGGAGGGAAGAGCCCTCTCTGAGAGGGTTGACGTTTTATTTTTTATTTTTTTACTCCCCCCCCGTCCTACTCCCCACCCATTTCCTTCGCCACTAATTACTAGTGTGTTAGAGTGCGTGCACCTCTCGTATGAGAACACAGGCCTGAAACGGTGCTCAGATAGGTTTAAATAAGCGGATCGGAATTAAAATGGCATTCTCGGGAAATTTACTTTTTTGTCACGTTCTAGAAGCGTATGTGAGGCTGTTCAGTCCTTCAGAGAGATTACATGCGAATGTGTGTGTGCGTATGTGTGTCTGTCAGTGTGTGAGTGAGCCTTTGGAGATATACCCTGTTTGTCCTTTTAAGTCCATGTGCGTTAAACGATATACTCGTACCTTAATTTCTTTACTTTGCGGCTCGCAGTGTGCAATATGCCGTTCAGTTATATAATTGTAATTGACGTTTATATCTTTTACACTGCTAGTATAATGCTATTTTTTTATTTACAATGAGCTCATTCCGGTTTTTATTGCCATCATCAGATATTCTGTAGTAAAAATGAGGTAATTTATAATTTATTAGTAACTACAGTTCGATAAGTTGTCACATATAAATTTTTATCGCTATTACGAACTTACATTTAATGTCGTTCTTATTGCTGTCCTTTCTGCCCCTCCTCATCCATTTTCTTGGCCACTAATTACTAGTGTGTTCGAGTACGTGCACCTCTCGTATGAGAACACAGGCCTGAAACGGTGCTCAGATACGTCTAAATAAGCGGATCGGAATTCAAATGGCATTCTCGGGAAATTTACTTTTTTGTCACGTTCTAGATGCGTATGTGTCGCCGTTGAGTCCTTTAGAGAGATTACGTGCGAATGTGTGTGTGCGTATGTGTGTCTGTCAGTGTATGAGTGAGACTTTGGAGATATACCCTGTTTGTCCTCTGAAGTGCAACATGTGCGTTAAACGATATACTCGTACCTTAATTTCTTTACTTTGAAGTGCAACATGTGCGTTAAACGATACACTCGTACCTTACTTTCTTTACTTTGCGGCCCGCAGTGTGCAATATGTCGTTTAGTTATATAATTGTAATTGACGTTTATACCTTTTACACTGCTAGTATAATGCTTTCTTTTTTTATTTACCACGATTTCATTCCGGTTTTTATTGCTATCATCAGATTTTCTGTTATAAAAATAAGGTAATTAATAATTTACTAGCTGAAAACTCGGCTTAGCCCGGGTATTTATTTATCTATTCCTGCCTTGAGGTATTGCTCCTCCTATCCCTTCTCTCTCTGTCCATTTCCTTTCTCTAAAAACATGCTATATTTGTTGGCGATTAAATAAGAAATCAAACTATCTCGCATAATGTACAAAGTTATAATTGCAGTTGACGTATAAAATGCGTAGGACCTCATATTTATTGAGTTATATGTTGCTCAATTGTATAATTTTGTAGGTATATATTCATTTATATAAGTACTGTATGTCTGTAAAATTTGTTGCTAATACAATCCGTAGTAAAGAAGTAATACATTAAAACTTGGTGCGTGATTTTTTTTCCATGAACATTATTGTTTATGTGCTCAGGTCTCATAAACTATGAGTCATATTGTGATACAATTTCGAAGGTACATTCACCTATATTGAGGCTTAAACCAGAGGCTCAGACGATTCTGCGAAGCCCTGGGATGCAAATTTCTCGACCTCCGCTATCGGGTGGTTAGGTTAGAGAATTCCCTCCCCAGGCCTGACAAGATGCCTCCTGAGCCGCGACAAGGTAGCGGTAGGCAAAACACGACAGGGAAGGAAATGATCAATTTAGTAGTAGTTAATTGCAGGAGCGTCTATAGAAAGGACCCAGAATTGCTCTCAATAATAAACGATCAAAATGCCCACATAGTACTAGGGACGGAAAGTTGGCTGAAACCAGATGTAAACAGTATTGAGATTCTAAACTCAGACGGGAATGTTTACCGCAGAGATAGGCTGGACAGTGAACGGGGAGGCGTGTTTATAGCGATAATATGTGCACTAGTATCGAAGGAAGTAGACGGAGATGCGAAGTGTGAAATAATTTGGGTGAAGGTCATGGTTAAGGCAGGCTCGAACATGGTAATCGGATGCTTCTATAGGCCTCCTGGCTCCGCAGCTGTTGTGACAGAAAACCTGAAGGATAATTTGGAAAATATTTCGAGTAGATTTCCCGATCATGTTATAGTTTTGGGAGGAGATTTAAATTTACCCGATCTAGATTGGGAGACTCAAACGTTCATTACAGGTGGCAGGGACAAAGAGTCCAGTGAAATTGTTTTGAGTGCATTATCTGAAAACTACCTTGAGCAGTTAAACAGAGAACCAACTCGTGGTGACAACATATTAGACCTTCTGCTGACAAACAGACCCGAACTATTCGGAACAGTTAATGCAGTTAAAGCAGTTACAGCATCGGTACTTTTAGCCGTAAATAGGAATATTAAAAAAGGTAGGAAGATTTTTCTGTTCGGAAAAAGTGACAAAAAGGGGATTTCAGAGTACTTGACGGCTCAGCACAGAAGTTTTATCTTATGTACAGATGGTGTTGAGGAACAGTGGTCTAAGTTCAAAGCCACCGTACAATTGAGTATGTACCTAGCAAGGTCGTAAGAGATGGAAAGGAGCCACCATGGTACAACAACCTAATTAGAAAGCTGCTACGGAAGCAAAGGGAACTTCACTGCAAACATAAACGAAGCCAAAGCCTTGTACACAAACAAAAATTACACGAAGCGAAATGTAGCGTGAGGAGGGCTATGCGACAGGCGTTCAACGAATTCGAAAGTAGAGTTCTTTGTACTGACTTGGCTGAAAATCCTAAGAAATTTTGGTCTTATGTCAAAGCGGTAGGTGGATCAAAACGAAGTGTCCAGACACTCTATGACGTAAATGACACTGAAGCAGAGGATGTAACTCTAAAGGCGGAATTACTAAATGTCTTTTGCCAAATTTGTTTCACAGAAAAAGATTGCACTGTAGTTTCTTCCCTTGATTGCCGCACAGATTACAAAATGGCAGATATCGAAATAATTGACAGAGGGATAGAAAAACAATTAAAATCGCTCAAAAGAGGAAAGGCCGCAGGACCTGATGGGATACCAGTTCGTTTTTACACAGAGTACGCGAAGGAACTGGACCCCCTTTCTCGCAGTAGTGTAACGTAGGTCTCTAGAAGAGCATAGCGTTCTGAAAGATTGGAAAATGGCGCAGGTCATCCCCGTTTTCATGAAGGGTCCTCAAACAGATGTGCAGAACTATAGGCCTATATCTGTAACGTCGGTCAGTTGTAGAATTCTGGAACATGTATTATGTTCGAATATAATGACATTTCTCGAGACTAGGAATCTGCACTGCAGGAATCAGCATGGGTTTCGAAAAAGGCGATCGTGTGAAACCCAGCTCGCGCTATTCGTCCACGAGACTCAGAGGGCCATAGACACGGGTTCTCAGGTAGATGCTGCGTTTCTCGACTTCCGGAAAGCGTTTGATACAGTTACCCACAAAAGTTTAATGAAAAAAGTACGAGCATATGATCTATCAGACCAATTGTGTGATGGGATTGAGGAATTCCTAGATAACAGAAAGCAGCAGGTCATTCTCAATGGAGAGAAGTCTTCCGAAGTGGGAGTTATGTCAGGTGTGCCACAGGGGAGTGTCGTGGGTCCGTTGCTGTTCACGATATATATAAATGACCTTGCGGATAACATCAGAAGTTCACTGAGTCTTTTAGCGGATGATGCAGTAGTATATAGAGAGGTTGTAACAATGGAAAATTGTATTGAGATGCAGGAGGATCTGCATCGAATTGACGTATGGTGCAGGGAATGGCAATTAAAGCTCAATGTAGACAAGTGTAATGTGCTGCGAATACACAGAAAGAAAGATCGTTTATCATTTAGCTACACTATAGCAAGTCAGCAACTGGAAGTAGTTAATTCCATAAATTATCTAGGAGTAGTCATTAGGAGGGATTTAAAATGGAACGACCTTATAAAATCAATCGTCGGTAAAGCAGATGCCAGACTTAGATTCATTTGGAGAATCATAAGGAAATGCAGTCCGAAAACAAAGGAAGTAGGTTACAGTACACTTGTTCACCCACTGCTCACCGGTGTGGGATACGTACCAGGTGGAGTAGGTAGAGGAAGTGAAGAAGATCCAACGGAGAGCAGCGCGCTTCGTTACAGGATCATTTGGTAATCGTGAAAGCGTTACGAAGATGATCGACAAACTCTAGTAGAAGACTCTGCAGGAGAGACGCTCTGTCGCTCGGTACGGGCTTTTGTCGAAGTTTCAAGAACTTACCTTTACTGAGGAGTCTAGCAGTATATTGCTCCCTCCTATGTATATCTCGCGAAGAGATCGTGAGGATAAAATCTGCGAGATTAGAGCCCACACAGAGGCATACTGACAATCCTTCTTTCCGCGAACAATAAAAATGTTCAAATGTTTGTATAGCTTATGGGACTTAACTACGGGGTCATCAGTCCCTAATCTTACAAACTACTTATGTACTAGCTAACACTAATGACGGCCCTAATATCCACGCCCGAGGGAGGGATTCGAAATCCCGATAGCAGTGCCCGTGCAGACCGTGACTGGAGCGCCTCAGTCCCCTCGGCCACCGCGGCCGGCTCCGCGAACAATACGTGACTAGAATAGGAGGAAAAAATCGATAGTGGTACTCAAGGTACCCTCCACCACACACCTCGGGTGGCTTGCGGAGTATGGTTGTAGATGTAGATATATGTGTGTATACTGTCTGTAAAATTTCCTGCGGCTACAATTTGTAGTGTACAAATTATAAATTGTAATGTCATACCGAGAGCCGTAGTTTTACTCCATAAAGAGCGGAAAAGTAGTAAGCGAGAAACTTTTTCCCTTTACCATTTTACTATGGTTGCCAGCGAGAGAAAGTGTAATAAAGGTTTGAAATTATGTTTAAAGTTTGTTGCAAGTCGCTAAGTACTGACATTCTCATACAGTGTATTTCGAAAGTCTCGCCGCATTATATGGCATTTTTTGCGATTTCTATTGATTGTGACGTAATGTCTTTTGAACCATGTGTCGTATGTGATTCTTAACCAAGCAGCAATTGTTACCTCACGGTAAGGAATTTGTGTACAAAATGTGGTTGAAATCGGTCCAATGGTTTAGGAGAAAATGAGTAGCATTGTCTCAAAATGCAGCAGTTTTTCGCTCATCTCATTGTTTATGACGTCAAATCTCGTGAATTATATATCGTGTGTGATTCTTACAGTTACGGCGACCGTCCTCATGGGTTGGAGCTTACTTGTTTAAAATTTCATAAAGATTGGAACAAAACTGTAGATTTGTATGCAACACGTACAAACATACGGACACTCTGCTTTATATATTAGATTTGTAACTACAGTTAGATAAGCTGCCATATATAAACTTTTATGACTATTACGACCTTACATTTAATGTCGTTCTTATTGCTGTTCTTTCTCCTTATGATGTTACTGATTATATGCGCCAGCCGCGGTGGCCGAGGAGACTGCGGCGCTTCAGTCATGGTCTGCACGGCCACTACGGTCGGGGGTTCGAATCCCCCCTCGGGCATGGATATTTGTGCCGTCCTAGTTCGTAAGTAGTTCTTAAGTAGTTTGTAAGTTCAGGGACTGATAACCCCGTAGTTAAGTCCCATAAGCTTTACAAACATTTGGACATTGTTTTGATTTTATGCAATTATGATTAGTGGATCCTCTTTTACTGCTTCGCCAAGATCATTTATTTACCTCAATGACCGATCTCGCACTCATCATCAAATCTGTGGAACTATGGTGTAACTAATGATACCAATAATGTGTAGCTCCGTCTAAACGGCGTTTCACACCACATTACACAGTGTGTATTTTGCGTCCCCACGAATCGCCGTATAGACAGAGCTACACATTATTAGTATGATTAGTTACATGGCCGAGGGACTGTGGCGCGCCAGTAACGGTCTGCACGGTCACTTCGGTCGAGGGTTCGGATTCCCCCTCAGGCTTGGATATTTGTGCCGTCCTTAGTGTTGGCTAGTGCGTAATTAGTTTGTAAGTTTAGGGACTGATGACCCCGTAGTTAAGTCCCATAAGCTATACAAACATTTGAACATTTGATTAGTTACACTACAGTTCCACAGATCTGATGAGGACTGCGAGATCATTTGAAACCGGTCATTGCGGTAAATAAATAAGCGATCTTGGCAAAACCGTAAAAAAGGTGCCGCAGAAAAGGGGATCGCACCCAGCAATATGTGTAAATTGTTTAATTGTGATTGGCTTACATGCGTGTAACAAACTATTTATTTTCTGTCCCACTAAAAATGACAGTATAAGCAAACTGTTTCAACGTCGTTATATGTTTACACAGTTACCTAGAGACCATTGTAGTTATCAGCTAATTTATTTTCGTTGTTATATAACAGTGGTGGGTGATGTTTATGTTGTTGCTATGGCGTAAATATCTTTTTATCAATACCTACAAACCAAGAAACACGACTAAAATGGGCACATAATATAAAATTAAAGATCAATCCAAATAAAACAGAAGCTATTCTGGTAGGCCATTCCAGGTTCATTTTCCAGAAATATCGCGATTATCTACCACAATTAATATACATATATAAAAATGGAACGTGGGACGTGTGTCCGTATATTTCACTTCGTAGCCAAAATTATTCACTGCAGACCAATGGCGATTATGAATGAGAGTAGCCTTTAGGTTCGCGGTGTGCACTATGGTGTTTTGGTTGTGGTGTGTGGCGGAAGGTGAGTGTGGCGAACACAAATTTGTAAAATGTGGAGCAATACTACGATCAACAGATGCTCAAAGATAAAAACATTCAAAGATAAAACACTGGAAAACAAAGACATACATTAACTGAGCACTAACTACACTGGCAATAAACCAATGATCTCAATATAAACACTGAAAAGACTACTGTAGTGCTTCGGATCAAAATACTGACAACTGGATTAGAGAGACAAATATACGTCTAGCGTCACGGTTTCATAATACATAGTACCATCTGCATATTATCTTTGAGCTCCCTGTCATACACAGACTGTAGACGTACGTTAATGTATGTCTGTGACGGAAAGTTCGTAATTCATAGGTTACTTTGGTTTAGCGGACAGTATCGCGTTACTAACAGATTAATACCATCCAATTAGGTGAGTAATCTTAGTATATACAAAAATTGAAGTATTTGTGCCTATATTTCACTCTGCAGCTAAAACAACACATCGTAAACGAATAGTGTTTGTACGTGGTAGTAGGTATCAGTTTCGCAATGTGCACTATGGTGGTAGAGGGTTGATAACGATAAGAGGGTGGAAGATATGGGAGTTGAAAGTTACCGACATATAAAATTCTATGTGTGGGTGTCAATATTTTGCTCTTCAGCAAAAACTACACAATGGAGACGAACGATCTCTCTGTGTTGTTGTAGTACAAAGTCTCCCGTCGTACACTATAGCAGTTCCGTGTCCATAGCTATAAGAGAGGGAAGATATAGTGGTTGAAAGTCATCAGCTTATATAAAATTCGGACTGAAAACCAGCGATGACTTTTGACACTATAACAGCAAAGAGGTTATATACAGCGAAACGTGATGCGCATTTTCAGTCGTTTTTCTGCAACAAGCGTACGAATAAAGAAAAATAAGTGCATATCGTAGTTTGAAAATAAAAACTACCAAGATAGATGTCAAAGCGTAAGAACGAAATTTCCCGTTCTCGATCCGTTTCAAAAAGAAAACGGTGCTCAAATGTTAATCTACATACGATAGACACTTGAAATTTGTAGACGTTGTTTATCTTACACTGTAGGCATCAGCGATTTTTAGATATTCTCAACTCTAAGGGGGTGAAATAGGGGTTGAATGGTTTTTGGAAAATACATTGCTATTCAGGCCATTTTGAAGCATGAAATACAAAATTTCTGATTTAGAGCTGCACTCTTGGGTTCCTGCCTAACCACGTCCTTTTACGACGTATTCGTTAAAATCATAACATTCACCTGTTCGATACTTATCGTTTCGTTTCGATACTCAACCGCTTCGATATATATCGTTTGGAGGTCCAAGCAACGCTATACGGGATATCTGCTAAATGACCTTAGATATTTGATTGGAATTTTTAAAACATGTGTTTCGATATTTTTTTAAATTCAACCACTAAGAGGGTGAAATAAGGCAAAATATTTGAAGGGTGCTACTAAGACTATTTTGATCCTAAAAATACGAAAATTTGGATTTTAAACCATAGTTAGAATTTTTTAAAATGTGTTTTGGGATGTTTTGAATACTGTCATCAATTGTGCAATAGGGGGTGGCAAGTTGTATCAAAATATTTTATCAGGAAAGCATTTTTAAAGCTAAATCTATGAAAATTCTCTTTCATTCCTTGTTAGAAGTGGAAACAACCAATGCAGACCATCCAGTCTACGCGTGCGAAACAGCGGAAATTAAGCTAGTTAATATTTTTTTTTTAAAAAAAAAGAAGGTAAACAGACAACAATCCGAAGATTGATTTGAACACCACATGGTCCCGTTTGGAGGTGGTATGCCGTTGGCTTTCTCTGACTTTCGAACCGACTTACCCAACCTGTTATAGAGGTACCTACATTTTAACGTAGATTCCGCACCACGGTGCTACTTGGTATTTTTCATGACAGCAACATTGCCATAGGTGAAAGAAGTGGAAAGTGTCAGATAAAAATCCTAGGACCTGGAGGGGATCGATTACATTGGTTAAGTAAAAGGTTTGGGAATGATAATAGCCGACAAACTAAATTGGGCTGAGCACACAGATGCAGTGTGTAAGAAGACTTCAGCAACTCTTCATGCACTACAGAAATATGAGAAACTCTTTCCTTTAGAAATTAAAAACAATTGTACAAACTTTTGTAATCCCAGTAATTGATTACAGCGATGTTACCTTGCAAACTCACCACTTATGGAACTATTCATGAACGCCTGCATTCGATATATCTGTAACATCCGTCTCTTTTACCATGTTTCATCTTCTTCTAATATATAAAGCTGAGTGTCCGTATGCTTGTACGTGTTGCATACAAATCTACAGTTTTGTTCCAATCTTTATGAAATTTTGTACACGGAAGTTTCAATCCATGAGGACGGTCACCGTAAGTGTGAGAATCACATTCGACATATAGTTCACGAGATATGACGTCATAAACAATGAGATGCGTGAAAAACTGCTGCATTTCGCGACAATGCTGCTCAGTTTCTTATAAACCATTAGACCGATTTCAACCAGATTTGGTACACAATTGCTGCATGGTTAAGAATCACATCGTTCAAAAGATATTACGTCATAACCAAAAGAAATCGCAAAAAACGCCATATAATGCAGCGGGACTTTCGAAATACACTGTATGAGAATGACAGTACTTATTGACTTGCAACAAACGTTAAACATAATTTCAAACCTTTATTAAACTTTTTCTCGCTGGCAACCATAGTAAAATGATAAAAGGAAAAAAGTTTCTCGCTTACTACTTTTCCGCTGTTTATGGAGTAAAAAGAAATCGAAGAATAAGTGGCATCAGTAAACCTTTGGTTTGAAATTGGTGTATAACCGGAAAGTCAGAATCGGAAGACTGGAACTTGATTTTTATAATATGTGCCTTCCATCTACACCTACTGCAGTTTCACATGCAGCCTGGCAGATATTTAACATTCCGGGCAACACCGGGTTTTCAGCTAGTCCTATATACAGCTGTAGGGGCTACGTGTGGTCTAGCGCCGTGATGGTCATATACTCTGTGTCCTCTACTCTCTTATTAATGTACAGTGTCCCTCAATTGCTCAAATGTTTGTAAGGCTTAAGGTACTTCACTGCGGGGTCATCAGTCCCTAAACTTACAAACTACTTACGAACTGCGTTATGCTAAAGACGACACAAACATCCATGCCCGAGGGGGGATTCGAACCCCCGACGGCTGACTGCCACGCGTTCCGCAGCACGGCGCTCCAGCACGCGTGGCTAATCCGCCGCGGTGCAGTGTCCCTCTTATCTTTCTTCGACCTCAACTCTCTTGCCTGAACAACGTGACAGAAATACACGGTCCTATCGGAGCTAAAACTTTTCTGACCCTATCCATCACTCAGCCGCTTCCTCGTAATCCTAATAAGTAGCAGGAATCAGAAATAAGGGAACATCTACATCACTATATCAGAAAACTGTATAACAGTGCCAGCTCCAAACGACAGTTAGTGGAACATTTACTGGGAAATAATAACGCCGTTCTCTGTTACCCTAAGCTCTTATTACAATGTGAGATTCATACTTCTTCCAAGATCTTCTCTCATACACGTTGCTCTCTTGATGTACAGCTTTCCTAACTTCCTTCATCAGAACTCGGAATGTAATAATTACTTTCTGGATATCCAAAAGTATTATTATATCTGACAATATTACTGTTGTTATTCCATTATTACATCGGCAGCAGCAGATACTGTTTGCGTAGTACTGCTAGTATGTATCTTTTTAGAGATTAGTCAATAGTATTGATTTATATCCTCTTTCCATGTATACAATCAGCTTAAATAACGTTATTAATATCTTATTATTCGTTTATCTGTTAAAATCAGTGTCAAAGGTAACTCAGATGTAAAAAGTAATGTGTGTGTGTAAAACCCTGGTCTCAAGTAAGAGAGGACGTGATGGCCCAAAGCTGATCAGACTAAATCTAATATACAAAATTTAATGTTTGTCATTTTGTTCGTATTTTATGCATGGCCTTACCGAACATCCGATTGTTGTAAAACTTACAAGGAAAGTACTTGGGCTCGAACAAACACATATACATTAAAATCGTATGAGAGATCATGTAAAGATCCCTTATTGCTCTAGCGATACTCCCGCTTCCGCAAAACTGTGCAGTCGTCCGTTAGAGGCCTCTGCGTGTGTCTTGCCACATTACACTTTTACCTGTCGGTTCGCCAGTAGGGACGGTGCAGTTTGACTCCAATGATGCGTTTTGTGACGTTATTTGTGTGGTGAAGCGTCAGATGGGGCGGCGATTGGTAATCAATCCTGCTAATGTATTGGGATTGGTTGATGAGATGAAGTTACGAAGAACCCTCCTTCGTGAAGATGGTATTAGTGTAGAAGATGAATCATTCGCATTCTTTCTCGTATCTGTTATGGTACAGAAATATGAGCATAAGTTAGATACTGTTGTAACACCAACACATAATGATGATAATAGGGATGATAATGACGAACAACTCATTGCAAGCGTTAGAGCTACGGTAAGTGCGGGAAGAGGCGATGAAAGCAGTGGCAGTGAATACCAACAGTCTTTCGAGAAGAAGGTTAAAGTTGCGACTATCATCACGGCTTTAGATGACAATAAGCTAGAGAACATGTACGATGATTATTACATAAGTTATAGTTAAGATATCTGCATTACGTATTGCGTCTACAATTACATTTACAGTGCTATCTAGAGCATGATCGCAGAGTTTTGCAGAAAAACGACGCCCACCAGCATATTTAGGTGTACGTAGAGATCCTTGCAGAAAAACGACACCCACCAGCATATTTAGGTGTACGTAGAGATCCTGCAAGCAAACGTTCATACAGATATGTCTGTGCTGTCCTTGTTAGTCTACTGATTGCTTGCACTCGCGAGAAGGTTATAGACATACTAAAATTAACTTCGTATTGTGCATGGCGGAGGGTGCGTTACACATAGTCAATTCGTTTCTTACGCCTTTAAGCTGAAATGGCTGGCGGATATGAATGAAATTTGGAACAGAGGTAGCTTATACCCTGTTTAATACATAGGCTACCTTTCGCAAGCCTCCGTAGGTGCATAGCGGAGGGTACGTTACAACAAGCATCCAAGTTGTTTTACTGGTCACCATGAACGTCAGCATATAAAAGTATGTTTTCATGAAGCAGATTTTTATAATCAAAATATCCACGGGTGTACTGCCGGTCTATAGTGTCCAACGGGAACTATAGACCGGCAGTACACCCGTGGATATTTTGATTATCAAATACGCCGAGAGAAACTGAAGAATCGCAGATTTTTATAATCTGCGAGCCAGTGAACTTATCATGACTGAGGGAACTTTGCGAGTTTGATAACGTTTGGCTAGCCACCATGAAACTTGGCGCATATACGTATATTTTCATATGTAGGAGGAGGAGACGGACATAAAAGGGAAGGAGAAGACGGACAAAGAGTGGGCAG